>CM055123.1:282571891-283965324 GCA_029206835.1 Rana muscosa
CTTAATGAATACAACCCCTTTAACCTCCCTGGCGGTATTCCCGAGTCTGGCTCGGGGTAAGATTTCAGTACCATTGGTGGTAACCCCGAGCCAGACTCGGGCTGCATCGCAGTATCCAGGCAAAGTTACTTACCTTGTCCCCTGGATCCTGTGATGTCTCCCCACTGTGTGTGTGAGCTGTCTCCTCCTCCGCTCGATTCACACAGTGCCTAGTGCCGAGCTCCGTTCCCTGCGACGTTGCGGCGCACGGGGCGGAGAGCGGCGCCAAATTCAAAAAAGTAAAAACACAATACACATACAGTACACTGTAATCTTACATATTACAGTACTGTATAAAAAAAATACACACCCCCTTTGTTCCTAGTGTTCTGCCCAGTGCCCTGCATGCACTTTTATATTATAAATACAGTTTTTTCTGCCTGGAATTTGGAGATT
Organism: Rana muscosa; assembly: GCA_029206835.1. Classification (NCBI taxonomy): domain Eukaryota; kingdom Metazoa; phylum Chordata; class Amphibia; order Anura; family Ranidae; genus Rana; species Rana muscosa. The sequence goes on from CM055123.1 coordinate 282,572,327, forward strand.
GTCCATAGCAACCAAAAAGTGTCCCTTTATGTCAAAAGTGGTTTTAGACCAGCTAGAAAACAGTGATAATAAATTAGAATCACTTGCAGAATTGAGCGACAGCGATTTGTGGGGAAATTCGTCATCAAACACTAAAAGTAATGACAGCGACAATTCTGCAACTGAGCAAATTTCAGTGTTTTTGATTTGATTACATTATTGAATAATTGTTATTATATTATTATTTGTTATAATTATTTATAGTTATTTATTATATTCTAATTTATGATTTTGTGTTTCAAACTTTATCATACCTGGGATGTTTAAGTGAGTTATTCCTAAGAATTACAGGCCTACAATATAAAACGCCAAATTTCCATGCAAAATAATTGTACCGCTTTCAGCACCTAAAATCTGACAGAATCATACCGCCAGGGAGGTTAAATGAAGCACGTAGGTATAAAAATCTATTTTATTGTATATGTTAATAATATAGCACATGATGGTAATCATGAATCATTATTCATGACCAGTTGAGATATATATATATATATATATATATATATATATATATATATATATATATATACACATGCATCATACAACAGAGGAAAGGAAACCACATAATTGCAGACAGTAGATATCACATAATACTGAAAAATATCTAATAAAACACATAATAAACGAAAACACGGCATATAGCAGCTCTACGCATTTCGTAGATTGATCCGCTCTTCAGGAGCATGCACGTGGATTGAATCTGAAATGTAATGGTAAAGATTTCTATAAGGTCTCACCCTATTAAGGAAAGGGAACCCTTAGGGGGTCTCCAATCTCTAGTGCCATACCGTCATCACATAGCTACAATTGTACCGTAAGTATTTTAGAGAGTGGGGGTTTTATAGTCTTAATCTCAATTTCCTATTTCTTGATAGGGTCAGACCTTATAGAAATCTTTTCTACCATTACACTTCAGATTCAATCCACGTGCATGCTCCTGAAGAGTAGACTAATCTACGAAATGTGTAGAGCTGCTATATGCTGTGTTTTAGATTATTATGTGTTTTAATATTTTTCAGTATTATGTGATATCTACTGTCTGCAATTATGTGGTTTCCTTGCCTCTATTGTATGATTCATGTGTATATATATATATATATATATATATATATATATATATATAATCAACTGTTCATGTATAATTCATAAATTACCATCATGTACTATATTATTAACATACAATAAAAGTAGATTTTTATACCTACGTGCTTCATTTAAAGTCCCATTCCCTTCCCCCTTTTTTCAATTAGACAGGGATGGAGACACTGGACCTTACCAGGTCACCGCCTCATTTAAAGCCCCAATTGCGGCTCTCTCCTTTTTAAGCTGACCATAGACAGCATGATTTTCTTTCCTGCAGCCGGGAGTTGCAGGAAAAAAATAAACGCTCAATATTGTGTTCTCACCGATGGGGGGGGGGGTTGCGGGGAGCCGTCCCTGCCAGAAGAACACCCAGTGACTATTGCTAGTGGCTATAGTCACATGAAAAATCCAACAGGCTGGTTGTACCCAAGTTGATCGATCGATCGATCGGCTTGGGGACAATCAACCTGCACATACATGGTTCGAAACTTGGCTGGTTCCTGCTGAACCGGCCGAGATTTGAACCGTCTATGGCCGGCTTAACCCTTGAAAATTCTAATCTAATTGTGAGATATAAAATGAATGTGCACTCATTTTCTTATGCATGTTTTTTCTACCTCTGCCAGGTTGTGGAGATGAATATATTTGAAGGGATGGAATGTCATGGAGCACCAGAGGTTGTTATTAGCCAAGGGCGGATTGTTCTAGAAGGGGAAACTCTTCACGTCAGCCAAGGGTCAGGCCGCTTCGTTCAAAGGAAGACGTTCCCTGATTTTGTCTACAAGCGGATTAAAGCAAGGAATAAAGTAAGTACTGTTCAAGTACATTCCTGTCTCAGCAATGCCCTTAACCTCATTTTGTTCCTCCCCTTCCCCTTGCTTTTCTTTAGAGAAGATCATCATTGGCCAAAGAAGGATAACCCTTTAATGCTGCCAGTGTACATTGATTGGGGTGGAGAATTTCTCCAGTGCTGGCAGTGTATGCAGGTGGCAGGCAGTAGTATGAAATCATTTCACTGTATCCAGTCACTGGAGAGGAAAGCGGGTTAGGGTCACAAAAGGGATTCACTGACTCTCTACAAGGGAGAATTATTTTCATTCTATCTTTTTAGGAAAACCAACAATGTCATTTATATTGGCATGAGTATATACTAAAAACACAAACTTTCTCCTGCGCTCAGGAGCCCAGTCACCAAGTGGCACAACCAGAGCCTTCCAATGAAGTAGGAGATGACTACAGTCTTGCTGCCCCCCTCAGAACAATGGGTATTCTTGAAGCTAATGTCGCGTACACACGACCGTTTTTCATGACGAGAAAAATGTCATTTTTTAATTTGGTCATTACAAACGATCGTGTGTGGGCTCCAGAGCATTTTTCACGACGTGAAAAATGGGCATTAAAAATTTGGAACATGCTCCAATTTTTCTCGTCGTTTTTCACGTCGTCGTTTTTCTCGTCATGAAAAACGGCCGTGTGTACGCTTTAACGACGTGAAAAAAACACGCATGCTCAGAAGCAAGTGATGAGACGGGAGCGCTCGTTCTGGTAAAACTAGCATTCGTAATGGAGATAGCACATTCGTCACGCTGTAACGGACTGAAGAGCACGAGGCTGAAAAGCGCGAATCGTCTCTTACCAAACTTTACTAACACGAGGATCAGTAAAAGCAGCCCAAAGGGTGGCGCCATCCGAATGGAACTTCCTCTTTATAGTGCCGTCGTACATTTTGCGCTTTGCTCAAGCATTTTTTTTCATGATTGTGTGTAGGCAAGGCAGGCTTGGGAAGAATCATGTTGAGAAAAACGTTTTTTTCAATGACATTAAAAACGGTCGTGTGTACGCAGCATAACACATATAAAAAGAAAAGAAGGGCGCACCGACCTTGTGCATTAACAATGGCAAGATTTATTCATAAAATATACAGATAAAATAACTACTCACAAACGAGCTTTAGAATATGGCTTAACAACCCTCCGACAGTAGCAAATGATGTCTCTAGATGCCTGCGACCTGGACCAGATGACCGGATGACCAGATGACTCAGCCGTGATTGATGCCGTCTGGTTCCCCCGGTCATCTGGTCCAGGTCGCAGGCATCTAGAGACATCATTTGCTACTGTCGGAGGGTTGTTAAGCCATAGTCTAAAGCTTGTTTGTGAGTAGTTATTTTATCTGTATATTTTATGAATAAACCTTTCCATTGGTAATCCACAAGGTCGGTGCACCCTTCTTTTCTTTTTATATGAGTATATACCAGCCATATACCAGCCATTCTCATCCAGGGTTTCTTGAAACCCCAAGGTTCCTCCATAGGTGGTTGATTAACCCATTTCCTGCATAGTTCTAGGTCCAATATTGCTTGGCAAAACCAGCAGCATGACACCAACAAACTTTTTATCTGTCCTTAAGGGTTGCCTTCTTTCTACTGACCACCAACATAAGGAATATTTTCCCCAGTGCCCCAATAATTAAATTTAGTAAGGGTTCCCAGAGACCCAGAATTTATTTTAGCGGTTCCTTGAAGATTAAAAGATTGAGAAAAGCTTTGGCTTCATAGTTTTATCCACAATATAGAGATTCCAATATACGGTATATTTTCCATATATTAGAACCACTTCCAGAACCCTCTCAGTCCTCATAAATAAATCAGCTTTTAGTAGATGCTGTAGAGTTGGATCAATGGGTTGTTCTGTTTGTCAGGGTGTATGGTGAAGAGTTCTAGGTGTTTTGAATAGGTCCAACTGTCCCTATTGGTTATTATTTAATTTATTTCATGGAGTGGGAAAATTACAACCACCCAATTACCGGTAGTAAGGAGGCAAATCTCCAAACAGAACTGGAATCTATGCTGGATAGATATCACCAATGCAGTTCCCAAGAAATATAAGACACTAATGAGTGAGTCAGTCCCTATAACTGACTCCAAATTATTAAGTTTAGGAGTTTCCCTTGAAGGTTGTTGGTAATGCTGCAGAATACAAAGACATTTTAGATATTTATGTGCTTCCAACCTTGTGGGAACTGTTTTGGGAGAGAACTGAAGCCCGCTGTATAAAGGCATGGTTTAATGAGTGTCGTGTAGAGGAATTTTTGTGTCCTGTGTAAAGGAACTTTATTTTGGAATAAACTGGAGCACTGATTGCACACTAGATCTACTCGTCCAACATCAGTAATTCACTTCACAAATGCTTATTTGGCTTTAAATGCTCAAATTCCCACAGACACACTCAAAAATCTTGTGGAAAGCCTACGCCGAACAGGTTGAAAGCCTTCTCTCATGTAGACATTATGGTGTGGTGTCCACAAACTTTTGGCCATATAGTAATTAAGGGCTATCCTCTAGAACAGTGGTTCTCAACCCTGTCCTCAAGTACCCCCAAAAGACCATGTTTGTAGGTTTTCCTTTCTCTTGCACAGGTGCTTTATCAGAGTCAATGGCTTGGTATTTTGGACAGCTATTTTATCTAAGAGAAATTCCCAAAACATGGTCTGTCGGGGGTACTTGAGGGCAGGGTTGAGAACCACTGCTCTAGAAGACAACACATGTGTTTGTCAGATATTTTAGGCCAGCAGTTATCAACCAGGGTGCCATTTGGGTTTGTCAGGAGTGTTGTCACCAGCACTATAGAAATGCATGACGCTAATCCAGAGTGGACAGTATTCAAGACAGCCACAGCTTTCAGAAGGGGAGGTAAGTCCAACTCCAACTAGACCTGCTCCATCTCCCACCCACTGCCATCTTGCCACAACCTCGCTGTGATAAAGAATAGAGGGTAGGACAGTTGTGCTCCATTTACATGGACATTTAGCCATGCTGCGAATCCCAGCAAAAATAATCGACTGATTCCTTTGGGTGAGATTGACAGCTGTGTGCAGATAGCTGCAGCCACCAAGCCTGTACAATGCAATGACAGGTTGTTGGTGGCTGCAGGGCTGCTGCTAGAAATCAAATCACGGGGGCCCCGTGCAGCCTACCTGGTGGGGCCCCCACCAATATATCAAAGCAAGATTTTCACTGAAAATACACAAAAATCATTATTAGCGGACACAAACATAATAGAGGACCTGTGTGAATTAACCCTTGTTAATCTTTTTTTTTTTTTTTTTAAATGTATAATTTAAAAAAAAATGTTTACAATACATTTTTTAACAGGATAGGGAAGCTAATAGTGCCACAGGAAGGGGGGGGGGGTGCACATGAGGGGGATTAGAGGTAGGCAGAACAAGGAGGGGGATCGGTGCGGGGGAAGCGATTACAGGAAGGATGCCATGTGTCTGTGTCTCTCCCTGCAGCAGCTGAAAGCCAGCGGGAGGGAGAGAAACTGACTTTTAGCAGCTGCAGAGAGCCGCACAGGGCATCTTTCTGTAATTGCACCTCCGCCCGGCTACACCTATTCCTCCTGCTGTTTGGGCCCCCTGTGTGCCCCCCTGTGTGCCTGTGTACATTTTTTTGTGCTGAAAATGCCCCCCTCGGCTTATACTCGAGTCACCTTTTTGCGCCTGATCTCCTGGAATTTGGGGACCTGGTACTGGCCGGCCGTAGGTCCCCTGGACCCCAAACTTGGCACACATGTAGCCTCACTCTTCCTCTACAAAACTTTGTTGTCTGGGGGAGCACCGATTTTTCAAAGCCGGGCACCCCTTCCATAGACTCCCATGTTAAACGGTTATTTCTCCGGTGAATTTGGGGACCCGGTACTGACCGGTCCTAGGTCCCCTGGACCCGAAAATTGGCACACATGTTGCCCCATTTCTCCTCTATAAGTGTGCAAAGTTTTTTGTCTGAGGAACCTACAGCCGGGAAGCACCAATTTTTCAAAGCCGGCACCCCTTCCATAGACTCCCATGTTAAACGTCAGTCTAGTCATGGACACAGTGAGGCATGGGCACAGTAAGGCACAGTGAGGCATGGACACAGTGAGGCAAAGTGAGGCACAGTGAGGCATGCAGATGGACACCCTAGGCTTATACTCGAGTCAATACGTTTTCCCATTTTTTTGTGGTAAAATTAGGTGCCTCGGCTTATATTCGGGTCGGCTTATACTCGAGTATATACGGTAATCACTGGCTGTGCCAACACTCATGAATAGCTGTGGCCTGCCTTTTGTAAAATGTGGGGGTAACCTAGGACACTGATGTGAGGATAATCAGGGGGAACTGAGGACTCTAATGTGAAGGGGATGGGGTAAGAGATGTGGAGGAGGGGGAACTGAGTACTCTGATGTGAAGGGGATGGGGTAAGAGATGTGGAGGAGGGGGAACTGAGTACTCTGATGTGAAGGGGATGGGGTAAGAGATGTGGAGGAGGGGGAACTGAGTACTCTGATGTGAAGGGGATGGGGTAAGAGATGTGGAGGAGGGGGAACTGAGTACTCTGATGTGAATGAGGGGGAACCGAGGACTTTGCATACTTTCAAAGGCTGAAAAAAATGGGAAACACTGTTCTAGGCTCTCTCTGTACAAGGAGGTGGATATGAAAGTAATTATTCCTGGCTAATTAGGTATAGTAGAAATGGTCTACTTAAATTACTGATAAATAAAAGACTTCAAAATTGAAAGGCCTCTTTAAGAGAGATTTTAAAATCATTTTAAAGGTTAATAATTTATTAATTATCTCAGGAGATACATGTTTATTTCTGTATGATATATAGTAGTGTTAATTATTTTTACTATCGTTGTAGCACATTACTAGATTACTGAGCAGTTTAATAAGTCTGTATAAATGAGGTCACACAGCTCTACCGCGAGCCTCGCACCCACTTGAAAGCGTTCCCTGCATGACGGATTCAATGTGATGGCTACTACAGCCCTGCAGCTCTACTCATCTAGAAAAATCACTGTGGATTAATGTTATCCTGGGACCTGGGAACGTTTAAGTCTTATTTTTCTTATAAAGTCCAGCCCCAGTTATCCTCACATAAGGGCAAGACTGAGAGGGAAACGTATGGAGGCCTCTGGGTGTCCTCCGCACCCGTCACCCTTTCTACCTTTTTGATTTGAAGCTCAAAATGCAGAAAGTAATGATGTCATTATCCCCCAGCAGCCTATCACTTCACAGGCACTTAGGCATGGTAATGGAAGATGATTTCTGATTGGTTTGCATGAATCACAGTTCTATACTTTATAAAATATATAGTGCCTTGAAATAGTATTCATATCCCTTGAAAATTTCCACATTTTGTTATGTTACAACCAAAAACGTAAATGTATTTTATTGGGATTTTATGTGATAGACCAACACAAAGTGGCAAGGAAAAAGATAAATGGTTTTCAAAATTCTTTATAAGTATCTGAAAAGTGTGGCGTGCATTTGTATTCAGCCCCCTTTACTCTGATACCCCTAACTAAAATCTATTGAACCCAGATGCCTTCAGAAGTCACCTAATTAGTAAACAGAGTCCACCTGTCTGTAATTTAATCTCAGTATAAATACAGCTGTTCTGTGAAGCCCTCAGACTTTTGTTGGAGAACCTTAGAAAACAAACAGCATCATGAAGGCCAAGGAACACACCAGACAGGTCAGGGATAAAGTTGTGGAGAAGTATAAAGCAGGGTTAGGTTATAAAAAAATATCCCAAGCTTTCAACATCTCACGGAGCATTGTTCAATCCATCATCCAAAAATGGAAAGAGTATGGCACAACTGCAAACCTACCAAGACATGGCCGCCCACCTAAACTGACCGGCCGGGCAAGGAGAGCATTCCTCAGAGAAGCAGACAAGAGGCCCATGGTAACTCTGGAGGGGCTGCAGAGATCCACAGCTAAGGTGGGAAAATCTGTCCACAGGACAACTATTAGTCGTGCTTCTCCACAAATCTGCCCTTTATGGAAGAGTGGCAAGAAGAACGCCATTGTTAAAAGAAAGCCATAAGAAGTCCCATTAGCAATTTGCGAGAAACCATGTGGGGGATGCAGCAAACATGTGGAAGAAGGTGCTCTGGTCAAATTAGACCAAAATTTTACTTTTTGGCCTAAAAGCAAAACGCTATGTGTGGCGGAAAACGAACACTGCACATCACCCTGAACTCACCATCCCCACCGTGAAACATGGTGGTGGCAGCATCATGTTGTGGGGATGATTTTCTTCAGCAGGGACAGGGAAACTGGTCAGAGTTGATGGGAAGATGGATGGAGCCAAATAAAGGGCAATCTTAGAAGAAAACCTGTTATGCCACTGTAGCGGGTATGTACTTTCCCGGGTGTAATTCAAACTGGTAGAGACACCAGCGATGTACAGTTCCTTGCGGTCCAGCGGGTGGCGCTGTCGCCTTGGGCTGGGGTTGAACCATTGCTGTGTGCTGTGCCTCCTTTTTGTCCTCCCTCGGCAGCGGTATGGTGGGGCGGGGAACCCGCCGTGCTTGCTGGGAGAGGGTTTAAAGGGGCCGGCCATCGTTGTCACGGGGTCGAGTCCCAGGCACCTTCAGCCTGAGGGCGGTGGTTCGTGTCGGTCCTCTAGGCGGCCTAGGCCTAGAGGACGTCCGGAGGTCGTGTTCCATCTCAGGCACCTTTAGCCTGCGGTGAGTTACTCGAATGGAGGTCTGGAGCTCAGTGCCCAACACTGAGTTCGGCGAGGGAAGGAGGTCCTAGGGAACCCAGGCAGGGCCGGCCCTACCATGGGACCCGATGGTACCTTGGTCCCAGGCGGCACTTTCAAGGGGGCGGCAAATTGCCGCCCGCCCGCCAGCTAGCCCGTTCCACTGCTTATCCGATTGCGAGCAGGGCCAGTGTTCTGCAGAGAAAAGTCCCGGCATTTTTTAAATACATGCCTTATGGCGCCAGCCTAGGGGGCGGTTGTGGCTGTGAAGACCACTCTATCCCCAGCCTGCAGTGCCGTCCTAGCAGCTGCAGTGAGAAGATAAGGGGAGAGAGCCGGGACAAGGAGCAGCTGTCCGGAAGTGCTGAATGATCAGTGGAACCGGCTGGGGTAGATGATATGGAAGCCCTGCATCATGTAACTATGGTCTTGCCGCAATATCCACTCCCCCCCTCCTCCTGGGCGCTCGGGGATCTGTTGTGGGAGGACAGGCAGGCAGCAGCGCCACTCTCCTGGAGTAAAGTAAAGGCACCACCTTCGCTGGCTCAGGTATAGTGGAAGCTCAGTGCTGCAGCATGCACCCATTCACAAGAAACAAAAAATGTACTCTGCTGTCAGTTTATAGTGCATTGCACTGTGTACAGAGGGGGAACTGATATGTGTGTGGGGGGAGGGGGAAATGATATGTGTGTGGGGGGAGGGGGAAATGATATGTGTGTGGGGGGAGGGGGAACTGATATGTGTGTGGGGGGAGGGGGAAATGATATGTGTGTGGGGGGAGGGGGAACAGATATGTGGGGGGGGGCAGACGCTCGATTGGGATACAGATATGTGTGTGTGTGTGGGGGACAGATGTGTGTGGGGGTGGGGGGCAGGTGTGCAGGGGGGTACAGAGGGGGAACAGATATGTGTGTGTGTGGGGGGAGCAGGTGTGCAGGGGGTACAGATATGTGTGTGTGTGTGTGGGGGGGTGGCAGGTGTGCAGGGGGTACAGATATGTGTGTGTGTGGGGGGGAGGTGTGCAGGGGGTACAGATATGTTTGTGTGTGTGTGTGTGTGTGGGGGCAGGTGTGCAGGGGGTACAGATGTGTGTGTGTGGGGGGGCAGTGTGCAGGGGGTACACATATGTGTATGTGGGGGGTGGGGTGCAGGGGGGTACAGAGGGGGAACAGATATGTGTGTGGGGGGGGGGCAGGTGTGCAGGGGGTACAGATATGTGTGTGTTTGGGGGGGGAGGTGTGCAGGGGGTACAGATATGTTTGTGTGTGTGTGTGGGGGGGACAGGTGTGCAGGGGGTACAGATATGTGTGTGAGGGGGGGGGACAGATGTGCAGGGCGTACACATATGTGTGTGTGGGGGGAAGGTGTGCAGGGGGTACAGAGATATATGTGTGTGTGGGGGGGGGGGCAGGTGTGCAGGAGGTACAGAGGGAGAACAGATGTGTGTGTGGGGGGAACAGATGTGCAGGGGGAACAGATATGTGTGTAGGGGGGGGGCAGGGGGTACAGAGGGGGAACAGATGTGTGTGTGTGTGTGGAGGGGGGAAATGGATGTGCAGGGTGGTACAGAGGGGGAACAGATATGTGTGTAGGGGGGGGCAGGGGGTACAGAGGGGGAACAGATATGTGTGTGTGTGTGTGTGTGTATGGAGGGGGGAAACGGATATGCAGGGGGGTACAGAGGGGGAACAGATATGTGTGTAGGGGGGGCAGCAGGGGGTACAGAGGGGGAACAGATATGTGTGCAGGGGGTACAGAGGTGGAACAGATATGTGTGGGTGTGTGTGGAGGGGGGGAAACGGATGTGCAGGGGGGTACAGAGGGGGAACAGATATGTGTGTGTAGGGGGGACAGGTGTGCAGGGGGTACAGAGGGGGAACAGATGTGCAGGGGGGTACAGAGAGGAACTGATATGTGTGTGGGGGGGTTTGAGGAGAACAGAGGTGCGGAGGGGGGGTGCAGAGGGGAACAGGCATTCAGGGTGATACAGTGATGGGGTGATCTGAGGTGGGAAGGTGAAAGAATTGTGGTGATCTGAGACCTGAAAATACAGGAATTGGGGCGATTTGAGGTGTGGAGGTTCAAGTCCACCTTTGTAAAAAAATAAAAAAATGCAGATCTTTTTGCAGGTACAAAAATGTGCATTTATTATTGTTTTTAGTAGGAATCTGTAAAGCATTGTCATTGTATTTGTCTGCTCGTACAGACAGGCAGTTACACAGTTAGCCTGTCTGTATACTGCCCTAGCCTGTGGACCACAGCTGAACTTCAATAAAAAAAAATTCCGATACGGCACTGCATCGATTTCACTGACAATTGCGCGGTCGTGTGATGTTGTACCCAAACAAAATTTACGTCCTTTATTTCCCACAAATACCTGTAGAGCTTTCTGTTGGTGGTATTTTTTCATCAGTTTAGGCCAATATGTATTCTTCTACATATGTTTGGTAAAAAAAAAACACAATAAGTGTATATTGATTCGTTTGCGCAAAAGTTATAGCGTCTACAAAATAGGGGATATATTTATGGTATTTTTATTATTATTATTATTATTTTACTAGTAATGGCAGTGATCTGCAATTTTCAGCGAGACTGACATTGCGGTGGACAGATTGGACCCTTTTGACACATTTTTGGGCCCAGTGACATTTATACAGCAATCTGTGCTATAAAAATGCACTGATTACTGTGTAAATGTCACTGGCAGGGAAGGGGTTAAATGTGTTCCCTGGGAGGTGTTTCTAACTGGGGGATGGGACTGACTGAAGGAGGAGAGAGATCTCTGTTCCTAATTACTAGGAACAGCAGATCTGTCTCTCCTCCCCTGTCAGAATGGGGATCTGTCTGTTTAAATTGACAGATCCCCGTTCTAGCTCTCTGTGGATTGATCGTGGGTCCTTTTATACTCCTATATACATGTATAGAGCCATGACAGGTCCTCTTTATTCTCCTATATACATGTATAGAGCCATGACAGGTCCTCCTAATTTATCATGATATAAAATTGTGAATGAGGGGCCTTTTGGTGGGCGATTTTTTTTTTGGGGGGGGAGGGGCAGCATTTCATTCTTGGTACCAGGCAGCACAATGTCTTGGACCAGCACTGAACCCAGGGATTGGGTACCCGAATCCGGAAGGCATATTGGACCGGGGGGAGCTACTCACTTGAAGACCGGGTGCAGCAGATTGCCAGTGACAGGTGAGCCTCCCATCGGAGACCGCCTGGAAGGAAAATCCCCCCTCGCTAGGAGACCTTAGCCCACATTCAGGAAGGAAAGTGGAGAGTTCATTGTGTCTGGGCCTACTCGCATCCACACCTCCTTGTTTGTTCTGTTCTCTAAGGGAGTCTAACTGATTGTGCTGTTCACTCGAGAAGAATAAAGGAGTGTTGGACTTTAATGGTGTGGGGCTCTTTTCTGGTGGACATTGTTCAAGGTAACTCCAGGTGCACAACACTGACCCGAAGATAGAGAAGGAACTTTGCTTACACCGCACGGACACATGTGGTGAAGGCTTGGCGTGGTGACCCCGCTCTCTCCCCTCTAAGATACCCCTAGACAAGAAGAGAGACGAGCTGATGCAAAGAGGGGAGTGAGGAGGCCGCTACACCACGTACACACAATCAGACCTTTTTCTGACCAAACTCCCATCGGAATTCCGAGGGGATTTCATCGGAAAAAAATAGAACAGGTTCTATTTTAAAATTCCGATGGAATTCTTCGGAATTTCTCAGATGGGGCCCACACACGGTCAGAATTTCCGTGAAAAAACTCAGACGGACTCCGTCTGACTTTTTTTATCGGAAATTCCTATTGTGTGTACACCGCATTAGAGTCTGCAAAAGACTTGAGACTGGGGCGGAGGTTCACCTTCCAGCAGGACAACGACCCTAAACATACAGCCAGAGCCACAATGGAATGGTTTAGGTCAAAGCATATTCAAGTGTTAGGCCTCGTACACACGGCCGAGATTCTCGTCGAAAAAAACATGTCGTTTTTTTTCGACGAGATTCTTGGACAAGAAACTTGTCCCGGCCGAGTGTACAGACGCTCGATTCAAAGAACCCGCGGTTCTTTGAATGGAGCGTACGTGGTGACGTCATCGACTACGACGAGCATGCGCTCGTCACATTCGATGCCGTCGCCGCCATCTTGGTATACCCTACGTATGCCTAGGAAGCTACCACGCATGCGTCAAATTCATTTCGAACATGTGCGGGCTTCCGGGAGGACAGGTAAGTGTACACACACTCACTTTCTTTCTCGTACATCACGGGACACAGAGCGACATAGTCATTACTAATGGGTTATATAGATACCTTCAGGTGCTGGCACTGGCAACTTCCAAAACCGGAAGTACCCTCCCCTATATAAGCCCCTCCCATCCGGGAGCACCTCAGTTTTTTGCCAGTGTCTAAGGTGTTGGCCAAGAAGTAACATGTGTTTTTCACTGAGCTTGCGTACAGGTTCTTTTGGGCCTCAGTAAGCTATTCCGGATCCGACCAAAAAAGCTTCATAGCTAAATGGTCGGTACCCGGGCCTTGCAGAGAAGAGCAAGGTTTTGCCTGTAATGCCTCTCTTAGGAGGGCTGGACCCTGGGATCCAGAGCTCTGGTCATACCCACGACCAAGATGTTTTCTGTGCAGGGTGCTATACAGGTCCAGGGGAGTGGAATCCTTGGGAACCCGGTCCCTGAAGGTTTGATTACAATGCCTGCCGTGATAGGTGAAGTTTGGGCTTCTGTGGACCAAACAGAGTCCTGCGGCGAGGAAAAGGTAAGTGGGGGCCCTCGGGAACTTGGTTCTATTGAGGGACCCCCAAGCCTATTTTGTCTTTCTGCCTGTTACCTAAGGTATTCCCGCTAATATTCTGTGTATGCCTGTTACTACTGAGAAAATGTAAAAAAATGTAATAGTAGGCAAGGAAAAAAAAAAAAAAAATGTAAGACCGCGGTACCTGTGTTAGACACTAGAGGCCGCTATGGTTCTTTTTCTTGTAATGTGGATTTTTTCTTCCAGAATCAAATCCAGGCAGTTGGTATGTTCTCTGCTGGGAAGCTGTCTCCTCTGCCCTGTTGCTGCACTCATCCATCCCCGGGCCCTGCGGCAAAGGACCCTGGCTCCCATCTAGCTCCTTATTGTTTTCAAAAAAGGCGCCGAAGGCGCACGTGCCCGTGCGCGAGCACGCGCCTCTATATATAGAGGCGATCTGGAAAAAGGGGCGGAGCGGGTGGATGACGCTCAGGTTTGCGCCTCGGCGCTACTGCGCATGTGCGGGCGTCCAGCGTGTTTTAAAGCACATTATAGCTGGCTATTGAGGTGCACAGACAGAGCTAGCAACAGTATAAAGGCACACAGAGGCGGTTGATGCAGGCATCCCCTAGAAAGGCACTTTAGTAGACACCAACTGTGATATAGCAGCAATTGTGCTAGACTATTCTCAGTAAAAGTGGTGTATTACGGCTGGAATACCTCAGCTTTAGGCTTAGGAATATGCCGTCCAGAAGCTCCGGAACTAAATCTTCCAGGAAGCGAAGGGGGTCTCATCGGGCTCTGAGGATCTTGGGCATGCTTCTGCTGCAGCAGTCTCCCCTGAAGTTCAGAGGTAAGTGACCGTAGAGACCCCGCAGGGGTACTTGGTACTGTGGCTGTCCTCAGTTCACCTGCTCCTGTGTATGTAACAGAGGAGGTTTTTTTTTCCTCAGCTCTGGGAGGATTAGAGAGAGATTGTCAACATTGATCGCTGCCTCCCTGTCAGGGAAAGCACGCCCGATCTCCGTCTCCTCCTTCAGAGTGCCTGTTAGCAGAGCAACAGTCCCATACAGGGATCGACCTGCCTGAAGGGGATCAGGATAAGGTTGATTCTGTTATAGAGGAATCAACAGTGGGGGAACCTTTTCTCAGCATCTCAAGCTGGAAGATTATGGGTTCAGTCTCTGACTAACATGGTCCGATCAGCATTTAAAAATGCACCTTGCGGAACCATCAACCACTACTGTATCCTCGTTGGGGTCGCTAGAAGCCCCCAGACTGTCTGTTCTTTTCCACTTCACCCTTTACTGAAAGGGCTCATTTACCAGGATTGGGAACGTCCTGAGAAAATATTTATTCCCCCAAGAGATTTCCGGTGGTCTATCCCATGGAGGATAAGTTCATCAAAACATGGAAGGTCCCTACAGTGGACACAGCCATCTCTTGTATGTATAAATCACTGATAGTGATGAGCCGAACACCCCCGGGTTCGGTTCGCACCAGAACCCGCGAACGGACCGAAAGTTCGAACGAACATTAGAACCCTATTAAATACAATGGATGCGAACGTTCGAATTCTAAAGTGCTAATTATAACAACTATTATGCATGCTATTGTCATAAATAGGGTTTGGGAACCCGGGTTGTGCACCAGGGGACATGTATCAATGCAAAAAGAAGTTTTAAAAACGGTCGTTTTTCGGGAGCAGTCATTTTAATGATGCATAAAGTGAAAAAAAAAAAGTCAAATATTCCTTTAAATATCGTACCTGGGGGGTGTCTAAAGTATGCCTGTGAAGTGCCACGTGTTTCCCGTGTTTAGAACTGTCCCTGCACAAAATGACACTTCTAAAGGAAAAAAAAGCCATTTAAAACTGCTTGCGGCTTTAATGTAATGTCTGGTCCCGGTAATATGGATGAAATTCTTTAAGAAAAATGGCATAGCTACCCCATGACCCCCCCCCCCCTACCCCAGCCCATTACCAGCCCCTTTGGGTCTTGTATGGATATTAAGGGGAACCCCGCACATAAAATAAAAAAGGCCCTATATACTCTGAACAGCCGTATACAGGCGGTGCATACAAGACAGGGACTGTAGGTTTGTTCTTATGTAGAATCTGTTTGTAATTTTGAACAGGTACATTGTTGAAGTGTAGCTCCAGCCCAAAAATCTATTTTTAAACTTTTTGGGAAACATAGGTAAGGGTTATCACCCCTGTAACATTTGTTTTGCTGTCTGTGCCCCTGTTCAGAACATTTCACCTCACTTTCCGTCCCAATGACAACTGTTTTTGAAATGTGGTGTTTTTCTTGAAACAAGGATTGCTGATAAAGCATCAGTACAGATGAGACCCCTTTCTCCCATATTTATTCTTACAGGAGAGAATTTTCCTTTCTAGGGGTAGATTTCCTCTCACTTCCTGTTGTCTTCTTTCGTTTGCAAGTAGGAGTCGTTTGTAAGTTGGATGTTTGAAAGTAGGGACCTGCCGTATATACTCTGCAGAAATAGGCCCCTTAGTTGTTGGTGTTGGCACAACACTGTACGCACTCAGTTACTCTTGGTTGGTGCTGGAACGCCCTGCTGTCAACTATTATATCAGGAATTTTAATTACATATAATTGTTGAACAGTGGTAGTAAAAATTGGGGCTTTGATGGTGGTGCTGGTGCCACAACACTGTAAGCCCTGACAGTTACTCTTGGTGGGTGCAGCAATGGGCCCTGCTGTGAATTATTAGATCAAGAATTGTAATTACATGCCCCTTTTGAACAGGGGCTGAAAAATTGGGCCTTTCGTGGTGGTGGTGGTGGTGGCGTTGCCACAAGACTGTAAGCCCTCAGAGTTACTCTTGGTGGGTGCAGCAATGGACCCTGCTGTGAATTATTAGATCAAGAATTGTAATTGCATGCCCCTGTTGAACAGGGGCTGAAAAATTGGGCCTTAGGCACTGGTGGCACAACACTACAACCCCTCACAGATACTGTACTTGGAGCACAGCAATGAGCCCTGTTGCAAAGTATTGCTTCAAAAATTGTAATGACACGCCCCTGTTAAACAGGGGCTGAAAAATTGGGCCTTAGGCACTGGTGCCACAACACTCCAACCCCTCACAGATACTGTACTTGGAGCACAGCAATGAGCCCTATGGCAAATTATTGCTAAAAAAATTGTAATTACACGCCCCTGTAAAACAGGGGCTGAAAAATTGGGCCTTAGCCACTGGTGGCGGCACCCATAAACAAAAATGATCTTCCAAGCTATCATCATCAATCGTATCATTGAGGACTCGGAGGAGGAGGATAGCCAGTCAACATAACAGCACAGGCACTCAGCATCAGCATCAGTCTTGAAGGGATGTGACATGTTAAAATCAATTAGTCTGTTATATCAGCATCAGGTGTGTGGTAGCTGGTGGTGATCCAAGACTGGTTCATCTTGATGAAAGTCAGTCGATCAACCGAGTCGGTGGACAGGCGCACCCTGTGATCCGTGACAAATCCTCCAGCAGCACTGAATGTGCGTTCCGAAAGAACGCTGGATGCAGGACAGGCCAGTAGCTCAATTGCATACTGTGCAAGCTCTGGCCAGTGATCCATCCTCAAGACCCAGTAAGCCAGAGGATTTTCGGTGGGGAAGGTGTCCAAGTCTGACCTTGCCCCTAGATATTCCTGCACCATGTTTATCAGATGCTGGCGATGGTTGCTGGAACCGATCATACTTTGGGGCTGCGGACTAAAGAATTGTCTGAACGCATCGGTCAGACGGCCACCTTCCCCACCGCTCCTTCTTTGACTGGCCGAAGCCTCAGCAACTCGTTGTCCAGGACCAGGAGTTTGTAACCTCCCAGTCTCTGGGAACGCGTTGCACAGACCTTTCTGCAAGGCCTCCCGGAGTTGTCTCATCCTCTGCTCCCTCTGCGACGGTAACATAAGGTCCGCAACCTTACCCTTGTACCGTGGATCAAGGAGAGTGGCCAGCCAGTAATGGTCCCTCTCCTTGATCCGAAGAATACGAGGATCCTTCCGCAGACTTTGCAGGATCAGGGAGGCCATGCAGCGTAGGTTTGCTGAGGCATTCGCTCCGGAGTCCTCTGGGTCACTAAGGACGACATGATCCGCAGCCACCTCCTCCCAGCCACGTACAAGTCCACTGGTTTCTTGGGACTGTAAATCATCCCTAAAAGACTGCTGCTGATGATGCTGAGTGCCAGCCTCCACCTCCATGCTGACACAATCCTCCTCCTCCTCCTCCTCCTCCTCTTCCTGTGCGATGGGTGGGACAGAAGGAACACTGTCTGGGTAAAGGGGGCCTTGAGAGGCAAGGAAGTCCTCCTCTTCCTGCCTCTGTTCTGCCTCAAGTGCCCTGTCCATTATTCCACGCAGCGTGTGCTCCAACAGGTGGACAAGAGGTACAGTGTCACTGATGCATGCACTGTCACTGCTCACCATCCTCGTGGCCTCCTCAAATGGTGCCAGGACAGTGCATGCATCCCTGATCATGCCCCACTGGCGTGGAGAAAAAAAACCAAGCTCCCCTGACCCTGTCCTGGTGCCGTAGTCGCACAGGTACTCATTGATGGCCCTCTGCTGCGTGTGCAGCCGCTGCAGCATGGCCAACGTTGAGTTCCACCTGGTGGGCATGTCACATATAAGGCGGTTCTTGGGCAGGTTCAACTCCTTTTGCAGCTCAGCCAGGCGAGCACTGGCATTATAAGATCTGCGGAAATGCACACAGACTTTCCTGGCCTGCCTCAGGACATCCTGTAAGCCCGGGTACCTGCCCAAGAACCGCTGCACCACCAGGTTAAGGACGTGAGCCACACAGGGCACATGGGTCAGTTGTCCCTGTCGGAGGGCGGAGAGGAGGTTGGTGCCATTGTCGCAAACCACCATTCCTGGCTTAAGCTGGCGTGGCGTCAACCACCTCTCGGCCTGGCCCTGCAGAGCAGACAGGACCTCTGCCCCAGTGTGGCTTCTGTCCCCCAAACACACCAGCGCAAGCACGGCATGGCATCTTTTTGCCTGCGTACTTGCGTAGCCCCGTGAACGGCTACGGAGCACCGCTGGTTCATAGGACAAACCACAGGAAGAGGCCATGGAGGAAGAAGAAGAGGAGGGGGTGGAGGAGAGAGGTGTGTCACAACCAGTAGTAGCATTTTGGAGGCGTGGCGGTGGGACAACCTCCAACACTACTGCACCTTGTCCTGCATCCTTCCCAGCTGCCAAAAGAGTGACCCAATGGGCCGTGAAAGAAAGGTAACGTCCCTGTCCATGCCTGCTGGACCATGAGTCAGCGGTAATATGCACCTTACCGCTGACCGCCCTGTCCAGCGAGGCCAAGACATTGCCTTCCACATGCCGGTAGAGAGCCGGAATAGCCTTCCGTGAGAAAAAGTGGCGTTTGGGAACCTGCCACTGAGGAACCGCACATTGCACAAACTCACGGAAGGGGGCCGAGTCTACCAACTGAAAAGGCAGCAGTTGAAGCGCTAGCAATTTAGCCAAGCTAGCATTCAACCGCTGGGCATGTGGATGGCTGGGAGTGAACTTCTTTCGACGGTCCAGCAGCTGGGGCAGGGAAATTTGCCTGCTAGAATCGGACGTCGGTGTACTGCTAGCAGAGTGGCCGCAAGTACTTGGCTGTGACACACCTAATTCTACACCTTCATTCCTCTCAGTGCATGTTTCAGAGAGGACTGAAGTTATAGTGGGGTTGGAGATCCCAGCTGATGCGGTGCAAGGAGAGGTCCGCTTTGTTCTTTGGTGTGGGTCTTTGAGGTAGGCTTGCCAACGAGCTGCATGGCAGGTCAACATATGTCTGGTCAGGCATGTGGTACCCAAGCGGCTGATGTTTTGGCCACGCGATATACGCTTGAGACATATGTTGCAAACAGCAGCTGTGCGATCTGATGCACTAGCCTCAAAAAAGGCCCACACCAAAGAACTTTTTGAATGATGGGCAGAGGCAGCGCCCTGCACAGGCGGAGCTCTGCGGTGTGATTCCGTCGGTGTACTGCCCTTACGCTGGCCACCAAAGGGCATCCTGCCTCGTTGGAGATGTGCCTCCTCCTCATCCTCCTCCTCCTCCTCTCTCCTATTAGGCACCCACGTGGAGTCAGTGACCTCATCATCACCTCCCTCCTCATCACTGGAGGCAATCTGGCAGTATGCTGCAGCTGCTGGAACATGACTGCCAGATTGGTGTCCTTCTTGAGCATCCCCTCTGTCTGCTCTCACGCTACTGCCTTCCTCTAGCTGGGTTTCATCATCAGACCCTTCGAAACGCTGGGCATCCTCCTGGAGCATGTACCAAACACTGTGCTGAAACAGTTCGGGGGACTCCTCAGGAGGAGGACATGGTGGGTCTAGGGAAGGAGTGACTGATGATGAGTCTGACATTGATACCAGGGAAGAGGACGCTTTGGCAGCTGCTTTTCCAGTACCCTGAGCCTGGGTGAGAGAGGATGAGGAGGAGGAGGAGGGCTTGGTCATCCACTCTACCAAGTCTTCGGCATGATGTGGCTCAACATGTCCAGCTGCCGAAAAGAAGGACAAGCGTGTCCCATGGCCATGTGCTGATGACAATGCACCGCGTCCACGACCAGCACTGTTGCCCCCAGACACAGAGCCTGCTTGCCCTCTTTTATTGCCTCCTGACTGTCTGCCTCTCCTTGTTTGCCTTCCAGACATTCTAATAGATGGCCTGCAGGGAGATGGGAAAAAAGCAATAAGGGCTACCTTCAGGTGTCCTTCTCTGTCCCTTGAAACAAGGACTTTGACAGTGAAAGAAACTGACACACTCTCCCTACCTACAGTTTTCTGTCCCTAGAAAAAATGTTTTTTTTAAGCACAATTTAGCACAAGGAGAATTACCTCACTGTCCTTCCAGGTCCCTGGAAACAAGGACTTTGACAGTGAAAGAAACTGACACACTCTCCCTACCTACAGTTTTCTGTCCCTAGAAAAAATGTTTTTTTTAAGCACAATTTAGCACAAGGAGAATTACCTCACTGTCCTTCCAGGTCCCTGGAAACAAGGACTTTGACAGTGAAAGAAACTGACACACTCTCCCTACCTACAGTTTTCTGTCCCTAGAAAAAATGTTTTTTTTAAGCACAATTTAGCACAAGGAGAATTACCTCACTGTCCTTCCAGGTCCCTGGAAACAAGGACTTTGACAGTGAAAGAAACTGACACACTCTCCCTACCTACAGTTTTCTGTCCCTAGAAAAAATGTTTTTTTTAAGCACAATTTAGCACAAGGAGAATTACCTCACTGTCCTTCCAGGTCCCTGGAAACAAGGACTTTGACAGTGAAAGAAACTGACACACTCTCCCTACCTACAGTTTTCTGTCCCTAGAAAAAATGTTTTTTTTATTTTTTAAGCACAATTTAGCACAAGGAGAATTACCTCACTGTCCTTCCAGGTCCCTGGAAACAAGGACTTTGACAGTGAAAGAAACTGACACACTCTCCCTACCTACAGTTTTCTGTCCCTAGAAAAAATGTTTTTTTTAAGCACAATTTAGCACAAGGAGAATTACCTCACTGTCCTTCCAGGTCCCTGGAAACAAGGACTTTGACAGTGAAAGAAACTGACACACTCTCCCTACCTACAGTTTTCTGTCCCTAGAAAAAATGTTTTTTTTAAGCACAATTTAGCACAAGGAGAATTCACTCACTGTCCTTCCAGGTCCCTGGAAACAAGGACTTTGACAGTGAAAGAAACTGACACACTCTCCCTACCTACAGTTTTCTGTCCCTAGAAAAAATGTTTTTTTTAAGCACAATTTAGCACAAGGAGAATTACCTCACTGTCCTTCCAGGTCCCTGGAAACAAGGACTTTGACAGTGAAAGAAACTGACACACTCTCCCTACCTACAGTTTTCTGTCCCTAGAAAAAATGTTTTTTTTAAGCACAATTTAGCACAAGGAGAATTACCTCACTGTCCTTCCAGGTCCCTGGAAACAAGGACTTTGACAGTGAAAGAAACTGACACACTCTCCCTACCTACAGTTTTCTGTCCCTAGAAAAAATGTTTTTTGTAAGCACAATTTAGCACAAGGAGAATTACCTCACTGTCCTTCCAGGTCCCTGGAAACAAGGACTTTGACAGTGAAAGAAACTGACACACTCTCCCTACCTACAGTTTTCTGTCCCTAGAAAAAATGTTTTTTTTAAGCACAATATAGCACAAGGAGAATTACCTCACTGTCCTTCCAGGTCCCTGGAAACAAGGACTTTGACAGTGAAAGAAACTGACACACTCTCCCTACCTACAGTTTTCTGTCCCTAGAAAAAATGTTTTTTTTAAGCACAATTTAGCACAAGGAGAATTACCTCACTGTCCTTCCAGGTCCCTGGAAACAAGGACTTTGACAGTGAAAGAAACTGACACACTCTCCCTACCTACAGTTTTCTGTCCCTAGAAAAAATGTTTTTTTTAAGCACAATTTAGCACAAGGAGAATTACCTCACTGTCCTTCCAGGTCCCTGGAAACAAGGACTTTGACAGTGAAAGAAACTGACACACTCTCCCTACCTACAGTTTTCTGTCCCTAGAAAAAATGTTTTTTTTAAGCACAATTTAGCACAAGGAGAATTACCTCACTGTCCTTCCAGGTCCCTGGAAACAAGGACTTTGACAGTGAAAGAAACTGACACACTCTCCCTACCTACAGTTTTCTGTCCCTAGAAAAAATGTTTTTTTTAAGCACAATTTAGCACAAGGAGAATTACCTCACTGTCCTTCCAGGTCCCTGGAAACAAGGACTTTGACAGTGAAAGAAACTGACACACTCTCCCTACCTACAGTTTTCTGTCCCTAGAAAAAATGTTTTTTGTAAGCACAATTTAGCACAAGGAGAATTACCTCACTGTCCTTCCAGGTCCCTGGAAACAAGGACTTTGACAGTGAAAGAAACTGACACACTCTCCCTACCTACAGTTTTCTGTCCCTAGAAAAAATGTTTTTTTTAAGCACAATATAGCACAAGGAGAATTCACTCACTGTCCTTCCAGGTCCCTGGAAACAAGGACTTTGACAGTGAAAGAAACTGACACACTCTCCCTACCTACAGTTTTCTGTCCCTAGAAAAAATGTTTTTTTTAAGCACAATTTAGCACAAGGAGAATTACCTCACTGTCCTTCCAGGTCCCTGGAAACAAGGACTTTGACAGTGAAAGAAACTGACACACTCTCCCTACCTACAGTTTTCTGTCCCTAGAAAAAATGTTTTTTGTAAGCACAATTTAGCACAAGGAGAATTACCTCACTGTCCTTCCAGGTCCCTGGAAACAAGGACTTTGACAGTGAAAGAAACTGACACACTCTCCCTACCTACAGTTTTCTGTCCCTAGAAAAAATGTTTTTTTTAAGCACAATTTAGCACAAGGAGAATTACCTCACTGTCCTTCCAGGTCCCTGGAAACAAGGACTTTGACAGTGAAAGAAACTGACACACTCTCCCTACCTACAGTTTTCTGTCCCTAGAAAAAATGTTTTTTTTAAGCACAATATAGCACAAGCACAAAACACACTGACACTCTCCCTACCTATCCTTCTCTTTCCCTAAACTAAAGGAATCCAGGTTAAGCAAGAAAGAAATAAAAGTCACTGTCCCTGCCTATGCTGCTCTATCCCTGCTCCGGAACACACTACACTAGGCCGCCGTGCTGGCGGCCTTTTATAGTGTGGGGCGTGTACTAAACCCCCTCAGCAATAATTGGCCACAGGCATCCTGCCTGTGGCCAATCATTGCTCTCCTCGCTGCCGGCGCTGTGATTGGCCAAGCATGCGGGGTCACAGTGCATGCTTGGCCAATCACAGCGCCTGGATGACACTGCGATGGCGTAGTGCATTGTGGGCCGTTCGCGTCACTCGAATTTGGCGCGAACGGCCCAAATCGTTCGATCTTCGTCGAACGATCGAACAGCCGATGTTCGAGTCGAACGTATGTTCGACTCGAACACGAAGCTCATCCCTAATCACTGACATATCCAATGGATAATGTCCAAATGTTCAAGAACCCAATAGATAAAAGATTGGAGTCCTTATGAAAGTCTGCTTCTTTCTACAGCAAGCTTGGTGACACAACCAGCAGTGAGGTCTGCTAAGCAGTGAAGGATAAGTTGAAACAGGTCTTGAGGGACTTGACAGATCAGCAGGCCTTGCCCTAGCTGATCTACCTAGAGCCTTAGGCTTTGCGGTTGACGCCATAAAGGATTCAGTCCATCAGGCCTCCCGCCTTACGCTGTCTATAGTACATATGCGTAGGCTTCTATGGCTCAAAAACTGGTCTGCTGAAGCTCCCTGTAAAGAATGGCTGGTTAGCGTCCCATTTCATGGTGAACTCTTATTCAGGGAAAACCTGGACTAATATATCCAGAAAATTTCCAGCGGTAAAAATACGCTCTTGCCGGTTAAAAACAGAGTTAGAGGTCCCTCTTTAAGAGGCCTGCTTCTCCAGTCCCTGGGGCATCGGCTGTGTAACAGTTCCGACGGCCTCCTCGGTCAATTCCCGGGGGTAAAAAAACAGGGACAATAGCAGGGTAATGAGAAACCCTGGGTCAGGGGAGGTACAAAACCTCCCCCAAAGTTAAATTCATTGAAGGGTTGCCCCCACTCAGTCGGGTGGGGGGAGGACTCCAGTTGTTCGCAAGAGACCTGGCGGGACACGATCAAGACAGATAGGTGCTCTCCGCAGTATGTTTGGGATACAGTTTGGAGTTAAAAGACTCTCCTCCTTCCCATTTTTGAGGTCAAACGTGCCAAGGGATCCCCGGAAGAGAGAGTCCCTCCTGTTGGCACTAGAACAACTATTGCTCCAAGGAGTAATTATGGAGGTTCCCCTGGAAGAATGAGGGTTCGGGTTTTACTCAAACCTCTTTACAGTCCCGAAGCAAACGCGGACGGGGGGCCCATATTAATTCTAAAAGGGCTATACAAATTCCTGTATATCAGGACTTTCCGATGGAGTCGATCCGATCGGTGGCCACTGCCCTACAAGGGGAGGATTGGTTAGCCGCGATCGACATCAAAGATGCTTATTTGCACATTCCCATCTTTCCAGTCCACCAAAAATTTCTACGCTTTGCAGTAGAAGGGCGCCATTTTCAGTTCAGAGCCTTACCCTTCGGTTTGGCCACAGCACCACGAGTGTTTACAAAAATTCTGGCCCTTTATTGGCCAATCTAAGAACACAAGGTGTAATGATAATGGCATATCTAGATGACTTGTTGCTGATAGACCACTCAGTGAAAAAACTAGACGTGGTCGTTCACAAGACAATCAAGTATCTGGAATCTCACGGTTGGATTATCAACCGAGACAAGTCAGCCCTAAAAACCAGTCAAAATCTGGAATACTTGGGGCTAAGGTTGGATTCAGGCCAGAGAAAAATATTCTTGCCTCGAGGAAAGGTGTTGTCTTTGAAAGATTTGATCCACTTAGTGGGTACAAAAAAAAACAGCCGTCCATACGCCTGTGCATGAGGCTGCTGGGAAAAATGGTGGCATCATTCGAAGCAGTACCCTACGGTCAATTCCATTCAAGGAATTTGCAAAGGGCCATACTGTCAGCCTGGAACAAAAAAGTTCAGGCTCTGGACTTACCAATGTCCTTGTCCCCTTCCGTTCGCAAGAGCCTCCGCTGGTGGTTGGTTCCCCAGAATCTGGAAAGAGGGAAATCCTTCAGTCCGATTTCTTGGAAGGTGGTCACTACAGATGCCAGCCTTATAGGCTGGGGAGCAGTACTGGAGCAATGGTCTCTCCAGGGCAGATGGTCGGATGCGGAAAAGGCCCTGCCCATCAATCTCTTAGAGATACGAGCAGCCCGGTATGCCCTAGTAGCATGGACATCCAAACTCCAAGGGTCCCCTGTCAGAATTCAATCAGACAATGCCACAGCAGTGGCATATATCAATCATCAGGGGGGCACCAGGAGTCGTGCAGCCCAGAGGGAAGTAAATTACATCCTGAGATGGGCAGAAAGATATGTCCCAGCCATATCTGCGGTATTCATTCCAGGAGTGGAGAATTGGAAGGCGGACTTTCTAAGTCGCCAACAATTATGCCCAGGGGAATGGTCCCTTCATCCCGAGGTTTTCCGGACAATATGTCAGAGGTGGGGAACACCGGATGTAGATCTGCTAGCATCCAGATTCAACGCAAAAGTGGACAGGTTTGTCTCTTGGACAAGGGATCCCCTAGCTTGCGGCTCGGATGCCCTAGTGTTCCCTTGGGATCAGTTCAAGCTGATATATGCATTCCCACCGCCACAATTGTTACCTCGATTACTCCGCAGAATCAGGGTAGAAAAGAAACCAGTGATTCTGGTGGCTCCAGCGTGGTCCTGAAGAGCATGGTACGCGGAGATTGTAAAGATGTCTGTGGGGAGTCCTTGGACCCTCCCACATCGTCCGGACCTGCTTTCGCAAGGACCGATATACCACCCTTCCTTACCAGCCCTAGGTTTGACGGCCTGGCTATTGAAGCCCACATTCTAAAAAAGAGAGGGCTCTCTAATGCTGTGGTATCTACCATGATCAATGCCAGGAAGCCGGTATCCAGGCAGATCTACTATAGAATCTGGAAGGCGTACATCGCCTGGTGTGAGGCCAAGAAATGGCATCCACGTAAATACGTAATAGGTAGGATTCTGGACTTCCTACAATGGGCTGTAGATAGGAAGCTTGCCTTGAGTACTATCAAGGGTCAGATTTCGGCCTTGTCAATATTTTTTCAAAGGCCCTTGGCTTCGCATTCACTAGTCAAAGCCTTTATACAAGGAGTGATGCGTATTAGTCCTCCGGTTAATATTCCCATATGTCCATGGGATCTAAACTTGGTTCTGTCGGTTCTACAGAAACAACCATTTGAACTATTACAGCATATTTCTTTGGTTCTTCTCACCAGGAAATTGATTTTTCTAGTAGCCATTTGTTCGGCTAAAAGAGTGTCGGAATTAGCAGCTATGTCCTGTAAGGAGCCATATCTGGTTATCCATAAGGATAGAGTAGTGTTACGCCCTCATCCAGCCTTTCTTCCTAAGGTGGTATCGAGGTTTCATTTGAACCAAGATGTGGTTCTTCCTTCTTTTTTCCCCAAACCTACTTCGGTAGAGGAAAAGTTATTGCATTCTTTGGATGTAGTAAGAGCAGTTAAAGCTTATCTAAAAGCCACTGCTCAGATTCGCAGAACGGATACTTTGTTTATTCTGCCGGAAGGCCCCAGAAGGGGTCAGGCAGCGTCAAAATCTACTTTAGCCAAGTGGATTCGAAAGGTCATAATGCAAGCCTATGGCTTGAGAAGGAGACCGCCTCCGTTCAAAGTTAGAGCGCACTCCACGAGAGCAGTTGGAACTTCATGGGCAGTGCATCACCAGGCCTCCCTGGCTCAAATCTGTAAGGCCGCAACATGGTCTTCAGTACACACGTTTACTAGGTTCTACCAGGTGGACGTTAGAAGTCAGGAGGATGTCGCCTTTGGGCGCAGTGTGTTGCAGGCCGCAAAAGATCCTCATGTCTGATAGCGCTCAGCTTATGTATGGTGTATCCCCCCCCTCGTTGGGCATTGCTTTAGGACATCCCATTAGTAATGACTATGTCGCTCTGTGTCCCGTGATGTACGAGAAAGAAAATAGGATTTTTATAACAGCTTACCTGTAAAATCCTTTTCTTGGAGTACATCACGGGACACAGAGCTCCCACCCCTCTTTAGGGACACTTATTGCTTTGCTACAAAACTGAGGTGCTCCCGGATGGGAGGGGCTTATATAGGGGAGGGTACTTCCGGTTTCGGAAGTTGCCAGTGCCAGCACCTGAAGGTATCTATATAACTCATTAGTAATGACTATGTCGCTCTGTGTCCCGTGATGTACTCCAAGAAAAGGATTTTACAGGTAAGCTGTTATAAAATCCTATTTTTCTCGTCGAGAAACATGCCGACGAGAATCTCGACGAGAAAATAGAGAGCAGGATCTCTATTTTCTCGTCGAGATTCTTGTCGCTTTTCTTGACGAGAAACCATACACACGAACGAATTTCTCGGCAAAAAATCTCTGCCAGCAAGTTTCTTGCTGGTTTTTGCCGAGAAACTCGTTCGTGTGTACGAGGCTTGAGAATAGCCCAGTCAAAGTCCAGACCTAAATCCAATTGAGAATCTGTGGCAAGACTTGAAAATTGCTGTTCACAGACGCTCTCCATCCAATCTGACAGAACTTGAGATACTTTGCAAAGAAGAATGAGCAAAAATGTCACTCTCTAGATGTGCAAAGCTGGTAGAGACATCCCCAAAAAGACTTGCAGCTGTAATTGCAGTGAAAGGAGGTTCTACAAAATATTGACTCCGGGGGGCTGAATACAAATGTACCCCACACCTTTCACATATTAATTAGTAAAAAAAATTAAGAACCATTTATAATTTTCCTTCCACTTCACAATTATGTGCCACTTTGTGTTGGTCTATCACATAAAATCCCAATAAAATACAGTCACGTTTTTGGTTGTAACATGACAAACTCTGGAAAATTTCAAGAGGTATGAATACTTTTCCAAGGCACTTTAGTATATCCCTTTCATGCCTAAGCCTATTTTTTTTTTTTTCAAATTTCATCCTTTTTATTTTATTCTGAAGCAAAACACAGAGACATACATTCCGTAAATATCATACATAACATATCATATATAACCTAACATATCACCCGTCTCTAGATATTGATTGCAAACCATAATATCATTCTATTCTCTGTGTTATATCTTTACCATCATTATTCCCCCTGCCGCCTTCCTCATGGCGTCCAGAGGGAGGCTTCCCAGAAAGAGCTGCCCAAACAAAAAAAAAAAAAAAAAAACCCCACTCCCCCCATGTCTTGTCCCCTTCCCTTCCTGAATACCATTTACTCAGTTCACATCTATAAGGGATCTGCCCTCTTCTGTATATTTAAAATGATTCCACATGGACCATGTTTCTAAATAAATCCACCTTTTTTGCCGGTTTGTCCACATCAAGTTTTCCATAATATTAATTTGTTCTACTCGTTTGAGCCACAATCCGACCGAAGGTGGTTGTGTCTGTTTCCATTTACCTGGGATGCATGCTCTTGCTGCGTTCAGGAGGTGGCACAGAACCGATTTCTTATATTGTTTAACCGACATTTCGGTATTTTGCAATAAGAAAAAGGTTGGGTCCTCCGGAATCTCCCTGTCGCTGAATTTTTGTGCAATCCTCCGAACCTCTTTCCAAAA
The DNA here is from genome assembly GCA_029206835.1 of Rana muscosa. Taxonomy (NCBI): domain Eukaryota; kingdom Metazoa; phylum Chordata; class Amphibia; order Anura; family Ranidae; genus Rana; species Rana muscosa. The sequence goes on from CM055123.1 coordinate 282,600,980, forward strand.
ACCTTTTTATTCTAGGGCAAGACCAGAAGATATGACCCATCGTCCCTCCTCTCCCCCCACATCACCAACAGTTATCTGGAATACCAGGGTAACATTTATGTATCATAGCCGGGGTACGGTACCATTGTGCAAGGATCTTAAAATTCGTCTCTTGCATTCTTATGCAAGTTGCAGATTCAAACGTGTTTTGTAGTATCTTGTTCTGTTGTTCCTCCGTGAATACCTGTTCTATCTCTGCCTCCCATCTCCTAAAAAATGGCAACCGGAAATCCTCGGCCGGTGCCACCACTAATGTTATCACTTTGGCTAGAGTTTGGTTCATCATCCCGCTCCCCGTACAGTATTCCTCAAACCTTGTTAACTTCCTCTCATAGCTACTTAGTGGGGTCAAGCTCTCTAGGAAATGTCTCAACTGCACTGCCCTCCAGAAATCCAGTCGATAAGGTGTAACACCTGCTATCATTTCCTGTATTGTAGGCCAGATTTCTGATCTCATAAAATGAGCGGCTTGAAAGAACCCCTGGTCTATCAGTTTTCCAAACGGTCCATCTCTTAGTCCTGGGCTAAACTGCGGGTTTCCTAAGATGGGGAAAAGGGGTGAGTCTATTGTTGATAAATTACCTTTAGAGAAAAACCCATATCCTATTCGGAGGGTGGGGCCTATCAAAGGGTGTGTCTTTATGCTGTTCTTTAGATCCCTAAAACACCAAGCAGCTCGTTGTAGAAGCACATTGCTCTGAGCCTGTTCTAAACCAGGCCAAATTTTCCACTCCTTATGTCTGCTCCAATCAACCAAGCGGCTCAGCAGGGCAGCTTGGAAGTATTTATATACATCTGGGACCCCCAATCCTCCATATCGTTTAGGTAGGGACATCACTGATCTCTTGATTCTTGGGTGTTTATTTGCCCAAATGAACCTAATAATGAGAAAGTGTACTTGTTTGAAAAATTCTCTGGGTATGTTAATTGGCAATGTTTGGAAGAGGCATAAAAACTTTGGTAAGATATTCATTTTAATAATGTTACACCTCCCAAACCAGGAATGAAACCCCCTCTGCCATCCCTCTAACATAACTCGCACCCTAGATAGTAGTGGGGGGAAGTTCAGTCTATATGTCTGTGTCAAGTCTGCTGGAATAAGAGTTCCTAGGTATTTCAAAGCTTGGTCTGTCCATTTAAATTTATAATTGGACTTCAATGTTCCCAATACATCTTTAGGTGTTGCTACTCCCATCGCCTCTGATTTTGAGAAATTAATCTTAGAATTTGATAGCGAGCCATACTTCTCCATTTCCTGAATTAGATTGGGGAGAGATACTAACGGGTTGGTCAGTGAATACAACATATCATCTGCATAAGCAGAGATTTTATATTCTATTCCTCCAATTTTCAGACCTCCTATATCTGAGTTTGCTTGGATCTTGCATAGTAACGGTTCAACCGTCAGAGCAAAAAGGATTGGGGATAAAGGACATCCCTGTCTAGTCCCATTGGCTACTCTAAAAAGGGGGGACACAATTCCACTCACCTTGACTTGCGCGGTTGGTTGAGTGTAAATGCTTGAGATCCACTGAATCATATTTTCCCCAACCCTAAATGTCGTAGGACCGTGAACATAAATTGCCAATTAATACGGTCGAACGCCTTTTCCGCATGCCAATTTTCTACTCCTGGAATGAAGACCGCAGACAGGCAAGGAACATGCCTTTCTGCCCAAGAAAAAATGTGATTCACCTCTTTTTGGGCCTCCAGACTTCTGGTGCCCCCTTGGTGATTGATATAGGCCACCGCTGTGGCATTGTCGGACTGTATCCGGACAGGACAATCTTGCAACCTGTAAGTCCAGACCTTGAGGGCCAGACGAATTGCCCGGATCTCCAGAATGTTGATGGGCAAGAGCTCCTTGGCTCTGGACCATCTCCCCTGGGAAGAAGCTTCCTCCAGAACTGCTCCCCAGCCTATAAGGCTGGCATCTGTGGTTACGACCTACCAAGTAACTGGAATAAAGGATTTCCCTTTCAGTAGATTCTCGGGCAGCAACCACCAACTGAGGCTCTGGCCTACCCGCAGGGACGGACACATTGGAAGATCCAAGGCTTGAACTTCTTCTGTTCCAGGCAGACAAAATGTTGTTCTGTAAAACCCTCGAGTGGAACTGGGCGTAAGGCACCGCCTCAAATGAGACTACCATCTTCCCTAACAACCTCATACATAGTCGAATGGAAGGATTTTTCCTTGCTTTGACTACCCGGACCAGATCCTTTATGGCTTTGACCTTCGACCTGGGTAAGAATACTTAGCTTTGGACTGTGTCTATGACCATGCCCAAATACTCCAGCCTTCTTAGGGGCTGTAAGGAGGATTTTTCTAGATTGAGGACCCAGCCTAGGTACTCTAAGTACTCCACTGTGCTGAGAACATTGCGGTCTAAGCGTGCTATGGACTGATCTATAAGAAGCAGATCGTCCAGATAAGCTCTTACTGCTATGCCCCGAGCCTTTCGTTTTGCCAGGGGGGAGTACCTTCATGAATACTCGAGGTGCGGTAGCAAGACCGAAAGGTAGGGCCACAAACTGGAAGTGTTGCTGATCCACCCCAAACCTTAGAAACCCCAACATATTTCAGGCCATATGTCGGAAATGGGGTACCCCGGATGTAGACCTGTTAGCTTCCAGGTTCAACAAAAAACTGGACAACTTTGTGTCAAGAACAAAAGATCCGCTGGCACAAGGGTCGGATGCCTTGACAATTCCATGGGATCAGTACATTCTGATCTATGCGTTCCCTCCAGTTCTGCTTCTCCCGCGATTCCTTCGGAGGGTCAAAAGAGAAGGGAAGCCGGTAATTCTGGTGACCCCGGCTTGGCCCAGACGATCTTGGTATGCGGAGATCATAAAGATGGCAGAAGGAAGACCTTGGGTTCTTCCACTACGCCCAGATCTACTCACAGGGTCCAATATTCCATCCTGCCTTACGAAAACTCAATTTGACGGTTTGGCTGTTGAGACCCACATTCTGAAGAGCCGTGGGCTCTCGGGTCCAGTCTTATCCACTCTGGTTAATGCTAGGAAGCCGGCCTCCAGGCTCATCTACTACAGAATCTGGAAGGCATATTTTTCCTGGTGTGAATCCAGGGGGTGGCATCCTAGAAAGTATGCCATTAGCAAGATTCTTGCCTTTCTTCAATTAGGCGTGGAAATGAAGCTGGCTTTGAGCACTATCAAGGGCCAGATCTCGGCCTTGTCGGTATTCTTTCAAAGACCGCTTGCCTCTAATTCCCTGATCCGGGCCTTTGTTCAGGGGGCACTGCGCTTGAATCCGCCGGTTAAGCCTCCCGTGTGCCCATGGGATTTAAATTTGGTTTTGTCTGTCTTACAGAAACAAACTTTTGAGCCATTGCACCATGCTTCTTTAGTTCTTTTAACAAATAAATTGTTTTTTCTTGTAGCCATATCCTCAGCTAGAAGGGTATCGGAATTAGCGGCTCTTTCGTGTAAAGAGCCATATTTGATTATGCACAAAGACAGAGTTGTGTTGCATCCTCAGCCGACTTTTCTGCCTAAAGTGGTTTCAGGATTCCATCTGCGGAGGAAAAGTTGTTACACTCTTTAGATGTTGTAAGAGCAGGAAAAATCTATCTGCAGGCAACGGCTCAGATACGAAAGACTGATTGTCTATTTATACTGCCAGAAGGTCCCAAGAAGGGCCAGGCAGCGTCAAAGTCCACTATTTCTAGATGGATTCGACAGGTTATTTTTCAGGCTTATGGTTTAACCACTTCCCGCCTGGTCAATAGCAAATTGACATCCGGGAAGTGGTTCTGTTATCCTGACTGGACGTCTATTGACGTCCAGCAGGATAACATGCCGGCACGCGCCCACGAGGGCATGCATCGCGGCGATCGCGAGTGCGCGTGTCCGTCTGACACCCTGCATCTCCGATCGTGATAAAGTATGCCAGTGCCCACCACAGTGCCAATCACTGCCCACCACATTGAGATTCACTGCCCACCACAGTGCCAATCACTGCCTAGCAGTAACACCTGTCAGTATCTCATCATCAGTGCTGCCCATCAGTGCCACCTGTCAGTGCCCATCAGTGCCACCTATCAGTGCCCATCAGTGGCGCCTATCAGTGCCCATCAGTGCTGCATATCACTGCCGCCTATCAGTGCCCATCAATTCTACATATCAGTGCCTCCTAATCAGTGCCCATTGGTGCCACTTTATCAGTGCCAACTCATCAGTGCCCATCAGTGCTGCCTCAGTGCCCGTCAGTGAAGGGGAAAACTAAATTTTATGACAGAAACTAGTCATAGTTTGTTTAGCAAAAATTAAAAACTGAAGAGGTGATCAAAAACCACCAAAAGAAAGCTCTATTTGTGGGAAGAAAATTATAAAAATTTCGTTTGGGTACAGTGTTGCATGACCGCGTAATTGTCATTCAAAGTGTGACAGCGCTGAAAGCTGAAAATTGTCCTGGGCAGGAAGGGGCGTAAGTGCATGGTATTGAATGGTTAAAGAAGAAAATTCCTCCTTTTCAGGTTAAAGCGCACTCGACTAGAGCAGTTAGTGCTTCATGGGCAATGCATCACCAGGCCTGCATGGCTCAGATCTGCAAGGCTGCAACTTGGTCTTCGGTCCATTCATTCACTAGATTCTATCAGGTGGATGTAAGAGGGCATGAGGATGCCGCCTTCCGGGGCAGTGTACTGCAGGCAGCAGTGTAGGTCCGATGGCGGTCTGTGTTTTCTGATCTGTGTCTCCCTCCTTTCAATTTGGGCATTGCTATGGGACATCCCACTATGTAATTATCAAAGGCTCTGTGTCCCGTGATGTATGACCAAGAAAATAGGATTTTTAAAACAGCTTGCCTGTAAAATCCTTTTCTTGGGAGTACATCACGGGACACAGAGCTCCCGCCCCTCTTCGGGATTATACGTTGGGACACTTATTGCTTTGCTACAAAACTGAGGTACTCTCCATATGGGAGGAGTTATATAGGGGAGGAACTCGCCTTGTAATTAGAGTTGCCAGTGTGCAATCACCTGATGGTGAGTATCTAACCCACTATGTAATTATCAAAGGCTCTGTGTCCCGTGATGTACTCCCAAGAAAAGGATTTTACAGGTAATTTGTTTTAAAAATCCTATTTTTTGCGATTCGGCACTGCGTCGCTTTAACTGACAATTGCGCGGTCGTGCGACGTTGCACCCAAACAAAATTGACGTCCTTTTTACGGGTACGTACGTCCCTTTGCGCAGCCGTGCCATTCTGCCGACGTAAATAGTCGTGCAGCGGTCGGCAATCAATTAAGTCCTGAAAATGATTTTGGTGGTTCCTCAGGGGAAAAAGGTTAGGAAAGGCTGCTCTTAACCATTCAGCTTCTCTGCTAGAGATATATTTCCTTATCTTACATGCAGTTCAGGAGTCTGAGAATGGCAGCCCTATCAGAGTCTTCTCACACAGGTGTTTTGAGTCTTGTCAGGTCCTCTTTAAAACAGCGTGAAAGCAATGTGGAGAAAGGGGAAAGAGGAGAACCGATGGGGGAATCAGAGATGGAGAAAGATCTGGGGGTCCTAGTAGATCAATAGCATGCAATGTCAAGCTGCAGTTACCAAAGCAGGCAGAATATTGGCATGCATAAAAAAAGGGGATATGCTCCATAGATAAAACAATAATCCTACCACTGTATAAAACATTAGTTAGACCACATCTGGAGTATTCTGTCCAGTTCTGGTCACCAGTCCTTAGAAGGGATGTGCTGGATCTGGAGAGAGTCTAAAGAAGGGCAACAAAACTAATAGGGGGACTGGAGGACCTCAATTACGTGGAAAAACTGCAAACACTAGATTTATTCTCGCTGGAGAAAAGACACTTGAGAGGAGACATGATGGCGATTTACAAATACCCATATGTTTTAAAAAAAACTCTAAAAATCACTACATAGAATATTCTACAACATTAGCAGCGCTGTATGGGCTGTGAATCTACACCCAATGTGTCCTTATTTAACCACTTCAGCCCCGGACCATTTGGCTGGCCAAATACCAGGCCACTTTTTGCGATTCGGCACTGCGTCACTTTAACTGACAATTGCAATAAGCGTTTATTGATTGGTTTGCGCAAAAGTTATAGCGTCTACAAAATAGGGGATCGTTTTATGGCATTTTTATTAATAATTTTTTTTTTTTTTGCCAGTAATGGCGGCGATCAGCGATTTTTATCGTGACTGCAACTTTATGGCGGACACATCGGACACTTTTGACACTATTTTGGGACCACTGTCATTTTTACAGCGATCAGTGCTATAAAAATGCACTGATAACTGTAAAAATGTCACTGGCAGGGAAGGGGTTAACACTAGGGGGCGATCAAGGGGTTAATTATGTTCCCTAAAGTGTGTTCTAACTGAAGGGGGGATGGGACTGACTAGGGGAAATGACAGATCGCTGTTCATACTTTGTATGAACATACGATCAGTCATTTCTCCCCCTGAAAGAACCGGGAGTTGTGTGTTTACACCAGTGTTTCTCAACTCCAGTCCTCAAGGCGCCCCAACAGGTCATGTTTTCAGGTTTTCCATTATTTTGCACAGGTGATTTGATCAGTTTCACTGCCTTAGTAATTACCACAGCCGTTTCATCTGAGGGAAATGCTGAAAACATGACTTGTTGGGGCGCCTTGAGGACTGGAGTTGAGAAACACTGGTTTACACACACAGCTCCCGAGTTTGCGCTGTCACGAGCGATCGCGGGTGCCCGGCGGTCATCGCGCCCACTGGGCACTTACATCGGCACCAGGGGGGGCCGCTGGGACGTGCGCATTCCTCCGCCGGCGCGCGCGTGCCCCCTAGTGGCCACAGGGGGAAGTGACGTTATATTACGTGATTTCACCCAGCCGAGCCAACCTGCCCGGCGGCTGGTCGGCAAGTGGTTAATCCAAAGTGGTTATTTAATAAAGTCCATCAAATGTTTGTCTTTTCTCAAAAACACATATGAATAGATCCTTGGCTCCCGTCACCGCACCCAGTGAATCTTCTCCCTTAGGGTATCACACTCACCAGACAGGTGATCAATCAATGCCTGTATAGAAATCCTTACTGGAGCTGCGGGATCACCATTCCATCTGGATATTACTCAGAGTAAAAAAGAGAGGTGCACATAGCATAATACTGTATAACAATTTATTAAAACTGCCCCCCCCCCCCCTTCCAGATGTAAAATTACAAGAAAATCAAACTTAAAAGCATGAATATCGCAAGGTTCAGCAGGTATGCCTGTATCTCACCGCTCATCATTGTTCATGGATCGCGGTGGGACCCGGGTTCAGACAGTCCTCGCCTCTCTCTACCTTCAACAGCCATGTAGTCCAGCCCTGACCGGTTTCGTAATTCCTTTGTCAGAGGGCATTTTTAACTGAGGTTGATTGATCCACTTGCTTTTTTTATATTACAAATACCTCCATGGCGATCCCAGCATAGGAAAAAAAAACGATTCAGTCACAAGGAGTGTAAGAGGACACGGGGCCACACAATGAGATTGGAAGAGATGCGGTTTAACCTTAAACTGCGAAGTGGGTTTTTCACTGTCAGGGCAATAGGGATGTGGAACTCTCTTCCACAATTTGTGGTGGCTGTCGGGAGTATTGATAGTTTTAAGAGACTCTTATGCCCTGTACACACGATCGGTTTTTCCTGATGAAAAAAGACAGATGGACTTTTTTCATTGGAAAAAACGATCGTGTGTGGGGAGCTCCATCGGAGAAAAATCCACGCATGCTCAAGCTAAATTACAAGACGGGAGCGCTCATTCTGGTAAAACTAGCGTTCGTAATGGAGATAGCTCATTCGTCACGCTGTAACTGACTGAAAAGCACGGAGACTGAAAAGCGCAAATCGGCTAACACCAAACTTTTACTAACACGCGGTAACATGAAATCAGCAAAAGCAGCCCAAAGGGTGGCGCCGCTGGATTTGAACTTCCCATTTTTTAGTGCCGTTGTACGTGTTGGAAGTCACGGCGTTTTGGACGGTCGGAATTTTGTCTGATGGTGTGTAGGCAAGACTGATGAAAGTCAGCTTCATCGGAATTCCGATGGAAAAATACATCGGATTTTATTCCATCGGAAATCCGATCGTGTGTACAGGGCATTTGATGTGCATCTTAACCACTTAAGCCCCGGACCAATACGCAGCATAAAGACCAGGCCCCTTTTTGTGATTCGGCACTGCGTCGCTTTAACTGACAATTGCGCGGTCATGCGACGTGGCTCCCAAACAAAATTGACGTCCTTTTTTTCCCACAAATAGAGCTTTCTTTTGGTTATATTTGATCACCTCTGTGGTTTTTATTTTTTGCACTGTAAACAAAAATAGAGCGACAATTTGGAAAATATTTTTTACTTTTTGCTATAATAAATATCCCCCAAAAATATATAAAAACCATTTTTTTACCTCAGTTTAGGCCGATGCGTATTCTTCTACATATTTTTGGTAAAAAAAAAATCGCAATTGGCGTTTATTGATTGGTTTGCGCAAAAGTTATAGCGTTTACAAAATAGGTGGTAGTTTTATGGCATTTTTATAAAAATTTTTTTACTAGTAATGGCAGCGATCAGGGTTTTTTTTTTTCGTGACTGCGACATTATGGCGGACACTTTTGACACATGTTTGAGGCCATTGTCATTTTTACAGTGAGCAGTGCAATAAAAATGCACTGGTTACTGTCAAAATGACACTGGCGGTGAAGGGGTTAACCACTAGGGGCGCTGGAGGGGTTAAGTGTGCCTAGGGGAGTGATTACTACTGTGTGGAGGCGTGGCTACGAGTGTCATGTGACCGATCTCCGCTCTGATTACACAGAGCGGAGATCAGTGACATTGTCAGTAGAAGAGCGGGGAGATGTTGTGTTTACACTAACATCTCCCCGCTCCATCCCTCCGTGAGACGATCACGGGGATGCCCGTGGTGATCGAGTCCGTGGGACCCGCGGTCCGACTTACGGGGAAGGCAGGGGGGTCTCGAGCACGCTGGCGGCGGAACCCATGCGCGACTCCGATGTCGGGCAGTTAAAGGGGACGTACGGGTACATGATTGTGCCTGTACGAGCCATTCTGCCGACGTATATATACAGTGTCTGGTCCTTAAGTGGTTAGGGAACCTGACATACAGGGATATGAGAAATCTACAAACTTATACACGTGCACCTACAGAGGTTGAACTGGGTGGGCTATTGTCATTATTCGACCTTACCTACTATTGTACTATGAATTCTCTGTGATACGTCCCAAATGACCTTCCCCTATAATTATTTGTGATGTCGAAGGAAGTCCTAAACAAACAATGTGGTGGGCACTAGGATCATTTCTTCTTTGTGATCCCTTGATACACACATCTGATATAAATATATAAAACAAAAAGAAATGAGCTCATATTCACTTACCCCTACTAATGTAATATAATGTAGAGTATGATATAAGGGGTTTGTAGGCACTTGAGATAAAACTGGGGAAAATAGGAGGTGGCAGTTCTCTGAAGAATTGGCTTTGATGGTTACAAAGGCTCTGGCGGCTCCTCTGGGGGTTCAATGACAGAATTCAGGGGATAAGTGCTCTCTAAGCATCGCAGCTAATGTTGGTTACAATATTCTGTTATATTGAGATCCCAGGCAAGAGGAAATTAGGTCAGTTCATTTGTGCTGTAATCATTACATATTCTAACACGTTCCTATGGGGACTGGAATCCTATATTTGTGTCCTGCATGCCAACAGCCTACCGCACAAATTATTAATCATGTGGAATTGTCTTCATTTTTTTAGAAGTTAGACATTTCAGATGCTGTTTTAGAATAAATGTAGCTCATTGTATATAATGCAAATAGAAATTGGCACCGACCAATAAGAAATCAGCTTTTCTAGTCCATTAAAGTATAACTAATGTAGGGTGACCAGACATCCCCGGTTTCAGGGGACAGTCCCCGGATTGAGGACACTGTCCCCAGAATAAGTCTGTCCCCGGTTTTGTCCCCGGATTGGATTTGAACAGGGGCTGGGGCAATTTCAAAGACAGTCAGTGCAGAATAGAAAAAAAAAAAAACGTAATTACACACCCCCGCTTCGCCGCTCCTACTAGCTTAGGGGGGTGTATTTTTTTCCCATTATCTGTGCCCCTTTCTGATGATCATGTGCTGGTCGGAGCGGAGGGAATATTTCTTCAGTTTCGGGTGCCCATCCAGCTCCGCTCGCATGTTCTTCTGCCTCGGCTCAAGTCCCGGGCCAGCCGCCTGCCTGCTTATCTCCTTGCCTTCCCTGGTGGAGTGATCTTCCTCCGCTCCCCACCCAGTAGTAGCCGGGGGCCCGGAGAGTAAGACTTGACAGGCTTTGAGGTGGGTGGTGGTGGTGGGCAGAGAGTCGCTGATTGCCGCCATTACTAGTAAAAAAAAAAAATATGTCCCCGGATTTCATTTAAAAAATCTGGTCACCTTAAACTAAAGGTAAAACATTTTTCTAGGTTTGGATAAAATGGACAGGAGCCTCATGCCGCGTACACACAACCTTTTTTCATGACGAGAAAAATGAAATTTTTTAATTTGGTCATTAAAAACGATCGTGTGTAGGCTCCAGAGCATTTTTCATGATGTGAAAAATGGGCATTAAAAATTTGGAACATGCTCTAATTTTTCTCGTCGTTTTTCTCGTCATGAAAAACGGCCGTGTGTACGCTTTAACGACGTGAAAAAAAATGCGCATGCTCAGAATCAAGTATGAGATGGGAGCGCTCGTTCTGGTAAAACTAGCGTTCGTAATGGAGATAGCACATTCGTCATGCTGTAACGGACTGAAGAGCACGAGGCTGAAAAGCGCGAATTGTCTCTCACCAAACTTTACTAACACGCGGATCAGCAAAAGCAGCCCAAAGGGTGGCGCCATCCGAATGGAACTTCCCCTTTATAGTGCCGTCCTACATTTTGTATGTCACCGCGCTTTGCTCGAGCATTTTTTTTCACGATAGTGTGTAGACAAGGCAGGCTTGAGAAGAATCACGTCGAGAAAAACGTCGGTTTTTTCAATGACATTAAAAACGGTCGTCTGTACGCGGCATAAGACGCACTGCAATGTATTTTTTTTGCTTGTGTCCCTGTTAGAGAGATCCACTCTTTTCCAGATCAACAATGTTAGGGGGGATCAACATGAGGGTAAATCTAAAACTTTTGAGTGGCCACCAGAACAGGAATAGAGGTAGAATCTTGCAATTGAGGGGGACTTGTTTTCATGACAACTAAAAGGGATTTCCACCACACTTCGGCCTGGTTCACTCCTATGCAGGTTGCAGTTTGCATATTCCAGGTGCATTTTGCGTTTTTCAATACATGCTTTTCATCCATTGAAGTCTATGGAACCAAAAACCAGAAAAAAGTCCCTGGCCCTTACCATAAAATGCACAGATGTGAACGTGACCCATAGGAAACCATGATAAATGGACTGTAGTGTGTTTCTGCAAAACTTAAAACGCACTAAAAAATGCATAGGTGTGAACCAGGCCTAATGCCGCGTACACACGATCGATTTTCTCGACGGTGAAAACACAGTCAAGAAAATCGACGGGAAAAACGAGGAACAGCTTGGTTCCCTACACACGTCCGTTTTTCCTGCCATTTTTTTTTTGGTCGAGAAAAACGACCGTGTGTGGGCTCCGTGGCAGTGTTTCCCTATGGGAAAACTGCCGCGGAAAAAAACGACGGGAATCACGACGAGAAAAATTTGAGCATGTTCTAATTTTTCTCGTCATGATTAATGCCGTTTTTCCCGTCGGGAAAAATGACAAAAAGCCCACAGAAGATCGTTTTTCTTGTTAAAAAAGAATTTTTTAATTTTTCCCGACGGGAAAAATGATCGTGTGTACGCGGCATCCAGCTGGATTCACACCTATGCATTTTTTGTGCTTTTTGCATTTTGCAGATTTGCACTACAGTTCATTTTAACATGGTTTCCTATGGAACACGTGAAAATCTGCAAAATGCACTAAAAATGCATAGGTGTGAATCCAGCCTAAAACAATATCATCTCGCTTCCTGATGAGTCTACAGGACAGGAAGTAAAGGACCATTTCTCCAATGAGATACAGATCGAAATATTGGAATTTTCGATGAAAAAAGTCCGACAGAGTTTTTTCATCGGAAATTCCGACCATGTGTGGGCCCCATCGGACTTTTTTCCGTCGGAGTTTAGAGATAGAACATGTTTTATTTTTTTCCGATGGAAAAAAATCCTATGGGAAATTCTGATCGTCTGTGTGGAACTCCGTCGGAGAAAAATCCACGCATGCTCAGAATCAAGTCGACGCATGCTCGGAAGCATTTCACTTCATTTTTCTCGGCTCGTCGTAGTGTTGTACGTCACCGCGTTCTTGACGGTCGGAATTTTGTCTGACAGTGTGTATGCAAGACTGATGGAAGACAGCTTCCATCGGATTTTATCCCATCGGAAATTGCCTTCGTGTGTACAGGGCATTAGGCCTCATGTACACTGCTGCTGGTAAACGGATGTTTAGGAGAAGTTGGGCATTTTTTTCAACTGCTCCTGAACTCTCCTCTATGTTATCTTATCAGTACATGTACACAGGGTCGTTTATAGTCGTTTCTAGGCAGTTGAGTTTAGAGGCTTTTCCTGAAACCCCCAAAAAATGCGTTCAGATTAGGGGCATTTCAAGCTCCAAACGCGGCTAAACGTGTTTAAACGTGGTAACGTGTGTTTAGCAGCGTTTCGTTTACAGACGTTTTTAATTTTATCCCCAAAAAATATTATTTTTCAAACGCTTCTAGACACAAATGCTGCTAAACGCGGCATGTAAACGCGGCTAAATGGCAGTTTTTAGGCGCAGGTTTCTAGCTGTCAAGTTAAATCGTTCAGGAGAGGTTGAACAACGTCCCGTGTACATGAAGCCTTACTCTATCCACTATGGAAAAAAAGTTTTGGCTTTAGATATACTTTTAAGGCTTCATGTACACGGGAGGTTGTTCAACCTCTCCTGAACGAATGAACTTGACAGCTAGAAACCGGCGTCTAAAAACGACCGTTTGCGTCTAGGAGCATTTGAAAAAAAAAAAAATATATATATATATATATATTTTTTTTTGTTAAAATGAAAAACGCCTGTAAACGAAACGCTGCTAAACGCGAGTTACCACGTTTAGCCTCTAAACACAGCTTCTGAACGCATTTTTTTTGGGTTCCAGAAAAAGCCTCTAAACTCAACGGCCTAGAAATGACTATAAACGACCCAGTGTACTAATAAGATAACATAGAGGAGGGATCTGGGATCCTGTGTACATGTACTGATAAGATAACATAGAGAAGAGATCGGGGATCCTGTGTATATGTACTGATAAGATAACATAGAGGAGAGATCGGGGATCCTGTGTACATGTACTGATAAGATAACATAGAGGAGGGATCTGGGATCCTGTGTACATGTACTGATAAGATAACATAGAGAAGAGATCGGGGATCCTGTGTATATGTACTGATAAGATAACATAGAGGAGAGATCGGGGATCCTGTGTACATGTACTGATAAGAGAACAGAGGAGAGATCGGGGATCCTGTGTACATGTACTGATAAGATAACATAGAGGAGAGATCGGGGATCCTGTGTACATGTACTGATAAGATAACAGAGGAGAGATCGGGGATCCTGTGTACATGTACTGATAAAATAACATAGAGGAGAGATCGGGGATCCTGTGTACATGTACTGATAAGATAACATAGAGGAGAGATCGGGGATCCTGTGTACATGTACTGATAAGATAACATAGAGGAGAGATCGGGGATCCTGTGTACATGTACTGATAAGAGAACAGAGGAGAGATCGGGGATCCTGTGTACATGTACTGATAAGATAACATAGAGGAGAGATCGGGGATCCTGTGTACATGTACTGATAAGATAACAGAGGAGAGATCGGGGATCCTGTGTACATGTACTGATAAAATAACATAGAGGAGAGATCGGGGATCCTGTGTACATGTACTGATAAGATAACATAGAGGAGAGATCGGGGATCCTGTGTACATGTACTGATAAGATAACATAGAGGAGAGATCGGGGATCCTGTGTACATGTACTGATAAGAGAACAGAGGAGAGATCGGGGATCCTGTGTACATGTACTGATAAGATAACATAGAGGAGGGATCTGGGATCCTGTGTACATGTACTGATAAGATAACATAGAGAAGAGATCGGGGATCCTGTGTATATGTACTGATAAGATAACATAGAGGAGAGATCGGGGATCCTGTGTACATGTACTGATAAGAGAACAGAGGAGAGATCGGGGATCCTGTGTACATGTACTGATAAGATAACATAGAGGAGAGATCGGGGATCCTGTGTACATGTACTGATAAGATAACAGAGGAGAGATCGGGGATCCTGTGTACATGTACTGATAAAATAACATAGAGGAGAGATCGGGGATCCTGTGTACATGTACTGATAAGATAACATAGAGGAGAGATCGGGGATCCTGTGTACATGTACTGATAAGATAACATAGAGGAGAGATCGGGGATCCTGTGTACATGTACTGATAAGAGAACAGAGGAGAGATCGGGGATCCTGTGTACATGTACTGATAAGATAACATAGAGGAGGGATCTGGGATCCTGTGTACATGTACTGATAAGATAACATAGAGAAGAGATCGGGGATCCTGTGTATATGTACTGATAAGATAACATAGAGGAGAGATCGGGGATCCTGTGTACATGTACTGATAAGATAACAGAGGAGAGATCGGAGATCCTGTGTACATGTACTGATAAGATAACATAGAGGAGAGATCGGGGATCCTGTGTACATGTACTGATAAGATAACATAGAGGAGAGATCAGGGATCCAGTGTACATGTACTGATAAGATAACATAGAGGAGAGATCGGGGATCCTGTGTACATGTACTGATAAGATAACATAGAGGAGGGATCTGGGATCCTGTGTACATGTACTGATAAGATAACATAGAGAAGAGATCGGGGATCCTGTGTATATGTACTGATAAGATAACATAGAGGAGAGATCGGGGATCCTGTGTACATGTACTGATAAGATAACAGAGGAGAGATCGGAGATCCTGTGTACATGTACTGATAAGATAACATAGAGGAGAGATCGGGGATCCTGTGTACATGTACTGATAAGATAACATAGAGGAGAGATCAGGGATCCTGTGCACATGTACTGATAAGATAACATAGAGGAGAGATCGGGGATCCTGTGTACATGTACTGATAAGATAACATAGAGGAGAGATCAGGGATCCTGTGTACATGTACTGATAAGATAACAGAGGAGAGATGGGGATCCTGTGTACATGTACTGATAAGATAACAGAGGAGAGATCGGGGATCCTGTGTACATCTACTGATAAGATAACATAGAGGAGAGATCGGGGATCCTGTGTACATGTACTGATAAGATAACATAGAGGAGAGATCGGGGATCCTGTGTACATGTACTGATAAGATAACAGAGGAGAGATCGGGGATCCTGTGTACATCTACTGATAAGATAACATAGAGGAGAGATCGGGGATCCTGTGTACATGTACTGATAAGATAACATAGAGAAGAGATCGGGGATCCTGTGTATATGTACTGATAAGATAACATAGAGGAGAGATCGGGGATCCTGTGTACATGTACTGATAAGAGAACAGAGGAGAGATCGGGGATCCTGTGTACATGTACTGATAAGATAACATAGAGGAGAGATCGGGGATCCTGTGTACATGTACTGATAAGATAACAGAGGAGAGATCGGGGATCCTGTGTACATGTACTGATAAAATAACATAGAGGAGAGATCGGGGATCCTGTGTACATGTACTGATAAGATAACATAGAGGAGAGATCGGGGATCCTGTGTACATGTACTGATAAGATAACATAGAGGAGAGATCGGGGATCCTGTGTACATGTACTGATAAGAGAACAGAGGAGAGATCGGGGATCCTGTGTACATGTACTGATAAGATAACACAGAGGAGAGATCGGGGATCCTGTGTACATGTACTGATAAGATAACATAGAGGAGAGATCGGGGATCCTGTGTACATGTACTGATAAGATAACATAGAGGAGAGATCGGGGATCCTGTGTACATGTACTGATAAGATAACAGAGGAGAGATCGGGGATCCTGTGTACATGTACTGATAAGATAACATAGAGGAGAGATCGGGGATCCTGTGTACATGTACTGATAAGATAACAGAGGAGAGATCGGGGATCCTGTGTACATGTACTGATAAGATAACATAGAGGAGAGATCGGGGATCCTGTGTACATGTACTGATAAGATAACATAGAGGAGAGATCGGGGATCCTGTGTACATGTACTGATAAGATAACACAGAGGAGAGATCGGGGATCCTGTGTACATGTACTGATAAGATAACATAGAGGAGAGATCGGGGATCCTGTGTACATGTACTGATAAGATAACAGAGGAGAGATCGGGGACCCTGTGTACATGTACTGATAAGATAACATAGAGGAGAGATCGGGGATCCTGTGTACATGTACTGATAAGATAACAGAGGAGAGATCGGGGATCCTGTGTACATGTACTGATAAGATAACATAGAGGAGAGATCGGGGATCCTGTGTACATGTACTGATAAGATAACATAGAGGAGAGATCAGGGAACCTGTGTACATGTACTGATAAGATAACATAGAGGAGAGATCGGGGATCCTGTGTACATGTACTGATAAAATAACATAGAGGAGAGATCGGGGGCAGTTGAAAAAAAAGCCCAACTGCTCCTAAATGTCCGTTTACCAGCAGCAGTGTACATGAGGCCTAATGCCCCATACACACAATCGTTTTTCATGCCGTTAAAAATGCCATTTTTAAAAATGGCCATTAAAAATGATCGTGTGTATGCTCCAGAGCATTTTTAACGACGTGAAAAACGGGCATTAAAAATTTCGAACATGCTCTCTTTTTTCACGTCGTTTTTTTAACGACGTGAAAAACGATAGTGTGTATGCTTTAACGACGTGAAAAAACCGCGCATGCTCAGAATCAAGTATGAGACGGGAGCGCTCTTTCTGGTAAAACTAGCGTTCATAATGGAGATAGCACATTCGTCACGCAGTAACGGACTGAAAAGCACGAGGCTTAAAAGCGCGAATCGTTGCTCAACAAACTTTACTAACATGAAGGGTGGCGCCATTTGAGCGGAACTTCCCCTTTATAGTGCCGTTGTACGTGGTATACGTCACTGCGCTTTGCTTGATCGTTTTTTAAAATGATCGTGTGTACGCAAGACAGGCTTGAGAGGAAACATGAAAAAAAATGACGTGAAAAACGGCAAGAAAAAAAATGGCAAGAAAAACGATCGTGTGTATGTGGCATAAGTGCCGGTTCACACTGTTGCGCTGTGAATTTGTTCCGTTTTTTCAGTCCATTCTGAGGTGCGAATTTACCACAAATTTACTGCGTTTTACCGTGATTTTAAAGTGAATTTCAGGAGTGGGACATAGCTGCGATTAATGTTTCTAGCCAATGGAATCATAATGTTAAAAAAAAGGTGTTAACTTCCTGTGTACTTCCCGGTTTTTGTGGAGAGTAGTGTGGTGGAATTCGCACATATGTGAACCATTAAATGCGATTCCAGAACGATTTACATTCGTGTCTATGGAGACTAAATTCGCAACGCAACGCTGTAAACTCGTACAAGACCCTTTTTTTCATCGCATTTGGAGAGGAATCGCAACGCATGGGTGTGAATGACCATCATTGAACACAATTACTTTTTGGATGACATGCAAATCTAGTTTTTGTTTAACGCATCGCATTCGGTATCAACTCGCACAAGTATGAACCGGCACTCAAGGTTAAGTTTACCTTTAGGCCCCATGTACACTGCTGATGCTAAACGGATGTTCAGCGGCAGTTGGACACTTTTTTCAACTGCCCCTGAACTCATTCAATGTTATCCTATGTGGACATGTACACAGGTTCGTTTACTGTCGTTTTTAGGCCCCTTTCACACGGAGGGTCCGTTCAGGTCCGCCTGTCAGTTTTTTAGGTGGACCTGGACGGACGCTCCATGTAGCCCTATGGAGCCACGAATGTCAGCGGTGACATGTCCACTGACATCCGCTCCGCCAAAGTGTGACGGAGGAAAACCCTATTTTTCCTTCCGTCGGCGGAGCGGATCGGATGAACACGGACAGACTGTCCGTGTTCATCTGATCTCCCCATAGGGGAGAGCGGCGCTCTGACAGGGCGGTCCCTGCACAGTGTGCGGGGACCACCCAGTCATCCGCCGGCTCAGCGGGGTTCAACTGAGCCATCCCGCTGAGCAAGCGGAGCTTCACGGGGCGGATCATGACTGATCCGTCCCGTGTGAAAGAGCCCTTAGACAGTTGTGTTTAGAGGCCTTTCTGTGAAGGCAAAAAAATGAGTTTAGACGCTGAAGTTTTCGACGTTTCAGCCGCGTTTCGTTTACAGCCATTTTTCGATTTTGGCTATTTAAAAAATATATAATTTTAAACGCTTCTAAACGCAAACGCAGCAAAATGCCGCTAAACGCGGCATGTAAACGCGGCGAAACTGACATTTTAAACGTGGGTTATAACTGTCAAGTTAAATCGTTCAGGAGAGGTTGTAAAAACGTCCCGTGTACATGAAGCCTTACAATAAAATTTCCCATGCATCCCTGCATAACCTTTACATTGAAAAACATTCCTCGGGTTTGGGAAAATAAGCTTCTTTCAATGTAATACCTGTGGGCCGCGCATGGCCTCATTCAAGCCTGTCTGAAAACCTCCAGGCAGGATGGGTTTGCCTATCAGGTTTGTGCCCCCAGTTTCACCGGAATAATGCCGCGTACACACGATCGTGATTCACGGCGGTGAAAACACCGCCGTGAATCACGACATGAAATTAAATGAAAAACGAGGGAACGGCATTTTCCCCCACACACGACCGTTTTTCCCGTCATTTTTTTCTTTGTCGAGAAAAACGACCGTCTGTGGGCTCCGCGGCAGTGTCTCCCTATGGGAAAACTGCCGCTGAAAAAAATGATGGAAAAAACGATGAGAAAATTTAGAACATGTTCTAATTTTTCTTGTCGTTTTTCCTGCCGTTTTTCTCAACGAGAAAAACGGCATAAAGCCCACAGACGATCGTTTTTCTCTGCGAAAAAAAAAAATGTCATTTTTCCCGACGGGCTGAATTCACACCTATGCAGTATTGCAGTTTTAGTGCTTTTTGCATTTTGCAGATTTGCACTACAGTCTATTTAACATGGGGGGTTATTTACAAAAGGCAAATCCACTTTGCACTACAAGTGCAAACTACAAGTGCAAAGTGCACTTCAAATTGCACTAAAAGTGCACTTGGAAGTACAGTCGCTGTAGATCTGAGGGCGACATGCAAGGAAAAAAAAACACAGCATTTTAGCTTGCACATGATTGGATGATAAAATCAGCAGAGCTTCGCCTCATTTCAGATCTTCCCCTCAGATCTACAGCGACTGCACTTCCAAGTGCACTTTCAGTGCAATTTCAAGTGCACTTTGCACTTGTAGTTTGCACTTGTAGTGCAAAGTGGATTTGCCTTTCGTAAATAACCCCCATGGTTTCCTATGGAACACGTTCTGAAGTGCAAATCTGCAAAATGCAAAAAGCACAAAAAATGCCATAGGTGTGAATCCAGCCTAATGTCGCGTACACGCGATTTCCGACGACAAATGTTCGATGGGAGCTTTTGGTCGGATTTTCCCACCGTGTGTAGGCTCCATCGGACATTTGCTGTCGGAATTTCCAACAACAAATGTTTGAGAGCTGGTTCTCAATTTTTCCGAAAACAAAAGTTCTTGTCGGAAATTCCGACCGTGTGTATCCAATTCCGACGCACAAAAATTCTACGCATGCTTGGAATCAATTTGACGCATGCTCGAGATCATTGTACTTCATTTTTCTCGGCTCGTCGTAGTGTTGTACGTCTCGGCGTTCTTGACGTTCGGAATTTCCGAGCAACATTTGTGCAACCGTGTGTATGCAAGACAAGTTTGAGCCAACATCTGTCGGGGAAAAAATCCACGGTTTTGTTGTCGGAAATTCCGATCGTGTGTACGCGGCATTAGTGTTCTGACTTGTTCAGAGGGAGAGAGCGAAGACTGCACATAAGCGGGTTTTGAAGAAGCCAGAGCGATCGTTTCTGCACAGCTAAGGGCACACACCCAACATCTGGGTTGTCCTGCCATCTAGGCAGGACAAGGGGTACCCCCTACCTAAGAGTTTTTCGTACTGGCTTTAAAGGGGCCATGCAGGGCCTACAAATATGACTTTCTTAAAAAGGCTCCTTTTTTAAAACCTGAGCAGTGTTTTAGTTTTTTACTCTACTGGGGATGCTTGGGCAAGTTTATTGTACAGGTGAACTAACCCTTTAAATTGATATCTAATTGGTTGTTATAAGTTAGTAAGCCCAATTCTTCACTCTCTTATATAATAGGTTTGTAATGGTATATACCAGCCATTCTCAACCAGGGTTCCGTGGAACCCTAGGGTTCCTCCAGAGGTGGCTTGGGGTTCCTTGAGCTGTGGCTGATTTACCTCCTGTTTTATGGTGCCTACATAGTTCTGAGCCAATGCCACTCAGAGGAGCCAGTGGTATGACACCAATGATCTTTATAGCTCTCTGTAAGAGGGCCATTCTTACCACTAGTGTAAAAAAGGGCATTCTTCTCACTGAAGTAAGGGCCATTGTTCCCACTGACCCCCAATGAATGGGTTTTATCATTGGTTCCCCAAGACCTAAAAAATTATTTTAAGGGTTCCCCTGGGGTAAAAAGGTTGAGAAAGGCTGGAATATACGGTAAGTGCATATGAATTGACGAATTTGAATGTCAAAGTAAAAAAAAAAGTGGACGTATGGACATAATAAAAAATGAAATATTTGATGCAGTCTGTCCAGCATTGCTCCCCTGTAGTAACCTTTGATGACCATGTAACTTTAAAGAAGAATTCCAGGTATGGATATTTTATACACAGTTAAGCCTCGTACACACGGTCGGAAAATGTGTGTTGACTGACTGTTGGCCTAAAATCCGATCGTTTGTACGCTCCATCGGACAATTGTCGGATTTTCCGCAGACAAATGTTGGATGGCAGGCTTTAAAATTTTCCGTGAACAACGGTCTGTTGTCAGATTTTCCAATCATGTGTACACAAGTCTATCAGACAAAAGTCCAAAGTACAAACAGGCATGCTCCGAATCAATGCTCACCAAAAACGACATTAGCAGAAGGTGCCTAAAGGGTGGCGCTCAAGAGCTGAAAAACCACGTAGTACGTCACTACGTTCGTGTTTGGCCGCCAATTGTGTGCCGTTTGTATGCAAGACAAGTTCCCGGCCAACGCCCTTCGGACAAAAGTCAGACGCTTTGTCTGCGAAAAATCCGATCGTGTGTACGAGGCTTCACATTGGTCCAGCTTGGAGCATTGTAACAATGCATATACCATACCTGGCTAATGCCCCTGGAAGCTGGAAACTCCCGAAGACAACGCTACACCAGTAATCTTCACTTGCTTCCAGGTACCACGCCAAGCGGCTGCCCTGCTGAATTCTGAACACAGAAGGAAGACCACTCAGCATAGACAACATTCAAAGAATGCTTTGCATTTTTTGAATGAATGCAAAGTGTTCTCTGATTGGACGAGGTAGAGAGGCGAAACGGGGTGGTGATGCCACGCTCTCCACCAGTGATGGCTGGGGCTCTATTGTTTTTGGGGGGGCGGCAAACAAACCACCTGACCCCCTCGTTCAGTCGGTTGGTCGGTCAAACCCCCCATCGCTAATTCGATCGGCAAACAAACCTCCCCCCGTCGCTCGCACGTCCACCTACCAGCCCCGCACTTACCCCATCCAGGTCGGGGGCAGCTTTCCCCTGCATCTCCTCCTCTGCTTCTGCTCCCGGACAATACGGTCGCTTCTCCTCTCGGCCAATCGGGTCTTAAGACCCGCTTCCTGATTGGCCGGGAGGAGAAGCAGGTAGACAATAGCGAATGTTTTTTCACTATCGTCACACAACTGGATGGGCTCAGGGCGCAATGCCCTGCGCCCCGAGCTCACCCTTTTTGAAGCCAATTAGAGCATCGGGCTCTAATCATGTGCGTAAAAAAAAAAGAAAAAACATTGAAATCCATGCGTCTGGTGCCCTGCATGTGAATTTGGGGGGCAGCGCCCCTAATGGAGCGGCCGCCACTGCTCTCCACGATGTCCTATCAGAGAAAGCAGAGAAATGCAACAGAGCAGCCGCTTGGCATGGAACCCTGAAGAAAGTTGAGATTACTGGAGTAGCGGTGTGGATTTCCAGCTTCCAGGGGAATCGGTATTGTAGATACATGGGGTTTGATTTACTAAAGGCAAATCCACTTTGCGCTACAAGTGCACTTGGAAGTGCAGTCGCTGTAGATCTGAGGGGAAGATCTGAAATGAGTGGAAGCTCTGCTGATTTTATCATCCAATTATGTACAAGCAAAAATTCATTTTTTTTTTTTTTCCTTGCACGTCCCCCTCAGATCTACAGCGACAGCACCTCCAAGTGCACTTGTAGTGCAAAGTGGATTTGCCTTTTAACCCCCTAGTTACATTGGTCCAAGCTGGACCATATAATTAAGTATAACATATCCATACCTGGAATTCTTCTTTAAATTGACTTTGAAAAAGACTAACAAATTAATGCTCAACTCCATATAACACATTTTAAAGTGATTTTGTAAACCTTCACCTTGTAAAACAACCCATTCAGTTTAAAATAGAAATGAGAGGCAAAACGTGTGTATAGATATAAAAAGAAATATTATCAATACCTTTATTTCCTCTGTTCTCAGCTGCAGAAGATGGGAGGAGGAGAAGCAACAGCACACTGAGCTTCCCAGTGAAAGGCTGTGCAGGGGGGGGGGGGGGGGGGCAGGGGATTGTCAGCACAAGTCTGAGAGCAGGCTGAAAACTGACCACGGGATGTTCTCCTTCTAATGCCCTGTACACACGACCGGATTGTCCGTCGGAATAAAGTCCGATGGTTTGTCCGACGGAGTTCCGACGGAATTCTGCTCAAGCTGTCTTGCATACACACGGTCACACTAAAATCCGACCGTCAAAAACGCGGTGACGTACACCACCTCGACGAGCAGAGAAAAATTAAGTTCAATGCTTCCGAGCATGCGTCGAGTTGATTCTGAGCATGCGTGGTTTTTACTCCGTCGGAATTGCATCCAGACGAACGGATTTTCCGATAGATTTTCCGTCGGAAAAATAGAGAACATGTTCTCGATCTAAGTCAGTCGGAATTTCAGAAGGAAAAAGTCCGATGGGGCATCCACACAGTCGGAATATCCGATGAAAAGAGCCCGTCTGACTTTTTCCATCGGAAAATCCGGTCGTGTGTATGCGGCATTACTCTTGCTGGATAGCTTAGTCTGCATATAAATGTGGAGATAATTATTTAAAAAAAAAATGGTAAATAAAAAAGCAAGTTGTATTTCTTTTTCGTACATCACGGGACACAGAGCGACTTAGTCATTACTAATGGGTTATATAGATTACCTTCAGGTGTTGGCACTGGCCAATTCCAAACCGGAAGTACCCTCCCCTATATAAGCCCCTCCCACCCGGGAGCACCTCAGTTTTTTGCCAGTGTCTAAGGTGTTGGCCAAAGAG
The DNA here is from genome assembly GCA_029206835.1 of Rana muscosa. NCBI lineage: Eukaryota > Metazoa > Chordata > Amphibia > Anura > Ranidae > Rana > Rana muscosa. The sequence continues at coordinate 282,624,720 of CM055123.1, forward strand.
TAACATGTGTTTTCACTGGGCTTGCGTACAGGTTCTTTTGGGCCTTAGTAAGCTGTTCCGGATCCCACCAAAAAAGCTTCATAGCTAAACGGTCGGTACCCGGGCCTTGCAGCAGAAGAGCAAGGTTTTGCCTGTAATGCTTCTCTTAGGAGGGCTGGACCCTGGGATCCAGAGCTCTGGTCATACCCACGACCAAGACGCTGTCTGTGCAGGGTGCTATACAGGTCCAGGGGAGTGGAATCCTTGGGAACCCGGTCCCTGAAGGTTTAATTACAATGCCTGCCGTGATAGGTGAAGTTTGGACTTTTGTGGACCAGACAAAGTCCTGCGGCGGGGATCAGGTAAGTGGGGGCCCCCAGGAACTTGGTTCTATTGGGGGACCCCCAAGCCTAATTTGTCTTTCTGTCTGTTACCTAACGGTATTCCCGCTAAATATCTGTGTTTGCCTATAACTACTGAAAATGTAAAATTTTAATAGTAGTCAAGAAAAAAAAAAACAGGGACCGCGGTACCTGTGTTAAACCACTAGAGGCCGCTGTAGTCCATTTTTCTTGTAATGTGGATCTTTGGTTTTCTCAACTCAAAAGATCCAGGCAGCTGGTAAGTTTCTCTGAGGGAATCCACTTCCTCTGCCCTGTTGCTGCGTTCATCCACCGCACAGGCCCTCCGGCAAAAAGGGCCCTGGCTCCTAGTCCTCTGTTGGTTTTCGAAAAGGGCGCCATTGGCGCACGGGCGCGCGCGCGGGCGCGTGCACGCGCCTCCTATGAAAAAAAAGGGGCGGGGCGGGTGGATGACGCTCGATGCGCGCCGCGGCGCTTCTGCGCATGTGCGGGCGTCCCAGCATGGTTAAAAGACACAGTACAAGTGTCAGCTGCATGCAAACAGAGCTAGCAACAAACAGTGGCACACAGAGGCGGTTGATGCAGGCATCCCCATAGAAAGGCACTTTAGTGGACACCAGCTGGTATATAGCAGCACCTGTGTTAGACTATTACCAGCAAAAATTGGTGTATGACGACGGGAATACCTCAGCTTTGTGCTTAAAGGATATGTCGTCCAGACGCTCCGGAAATAGATCTTCCAGGAAGCCAAAGGGGTCTCCATCGGGCTCTGAGGATATTGGGCATGCTTGCACTGCACCAATCTCCCCTGAGAATGCAGAGGTCAGTAGCCGTAGAAACCCCGCAGGAATGCCTGGTGCTGCGGCTGTCCCCAGTCCACCTGCTCCTGTATATATAACAGAGGAGGTTTTATCCTCAACTCTGGGAGGATTAGAAGAGAGATTAACAGCATTGATCGCTGCTTCCCTATCTCAGGGAAAGCGCGTCCGATCTCCGTCTCCTCCTTCAGAGTGCCTGTTAGTGGAGGAACAGCCCCACACAGAGATCGACCTACCTGAAGGGGATCAGGATGAGGTTGATTCACTTATAGAGGAATCAACAGTGGAAGAACCTTTCTCAGCTTCTCAGGCTGAAAGATTATGGGTTCAGTCTCTGACTAACATGGTCCGATCAGCATTTAAAATGCCTCTGGCGGAACCACCATCCACTACGGTTTCCTCGCTGGGGTCGCTAAAAGCTCCCCAGGCGGTCTGTTCCTTCCCAATCCACCCTTTATTAGAAGGGCTTATTTACCAGGATTGGGAGCATCCTGATAAAATATTTGCTCCCCCCAAGAGATTTCCGGTGATCTATCCCATGGAGGATAAGTTCATAAGAAAATGGAGGGTCCCTATAGTGGACGCAGCCATCTCTTCTGTTAACAAATCACTGACATGTCCAGTAGATAATGTTCCAATGTTCAAAGACCCAATAGATAAAAAATTGGAGTCTTTACTAAAATCTGCTTTCTCTACAGCAAGTATGGTGACACAACCTGCGGTAGCAGTGATTGGAGTCTGCCAAGCAGTGAAAGATCAGTTGAAACAAGTCTTAAGGGACTTACCAGATCAGCAGGCTCATGCCCTAGCTGACCTGCCTAGAGCCTTGTGTTTTGCGGTGGACGCCATAAAGGATACAATCCAACAGGCCTCCCGCTTTACGCTGTCTATAGTACATATGCGTAGGCTTCTGTGGCTCAAAAACTGGTCTGCTGAAGCTCCCTGTAAAAAACTGCTGGTTAGCTTCCCATTTCATGGAGAACGCTTATTTGGAGAAGATCTGGACAAATATATCCAGAAAATTTCTGCCGGTAAAAGTTCACTCTTACCGGTTAAGAACAAGGGTAGAAGTCCTTCTTTTAAGAGGCCTACCTCTCCAGTCCCGGGCACATCGGCTGTGAAGCAGTTCCGACGGCCTCCGCGGTCAAATTCAGGGGGCAGAAATCAGGGACAATCACAGGGTAACAAGAAGCCCTGGATCAAGAGAGGTACAAAACCTCCCCCTAAGGCATGAAGTATTGCCCCCGCTCAATCGGGTGGGGGGAAGACTTCAGTTGTTCACAGAGACCTGGCGGGACACCATCAGAGACAGATGGGTGCTCTCCGCAGTAAGCCTGGGATACAAGCTGGAGTTAAAAGGCACTCCTCCTGCCCAATTTATGAGGTCAAACGTGCCAAGAGATCCCCAAAAGAGAGGATCCCTCCTTCTGGCACTAGAACAACTATTGCTCCAAGGGGTAATCATGAAGGTTCCCCTGGAAGAAAGCGGATTCGGGTTTTACTCGAACCTTTTCACAGTCCCCAAACCAAATGGGGACGTGAGGCCCATATTAAATTTAAAAGGGCTAAACAAGTTCCTAAATATCAGGACTTTTCGGATGGAGTCGATCCGATCAGTGGCCACCGCCCTACAAGGGCAGGAATGGCTAGCCTCGATCGACATAAGGGATGCTTATCTGCATATTCCCATCTTTCCGGCCCATCAGAAATTTCTACGCTTTGCAGTAGAAGGGCGCCATTTTCAGTTCAGAGCCTTACCTTTCGGTCTGGCCACAGCACCACGAGTGTTCACAAAAATTCTGGCCCCATTATTGGCCAATCTAAGAACACAGGGTGTAACGATAATGGCATATCTAGACGACTTGCTACTAGTAGACCACTCAGTGGAAAAGCTGGAAGTAGCTATTCACAAGACAATCGAGTATCTGGAATATCACGGTTGGATTATCAACCGGGACAAGTCAGCTCTAAGACCAGTCAAAAGTCTGGAATACTTAGGGCTAAGGCTGGATTCAAATCAGAGAAAGATTTTCTTACCTCCAGAGAAGGTGTCGTCTTTAAGAAATTTGACCCACTTAGTGGGTACAAAAAGAAAACCATCCATACGTCTCTGCATGAGGCTGCTGGGAAAGATGGTGGCTTCATTCGAAGCGGTACCCTACGGTCAATTCCATTCAAGGAATTTGCAAAGGGCCATACTGTCAGCCTGGAACAAAAAAGTTCAGGCTTTAGACTTACCAATGTCCCTGTCCCCTTCCGTTCGCAAGAGCCTCCATTGGTGGTTGGTGCCCCAGAATCTGGAAAGAGGGAAACCCTTCAGTCCGGTTTCTTGGAAGGTGGTCACTACAGATGCCAGCCTCATCGGCTGGGGGGCAGTGCTGGAGCAATGGTCTCTCCAGGGCAGGTGGTCAGAAGCAGAAAAGGCCCTGCCCATCAATCTCTTAGAGATACGAGCAGCCCGGTATGCCCTAGTAGCATGGACATCCAAACTCCAGGGGTCCCCTGTCAGAATTCAATCAGACAATGCCACGGCAGTGGCATATATCAATCATCAGGGTGGCACCAAAAGTCGTGCAGCCCAGAAGGAAGCAAATTGCATCCTGGAGTGGGCAGAAAGATATGTCCCAGCCATATCCGCGGTTTTCATCCCAGGAGTGGAAAACTGGAGAGCGGACTTTCTAAGTCGCCAACAATTATGCCCGGGGGAATGGTCTCTTCACCCCGAGGTTTTCCAGGCAATATGCCAGCGGTGGGGAACACCGGATGTAGATCTGCTAGCATCCAGATTCAACGCAAAGGTGGACAGGTTTGTGTCTCGCACAAGGGATCCCCTAGCTTGCGGCTCGGATGCCCTAGTGTTCCCTTGGGATCGGTTCAAGCTGATATATGCATTCCCACCGCCACAATTGTTACCGCGATTACTCCGCAGAATCAGGGTAGAAAAGAAACCAGTGATTCTGGTGGCTCCAGCGTGGCCCCGAAGGGCATGGTACGCGGAGATTGTAAAAATGTCAGTGAGGAGTCCGTGGACCCTCCCACTTCGTCCGGACCTGCTGTCGCAAGGACCGATATACCACCCTTCCTTACCAGCCCTAGGTTTGACGGCCTGGCTATTGAAGCCCACATTCTGAAAAAGAGAGGGCTCTCTAATTCTGTGGTATCTACCATGATCAATGCCAGGAAACCGGTATCCAGGCAGATCTATTATAGGATCTGGAAAGCGTACATTACGTGGTGTGAGACCAAGAAATGGCATCCACGTAAGTACATGATAGGGAGGATTCTGGACTTCCTACAGTGGGCTGTAGATAGGAAGCTGGCCTTGAGTACTATCAAGGGTCAGATTTCGGCCTTGTCAATATTTTTTCAAAGGCCCTTGGCTTCGCATTCACTAGTCAAAGCCTTTATACAAGGAGTGATGCGTATTAGCCCTCCGGTTAGTATTCCCATATGTCCTTGGGACTTAAACCTGGTTCTGTCGGTTCTACAGAAACAACCGTTTGAACCATTACAACACATTTCCTTGGTTCTTCTCACCAGGAAATTGGTTTTCTTAGTAGCCATTTGTTCGGCTAAAAGAGTGTCGGAATTAGCAGCTATGTCCTGTAAGGAGCCATATCTGGTTATCCATAAGGACAGAGTAGTATTACGTCCTCATCCAGCCTTTCTTCCTAAGGTGGTATCGAGGTTTCATTTGAACCAAGATGTGGTTCTTCCTTCTTTTTTCCCCAAACCTAGCTCAGTAGAGGAAAAGTTATTACATTCTTTGGATGTGGTAAGAGCAGTTAAAGCTTATCTAAAAGCCACTGCTCAGATTCGCAGAACGGATTCTTTGTTTGTTCTGCCGGAAGGCCCCAGAAGGGGTCAGGCAGCATCAAAATCTACTTTAGCCAAGTGGATTCGACAGGTCATAATACAAGCCTATGGCTTGAGAAAGAGACCGCCTCCGTTCAAAGTTAGGGCGCACTCCACAAGAGCGGTTGGAACTTCATGGGCAGTGCATCACCAGGCCTCCCTGGCTCAAGTATGTAAGGCCGCAACATGGTCTTCGGTACACACGTTTACTAGATTCTATCAGGTAGACGTTAGAAGTCAGGAGGATGTCGCCTTTGGGCGCAGTGTGTTGCAGGCCGCAAAAGATCCTCATGCCTGATGGCGCCCAGCTTATGTACCCCCCCCTCATTTGGCATTGCTTTGGGACGTCCCATTAGTAATGACTAAGTCGCTCTGTGTCCCGTGATGTACGAAAAAGAAAAAGGGATTTTTATAACAGCTTACCTGTAAAATCCTTTTCTTGGAGTACATCACGGGACACAGAGCTCCCACCCCTCTTTTTGGGACACTTATTGCTTGGCTACAAAACTGAGGTGCTCCCGGGTGGGAGGGGCTTATATAGGGGAGGGTACTTCCGGTTTGGAATTGGCCAGTGCCAACACCTGAAGGTAATCTATATAACCCATTAGTAATGACTAAGTCGCTCTGTGTCCCGTGATGTACTCCAAGAAAAGGATTTTACAGGTAAGCTGTTATAAAAATCCCTTTATTTCATAATATAATTGTAGGTATTAATCTTATACAGTTGCTAGAATTAATATTTTTTTCTATAGTATTCCTTTAGCAACCATAAAAAGTTAATAAAAAAAAAAGAAAAATAACCATAAAGAGCTAATAAAAAAAAGAAGTTCTGGTTACAATGGGGTCAGCATGTGTACCCTTAAAATGAGAATGTCTGAATCTTGTTTCTGTATCTCCTGATATAGTTGGCAGAGGTTCGCGGAGTTCCCAGGGGGTTATATGATGGACCTGTTCATGATGTCACAGTGGCTACTAAGTCGGTAGCACCTACGCCAACCTCCCGGGTAGCACCGTGTGCTGGAAAAGTGCAGATGGCGCCAGTTCGAAATCTTCATCGGTCTGGGTTCAGTTTATCAGGTAAGTTAATAACACCAAGATTGTGAGCTCAGAGTCAACTTATAGATGTTACAAGGCTTTTATACTAACACTGCTTTAAAGAGACCCTGTCGTCCGACCATTCATTTCAACAACAATCTTCCCATAAGATTATTTGTACATTCAACATATTTTATGCATGATATCTACCTGTAAAAACCTCCCTTATGTAGACATGGGAAATCCCTAAGACTGATGTTGGGCGCCACTATCTTGGATATGAAGTCAGTATCCCCCCCGCAGACTCTGATATAGAACTGTCCCTCTTGAACCACTTGCCTACCGGGCACTTTTACCCCCTTCCCTCTCGGGCCAAATTTCAGCTTTCAGCGCTGTCACGCTTTGAATGACAGTTGCGCGGTCATGCAACACTGTACCCAAATTACATTTTTAGAATTTTTTTCACACAATTAGAGCTTTCTCTTGGTGGTATTTAATCACCACTGGGTTTTTTATTTTTGGCTGAACAAACAAAAAAAAGACTGAAAATGTAATTATTTTTTCTTTTTCGTACATCACGGGACACAGAGCGACTTAGTCATTACTAATGGGTTATATAGTTTACCTTCAGGTGCTGGCACTGGCAACTTCCAAACCGGAAGTACCCTCCCCTATATAAGCCCCTCCCATCCGGGAGCACCTCAGTTTTTTGCCAGTGTCTAAGGTGTTGGCCAAAGAGTAACATGTGTTTTCACTGGGCTTGCGTACAGGTTCTTTTGGGCCTTAGTAAGCTGTTCCGGATCCCACCAAAAAAGCTTCATAGCTAAACGGTCGGTACCCGGGCCTTGCAGCAGAAGAGCAAGGTTTTGCCTGTAATGCCTCTCTTAGGAGGGCTGGACCCTGGGATCCAGAGCTCTGGTCATACCCACGACCAATATGTTGTCTGTGCAGGGTGCTATACAGGTCCAGGGGAGTGGAATCCTTGGGAACCCGGTCCCTGAAGATTTAATTACAATGCCTGCCGTGATAGGTGAAGTTTGGGCTTCTGTGGACCAAACAGAGTCCTGCGGCGGGGAACAGGTAAGTGGGGGCCCCCAGGAACTTGGTTCTATTGGGGGACCCCCAAGCCTAATTTGTCTTTCTGTCTGTTACCTAACGGTATTCCCGCTAATATCTGTGTATGCCTGTAACTACTGAAAATGTAAAATTTTAATAGTAGTCAAGAAAAAAAAAAAAAAGGACCGCGGTACCTGTGTTAAACCACTAGAGGCCGCTGTGGTCCATTTTTCTTGTCATGTGGATCTTTGGTTTTCTCAAGTCAAAAGATCCAGGCAGTTGGTAAGTTTCTCTGTGGGAATCCACTTCCTCTGCCCTGTTGCTGCGCTCATCCACCGCACAGGCCCTCTGGCAAAAAGGGCCCTGGCTCCTAGTCCCTGTTTGATTTTCGAAAAGGGCGCCAATGGCGCACGGGCGCGCGCGGGCGCGTGCACGCGCCTCCTATGAAAAAAAAGGGGCGGGGCGGGTGGATGACGCTCGATGCGCACCACGGCGCTTCTGCGCATGTGTAGGCGTCCCAGCTTGTATAAAGACACAGTACAAGTGTCAGCTGGATGCAAACAGAGCTAGCAACAAACAGTGGCACACAGAGGCGGTTGATGCAGGCATCCCCATAGAAAGGCACTTTAGTGGACACCAGCTTGTATATAGCAGCAACTGTGTTAGACTATTACCAGCAAAATTGGTGTATGACGACGGGAATACCTCAGCTTTGTGCTTATAGGATATGTCGTCCAGACGCTCTGGAAATAGATCTTCCAAGAAGCGAAAGGGGTCTCCGTCGGGCTCTGAGGATTTTGGGCATGCTGTACTGCGCCAATCTCCCCTGAAATTTCAGAGGTCAGTAGCCGTAGGAACCCCGCAGGAGTACCTGGTACTGCGGCTGTCCCCAGTCCACCTGCTCCTGTATATATAACAGAGGAGGTTTTATCCTCAACTCTGGGAGGATTGGAAGAGAGATTAACAGCATTGATCGCTGCTTCCCTGTCACAGGAAAAGCGCGTCCGATCTCCGTCTCCTCCTGCAGAGTGCCTGTTAGTGGAGGAACAGTCCCAGAGATCGACCTACCTGAAGGGGATCAGGTGAGGTTGATAAAGTTATAGAGGAATCAACAGTGGAAGAACCTTTCTCAGCATCTCAGGCTGAAAGATTATGGGTTCAGTCTCTGACTAACATGGTCCGAGCAGCATTTTAAATGCCTCTGGCGGAACCATCAACCACTACTGTCTCCTCGCTGGGGTCGCTGAAAGCTCCCCAGACTGTCTGTTCCTTCCCAATCCACCCTTTATTGGAAGGGTTTATTTACCAGGATTGGGAGCATCCTGTAAAATATTTACTCCCCCCAAGAGATTTCCAGTGATCTATCCCATGGAGGATAAGTTCATAAAAAAAAAAAAAAAATGGAGGGTCCCTACAGTGGACACAGCCATCTCTTGTGTAAATAAATCACTGACATGTCCAGTAGATAATGTTCCAATGTTCAAGGACCCAATAGATAAAAAATTGGAGTCTTTACTAAAATCTGCTTTCTCTACAGCAAGCATGGTGACACAACCTGCAGTAGCAGCGATTGGAGTCTGCCAAGCAATGAAAGATCAGTTGAAACAAGTCTTAAGGGACTTACCAGATCAGCAGGCTCTTGCCCTAGCTGACCTACCTAGAGCCTTGTGTTGCGGTGGACGCCATAAAGGATACAATCCAACAGGTATCCCGCTTTACGCTGTCTGTAGACATATGCGTAGGCTTCTATGGCTCAAGAACTGGTCTGCTGAAGCTCCCTGTAAGAAATTGCTGATTAGCTTCCCATTTCATGGAGAACGCTTATCTGGAGATGATCTGGACAAATATATCCAGAAAACTTCTGCCGGTAAAAGTACACTCTTGCCGGTTAAGAACAAGGGTAGAAGTCCTTCTTTTAAGAGGCCTACTTCTCCAGTCCCTGGCACATCGGCTGTGAAACAGTTCCGACGGCCTCCGCGGTCAAATCCAGGGGGCAGAAATCAGGGACAATCACAGGGTAACAAGAAACCCTGGGTCAAGAGAGGTACAAAACCTCCCCCTAAGTCATGAAGGGTTGCCCCCACTCAATCGGGTGAGGGGAAGACTTCAGTTGTTCACAGAGACCTGGCGGGACACCATCAGAGATGGGTGATCTCCGCAGTAAGTCTGGGATACAGGCTGGTGTTAAAAGACATTCCTCCTGCCCATTTTATAAGGTCAAACGTGCCAAGCGATCCCCAGAAGAGTGGATCCCTCCTTCTGGCACTAGAGCAACTATTGCTCCAAGGGTAATCATGAAGGTTCCCTTGGAAGAAAACGGGTTTGGGTTTTACTCGAACCTTGTCACAGTCCCCAAACCAAATGGGGACATGAGGCCCATATTAAATATAAAAGGGCTAAACAAGTTCCTACATATCAGGACTTTTTCGGATGGAGTCGATCCGATCGGTGGCCACCGCCCTACAAGGGCAGGAATGGTTAGCCTCGATCGACATAAGGGATGCTTATTTGCATATTCCCATCTGTCCGGCCCACCAGAAATTTCTACGCCTTGCAGTAGAAGGGCGCCATTTTCAGTTCAGAGCCTTACCTTTCGGTCTGGCCACAGCACCACGAGTGTTCACAAAAATTCTGGCCCTACGATTGGCCAAACTAGGAACACAAGGTGTAACGATAATGGTATATCTAGACGACTTGTTGCTGATAGACCACTCAGTGAAAAAAACTAGAAGTGGTCGTTCACAAGATAATCAAGTATCTGGAATCTCACGGTTGCATTATCAACCGAGACAAGTCAGCCCTAAAACCAGTCAAAAGCCTGGAATACTTGGGGGCTAAGACTGGATTCAAATCAGAGAAAGATTTTCTTACCTCCAGAGAAGGTGTCGTCTTTGAAAGATTTGACCCACTTAGTGGGTACAAAAAAGAAAAACCATCCATACGCCTGTGTATAAGGCTGCTGGGAAAAATGGTGGCTTCATTCGAAGCAGTACCCTACGGTCAATTCCATTCAAGGAACTTGCAGAGGGCCATACTGTCAGCCTGGAACAAAAAAGTTCAGGCTTTAGACTTACCAATGTCCCTGTCCCCTTCCGTTCGCAAGAGCCTCCATTGGTGGTTGGTGCCAGAATCTGGAAAAAGGGAAACCCTTCAGTCCGGTTTCTTGGAAGGTGGTCACTACAGATGCCAGCCTCATAGGCTGGGGGGCAGTACTGGAGCAATGGTCTCTCCAGGGCAAGTGGTCAGAAGCAGAGAAGGCCCTGCCCACCAATCTCTTAGAGATACGAGCAGCCCGGTATGCCCTAGTAGCATGGACATCCAAACTCCAAGGGTCACCTGTCAGAATTCAATCAGACAATGCCACAGCAGTGGCATATATCAATCACCAGGGTGGCACCAGGAGTCGTGCAGCCCAGAGGGAAGCGAATTGCATCCTGGAATGGGCAGAAAGGTATGTCACAGCCATATCCGCGGTTTTCATCCCAGGAGTGGAAAATTGGAGAGCGGACTTTTTAAGTCGCCAGCAATTATGCCCGGGGAATGGTCTCTTCACCCCGAGGTTTTCCAGGCAATATGCCAGCGGTGGGGAACACCGGATGTAGATCTGCTAGCATCCAGATTCAACGCAAAGGTGGACAGATTTGTGTCTCGCACAAAGGATCCCCTAGCTTGTGGTTCGGATGCCCTAGTGTTCCCTTGGGATCAGTTCAAGCTGATATATGCATTCCCACCGCGATTAATCCGCAGAATCAGGGTAGAAAAGAAACCAGTGATTCTGGTGGCTCCAGCGTGGCCCCGAAGAGCATGGTACGCGGAGATTGTAAAAATGTCAGTGGGAAGTCCTTGGACCCTCCCACATCGTCCGGACCTGCTTTCGCAAGGACCGATATACTACCCTTCCTTACCAGCCCTAGGTTTGACGGCCTGGCTATTGAAGCCCACATTCTAAAAAAGAGAGGGCTCTCTAATCCTGTGGTATCTACCATGATCAATGCCAGGAAGCCGGTATCCAGGCAGATCTATTATAGGATCTAGAAGGCGTACATCACGTGGTGTGAGGCCAGGAAATGGCATCCACGTAAGTACGTGATAGGTAGGATTCTGGACTTCCTACAGTGGGCTGTACATAGGAAGCTTGCCTTGAGTACTATCAAGGGTCAGACGGCCTTGTCAATATTTTTTTCAAAGGCCCTTGGCTTTGCATTCATTAGTCAAAGCTTTCATACAAGGAGTGATGCGTATTAGCCCTCCGGTTAGTATTCCCATATGTCCATGGGACTTAAACCTGGTTCTGTCGGTTCTACAGAAACAACCATTTGAACCATTGCGGCACATTTCCTTGGTTCTTTTCACCAGGAAATTGATTTTCTTAGTAGCCATTTGTTCGGCTAAAAGAGTATCGGAATTAGCCGCCTTGTCCTGTAAGGAGCCATATCTGGTTATCCATAAGGACAGAGTAGTATTACGTCCTCATCCAGCCTTCTTCCTAAGGTGGTATCGAGGTTCCATTTGAACCAAGATGTGGTTCTTCCTTCCTTTTTCCCCAAACCTAGTTCGGTAGAGGAAAAGTTATTGCATTCTTTGGATGTAGTAAGAGCAGTTAAAGCTTATCTTAAAGCCACTGCTCAGATTCGCAGAACGGATACTTTGTTTGTTCTGCCGGAAGGCCCCAGAAAGGGTCAGGCAGCATCAAAAATCTACTTTAGCCAAGTGGATTCGACAGGTCATAATACAAGCCTATGGCTTGAAAAGGAGACCGCCTCCGTTCAAAGTTAGGGCGCACTCCACAAGAGCAGTTGGAACTTCATGGGCAGTGCATCACCAAGCCTCCCTGGCTCAAGTCTGTAAGGCCACAACATGGTCCTTAGTACACACGTTTACTAGATTCTACCAGGTAGACGTCAGAAGTCAGGAGGATGTCGCCTTTGGGCGCAGTGTGTTGCAGGCCGCAAAAGAGCCTCATGCCTGATGGCGCCCAGCTTATGTATAGTGTATCCCTCCCCTCATTGGGCATTGCTTTGGGACGTCCCATTAGTAATGACTAAGTCGCTCTGTGTCCCGTGATGTACGAAAAAGAAAAAGGGATTTTTATAACAGCTTACCTGTAAAATCCTTTTCTTGGAGTACATCACGGGACACAGAGCTCCCACCCCTCTTTTTGGGACACTTATTGCTTTGCTACAAAACTGAGGTGCTCCCGGATGGGAGGGGCTTATATAGGGGAGGGTACTTCCGGTTTGGAAGTTGCCAGTGCCAGCACCTGAAGGTAAACTATATAACCCATTAGTAATGACTAAGTCGCTCTGTGTCCCGTGATGTACTCCAAGAAAAGGATTTTACAGGTAAGCTGTTATAAAAATCCCTTTTTTTGCAAACAGGTAATTTTTCACCTTTACTGATAAGCGCTGATCAGGCTGCACTGATAGGTGGCACTGATGGGCACTGATAGGTGGCAGTGAAGAGCACTGATGGGTAGCACTCAGTGGACGCCACCCCCCCTGGAGGACAGCCGGGACATCAAAGCCCCGCACTTACCCCCATCAAGGAAACGGGCAGCGTGTCCGGCGGCTTTCTTCCTCCTCCTGTGGTGTGGATCATGGCGCATTCTGCCGTGCACCCCCCTCCTCCTCCTCCTTGGCATCCAATAGGATTGCCTGACCTTTCAGCCAATCAGGAAACAGGTATCAGACCTGCGCTTCCTGATTGGCGGAGAGGCGATTCAGTGTTAGAAAAGCGAATATTCATTTGCTTTTCTAACACACCTGGGTGGGCTCTGCGCTCCGAGTCCACCCTATTTTGAAGCCTATTAAAGCCTAAAGCTCTAATCAGGTGCTTAAAGTGGTTGTAAACCCACTTTTGCAACTTGCACCTACAGGTAAGCCTAGATTAAGGCTTACCTGTAGGTGCAAGAAATATCTCCTAAACCTACACGGTTTAGGAGATATTTACTAAAACCACAGGCGCCGCTGTCTATGGCACATGCGCCCTGTAGATAATGGCGCATTCATGGGGTTAATCCCATTCACAAATTCGGCTAAGTCCCAGCAACGCTTGGGCTTAGCCGAATTTGATGGCTCCCGCGTGAAGTACACCTGGGTGGCGGTATTAATTTCACCGCACGCATGCGCGGAGTCACGTCTTCGCCGCTCCGGCCAATCACAGCGCCGGAGCGGCGCTGTGATTGGCTGGAGCGGCGATACCCAGAAGTAACATTCCGGCTATCGCCGCAGCGATGACTGCGGCTGGAGAGAGGGACACGGACGGCTTCGGGGGCCCCGATCTAAGGTAAGTGGTACATAATGAGCTAGTATGCTAGTCATACTAGCTCATTATAGCTTTGTCTTGCAGGTGGGCTAAAAAGAAAACATTTTTTATATGGGTTTACAACAACTTTAAAAAAAAACACCCCTGCCGCTGTAATTCATGCGCCCAGCGTCCTGAAAGGGGCCGGATGCATGAATGGGTTTGGCGTGGATAGAGGGGGTGGTGCTGTGCGCCCTTAATGGACAAACTGCCCCTGGTAGCACTGATGGGCTCTGATAGGTGGCAGTGATAGGCGGCACTGATAGGCACTGGTAGGCAGCACCGATGGGCACTGGTATGCGGCACTGATAGGTGACACTGATGAGGAGGCACTGATTGGCAGTACTGACTGGCAACACTAAGCACTGATTGGAAGCACTGTTGGGACTGCACTGATAATAAGGACACTGATAATCAGTGCCCTGATTATCAGTGTAGATGTCCCTTTAACACAAGCCGGTTATCGGCTCTCTTTTCCTCTCCTCATGCTGTCAGCGTGAGGAAAGAAAAGCTGATAACCGGCTTGTGTTTACAGGCATGATCAGCTGCCATTAGACACAGCCAATCAGGTGGTAAAGGGCCGCTGCGATTGGCCCTTTACCCTGATCTGTGATCAGCTGAGTCCGACGGACAGGGAGCACGCAGGAAGCGCAATCATGGGAGGACATCCATGTACGTCCGCTGTAAGCATTTTTCGGCTATAGCATGGGTGGGAAGTGTTTAAAGCAGAGTTCCACCCAAAAATGGAACTTCCGCTTTTCGGAACCCTCGCCCCCTCCGGTGTCACATTTGGCACCTTTCAGGGGGGAGGGGGTGCAGATACAGGTATTTTCACCCACTTCCGGGAATACACTCCTGCGGCAGACACGCCCCTACCCACACTCCCCCGCTGTCTTCTGGGAAACACACTGGGAGAGAGTGGGGACCAGTGACAGTGCGCCATGCTACTCGCCCATGTGCAGTAGGGAACCGGGCAGTGAAGCCGCAAGGCTTTACTTCCTGATTCCCTCACCGAGAATGGGGGCGACAGCATCCGAGGACCGAGCGACTGCTCGACCCCACCTGCCGACATCGCGGGCACGCTGGACAGGTAAGTGTCCATTTTGTAAAAGTCAGCAGCTGCAGTATTTGTAGCTGCTGGCTTTTAAAAAAACAATTTCGGCGGAACCTCCGCTTTAAGTTGCTCCCCGGCCCCCGTCAGTTACATAAAACGTTAGGTAGCGAGGGAAAGGGTGGTGAAGCTGGGCCAGCACAAAGTAATTAGATACAAAAGAGTTGAGGGCTATGACATGCAGGGAGGAGCTGTGTTAGGCCCCATGCACACGAGACGCTGTTATTTGCTGTTGAACGCGCGTTCAGAGGTAGTTGGACGCTTTTTTCAACTGCTCCTGAACCCATTCAATGTTATCCTATGTGTCCATGCACACACTCTCGTTTTTTGGCGTTTACAAGCAGTTGCGTTTAACCTCGTTTTTCCAGAAGCAAAAAAATGGGTTCAGACGCAAAAGTTTTCCACGTTTCAGACGCTAAACGCTGCTAAACGCGGCTAAACGCGGCTAAACGCGGTACCGGCGTTTTGCCGCGTTTGCGTTTATAAGCGTTTTTAAAGGTGACCTATTTTTTAACATTAGAAATCTCAAAAATGATGGCAAATGATGAAAAACTATTAAAAAATATAAAAGAAAACTGTAATTGCTTGCATTGCATTGTGGACAATCCACAACTTGTGGCAGGTAACGTGGCAAGTGGACAATCAACAACTTGTGTCAGGTGATGTGGCCAGGTGACGTGGCCAGGTGACGTGGCAAGTGGACAATCCACAGCTTGTGACAGGTGACGTGGCCAGGTGACGTGGCAGGTGACGTGGCCAGGTGACGTGGCAGGTAACGTGGCCAGGTGACGTGGCAAGTGGACAATTCACAACTTGTGGCAGGTGACGTGGCACGTGATGTGGCCAGGTGATGTGGAAAGTGGACAATCCACAACTTGTGGCAGGTGACGTGGCTAGATGACATGGCAGGTAATGTGGGCAGGTAACATGGCTAGGTGACGTGGCAGGTGACGTGGCAAGTGGACAATTCACAACTTGTGGCAGGTGACGTGGCCAGGTGACGTGGCACGTGATGTGGCCAGGTGACATGGCAAGTGGACAATCCACAACTTGTGGCAGGTGACGTGGCCAGGTGACGTGGCAGGTGACGTGGCAAGTGGACAATCCACAACTTGTGGCAGGTGACGTGGCCAGCTGACGTGGCAGGTAATGTGGCCAGGTGACGTGGCAGGTAACATGGCCAGGTGACGTGGCCAGGTAACGTGGCAAGTGGACAATCCACAACTTGTGGCAGGTGACGTGGCACGTGATGT
Organism: Rana muscosa; assembly: GCA_029206835.1. NCBI lineage: Eukaryota > Metazoa > Chordata > Amphibia > Anura > Ranidae > Rana > Rana muscosa. The sequence continues at coordinate 282,640,492 of CM055123.1, forward strand.
GGCCAGGTGACGTGGCAAGTGGACAATCCACAACTTGTGGCAGGTGACGTGGCCAGGTGACGTGGCCAGGTGATGTGGCCAGGTGACGTGGCAGGTGACGTGGCAAGTGGACAATCCACAACTTGTGGCAGATGATGTGGCAAGTGATACGCTAAATACAAGTACACTGCTGCTCTCTCAGCTGCTGCTACTCACTCTGGTCTCACAAACTGGCTGAAATGGTTAAAATGTACTCTTTTTTGAGCTTAGGGAGGGTCTATGATGAAACGCTTATAAACGCAAACGCGGTTAAACGCCGCTAAACGCGGCCGCAAACGCGGCAAAACGCGCGTTTATAAACGCCGGTTTCAGCGTTTAAAAACGTGTGTTCAGCAGAGTTTGCACCTGCGTCTCGTGTGCATGGGGCCTTAGGGAATTGGCCCAGCAGAAGCCAAATTTGCTAGCAAGTTTAAAAGCACATTGCAAGTGAATAAAAAAATAAAAAAATGTTTATGAAAAGGAAAAACAGTGCAGTAAGCTTTTAAAATACCTAATGTTTCTATGCTTTTGCCTGCAATTTTTTACGTTGATGATGGGGTCTCTTTGTAAAAGGCATTTCAACATACAGTACATGTATTATTATTGTTATATGATTGGGGTTTGTCCTTGGCCATCAGCCATAACATTATGACCACTGACAATGAATAACATTGATTATCATGCTACACTGGCGCCTGAACGTGGGTGGGATATAATAGACAGCAAATGAACATGTTGTCCCTGAAGTTGATGTGATGAAAGCAGGAAAAAAATGGATAAGTGTAAGGAATTGATTGACTTTGACAAGGGCCAAATTGTAATGGCTAGATGACTGGGTCAGAGCAACTTTAAAACTGCAGCTTTTGTGGGATGTTCCTCAGTCTTCAGTGGTCAGGACCGACCAAAAGTGGTCCAAGGAAGGAAAACCAGCGAACTGGCAACAGGGTCATTGGCAGCCAAGGTTTATTGATGCACTTTTTCTTTTTTTTTTTTAAGATTCGCGTGGTGCAAAAATCCTATAACGAAAAAAACCCATAAGTGTACAGAAAACGTGCATGTGAACACACACAAAAAAGTGCACTTAAAGAGTTTTTGAATTGCTTACCTGAGATCGAAGCGCCCGCAGCGACCCTCGTTCACCTCCTCCGTCGCTGCCATATCTCCCGGAGTGACTCCTGGGTATCGCTGCTCCGGCGCTGGGACTGACCGGAGCAGCGATGACGTCACTCCCACACGTGAGCCAGCAGTGATGGCATGATCGCCTTCACTAACGGCACGCTCAGTGCACCTGCGCCGTTGTCTACGGCGCACATGCGCCATAGACATCGGTGCCTGTTTTTTGGAAAATATCTCCTTAACCGTGTAGCCCAAATTGAGCATTGGCATAGGCCCTGAGGCCTGGTAAGCAAAAATTGCCCCCGGACTTAGCCAAAAGTTACTAAGAGCTCCCCTAGGGCGACCACTTCCAGGGGGCACAAACACAGCGGATCATCTGCCTTCCCAGCCCATGGTAAGACAAGGTAGACCGCTCAAACCAGCAGGTAATGAACCCTTCCGGCTTTCTCGGGGAGAACCTACCCCCGGCCCCCAATTACGTTCAGGCGCTCCGGTTTCGGTTCCTGACGATACTAACCTTCCAGGTCCCCATCCAACCAGTGGATTTGCATAGCCACCACCCCAACCCCCGGGCAGGTCAGGATAGTAGCACAGAGCCTCCACTGGATCACTGATAAGAACAGATACTACACTTGATCTTAGCCAAAAGGCAGAGAAGCGAGAAGGTTTATTGATGCACTGCTTAGTCTGATCCAATAGAAAAGCTAGGATAGCTCAAATGGAACCCCCTACCTCATTCTGTTCAGCTATCTTCTACTCTATCCACTTTTATAGTGATCCCTGAAAACCCTACTCTTCAGAGGAGCCTATCCCACCTCCTCCTAGCAACTGTTTTTCTACTTTCTCCATCAGCTCATCCCCCAGTTATTACCTTTTGTATCACTTGATCCCCCCTTTTAGATTGTAAGCTCTAACGAGCAGGGCCCTCTGATTCCTCCTGTATTGAATTGTATTGCAACTGTACTGTCTGATCTCATTTTGTAAAGCGCCACACAAACTGTTGGCGCTATATAAATCCTGTATAATAATAATAATAATAATAATACTGATGGCTTGGTGTCAGATACCACAGCATACCTTCAGAGGTCTAGTGGAGTCCATGCCTCGATGGGTCAGGGCTGCTTTGGCAGGAAAAGGGGGACCTACTCAATATTAAATGGGTAGTAATAATATTATGGTGGGTGGTCATATTGTTATGGCTGATCGGTATATGTATATACAGTAAATATATTCAGTATACACATAATATACACATATGCATACATATACAGTATACACCATGTGTAAAATCAAATAGCAGGATTGACAGAATAATAAATATATCTGCCCACATATTCTTTTGCAGGATCCCAAACTGATGACCATATCCCGAGACGCAATACTCAGAAAATCGTAGAACCCCCTGGTGGTCGCTCTAATATTACTTCACTTTCATAGTACTGGATACAAGTGGATTTCACAGCCATTTAAAAGTGGAGAGGAGATCACAAGAGTCTGCATGATGATTTTGTGAACAATTACCCTTGAGGCAAAGATCCCCACTGGCCCTGATCCACATTTGTGTATGGTGTCTAATAGGGGAGAAGGTTAGCATTATAGAAGGATGTAAGCACTGTTTTGTTTTGAGACTACGTGATATAGTCAATTGTTGGCTTTAAAGTGCCCCTTTTCCTGCTCACAATGGAGGCAGTCAAGTTGCTGGTAAAAGAAAACCTTGTGAAAAATGTACCTTAAACTTTAATTGGGAACCTTGTGACATCAACGCACGCCCAGTCTGGGCCAACTTCTAACTTTGACATTGCCAGGTGGGGTGGTGTGTCTGAGAGAATGTTTGGGTCCACAATGACCTCTGTGGGCCTCATCAACTCTACTAATTTGTCTTTTCATTATATCACTGATCTGGGACTTGGCAAACTTTTAGCATGCACCTATAAATCAGATGCCAAGGCTACTTTTAGTGCCAGTCTGGGCCATCACTATGTAGACAGACATGGCTACCTACACTTAGTTTCATTGGGAGTTTTTTACATCAATGAGGTAGATGTTCTCTTGTGAAGACAACCTCTTATGAGTATTATTTCAGTATAAGATGGCTTCTTCTCCTGAGTCCCACTGGCATCTTGTAAACTACTAACACTCAGTTGATGTTACAGTATTGCTATGTTCTAAAGTAGTTCAGCACAATATCTGCCTTTACTGTTTTTCACTTGTTCCCTTCAACATCACCGGAATACAATTTTGGTTTACCTACCGGGGCTAAGTGATTTTGTTATAGGGTCCACTCTACAGGTGATCGATATAACCTGACAAAAGATTTCCTTAAGGCTGCATTCACACCTGAGCGTAGCGCTTCGAGCGTTTTTACCGTAGTTTTTACCGCCGTTTTGTCGCGCGAATTTGCGCCCGTCGAAACGCTCGTTGTCGCGCTAGACGCTTGAATCGGACGTTTCCATTACATTCTATGACTCCTAAAACGCCCAAATCCGCCCGATTCGCGCGACAAAAAAGGGTCCGGAACTTGTTTGAGCTTCAGGCATTCGGCTTCAGGCGTTTTTGAGTGGAGATGTTAACCATCTCCATAGAAAATAATGGATTTTTTCCCCTCTAGCGTTTTGTAGCTTCAGGCTTAGGGCTACAAAACGCTCAGGTGTGAATGCAGCCTTAGTTCCATACCCGTGTTATCTCTAAAGCCCTGTACACACGATCGGTTTTACCGATGAAAACAGTCCAACGAACCGATCGTGTATGGGCCCCATCAGACTTTTTTCCATCAGTGAAAAAAATAGAACATGTTTTTAATTTTTCCAATGGAAAAAGAAACAATATCAAATTCCAATCGTCTCTGTGTGGAACTCCATTGGAGAAAAAACCCACGCATGCTCAGACTGAATTAGGAGACGGGAGTTCGTAATGGAGATAGCACATTCGTCATGCTGTAATGGACTGAAAAGCACGGAGACTGAAAAGCGCGAATCGGCTAACACTAAACTTTTACTAACACGTGGTAGCAGGAAATCAGCAAAAGCAGCCCAAAGGGTGGCGCTATTGGATTTGAACTTCCCATTTATAGTGCCGTCGTACGTGTTGTACGTCACGGCGTTTGGGACGGTCGGAATTTTGTCTGATGGTGTGTAGGCAAGACTGATGGAAGTCAGCTTCATCGGAATTCCGATGGAAAAATCCATCGGATTTTATTCCATCAGAAATCCGATCATGTGTACAGGGCTTTAGCCTTCGTTCACACTGAACGCGGCTTTCAAATCTTGCGAGTTCAGATGAAGTTGCACGATTTGGAAGCCGCGTTCAGTGTGAACGAAGGCTTACAGATAACAGCCGCATTTCAGTCCGACTTGAAAGACATCTGTGAGGGTTCATCCATAGATGTCTATTAAAGTGCCCCCCCCCGAAGTCACCAAAAGTAGTGCAGGAACTACTTTTGGAAATCGGTGCTGCTCCGCAAAGTCGGCGTCGCACTGATTGGGACGGTGCCATTGCCGGCAATGGGCTGTGATTTGACATGCAATTTGACCTGTCAAACCGCATGTCAAATCTCGCCGATGTGAACAGGGGCTAAAGCACAAAGCACATGACCAGCTACTGAGCTGCTTCTGGTGCAGTGAAGCTGTTACTATTGAGGCACCACCCTAAAAACTAGTACTTGATCTGTATGTTTAAGAGTATTAGCTTCTATCAAAAAATAATTAAATAGGTGCTTGCTTTATGCCAGACTTCATTTGAGTTGTTCACACGTGGCCGCCTTCCCATGGATAATGGAAATATGGGTCCCTCTTCTGAGTTTAATTGGGAAACTGTGACATAATAGAAATATCATTGTAAAAGTTCCTATTAATGCCCTGTACACACGAGCGGAATTTACGTCGGAAAAAAGTTGGATGGTTTTTCCGACGGAATTCCGCTCAAGCTTGGCTTGCATACACACAAGTTTTCTGAACTTTCGAGCGTTAAGAACGCGGTGACGTACAACACTACGACGAGGCGAGAAAAAGACGTTCAATGCTTCCGAGCATGCATCGAATTGTTTCCGAGCATGTCTGGTTTTTTTTTCCCGTCATAGAATTTTTTTCCGTCTGAAAAATAGACAACCTGATCTCTATCTAAGTCCGTCAGGAAATTCCAACAGAAAAAGTCAGATGGGGCATACACACGGTCGGAATATCCGACAAAAAGCTCCCATCGGACTTTTACTTTCGGAAATTCTGACCGTGTGTACGCAGCATTATAGCTCCAATCTCACGTTGGCCTGGCCCACAATAAGGTTGACTCCATTGTGTAAATGACGGGTGCACTCTAAAGCAAACATATTGAATAATTTCACTTGAAGGAAGCCAAAATTGCTGCCAACGAGCAGCAATCCTATTGTAATGATTGGATTGTTTGTTGCACAAGAAATGTTTAAACACATTCCAAGCAGAACACGTATTTCAGGTAATAAGTATGGTGGTTGTATCCTGTAACCAAAGCCCAGTTCTGGAAGATGGTAACTATATTCCATACAGATTTCTTTATATCACTCTATCTAACATAAGTGCTATCTCAAGTCAACCGTGCATGTGTATAACCCAATGACAAAAAAACAACTGTACTTTATTAGTTACGGTATTATATCTATATGCAAGTTATGTTTTCTTTGGTTAAGTGTGCAAGGTACTTAAGTAACCATACAGTATATGAGAATTGGCAAGTGTTGCTTAAAAATTAGCCAGGTACAAGATTGCCCAATGTGAAAATTTTATTGATAAAAGTACAGGCTGCGATTATTTATACTGGGGATGTACTGCTACATGGTATTGTGCAGATTTTTGGGTGCCTATAACCTTAATACAACAGTTGGCAGTTGGCAGTTGGCTGACTTATCAGGAAATCTATGCATACTATGAGACATCAGCAGACCCGCTTGAAAATGGATCCTGAAAGATGATGTCTATAAATGCTAGCAATCTGAAAGTGTGCATATTAAAGGTAATTGTGCGATGACCAATATAGTCCAAATATCTTAAAGCGGAAGTAAACCCATCGATTTAACAGTTTAAAAAAGCAGTTACATTCCCGGGAATGCCAACTGTCACATTGGTTGTGCTCTCAACCAAACTGTCAAACCATACAATGGCTGGTGTCATAACTGATCACATGTGCAGCATCATGGCAGTTGAAGATTAAATAGAGGCCAAGATGACAGCTTCCTTGCCTGAAAATGATAGGAGGGTTTACTTCCACTTTAATTTTATAACTGCTTCTGACAATGTAGCCTTTGGCTCCATTCACACTTGTGTGACTTGTCATGAAACTTTGGACATCAGAGTCGCATGACAAGTCGTTCCCCATGTTTTCCTATGATAACCATTCATATATGCGCGACTTAAAGTTGCAGCGACTTCAGGGTAGTTTATGCACTACTTTGGTCTGACTTTCATGCAACTTGACGGCCTTAGACTTCAATGTTAACCCTCAAAAGTTGCATGAGAGTTGTACCTGAATGTTATACAATGCAACAGTTGTGTTATGCCTCGTACACAGGACCGGTTTTCCCGTTGGGAAAACTGTCATGAGAGCTTTTGGCCGGGAAAACCGGCTGTGTGTATGCTCCATCGCAGTTTTCCCGACAGGAAAACTGCCGGGAAACCCGGCGGGAAAAATGAGAACATGTTCTCTTTCTTCCCGTCGTGATTAGCAGCGGTTTTTAACCCAGCAGTTTTCCTATGGGAAACACTGCGGTGGAGCATACACACGGCTGGGATTCCTGGCCAAAGCTCTCACCACAGTTTTTCCGATGGAAAAACCTCTGGTGTTCACAGGGGGAAAGTTACCGAGCAGGTTCTCGGTTTTCCCGCCGGGATTCCCGGCTGACTTTTTACCGCCGGGAATCCCGGTTGTGTGTACGAGGCATAACTGTTGTTCATTATCACTGGTCAAAGCAAAAGTCGTATTCAAATTGTACCCATCCAAAGTCGGGTCAAAGTGGCATCAAAGTTGCACTCCAAACTTTTTGGAGTCGTACATGCGTGAATGGTGCCTTAAAGTGGAGTTCCACCCTGAAATTTTTTTTTTTACCAAAAATCCTAAAAAAAATAGAAAAAAAAATTGGAAAAAAAAACAAAACATTTTTACTTACCAGAAATAGCGGTTGCTATGCGGAAGTCCCTAATCTGCCTCTTCATCGTCCGTGGCTGGTCTTCTTCCTCCTATTCGTGGTGTCTTCTGGTGAATGGGGCGCGCTGCCTTCTGGGAACTGTGTGTATCCCTCGCGCATGCGCAGTAGGAAACGGGCAGTGAAGTCGCACGGCTTCACTGCCTGTTTCCCTTACTGAGGATGGCGGCGCCGGGAGCTGCCAGGATTGAGGGATCGGCCTCGGGGGGGCTCACATCGCTGGTGAGTAGGACAGGTAAGTGTAAATAAGTGCCCTTATTAAAAGTCAGCAGCTACAGTGTTTGTAGCTGCTGACTTTAAAAAAAAAATTGCGGGTGGAATCCCGCTTTAATGTCTGATTCTCAACAGACACAAGAATTACTTCCAAAAGAGACACTGCACTTCCAGTAGGGTAATGAAATATTGATCACACTGATGATGAATGGTCTTGTTTATTAACAAAGTCATGTAATCACCATGTAATGGCTCGTAAACACGATCCGAAAATCGGACGAAAAATACCGCTTTCGACGCTATCGTGCGATAATCGGATCTTTAGTACAGAGCTTTCGAGAGCCGATCACAACAGTTCATCCGATATTATTTTATCGGACATGCACAAAAAATTTTCTTGTACGATGCCAGATCGTACGATTTTTGTTTAATCAGTACAGTTGTCATGCTGTTCATGCTGTGAAGCGCTGTGTAAAGAAAATAAATCAGCCTAAATAATGTAAACAATTTTGCTTGATCAATATGGTTTATCTACATCCTGAAACATATACATTTTTTAACATTTGGCAATCTTGTACAATAAGTATGGATGGGTTATCTACATGTATTAACCTTAATATTCAAGTCATTTACATAGAGCTAGAACTGTAAGGATGAGCTGTGATATGGATTATGAGAACTATACTGGTGCTTTAAAATTTTAGCTGAAAATTGAAATCAGAACCTAATATCATGGGTGTATTTTTTTCTTTATTTTTTGGATAGCTATGTTAAATATTTGCTAAAAGTCTTCAGTTTTTTTGTTTTTTTTAATTGCTTAACAGATACAGATATTTAATTTTTTTTTCTAAGAAGATCATAGCTGTATATATCTGTGGGATTGGAACAAGTGGTGGGCAACAAGGGGTCCATAGACAATATGTAGCCCTTAACCCTGTGTCATACAGCCTTAACAGGCCCAGGCTCTACAATTTGTGGTTGGTTAAAGTCTACGACCAAGCATTACCCAAACTTATCTCAGATCTCCATCTTACCCTCCAGAACAGCTGTTCTCAACCAGGCATCTGTGAAATACCTAAGGCTCCTCCAGTGGTTGTTATGGGTTCATTGAGCAATAAGCAAATTCTACCTCTAAGATTAGTAAGCACTGACACCTATGATCTTAAGCTATCTGTAAGGCATGGGGTGGTATTCTGACCAGTGACCACCAATTTAAGGAGCATTCTTCCCACTAACCTTCATGATAATGTACCATCAGTTGTAGATATTTATTGGTAGGGGTTCCCTATGTAACGCACAGCCTGATGCCTAGGTCAGGAAATATAGCTGGCTGGTGTTTCTTCTGCCTATAGCAACCCCTATTCCCTTATGGCAAGGAGGCCTACCAGTGTTTGGTTGTCCCCAGGTCTTAGAACACGATGCTATAGTTACTGGCCAAATGGCAGTGGGACTGAGACAAGGAAGCAAGCTTAATCCAAAAATTGTTCCAAAGTCAAGGCTGGTAGCAAGCAAGCGCAGTCCAGTTAGGAATCCGAGGTCAAGTTCAGGCGGCAATCTAACGAGTAATCCGGGTACACGGCAAAAGTTGGCAAACAAGGTAATGCAAGATAATAGCAATGGTCAGCCAGGGAAACAAACGGTTAGCCAGAAACCTAATGCTATCATAAGCACAGTGACACAGTCTGATATGGTTTAAATAAGGCGCCTCTTGCGCTGAGGACCAATCCAGCTTGGGGGCGCGTGGCCAGACCCGCAGGGCCGGATTCCAGGCAATGCCACTGAGGCCAGGCCTCGGGGCGGCAGTGGGTGCAGGGGCGGCGCCGCTGCAACAGGGGGTTGAAAAAATCCTGTCGTCCTGGTGTCCTGCTGAAAAAGATCCCCCGGCGGATAATGACCCCCCTGTACTGCGCTTGCGCAGTACGAAACACATCAGAGCTTCCGAAAATAGCCGAAGATGAATAACTGTGGCGGGTGTATTACTGTTATATCATGCAAGGGGTGGATGGCTACAGAAGAGGGCAAATTTTAAAATGATGGACAGAGATGATAAAAATGTTGATGGGCGTTTTCAATACTTGTCACAGTATATTGTTATTATGCTTATAGAATGGCTACAGGGGATGCCTCCCATCAATTTAAAATTTGCCCTCTTCTGTAGCCATCCGCCCCTTACACGATATAACAGTAATACACCCGCCCCTTGCAGATCCACCCCTTGCACGAGATAACAGTAATACACCTGCCCCTTGCTCTGCACGAGCATTGGGAGCGTGCCGCTGCATCTGGCACAAAGGTATTTAATTCCTTGCTGGGTATGCCCCCTATGTGATGGGGCGGCAAAGGGAGTAAATCCGGGCCTGCAGACCCGTTACCCCGAAACTGATGGCATCCGCTTGGAGTTAGAGAAGACTCATTAACCCTTAGCTGTTGGGTGAAGTTGGAAGGCTGCCCAACACCCTGATCAAGAAAAAGGCAAGTCATGTTAAAGAGGTTGAGAAAGGCTGCTCTAGAAAATGTCCTATTCTTGTTTTTTCTTTTTGCCTTGCTCCTTGTACTTCCTGTACTGATATCACCAGGCTTGTAATAATTTTGCAGGAGCAGCTGCTGGGAGCTCAGTTCATATTTATGTATGCAGGCACATATAGCTACAACTCCCAAGAGCTATTTGTCTAAACACAGAGCGTGGGCAAGATTCTTGGGGCTAAGTCAGCCGCGTAATTTTGCAGGGAAAGTAATCCATAAATGCATGTCGAGAGGAACAGAGAGGGGTGGGTAGAGGCTGAGTTCTGTTGTGCAGCAAGGCAGGGCTGATGGAATTCAGTGTAGAGAAGGCATTGTGTTGTCAGCCCAAATAGGAACCATAAACCATGGGTCTATGTATGGCCGAGAGGTACCAAGTATGTTTTCTTTTCCTGACATACACTTGAATCTGTTGACGGAGAACATATTGCAGATGGCTGCTAATATCGTGGTATTCTAGATCTTGTAGGACCTCAACAGCTGAGGGGTGAAGGGTTACTATAACATAGCCAGTATTAAATCTGGATTTCATGCTGTTCATTGGTTTTTGGAGAGCCCTTCGAGGCTTACCACTGGTTTAAACAAATCCACAATTCCATCTCAAACAGATCATTGTAAATGACCATCGTCATATAGAGTTTATGGTCTAGATTTTACTTGTGGCCATACATTTGTAATTTTCCAACAGAGCAGCAGAGTTATAGATAACATTCTTGATTATTTTCTTAGTCTCATTTTAAATTTTACAAGGGCAATGCAGTTCATTTTGACCTCACAATCTAAAACATTTAGTTCCAACAGAGCACATTCCACTGGATATCTAGCACTGTTAGCAGTTAGGTACCGTTCGTCATGATTATTGTTTATATGAATATTGTTTATATTATTGTCAAGCTATGCATGTTTCTATATGACACATTTTTTTCTTATTTGTTATGAATAAAGTTTGTTGAAATCGGTCTGCATTCTGATTGGCATATGTGGATGGGTGAACGGCTATAACTGCAGAGGAATTACAAGTTCTAAAGAACTTTTAAAAACTTTGATATTACAATAACTTCAGCTGCCTTTAACTGGCTAATGTATGTAAGTAAAAACCCTAAATAGCATTAGCCTGATAACATTATACTATGTAACTTCCTGACACTAAACTCAATTTTTTTATAAAATAAAAAATATGCAATATGTTTAAAAAAAAGTTGAATGTACCTGCCAGGGGGGAGGGGGGGGGGAATGGCCGAACAAGGCATGCAGTTAGACGTGCCTCTAGAATAAGGTGACCAGATTTTTAAAATGAAATCCAGGGTCATTTTTTTTTTTTTATATACTAGTAACGGCGGCAATCAGCGACTCTCTGCCCGTCGCCGTCGCCTCACAGCCTGTCAAGTCTTACACTCCGGGCCCCGGCTACTACTGGGTGGGGGCGGAGGAAGATCACTCCACCAGGGAAGGCAAGGAGATGAGCAGGCAGGCGGCTGGCCGGGATTTGAGCCAAGGCAGAAGAACATGCGAGCGGAGCTGGATGGGCATGCACCCGAAACTGAAGAAATATTCCCTCCGCTCCGACCACCACATGATCATCAGCAAGGGGCACAGATAATGAAAAAAATACACCCCCCCCCTAAGCTAGTAGGAACGGCAGAGCGGGGGAGGTGTAATTCAGATTTTTATTCTGCACTGACTGTCTTTGAAATTGCCCCAGCCCCTGTTCAAATCCAATCCGGGGGCAAAACCGGGGACAGACTTTTTCCGGGGACAGTGTCCTCAATCCAGGGACTGTCTCCGGAAACCGGGGATGTCTGGTCACCCAACTCTAGAATCCTGCTGAATCCTGTCCATAGCACCGCCATTCTACCTTGCACCGCTTTGGGACACACACCGCTGGCTGCCGCCGTGCCTCTACACTCCTTGTTTGGTTATATTTCTTGCCCTGGTATGTCTAAAAAAGGACAGGGCCTTCGTCATCAGCCTGACACCCCCCCGGCCAAGATGGCGGTCTCCCGCCCCGCTCAGCAAAAGAGGCCACACAGCGTCTCTTTTCAAAGGCTGGTAAGGACCCCCCCACCACCCCAGGCTGTTGATCCTGGTGGGATTGAGCCTGATGATGACCCAGGAGACCTGGGTTCCACCCCCTTGCTGCTCGCTGATCTTCCTGCCTCCTCACATGTGAGAACACAAAACACACTGCACCGTGCTTCCAATATGGTAGGGATTGACCAGCAGGCCAGCACTGAACCTACCCTTAGGGATATACTGGCTGCTGTTACCACATGTAATACATCAATTGCTGATCTTGCTAGGAAGGTGAAGGGTATTAAGATGGAGATCTCCCTAGCGAGGCAGGACATGCAGAAACTGAGGAAATTTACCTCTGCCCTGGAGGGACATCTTAGCACATGAGAGGATGACTGGCAAACTTTAGAACAGGGGTAGGCAACCTCGGCACTCCAGCTGTTTTGAAACTACAAATCCCATCATGTATCTGCCTCTAGGAGTCATGCCTGTGATTGTCAGGGTCTTGCAATGTCTCATGGGACTTGTAGTTTCACCACATCTGGAGGGCAGAGGGTGCCTACCCCTGCTTTAGAATGTACCTGCTAGCCATCTTCTCCTTCGTTTCTTATCGCAAATGGAAGCTTTTTTTCTGCTATTCTTGGACTTCCTGTTCTAGGGTGACTACATTTGTTCTTCATGCTCCCCTAGTGTATATGAACGTAGCCACCCTTTTCTTCTCACCCCGAGATGGACTACACATCTATGTGCAGATGCATTCAGTGCTATGGGAATTGTAAAGCATGGAGCAGAGCATGTGACCAGAAAAGACAGGCACTGCTCGTGCTACACTAGTAACGGCTAGATGCATCAGCGGAGGATGGGTAGTGCGCACTAACAAAACAGAAGTTTGACTGAAACCAACGGTAAGGGACTTTTTTGAAAAAAAGAAAAAACAGAGCCGGGGAATACTTGATATTTTAGAACAATTGATGTTAAAAGAAAATGTTAGCTCTGCGTCACTTTAACCACTTAAGGACCATGCACTGTACATATACGTCGGCAGAATGGCTCGTACAGGTACGTGATTGTGCACAATGGCTCGTACAGGCACAATCACGTACCTGTACGTCCCCTTTAACTGCCCGACGTTGGGGTTGCGCACCGCCGGTGGCACGCTCGCGACCCCCCTGCTTTCCCCGTGAGTCGGACCGCAGGTCCCGCGGACTCGATCGCCGCGGGGATCCCCACGATCGTCTCATGGAGGCATGGAGCGGGGAGATGTTAGTGTAAACACAACATCTCCCCGCTCGCCTACTGACAATGTCAGCGATCTCCGCTCTGTGTAATCAGATCGGAGATCGGTGACGTGTCACTCGTAGCCACGCCCCCACACAGTAGTAATCACTCCCCTAGGCACACTTAACCCCTCCAGCGCCCCTAGTGGTTAACCCCTTCACTGCCAGTGTCATTTTCACAGTAATCAGTGCATTTTTATAGCACTGACCGCTGTGAAAATGACAATGGTCCCAAAAATGTGTCAAAAGTGTCCGATGTGTCCGCCATAATGTCGCAGTCTCCAAAAAAAATGCTGATCGCCGCCATTACAAGTAAAAAAAAAATTATTAATAAAAATTCCATAAAACTACCCCTTATTTTGTAAAAGCTATAACTTTTGTGCATACCAATCAATAAACGCAGATTGCGATTTTTTCTTACCAAAAATATGTAGAAAAATACGTATCGGCCTAAACTGAGGAAAAAAAACGTTTTTTTATATATTTTTTGGGGATATTTATTATAGCAAAAAGTAAAAAAGATTATATTTTTTTCAAAATTGTCGCTCTATTTTTGTTTATAGCGCAAAAAATAAAAACCGCAGAGGTGATCAAATACCACCAAAAGAAAGCTCTATTTGTGGGGAAAAAAGGACATCAATTTTGTTTGGGAGCCACGTCGCACAACCGCGCAATTGTCAGTTAAAGCGACGTAGTGCCGAATCGCAAAAAGGGGCCTAGTCTTTATGCTGCGTATTGGTCCGGGGCTTAAGTGGTTAATAAAGACAAAAATCTGAGATTAAAATCTCAGGTTGGCAATTGTTGCACAGCCCACAGTCCGCTTCACACGTTGCGTTGCATTGACGAATGAAGAAATTCATGTTCTGGTGCATGTTACCACAATGCAAAATAATGTACAAACAATGGAGTGGTGCCAACACACTATTGCAGAAGCAGGCAATGCACCTGCACTACAGCGCACACACATGCTGTATGTTGTAGTGCACAGTTACAAAAGCAATCATGTCTGACTTTTTTGTGTGTTATGGTGTGCTTCTATCCCAGGGGTCTCCAAACTTTCTAAACAAAGGCCCAGTCTATTGTCATTCAGGCTTTAGGGGTGCCGGACTGTGGCCAGCAGGAGTGGAATTTTCCCTGGCATCAGCAGGAGTAAACATCACCACATTTAGTATTATGGGGAGGAATAGTACCCCATCTTTGGTATCATTGGGAGGACTAGTGGTGTCCTACGGTTGGTGTCATTGTGAGGACTAGTGTCCCATTGTTGGTGTCATTGGGAGGAATAGTGCCCTACTGTTGGTGTCAGTGGGAGGAATAGTGGCCCATTGTTGGTTACAGTGGGAGAGATGGTGCCCCATTGTTCATATCAGTTGGTAAAATAGGGTCTCATATCAATGGGAGGAATAGTGCCCCAAGAGCCAAGTAAAGGCAAGCCAAGGGCCACATCTGGCCCCCAGGCCGCAGTTTGGAGACCACTGTGCTAGCCCATTAAAATGAGGGCCAATTCACACTGGTATGTTACGATAGTAACAAATATTTTACTGCGTATCAACCGCAGCACATTGTAACACACAAACCAGGATGGAACGCCTAACACCTGTTAAAGAAGCAGGAAATGCATGCGCACTGCAGCACACCTTCGAAAATCTAGCAGGCAGTAGTGAGTCAGGTGACACTGATGCACACAGGAAGTGAGGTGGGAACTTTTGTATCCAGCTGATCACAGGAGCAGTTTGTTTTAAACTTAAATGTAAGTCACTATTGTTTAATAAATACCTATTTCGAAATTACTACACCATGAGGACTCCCCACTAAAGAAAGGGTATCTGGATACACAGTGGAACAAATGAGGAGGAGGACGTCAGAGGAGCCCACCGTGCATACCCCAGCATATAGAGCAGGGCAAAATTTGACCTAGTAAGAGAGGCCATCTTAGAGGTGAGCGCATTAGTTGAAAGGTGGTGGGGATCACCGAAGCACCAGCACTTTTTGTTTACGGATTATTATTTATATGGACTCACTTATGAACTGCTTATACATGTTGCACTTTTAAGTATTTTACAGTTTATGCGATTTATGGTGCGATATTGTGTTTTTGCGATTATGCCCTTTTGCTGCAAATTTTTCACATTACACATTGCGTTTTCACATTTATTTGCACTGTTATTAGAGTACCGTATATACTTGAGTATAAGCCGACCCGAATATAAGCAGAGGCACCTAATTTTACCACAAAAAAATGGGAAAACGTATTGACTCGAGTATAAGCCTAGGGTTTCCATCTGCATGCCTTACTGTGCCTCACTTTGCCTCACTGTGTCCATGTGCATGCCTCACTGTGCCTCACTGTGCCCATGCCTCACTGTGTCTATGCCTCACTGTGCCCAATCTCCCTACCTGATCTCTGGCGCTGTGTGACTAGACTGACGTTTAACACGGGAGTCTATGGAAGGAGTGCCCGGGTCTGAAAAATCGGTGCTCCCCGGCCGTAGGTCTCCTGGACAACTAACTTTGCACACTTGTAGATGAAGAGTGGGGCTACATGTGTGCCAATTTTGGGGTCCAGGGGACGTAAGGCTGGCCGGGATCAGGCGCACAAATGTGAAGATGGACACAGACTCGAGTATAAGCCGAGGGGGCCAGTACCGGGTCCCCAAAATCACCGGAGAAATGACCGTTTAACATGGGAGTCTATGGAAGGGGAGCCCGGATTTGAAAAATCGGTGCTCCCCGATTTATCCGATATATCCAAACTGGTGAATTTTGTAAGACGTATAGGAGCTGTGGCATCCACACCATTTTTATTAGATTGCAGCGGCCTGCTACTGACAGTGGGAGGCATTTCCATACCTTAATTTTCCCTTTGTATTTTTTAAACAGAGGGATCAGATTATCTAAGATATAGTGGTTAGGGTCTCTAGATATATACACCCCCAGGTATTTTATTTGTGTTGATATTTGAATTTGTGTAGCCTCTTGCGGAAGTAGGTTTAACAGAGGGTCCACTGGTAGCAACATGGATTTTCCCCAATTTATGGTAAGGCCCGAGAAGCGGCCAAAATTCCCTATTTGTTTCATGGCCTTTCCAAGGGAGTACTGGGTGTCTCCCAATAACAAAAGGAGATCGTCCGTGTATAATACCACCTTCTCCTCTATCTCACCTCTTATAAACCCTCTTATCTCAGAGTCCGACCTAAGTGCGATTGTGAGGGGCTCGATTGCGAGGGCAAAGAGAAGGGGGGACAAGGGGCACCCCTGTCTCGTTCCCCTCTGCAATCTGAACCTCTCGGAGTACACATTGTTCACTTTCACTCTGGCCTCTGGGGTACTGTACAGCATCTTGACCCATTTCATAAAAATAGGACCAACCCCGAACTCCCTTAGAACTCTCCATAGATATTGCCACTCTATACTGTCGAAGGCCTTGGCAGCATCCAACAAAATAATTGCTCTTTTCCCATCTTCTTCTGTTGGTAGCTGAAGGTTCAGAAAAACTCTTCTTAAGTTTGTGCAGGTGGCCCTGCCTGGTATGAATCCCGATTGATCGGGATGTACAAGTTTCTAAATTATTTTGTTTAATCTAGCTGCCAAGAGCTTCGACAGAATTTTTATGTCAGTGTTAAGTAAAGAAATAGGTCTATACAAGGAGGTTTTGAGTGGGTCCTTACCCTCTTTGTGGATAACTATTATTGTAGAGTCCAGCATAGACGTGGGGAGTTCTCCTTTAGCTAATGAACAGTTTAAGACCCTGGTGAGTTCCGGGAGTAACTCCTTCCCGAAATACCAGTAGGTCTCTGCTGGGAGGCCATCCGGTCCCGGGGTTTTATGCCCCGCCATCCCCGGTACAGTCAGCTGTATTTCCTCTAGAGTCAAAGGTTTATCTAATTCCTCTCTATCCAATTCGGAGAGCGAAGGAATCACTAGTCTTCCAAAAAATTCGTCCATTTCTTCCCTCCTTTCCTCCTGACTTGAGCTATACAAGTCTACATAGAAATCACGGAATCTATGTACTATTTCTGATGTTTGGTAGACTACACTATCCTCATTTACCCTTATTGCTGGCACCACTGAGCTAGGTGAGTTTGTTTAAATTAACTGTGCTAGCATCCTGCCTGCACTTTCCCCTTCCGCAAATGCTACTTGTCTTTGAAAGATTTGCTTATTTTCTACTTTCTTCAACATTATTAAACGATAGTTCTGTTGTGCTTATATCCATACTCTGGAATTATTAGGTGTTGGGTCTTTAATATATTGTGCTTCCTTTTCGGTCACTAATTCACTGGCTGTTCTCTCATCCTGACTGGATTGCCTTTTTAACCTAGATATTTTTTGTATCATTATGCCCCTAAAAAAAGGCTTTCAGTGTATTCCATACCACTTGTTCTGAGGCGGTACCTTGATTTATTTTAATAAATTCCCTGATCTCCCCTGATATCTCTTGTGAGTCATTCATTAATTCCATCCAATACGGGTTTATTCTCCCCTCTCTCTGGTATATTACTACTCCTGTATCCAGAACAACCAACATTGGGGAGTGGTCAGAAAGGCTCCTCAGCATATAGGTCACTTTTTTTATTATTGGTATCGCCTCCTCGTTACCTAATACTAAATCTATTCTTGAGAGCGTGGAGTGTGTCCTGGAGAGGCAGGATTATTGCCGGGTCGCAGGGTTATGTAATCTACATATATCCCTCAACCCTATTTCTTCCAAAAATTTGACTAGTCTAACATCTCTTGTTTTATCCTGATGCAGCTGACTAGGAAACCTATCTTTACCCTAATCTAGGACCATATTAAAATCACCCATTACGAACACCGGTATACCCGGCCTTTCCAGAACAAACTCCATCAGACTGCCCAGTACTGAAGTGTTAAATGGGGGAGGGATGTACAAATTAACCAGAATACAGGTTCTACTTTCTACCTTACAATGTAAAAAGACATAACGCCCCAATTCATCGCACCTTCTCTGAATGCAGTTAAACATTATGCCAGCTTTAATGAATATGCTTACCCCTCTAGAATATGAAGTATGGACTGAGTGAAATTGTGTTTGATAATTTCGCCATCCAAACAACAGTCTTTAATCATATCATGGTTCCTTGAGTATTGATAAACCAACACCGCAGTGACTCCATAGATAATCGATAAATAAGTGAAAAGCCCACCACCGAATATAGAGGCCGCTTACCAAAAGGTAGGCCCAATATAGCAGTCGGCTGTAACCCAGCCGTGGCCTTTAACCTCCCGAGGAAGAAGACACTGATCTGGGCTCACCAAGGATGGAAGTTCCGGGTCCTAAGCTTCTTCCATGCTCATGTGATCAACATCGTTGGGTATATGCAGAAAGAAGAAGGACCACAGCGTAACTCCGTAACAAATGTCATTTAATAAAAAGTAAGTTATACTTACAGAATCTCAGGTTAAAAACAGCATGTAAAAATTGCCGGCCGGCATAACAAGGAGCCCTTCCTCCTCAGATCAGCGTGGTGACGTCACTGCGTGTCCCTCCATACGCGTTCGTCATCAACAGACGTTCTCAATGGGAATAGAGCGCCACAGTAACTCACCACATTATATAAGGCCAGACCTCGTTGTGAGATGCGAGGAAACAGCCATCAGCGCCATATTGAATATGGGCAAAAATGCCAATACCCTAAACGAAATTAATCCAGTGTACATAGTAAGTAGTTATAAATGTAAAGACAAAGAAGCAAATCCTTGTCTGAGCAGCCCACGACCAAAAAATGTAAAAATAAAAACTAAGAAAAATTTGCTGTCCCCTCAAAATAACTCAACACACAGCCATTAATGTCTAAACCTCTGGCAACAAAAGTGAGTACACCCCTAAGTGAAAATGTCCAAATTGGGCCCAAAGTGTGAATATTTTGTGTGGCCACCATTATTTTCCAGCACTGCCTTAACCCACTTGGGCATGGAGTTCACCAAAGCTTCACAGGTTAACACTGGAGTCCTCTTCCACTCCTCCATGACAACATCACGGATCTGGTGGATGTTAGAGACCTTGCGCTCCTCTACCTTCTGTTTGAGGATGTCCCACAGATGCTCAATAGGGTTTAAGTGTGGAGACATACTTTGCCAGTCCATCACCTTTACCCTCAACTTCTTTAGCAAGGCGGTGGTCATCTTGGAGGTGTGTTTGGGGTCGTTATCATGTTGAAATATTGCCCTGCGGCCCAGTATCCGAAGGGAGGGGATCATATGTATGTCACAGTACATGTTGGCATTCATGGTCCCCTCAATGAACTGTAGCTCCCCAGTGCCAGCAGCACTCATGCAGCCCCAGACCATGACACTCCCACCACCATGCTTGACTGTAGGCAAAACACACTTGTCTTTGTACTCCTCACCTGGTTGCCGCCACACATGCTTGACACCATCTGAACCAAATAAGTTTATCTTGGTCTCATCAGACCACAGGACATGGTTCCAGTAATCCATGACCTTAGTCTGCTTGTCTTCAGCAAACTGTTTGCGGGCTTTCTTGTGCATCGTCTTTAGAAGAGGCTTCCTTCTGGGACGACAACCATGCAGACCAATTTGATGCAGTGTGCAGAGCATGGTCTGAGCACTGCCAGGCTGACCCCCCACCCCTTCAACCTCTGCAGAAATGCTGGCAGCACTCATACGTCTATTTCCCAAAGACAACCTCTGGATATGATGCTGAGCATGTGCGCTGAACTTCTTTGGTGGACCATGGCGAGGCCTGTTCTGAGTGGAACCTGTCCTGTTAGACCGCTGTATGGTCTTGGCCACCGTGCTGCAGCTCAGTTTCAGGGTCTTGGCAATCTTCTTATAGCCTAGGCCATCTTTATGTAGAGCAACCATTCTTTTTTTCAGATCCTCAGATAGTTCTTTGCCATGAGGTGCCATGTTCCAGGGACCGGTATGAGAGAGTGAGAGCGATAACACCAAATTTAACACACCTGCTCCCCATTCACACCTGATACCTTGTAACACTAACGAGTCACATGACCCCGGGAAGGGAAAATGGCTAATTGGGCCCAATTTGGACATTTTCACTTAGGGATGTACTCACTTTTGTTGCCAGCAGTTTAGACATTAATGGCTGTGTGTTGAGTTATTTTGAAGGGACAGCAAATTTACACTGTTCTACAAGCTGTACACTCACTACTTTACATTGTAGCAAAGTGTCATTTCTTCAGTGTTTCTACTCTGTTTTTACAAATAAATCGTGCAGCTTCACTATGGTAAACCTTTCTGTTGGAGTCTATCCCGTGGCTTGTCCCTCCAGGTACCAGTACAGACCTTAGGCCATAACTGTACCAAAGCCCCACCTGACCTTTTCTTAAAACAAAAGGTCATGGTAGTCTGGTAAGTAGGCACTTACATCTATTTCCCACTGGGTGTCGCCAGCTCTCTACTGTTTCAGCGGTGATGGTGTCTTATACTAAAGAAATCATTCAATGCATGGACTTTTAATTGATCAACTATTGCTGCATTTTTTGATCTGTTTGCACTTTTTGTTAATTGTTGTGTTAGCACACTTTAGATTATTACTGTAATGTTGTAATTTTATACAGTTCATTTATTGCTTTCATAGGCACATAATTATTGTTCATTTGATTATTACACTACAGCACTCTATATATCAGCGCCCCCTTACCACTATACACCCCTCACATCTAAGAATTGTTAAGAAATAGCTCTACTTTACACACCAGACCCTTTACCTAAGCTGACCATTCCTGTACTGTAACCTAATGTATGCCACCTGCACACTTTTTTTTATTTTAGACATTTAGTTGCTTATACAGTAGGTCTGAACGTAGGGAAGTGCTCTGGTTATGCCAAAGACTTTTCCCAAAAATTCCCAACACTTCCCAACCATTGACCAGCACAGTATTTGTAAAACAACAATAATGCAGTCATCACTCATTTTTTTTTTGAAAATCTGCTAAAAAAACAAAAAAAAAAAACATGAAACGTGTAGTCTTTACAAAGTTTTATTCATTTAAAAAAATTCAGATTTTTATTGTACTTATTGTTTTTTTAATCTCTGCTACTTTAGATAAATTGCAAAAACAAAAAAAAAAAACAAAACAAAAAAAAACACCCACAAATGCACATATATAATATGCATTACAACATATTTGTAATGCTCATGCCTTAAAAAATACATTCATATAAAAATTGTTACATTTACAGATGGAATTTGTCATGACACGCATTTTAGATTACATTATTTTATTTTTTTTCATAGCAAGTGCCTTAATCTTAAGTTCAGCAAGCAAAATATAAAATTTAGATTAGTATCTGATTGATTAGCAGCATAAATACAAACACCAAAAATATTAGAAGTTGTAGATAACGAAGAAAAAAATAAAATAAATTTGGCTAAAATCTTATTTACGTTTCTTAAAATTGTATGCTAAAAATGACAATGTATACATATATCTTGAGCATGTATTGGAATAAGTAATTGGTGACATTAGAGTAATTAACATACAAATTGAAAGAAAATGTAAAGCTGCACTCCAGCCAATTTGAAGAAGGGTTAGAATCTCTGTGATATTTTCATCGCTGTCTGTGTCCATGCTTGCTAAATTGAATCTTACTTGATGCCACAAAAGCCTAATGGAGGTTCCAACCCTTGCTTATTCTCAAGCATTCTTATTATCCCCAAAAAATGTAAAGGTGACATCTGAAATGAGCAAATATTTTCTAAATGCAAGAGTCATGTGTATTCTTACTTGAATCTTGTGTATTTCTTCCAGATCTGTGCAGTAATCCAGTCCTTTTGCCTTTGGGCCAGTTCACACAACATGCAATCCAGTGCATTTTATTTTTTTTGCATCAAAACGCATGGAAAGTAGGTTATATGGTTTCCAATGGCATAGTTCACACCAGTGCAGTCAGTTCCAGGGTTTTGTAGTTCCAGAAAAAAAGTAGAACATGCTGCATTTTTCCTGCACTGGACTGTACTGGAACGCAATAAAACGCATCAAAATTGCACTGTAATGCATCAAAAATGCACCGGAAACCCAGTACAGTAAAAAAAAAAAAACTGTAAAAAAGAAGAAAAAAAAGGCATCTGGAATGCATCGGAAACGCATAAAAAATGGATCAAATCGTACCGGAATGTGCCAAAAATGCGTTAAAAACGTGCATGCAGAAATGCATCTGGAACAGATCTGGAGTGCATTTTTGTGGGGTGAACCAGCCTTTTGTGCAGGAGCTTTCTGTAATAAAGACCGGTCACTGCTGTTCTCCATCCTTGTGCAAAGTGGCCGGTCTTATATCAACCCCTTCCTATAGTTTTCTGCAGGCAGCCTGTACTGGGTGGGGCATGTGGGCTCCACCCACAGCTCTGCTGTATGCACAGGCTATGTACAGCACAGTGATGATGTCACCACTACATTTAGATAAATATTACATAATAATTAGTCAAGATAATACCTGGGCTTGCAATATTACATAAGGACATATATAAGCAGGGCCGGGACAAGGGGTGGGCAGGAGGGGCGGCTGTCCTGGGCACTATGTTATCATATGAGGTGGGGGGGCACCACAAGGAGATTGGGGGGGGGGGGGGTAAGAATTGTTCCAGAAGAGGAAATTTGGGGAGGTGTGCTAGGAGCGGTGATTTGGGGAGATGGGGGAAGGGGGATTTGTTCTTGGTGGGGAGATTTGGGGGGTTTGTGCTAGAAAAGGCAATATGGTAGGAGGAGGATTTGGGGATTTATGGTAGGAGGAGGATTTGGGGATTTATGCTAGCAGGGATGATTGGGGAGTATTTTGGCTAAGAGGGGGGGGGGGATTTGGAGTGGAGGGAGAGGATTTGTGCTCGGAGGGGAAGTTTGAGGGGTAGAGGATTTGTGCTAGGTGGGGGAATTTTTTTGGTGGGGGGGAGACGTTGTGCTGGAGGCATGTGTGGAGAGAGAGGATTTGAGCTGGGGGGGATGGGGGGCAAAGATTTGTGCCAGGAGGGGGGATTTCAGCAGGGGGTGGATTTGTACTGGTGGGAAGGGGAGATTTATGCTATGGGGGAACATGCAGGTTAATGCTCGATTTTTTTTGGGGGGGGGGTTTGCTGACACATAATCATACAACTTGAGGGGGGGGGCGGTTTTGGCATGTTTGCCCTGGGCTCTACATGACCTTGTCCCGTCACTGTATATAAGGGATACCCCGTCTAGCCTGTATGTGAAAGGAACCATTATGACAAGCTCTTTGGACTTCGGAGGCAACTATTTACCCCCTGAATCATCAAAGAAATTTTTCCAGAAGGGTTCTTGTTGGCTGTGAGTGATCTCTAGCGTTTTCACTCTTCTAGATTGAAATCTCTAGAAAACGTTCTATGTCAGGTTCCATAGTTCTGGGTCTGGATTGTGTTTTATAAGATTATCTCAGGGAAGCAGGTGGGGAAAAAAGACAGCAGCATAAGTATAGCCCTTGTACATGCAAGGACCCATCATGTTGCTGCCCTCTCTTCTATACAGGGCATAGGACTTACACCCTGTAAAGTTATCCAGTCTGAGGTAATGTGTGAATAAAAATGTGCAGCACCAATATAATCAATAGTAAATAAGTGCAAACAAAAAATAAAAAAACAATGGTGCAAGTGTTCATCAATAATTCACATATATTTATTTATTGAAAGGAAGTCCGAATTCAAAAGTGAAGTGATATAAAATAAATCATGGAGTGGAGATCCAACACCTTCATATGTGAAAGGCAATACATCTTAAAAAAAGTGTTCAGAGGTCAGCCGCCATCTTCCAATGAAACCAACACTCACCAGAAGCAGTGGCTGCCATTACAACAGCATGCACGCATATGACTTTAAGTCAAACATTCACAGCAAGCTTATGAGGTACGCCAATATCCACATCAAAAGCACTCCTCCATGGAATCAAGCTGAAATAAATAAAGCTCATCAGGAGCCATAAAGATTCTCCAATAGTGTAGTATTTAATTTGACTTTATATATCATTAAAAACATGATGTACTTTTTTATTCATGTCTTTATTGATACAGTGAGGGAAAAAAGAATTTGATCCTCTGCTGATTTTGTACATTTGCACACTGACAAAGAAATGATCAGTCTATAATTTTAAAGGTAGTTTTATTTTAAGAGTGAGAGACAGAATAACAACAAAATACAGAAAAACACATTTCAAAAAAGTTATACATTTATTTGCATTTTAATGAGTGAAATAAGTGTTCGATCCCCTATCAGTCAGCAAGATTTCTGGCTCTCAGGTGTCTTCTAAACAGGTAACAAGCTGAGATTAGGAGCACTCTCTTAAAGGGAGTGCTCCTAATCTCAGCTTGTTACCTGTATAAAAGACACCTGTCCACAGAAACAATCAATCAGATTCCAATCTCTCCACCATGGCCAAGACCAAAGCGCTATCCAAGGACGTTGCGGACAAGATTGTAGACCTACACAAGGCTGGAATGGGCTACAAGACCATCACCAAGCAGCTTGGTGAGAGGGTGACAACAGTTGGTGCGATTATTCGCAAATGGAAGACACAAAACACAAAATAACTGTCATTCTCCTTCGGTCTGGGGCTCCATGGAAGATCTCACCTCGTGGAGTTTCAAGGATCATGAGAACGGTGAGGAATCCGCCCGGAACTACACGGGAGAATCTTGTCAATGATCTCAAGGCAGCTGGGACCATAGTCACCAAGAAAACAATTGGTAACACACTACACCGTGAAGGACTGAAATCCTGCAGCACCCGTAAGGTCCCCCTGCTCAAGAAAGCACATGTACAGGCCTGTCTGAAAACTGCTAATGATTATCTGAATGATTCAGAGGAGAACTGGGTGAAAGTGTTGTGGTCAGATGAGACTAAAATCGAGCTCTTTGGCATCAACTCAATTTGCCATGTTTGAAGGAGGAGGAATGCTGCCTATGACCCCAAGAACACCATCCCCACCATCAAACATGGAGGTGGAAACTTTATGCTTTGGGGTGTTTTTCTGCTTCACTGCATCAAAAGGACGATGGACGGGGCTATGTACCATCAAATCTTGGGTGAGAACCTCCTTCCCTCAGCCAGGACATTGAAAATGGGTTGTGGATGGGTCTTTCAGAATGATAATGACCCAAAACACACGGCCCAGGCAACAAGGGAGTGGTTCAAGAAGAAGTATATTAAAGCGGAGTTCCACCCAAAAATGGAACTTCCGCTTTTCGGAACTCTCCCCCCCTCCGGTAAAACATTTGGCACCTTTCAGGGGGGATGGGGGTGCAGATACCTGTCTAAGACAGGTATTTGCACCCACTTCCGGGCATAGACGTGGGAGTCTATGCCACTCCCCCCCCCCGCTGTCTCCTGGGAAACACACTGTTCCCAGGAGAGAGCGGGGACCAGTGACAGAGCGCCGCGCTACTTGCGCATGCGCAGTAGGGAACCGGGCAGTGAAGCCGCAAGGCTTCACTTCCTGATTCCCTCATCGAGCATGGCGGCGGCAGCATCTGAGCGATTGCTTAGCCTCCTCTGCCGACATTGCGGGCGCACTGGACAGCTAAGTGTCCATTTTTTAAAATTCATCAGCTGCAGTATTTGTAGCTGTTGGCTTTTAAAAAAAAAAAAAACGGGTGGACTTCCTCTTTAAGGTCCTGGAGTGGCCTAGCCAGTTTACAGACCGTAATCCCATAGAAAATATGTGGAGGGAGCTGAAGGTTCGAGTTACCAAACGTCAGCTTCGTGTCTGCAAAGATCCTCCCTCCTGAGATGTGTGCAAACCCGGTGACAACTACAAGAAACGTCTGACCTCTGATTGCCAACAAGGGTTTAGCCGCAAGTACTAAGTCATGTTCTGCGAAGGGGTCAAATACTTTTTTCACTCATTAAAATGCAAATCAATTTATACAGTTTTTGAAATAAATGTTTCTGGATATTTTTGTTGTTATTCTGTTTCTCACTGGTAAAATAAATCTACCATTAAAACTATAGACTGATCATTTCTTTGTCAGTGGGCAAGCATACAAAATCAGCAGGGGATCAAATACTTTTTTTCCTCACTGTATATGAAGTCAAATTAAAGTGGTTGTAAACCCATATAATTTTTTTTTCTTTTTAGCCCACCTGCAAGACAAAGCTATAATGAGCTAATATGACTAGCATACTAGCTCATTATGTACCACTTACCTTAGATCGGGGCCCCCGAAGCCGTCCGTGTCTGTCTCTCCAGCCGCAGCCATTGCTGCGGCGATAGCCGGAATGTTACTTCTGGGTATCGCCGCTCCAGCCAATCACAGCGCCGCTCCGGCGCTGTGATTGGCCAGAGCGGCGAAGACGTGACTCCGCGCATGCGCGCGGGAGCCGTCAGTTTCGGCTAAGCCCAAGCGTTGCTGGGACTTAGCCGAATTTGTGAATGGGATTAACCCCATGAGTGCGCCGTTATGTACGGCGCGCATGCGTCGTAGACAGCGGCGCCTGTGATTTTAGTGAATATCTCCTAAACTGTGTAGGTTTAGGAGATATTTCTTGCACCTACAGGTAAGCCTTAATCTAGGCTTACCTGTAGGCGCAAGTTGCAAAAGTGGGTTTACAACCACTTTAAATACTACACTATTGGAAAATCTTTCTGGCTCCTGGTGAGCTTTATTTACTTCAAGCGGTAGTAAACCCTCTCTGACATGTTTTACCTACAGGTAAGCCTAGATTAAGGCTTATCTGTAGGTGTTTGCAATATCTCCTAAACCTACATGATTTAGGAGATATTTGCCACAAAGTATGCACCGATGTCTACGGCATATGCGCACTGAGAATAGCCATTCATAAAACCGGCAATGCCGGCTTTGACAGCTCCCGCACCTTTGCCACTCCGGCCAATCACAGCGCCAGAGCGGCGATACCTCCGGGAAAGATGTCTGTGGCATGGACGGCTTGGGGGGCTTTGATCTAAGGTAAGTAATTCATAATGAGCTAGTATGCTAGTCATTATGCCTTTGTCTTGCAGGTTTTTTTTTTTTTTTTTTGTGTATACAACCGCTTTCAGCCTGGTTCCACCGAGGAGTGCCTTTGATGTGGATACCGGGCGTACCTCATAAGCTTGCTGTGGATGTTTGACCTAAAGTCATATGCGTGCATGCTGTTGTAATGACAGCCATCGCTTCTGGTGAGTGTTGGTTTCATTGGAAGGTGGTGGCTGACCTCTGAACACCTTTTTAGACAGATTGCTTTTCACATATGAAGGTGTTGGATCTCCTCTTCATGATTTCTTACATATCACTTAACTTTTGAATTCGGACTTCCTTTCAATATATAATTATATGTGAATTATTGATGAACACCTGCACCATTGTTTTTTTATTTTATTTTTATTTGCACTTACCGTATATACTCGAGTATAAGCCGAGTTTTCCAGCACATTTTTTTGTGCTGAAAATGCCCCTTCAGCTTATACTCGAGTCACCCATTTGCACCTGATCTCCCGGACTTTGGGGACCCTCACTCTTCCTCTACAAGTGTGCAAAGTTTGTTGTCCGGGGGACCTACGGCCGGGGAGCACCGATTTTTCAAAGCCGGCACTCCTTCCATAGACTCCCATGTTAAACGGTAATTTCTCTGGTGAATTTGGGGACCCAGTACCGGCTGGTCGTAGGTCCCCTGGACCCCAAACTTGGCACACATGTAGCCCCACTCTTCCTCTATAAGTGTGCAAAGTTTATTGATTTTGGGGACCCAGTACCGGCCATAGACTCATGTTAAACGTCAGTCTAGTCATGGGCACATTGAGGCATGGGCACAGTGAGGCATGGACACATTGAGGCATGGACACATTGAGGCATGGACACATTGAGGCATGCAGATGGACACCCTAGGCTTATACTCGAGTCAATACATTTTCCCAGTTTTTTGTGGTAAAATTAGGTGCCTCGGCTTATATTCGGGTCGGCTTATACTCGAGTATATACAGTATTTATTATTGATTATATTGGCACTGCACATTTTTATTCACACATTAACTTAAAATAAATATACTGCTTATATGTGAAAAAGCCTTATATAAAAGTCTATTGAGATCACACCACAGAGCAGATAACTATTTATTATTATTTTGGTCCATTTAAAGTAATGTGTGAACTGGCTTTGACCTAAGAATGAAATGTAATATATCAGACACTCCGGGTGAACTGGGGCCTTCACTAATATTGAATATTTAGATTCCCTGCTAATTTTTCAGAGGGCAAATCACTGGTCTTGGGATTTGTGTTATTATTATTTTGATGGCTAGTTGAGGAGCCCCTCAGTAATGCAACAAACTCCATAACATGGAGTTACTTCCTCATAGATAAAGTAGTACTTTTTTAGTAGTAGTAGTAGATAAAGTAGTATTTGTATCAATTAATAGTGTCATTAAAATGTATAAAAATAAAAATCACATCATGCATTTATTTACATTGCAATATACACAGCCAATATTCCTAAGAATTCCCGTAAAAGAGCTTATTCATTTGAAAAATTATTGATGATGTCAAAATTGCAGTAACCATAGAAACAAGACATACTAAAGATTCAGATTGACCATTATGGGTTACTGCACTTTGATCTCTGCCTTAAAGAGCATGGAAATTTAAATACATATATGTGTTGTTTTTATTCTGGAATTTTATGTGTGCTATAAATACACAATGAAACACAGCAAAGCACAGCACAGCAAATTGGGGCTGAAATCGGACCTGAAACGGTGAACCAGCACACCCCGAACCCCTGCTGTGCAACGAATCCGGCGATGGTGTGAACCCAGTCTTAATCTTAGAATTCTAAGTTCAAAAGTTAGAATTCTGACATTTAATCCCAGAGTTCTGACTTTTAAAAACAAATCTAAAACAAATATGACTCACAAAAATCTAAGTTTTAATCTTTTTGTTTTTTAATCAAAAAATTATGAATTCTAAATGCAAAATTATGAATCTTCATTAGGTCAGAACTCTAACATATTAAAGTACAATTTCTGACTTTTAAACACCGAATTCTGACTTTAACCTCCCTGGCGGTATGATTCTGTCAGATTTTAGGTGCTGAAAGCATTATTCTGCATGGAAATTTGGCGTTTTATATTGCAGGCCTGTAATTCTTAGGAATAACTCACTTAAATCTGTCCAAACCAGAGTCTAGTAAACATCCCGGGTATGATAAAGTTCAAAAAACTAAATTATACATTATAATAAAATAAATAACTATAAAATAATTCTAACAAATAATAATATAATAATAATAAAAGTGTTTTTCAGTGTTTGATGACGAATTTCCCCACAAATCGCTATCGCTCAATTCTGCAAGTGATTCTAATTTATTGTCGCTGTTTTTTAGCTGGTCTAAAACCACTTTTGACATAAAGGGACACTTTTTGGTTGCTATGGACAATCTCCAGTTTCCAGGCAGAAAAAAAAAGTTTTTATTATATAAAAGTGCATGCAGGACACTGGGCAGACCACTAGGGAAGAAGGGGATGTGTAATTATTACATACAGTACTGTAATCTGTAAGATTACAGTATACTGTATGTATACTGTGTTTTAACTTTTTTGAATTTGGCGCCGATCTCCGTCCCCGTGCGTCGTAACGTCGCAGGGAACGGAGCTCAGCGGCATTCGGCAGTGTGTGAATCGAGCGAGATGACGGCTCGATCACACAGCGGAGAGGCATCGCAGGATCCAGGGGACAAGGTAAGTAACTCTGCCTGGATCACTGCGACGCAGCCCGAGTCTGGCTCGGGGTTACCGCTTTTGGTGCTGAAATTTAACCCCGAGCCAGACTCGGGAATACCGCTAGGAAGGTTAAGGGCTTGTTCACATGTGCTTTGCTCTATGAAGAGTGGTCTGTGTTCGGATCGCTCATCAGAGAGCATTTGGCAGGCAGTGAGGAGGTGTAGTCCTCAACACCTGCTTTAAGTGCTTGGACCCCTCACTAGCACACCATAACTACATGCATTTTACACAGTTTCGGGGAGGTTGCAGAGCAGCACAATTCACTTGAATTGGTGAGGTTTGGCAGGCGGTAGCAAAACCCAAAACCAACAGGGGTTATAATTTCTGTGTGCAACTGCCTCTGCCTCTGCAACTTAGGGGAGAGCAGTTGGGGAAGAATTGTGTCTCAACCGCAGGGTTTCACTGCCCCCAACTGTTAGTGTGAACGAGCCCTAAAAGTCAGAATTGTGTTTTATAAATTTCTTTTAAAATGGCCCCAGGTCTCTTTCGTATTGCAGTAATGCAGAAGAGGGCATAACTTTTTTTATTATAGGTCATTCAAATTTCACATGTTGGTAGAGTAACTCTTCCTCTATAGTAACCTTCTCCTTCTTCTTTTTCAGGTACCTTTAGATAAATAATGGATTTCGAGCCAAAGCAATGTGCTATCATTGAGTTCTTGATGAAGGAGGGGTGTAAGTTGGCCCTTCACAAATGGCTGTAGAATGTTTAAGGAGATGACACCATTGAGAAGAGTATTGTCTTGTCATTGGGGACTATTGTTAATGGTGTCATCTCTATAAACATTCTGTAGCCTTCTGTCTGTGGTTGTCAGACAGCCTGCACCCCCTTATGTCAATAACTCAGTGATGGCTTGTTGATTCTGGAATCCATTATTTAACTTAAAGCGGAGCTCCACCCGCGATTTTTTATTTTTTTTTAAAAGTCAGCAGCTACTAACACTGGAGCTGCTGACTTTTAATAAGGACACTTACCTGTCCTAGGCGCCTGCGATGATGGGCCCCCGACGGCGATCGCTCGGTCCTGGCGCCTCCATCCTGACTAAGGGAAACTGGCAGTGAAGCCCTACGGCTTCACCGCCCGTTTCCTACTGCGCATGCGCGACTCGCACGGCGCTTTGTGAATGGGCGGCTGCCTCCTGGGATACACACAGTTCCCAGAAGCGTGTCCCATTCACCAGAAGACACCGCGATGGAGGAAGTGGATGAAGAGGCAGAAGAGCTACTTCTGCATAGCAATCTCCCTTTCTGGTGAGTATATATTTCTATTTTTTTTAATGATTTTTGGGGGGGAAAAAAATCAGGGTGGAACTCCACTTTAAGCTCTCTCTACTCTAGCCAAAATGTTTTGGTCAGAGATACACTTTTAGGCCCCTTACACACTGAGGCGTTTTAGCGCTAAAAATAGCGCTGTAAAAACGCCTGAAATAATCCTGTCCCATCATTCTCAATGTGAAAGCCCTGAGGGCTTTCACACTGAGGCGTTGTGCTGGCTGTGCGTTGGAAAAAATCCTGCAAACAGCTTTTTTGGAGCATCTTTGAGGCGCTGTAAAAACACCTATCCCCATTGAAATGAATGAGTACCGCTGTAAAACCGCGGTAAAAACGCATAGGCGTTAGCGCTATTTTTAAAAATAGAAAAATAGCGCTAACGCCTCTGCATTTTTACCGCGTTTTTACTGTGTTAGCGCTAAAAATAGCGCTTACGAGGTAGAAACGCAGTAAAACCGCGGTAAAACGTATAGGCGTTTGCGCTTTTTTTAACACTGACGCTGTAAAAACTCGGTAAAAACGCGGTAATGACGCTAATAGTTTTTAGCGCGTTATTGCAACGCCTCAGTGTAAAAGGGGTCTTAGGCTACTTTCACACTGAAGCGCCGGATGCGCTGGCGGTATATAAAAACAGCGCCGCTATACCGTAGTTTTTGCCGTGATTTGCGGGCGCTAGCGGGGTGATTTTAACCACCGCTGGCGGCCGAAAAAGGGTTAAAAACGCCCACAATAACGCCTCTTTGCAGCATTTTGCGGGCGTTTTGGAGGCGCTACCCCATTGACTTCAATGGGCAAGGGCGCTATAGGAGCAGTATTTTTACCGCTCCTATCGCGCCTCAAAGATGCGGCTTGCAGGAGTTTTTTTACCGTCCTGCAAGCGCAACACTCCAGTGTGAAAGTCCTCGGGCTTTCACACTGGATACAAAGTAGCAGCTTTTTTAGGGCGCTTTGCAAAGCGCCTCAGTGTGAAAGGGGCCTTACACTGAGGCGTTGTGCTGGCTGTGCGTTGGAAAAAATCCTGCAAACAGCTTTTTTGGAGCATCTTTGGGGCGCATAAAATAGCGCTGTAAAAACGCCTATCCCTGTTGAAATGAATGAGTACCGCTGTAAAAATGCAGTAAAAACGCCCAAAAGCTGTGGGAAGGTCACATGACCGCAGTAGAGTGGAGGATTGTGGGATACCAAATAATCCTTTTTACCGCAAAAACGCGGTAAAAATGCATAGGCCTTAGCGCTATTTTTAGCGCTAACGTGGTAAAAACACGGTAATAACGCTAATCATTTTTAGCGCGTTATTGCAACGCCTCAGTGTGAAAGGGGCCTAATAAGTGAAGAACAAATGAAGATAGGAAGTGTGCTGATCAATGACATTCTTCTCTTGTAGAGAAATCCAGCGAAATATTTTCTACAGATTTGAGGCGCCTTTTGCATTTTATTTTGGAGATGTTTTTGCTGTTCTGCTTTTCTGTAGATTAACATAATTGAACCCTTCCTAAGGACAACATGGAGTGGAATGTCTATAAAGTCTCCATAGGAGTTTAATCATGGAAAGCAAGTGTGTAATAATAATCCACAGAGAGTTTTTTTGTATGTTGCCTAGCTTGTGGGTTATTTTTGGTTAGTATCAGAGAATCATAAATAATGCAATCATTTTATAGTGTAATTCAAATCTTGATATATTTTCTTACATAAAAAATACTTAATTTAATTTTCCATAAAAACTGAAAGGAATTACTTATTTTGTTATGATTTTCTCCACAGTATTTAGTCAACTTTGCACAAATAAAATTCTATGTCACACGTGATTCTTATTAAGCAGGAATATGAAGGAGCAGGACAAACTTCATACAATTATTATTTTCCTGCAGCAGCTTAAATAAAATAGCACTGCGGTTTGTTTGCAAAACAGATATTTTAGAAATATAAATGATAATAAAGTAATTAAAAAAAACAACAACAGTGGTCTTTACTACAACAGTTCAAACGCCAGTGCCATCTTTTTGTGGCATCTGAAAGGCCAGTCCCACCATCTCATCTCTAATATCAAGCATTATTAAAGAGACACTTCCCACTGGTTGTACAGTCCCTTGTGCTGATTTTGTAAAAATTGCTGGTTGGGGTTTTAGTTGAATTTCTCTGGTCCTCCATCACCATAGACTTAATTTTCTGGTGCTGCAGGGGCTAATGCAAGCCGAAGGATTTGTCATATGCACTTGTCAACAGTGCTGACCATGCCCGCCCTTATCGCCCCTCTCCTCCTTTCATAGAAGCTGTACTATACTTCAATCAAGGAAACGTCATCTATGAATAGAGGAAGGGTGGATGAATGAAAGGTCCACCTCCTTCATTCATAGATTGTACCGGGTGAGGCATGGGCACAGTGAGGCATGGACACAGTGAGGCATGGACACAGTAAGGCATGGGCACAGTGAGGCATGGACACAGTGAGGCATGCACATGGGCACAGTGAGGCATGGACACAGTAAGACATGCACATTGACACAGTGAGGCAAAATGAGGCACAGTGAGGCATGCAGATGGACACCCTAGGCTTATACTCGAGTCAATACGTTTTTCCAGTTTTTTTTGTGGTAAAATTAGGTGCCTCTGCTTATATTCGGGTCGGCTTATACTCGAGTATATACAGTAATTGTTTTAGCAGTTTGCAGATTGACAGTAGTGCTTAAAATGAAATTACAAAGTGGCTTGTGTAGCAATTACAAAGTGTTATACCAATTTTGGAATTAAATTAATTTTTTTCTTTAAAGAGTAATTCCAGGTAACTTGTGAAATTCATTACATGAGCCATAATGATGCCATTTAGCAAAAACTGCTAGTATACTACTATCACAAGTTCACTCAATTTACCTTAATTTGAGTTTTCTCTAATTTGTCAGGGTCAGTAGGAGTATACTTCCTAAATTCTGTTCTGTTCTGTGTAGCTTTCCTTTTTCTGCATCACCAATCACATTCAAACTTTAAGGCAGGCCTGAATCTAATTGGTGGCTGTAAGAAATATTTCAGTACTGGATTACCGTATATACTCGAGTATAAGCCGACCCGAATATAAGCCGAGGCACCTAATTTTACCACAATAAACTGGGAAAACATATTGACTCGAGTATAAGACTAGGGTGTCCATCTGCATGCCTCACTGTGCCTCACTTTGCCTCACTGTGTCCATGTGCATGCCTCACTGTGTCCATGCCTCACTGTGTCCATGTGCATGCCTCACTGTATCCATGCCTCACTGTGCCCATGCCTCACTGTGCCCATGCCTCACTGTGTCCATGCCTCACTGTGTCCATGACTAGACTGATGTTTAACATGGGAGTCTATGGAAGGGGTGCCCGGGTTTGAAAAATCGGTGCTCCCTGGCAGTAGGTCTCCCAGACAAAAAGCTTTGCACACTTATAGAGGAGAAATGGGGCTACATGTGTGCTAAGTTTCGGGTCCAGGCGACCTACGACCGGCCAGTACCGGGTCCCCAAAGTTACCAGAGAAATTACCGTTTAACATGGGAGTCTATGGAAGGAGTGCCCGGATTTGAAAAATCGATGCTCCCCGGCCGTAGGTTCCCCGGACAACAAACTTTGCACACTTGTAGATAAAGAGTGGGGCTACATGTGTGCCAGGTTTGGGGTCCAGGGGACCTATGGCCGGCCAGTACCGGGCCCTCAAAGTTCGGGAGATCAGGCGCAAAAAGGTGACTCGAGTATAAGCCAAAGGGGGGCTTATACTCGAGTATATACGGTATCCTTTTTTTCATCTGGCTTTCTGAATGTGAGATGGATCACGAACACTGCAGTGTGTATTCCAGCATGTGCGCAGGTATGCTCCAGTATAAAAGAAAACTGGGGCACTGAAGAATTGAGCAGTCATGCCCCGTACACACGACCGGTTTTCCTGACATGCCAAAAACCGACGTTTTTCCCGACGTGATTCCTCTCAAGCCTGCCTTGTATACACACGTTCATTAAAAAAATGCTCTACCAAAGCGTGGTGACGTCCAACACGTACGACGGCACTATAAAGGGGACGTTCCATTCAAATGGCGCCACCCTTTGGGCTGCTTTTGCTGATCTCGTGTTAGTAAAAGTTTGGTGAGAGGCGATTCGCGCTTTTCAGCCTCGTGCTTTTCAGTCCGTTACAGCGTGACGAATATGCTATCTCCATTACGAACGCTAGTTTTACCAGAACGAGCGCTCCCGTCTCATACTTGATTCTGAGCATGCACGGTTTTTTTCCCCTCGGAAAAGCATACACATGACCGGTTTTCGCGACGAGAAAAAGACTGACGGGAAACACGAGGGGGAAAAAATAGAGCAGGTTTTAAATTTTTTGCGGGCAGTTTTCTCGTCAGGAACACTGCTATGGAGCATACACACGACCGGTTTTCCCGACCAATCTAAAAAATGGCAGCACTTAAAGTCCCATAGTCAGCACCTTTAAAGTTCCATATCCCGTTCTTCGAAAATTAAAAAAAATGCCAGTTTTCTTGTCGGGAAAACCGGTCGTGTGTACGGGGCATCAGACTGTGCTTCCAGTTTCTCAGGATTCCATTTTCAAATTTAGCTGAAACTGTCTAAACTTCCATTCGCAAAGTTCCATCTGCTCCTGTAGAATTTGAAGGTGTTCACAGGCCAGCTGGGAGAAACAATCTCACCCGATGCACCCTTTTTGCCTGGCAGGAGCATAACAGGGGCATTCATATAAGATGCCCAAACAAATACTGTATGGCACCTATTAATTTAAAGGAGTAGACAGCTCTACTGTGAGTTGCCTCTGGACTATCACATTCCCAAGTCCAGTCAGCTCAGCAATCCTACAGGAAAACCCAAAACTTTCTTGGGTATTATCCACAGCTCTTTCCTCTAGAGACATCGATTTAAACCACAAGCCATGTAACTAAACAAGGCATGCATGCCATAAAACCGTATAATATTTATTAAACTGCAACTGCTAACTCAATACGTATTCGTCTTGCACTTCCTTATTTGATCTCCAGAGAACAGTCCTAAAGAACATAAACTGCCCCAGAAAATTATTCTCCACACATTCTTGCCTAAGAGACTTTCATAGCCTCAGCTTTCTAAGACTAGGCCTTGACATTGTGTCCATAAAACTCTACCCAGGGGTGAAGGGCGGCAAGACAAAGCACTTTATCTACAAGGTGGGTGGTTGAGGGTCAGGTGCCACTCCTTACGGGAGATGGTAACGAATTACTCTTGTTGCACCAGGCCAGGACCATAAGCAACAACCATTAAAATGTAGAATATCACCACCAAGATAATCGTTTTAATCTTTCCATGGAAAATCCCATTTTAGAATAAGGTGGTTTCTATTTCTAAACTGCTTGCTGTGTAATTCTTAGTCTTTCCTTGATGATACCTCATCTTAAAATCATCAAAATATCTTGCAAGAGTGATCTATTAAAAAAGGCAACTTTTGTTGTAATGAAGCCATTTCTGAAAATCTCCAAGTTATAATGTAGCCAACTAGCCATGGTCACCCTTCTAAATGAAGCTATGAATATAAAATTTCTAAGTGAAACAAGCAACCAAGAGCTGCACTATATAGGAATCAGCACGAGTTAAGTTCACCTTATGGACTGATCCAGTAGTTCAGCTGTGTTTGGCTGCACTGTGTGTTTCTGTATCAAAGTTCACATCAACAACCTGAGACTGACATTCATGACCCCCCAATCTTTAGGGTAATCTTCTCAGCACGCTTCACTAGTGGATGCTGCCCGTTGAGGAGCAAACTGAGCTGCACATGTTGAGCGTGGAACTTTCGGCTTCATTTTCAATGTCTGCCTCAGCTTCACCTTCTGCTTCTGCCTCATCTGTAGAATCCAGGCCTGATCGAGATCCCATTTCTGCAGTCTTCTTTAGCCTAGCCGAAAAGATAACAATAGAATTCATGTGAATGAAGGATTATGTGTCTACTTGCCCCAACCACTCACATTTAGCAAACGTGCCATGCACACAATGCTCCAGAGATGTCTGCTCTAGCATCAGCCAAGTATAGTCAATGACAGGAGAGATATAGTAATATATGGGTTTATACATACAGTGCCTTGAAAAAGTATTCATACCCCTT
The DNA here is from genome assembly GCA_029206835.1 of Rana muscosa. Taxonomy (NCBI): domain Eukaryota; kingdom Metazoa; phylum Chordata; class Amphibia; order Anura; family Ranidae; genus Rana; species Rana muscosa. The sequence continues at coordinate 282,677,909 of CM055123.1, forward strand.
GAAATTTTCCACATGTTGTCATGTTACAACCAAAAACATAAATGTATTTTGATGAAATGCAAATGCTATCCCATATTTCTATTCCTGAAAAGTGCACTGAGCTGACTGCTTGGTCAGAGGTCATCATCCAATCCCACGTTAGAGAGATATCAATAAGTTTCCAAGGGATAATCACTGCTACTCTGGAGATGACTCACACCTGTTTGAATATTATATGGCCTTATCACGGGTCCCCCTCCCGCTCACAGCATGAACCCTTTTGGGGTGAGCGGGTTGAGGTTGACCCACTTTGGATCATCCTTTCATCCATTCCGACATCCCTTGGTTTCCCATACTAACTACAGATCTGTAGCATCTCAGGGCCTCTTAGGTGTTGGATGGCCTTTCAGATGTACCACCTCCTCTTTTTGAAGGCCGTTACTTCTTTTGTGATGATATGTATACATTTGCTCAAGCGACATTGTTTAACGTTGCTTTTTCCTTGAGTGTACGGTGTATTCTGTTTCTTTGTGCTATGCTGTACTTTGTGAACTTTGTTCTCTATTTTTACTCTGTACTTGCAAAACCTTTAATAAAATGTTCTTGAAATTTTTATTTTTATTTTGATGGGATTTTATGTGATAGACCAACACAAAGTGGCACATAATGTGAAGCAGAAGGAAAATAATAAATGTTTTTTTTTTTACAAATAAATATCTGAAAAGTGTGGCGTGCATTTGTAATCAGCCCCCTTTACTCTGATACCCCTAACTAATATCTAGTGGAACCAATTTCCTTCAGAAGTCACCTAATTAATAAATAGAGTCCACCTGTGTGTAATTTAATCTCAGTATATATACAGCTGTTCCCGTGAAGCCCTCAGAGGTTTGTTAGATAACCTTAGTGACAAACAGCATCATGAAGGCCAAGGAACACACCAGACAGGTCAGGGATAAAGTTGTGGAGAAGTTAAAAGCAGGGTTAGGTTATGAAAAAATATCCCAAGCTTTGAACATCTCATGGAGCTCTGTTCAATCCATCATCCGAAAATGGAAAGAGTATGGCACAACTGCAAACCTACCAAGACATGGTCGTCCACCTAAACTGACAGGCCGGGCAAGGAGAGCATTATTCAGAGAAGCAGCCAAGAGGCCCATGGTAACTCTGGAGGAGCTTCAGAGATCCTCAACCTGTCCACAGGACAACTATTAGTCATGCAGTCTACAAATCTGGCATTTTTGGAAGAGTGGCAAGAAGAAATCGATTGTCGAAAGAAAGCCATAAGAAGTCCTATTTGCAGTTTGTGAGAAGCCATGTGGGGGACACAGCAAACGTGGAAGAAGGTGCTCTGGTCAGATGAGACCAAAATTGAACTTTTTGGCCTCAAAGTAAAAGACTTGAGACTGGGGCACAGGTTCACCTTCCAGCAGGACAACGACCCTAAACATACAGCCAGAGCTACAATGGAATGGTTTATATCAGGGGTCTCCAAACTTTCTAAACAATGGGCCAGTTTATGGTCCTTCAGACATTAGGGGGGCCGGACTGTGACTATTGAGAGTAGGAAAGGTCCGTGGGAAAAAAAACAATGCCCCATCTTTGGTGTTAGTGAAAAGAATTGTGCCTCATCATTGGTGTCATTGGGCCCCATTGTTGGTGTCATTGGGAGGAATTGTGTCCCAACATTGGTAGGAATTGTGCCCCTTCATTGGTGCCATTGGGGGAATTATGTCCCATTGTTGGTATCAGTAGATGAAATAGTGCCCTAAGGGCCGGATAAAAGCAAGCAAAGGGCGGCATCTGGCCCCCGGGCCATGGTTATGGAGACCACTGGTTTAGATCAAAGCATATTCATGTGTTAGAATAGCCCAGTCAAAGTCCAGACCTAAATCCCATTAAGAATCTGTGGCAAGACTTGAAAATTGCTGTTCACAGATGCTCTTCATCCAATCTGACAGAGCTTGAGCTATTTTGCAAAGAAGATTGGGCAAAAATTTCACTCTCTAGATGTGCAAAGCTGGTAGAGACATCCCCAAAAAGACTTGCAGCTGTAATTGCAGTAAAAGGCTGTTCTACAAAGTATTGACTCAGGGGGGCTGAATACAAATGCACGTCACACTTTTCAGATATTTATTTGTAAAGAAATGTGAAAACCATTTATAATTTTCCTTCCACTTCACAATTATGTGCCACTTTGTGTTGGTCTATCACATAAAATCCCAATAAAATCCATTTACATTTTTGGTAATAAAATTACAAAATGTGGAAAATTTCAAAGGTTATGAATACTTTTTCAAGGCACTGTAGAACAAATTACCAAATCCTCAGACCCCACAACTCAAGAGGTCTAAATCAGCATTTAAATGATGACAAATCCCGCTTGGATGGATGACTCCAGCTCTCTTCCTCTCATACCTCAGCAAGCCTCAGGCCCTTACTCTTTCATGAATGGCATGCCCCAAAAGTGGTAACTGGATCGCTTCTCATATACCGGTCTCAGCAGCAAAAACACATACCAAGGAAAGAGCAAGGAAATCCCATAGTGAAGTACCGTTTAAAAAACATTTATTATTAAACCAAGTGGGTATTAAGAAAACAAATAGTATGACAAGCATTTCACAGAGCACTGCTGACTTTCACCGCTAAACTCTGCCCTATGCATGTATCGTCCAACAGGACGTCTTCCAACGGGGCAATTGAGTCAACCACTTTTGGGGGAAGGAAATTCATTAGAGCATGAGACTTGAGGCTTGCTGAGTTGTGAGAGGAAAAGAGATGGAGCCATCCATCAATGCGGGATTTGTCATCTTTTAGATGCTGATTTAGACCTCTTGAGTTATGGGGTCTAAGCATTTGGTAAGCGCTATTATAATCACTTGGTGGCTGGTACACAGCCCCTGCATGAAGATTTTGCACACATTTGGTAGAGTATAAATATGCAGCATTAGTGGCAGCTCCCTTGAGAGCGAACCAATCTCTGGAAGAACAATGAGAGAAAAGCAAGGTGCGCCAAAAACAAAGTGCAGAAGATGCAACGAATGGTATATTTAATTAAAATCAGCCAAATGGCTACTCACACTTCTATAAAGATCAATAGGCATATAACAGTATAATACTGTGGTCACTCATCGGGTCCCCGGGGGATGGTGGTGTGTAGATGTTATCACGAGAGGAGAGGAGAGGAACAACTGGCCAGATATTCGTCTCGGAACCAGCATGGAACGCACTCGGAGTCGCATCAGAATTGACGTCAGAACATGGAGATAACGTTTCAAAGCATCTAAATGGCTGGTTCCGAGATGACGAGATTGATGTCCAGCCGGTTGTTCCTCTCCTCTCGTCATAGCATCTACACACCACCATCCACCGGGGACCCGCTGAGTGACCACAGTATTATACTGTTATATGCCTATTGATCTTTATATAAGTATGAGTAGCCATTTGGCTGATTTTAATTAAATACACCATTTGTTGCATCTTCTGCTGCACTTAGTTTTTGGCACACCTTGCTTTTCTCCCATTGCCTTCCTGAAAACTTCCTGGGATATGTGACATAATTTCTCAAGACCTGGAGACCAGGAAGTAACTGAAGAAATGTAAAAACATACAAGTAAATATGATATACTTTTCTATCTATTTACTAATGCTTGCAGCATGAGGATTAAAAATAGTCCGTGTTCACTGAGAGAGTAAAGTTCTGCTTTAAAAGAGAAATTTACATCTGTTCCTCGTCAGCTCTAAGCAAGGATGGACTGGCCATAGGGACTACCAGGAGTTTCCCGGTGGGCCGATGGCTCAGTGGGGCGTTTTAATGCAGTGGCCCGTTTTTTCATGCAGTTCGGCGGCAGCGGGAGCGTGGCAGCAAACAGCGGCGGGGATTCGGGGAAGGTGACCAGCGAGGAGGGCAGTTGGATGTAAAATTCCAGGGAGAGGGAGAACAGCTCCACCCCCTCCCTGACCACCGAAGAGGCGAACAGTAGCGAGCGCGGCCACCCCGGCGCTCCCAGAACCTCAATTCCCACCTCCTCTCTGCTACAGGAACCATGCGGCCTGGGCCAGAGGGCAGGCTGACTGGGAGCCCGGAGGAAGAGAACATGCGCCACTGTAAGGAGAAGAGCAGCGAGAGCACCCGCCAGATCAAGAGCGAGACTCGGCGCTGCCGCTGCTGGCCATCAGGTACCTGGCATCCTACACAAATATGCCAGAACACTGAGACAGTGGGGAGGTGAACAGAGGCGGGACTGCAGAAAGGGACAGTGCTATGTGGTCCGTCTCAGCCCTCCCCTCTGTCTCTCTGCCCCCTCTGTCTCTCAGTCCCCCCCTCTGTCTCTCAGTCCCCCCTCTTTCAGCCCCCTCCTCTGTCTCTCAGACCCCCCTCTGTCTCTCAGACCCCCCTCTGTCTCTCAGACCCTGTGTCTCTCAGTCCCCCCCTCTTTTAGCCCCCTCCTCTGTCTCTCAGCCCCCTCTGTCTCTCAGACCCCCCTTCTGTCTCTAAGACCCCTCCTCTGTCTCTAAGACCCCTCCTCTGTCTCTCAGACCCCTCCTCTGTCTCTCAGACCCCTCTTCTCCTCTGTCTCTCAGCACTCCCCCTCTATCTCTCAGCTCTCCTCCTCTGTCTCTCAGCTCTCCCCTTCTGTCTCTCAGCTCCCCCTCTGTCTCTCAGCTCCCCCCTCTGTCTCTAAGACCCCTCCTCTGTCTCTAAGACCCCTCCTCTGTCTCTCAGACCCCTCCTCTGTCTCTCAGACCCCTCTTCTCCTCTGTCTCTCAGCACTCCCCCTCTATCTCTCAGCTCTCCCCCTCTGTCTCTCAGCTCTCCCCCTCTGTCTCTCAGCTCTCCCCCTCTGTCTCTCAGCTCTCCCCCTCTGTCTCTCAGCTCTCCCCCTCTGTCTCTCAGCTCTCCCCCTCTGTCTCTCAGCTCTCCCCCTCTGTCTCTCAGCTCTCCCCCTCTGTCTCTCAGCTCTCCCCCTCTGTCTCTCAGCTCTCCACCTCTGTCTCTCAGCTCTCCACCTCTGTCTCTCAGCTCTCCACCTCTGTCTCTCAGCTCTCCACCTCTGACTCTCAGCTCTCCACCTCTGTCTCTCAGCTCCCCCCTCTGTCTCTCAGCTCCCCCCTCTGTCTCTCTGCCCTTTCCTCTGTCTCATTCAATCCCTGTCTCTTAGGTTGCTTTCACACTGGGGCGGGCATTGACGGTAAAACGCTGCTAGTTTTAGCAGCACTTTACTGTCGTTTTAGCTGCGCTATTCGGCACTCAGGCTTTCACACTGGGACTGCAGCGGAGGCGTTTTTCAGGTTCTTTACATGCGCTATTTTTAGCCCAAAAGCGCCTGAAAAACACCTCAGTGTGAAAGGGGTCCTACACTCACCCCCTCGCTTTTACACTCACTCCCTCTCTCCTACACTCACCCCCTCTCTCACCCACCCCCTCTCACCCCCTTTCCCTCAACCCTCCCTCTCTCTCTCATTACCCTCTCGCTCACCCTCTCATGATATACAATAATGGATGTAGGGGCCTTTTGGTGGGCGTGATTTTTTGGGGGGTGGGGGGCAGCATTTTATTGAATTAAAGTGGGCCGGTGTGGATGAAGTCCAGGGCCAAATTTTTGTCCCAGTCCAGCCCTGGCTCTAAGGGTGAGAACCAAACAATCAAACACCGCTAACCACTTGGTTCTCAGACCACCGTCAGCAGAGAGCTGGTGATTGTCAGTCACCCCTGTCTGCTCTGCCACCCGCCCCCATGCTCACTGGAGCGCTGGGCTGCGGAGGGGGCAGGACCGGCCGGCTCAGCCTCTCAGTGCCTCGCTGAGAGGCTGAGCTGTGTGCCGGTCCAGGGTTGTGGGCGGAACCCAACGATATTATCCCAATCTTTCCTCAGCCTGGATCGGCTCTGTTGACGTCAGTCGACAGAGGGCTTCAGCCCGCCGTCTGCTGAAAACGGGTCACAGGAGTGCAGAACTCGGTGGATTGTTCCAAGCAAGGACTGTTGTGGTTTTAAATGCATAAACTATAAAAGGATATTAATATGTATAAAAATCAACACCATAGAATGTTGTTCCAGGAGTAGCCGATAGCCTTAGGTGATCAGAAAGGATTTTTTTCATGTTACAGCAAATTAGATTCATTGGATAGCTTTAAAATGTTTTTTTTTTGCCTTTGTCTGGATAAACTTCAGGCTTACGGATCTGAGGATGCAAGGTTTTAAATTCGTTTCTCTTTTGGTTGAACTCAATGGACAACTGAACTGTGGCGGTGCGTCCATAGTGGGAGCAGGAGCGCCGCACCCTCTCTCCTGCACCTGTCACTCAACAATAGATAGATTCATGCATTGCATGAATCTATCTATTTTCGCCGCTGCCGCCCACTATTCAGGTGTCCGGCCACCTGTTGAGCACCGGCCATCTGAATTACAGCGGTGGGTGTGTTTTGGAAGTGCCTGATTAGAGCCATAAGCTCTAATAGGCTTCCCTGTTTAAACAATGCTGTGTTAGGGAATCGCTTCCCCAACACTGACCCGCCTCTCAGCCAATCAGATGCACCAGGTCTGGTTACCGGTCACCTAATTGGCTGAAGCAACAGGCGCTGTGATTGAACGCCTATCAGGCATCCAATCATAGCAGAGATGACATTGAGGATGGGAGAAGACATTAAGGACTCAGAGGAGGACGGCGCTGACCCGAGAAAGGTAAATGCCGGGCGGGGGGGGGGGGGGGGCAAACTGGCTGCATTTGAGGGGGGGGACTGGCTGCATTTGAGGGGGGAACTGGCTGCATTTGAGGGGGAAACTGGCTGCATTTGATGGGGAAACTGGCTGCATTTGATGGGGAAACTGGCTGCATTTGATGGGGAAACAAACTGGCTGCATTTGAGGGGCAAAGTGGCTGCATTTGATTGGAAACTGGCTGCATTTGAGGGGGGAAACTGGCTGCATTTGAGGGGGGAAACTGGCTGCATTTGATGGGGAAACTGGCTGCATTTGAGGGGGCAAACTGGCGGCTGTATTTGATGGGGAAACTGGCGGCTGTATTTGATGGGGAAACTGGCTGCATTTGATGGGGAAACTGGCTGCATTTGATGGGGAAACTGGCTGCATTTGATGGGGAAACTGGCTGCATTTGATGGGGAAACTGGCTGCATTTGATGGGGAAACTGGCTGCATTTGAGGGGGGAAACTGGTTGCATTTGATGGGGGAAACTGGTTGCATTTGATGGGGGAAACTGGTTGCATTTGATGGGGGAAACTGGTTGCATTTGATGGGGGAAACTGGTTGCATTTGATGGGGAAACTGGCTCCATTTGATGGGGAAACTGGCTCCATTTGATGGGGAAACTGAAACTGGCTGCATTGGAGGGGCAAAGTGGCTGCATTTGATTGGAATTTGGCTGCATTTGATGGGGAAACTGGCTGCATTTGAGGGGCAAAGTGGCTGCATTTGAGGGGCAAAGTGGCTGCATTTGATGGGGAAACTGGCTGCATTTGATGGGGAAACTGGCTGCATTTGAGGGGGAAACTGGCTGCATTTGAGGGGGAAAACTGGCTGCATTTGAGGGGGAAAACTGGCTGCATTTGAGGAGGAAAACTGGCTGCATTTGAGGGGGAAAACTGGCTGCATTTGAGGGGGAAAACTGGCTGCATTTGAGGGGGAAAACTGGCTGCATTTGAGGGGGGAAACTGGCTGCATTTGAGGGGGGAAACTGGCTGCATTTGAGGGGGGAAACTGGCTGCATTTGAGGGGGAAACTGGCTGCATTTGAGGGGGGAAACTGGCTGCATTTGAGGGGGAAAACTGGCTGCATTTAAGGGGAAAACTGGCTGCATTTGAGGGGGAAAACTGGCTGCATTTGAGGGGGGAAACTGGCTGCATTTGAGGGGGGAAACTGGCTGCATTTGATGGGGAAACTGGCTGCATTTGATGGGGGAAACTGGCTGCATTTGATGGGGAAACTGGCTGCATTTGATGGGGAAACTGGCTGCATTTGATGGGGAAACTGGCTGCATTTGATGGGGAAACTGTCTGCCTTTGATGGGGAAACTGAAACTGGCTGCATTTGAGGGGCAAAGTGGATGCATTTGATGGGGAAACTGGCTGCATTTGATGGGGAAACTGAAACTGGCTGCATTTGATTGGAAACTGGCTGCATTTGATGGGGAAACTGGCTGCATTTGATGGGGAAACTGGCTGCATTTGAGGGGGCAAACTGGCTGTATTTGATGGGGAAACTGGCTGCATTTGATGGGGAAACTGAAACTGGCTGCATTCGAGGTGCAAAGTGGCTGCATTTGATTGGAAACTGGCTGCATTTGAGGGGAAACTGGCTGCATTTGAGGGGAGAAAGTGAAAAAAGAAATTGCGCTACAGGTATGGAACTAGGCAGATATATCAAATGCCTAGGAACAAACAAAGGGAAAAAGCAGCAACTATTCTGAAAACTAACAGTGCATACAAATAAGAAAAAATATATATAGTCGCGCTAACTTATGAATATAAACATAAGCCCACCACTGAGTAATTGAAAAAATTGTTTCCAAATCACCACAGTGATAAATTATGTGAGTGCTCAGTGAAGAACAATAACTAAACAATGTAAACAAAGCATATAAATTAGTAATAATACAAACTTAATTAATAATATTATTACATGCTTGTATAGGACCCTTAAATGATCAAGTCTAAAGTCCATACAAAAAAACACATGCGGAACATGAAAGGAAGGGAGGACACTACATAGTGTAAAATCCTGAAATATACCCCTGAAGAAGGGCTTCCTGCCAGAAACGTCGGGTCATGTGCCACGAGCTACGCCCACAGGCATTCAGATTTATCTAAATCACCACCTGGTCAAAATCCAACAGAACAGTGCAACCTACCCAACCACACCCTATCTGGACTCTGGATGGAATGCACTGCAGTCTAACACAGAAAAACACACATACCGTATGTGTGTTTTTCTGTGTTAGACTGCAGTGCATTCCATCCAGAGTCCAGATAGGGTGTGGTTGGGTAGGTTGCACTGTTCTGTTGGATTTTGACCAGGTGGTGATTTAGATAAATCTGAATGCCTGTGGGCGTAGCTCGTGGCACATGACCCGACGTTTCTGGCAGGAAGCCCTTCTTCAGGGGTATATTTCAGGATTTTACACTATGTAGTGTCCTCCCTTCCTTTCATGTTCCGCATCGAGTACTGCATGATGGTATATGAGCGTTTTGGCTACCAAATCAATTGAGGCTCAACATATACTGAAGCTTGGAGTCCTATTGATTACCATTTGAGGCTGTTTGGGGTCCTCCGTCATAGGGGACCATCGCTTTTTGGTAAGCAGGAATTTTTACTGGTGGTGGTGAAAGTCACGAATACAAGAAGATTTGGAATCGTTTTTGTTTTGTTTTCTTTCTTTTTTCCTTTTTTCTTTTTTATCTAGTATGGACACTTGATCACGGGTGTGTTTTTTTGTATGGACTTTAGACTTGATCATTTAAGGGTCCTATACAAGCATGTAATAATATTATTAATTAAGTTTGTATTATTACTAATTTATATGCTTTGTTTACATTGTTTAGTTATTGTTCTTCACTGAGCACTCACATAATTTATCACTGTGGTGATTTGGAAACAATTTTTTCAATTACTCAGTGGTGGGCTTATGTTTATATTCATAAGTTAGCGCGACTATATATATTTTTTCTTATTTGCATTTGAGGGGAAACTGGCTGCATTTGAGGGGAAACTGGCTGCATTTGAGGGGGGAAACTGGTTGCATTTGAGGGGGGAAACTGGTTGCATTTGAGGGGGGAAACTGGTTGCATTTGATGGGGAAACTGGCTGCATTTGAGGGGGGAAACTGGCTGCATTTGAGGGGGGAAACTGGCTGCATTTGAGGGGGGAAACTGGCTGCATTTGATGGGGAAACTGGCTGCATTTGATGGGGAAACTGGCTGCATTTGATGGGGAAACTGGCTGCATTTGATGGGGAAACTGGCTGCCTTTGATGGGGAAATTGAAACTGGCTGCATTTGAGGGGCAAAGTGGCTGCATTTGATGGGGAAACTGGCTGCATTTGATGGGGAAACTGAAACTGGCTGCATTTGATTGGAAACTGGCTGCATTTGATGGGGAAACTGGCGGAAACTGGCTGCATTTGATGGGGAAACTGGCTGCATTTGAGGGGGCAAACTGGCTGTATTTGATGGGGAAACTGGCTTCATTTGATGGGGAAACTGAAACTGGCTGCATTTGAGGGGCAAAGTGGCTGCATTTGAGGGGAAACTGGCTGCATTTGAGGGGAAACTGGCTGCATTTGAGGGGGGAAACTGGTTGCATTTGAGGGGGGAAACTGGTTGCATTTGAGGGGGGAAACTGGCTGCATTTGATGGGGGAAACTGGCTGCATTTGATGGGGAAACTGGCTGCATTTGATGGGGAAAACTGGCTGCATTTGAGGGGGAAAACTGGCTGCATTTGAGGGGGAAAACTGACTGCATTTGAGGGGGGAAACTGGCTGCATTTGAGGGGGGAAACTGGCTGCATTTGAGGGGGGAAACTGGCTGCATTTGAGGGGGGAACTGGCTGCATTTGAGGGGGAAACTGGCTGCATTTGAGGGGGGAAACTGGCTGCATTTGATGGGGAAACTGGCTGCATTTGATGGGGAAACTGGCTGCATTTGATGGGGAAACTGGCTGCATTTGATGGGGAAACTGGCTGCCTTTGATGGGGAAACTGGCTGCCTTTGATGGGGAAACTGAAACTGGCTGCATTTGAGGGGCAAAGTGGCTGCATTTGATGGGGAAACTGGCTGCATTTGATGGGGAAACTGAAACTGGCTGCATTTGATTGGAAACTGGCTGCATTTGATGGGGAAACTGGCTGCATTTGATGGGGAAACTGGCTGCATTTGAGGGGGCAAACTGGCTGTATTCGATGGGGAAACTGGCTGCATTTGATGGGGAAACTGGCTGCATTTGAGGGGAAACTGGCTGCATTTGAGGGGAAACTGGCTGCATTTGAGGGGGGAAACTGGTTGCATTTGAGGGGGGAAACTGGTTGCATTTGAGGGGGGAAACTGGTTGCATTTGAGGGGGGAAACTGGTTGCATTTGATGGGGAAACTGGCTGCATTTGAGGGGGGAAACTGGCTGCATTTGAGGGGGGAAACTGGCTGCATTTGATGGGGAAAATGGCTGCATTTGATGGGGAAACTGGCTGCATTTGATGGGGAAACTGGCTGCATTTGATGGGGAAACTGGCTGCATTTGATGGGGAAACTGGCTGCATTTGATGGGGAAACTGGCTGCCTTTGATGGGGAAACTGAAACTGGCTGCATTTGAGGGGCAAAGTGGCTGCATTTGATGGGGAAACTGGCTGCATTTGATGGGGAAACTGAAACTGGCTGCATTTGATTGGAAACTGGCTGCATTTGATGGGGAAACTGGCGGAAACTGGCTGCATTTGATGGGGAAACTGGCTGCATTTGAGGGGGCAAACTGGCTGTATTTGATGGGGAAACTGGCTTCATTTGATGGGGAAACTGAAACTGGCTGCATTTGAGGGGCAAAGTGGCTGCATTTGAGGGGAAACTGGCTGCATTTCAGGGGAAACTGGCTGCATTTGAGGGGAAACTGGCTGCATTTGAGGGGGGAAACTGGTTGCATTTGAGGGGGGAAACTGGTTGCATTTGAGGGGGGAAACTGGCTGCATTTGATGGGGAAACTGGCTGCATTTGATGGGGAAAACTGGCTGCATTTGAGGGGGAAAACTGGCTGCATTTGAGGGGGGAAACTGGCTGCATTTGAGGGGGGAAACTGGCTGCATTTGAGGGGGGAAACTGGCTGCATTTGAGGGGGGAAACTGGCTGCATTTGAGGGGGGAAACTGGCTGCATTTGAGGGGGAAACTGGCTGCATTTGAGGGGGAAACTGGCTGCATTTGAGGGGGGAAACTGGCTGCATTTGATGGGGAAACTGGCTGCATTTGATGGGGAAACTGGCTGCATTTGATGGGGAAACTGGCTGCATTTGATGGGGAAACTGGCTGCCTTTGATGGGGAAACTGAAACTGGCTGCATTTGAGGGGCAAAGTGGCTGCATTTGATGGGGAAACTGGCTGCATTTGATGGGGAAACTGAAACTGGCTGCATTTGATTGGAAACTGGCTGCATTTGATGGGGAAACTGGCTGCATTTGATGGGGAAACTGGCTGCATTTGAGGGGGCAAACTGGCTGTATTTGATGGGGAAACTGGCTGCATTTGATGGGGAAACTGAAACTGGCTGCATTTGAGGGGCAAAGTGGCTGCATTTGATTGGAAACTGGCTCCATTTGAGGGGAAACTGGCTGCATTTGAGGGGAAACTGGCTGCATTTGAGGGGAAACTGGCTGCATTTGAGGGGGAAACTGGCTGCATTTGAGGGGGAAACTGGCTGCATTTGAGGGGGAAACTGGTTGCATTTGATGGGTAAACTGGCTGCATTTGAGGGGGCAAACTGGCTGCATTTGAGGGGGCAAACTGGCTGCATTTGAGGGGGCAAACTGGCTGCATTTGAGGGGGCAAACTGGCTGCATTTGAGGGGGAAAACTGGCTGCATTTGATGGGAAAACTGGCATCATTTGAGGGGGCCAACTGGCAGCATTTGATGGGCACAGTGGCTGCGTTTGATGGGAACAGTGGCTGCAATTGATGTGTTTTTTTTTCAGCACCAGCCGCCACTGCAATTGAATAATTTTGTAACTATTTAATAACCATTTTCTGGAAATCTCTACCTTCGGAGTCATTGCGTCTTCTATATCTAGAGCCTGCCATAGCTTGATTTGTGCACATTTTCATTATCACAACCTAATTACTACAATGCTGACTCAGAGCTCTAAAGCAAGCTTTTGTCTGTGCTGATGATATTATTAACATGTGATGGTTGCCAGTACCGGGAAACAAGATTAAATTACCTGGAAACATGATTTTATTACCACAAAGCCTTATTCTATTACCAAGCAATTAGGGGGAGAAAGTGCCAGACAGAGATGGATACTGATCCCTTTCTAGCACAACATACAGGAGTGAACTGTGTGTTCTACAAGAAGGAATGCTCTGGCTTTTCCAATAAGAGGAAGGGCATTCTGCAAAGGGCATTAACCCATAGGAAGTAGACTGGGTGCAGATCACTAAGATATTAAAGAGGAAGTCTGGTACAAGCCTATTTAATCGTAAACCTGCCCCCACCCCCATTCTAAGTCTTATACCAACTAGCCTGCAGAGCATGGATCTCCAAACTTTCTAAACAGAGGGCCAGTTTACTGTCCTTCAGACTTTAGGGCGACCAGACTGTGGCCATTGGGAGTAAAAATTGTCCTAGCATCGGTGGAACTGAACAGTGAAACTTTGGCATTAGGGTGAGGAATAGTGCCCCATCATTGGTGTCAGTGGGAGAAACAGTGCCCCATTGTTGTTGTCAATGGGGGGAATAGTGCTCCACCGTTGGTGTCAATGGGAGGAATAGTGCTCCACCGTTGGTGTCAATGGGAGGAATAGTGCTCCACCGTTGGTGTCAATGGGAGGAATAGTGCTCCACCGTTGGTGTCAATGGGAGGAATAGTGCTCCACCGTTGGTGTCAGTGGAAGGAATAGTGCCCCACCCATCATTGGAGCACAGGTGTGTCAGGAGGAAGGTGCCTCTGAAGCTGCTCTGTGAGAGGGGAGTGGTGGTGAAATCTATCCCAGCTCCCTGGCCCCCTTTCTGGGGAGGCCATGGAGGGCAGCGGGGCTTCTCCTGCTGGAGGCTCCCAGCCATCTCCTGGGCCATCAGGTGAACTGCCTGCCTCTGCACAAGCCGATCTCTCTGCCCCTGGTGAGGATGAAGGCTCGGAGGCCATTCGGGAGCGAGTGGTGGCCGGGATTAAGGTCCTGAACAGGGAGAGGGACAAGCTCTACAAGTTGAGAGCGGAGTTGAAGCGCCTGCGAAGGCAACGTGAGGGCTTACACAGCCAGAAGCGGGGATCCATGGATCCGGAAATCCAGCTGGCCAAGGTCTGTGTGGATCATCAGGAGACCATCGTAGCCATGATGGAAGGCAGAGATGGGCCCTTTAAAGAAAAATGTTGTAACGACAAAAGGTTTGGAAGGGTGACAAAGATGGAGGTGGAGGAGGAGGAGACCCCCAGTTCTGACCCCCTGCCCCCCCAGGGAGAGGTAAGCAGCCCCATGCCTTCCCAAGATTCAGGAGGTATGCTGAGGGCCATCCAGGTAATGGAGTCTCCTATGCGGGGGGATCAGATGGTGTTTAACGAGGAAGACATTACTGATGATGTACCTGATAAAGTGAAGCCTGCTAAGTCCCATGTTGTGGATAAAACTGTTTTTGTACCATCTAGCATCATGACTGACAATGTGCCTAATGACAATCAGGCTGCTAGTCCTGTGTGCAGCAATGTTGTGCCTGCTGAGGCTGCAATGCAGCAAGAGTTACATTTAAAAAATGTCATTTCTGTGGATGGACTGCAAGTGTCAGCACAGCCCATTAACCTTTCTTTGGCTGAGTCCAAAGCTGTTTGCCCCACTGCTGCTGAGGACTCTACAGTGCAGCATCAGGAGACAGCTGGTATTGCAGCAACTGTGACTATTCCTGATGGGAATTTGAATAGTTCTGTGACTGATAACAATCACCCCAGTACCAGTGTGATGAACAATCCTGCTACAGATCCTGCCATTTCAGTTCATACAGTTGATAATAATAATAATAATAATATCCAGAGTAGGCTTGTGCACAACGGAAAAATTTGTTCCGTTTCGGTTCGTTTCTTTCCGGTCCTGTTGATTCGTAATCATTCGTAATTTTGCTAGACGGGATTTTTCGTGTTCGGACTCATTCGTATTTTTGCAAGCGACATTTTTCGTTGAATTTTTTGTTGCTTTATAATTCGTACTTTCGGTAGAGTACGTTGTTTTTCGTTGATTCTGGACACAACTCCTACTTTCGTAACTTTTTTTGGGTTCGTTGATTCGTAATTTTCTGTGTCTCTCTCACGACGACGCTGACTATTATGCCTAATGTGCTTCGAATGGATTTGTACTTTTCGAAATACATAGCGGTTATTTGTAACGATTCGAAATCTCGTATTTTACTTTCGTTTTTTACATGCGGCTATAGCCTCCGCCCCTGTACACCATTTTGAGAGGGAGTTCAGCACGGTGAAGGAGAAGCAGAGAGCAGAGCAGAGTGAGTGTTATTGTGTTTCCAATGGATTTGTACATTCGTAAGTTTTTTCATAACGAATTATGCCGAAGACATTCGGGCATTCGCTATTTTGCGGTATAATTTATTTCGGATTCGGTTTTATTCGTAATTGCTTTGTTCGGAAATTCGAATGCTTCCGAATGTCCGAAAGTTGCTAAATTCGGACGAATTTCGATTCGTTACGAAACGAATTGCACAAGCCTACTACAGAGTGATGTGGCTTCAGTGTCAGCCCTTGTCCCTGGTAAACCTACTTTTGCACAGGTGGCACACTCTGCTCCTGGTAGTCCCGCTCCCAAGCGGGGTTTTCCACTGCAAGCTGCCACCTTGAGCACCCCAAGATCTGGTCTTGGGTCTCTGGCTTCTGCTGGGGGTCCAAGACGTAATGTAGTTATCCTGAAATGGGAAGGTGGTGCCATCCCTCCAGCACGGCGTGCAGTGGTGGACTTGATATTGGAGATGGGTTTTGGTGCAAATGACCTGTATGCCTTTATACATGTAGCTGGGACAAGGGACTATACGGTTAGCTTCACCAGGCCAGAGGGTCTTGACCTGTTCTGGGAGCGATATGAGGCTCGGTGCAGGTCAAGACCTGAATGGGAAGGTCTGGTCCCAGTTGCGGTGTCTCAGAGGTCAACAGTAAAAAAAATAACCATTATCCTGACCAATGAGAGTGTTCCTGCTCGGGATCTAGAGGTCTGGTTAAGGAACTATGGGGAAGTTTTGACCAAACCTAATAAAATCCATGATGAGCGTAACATCTGGACTGGGGGATGGTCGGTAACAGTCAGGTTGGCCAGGGATGGGAATGTTGTCCGTCACTTGCCCTCCTCAGCTTTCATAGGGAGGGATAGGATGACTGTTTTCTACCCTGGTCAGCCGAAGCTGTGTCACCGCTGTGGAGAAAAGGGGCACTTGAGCTCCTCCTGTTCAGCCTTGATGTGTTCAGTGTGTCGGGGTCAGGGTCATATGGCTAAGGACTGCACTAAGATGATCAGGTGCAACCTGTGCCTGCGCCTTGGCCACCCCTACAGCAGATGTCCTAAAGCCTGGCACAATATGTAGAAGGAGGTAGTAGAGGACATGTCAAGGCTGGACAGGATGGAGGGTGAGACCCCTGGTGTACCATCCTCCTCTGCGGTGACCCCCTCCCCTGGTCCTGCTAAGGATCCCTCTCCAGTTCCTGTGGCCACCCCTCCTGTGTCTGTAAGTACTCCTTCTGTTTCTGTCTCTGTGTCCCCCCAGCCTACTGTACCCTCTCCTCTTGTGTCGGAACCTTCCAAGTCTGTGCCCCCCGAGTCTGTTACCCCCCAGGAGTCTACCCCTCCCGAGTCTGACTTAAAGGGATCACCCCCCCCACCAGCGTGTACTAAAAAGGGCGCCCCTTCCTCTGTAAAGAAGTCTTGTGGAAAGACTTTAAAGAAAAAAATAAGAGATGAGGGCATCTCTGAGGCTGACCTGCGGTACCTGGAAGAGAGAAGGAAGGTTGGGAGTAGTGATGAGCCGAACACCCCCGGGTTCGGTTCGCACCAGAACCCGCGAACGGACCGAAAGTTCGTACGAACATTAGAACCCTATTAAATACAATGGATGCGAACGTTCGAATTCTAAAGTGCTAATTATAACAACTATTATGCATGTTATTGTCCTAAAAAGGGTTTGGGAACCCGGGTTCTGCACCAGGGGACATGTATCAATGCAAAAAGAAGTTTTAAAAACGGTCGTTTTTCGGGAGCAGTCATTTTAATGATGCATAAAGTGAAAAAAAAAGTCAAATATTCCTTTAAATATCGTACCTGGGGGGTGTCTAAAGTATGCCTGTGAAGTGCCACGTGTTTCCCGTGTTTAGAACTGTCCCTGCACAAAATGACACTTCTAAAGGAAAAAAAAGCCATTTAAAACTTCTTGCAGCTTTAATGTAATGTCTGGTCCCGGTAATATGGATGAAAATCTTTAAGAAAAATGGCATAGCTACCCCATGACCCCCCCCCCCCCCTACCCCAGCCCATTACCAGCCCCTTTGGGTCTTGTATGGATATTAAGGGGAACCCCGCACATAAAATAAAAAAGGCCCTATATACTCTGAACAGCCATATACAGGCGGTGCATACAAGACAGGGACTGTAGGTTTGTTCTTATGTAGAATGTGTTTGTAATTTTGAACAGGTACATTGTTGAACTGTAGCTCCAGCCCAAAAATCTATTTTTAAACTTTTTGGGAAACATAGGTAAGGGTTATCACCCCTGTAACATTTGTTTTGCTGTCTGTGCCCCTGTTCAGAACATTTCACCTCACTTTCCGTCCCAATGACAACTGTTTTTGAAATGTGGTGTTTTTCTTGAAACAAGGATTGCTGATAAAGCATCAGTACAGAGGAGACACCTTTCTCCCATATTTATTCTTACAGGAGAGAATTTTCCTTCCTAGGGGTAGATTTCCTCTCACTTCCTGTTGTCTTCTTTCGTTTGCAAGTAGGAGTCGTTTGTAAGTTGGATGTTTGAAAGTAGGGACCTGCCGTATATACTCTGCAGAAATAGGCCCCTTAGTTGTTGGTGTTGGCACAACACTGTAAGCACTCACAGTTACTCTTGGTTGGTGCTGGAACGCCCTGCTGTCAACTATTATATCAGGAATTTTAATTACATATAATTGTTGAACAGTGGTAGTAAAAATTGGGGCTTTGATGGTGGTGCTGGTGCCACAACACTGTAAGCCCTGACAGTTACTCTTGGTGGGTGCAGCAATGGGCCCTGCTGTGAATTATTAGATCAAGAATTGTAATTGCATGCCCCTGTTGAACAGGGGCTGAAAAATTGGGCTTTTCGTGGTGGTGGTGGTGGTGTTGCCACAACACTGTAAGCCCTCAGAGTTACTCTTGGTGGGTGCAGGAATGGGCCCTGCTGTGAATTATTACATCAAGAATTGTAATTACATGCCCCTTTTGAACAGTGGCTGAAAAATTGGGCCTTTCGTGGTGGTGGTGGTGGTGGCGTTGCCACAACACTGTAAGCCCTCAGACTTACTCTTGGTGGGTGCAGGAATGGGCCCTGCTGTGAATTATTACATCAAGAATTGTAATTGCATGCCCCTGTTGAACAGGGGCTGAAAAATTGGGCCTTAGGCACTGGTGGCACAACACTACAACCCCTCACAGATACTGTACTTGGAGCACAGCAATGAGCCCTGTTGCAAAGTATTGCTTCAAAAATTGTAATGACACGCCCCTGTTAAACAGGGGCTGAAAAATTGGGCCTTAGGCACTGGTGGCACAACACTACAACCCCTCACAGATACTGTACTTGGAGCACAGCAATGAGCCCTATGGCAAATTATTGCTAAAAAAATTGTAAGTACACGCCCCTGTAAAACAGGGGCTGAAAAATTGGGCCTTAGCCACTGGTGGCGGCACCCATAAACAAAAATGATCTTCCAAGCTATCATCATCAATCGTATCATTGAGGACTCGGAGGAGGAGGATAGCCAGTCAACATAACAGCACAGGCACTCAGCATCAGCATCAGTCTTGAAGGGACGTGACATGTTAAAATCAATTAGTCTGTTATATCAGCATCAGGTGTGTGGTAGCTGGTGGTGATCCAAGACTGGTTCATCTTGATGAAAGTCAGTCGATCAACCGAGTCGGTGGACAGGCGCACCCTGTGATCCGTGACAAATCCTCCAGCAGCACTGAATGTGCGTTCCGAAAGAACGCTGGATGCAGGACAGGCCAGTAGCTCAATTGCATACTGTGCAAGCTCTGGCCAGTGATCCATCCTCAAGACCCAGTAAGCCAGAGGATTTTCGGTGGGGAAGGTGTCCAAGTCTGACCTTGCCCCTAGATATTCCTGCACCATGTTTATCAGACGCTGGCGATGGTTGCTGGAACCAATCATACTTTGGGGCTGCGGACTAAAGAATTGTCTGAACGCATCGGTCAGACGGCCACCTTCCCCACCGCTCCTTCTTTGACTGGCCGAAGCCTCAGCAACTCGTTGTCCTGGACCAGGAGTTTGTAACCTCCCAGTCTCTGGGAACGCGTTGCACAGACCTTTCTGCAAGGCCTCCCGGAGTTGTCTCATCCTCTGCTCCCTCTGCGACGGTAACATAAGGTCCGCAACCTTACCCTTGTACCGTGGATCAAGGAGAGTGGCCAGCCAGTAATGGTCCCTCTCCTTGATCCGAAGAATACGAGGATCCTTCCGCAGACTTTGCAGGATCAGGGAGGCCATGCAGCGTAGGTTTGCTGAGGCATTCGCTCCGGAGTCCTCTGGGTCACTAAGGACGACATGATCCGCAGTCACCTCCTCCCAGCCACGTACAAGTCCACTGGTTTCTTGGGACTGTAAATCATCCCTAAAAGACTGCTGCTGATGATGCTGAGTGCCAGCCTCCACCTCCATGCTGACACAATCCTCCTCCTCCTCCTCCTCCTCTTCCTCTTCCTGTGCGATGGGTGGGACAGAAGGAACACTGTCTGGGTAAAGGGGGCCTTGAGAGGCAAGGAAGTCCTCCTCTTCCTGCCTCTGTTCTGCCTCAAGTGCCCTGTCCATTATTCCACGCAGCGTGTGCTCCAACAGGTGGACAAGAGGTACAGTGTCACTGATGCATGCACTGTCACTGCTCACCATCCTCGTGGCCTCCTCAAATGGTGCCAGGACAGTGCATGCATCCCTGATCATGCCCCACTGGCGTGGAGAAAAAAAACCAAGCTCCCCTGACCCTGTCCTGGTGCCGTAGTCGCACAGGTACTCATTGATGGCCCTCTGCTGCGTGTGCAGCCGCTGCAGCATGGCCAACGTTGAGTTCCACCTGGTGGGCATGTCACATATAAGGCGGTTCTTGGGCAGGTTCAACTCCTTTTGCAGCTCAGCCAGGCGAGCACTGGCATTATAAGATCTGCGGAAATGCACACAGACTTTCCTGGCCTGCCTCAGGACATCCTGTAAGCCCGGGTACCTGCCCAAGAACCGCTGCACCACCAGGTTAAGGACGTGAGCCACACAGGGCACATGGGTCAGTTGTCCCTGTCGGAGGGCGGAGAGGAGGTTGGTGCCATTGTCGCAAACCACCATTCCTGGCTTAAGCTGGCGTGGCGTCAACCACCTCTCGGCCTGGCCCTGCAGAGCAGACAGGACCTCTGCCCCAGTGTGGCTTCTGTCCCCCAAACACACCAGCGCAAGCTGCCTGCGTACTTGCGTAGCCCCGTGAACGGCTACGGAGCACCGCTGGTTCATAGGACAAACCACAGGAAGAGGCCATGGAGGAAGAAGAAGAGGAGGGGGTGGAGGAGAGAGGTGTGTCACAACCAGTAGTAGCATTTTGGAGGCGTGGCGGTGGGACAACCTCCAACACTACTGCACCTTGTCCTGCATCCTTCCCAGCTGCCAAAAGAGTGACCCAATGGGCCGTGAAAGAAAGGTAACGTCCCTGTCCATGCCTGCTGGACCATGAGTCAGCGGTAATATGCACCTTACCGCTGACCGCCCTGTCCAGCGAGGCCAAGACATTGCCTTCCACATGCCGGTAGAGAGCCGGAATAGCCTTCCGTGAGAAAAAGTGGCGTTTGGGAACCTGCCACTGAGGAACCGCACATTGCACAAACTCACGGAAGGGGGCCGAGTCTACCAACTGAAAAGGCAGCAGTTGAAGCGCTAGCAATTTAGCCAAGCTAGCATTCAACCGCTGGGCATGTGGATGGCTGGGAGTGAACTTCTTTCGACGGTCCAGCAGCTGGGGCAGGGAAATTTGCCTGCTAGAATCGGACGTCGGTGTACTGCTAGCAGAGTGGCCGCAAGTACTTGGCTGTGACACACCTAATTCTACACCTTCATTCCTCTCAGTGCATGTTTCAGAGAGGACTGAAGTTATAGTGGGGTTGGAGATCCCAGCTGATGCGGTGCAAGGAGAGGTCCGCTTTGTTCTTTGGTGTGGGTCTTTGAGGTAGGCTTGCCAACGAGCTGCATGGCAGGTCAACATATGTCTGGTCAGGCATGTGGTACCCAAGCGGCTGATGTTTTGGCCACGCGATATACGCTTGAGACATATGTTGCAAACAGCAGCTGTGCGATCTGATGCACTAGCCTCAAAAAAGGCCCACACCAAGGAACTTTTTGAATGACGGGCAGAGGCAGCGCCCTGCACAGGCGGAGCTCTGCGGTGTGATTCCGTCGGTGTACTGCCCTTACGCTGGCCACCAAAGGGCATCCTGTCTCGTTGGAGATGTGCCTCCTCCTCATCCTCCTCCTCCTCTCTCCTATTAGGCACCCACGTGGAGTCAGTGACCTCATCATCCCCTCCCTCCTCATCACTGGAGCCAATCTGGCAGTATGCTGCAGCTGCTGGAACATGACTGCCAGATTGGTGTCCTTCTTGAGCATCCCCTCTGTCTGCTCTCACCCTACTGCCTTCCTGTAGCTGGGTTTCATCATCAGACCCTTCGAAACGCTGGGCATCCTCCTGGAGCATGTACCCAACACTGTGCTCAAACAGTTCGGGGGACTCCTCAGGAGGAGGACATGGTGGGTCTAGGGAAGGAGTGACTGATGATGAGTCTGACATTGATACCAGGGAAGAGGACGCTTTGGCAGCTGCTTTGCCAGTACCCTGAGCCTGGGTGAGAGAGGATGAGGAGGAGGAGGAGGGCTTGGTCATCCACTCTACCAAGTCTTCGGCATGATGTGGCTCAACATGTCCAGCTGCGGAAAAGAAGGACAAGCGTGTCCCATGGCCATGTGCTGATGACAATGCACCGCGTCCACGACCAGCACTGTTGCCCCCAGACACAGAGCCTGCTTGCCCTCTTTTATTGCCTCCTGACTGTCTGCCTCTCCTTGTTTGCCTTCCAGACATTCTAATAGATGGCCTGCAGGGAGATGGGAAAAAAGCAATAAGGGCTACCTTCAGGTGTCCTTCTCTGTCCCTTGAAACAAGGACTTGCACAGTGAAAGAAACTGACACTCTCCCTACCTACAGTTTTCTGTCCCTAGAAAAAATGTTTTTTTTAAGCACTGTGACAGCAGGAAGGTAAAGTCACCTGGTTGCATCCAGGGGGGTAGATATATTTCGCCCAGATTCAGGCTTTACGCCGACTTATACAACTAGGTGGAGAGTTGTATAAGGCTAGTGGGCTCATGGATGACTCATACCTCTAGGGAGAGGGCTGGGCGTCGTGCAGACAGGGAGTTGATGAGACCAGCTGAAGCTTGTCAGCTCATTTAGGCCTCTATAAGAACTCCCAGCTTCATTAGATGTTAGCTCATGCCTGGAACCAGACCTGTGTGGACTGTCTAGGGAGAGTGAACCCCTGTGCGGTGAGACAAAGCCTGTGTGGCTATTTGCTTGGACATTTAAAACCAGGGACTTAGGGACTAGGACAGCACTAGGCTGATCCCAGTTGTTAGTTAGGAAACCTGTATGTTTAGTCAGAGGTCAACTTGACCAGGATTTATTTTGGTTATGTTTCTTTTGCTTTGCTGTGTTTTGTCACTGTAAATAGAAAATAAACCGCACCTTTTTGATTTTGAAAACCACAACCTCCGTTTGCTGGGCCTGTTTTGTGTGGGGAGCCCATCCCGGGGGTCACACACACCCGCTGCCGAGCTAACCCCCTCACAGCACAATATAGCACAAGGAGAATTCACTCACTGTCCTTCCAGGTCCCTGGAAACAAGGACTTGCACAGTGAAAGAAACTGACACTCTCCCTACCTACAGTTTTCTGTCCCTAGAAAAAATGTTTTTTTTAAGCACAATATAGCACAAGGAGAATTCACTCACTGTCCTTCCAGGTCCCTAGAAACAAGGACTTGCACAGTGAAAGAAACTGACACTCTCCCTACCTACAGTTTTCTGTCCCTAGAAAAAATGTTTTTTTTAAGCACAATATAGCACAAGGAGAATTCACTCACTGTCCTTCCAGGTCCCTAGAAACAAGGACTTGCACAGTGAAAGAAACTGACACTCTCCCTACGTACAGTTTTCTGTCCCTAGAAAAAATGTTTTTTTTAAGCACAATATAGCACAAGGAGAATTCACTCACTGTCCTTCCAGGTCCCTAGAAACAAGGACTTGCACAGTGAAAGAAACTGACACTCTCCCTACCTACAGTTTTCTGTCCCTAGAAAAAATGTTTTTTTTAAGCACAATATAGCACAAGGAGAATTCACTCACTGTCCTTCCAGGTCCCTAGAAACAAGGACTTGCACAGTGAAAGAAACTGACACTCTCCCTACCTACAGTTTTCTGTCCCTAGAAAAAATGTTTTTTTTAAGCACAATATAGCACAAGGAGAATTCACTCACTGTCCTTCCAGGTCCCTGGAAACAAGGACTTGCACAGTGAAAGAAACTGACACTCTCCCTACCTACAGTTTTCTGTCCCTAGAAAAAATGTTTTTTTTAAGCACAATATAGCACAAGGAGAATTCACTCACTGTCCTTCCAGGTCCCTAGAAACAAGGACTTGCACAGTGAAAGAAACTGACACTCTCCCTACCTACAGTTTTCTGTCCCTAGAAAAAATGTTTTTTTTAAGCACACTATAGCACAAGGAGAATTCACTCACTGTCCTTCCCAGTCCCTAGAAACAAGGACTTGCACAGTGAAAGAAACTGACACTCTCCCTACCTACAGTTTTCTGTCCCTAGAAAAAATGTTTTTTTTAAGCACACTATAGCACAAGGAGAATTCACTCACTGTCCTTCCCAGTCCCTAGAAACAAGGACTTGCACAGTGAAAGAAACTGACACTCTCCCTACCTACAGTTTTCTGTCCCTAGAAAAAATGTTTTTTTTAAGCACAATATAGCACAAGGAGAATTCACTCACTGTCCTTCCAGGTCCCTGGAAACAAGGACTTGCACAGTGAAAGAAACTGACACTCTCCCTACCTACAGTTTTCTGTCCCTAGAAAAAATGTTTTTTTTAAGCACACTATAGCACAAGGAGAATTCACTCACTGTCCTTCCAGGTCCCTGGAAACAAGGACTTGCACAGTGAAAGAAACTGACACTCTCCCTACCTAGAGTTTTCTGTCCTTAGAAAAAATGTTTTTTTTAAGCACACTATAGCACAAGGAGCATTCACTCACTGTCCTTCCAGGTCCCTGGAAACAAGGACTTGCACAGTGAAAGAAACTGACACTCTCCCTACCTACAGTTTTCTGTCCCTAGAAAAAATGTTTTTTTTAAGCACAATATAGCACAAGGAGAATTCACTCACTGTCCTTCCAGGTCCCTAGAAACAAGGACTTGCACAGTGAAAGAAACTGACACTCTCCCTACCTACAGTTTTCTGTCCCTAGAAAAAATGTTTTTTTTAAGCACAATATAGCACAAGGAGAATTCACTCACTGTCCTTCCAGGTCCCTGGAAACAAGGACTTGCACAGTGAAAGAAACTGACACTCTCCCTACCTACAGTTTTCTGTCCCTAGAAAAAATGTTTTTTTTAAGCACAATATAGCACAAGGAGAATTCACTCACTGTCCTTCCAGGTCCCTAGAAACAAGGACTTGCACAGTGAAAGAAACTGACACTCTCCCTACCTACAGTTTTCTGTCCCTAGAAAAAATGTTTTTTTTAAGCACAATATAGCACAAGGAGAATTCACTCACTGTCCTTCCAGGTCCCTGGAAACAAGGACTTGCACAGTGAAAGAAACTGACACTCTCCCTACCTACAGTTTTCTGTCCCTAGAAAAAATGTTTTTTTTAAGCACAATATAGCACAAGGAGAATTCACTCACTGTCCTTCCAGGTCCCTAGAAACAAGGACTTGCACAGTGAAAGAAACTGACACTCTCCCTACCTACAGTTTTCTGTCCCTAGAAAAAATGTTTTTTTTAAGCACACTATAGCACAAGCACAAAACACACTGACACTCTCCCTACCTATCCTTCTCTTTCCCTAAACTAAAGGAATCCAGGTTAAGCAAGAAAGAAATAAAAGTCACTGTCCCTGCCTATGCTGCTCTATCCCTGCTCCGGAACACACTACACTAGGCCGCCGTGCTGGCGGCCTTTTATAGTGTGGGGCGTGTACTAAACACCCTCAGCAATAATTGGCCACAGGCATCCTGCCTGTGGCCAATCATTGCTCTCCTCGCTGCCGGCGCTGTGATTGGCCAAGCATGCGGGGTCACAGTGCATGCTTGGCCAATCACAGCGCCTGGATGACACTGCGATGGCGTAGTGCATTGTGGGCCGTTCGCGTCACTCGAATTTGGCGCGAACGGCCCAAATTGTTCGATCTTCGTCGAACGATCGAACAGCCGATGTTCAAGTCGAACGTATGTTCAACTCGAACACGAAGCTCATCCCTAGTTGGGAGGCGGAAGAGGCAGGCGGTGAGGACGGAACGGGGACGGGAAGCTCCGGTTCCTGTCTCCAGCCGTCATAGGTCCTCCAAGTGGGATATTTCTTCATCTGGAGCTTCTTCTGAAAGAAGTTCCGATTCCGAAATGGACTTTGAGGCGGCCTCTAGAAAGAGAGAGGCTTCTGGTGATGAGCAGCAGAGGGGAGCTAAGAAGCAATCCACCCAATAACCCAAATGGCGGTTCCCCCTCCGTTAAAAGTGGTGACAATTAATGTCGCCAGCATTAAGTCAGTAAGAGCTCGTTCTATGGCCTTCTTTTTGTTCAGCCAATTAGATGCTGAAATTTTATTTTTGCAAGAGACTAGGCTCACCTCCTTGGCAGATATTCATATGGCCAAGAGAGAGTGGAGGTATGGTCCATCTTACTGGTCTCTTGCGGCCGAGCCTTACGGCGGTGTGGCGGTGTTGTTTAAAACCGGCATGGTAACTGTCCGGCGGGTTATTGAGGTGGAGATTGGGAGATGTATGGTCTTAGACGTCCTTGTGGGAGGGCAGGACCTGCGCCTAATCAATGTTTATGGGCCGCACACAAAGTGGGACAGGAAATGCCTTTTTACAAGGATCAAGCCATTTCTTTTTACATCCCGGCAAGTGGTCTTTGGAGGTGACTTTAATACAGTAACTAGGCCCAAGGACAGGAAGGACTTCAAGGACAGGCTGGGATATGATAGCGTTTTTTTAAATAGTATGGTTAGGGATGCTGGTCTTGTGGATGTGCACATTAGGCACCTCCCAGATGACACCGGGTTCACTTTTCATCGTGGTAATAGTCAGAGTAGGATAGATAGGTTTTTTTTGAAGGAGGCCTCTGCTTTCTCGCCCCCAGTGGTGCAGGCAGTAGAGTTCTCTGATCACTGTATGCTATCTGTGGTACTGAATGCTTCAGACGCCCCTCAGAGGGGCAAGGGCATCTGGAGATTAAATTCGACACTACTCAAGGAAGAACATGTTAGACAATCCTTTGAGGAATTCTTTCAGGCACAGGTGACCATCCTGGACTTTTGTAGCAGCAAGGCTGAGTGGTGGGAGCTGACCAAAAAGAGGATCGCTGGATTCTTCAGGGGCCTAGCCAATAGAAATCAGTTTAATAAATACATGACCTACCAACGTTTACGGAGGAAGCTGGATATTCTTGTTTCGAGAGGAGGAGATCCTGGGGCAATCTCCGAAGTGAAACTCCTTCTCAGGAAGTGTCAATATGACCGGCATGCCTCTTTGGTTCTGGAGAGGGACTATGGGAAGTACCACTCGCCTGACCCTTACCAGAACTGCAAACAAGGTGTAGCTGTTAAAACGGTCGTTGGCCTTAAGGACAGTACAGGTTCCTTGACAAAGTCCAGGTCAGGGATTCTGGAGGTCGTGAGGTCCTTTTATGCCGACCTTCTTGGGAGGAAAGAGCTTGATCGTGACAAGATGGAAAGCTTTTTGGACTCTACTCCAGGTCTAAATGGTGGAGATGTTCCATTGATGAATTTGACAGAGGAGATCACAGTCGAAGAGGTGATGAGGGCAATTGAACAGCTTGCCATCAAAAAGTCGCCTGGACCGGATGGCTTGACGGCTGAGTTTTACAAAGCCTTTAAGTCTATTCTGGCCCCGCATTTGGTAGAGGTTTTTAACAGTTGCCTTGCTGAGGGGGTGCTTTCCCCTTCCATGAGGCACTCGGCTGTGATTCTTCTTTCAAAGGGTAAAGATCCTTCGATGATTGAGAATTGGCGCCCCATCAGCCTTCTTAATGTCGATAGAAAGATACTGGCAAAGATATTTTTCTGGCGCCTATCGTCAGTGGCAGAGTCTTTGCTTTCTCGCCATCAGCACTGTTCGGTCCAGGGTAGGAGCACCTTCACAGCGGTTTTAGCTGTCCGGGAGGCCTTGGAGCGGTGCAGGGCTGCAGGCTGGGGAAAGTATTTGCTGACATTGGATCAGGCAAAGGCTTTTGATCGTGTTAACCATGAGTACCTGTGGTTGCTCCTTAGTAAGTACGGTCTGCCGGGTGGTTTTGTCGATTGGCTGAAAGTCTTGTATAAGGGGGCAGAAAGCTTCCCTCTTGTTAATGGTTGGGTTGGACAGTCCTTTGGGGTTGGCTCCGGGGTGCGCCAGGGTTGTCCCCTGAGTCCCCTGCTCTATGTGTTTGCAATCGACCCCTTCATCAGGAGGCTAGAGAGCGGCATGTTGTGTGGGGTGCCAGTGGGGCTCCCGGGTGAGCCGCCATTGAGGGTTGTTGCCTATGCGGATGATGTGTCGGTGATTGTCACTGGGACGGATGAAGCGGAGGAGGTGGTCTCTCTGACATCATGGTATTCTGAAGCATCAGGCTCCAAGATCAATCAGGAAAAGACTGAAGTTTTCTGGATGGGAAAGGAAGGTGAGGGGTTTGATCTCCCGGACACCTTTCCAGTGCCCCAGGAAAGAATTAAGATACTAGGCATTGAATTTGGACCCGGCGATTATGGCCTCAAAAACTGGGAAGGCAGACTGGAAATTGCCAATACTAAGGTGGTCAGCTGGAAGAGATGGAAGTTATCTATGAGGGAAAGGGTTGATCTGATTAAGACTTACCTGATTCCGATCTTCTTGTATGTCAGCTTTGTCTGCATCTTGCCAGTGTCTCTCTATGCTAGGGTCAGTAGTGTGTTCTTCCAGATGCTGTGGGGGAACAGACTGAACCCCATCAAGAGGAATGTCACCTACCTATCCAGGAGGGAGGGTGGCTTAGGTATGGTCAACCCAGTTCTTTTCTTTTCACTGCTATTTCTAAAGTTTAACATTGGTAATATGCTTGCAGTGGAACCTCCTGGATGGGTAGGCATATTTAGATCTTGGTTTAGGCCTTTTTTACGACTTTGGGAAGAAGGTGGCCAAGTGAAGAATCGCAGGGGTCATCGTGGTCAGCTACCAGCCTATGTCGCTCCGTGCCTGAAGTTACTGCGGCAGTGGCGATTGTCGGCTGAAGATCTCAGATCGGTTCCAAGGAAAGTCCTTATGAGTCGAGTCTTGAGCGAAGTCTTTCATGACCCACTGGCCTTAAGGGATTGCCCGGGCCCAGTTTTGAGGGCGGGGTTAAGACTGATTAATTTGGATAGAGTACCCCCTAAATTTAGGGATCTGGCCTGGTTGTGCTTCCATGGGAAGCTCTATGTTCGGGGCAATTTGAAATTCCGCAGTGGGATGGATCGTAGCTGTCCTCGGGAGGAGTGTGCAGATGAGGAGGAGACTATGGATCATTTTCTGCTTCATTGCCCTTTTAACATAGAGGTGTACAAACAGGTGGGGCGGGCCCTCGGTGTCCCTTTCCTCTCCAGGCTGGGTTATGCTGAGTGGGTGTACGGAGCATTCAATACCGGTGGAGTTTTTTGTTTGGATACACTTTTTTTAGTTAGCCTAGTAGTCCGTTATTTCACCTGGAATGCACGGTGTCAGGTCAGCATTCGGCAAAAAATCCTTCCTGTTGAGGTGGTGGTGTATGACATTTTGCATGAGGTGGGGAAGATTCGGGAGCTTGAGAGAGACAAGCGGGGTCAGGGGGCTTGGTTGAAGGCGTGGAGGGGTTTCAAGCCTCCCTGACTGCCAGGAGTCTCTTTCCCGGGTGTGGCTGTCTGTCTCTTATCACCCTAGATTATCAGTATTTTTGATGAATTTTTGATAAATGGCTGCGTACATAGGTGATGGGTTGTGCCTCTTAGGCCCTCTCTGCTGCTTTATGTAGATAGTTTTCTAGGGATGTTTTGGTAGTGGATTATGTATATATTGTATATATTCTGAACATGGATGTTTATTCCTTTGTTTTCTGTTGAAGTTTTGTACTATGGTTTTGTTTTTTACTTTTGTATAAAAATTGGTTGCTTGATTCTTTTCAATAAAAGATCAATAGTGCTCCACCGTTGGTGTCAATGGGAGGAATAGTGCTCCACCGTTGGTGTCAATGGGAGGAATAGTGCTCCACCGTTGGTGTCAATGGGAGGAATAGTGCTCCACCGTTGGTGTCAATGGGAGGAATAATGTCCCGTTATTGATATCAGTAACAGGAATTATGCCCCATTGTTGGTGTCAGTGGGAGGAATAGTGTCTTGCATCAATGGGAGAAAAAGTGCCCCAAGGGCCGAATAAAAGCAAACAAAGTTTGGAGACCATTGCTGCAGAGGAAAGATGTGTATACTTAGCTAATTTAAAAGCACTCTGGTCCAGTCACGTGATCGGCTCCCAACATCGGGTTCAAGCAAGAGGAGAGATTGCCGACGACTGCTGCAACTCCTCAGTGGCTTACTATGGGTCATCCCTTGTTGGCTGTCCCTCCTCTCCCCTGAAGCCAATGTTGAGAGCCGCTCAAGTGACCAGACCAGAGGGCCCTTAGAATAGGTGTGTATTCATATATGTCCCCTACAGGTTAGTTAGTATAGGCCTTAGAATGGGGGTGGGAGCATTTTTATGTTTATACCAGACTTCCACGTTAATAGCTTAGTGATCTGCAGTCAGTCGACTTCCTATGGATTTAGGCCTAGTTCACACCTATGCAGGTGCATTTTGCATTTTTCAATACACATTTTTGATCCATTGAAGTCTACGTAACCAAAAACCAGAACAAAATCTATGGCCCTTTCCATAAAATGTATAGATGTGAACTACAGCCATAGGAAACCATGTTAAATGGACTGTAGTGTGTTTCTGCAAAACTGAAAACGCACTAAAAAATGCATAGGTGTGAACCAGGCCTTATGGGATTTCCACTTTAACGCTGCTTGGCTGTGATGGATCATAGCACTTTGCTCTTTGTTTCACTGAATAAGCATTTCATTTTTGTCAAAATGTGATTGGAGAAAAAAGTCTGAAAATTAATTATGAATTATTATTAAAATATATATATATAAATATTGCAAAACATTTATATATAGAACTTTTCAGGCCTTAGATGTGGTGGCTAGATTCATTTTAATTTCTTATGCTTTTGTCCTTTATTTTCACTTGGTGATCCTGTCAGTAACACACTTTCTGTGCTGGGGTGATAACTCTTAAGCCTCGTACACACGATCGGATATCCTATGGATTCTAATCCGATGGTTTTGTCCATCTGAAATCCGATGAAGCTGACTTCCATCAGTCTTACCTACACACCATCAGTCAAAAAACCGACCGTCCCAAACGCGTTGACGTAAAACACTCCGATGAGCCGAAAAAATTAAGTTTAATGCTTCTGAGAATGCGTCGACTTGATTCTGAGCATGCACGGGTTTTTTATCCGATGGACTTGCCCATAGACGATCGGAATTTGCTATCGGTTTTTGATCCATCGGAAAAATTTAAAACATGTTCTATTTTTTTTCACCGATGGAAAAAAGACCGATGGGTTCCATACACGATCGGTTTGTCCGATGAAAAAAGTCCATCGGACTGTTTTCATCGGTAAAACCGATCGTGTGTACAGGGCTACAATCCCTTTACTGCAAATACGAGCAGTGTTGTCACCCTAGGACAGTGATGGCGAACCTTGGCACCCCAGATATTTTGGAACTGCATTTCCCATGATGCTCATGCACTCTGCAGTGTAGTGGAGCATCATGGGAAATGTAGTTCCAAAACATCTGGGGTGCCAAGGTTCGCCATCACTGCCCTAGGACATCCTAGGACAGAAAGTGCGTTAGGACTGTAGAACACCTTTCTTCTTCTTGCTTTAAATTCCATAACATAGAGGATAAGAATTCTGTAGTCTACAGAGGTAAATTGAGGAGGGCTGACAACAACACTTGAGATTTGAAGCTCACTGGATTTCTGACAGGATCAATGGGTATTGTTTTGCATTAGCAGATATAACAACATGCTTTCAAAGTCATATTCAAGACCAAGCAAGCAAATAAGATACGCTCATTGTGAGGGTTCACATATACTTTAAATATTTTAGTGAACTATTGTATTGGCAAACTCAACTTTCTTACATCATTTTTAGTTGGTTAGTATGATGATAGTGAGGCCTGAGGAACTCCAATCTGTGGGGAGAGAATGGACGAGTGGTACTGAACAGTGTGCCACTCTAACTTTCCCCAGGGCCAGATCTAGCTTATTTGATCTGGGGGTGCAGGAGAAAAAAAAAAGTCAGAAGGCATAATGACAACACTGACAGTCTGTCACATGAGTTACAACCCGGAAGTAACATCTGGCAGGTGGTGCAGAGTCAATGCCACTATGTATTAAGCTATCATTGGATTAAGATAATTAAACAGAACCTGTGCCCCCTTATATCAGGTGTCCTTACCACAGTCTCTCCTTACATCAGGAGTCCTCATAGCAGTCCCACTTTTAGGGTGACCACGTGTCCCGGATTGCCCGGGACAGTCCTGCCAGAGGCGGCTCTAGGCTTTGTGAGGCCTTAGGCAAAACTTAGACATGAGGCCCCACTCACGCCCATAATGGGAAAAATAATTCAAGCAAGAAAAATGGCTGCAGAAAATGCACAGATCTAGCACAGGTGATCAACAACACTTCCAGGGCACCCTCCTCACCCATCAGACATATTCAGCCAATGCAAGAGGGGGGAGAGAGGAGGAGGTGAGAAAGAGAGAGGGGTAATAGAGAGATCCGATGACGCCGACATTAGTATTGATCACAGGCAAATTAGGCAGCCGCGAGGCCCCTGTGAGTGCGAGGCCTTAGGCAACCGCCTAATTTGCCTAATTAGAGAGCCGCCTCTGAGTCCTGCATTTTGCAGTTCTGTCCCGGGCACCTTCATTCCAGGACAATACAGTGTCCCGGAATGAAACTGACACAGCCACCCCCCGGGCCAATCTGATGCCCCCAAAAAAGGCTGCCACATCACCGTTTACTCACTGACAGTACTTGTCCTGCCCGGAAATGCCTGGAGGAGCACAATCCCCGCCCCCTGCTTGTGATTGGAGAAATCATGAATCCCACCTCTTGTGTCCAATCACTGTGCTGTGATTTGTTACAGCACAAGCTGAGTTTTGGGAAGGGGGGGTGTCCCTGAATGGTAGTTTAAAAATGTGGTCACCCTACCCCCTTTACATCAGGATCCCTCATCAGAGTGCCCTCTTACATCAACCATTAGCATCAGAGTACCCCCTTACATCAGCTGTGAGCGTCGGAGATCCCCTAACATCAATTGCCCCCTTAGAGTGCCCTTTACATCAACTGTCCCTATCAGAGTGCCCCTTACTTGCTTATCCATGTCTTTATGGACCTTGCTTTGTGCACTGGTGGGCAGTAGTGATGAGCCGAACACCCCCGGGTTCGGTTCGCACCAGAACCCGCGAACGGACCGAAAGTTCGTACGAACATTAGAACCCTATTAAATACAATGGATGCGAACGTTCGAATTCTAAAGTGCTAATTATAACGACTATTATGCATGTTATTGTCCTAAAAAGGGTTTGGGAACCCGGGTTGTGCACCAGGGGACATGTATCAATGCAAAAAGAAGTTTTAAAAACGGTCGTTTTTCGGGAGCAGTCATTTTAATGATGCATAAAGTGAAAAAAAAAAGTCAAATATTCCTTTAAATATCGTACCTGGGGGGTGTCTAAAGTATGCCTGTGAAGTGCCACGTGTTTCCCGTGTTTAGAACTGTCCCTGCACAAAATGACACTTCTAAAGGAAAAAAAAGCCATTTAAAACTTCTTGCGGCTTTAATGTAATGTCTGGTCCCGGTAATATGGATGAAATTCTTTAAGAAAAATGGCATAGCTACCCCATGACCCCCCCCCCCCTACCCCAGCCCATTACCAGCCCCTTTGGGTCTTGTATGGATATTAAGGGGAACCCCGCACATAAAATAAAAAAGGCCCTATATACTCTGAACAGCCGTATACAGGCGGTGCATACAAGACAGGGACTGTAGGTTTGTTCTTATGTAGAATGTGTTTGTAATTTTGAACAGGTACATTGTTTAAGTGTAGCTCCAGCCCAAAAATCTATTTTTAAACTTTTTGGGAAACATAGGTAAGGGTTATCACCCCTGTAACATTTGTTTTGCTGTCTGTGCCCCTGTTCAGAACATTTCACCTCACTTTCCGTCCCAATGACAACTGTTTTTGAAATGTGGTGTTTTTCTTGAAACAAAGATTGCTGATAAAGCATCAGTACAGAGGAGACACCTTTCTCCCATATTTATTCTTACAGGAGAGAATTTTCCTTCCTAGGGGTAGATTTCCTCTCACTTCCTGTTGTCTTCTTTCGTTTGCAAGTAGGAGTCGTTTGTAAGTTGGATGTTTGAAAGTAGGGACCTGCCGTATATACTCTGCAGAAATAGGCCCCTTAGTTGTTGGTGTTGGCACAACACTGTAAGCACTCACAGTTACTCTTGGTTGGTGCTGGAACGCCCTGCTGTCAACTATTATATCAGGAATTTTAATTACATATAATTGTTGAACAGTGGTAGTAAAAATTGGGGCTTTGATGGTGGTGCTGGTGCCACAACACTGTAAGCCCTGACAGTTACTCTTGGTGGGTGCAGCAATGGGCCCTGCTGTGAATTATTAGATCAAGAATTGTAATTGCATGCCCCTGTTGAACAGGGGCTGAAAAATTGGGCTTTTCGTGGTGGTGGTGGTGGTGGTGGTGTTGCCACAACACTGTAAGCCCTCAGAGTTACTCTTGGTGGGTGCAGGAATGGGCCCTGCTGTGAATTATTAGATCAAGAATTGTAATTACATGCCCCTTTTCAACAGTGGCTGAAAAATTGGGCCTTTCGTGGTGGTGGTGGTGGTGGCGTTGCCACAACACTGTAAGCCCTCAGACTTACTCTTGGTGGGTGCAGGAATGGGCCCTGCTGTGAATTATTACATCAAGAATTGTAATTGCATGCCCCTGTTGAACAGGGGCTGAAAAATTGGGCCTTAGGCACTGGTGGCACAACACTACAACCCCTCACAGATACTGTACTTGGAGCACAGCAATGAGCCCTGTTGCAAAGTATTGCTTCAAAAATTGTAATGACACGCCCCTGTTAAACAGGGGCTGAAAAATTGGGCCTTAGGCACTGGTGGCACAACACTACAACCCCTCACAGATACTGTACTTGGAGCACAGCAATGAGCCCTATGGCAAATTATTGCTAAAAAAATTGTAAGTACACGCCCCTGTAAAACAGGGGCTGAAAAATTGGGCCTTAGCCACTGGTGGCGGCACCCATAAACAAAAATGATCTTCCAAGCTATCATCATCAATCGTATCATTGAGGACTCGGAGGAGGAGGATAGCCAGTCAACATAACAGCACAGGCACTCAGCATCAGCATCAGTCTTGAAGGGACGTGACATGTTAAAATCAATTAGTCTGTTATATCAGCATCAGGTGTGTGGTAGCTGGTGGTGATCCAAGACTGGTTCATCTTGATGAAAGTCAGTCGATCAACCGAGTCGGTGGACAGGCGCACCCTGTGATCCGTGACAAATCCTCCAGCAGCACTGAATGTGCGTTCCGAAAGAACGCTGGATGCAGGACAGGCCAGTAGCTCAATTGCATACTGTGCAAGCTCTGGCCAGTGATCCATCCTCAAGACCCAGTAAGCCAGAGGATTTTCGGTGGGGAAGGTGTCCAAGTCTGACCTTGCCCCTAGATATTCCTGCACCATGTTTATCAGACGCTGGCGATGGTTGCTGGAACCAATCATACTTTGGGGCTGCGGACTAAAGAATTGTCTGAACGCATCGGTCAGACGGCCACCTTCCCCACCGCTCCTTCTTTGACTGGCCGAAGCCTCAGCAACTCGTTGTCCTGGACCAGGAGTTTGTAACCTCCCAGTCTCTGGGAACGCGTTGCACAGACCTTTCTGCAAGGCCTCCCGGAGTTGTCTCATCCTCTGCTCCCTCTGCGACGGTAACATAAGGTCCGCAACCTTACCCTTGTACCGTGGATCAAGGAGAGTGGCCAGCCAGTAATGGTTCCTCTCCTTGATCCGAAGAATACGAGGATCCTTCCGCAGACTTTGCAGGATCAGGGAGGCCATGCAGCGTAGGTTTGCTGAGGCATTCGCTCCGGAGTCCTCTGGGTCACTAAGGACGACATGATCCGCAGTCACCTCCTCCCAGCCACGTACAAGTCCACTGGTTTCTTGGGACTGTAAATCATCCCTAAAAGACTGCTGCTGATGATGCTGAGTGCCAGCCTCCACCTCCATGCTGACACAATCCTCCTCCTCCTCCTCCTCCTCTTCCTGTGCGATGGGTGGGACAGAAGGAACACTGTCTGGGTAAAGGGGGCCTTGAGAGGCAAGGAAGTCCTCCTCTTCCTGCCTCTGTTCTGCCTCAAGTGCCCTGTCCATTATTCCACGCAGCGTGTGCTCCAACAGGTGGACAAGAGGTACAGTGTCACTGATGCATGCACTGTCACTGCTCACCATCCTCGTGGCCTCCTCAAATGGTGCCAGGACAGTACATGCATCCCTGATCATGCCCCACTGGCGTGGAGAAAAAAAACCAAGCTCCCCTGACCCTGTCCTGGTGCCGTAGTCGCACAGGTACTCATTGATGGCCCTCTGCTGCGTGTGCAGCCGCTGCAGCATGGCCAACGTTGAGTTCCACCTGGTGGGCATGTCACATATAAGGCGGTTCTTGGGCAGGTTCAACTCCTTTTGCAGCTCAGCCAGGCGAGCACTGGCATTATAAGATCTGCGGAAATGCACACAGACTTTCCTGGCCTGCCTCAGGACATCCTGTAAGCCCGGGTACCTGCCCAAGAACCGCTGCACCACCAGGTTAAGGACGTGAGCCACACAGGGCACATGGGTCAGTTGTCCCTGTCGGAGGGCGGAGAGGAGGTTGGTGCCATTGTCGCAAACCACCATTCCTGGCTTAAGCTGGCGTGGCGTCAACCACCTCTCGGCCTGGCCCTGCAGAGCAGACAGGACCTCTGCCCCAGTGTGGCTTCTGTCCCCCAAACACACCAGCGCAAGCACGGCATGGCATCTTTTTGCCTGCGTACTTGCGTAGCCCCGTGAACGGCTACGGAGCACCGCTGGTTCATAGGACAAACCACAGGAAGAGGCCATGGAGGAAGAAGAAGAGGAGGGGGTGGAGGAGAGAGGTGTGTCACAACCAGTAGTAGCATTTTGGAGGCGTGGCGGTGGGACAACCTCCAACACTACTGCACCTTGTCCTGCATCCTTCCCAGCTGCCAAAAGAGTGACCCAATGGGCCGTGAAAGAAAGGTAACGTCCCTGTCCATGCCTGCTGGACCATGAGTCAGCGGTAATATGCACCTTACCGCTGACCGCCCTGTCAAGCGAGGCCAAGACATTGCCTTCCACATGCCGGTAGAGAGCCGGAATAGCCTTCCGTGAGAAAAAGTGGCGTTTGGGAACCTGCCACTGAGGAACCGCACATTGCACAAACTCACGGAAGGGGGCCGAGTCTACCAACTGAAAAGGCAGCAGTTGAAGCGCTAGCAATTTAGCCAAGCTAGCATTCAACCGCTGGGCATGTGGATGGCTGGGAGTGAACTTCTTTCGACGGTCCAGCAGCTGGGGCAGGGAAATTTGCCTGCTAGAATCGGACGTCGGTGTACTGCTAGCAGAGTGGCCGCAAGTACTTGGCTGTGACACACCTAATTCTACACCTTCATTCCTCTCAGTGCATGTTTCAGAGAGGACTGAAGTTATAGTGGGGTTGGAGATCCCAGCTGATGCGGTGCAAGGAGAGGTCCGCTTTGTTCTTTGGTGTGGGTCTTTGAGGTAGGCTTGCCAACGAGCTGCATGGCAGGTCAACATATGTCTGGTCAGGCATGTGGTACCCAAGCGGCTGATGTTTTGGCCACGCGATATACGCTTGAGACATATGTTGCAAACAGCAGCTGTGCGATCTGATGCACTAGCCTCAAAAAAGGCCCACACCAAGGAACTTTTTGAATGACGGGCAGAGGCAGCGCCCTGCACAGGCGGAGCTCTGCGGTGTGATTCCGTCGGTGTACTGCCCTTACGCTGGCCACCAAAGGGCATCCTGTCTCGTTGGAGATGTGCCTCCTCCTCATCCTCCTCCTCCTCTCTCCTATTAGGCACCCACGTGGAGTCAGTGACCTCATCATCCCCTCCCTCCTCATCACTGGAGCCAATCTGGCAGTATGCTGCAGCTGCTGGAACATGACTGCCATATTGGTGTCCTTCTTGAGCATCCCCTCTGTCTGCTCTCACCCTACTGCCTTCCTGTAGCTGGGTTTCATCATCAGACCCTTCGAAACGCTGGGCATCCTCCTGGAGCATGTACCCAACACTGTGCTCAAACAGTTCGGGGGACTCCTCAGGAGGAGGACATGGTGGGTCTGACATTGATACCAGGGAAGAGGACGCTTTGGCAGCTGCTTTGCCAGTACCCTGAGCCTGGGTGAGAGAGGATGAGGAGGAGGAGGAGGGCTTGGTCATCCACTCTAC
Source organism: Rana muscosa (assembly GCA_029206835.1). Classification (NCBI taxonomy): domain Eukaryota; kingdom Metazoa; phylum Chordata; class Amphibia; order Anura; family Ranidae; genus Rana; species Rana muscosa. The sequence goes on from CM055123.1 coordinate 282,715,836, forward strand.
CAAGTCTTCGGCATGATGTGGCTCAACATGTCCAGCTGCGGAAAAGAAGGACAAGCGTGTCCCATGGCCATGTGCTGATGACAATGCACCGCGTCCACGACCAGCACTGTTGCCCCCAGACACAGAGCCTGCTTGCCCTCTTTTATTGCCTCCTGACTGTCTGCCTCTCCTTGTTTGCCTTCCAGACATTCTAATAGATGGCCTGCAGGGAGATGGGAAAAAAGCAATAAGGGCTACCTTCAGGTGTCCTTCTCTGTCCCTTGAAACAAGGACTTGCACAGTGAAAGAAACTGACACTCTCCCTACCTACAGTTTTCTATCCCTAGAAAAAATGTTTTTTTTAAGCACAATATAGCACAAGGAGAATTCACTCACTGTCCTTCCAGGTCCCTAGAAACAAGGACTTGCACAGTGAAAGAAACTGACACTCTCCCTACCTACAGTTTTCTGTCCCTAGAAAAAATGTTTTTTTTAAGCACAATATAGCACAAGGAGAATTCACTCACTGTCCTTCCAGGTCCCTAGAAACAAGGACTTGCACAGTGAAAGAAACTGACACTCTCCCTACCTACAGTTTTCTGTCCCTAGAAAAAATGTTTTTTTTAAGCACAATATAGCACAAGGAGAATTCACTCATTGTCCTTCCAGGTCCCTAGAAACAAGGACTTGCACAGTGAAAGAAACTGACACTCTCCCTACCTACAGTTTTCTGTCCCTAGAAAAAATGTTTTTTTTAAGCACAATATAGCACAAGGAGAATTCACTCACTGTCCTTCCAGGTCCCTAGAAACAAGGACTTGCACAGTGAAAGAAACTGACACTCTCCCTACCTACAGTTTTCTGTCCCTAGAAAAAATGTTTTTTTTAAGCACAATATAGCACAAGGAGAATTCACTCACTGTCCTTCCAGGTCCCTGGAAACAAGGACTTGCACAGTGAAAGAAACTGACACTCTCCCTACCTACAGTTTTCTGTCCCTAGAAAAAATGTTTTTTTTAAGCACAATATAGCACAAGGAGAATTCACTCATTGTCCTTCCAGGTCCCTAGAAACAAGGACTTGCACAGTGAAAGAAACTGACACTCTCCCTACCTACAGTTTTCTGTCCCTAGAAAAAATGTTTTTTTTAAGCACACTATAGCACAAGGAGAATTCACTCACTGTCCTTCCCAGTCCCTAGAAACAAGGACTTGCACAGTGAAAGAAACTGACACTCTCCCTACCTACAGTTTTCTGTCCCTAGAAAAAATGTTTTTTTTAAGCACACTATAGCACAAGGAGAATTCACTCACTGTCCTTCCCAGTCCCTAGAAACAAGGACTTGCACAGTGAAAGAAACTGACACTCTCCCTACCTACAGTTTTCTGTCCCTAGAAAAAATGTTTTTTTTAAGCACAATATAGCACAAGGAGAATTCACTCACTGTCCTTCCAGGTCCCTGGAAACAAGGACTTGCACAGTGAAAGAAACTGACACTCTCCCTACCTACAGTTTTCTGTCCCTAGAAAAAATGTTTTTTTTAAGCACACTATAGCACAAGGAGAATTCACTCACTGTCCTTCCAGGTCCCTGGAAACAAGGACTTGCACAGTGAAAGAAACTGACACTCTCCCTACCTAGAGTTTTCTGTCCCTAGAAAAAATGTTTTTTTTAAGCACACTATAGCACAAGGAGCATTCACTCACTGTCCTTCCAGGTCCCTAGAAACAAGGACTTGCACAGTGAAAGAAACTGACACTCTCCCTACCTACAGTTTTCTGTCCCTAGAAAAAATGTTTTTTTTAAGCACAATATAGCACAAGGAGAATTCACTCACTGTCCTTCCAGGTCCCTAGAAACAAGGACTTGCACAGTGAAAGAAACTGACACTCTCCCTACCTACAGTTTTCTGTCCCTAGAAAAAATGTTTTTTTTAAGCACAATATAGCACAAGGAGAATTCACTCACTGTCCTTCCAGGTCCCTGGAAACAAGGACTTGCACAGTGAAAGAAACTGACACTCTCCCTACCTACAGTTTTCTGTCCCTAAAAAAAATGGTTTTTTTAAGCACAATATAGCACAAGGAGAATTCACTCACTGTCCTTCCAGGTCCCTAGAAACAAGGACTTGCACAGTGAAAGAATCTGACACTCTCCCTACCTACAGTTTTCTGTCCCTAGAAAAAATGTTTTTTTTAAGCACAATATAGCACAAGGAGAATTCACTCACTGTCCTTCCAGGTCCCTGGAAACAAGGACTTGCACAGTGAAAGAAACTGACACTCTCCCTACCTACAGTTTTCTGTCCCTAGAAAAAATGTTTTTTTTAAGCACACTATAGCACAAGGAGAATTCACTCACTGTCCTTCCAGGTCCCTGGAAACAAGGACTTGCACAGTGAAAGAAACTGACACTCTCCCTACCTACAGTTTTCTGTCCCTAGAAAAAAATTTTTTTTAAGCACAATATAGCACAAGGAGAATTCACTCACTGTCCTTCCAGGTCCCTGGAAACAAGGACTTGCACATTGAAATAAACTGACACTCTCCCTACCTACAGTTTTCTGTCCCTAGAAAAAATGTTTTTTTTAAGCACAATATAGCACAAGGAGAATTCACTCACTGTCCTTCCAGGTCCCTGGAAACAAGGACTTGCACAGTGAAAGAAACTGACACTCTCCCTACCTACAGTTTTCTGTCCCTAGAAAAAATGTTTTTTTTAAGCACAATATAGCACAAGGAGAATTCACTCATTGTCCTTCCAGGTCCCTAGAAACAAGGACTTGCACAGTGAAAGAAACTGACACTCTCCCTACCTACAGTTTTCTGTCCCTAGAAAAAATGTTTTTTTTTAAGCACACTATAGCACAAGGAGAATTCACTCACTGTCCTTCCCAGTCCCTAGAAACAAGGACTTGCACAGTGAAAGAAACTGACACTCTCCCTACCTACAGTTTTCTGTCCCTAGAAAAAATGTTTTTTTTAAGCACACTATAGCACAAGGAGAATTCACTCACTGTCCTTCCCAGTCCCTAGAAACAAGGACTTGCACAGTGAAAGAAACTGACACTCTCCCTACCTACAGTTTTCTGTCCCTAGAAAAAATGTTTTTTTTAAGCACAATATAGCACAAGGAGAATTCACTCACTGTCCTTCCAGGTCCCTGGAAACAAGGACTTGCACAGTGAAAGAAACTGACAATCTCCCTACCCACAGTTTTCTGTCCCTAGAAAAAATGTTTTTTTTAAGCACACTATAGCACAAGGAGAATTCACTCACTGTCCTTCCAGGTCCCTGGAAACAAGGACTTGCACAGTGAAAGAAACTGACACTCTCCCTACCTAGAGTTTTCTGTCCCTAGAAAAAATGTTTTTTTTAAGCACACTATAGCACAAGGAGCATTCACTCACTGTCCTTCCAGGTCCCTAGAAACAAGGACTTGCACAGTGAAAGAAACTGACACTCTCCCTACCTACAGTTTTCTGTCCCTAGAAAAAATGTTTTTTTTAAGCACAATATAGCACAAGGAGAATTCACTCACTGTCCTTCCAGGTCCCTAGAAACAAGGACTTGCACAGTGAAAGAAACTGACACTCTCCCTACCTACAGTTTTCTGTCCCTAGAAAAAATGTTTTTTTTAAGCACAATATAGCACAAGGAGAATTCACTCACTGTCCTTCCAGGTCCCTAGAAACAAGGACTTGCACAGTGAAAGAAACTGACACTCTCCCTACCTACAGTTTTCTGTCCCTAGAAAAAATGTTTTTTTTAAGCACAATATAGCACAAGGAGAATTCACTCACTGTCCTTCCAGGTCCCTGGAAACAAGGACTTGCACAGTGAAAGAAACTGACACTCTCCCTACCTACAGTTTTCTGTCCCTAGAAAAAATGTTTTTTTTAAGCACAATATAGCACAAGGAGAATTCACTCACTGTCCTTCTAGGTCCCTAGAAACAAGGACTTGCACAGTGAAAGAATCTGACACTCTCCCTACCTACAGTTTTCTGTCCCTAGAAAAAATGTTTTTTTTAAGCACAATATAGCACAAGGAGAATTCACTCACTGTCCTTCCAGGTCCCTGGAAACAAGGACTTGCACAGTGAAAGAAACTGACACTCTCCCTACCTACAGTTTTCTGTCCCTAGAAAAAATGTTTTTTTTAAGCACACTATAGCACAAGGAGAATTCACTCACTGTCCTTCCAGGTCCCTGGAAACAAGGACTTGCACAGTGAAAGAAACTGACACTCTCCCTACCTACAGTTTTCTGTCCCTAGAAAAAATGTTTTTTTTTAAGCACAATATAGCACAAGGAGAATTCACTCACTGTCCTTCCAGGTCCCTAGAAACAAGGACTTGCACAGTGAAAGAAACTGACACTCTCCCTACCTACAGTTTTCTGTCCCTAGAAAAAATGTTTTTTTTAAGCACAATATAGCACAAGGAGAATTCACTCACTGTCCTTCCAGGTCCCTGGAAACAAGGACTTGCACATTGAAATAAACTGACACTCTCCCTACCTACAGTTTTCTGTCCCTAGAAAAAATGTTTTTTTTAAGCACAATATAGCACAAGGAGAATTCACTCACTGTCCTTCCAGGTCCCTAGAAACAAGGACTTGCACAGTGAAAGAAACTGACACTCTCCCTACCTACAGTTTTCTGTCCCTAGAAAAAATGTTTTTTTTAAGCACAATATAGCACAAGGAGAATTCACTCACTGTCCTTCCAGGTCCCTAGAAACAAGGACTTGCACAGTGAAAGAAACTGACACTCTCCCTACCTACAGTTTTCTGTCCCTAGAAAAAATGTTTTTTTAAGCACAATATAGCACAAGGAGAATTCACTCACTGTCCTTCCAGGTCCCTGGAAACAAGGACTTGCACAGTGAAAGAAACTGACACTCTCCCTACCTACAGTTTTCTGTCCCTAGAAAAAATTGTTTTTTTAAGCACAATATAGCACAAGGAGAATTCACTCACTGTCCTTCCAGGTCCCTAGAAACAAGGACTTGCACAGTGAAAGAATCTGACACTCTCCCTACCTACAGTTTTCTGTCCCTAGAAAAAATGTTTTTTTTAAGCACAATATAGCACAAGGAGAATTCACTCACTGTCCTTCCAGGTCCCTGGAAACAAGGACTTGCACAGTGAAAGAAACTGACACTCTCCCTACCTACAGTTTTCTGTCCCTAGAAAAAATGTTTTTTTTAAGCACACTATAGCACAAGGAGAATTCACTCACTGTCCTTCCAGGTCCCTGGAAACAAGGACTTGCACAGTGAAAGAAACTGACACTCTCCCTACCTACAGTTTTCTGTCCCTAGAAAAAATGTTTTTTTTAAGCACAATATAGCACAAGGAGAATTCACTCACTGTCCTTCCAGGTCCCTAGAAACAAGGACTTGCACAGTGAAAGAAACTGACACTCTCCCTACCTACAGTTTTCTGTCCCTAGAAAAAATGTTTTTTTTAAGCACAATATAGCACAAGGAGAATTCACTCACTGTCCTTCCAGGTCCCTAGAAACAAGGACTTGCACAGTGAAAGAAACTGACACTCTCCCTACCTACAGTTTTCTGTCCCTAGAAAAAATGTTTTTTTTAAGCACACTATAGCACAAGCACAAAACACACTGACACTCTCCCTACCTATCCTTCTCTTTCCCTAAACTAAAGGAATCCAGGTTAAGCAAGAAAGAAATAAAAGTCACTGTCCCTGCCTATGCTTCTCTTTCCCTGCTCCGGAACACACTACACTAGGCCGCCGTGCTGGCGGCCTTTTATAGTGTGGGGCGTGTACTAAACACCCTCAGCAATAATTGGCCACAGGCATCCTGCCTGTGGCCAATCATTGCTCTCCTCGCTGCCGGCGCTGTGATTGGCCAAGCATGCGGGGTCACAGTGCATGCTTGGCCAATCACAGCGCCTGGATGACACTGCGATGGCGTAGTGCATTGTGGGCCGTTCGCGTCACTCGAATTTGGCGCGAACGGCCCAAATCGTTCGATCTTCGTCGAACGATCGAACAGCCGATGTTCGAGTCGAACGTATGTTCGACTCGAACACGAAGCTCATCCCTAGTGGGCAGTCATGTTGGAATAGGAAGGGGCCATCCCCAAACTGTTCCCACAAAGTTGGGAACATGAAATTGTCAAAAATGTCTTGGTATGCTAACGCCTTAATGCTGCATACACACGATCGGAATTTCCGACAAGTAAACCGTGTTTTTTTTCCAACGGAATGTTGGCTCAAACTTGTGTTGCATACACACGGTCACACAAATCTTGTCTAAAATTCTGATGGTCAAGAACGCGGTGACGTTCAACACGTACGATGAAGTTCAATAGGCAGTTCGGCTTTTCTGCTTGATTCTGAGCATGCGTGTTTTTTTGCACATCAGAATTGCATACAGACGAATGGAATTTCCGTCAAGAACTTTTTCCGTCTGAAAAATAGAGAACCAGCTATGGATGGAGCCTACATGGATGGAGCCTACACACGGTCGGAATATCCGACCAAAAGCTCCCATCACACTTTTTTTCAGACCGTGTGTATGCAGCATTAGAGTTCCCTTCACTGGAACTTATGCCTCGTACACACTACCGGTTTTCCAAAGGGAAAACTGCCATGTTTGCTTTTGGTCGGGAAAACCGGCCGTGTGTATGCTCCATAGCAGTTTTCCTGACAGGAAAACTGCGAGCAAAAAAATGAGAACTTGATTCTCTGCATTTTTTTGCTCGGCAGTTTTCCTATGGGAAACACTGCAGTGGAGCATACACATGGCCGGTTCTCCCGACCAAAGCTGTCATGGCAGTTTTCCTGTCAGGAAAACTTGCCGTGTGTACACGGGGAAAAGCAACTGAGCAGGTTCTTGGTTTTCCCCTCGGGTTTCCCGGCGGACTTTTGACCGCTGGGAAACCCGATCGTGTGTACGAGGCATAAAGGGCCAAGCCCAACCCCTGAAAAAAAAACCCACATCATAATATCCCCTCCACCAAATTATTTGTGCACAAAGCAAGGTCCATAAAGACATGGATGAGCAAGTTTAGGGGGAAGGAACTTGACTGGCCTGCACAGAGTCCTGACGTCAACCCGATAGAACACCTTTAGGATGAATTAGAACAGAGACTGCGAGCCAGGCCTTCTCTTCCAACATCAGTGCCTGACCTCACAAATGCGCTTCTGGAAGAATGGTCAAACATTCCCATAGTCACGCTCCTAAACCTTGTGGACAGCCTTCCCAGAAGAGTTGAAGCTGTTATAGCTGCAAAGGGTGGGCCAACTTAATATTGAACCCTACGGACTAAGACTGGGATGCCATTAAATTTCATGTGCATGTAAAGGCAGGTGTCCCAATACTTTTGGCAACATAGTGTATGTTGACCTAAAACTGGACTGCTAGATCCAATTTTAGTCCATATTCCATAACTCCCATGGTTATAGAGTTATCTGCCTAAAACGTGGCTACACTAAGGTATAAGAAGTTACCAATCAGTTTAATGCCAAATACACCTACTTTACAAGGCTAATAAAAACGTTTACTTACTTTTCGCGATTGAAAATGACAAATTCTTGTTGAATGGCCTCTAGACATTCCTGCAGGTAGTCATCCTTTTTAAAAAAAAAAAAAAGTACAATGTTTTTGAATACATTTTATTCAAGTTTTTATCGTTTACATTTTTTATTTACATTCAAGAGGTACAGAATATATGAAAATATGGGCTATATTTATAGAAGCTCTTTCAGACGGACAGCTGGGAGTGGTACGGGCAGCTGACTCATGGTTTTACTGCCGCCCACCCACAATGGGCTGCACATGTGCCACAGCCACGCTGCTTTGCTTCAAGAGTTGAAGGAAAGAGAAGAAACCCCTGGAAGTCGCACAGTGTTGTCCTACAGAGATAGATAGAGTGGCAACCTCAGCCTGGACTTCAGCCAGTCCACGACCCAACGCGTTTCACTCTGCCCCCCCCCCCCAGAGCTTAGTAATTGCTTCAAGGCCGTGGCATTTTTAACTTGGAGTGCAGAGTTTGACAAGCGGCACTGCCTATGGAGTTCAATGGGGCCACACAGCAACCTCATGCAATGTATGCGATTGCTGTGCGGTAGTGTGGCATTACAGGGTTAAATCAGCGGGTATTAGACAATATACTCATCCTCATTGCCTGTCAAATGCTCTCTGAAAAGCGATCTGAAACCGCAAGTCTGAAAGAGTACTAAAGGTTTTCAACACAAGCTTTCTCCCATTTTTTTAATCGCATTTAATTGGAAACATTTAAGAATCTTTGGAAAAAGTTGTGTGAAAACCATTATAAAAAGACTCTTATACCCTGTACACACGGTCGGACTTCCGATGGAATAAAGTCCGATGGAATTTTCCGTGGGAATTCCGATGAAGCTGACTTCCATTAGTCTTGCCTATACACCATCAGACAAAATTCTGACCGTCCAAAACACCGTGACGTAAAACACGTACGACGGCACTATAAATGGGAAGTTCAAATCCAATGGCGCCACCCTTTGCTTTTGCTGATTTCGTGTTACCGCGCGTTAGTAAAAGTTTGGTGTTAGCCGATTCGCGCTTTTCATTCTCTGTGCTTTTCAGTCCGTTACAGCGTGACGAATGTGCTATCTCCATTACGAACGCTAGTTTTACCAGAACGAGCGCTCTCGTCTCCTAATTTAGTCTGAGCATGCGTAGATTTTTCTCTGATGGAGTTCCACACAGACGATTGGAATTTCCTATCAGTTTTTTTTCCATCGGAAAAATTTAAAACATGTTCTATTTTATTACACCGATGGAAAAAAGTCCCATGGGGCCCACACACGATCATTTTTTCAGATGAAAAAAGTCCATCGGAAAAACCGACTGTGTGTACAGGGCATTAGGGCCCTTGGTGTTCCGTTCGTCCTTTTTTTGTAATTTGTTCCTATGGGATTGCCATGTGTCCGTGTCTCTTCAGGTCCGTTGTTCTTAAATGGAGCAAGACTGCATCCTTTTCCATTTAGACGGATATGGACAGATATAAACAAATGCCGTCCATTTACGTCTGTCCGCTTTATGTAATTTTTTTAGGCAACAATAATTTTTGGTTTATACTTTTACAGTGCCTTGAAAAAGTATTCATACCCCTTGAAATTTTCCACATTTTCTCATGTTACAACCAAAAACGTAACTAACTTTATTAGGATTTTATGTGATAGATCAACACAAAGTGGCACATAAATGTGAAGTGGAAGGAAAATTATAAAGGGTTTTCAATTTTTTTTACAAATAAATACGTGAAAAGTGTGGGGTACATTTGTATGGCGCCCCCCCTGAGTCAATACTTTGTAGAACCCCCTTTCACTGCAATTACAGCTGCAAGTCTTTTTGGGGATGTCTCTACCAGCTTTGCACATCTAGAGAGTGACATTTTTGCCCATTCTTCTACGCAAAAGAAAAAAAGCTCTGTCAGATTGGATGGAGAGCATCTGGGAACAGCGATTTTCAAGACTTGCCACGGATTCTCAATGGGATTTAGGTCTGGACTTTGACTGGGCCATTCTAACACATGAATATGCTTTGATCTAAACCATTCCATTGTAGCTTTGGCTGTATGTTTAGGGTCGTTGTCCTGCTGGAAGGTGAACCTCCGGCCCAGTCTCAAGTTTTTTGCAGACTCTAATGCCGCATACACACGGCCGTTTTTAATGTCATTGAAAAAAACTAAGTTTTTCTCGACGTGATTTTTCTTGTTTCCTCTCAAGCCTGCCTTGCTTAGACACGTTCATGAAAAAAAATGCTCGAGCAAAGCGCGGTGACATACGAAATGTACGACGGCACTATAAAGGAAAAGTTCCATTCGGATGGCGCCACCCTTTGGGCTGCTTTTGCTGATCCTCGTGTTAGTAAAGTTTGGTGAGAGACGATTCGCGCTTTTCAGCCTCGTGCTCTTCAGTCCGTTACAGCGTGACGAATGTGCTATCTCCATTACAAACGCTAGTTTTACCAGAACGAGCGCTCCCGTTTCATCACTTAATTCTGAGCATGCGCGTTTTTTTTCCCCTCGTAAAAGCATACACACTACCGTTTTTCACGAAGTTAAAAAGAACGACGTGAAAAACGACGTGAAAAAATAGAGCAGGTTCTAAAAAATTTTAGGCCATTTTTCACATCGTTAAAAATGTTCTGGAGCCCACACACAATCGTTTTTAATGACCAATTTAAAAAATTGCATTTTTAACGTCATGAAAAACGGTCGTGTGTATGCGGCATAACAGGTTTTCTTCTAAGATTGCCCTGTATTTGGCTCCATCCATCTTCCCAATCAACTCTGACCAGTTTCCCTGTCCCTGCTGAAGAAAAGCATCCCCACAACATGATGCTGCCACCAACATGTTTCACAGTGGGGATGGTGTGTTCAGGGTGATGTGCAGTTTTAGTTTTCCGCCACACATAGCGTTTTGTTTTTAGGCCAAAAAGTTCAATTTTGGTCTCATCTGACCAGAGCACCTTCTTCCACATGTTTTCATCTTCCACATGTTTGCTGTGTCCTCCACATGGCTTCTCGCAAACTGGGCAAAAAACATGACTGAACTGATAACACCCATGTGAAAGACTCCAAGGATTACCTTTGTTCTCTGCTCAGTAATAATCATCATTATTGGCTATAGCCACTGTCCTTACTTCATAATTCAAAGCCCATGCATTCTGTTGTTACCGCGGACAATGAGTAAACTATGTGAATATTAAACATGCAAGACTTACAGACTGTGAACCGTCTTTACTGTTATCCCTGGACTTGTTCTTGGCCAGCCTTTTCTTCTTTTTATGTAGCGGTCTTGATTCCAAGATCATCTCTTCTAGTTCAAATGTGGGATCACAGTGCAGACGACCTTTCTACAGAGATAAAGAAACTCATAGAAGAGGGCTGAAGATGATCAGAAAACGACAACTTTTTATATCGGTTTTGTTATATCAGTAATAGAATAACCATCAGATAAGCCACCCAGATGGAAGTATTTACAGAGTAAAATAGATAGCTCCAGAGGGGAGTTTGATTCCCCTAAAAGGTCCCTACTTCCCCTTCGGGGCTGGTGCGCCCGTGCAAAACACATAAACATAGCCTAATGCCCTATACACAAGATCGGAATTTCCGATGGGATAAAATCCAATGGAATTTTCCGTCGGAATTCCGTTCAAGCTGTCTTATATCAGTCTTGCATACACACTGTCAGACCAAATTCCGACCGTCCAAAATGCGGTGATGTACAACACTACGACGAGCCGAGAAAAATGAAGTTCAATGCTTTAGAGCATGTGTTGACTTGATTCTGAGCATGCGTGATTTTTTTCTCCATCGGTGCTCCACACAGACGATCGGAATTTCCAATAGGATTTTTTTCCATCGGAAAAAAATAAAACACGTTCTATTTCTAAACTCCGATGGAAAAAAATCTGACGGGGCCCACACACGGTCGGAATATCCGATGAAAAAATTCCGTCAGACTTTTTTCATTGGAAATTCCGATCGTGTGTACAGGGGATAAGGCTTCAGTCACACTTATGCAACTTGTCATGCAACTTTGATATCCAAAGTTGCATGACAAGTCGCGTAAGTATGACTGAAGCCTTAAGCCTCGTACACACGACCGGTTTTCTCGTCAAGAAATGACAAGAAAACTGCTGGGAGAGCTTTCTTGCCGAGAAAACCGTTCGTGTGTATGGATTCTCGTCAAGAAAACTGCCGGGAATCTCGACGAGAAAAATAGAGAACCTGCTCTCTATTTTCTCGTCAGGATTCTCGTTTTTCTCGTCAGGATTCTCATCAGCCTGTTTCCCGACGAGACAACCGTTCGTGTGTATGCTTTTCCGAGTCTTAAAAAATTGCGCATGCTCAAATTCAAGTATGAGACGGGAGCGCTCCTTCTGGTAAAACTAGCGTTCGTAATGGAGATAGCACATTCGTCACGCTAAAACGAACTGAAAGCTCAAAGACTGAAAAGCGCGAATCGTTTCTACCCAAACTTTTACTAATACGCGGTAACACAAGATCAACAAAAGCAGCCCAAGGGGTGGCGCCATTGGAATCGAACTTCCCCTTTATACTGCAGTTGTACGTGTTGTACGTCACCGCGCTTTACAACGACGAGATTTGGAATTGACAGTGTGTATGCAAGGAAAGCTTGACAAGAATCTCGTCAAAAAAAAAACAACGTTTTTTTTACGACGAGATTCTCGTGTGTACGAGGCTTTAGGCTAGGTTGACAAGTTTTTCCCCAATGAAAAACTTGTGTGGATACATCTCCGCTACCATATTAATAGCAGTGCTGCACTTTCTACATTATTAAAGTCTTTCCCCATGTTTTCCAATGATAACCAATCATATATGTGCATCTTAAAACTGCAGAGACTTTAAAGTAGATCATGCACTACTTTGGTACGACTTCCATGCAATATGAGGGCTATAAACTTCAATGTTAACCATCAAACGTTGGATGAAAGTCATACCTGAATGTTATACAATGCAACAGTTGTCCATTATCACTGGTCAAAGCCAAAGTTGCATGCAAGTTGCCCCCATCCAAAGTTGCATCAAAGTTGCACCAAAAGTCGGCGCAACTTTGGAGTCATACAAGTGTGAAAGGAGCCTTGGAAATGATTTAGGTTTCAATCACACTTGTGTGACTTGTCATGGAAATTTGGCCATTAAAGTCGCATTATAAGTCGTTCCCCATGTTTTCCAATGATACCCATTCATATGCGTGACTTAAAGTTGCAGCAACTTCAAAGAAGTTCATGCACTACTTTGGTTCCGACTTTCATGCAACCTTCCATAGACTTAAATGTTAACCAGGGCCCTTCCATTAAGGGCGGACATCCATGCATCCCCCTATCCATGCATCCGGCCCCTTTCATGAATATCAATTGGGGGAGGGGGGGTTTGAAGCTCCTGATTAGAGCCAGAGGCTCTAATAGGCTTCAAAATAGGGTGGGCTCGGGGTACCAAGAATGCAAACTGAGCCCACCCACTTGTGTGACAATAGCAAATTAATATTCGCTATTCTCACACTGAATCTGGCTAATTTGGCTGTTAGTGAACGTAACGAATACGAATTTATCCGAAGTTACAAATTACTGTATATACTCGAGTATAAGCCGAGTTTTTAAACACAATTTTTTGTGCTGAAAATGCCCCCCTCGGCTTATACTCGAGTCACCTTTTTGCGCCTGATCTCCCGGATTTTTGGGGAGCCGGTACCGGCCGGCCGTAGGTCTCCTGGACCCCAAACATGGCACACATGTAGCCCCACTCTACCTCTACAAGTTTGCAAAGTTTCTTATCCGGGGGACCTACGGCCGGGTAGCACCGATTTTTCAAAGCCGGGCACCCCTTCCATAGACTCCAATGTTAAATGTCAGCCTAGTCATGGACACAGTGAGGCATGGACACAGTGAGACATGGACACAGTGAGGCATGGGCACAGTGAGGCATGGACACAGTGAGGCATGGACACAGTGAGGCAAAGTGAGGCACACCCTCGGCTTATACTCGAGTCAAGTTTTCCCAGTTTTTGTGGTAAAATTAGGTGCCTCGGCTTATATTCGGGTCGGCTTATACTCGAGTATATACGGTATCCAAAATAACGAATGCCGCATCTGAACAAATGGAACGGAACAAATTATTAATAATAAAACGTTTTTATTATTATTATTGTTATTTATTATTATTAATTTGTTACGTTCCATTCGTTTAGATACGGCATTCGTTATTTCGGATCATTTGTAACTTTGGATAAATTCGTATTCGTTACGTTCACTAGCAGCCAAATTTGAAAGGAAATTCCAATACCTATAATTAATAGTTAGTAATAGTTAAGTTATTATTAGTTAGTTATTATTTCAGATGTTCGAATTTTGTTTTTTTTTGAATTTTCGTATTTTCATTCTTTTGAATTTTCGTTCTTATTTTTGGATTTCCGAATTTCTGAATTTTCGAATTTCCGAATTTAAAAATTTCAGAATATTCGAAAAAAATCTGAAATTCGAAAATTTGGATATTACCAAATTACCAAATTTGTCTAAATTCGTAAAAAAATTAATTCGGAACTAAACGAATTGCACATGTCTAGATCCTGCACCTAAAAAAAGCCCTGCCTATATTAGCACGTAAGCTCTCTCCCAGTCTGAGCTCTATTATATAGGGTAGTATAATGACTCATTGAAAGTCAAATTCACCTATTTACACTTCCTGTATTAAAAAATACATCTAATGGTGTATTAATAAATACAATGTTGCATCATCTTCTGTCTTTCATATCTGACTTCATCTTTAAACACTATCTACTCACCTTGCTCACATATACCGTATATACTCGAGTATAAGCCGACCCGAGTGAGTATAAGCTGAGGTACCTAATTTAATTTTTTTTCCCATAAAAGCTGAGGTACCTAATTTTACCACAAAAAACTGGGAAAACTTATTGACTCGAGTATAAGCCTAGGGAGAGAATGCAGCAGCTACTGTAAGCAGAAAAGAGGGTCAACAATGCCCATTTGCAGCTTCACTGTGCCCATTTGCATGCCTCACTGTGCCCATTGCAACCTCACTGTGCCCATTGCAACCTCACTGTGCCCATCCTCACTGTGCCCATTGCAACCTCACTGTGCCCATCCTCACTGTGCCCATTGCAACCTCACTGTGCCCATCCTCACTGTGTCCATTGCAACCTCACTGTGCCCATTGCAACCTCACTGTGCCCATCTTCACTGTGCCCATTGCAACCTCACTGTGCCCATTGCAACCTCACTGTGCCCGATCAGTGTACCTGAAATTCTTGACAGGCTACGGGCGTCCATTCATTGTTGCGGTCTCCTCCTGGTCTTGTTTCGTTATAGGCGTTTCCCAGCAGACACTGTGTTCAGTGTTCCGCCTATCACGGACGTTCTCTCATCCTCTGACTCAGTTTTCCAGCAGACACTGTGTTCTGTGTTCCGCCAATCACGGACGTCTTTTTATCCTCGGACAAGAAGACGTCCGTGATAGGCGGAACACTGAACACAGTGTCTGCTGGGAAACGCCTATCACGGAAGGGACCAGGAGGAGACCACGACTTTTAAACAATGAATGGACGCCTGTAAAAAATTTCAGGTACACTGACTCGAGTATAAGCCGAGGGGGGTATTTTCAGCCTTAAAAAAAGGGTTGAAAAACTCGGCTTATACTCGAATATATACGGTAATTCATATAACTGGTATAGCAAAGAGTATTCATAGAAAGAAATTACTTGCATTTGGAACAAAACCTGGTTCCACTTTCTTCTCCAGAATATCTTCCCAGACAAAATCTGCTAAATGTGTTGATGTCTGAATATCAAGTAGGCAAGAGCAGCGATGTTCCGGGTTTACCGTCAATAGCTGTAAAGATAAAAAAATAGATATTTTTTTTTTAGCCAGAGCTAAAAGTTTACCCTGGGAAACTGCTAAAACCCTCATATCCTTCTTTTACAACCTTTGAACCCTGAAGGAACCCTTGAAAAAATGTTCAGGTCTCAGAGAATCCCTGAAATAATCTTCATTACCCACCAGCGACGTACCCGTACATGGCTAGACTTCAAGTGGTTATACCGAGAGGGTCTTGGTACCGTTTTTTAGAGGCAATGGTCGGCTTTCTTGTAAAAGCAATCCTAGCGGCTAACTAGCCACTGGATTGCTTACAATACTGTTGGATTGCTTTTACAAGCCCCCTTCCGTGACTTTACTGGGATCTCCTGTCACACCGGGAGTCCTGATTGACCAGCCGGCGCTTCTGCCAGCTGAACGGAGAACCGAACAAAGACCAGTTTGTTTCATAACATTAGTACATCATGTATGCGTTAAAATGCATACATGATGTACTGATGTTATGAAACTGTAAACCTGTAAACTACCTTTTACGTATTAACCACTTACCGGCCAGCCGTCGTCGTTATATGGCGGCAGGTCGGCACGATCCCGTGAACCGCCATAGGTGTATGTCGGTCCCTTTAAGTGGGATAGCAGGCACGCGCCCGCTGCATCGCGCTGGTGCTGATGCTCATGACCAGCAGTCGCGATGATGTAAACACACAAATCCCTGTTCTGTTCTGTGAGGAAAGACAGATCGTAAGTTCCTAATAACTAGGAACCACGATCTGTCATTTCCTCTAGGTCAGTCCCATCCCCCTACAGTTAGAACACACACCAGGGAACACAATTAACCGCTAGATCGCCCCCTAAACACACCGATCCACGTTCTGTGGAGAGGAGGAGAGGGGAGGAGAGACAGATTGTGTGTTCGATAGTATATAGGAACACTGATCGGTCTCCTCCCCAAGTCAGTCCCCTCCCCCCCACAGTTAGAATCACTCCCTAGGTAACACATTTAACCCCTTGATCGCCCCCTAGTGTTAACCCCTTCCCTGCCAGTGACATTTACACAGTAATCAGTGCATTTTTAAAGCTCTGATCGCTGTAATAATGATCCCAAAATAATGTCAAAAGTGTCCGATCTGTCCGCCGCAATGTCACAGTCACGATAAAAATCGCAGATCGCCGCCATTACTAGTAAAAAATATAATATTAATAAAAATGCCATAAATCTATTCCCTATTTTGTAGGTGCTATAACTTTTGCGCAAACCAATCAATATACACTTATTGAGATTTTTTTTTTTACCGAAAATATGTAGAAGAATACATATCAGCCTAAACTGAGGAAACATTGGGATATTTATTATAGCAAAAAGTAAAAAATATTATGCTTTTTTCAAAATTGGCGCTCTTTTTTTGTTTATAGCGCACAAAATAAAAAATCGCAGAGGTGATCAAATACCACCAAAAGAAAGCTATAAAAGTGTAATTTGGGTACAGTGATGCATGACCGTGCAATTGTCATTCAAAATGTTACACCGCTGAAAGCTGAAAATTGGCCTGGGCAGGAAGGGGGTGAAAATGCCCTGTATTGAAGTGGTTAAAAGGTCAAATAAAAAAAAAACAAATAAAAAAAAAACACTGACACCGTCCACTCCCCCCCCCCCCCAAAAAAAAGCACAAAAAAAAAAAAAACAATTGTAAAAAGTAATTAAAAAAATTCATTGTAAAAAAAAAAAAAAAACTACTGACACAGTCCACTGTCACATAACATTAACCACTTAAGCCCCAGACCAATACGCAGCATAAAGACCAGGTCCCTTTTTGCGATTTGGCACTGCGTCGCTTTAACTGACAATTGCGCGGTCGTGCGACGTGGCTCCCAAACAAAATTGACGTCCTTTTTTTCCCACAAATAGAGCTTTCCTTTCGTGGTATTTGATCACCTCTGCGGTTTTTATTTTTTGCGCTATAAACAAAAATAGAGCGACAATTTTGTAAAAAATTCAGTATTTTTTACTTTTTGCTATAATAAATATCCCCAAAATATATATATATATAAAAAAAAAAAATGTTTCCTCAGTTTAGGCCGATACGTATTCTTCTACATATTTTTGGTAAAAAAAAAATGCAATCGGCGTTTATTGATTGGTTTGCGCAAAACTTATAGCGTTTACAAAATAGGGGATAGTTTTATGGCATTTTTATTAATTTATTTATTTTTTACTAGTTATGGCGGCGATCACATTATGGCGGACACATCGGACACTTTTGACACATTTTTGGGACCATTGTCATTTTTACAGCGATCAGTGCAATAAAAATGCACTGGTTACTTTAAAAATGACACTGGCAGTGAAGGGGTTAACCACTAGGGGCGCTGAAGGGGTTAAGTGTGCCTAGGGGCGTGTTTCTAACTGAGGGGGGCGTGGCTACGAGTGACACGTCACCGATCTCCGCTCTGATTACACAGAGCGGAGATCGGTGACAGTGTCAGTAGGCGAGCGGGGAGATGTGTTTACACTAACATCTCCCCGCTCCATCCCTCCGTGAGACGATCGCGGGGATCTCCGCGGCGATCGAGTCCGCGGGACCCGCGGTCCGACTTACGGGGATGACTGCAGGGTCGCGAGCGCGCACGCGCGACCACACGGCAGGCAGTTAAAGGGGACGTACAGGTACGTGATTGTGCCTGTACGAGCCATTCTGCCGACGTATATATGCCGTGATCAGCCCTTAAGTGGTTAAAAAGAAAAAAGTATTGGAAATCGGTATCGGCGAGTACTTGAAAAAAAAGTATTAGTACTTGTACTCGGTCTTAAAAAAGTGGTATCAGTGCAACCCTAATCTATGAAAAACTATTGTTTTCTATGTGCCCTTGAAATGACCTACAATTATCCAATGCAGAAACACGCGGGTCACTGGACATGGTGTGAACGAGCCCTAAATTGGTGAATCTATAGCTCGGCCGTCACTAAATGGCGGCCCGCGGTCCAATTCCGGCCCCTTTGACGCTTCTGCCAGGACCGCCAAGCCGCCAGTAATGTTAGCAAGTGTTTGCTGAGACCACGGGTTTCCTTAGCAACCAGTGACACTGCGTGAAGACTCACACTCGCGGTCCGCGAGTAGGGGCGTGACGTCACATGCGTGCCCCGCCCCCTGCTGCTCGCAGTTCCAGGGTCCAGGCTCTCCTTGTGAGAAAGGGCGTGAGGTCACATGCGCGCTCCGCCCCCCTTCTGCTCGCGGTTCCCGGGTCCTGGTTCTCTATATGCCGCAGCTTCCGCCCCTTCAGTGTTCTACTTGTGCCCTCCTGCATTCAAGGTATGTGGGCAACATGTTGACCATGTATTGTGCTCACTGCTGGGCATATTTTGTTAAAGGTCACGCTGATGGGCACCTTTTTTTATGTTAAGGGGCACTCTGATGGACACATTTTATTTTAAGGGGCACGCTGATGGGTATATTTTTAATGTGCACACTGATGGACACATTTTGTTGTGCCCCTTAACATAAAATGTGCCTATCAGGCGTGCACATTTAAAATATACCCATCAGCGTGCCACTTAAAATAAAATGTGCCCATCAGAGTGCCCCTTATTTTATGTTAAGGGACACTCTGATGGGGACATCTGATGTAAGGAGGCACTCTGATGGGAATGCTTGATGTAAAGGGGCACTGTGATGGGGACACCTGATGTAAAGGGGCACTGTGATGGGGACACCTGATGTAAAGGGGCACTGTGATGGGGGACACCTGATGTAAAGAGGCACTGTGATGGGGACACCTGATGTAAAGAGGCACTGTGATGGGGACACCTGATGTAAAGAGGCACTGTGATGGGGACACCTGATGTAAAGGGGCACTGTGATGGGGACACCTGATGTAAAGAGGCACTGTGATGGGGACACCTGATGTAAGGAGGCACTCTGATGGGAATGCTTGATGTAAAGGGGCACTGTGATGGGGACACCTGATGTAAAGGGGCACTGTGATGGGGGACACCTGATGTAAAGAGGCACTGTGATGGGGACACCTGATGTAAAGAGGCACTGTGATGGGGACACCTGATGTAAAGGAGCACTGTGATGGGGACACCTGATGTAAAGGGGCACTGTGATGGGGACACCTGATGTAAAGGGGCACTGTGATGGGGACACCTGATGTAAAGGGGCACTGTGATGGGGACACCTGATGTAAAGAGGCACTGTGATGGGGACACCTGATGTAAAGAGGCACTGTGATGGGGACACCTGATGTAAAGAGGCACTGTGATGGGGACACCTGATGTAAAGGGGCACTGTGATGGGGACACCTGATGTAAAGGGGCACTGTGATGGGGACACCTGATGTAAAGGGGCACTGTGATGGGGACACCTGATGTAAAGGGGCACTGTGATGGGGACACCTGATGTAAAGGGGCACTGTGATGGGGACACCTGATGTAAAGGGGCACTGTGATGGGGACACCTGATGTAAAGGGGCACTGTGATGGGGACACCTGATGTAAAGGGGCACTGTGATGGGGACACCTGCTGTAAAGGTGCGCTGTGATGGGGAAAAATGGGGACTTGAGTTTCGGACCTCGGCCCAAAGAAAATTTTAGTGACCGGACCTCCTTGAATTTTAATTCAAGACCCCTGCTATAGCTTATAATTGACAAGCCTGTCTCTTCTACACTGCTTCGTTTTCACCAGTAGATGTCACTGATGATTTACCACGTTTTCCAAATAGTTTCCAATATTTATCTATACTATTTACGTACAAGATGTATGAGATCTTCCCAGACTTTAAATGCATTCAGGGTAGTGACTGTTCGCGATTCTGTACCGCCTATATCATTTTGAACCAAGCATGTATTTTTTTTTATTTATTTGCACGATAAAAAAAAAAAAAACACTTTTGTTTCTTTTACAGTCAGACTATATTGCTGAGCTTCGGAGCCGTATGTCACAGCAGGCTACACAAATACTATATTTCATGCTTCAATCACGGATTGCCGAACTAGTTATTTTCAGCTTTTAGAAAGGCCAATTTCACAGTAGTCTACGTTTCCCAGCCAGGCTTCAAGTGCGTACTTTATTAATGGAAGTGTGGCTTGAACATGCCATAGACGGAGCTCAATGCGAATGTCCAAATTCATACAAATATTTTGAACACTGCAGAAAAATTCATTCATGGATATGATTGCTATGTTAGAAAAGTAAAAAGCTTTATAAAGAAGAAACAATGGCTTAAAAAAATAAATAAAATTGTGTTAACTACATTTTTTATTTTTACAGGGTCACAGGTATTGTATTCTAAAAAGAAGATTACTTCCTAATTGTACTAAAAATAGACAACAATAGGCAATTATGTACTGTAACATGGAAGGCTCAGTTCACCCCATACAGGTGCGAACGAGTGGGCGCCTTTCCCATGTGTCGCATATATAGCAGGCCGTTCATTTTAGTTGACTGCTCTATGCGTGTGCGGTTGCCAATTATTGGTATCGCCACCCATCTGCTATAGGCAGGACTGCTGACAGGGGGGGACCACCAGCCCTCCTGTAGAGGGCCCCAGCACACAGAGGGGCCCGGACAGCAAGAGGATCGGTGGAGAACTCTGTGTCTCTCATGCAGGTTTCTCCCCCTCTCCTCAGGTAGGCTGTACGGGGCCCCATGATTCCTAACAGCGGCCCTGGCTATAGGGCAACATGTCTCTGTGCCTGTCACGATTTTGCACGCATTCCAGACGCACAGTAGTGTGAAGCTAGCCTGAAACAGTGTTTAGGTCTACATTATTACATTATAACTAATACACCCTCTGAACAGGTTCTCACCACATGCAGTCCAGGCCGTTTTTTTCCTGCATGAAAAAACAAATGGACAGTAGGTTACATGGATTCCAATGGCATAGTTCACACCAGTGCAGTGCCTTCCAGAACAGTCAACAAAAGTAGAATGTGCTGCATTTTTCTCTGCAAGGAACTGTACTGGAATGCGGCAAACGCATCAAAAATGCACCTGAACGCATCGAAAATGCACCAGATTGCACTACACCAAAAAAAAAGAAGAAAAATGTAAAAAATAAAAATAAATAGGGAAAGACACATCTGGAACTCATCAAAAACGTGTCAAAAATGCACATGCAGAAAAACATCCGGACTGCGTTTCTGTGGTGTGAACCGGCCCCATAGGAATAATTAAAGCAGAGCTCCACCCAAAAGGGGAAGCTCTGCTCGTCTTCCTCCTCCCCTCTGGTGCCACATTTGGCACCTTTCAGGGGGGAGGGGGGAACGGGTACCTGGTTTTGACAGGAACCCGCTCCCACTTCCGGGTGAGCCAGACTTTGCACTCTCCAGTCTTAGTAAATCAACCCCATAGAGTTCAAATGTACTCACTGCCTAAAGCCTCGTACACACGGTCGGACTTCAAACAAACTTTTCCGTGGATTTTTGTCCGAAGGGAGTTGGCCGGGCACACCCATAGCATACACACGGCAGGACTTTTCTGCAAACTTTTTCAACATCACGTGGTTTTTCTGCTCTTTACCGCCACCCTTTGGTCAACTTCTGCTATTGTTGGTTGATTTTAACATTGGTTCTGGGCATGCGTATTTGTACTTCGGACAAAAGTCCGATGGATTTCTGTACACACGATAGGACTTTGCACCGTAGGACTTTTGTTGCCGAAAAGTTTGTCCGTTTGCAGAGCGAACTTTTGTCCGGAGAAAACTGAAAAACTTTGTCCGATTGAGCGTACACACGGTAGGATTTTTTTGAAAACCTGTTAATTTTGAAGTTTGTTGTCAAAAAGTCCTACCGTGTGTATGGGGCTTTAGCCCCGACTCACAGGACTGTAGTGCGTCACACATAGAACAGTCCATTCATTTCAATGGGCTGCTTTACACGCAACAAACGCAACTTACTACTAGACTCTCTGCGGCCTTTGATACTGTTGACCATCCCCTCCTCCTCAAAAAACTCCACTCTCTTCCTACCTATCACAGCGCTCCTTCAGTGTTACCTATAATCCTGTCTCCTCCTCTCCACTTCCTCTTTCTGTGGGGATCCCCCAAGGTTCTGTCCTCAGACCCCTCCACTTCTCCATCTACATCTCCTCCCTCGGTCACCTGATAAACTCTCATGGCTTCCAGTACCACCTCTATGATGATGACGCCCAAATTCTATCTCTCCACTCCTCACCTCAATCCTTCAGTCTTCGCTTGCATTACGAACTTACTAACTAACATATCAGCTTGGATGTCGCACCGCTTCCTCAAACTCAATCTTTCTAAAACTGAGCTCATAATATTCCCTCCTGCCTGTGCCCCTTCCCCTGATTTGTCCATCAAGATCAATAACACAAACATCAGTCCCCTTCCTCATGCCCGGGTACTAGATGTAATCCTGGACTCTGAACTGTCCTTTCAGCGCCAAATCCAATCACTGTCCAAATCTTGTAGACTTCATCTCCGTAACATCTTCAAAATACGCCCCTTTTTAACTGTTGAAATCACTAAGGAACTTATTTACTCCCTTGTTATCTCTCGCCTTGACTATTGTAACTCCCTCCTCATTGGCCTACCTCTCTGCAGGCTATCCCCCCTTCAGTGTATCATGAATGCCGCTGCCAGACTCATCCACCTTACCAACCGTTCAGTGTCCACCACCCCTCTCTGCCAATCCCTCCACTGGCTTCCCATTTCCCAACAAATAAAATTCAAAACAATAACAAAGCCATTCACAACTCAGCCCCGAGCTACATCACCAATCTTGTCGCCAAATATCACCTAACCCATCCTCTCCGCTCCTCCCAAGACCTCCTGCTCTCTAGATCCCTTGTCTCCTTCCCCTATGCTCCTCTCCAGGACTTCTCCAGAGCCTCTCCCATCCTCTGGAACTCACTACCCCAATCTGTCCGGCTATCTCCTACTCTGTCAATTTTTAGGTGATCCCTGAAAACTCATCTCTTCAGGGAAGCCGATCCTGCCTTCAGCTAATAACTGACTCTTCTTTTTCTCCCATCAGTTCATCCCCCACAGTTTTTACCTTTTGTTCCACCAGCCCCTCACTATTAGATTGTAAGCTCGCAGGAGCAGGGCCCTCCCAACACTCTTGTATTGAATTGTATTGTTGCTGTCTCCCTGTATATTGTAAAGCGCTGCACAAAATGTTGGCGCTATATAAATCCTGTATAATAATAATAATAATGTATCGGTGCCCCCGTAGGAGCCACTGAGTGTTGTCGTCCACCTGTCACCCTGCCCAGCCCGGCATTCACTTCCCAGTCACCTTAAGAAAATGAACAGTCCATGTGCTTGTTTGTTTTTGTTTGTTTTATTGAGGGAATTTAACTTGGATGGGGCGAGGGAAATATGGGAATGTTCAAGCACATGATTAAGCACAACTGTATTGTGTGAAACGCATCTAAAAGACCTGTGTGGTGGTGTCCTTTGATGTCATCTTGGTGATCAATAAACAACATTTTGGATTTCAATCATTGTGCAGCCATTTCTTTCTTTATCTACTTACCCACGGAGGCGGGCCGGGGCTAGCACTTGGTTGGACATTCCTTTCAGGCACTAATTTTATCCACCTGGAGCGGTGAGTCCTTCATTCTTGGGAAATATGGGATGCCCGGTGGATTGTATATCAATCAATTGGTGGTTCACCCTACAACAACCCCGCAGCTCGGCTGACCCTGGGTATTTAAGGAGGCCTGCCCCCTGCCAATCCAGGTTGGGGATTGGTCAGGGCTCCTTAGAACTCCCCAGGCAGCTCCACCTCTCCTCTCCTCCTCTCCTTCTAGAATCCTCCAGAAGAAAGTGGGAGGTCTCAGTGAGGCTGCTTGTGAGTCACCAGCTGCTAAACTCTGATGCCGTGTACACACGATCGAGTTTCACGGCGGTGAAAACACCGCCGTGAAACCCGACGGGAAAAACGAGGACCGGCTTGGTCCCCTACACACGGCCGGTTTTCATGACAGGTTTTCTCTTGGTCGAAAAAACCGGCCGTGTGTAGGCTAGAAAAAAATGCAGCGATTCGCGACGAGAAAAATTAGAGCATGTTCTAATTTTTCTCGTCGTGATTCTTGTCGTTTTTCTCGTCGGGAAAAATGCTGGAAAGCCCTCACACAGCTGTTTTTCTCGTCCAAGAGAAAAAATTTAATTTTTCCCGACGCGAAAAGTGATCGTGTGTACACGGCATTAGCCACTCTCAACCCACACAAACCACACAAACCAAAACAAACAGGCCTGGCTGCTAGCCAGGCCTGCCTAAATTTACTAAATCCTAATCTAGCACCTATCTAGCACCTATCTAGTAGAGGGTGCTACAATAATAATGATAAAAAGAAGCTCAAATCTTGAGCTTTGCGTGTGTTTTTTTCACATGCCACGTTTGGGGTGCCATTAACAATGAATGGCACTGCAATCGTGACATGGTTCTTTTATGAATTTCCTAAACATATGCAAAATGTCCTGATTTTGCACACATTCATACATGACTACTAGTGCTAATGCAGGCTTAGGGCTCACTCAGACAGGCGCTTTTGTTGAACACTTTTAAATGTAAATGGCAGCAACAGGCTGCATTTGGCTGCTTAGCCTGCAATGTAATGGAACCCTTAATAAGACCTGCAGGATCCAAAGAAATACAAAGTAAATCAGGTCAAATACGGCCTCATAACTGTCATCCACCATATACAACTATATATACTGTATGGTAAATGTATCATTATTTCTACAGGAATAAAATTTGTTCCATACGTTCTAAAAAATGAAGAAACCTAGAACTACAGCAATACTCTTTTGAACATTTGAAGTCTTTATTAAAACGATTGCAGCAGCAGATACAATTCTCTATCTGCAGTCCACAAACTAGGAACTGTAACTCGCATTAAACAATAATTATTTGCCTCAGGGCTTCACCATATGACATGGAGAAGTCAAAAACCTTAAAGTGATTGTATAGCTAAATTAAATAAAAAATAACAAACATGTTTATACTTACCTGTTCTGTGCAATAGAATTGCACAGAGCGACCGCAAATCTCCTCTTCTCGGGTCCCCCCGCTGGCGCTCTTGGCCCCCTCCTCTCTGTCCAGTACCCTCATAGGAAGCTGCCTCCCATGGGGGGCACTTGTGCGTGCTCGCTCCCAAGCCCTGCTGCTGCGTCCATTGACACAGGCCCCGTCCCCCACTCCTTTGTCACTGGCTTTGATTGACAGCAATGGCTCCAGGTGCCCCAGCAAAGCCAGTAAGACCCCGAAATGAGGGGAGAGAAGAGCTGCAGACATGCAGAGCGCTGGATCGATTGAGGGCTCAGGTAAGCAAAAGGGGGGGGGGGGCTGATACTTAAAAAAATTCCCTTAAAGTGTTACTAAACCCAGGACCCTGCATTCACAATATGTGGTCTCCCACAGTACACAGAACATGGAAATGCAATTATTTTAGTGTAGCACTACCCCCGTAGGAGCTGCTGGTTTAAAGTTTTGGCCCGTGTCAGGGATCCCTCTTGAAGAGCTGTCATGAATGTTCACACCAACGCTTGGTTACTTTTTCTTCAAAAGCTTTATTATACCAGTTCCAACAGAGGATTAGAGGGATAGGGGAGGTTCAGGTACCTTGCTTTGCGGATCATGGGTACAATCTTATATCCAGAGGACAAATCAGTTCCACGCTGGATTCAGCAACCACCGGATAGGCCTACTCTCACTGGCCTAGCAACCGGTGCGAAGCTCGTTCAATGTCTCTGCCACAGACTTGATGAGTGCCGTCGCGTCGTTCCACAATCTTCCGCCACAAGATCGTGTAACCACACTGACACTTTGCAAAAGTTCCTTCAAAAGTACACAGCTCGCGGTGCCAGAATCTTTCAGCCAGCCGGCAGCACCATGAGGCAAACTGGCCAGGATGCGTCCTTCAATTGAGTCCCCAATTGTTCCGCTTCTTCTCACAGGCAAGACCGCGTAGGACCATCCCTGGACTGGTAGGCCACAGCAACTCCTGGGCCTACTTCTCAGTTGCAAAGCCTCTGGCCAGCAGGCCCCAAGGCCGAAAATGGCTCGCACATCCCTGAGGCCAGGAGGGCCCTCAGGTCAGTATCCGGCAACGAACCCCGATAGAGCGGTCTCTGTCTCTTAAGTACCCCCTCCCAGAATGCACAGCAGGTTGACCACGCCCCCTGAGTCACTTCTGGGAAAGGAATACCCAATACACCTAGCCTGCTGCATTTCCAACCCTGACCTGTGGTGACAGTGACACCTACTGTCAGGTGGAAAACGCGCAACCCAGCTAGGCTGAAACAAAGCCAACAATTTAGCATAATCCTTCTGAGCTAAACTACAGCTCAGATAACGAAATTTAACACATAGCGCCTACCCAACAGGAGTAGGGCGCTACATTAGTAAATATACACTACTAAATACCTTTGCTCATCAGCAGTATTTAGCAGTCTTGTGATTTCTATCCGTGTCCAGCCAAGCACTGGTTAAAGCTTTTACGAGTTTTCTGACTGACCTTTGCCATACAGCAAGGTTGCAAAACAACCATTTTTAGTCCACTCACATAGTCTTAAATAATATTATATCCTTTCCTCATTGATTCACCTACATCTCACTCTTATGTTTATGTTCACATTAGGGGTGCTCGGGAGGCCTTGATCCGCCGGGGTTGCTGTCCGTGTTTGGGTGCCGCCGCTGCGCATGCCCCCTCGGCTCCCGACCTTGATGTCTTTGGGAGGACCCAGGGCCCTTGGCATTGTGTGTTCCAATGCATACATATCTGTAAGTTACCTTGTCTTAGATGGTCTTGGGAGGTCATTATCCTTCTCCCCTTAACTGACAAAGTTCACTTACCCAATAAATTACTCTATTGCAGATGCCTCACCTATCTGCTCCTGATGAGCAGTTTAAAGCCGCAAAACGCGTCGATCTAACAGTACCATCGTGTATGCTATTACACACCTATCAAGATATGTGTTTTTTTTTTACCATTTCTATATTTTATAGGGATTACAAAGACCATAGACTGTGCAGATGCTACCTTTTGTATTGGTTTTTACCCCAACCTATGAATACTGGTGGACCCCTCAATTGTATCTTGTACCATGTTACTACTAGTTATTATCAGGCTAGAAATTGTCACCACGTGATTGGTGCATTTCTCTGTTTGTATAACTAATGTGTGTAAACATGTTTTTTATGTACCAATAAATGGTTTAATATTCCACCTTGTTATTCATTTTGTCACCACGAGCTTCACATAAAGTCCCACCCCTTTTTTGTTTTGCAACCTTGCTGTTTTGCAATTTTGCTCCCATCGTCATATGACAGGGATGGAGGCGCATGGCTTTACCCAGTCATGGCTTCATTTAAAGTCCCAACTTCCCAATCCCCCTCAATATTCATCCTTTGCCATACAGTTCAAATAATCATGATCATTACTAGTCCTTTTAGGTTCCAGTAAGACTTCAAAAGATGTTAAATGCTTTTACTTTAGTTTCACTTACAGATGGGTTGCTAAGAATAGAACAATCAAAGAAAATTTAAGATTCTACTTCCATAAAATTGCAAATCACAAAAAACACAAGCTAGCTACAAATAATGAGATGTGTCTTTTGTTTATGTGCAATCAAAACATGGAATTGTGGTACTGTAAAGTCTCCACTTTGATTGCAGTTTCAAAAAGCAAAGAATCCTGTTTCATGAAGATGAGTACTTGTTAAGGCAATCAACATATTCATTACCCACAAGTCGATACATATTGATAATCTGATGCAGTTATTCTCAACCAGGGATCCAAGGAACCCTAAGGTTCCTTTACAAGTCGCTAGGGGTTCCTTGAGCTGTGGCTGATTGACCCCCCCCCCCCCCAATCTGCCTGCATAGTTCTAGTGCCAACACCACTTGACGGAGTCTTTTATTTGTCATAGGACGGCATTCTGACCACCATTGTAAGAGGCATTTTTCTTAGGCTGCTTTTACACTGCTCCTTTGCAAAAATGCAGTAAGAACACATATGCGTTTTTTTGCCATGTTTTTGCTGTGTGCTTTCACACTGGGGCCGTGCGCTTGCGGGACAGGAAAAAAAGTCCTGCAAGCAGCATTTTCGGGGTGGTGTAGGAGTGCTCCTACACCGCCCCTGCCCATTGGATTGAATGGGGAGCGCTTCCGAAGCACCTGTAAAGCACTTTGGAAGAGGCGCAACACGGGCAGTTTTAACCTTTTCTTCGGCCGCTACCGGGGGTTAAAAGCGCCCTGCTAGCAGCCGAAAAGCGCCACTAAAACGACAGTAAAGGGCCGATAAAACTAGCGCCCCAGTGTGAAAGGGCTCTAAAGGTTCCTCTGGGGTAAACAGGTCGAGAAAGGCACGTCTAATGATTACATAGATTATATTATAGGAGAAGTGCACAATATTAATAAAAACAAACATATATACTCACCTGTATGGCTGCAGCATCGTTCCAATGCTGCAACTATCCCCTGCTGGCTTTAAAACCGAGAACTAAGCAATCACATGACCACTGATCATTCAGTTCTTGGTCTTTACTGAGCAGGCAGTGGTGATGGTCAGTCATGGGCTCTCTGCTCTGCCCCTCCAACGTTCACTGGAGCGTCGGGCTGTGGAGGGGCTGGGAGCGGCTGGCTCAGTCTCTCAGCGGTGTACCGAGAGGCTGAGGCAGCTGCCGACCATGCATT
This sequence comes from Rana muscosa, assembly GCA_029206835.1. Classification (NCBI taxonomy): domain Eukaryota; kingdom Metazoa; phylum Chordata; class Amphibia; order Anura; family Ranidae; genus Rana; species Rana muscosa. The sequence continues at coordinate 282,744,866 of CM055123.1, forward strand.
TGGGTGGATCCCAACATTATTGTTAGGATTCCTGCAGAGTCTGGACCGGCTCTGTGATATCAGCCAACAGCGGACTTTAGCCCTGTCGGGTGAATCTGGGTCACAGGATTGCAGAAATAAGTGCACACCTGTGACCCAGAGGAGAAGTGTGGCCAGAAGAGCTTCGGTCATACTTTTCTTTTAATAGTTGGGTTCTAACTGTTTTTGTCTTCATTCTTCATCATTTGGTTTTCATCCCCCTATGGTGTATGGAGACCCCATTGTTAAAAGCTCCTGCACTAAGCCATCTGAACCAAGCAAGGATCTCTAATATTTATTCTTGTGATGTTACCATACAGAGATGGCTCTTAGCAATCAGCAGTGATGGAAAGAATAGAACTGGCCCCTTGGACATCCTTTGAACCCCTAAAACATTTGGGCTTTGTGTAATATCAAAGATTGCATAGACAGAACATCACCAAAGGCAGTTTCCTCCCTCTTATGCCCCATACACACAATCGTTTTTCATGCCGTTAAAAATGCCATTAAAAAAAATGGCCATTAAAAATGATCGTGTGTAGGCTCCAGAGCATTTTTAACGACGTGAAAAACGGCCATTAAAAATTTCGAACATGCTCTCTTTTTTCACGTCGTTTTTCATGTCGTTTTTTTTAACGACGTGAAAAACGATAGTGTGTATGCTTTAACGACGTGAAAAAAAACGCGCATGCTCAGAATCAAGTATGAGACAGGAGCGCTCGTTCTGGTAAAACTAGCGTTCGTAATGGAGATAGCACATTCGTCACGCAGTCACGGACTGAAAAGCACGAGACTGAAAAGAGCGAATCGTCGCTCAACAAACTTTACTAACAAGAAGTGTGGCGCCATTCGAACGGAACTTCCCCTTTATAGTGCCGTCGTACGTGTTGTACGTCACTGCGCTTTGCTTGATCGTTTTTTTAAATGATCGTGTGTACGCAAGACAGGCTTGAGAGGAAACATGAAAAAAAACGACGTGAAAAACGGCAAGAAAAAAAATGGCAAGAAAAACGATCGTGTGTATGGGGCATTACACTGTCCACCTAATCTACAAGATACTGTCCCCAAAACACTCATCTTCAAGGAAACCTATTCTTTTACCAAAACTCCCTTGAAGTTTAAATGACCCTATGCATTTTCTTTACTAAAGGGGTAAATAGTTAAGAGAGCATTTTAAGAATATAATACAGTATTCTCAATCGTGAAAAAAAGGTGACAATTCGAATGTCAATGTAGGGTATGTGACAGTTTTGTAGATTGTAGAAAATTTATTTCAAATTAGGCTAACTTCTGCATGGGTTCTGTAGAAAGTATGGTGGATAAAGCATCTTCTGCCTGCACAGTTATGAGAACCATTCATGAGTTTCAGGATTTTAGCATAAATGTCATCAGTCTGCAAAAAAAAAAAAATGCTGCTGGAGTGTTTAGGATCACACACAGCATATAAAAAACTTTACTTCAACACTTCGGAGTCCTAACACAACTCTCCCATTCATCATTTAGAGCAGTGGTCCACAAATTGCCACCCCAGGGCCAGATGTGGTCCTTTTCTTGCCTTTATCTGGCCCTTGGGGCACTATTCCAATGATAGGGCACCATTTACCCTACTGACACCATCAGTGGGACACTATTCTTCCTATTATAAACAATGATGGGGCACTGATGCTGGTGCATTTTCCACTCCCACTGGCCACAGTCCCCCCCCTAAAGCCTGAAGGACAGTAAACTGGTTTCTTGCTTAGAAAGTCTGGAGACCCCTGATTTAGAACCCCCAAAACATGTTGACCTATCCTTATGGATGTTTTTGGTTGAATAAATACACTATGGGCTCATTCACACTAGCGGTTGGGGGGTGTTAAAACCCCATGGCTGAGCATTTTTCCACCCCCTAATAGCTCCACTTTAGCTGGATAGGCAGTGGCCGGAGTGTACACAAGCTGCGATGCTTTGGCTTTTGCCAGGTGCTACTGCATTCAGGTGAATGTGGTTACTTTGCAACCGGGTGCAATGCACAAAGTTGCAGCGAGCTAGGGAGGGATTCAAGGGGTAAAAGCAGTCGATAAGGAGTTGATACAATGCCTCCTCACTGCCTGTTAATTCTCTCTTAAGAGCAATCTGAGCACGAATCTCTCTTCAAAGAGCAAAGCTAATGTAAAGGAGCCTGTAGACTCTAAAGCATTGTACACACGAATCGGATTTCCTATGGATTTTAAACCGATGGATTTTTCTATCGGAAATCCGATGAAGCTGACTTCCATCAGTCTTGCCTACACACCATCAGTCAAAAAACTGATCGTTCCAAACGCTGTGACGTAAAACACTCCGACCAGCCAAGAAAAATTAAGTTCTATGCTTCTGAGCATGCGTCGACCTGATTCTGAGCATGCGTGGGTTTTTTTGTCCGATGGAGTTCCCCACAGACGGTAGTAATTTACTATCGTTTTTTTTTCCATCGGATAAATTTAAAACATGTTCTATTTTTTAACACCGATGGAAAAAAGACCGATGGGGCCCAAACACGATCGGTTTGTCCGATGAAAAAAGTCCATCGGACTGTTTTCATTGGTAAAACCGATCGTGTGTACAGGGCTTAAGTCTATGTTTTGACTTTAGGCTCCCTTTTTGCCTTATCCCCAACCAATCATTATAGCTGCTGATTTGATTTACACAGTGGTTAGGAAAATTGGTATCAATTCCAAAATACAAACTACTATATATATATGCAAGATGTTTATTTACAACCGCTATAAACTGAAAAAGCTGAAAAAAAAAAAGTACCTTCCGTAAGAGTGCAATCATGTCCTTCGACCAGACTGAGGAGTACTGGACAGTGACTGTGCTAAATAGCTGGACCAGAGATTCCACTGAACTGTTTGAATGGATATCATACGGTCGCTATAAAAAAAGAGAATATAATGAATGAATGAATGAATGAATGTATTTTTGAACAAGGTAGAGGTCACTTACATTACCCTGAAATTACTTATATTGGGTTCCCACCTGCACTTGTTTGTGCATCTTTCATTGCATGTAGGGCAGTCCATTCACTTGCTCTATGCGTGACAAACTCCCCAAAGAAGCTCCAGAACCCTATTTCGAGTGGAGTGTGGCGTGTTTTTTGACTGCACATTTAATCTCGCTTAAAGCGCGTTTGCCACATGGCAAAACACGTGTCTGCTACCTGCTCTTGGGGTGCCATTACCAAATTAATGGCACTGCACGCATGACACAGGTTTGCAGCGGGTTTCCAAAACATGAGCCAAAATGCACATTTTTCCAGAAATGCTCAGGTGTGATTTGGGCCTCAAGAGCCGTCTATCCATCAAATGTGTGACTATATTAATCAGGAAGGAATAAGGAAAATGCAACAGTGTAATATTGCAGTTAAACCAAGTGAACACATGGTAGCAGTTGCTGATGCTGCCTATACCAGTGTGTGGTCACCTAGAGGCGGAATTGGTTGGACTTTCTCGGTACTGATAACATTGACACGTATAGTATCATAAAGATTATTTATTACATATAAAATTATACAAACAATCTAAAAAACACAAGCCAACCCCACCCAAAAACAACAGGTTACTACTAACGGGTGACCCCGTGGAGTTTATGTTGCGGTGGAGTGTGGCAAAAATTCTCTACCGGTTTTGCGGGCTCAGCCGCTTCTTCAGGAGGGAAAAATCCGTGTAGCAGATAATACAATGAACTAACACATAATAAACAGCGTGCATTCAAAAATACAAAAATACATTTAACTGCTCTATACTCAATTTTGGATGATGGTACTTTTTTGCCAAACTATTATTGAATTCTATATGAGGCTATACTCAAAAATTTGTCAACAGTGTAATATTGATATGTTCAAGAAGATAACAGGCCTATCCAACTGAGCACAACCCTATGTTATGGGAAGTCTTGGGGCAAAGGCAGCTTGTAGATGAAATCAGGTTTGTAATAACTCCAAGATCGGTAGATACTGGTTGTATAGAATTAAGCTTGCCATAGATGAAGGGGCGGCCCGTGCATTGTGGGCGAACGGGCGCCACCCCCCCCCTCCGCCGCCCTCACTATCCATGTGCCCGGCCCCTTTCAGGATGCCAGGCACATGAATTCCTCTGATGGGGTGGGCGGGGGTGTGTTTTTTGAAGCACCTGATTAGAGCCAGAGGCTCCAATAGGCTTCAAAACATGGTGGGCTCTGGCACAGAGAGTGCGCCCCAATCCCACCCAATGGTGTGTGACCATAGCAAATAGATGTTTGCTATTTTTGCACTTCAGTTACTACCCGCCAATCAGGAGGCAGGTTAGTGAGACCTGTTTCCCGATTGGCCAAAGCACCAATCGATTCTTTTGGATGCTTAGCACTGTGGAAGAGGAGACAAGCTGGAGTTGGAACCGCTGCTGCCCGGTTGACACAGGAGGAGAGGAGGACACAGCAGGAGAGGAGGACACAGCCTGCCACATAGTAAGTGCCAGACCTACGGGGGGGCTGGGTGCTGGCTGACAGTCCCCGCGAGCCCCGCGGCCGCCCCTGCTGCAGGGGGGTGCATTAGTGCTGCGCTGCCCAGGGGGGATGTTTTCTGCCGCCCCAGAAGAAAAGCCCACATGGATGGATTGAAATTCAGTTCAGCAGGTACCAGCCAAATTTTGATCCATGTGTGGCTGCTCCTGCTCGACAGAAGTTGATTTAACAAACTACTTCTGTTGAACGGGCTTGTTGGAAAATTTCTCTCAACCAGTAGCTGAAGCCAATGGGCTTAAATTAGCAAAAGCTCTGCTGACTTCCATTATCCAATCATGTGCAAGCAAAAATGCTGTTTTTTAAATTTATTTAAACCTTACCACGTTTACTAAGCTCTGGAGCAACTGCACTTGTAGAGGGCAACTGCAAAGTGCACATTCTATTTGCCTTTAGTAAATCAACCCCAATGTCTCAGCGGGGTGGATTCTTCTATCTGCCTTAATTGTGTGGATAGAGGAATGCATTTTTTGCTCAGCCCACTGGCTGAACAAAAAAAATAAAAAAATTTAAATGTTCCATCTATGGCCAGCCTTTGTCTCTTACCAGATGTTTATAAGTCACTGAGAGGCCCCAAGAGGAAAAAGGTAGGAAAAGAAGGAAATAGAAAAGGAAAAGAGAGAGAGAGGACCAGTGACTGATGTGTTCTGGCGGGGGCTCAGTAGGGAGATTGCTGTACTAGCATCGCATAGTTGGTACAGCTAGCTCCTCCTACCTCCTCCTACCTCCTTCTTCGTTTTTTTTTTATTCAGCCCGTTAGGCTGAATGAAAAACACTTACAGTGTGTACCAGTGGCGGCCCATCCATACGCCCCCCTAATCCATGCGCCCGGCCCCCTTATCTACATGCAGGGTACCGGACGTAAGAATTCCAATAGGGTTTTTTTTATGCACATGATTAGAGCCTAAAGGCTCTAATTGGCTTAAAAAAAAGGTGGGTTTAGGGCGCAGAGCACTTCGCCCTGAGCCCACCCAATTAATATTCGCTATTGTCTTCCTGATGCTCCTCCCGGGCCAAACAGGAAGTGGGACCTGAAACCCGTCACCCCATTGGCTGAGAGGAGAAGCGATCCTATTGGCCACTTAGGAGGAGGAGGAGGAGGAGGGAGGAGACGCACGGCAGAAGCTGCCCTGATGCCGAGGAGGAGGAGACGCAGGGGAATTCACTTCCCGCCCTCCTCGGAGGAAGCGCTGCAACCTAGATGGGGTAAGTGCAGGGCTGGTGACCGACTGACCAACCAGGGGGGGGCTGTGGGTGCAGGGTTTGCCACCCCCCCCCCTAAAAAATATACCACCAGCACCACTGGCGTGTACCAGGATTTACCTTGGGATACCAGAAAGATTTTCTCTATAGAGAAAAAGAAAGTTACTATTCCTATTACTGAGGCTTGTATAGTTAAGCCAAAATAGTTCTTTCAGATTGACTTTCTTTTTTTGGGAGCACATAAAAGCTTCATCTTTGGCATTGATAGCATAACTTTTGAGGTCATAAACATCTATTAACACTGGCAACAATATAATATATGCTTAACAGTGGTGACCATCTTACACAAAGGAAAAAGGCCATCACCGTTGAATTGAGAGGAAAAAGATGTTGCGGATTGTATGCAGCTAAGACAAAGTGCTTCCCATTTCTAGATCACCATCGAGAGGGGGGGAAGGGTTAAAAGAAACCAGAGCCGAAAGTGTCAAGGAAGAAAGAAAATAGATCAGGTGTATAGAAAAGGGTATAAAGATAAAAGAAGAAGATAATAGGAAGGAGTCTCTGCAACAGTCCATGATTGTAGTCAGTTTAGCTTCCAAAAGCCTATATGCAGTCAAAAATCTATTTAAAGTGTCCTCCAAGGTAGAGATAGTCTGAGCGTCAGTTGGTGCCTTTTGTATTTAAAGTGGAGTTCCACCCTGAAAAAAAAAATTTCCCCAAAAATGTAAAAAAAAAATGTAAAAAAAAAATTATTTTTTTTACTCACCAGAAATAGCGGTTGCTATGCGGAAGTCCTTAATCTTCCTCTTCATCATCCGTGACAGGTCTCCTTCCTCCGTCCTACTCACGGTGTCTTCTGGGGAATGTGGCGCGCTGCCTTCTGGGAACTGTGTGTATCCCAGAAAGCAGCCGACCCATTCACAAAACGCTGCGTGGCTCGCGCATGCGCAATAGGAAACGGGCAGTGAAGCCGCACGGCTTCACTGCATGTTTCCCTTACTGAGGATGGTGGCGCCGGGAGCTGCCAGGATCGAGGGATCGGCCTCAGGGGGGGGGGACTGACATCGTGGGCGAGTAGGACAGGTAAGAGTCCTTATTAAAAGTCAGCAGCTACAGTGTTTGTAGCTGCTGACTTAAAAATAAAATAAAAAGTGGGTGGAATCCCTCTTTAAGTGGGTCAGAAAGTAAAACCAGGATAGTTCTATGTACCTAAGCATATATCATCTGAAAATAATAAATGCCAAGACATGTTAGCATTAATACATTTAATACATACATACATTAAAAAAAAAACTATCGTAAAAAATACCGCATTTAGATAACTTGAATTAAGAACATATAATCACCCTGTGCAGCACAGATTCTCCCTACTGCCCTTGTTCCCTCCATCCCTTCCTCTGCTGTGGGCACAAACAGGGGGATGTTTTACAATATGTGGGAGAAGAGGACGGTAAATACAGGTATGTCATTTAACGGCCCCTTCCCTTTCCGAATGAACACAGTGAGTGATCGGTAGCATGTGTTTGAGCTTTGGGGTGCACACCCTAATGCAATAGGCTGCGCACACCTATGTCTATAGTGTTTACTTATCTCTCTCCAAAGCTCTAATACTCCATGCACACTGAGCTTAAAAAAATGCCAGTTCCCTTGGCAAAAAAAAACGGCCATATAGAAAGTTTTTTTTGCACAAAGTTTAGGAGAGTCTTGCATTTTTTTCCTGCCAGTAAGCTCCAATCAGAAACACAAACCAGACGTTTTTTTCCTGCCTCTAAATGTTGAGCTCAAAATATGCCTGTAATCATCCTAATGTGCATGGACACATAGGGGTTGATTTACTAAAGGCAAATAGACTGTGCACTTTTGCAAGTGCAGTTGCTCCAGAGCTTAGTAAATTAGGGAGAGCTCTGCTAAGTTCCATCATCCAATCATGTTTTTTAAATTTTCTATGCACGTGATTGGGTATTCTTTTTAACGTGAAACTTTACCTCATTTACTAAGCTCTGGAGCAATTGCACTTTCAAAAAAGTGAACAGTCTATTTGCCTTTAGTAAATCAACCCCATAGGATAACATTAAGCTGCTTCTACAGGCAGAACTCCTCTAAAAGCAGCGTTTTTTAACCGCTTTTGGACCGCCCACCGCATATATACTGCAGCAGGGAAGGCCGGCTGCGCAAAATCAAGTGCCTGTACGTGATTTGGTGCACGCGATCTGGGGGGCACACGTGCTGCTCCCGTTGTGATTGGACACAGCGGGAGCCAATTAGCGGGTCCGGCGGCCGCAATGGTTGCCGGGACCCACAAATCGTTCGTTCTGTCAGAGAGTAAAAGAGAGATCTTGTGTTTCTGCTAAGCAGAAACACAGAGCTCTATTTTCATCCAGTGCACCCCCCCCCACAGTTAAAAAGCACTCATAGGGCACACACTTAACCCCTTTGATCCCCCCTGGAGTTAACCCCTTCCCTGCCAGTGTCACTGATCACTGTATTGGTGTCACTGGTCCCCAAAAAGTGTCACTTAGTGTCAGATTTGTCCGTCGCAATGTCCCGCTAAAAAACGCTGATCGCCGCCATTACTAGCAAAAACAATAAAAGTCCATAAAAATAACCCATAGTTTGCAGACGCGATAACATTTGAGCAAACCAATCATTACACGCTTATTGTTTTTTTTTTTTCCAAAAATATAAACCAGAATACATATTGGTCTAAATTGATGAAGACATTTTTTTTTTTTTTTTTTAATATTGCGAATGTTTTATAGCAGAAAGTAAAAAATATTGTTATTTTTTTCAAAATTGTCGGTCTTTTTTTGTTTATAGCGCAAAAAGTAAAAACCGCAGAGGTGATCAAATACGACCAAAAGAAAGCTCTGTTTTTATTTGGGTACAGTGACGTACGGCCACGCAAGTGTCAGTTAAAGCAATGCAGTGTCGTATCGCAAAAAATGGCCTGGTCATGAAGGGGGCAAAACCATCTGGAGCTGAAGTGGTTAAGCCAGTGTGCATGGAGCCTAGGTGTCCTTTCTCTCTGGTGCTTCGTTCCTCTGTTAGCAGCAGAGTCACTTCTGACAAGTTCCCTGATACATGAGATAACATGAGCTAAAAATTTGTGTCGGGGAGGGAGCTTAGAGGGAGACTAGCAGGGAGCTTGTCTATTCAGAATACAGCTCTGCATGTTCCTTCGGTCCTCTGCCTATGTGGAGGGGGGGGTGTCCCTTTCCTCCAATCAACTCCCACACAGTGTAAGTCCAGTCTCCCCACCCACCCCTATGTGCTGTTGAAAGGGGAAGAAAGATTTTTAACACAATCTGCACTTTTCAAAGGGTGTAGGAAGGGGAAGACAGCAGATGTACAAGTTAGAGTGGGTTCCCCGCATCCAATTCGCAATAGCAGGAGATTTTGACCAGCTCTCTATGGAGTCAGTTCACATATCTCCACGGCGGCTCCGGTGCGAATTTGCACAGGAGCCTTGTGTGTCTTCTGGTCATTTTCAGGTCCGAATTCAGCCCAAAATTCGGGCTGAAATCGGACCTGAAACAGTGAATGGAGATGCACCGGACACACTGCTATGAGCCGCATGCGGCGATAGTGTGAACCCAGCCTGAAACTTATGTAGGGAGATTTGTTTCATCTCTGTGTATCATCTGAGGCTATTCACTTCACTGGGTATAAGTGAGGGTTTACAACCACTTTAATGATAATATTTAGTGTATGATTCGCATTTGCACACAGAGCAAGCTGTCCAGCAAAAGTGACAGGGCATCCACAATACCATGGTATGAGCAGTTGCAGTAAATGTTTATTTAGGAGGATTGAAACCTTGAGAATAAATGGTAATCATTGTGAACACCCTGGTAGTTTTTTAAGGGAACATGTTTCTGGGTTGTCTATGTGCCCAGTGGATTCCCAGTGGCTTGGAACTTTAAATATTTATGTACACCTGCCTGTAGGACACCAAAAAAAAACAAAAAGTTCCCCCCCCGAAAAATATTTTTCAGACAGTTCTCTCTTCTGATTGCTCAGATAAGGACAGCACTGCACATCATACATTAAAACCTTGGTTTGAGAGTAACTTGGTTTGAGAGCGTTTTGCAAGACAAGCAACATTTTATAATACATTTTGATTTGATATACAAGCGATGTCTTGATATACAAGTAGCATCATGTCACAACTGAGTATAAAAGAGAAGAGAGGCGCCTCTAAGAGCCGGTTCACATAGGGGTGACTCGTCAGGCGACTCAGCCGCCTGACAAGTCGTGCTCCGCTCTGTTCAATGGAACCGTTCTAATAGGAGCGACGCAAGTTGCTCCGACTTAGTAAAGGTTCTTGTACGACTTTGGGGGCGACTCGGGGCGACTTGTATTGACTTCAATACAGATGTCATTTTGCAAATCACCTCTCAAGTCGTCTTGAGATCGCCTTGCCGTGTCGCCCCCAAAGTCGTGTTGTTGCCCCAGTGTGAACCGGCTCTAAGTGTAGCAATACAGTTACGTTTAATAAAGGTGCAACATTTAGAAACTCACATGGTTGATGATTAACAGAGGCACATCTAAGTATGCAGGCATCTGGGGTAAAGATGTCCACATAGACCATCCTCCGCACCGCCATTGACGTAGTCCCTTCCATGCTGCACTCCATGAGTGATTTAAGCCTCGCTTTCAGATCACTCTACTGCAGGGTAGTCTTCCCGGTCACGATTGCAGACAGCTTTACCCCGGATGCCTGCATACTTAGATGTGCCTCTTTTAATCATCAACCATGTGAGTTGCTCACTTCTCTTTTATACTCTGTAGCTCCTGCTGGATTTTGCTTCTAATCCCCTTATGGAGGCTTCCATTTGTGGATGGACATTTTATGGTTATCACTTTGCTATAATCTTTTTATATGGACTATAATCTGAAGGACTTATAAATAAATGGTTGTGGAACGAATCATTTGAGTTTCCATTATTTCTTATGGGGAAATCTGCTTTGATATACGAGTGCTTTGGATTACAAGCATGTTTCTGGAACGAATTATGCTCGCAATCCAAGGTTTTACTGTATTCTTGTCTGTATATTGTATCCTAAACAAAACACATATTGGATGTTGAATATTGAAAATTCAGGCTAAATAATGATAATCTAATGTTCAGGCCATATACTACTGTAAACCAATATCAGACCATTACCTAGTAACAATGACTTATAACATCTAACTGGTATCGAAAGATGGCCATACATGGATCAAAATTCAGCTGGTTCAGCTGGGAGCAGTCAAATTTCAATCTGTGGTTGAACAGAGGTTGATCCATCAATTGACTTCTATTTAACCGCCCTGTTGATATTTTTTCGCTCCATCAGCACTACAGACTATAGACTGCAGCACTGATCTGTGTATTCTGACGGCGGAGGAGTCTTCCCACTGTTAGAAGACAATGGCAGGGAGGATACCCACATCCACATTGAGTGTGTAAATGGGGCAATGAGACCTGTTGGATGAACGAAAAAAAAAAAAAAGACCCATGTATGGCCAGCTTTAGGGTACTTAATTTTCTAATGAACTGTAAAATGAAAACTTACCCAGCTTCGGAGTAGCTCAAATGCCATTATTCCTAATGACCACCAGTCCACCTCAAACGAGTAGCCAGTTCCCCCATTAACAAAAGACTGAAAAATTTCTGGAGCTGCGGTTAAAATACAAAAGGTTAGAGTGTGTACATTTAACATACAGTTTAAAAAAGACAATGCAGCATATGCACAAGATAGTCATGATATTTATATACTGTAATAGAGGTCTTTACTGGGACTGCAGCGGTACACTTTTAATTATCTGGACAGAAATAATACAATGCTTCGAAAAAGTATTCATATCCCTTGAAATTTTCCACATTCTGTCATGTTACAACCAAAACTGTAAATGTATTTTATTGGGATTTTATGTGATAGACCAACACAAAGTGGCACATAATTGTGAAGTGGAAGGAAAATGATAAATTGTTTTCAACATTTTTTACAAATAAATATGTGAAAAGTGTGGCGTGCATTTGTATTCAGCCCCCCTGAGTCTGTAAAATCGATAATATTACTGTAATAATAATCGATATTCAATAATTCATATTGATGAGGAAAGTTCCAAGAAAATCCATTCAGTTCTCATGTAAAAACTCCAAAATTGATTTAATAATAAAATGTAGAATATAAAAAAGCATCAATAATGTGATTATTCTTAAAATGAAGATTGAATCAAATGAATATCTTTGTGTGTGTGTGAAGCTGAATCAGCTTCCTTCCATATCTCCTGTGTGTCAGCATCTGCTCCAAAAACTTCTCCGACTAGCTTTTCACTCCTCAACTCTGACCCCCACCTTCCTAACAGAGGCTAATTTAATGTTTCTTGTAGTCCCACAGAAAGCCCGCAAATTTCAAATATATCATTCACAAGGGAGTTGTTCAGTCTCTAAAATTCCTAAGGGTGGGGCTGTGAACTATGTGAGTAGCTAAAATAAGAATCATTTAACTTGTACAATATAAGATCTTTTTACATCTAAAATAAATACTAATACACATACATACATATATATATATATATATATACATACATATATATATATATACACACCATATATTCTTAGCTAACATACTTAAACTTTGTATCCTAGAAAAGGATGTAACCTTATCTACTTCATTTGCCATTGGGGGGGGGGGGGGGGTGGTCGGTAGAAGCCTAGTTACAAACACATGTTTGAGCTTACCATAGGATAGCTTATGAAGCTTCAAATGAACCTTTACATAAATGTATAAAAATCTATATATTTTTCACTTTTTCCATATTTAGAATATATAATGATATATATATAAGTAAATCATTCTCAAAGACCCAATCCACTTATTAATGTGTTAATATTTGTTAATAGATGAATATTAGATATTAGATTAAAGAAAACTTTCTAACAGAGTCAGTACTTTGTAGAACCGCCTTTCACTGCAATTACAGCTGGAAGTCTTTTTGGGGATGTCTCTACCAGCTTTGCACATCTAGAGAGTGACATTTTTGGCCATTCTTCTTTGCAAAAAGCTCTGTCAGATTGGATGGAGAGCGTCTGTGCCACAGATTCTCAATTGGATTTAGGTCTGGACTTTGACTGGGCCATTCTAAACACATGACTATGCTTTGATCTAAACCATTTCCTTGTAGCTCTGGCTGTATGTTTAGCATCGTTGTCCTGCTGGAAAGTGAACCTCCGCCCCAGCCTCAAGTATTTTGCAGACTCTAACAGGTTTTCTTCTACAATTGTCCGGGGGACCTACGGCCGGGGAGCACCCCTTCCATAGACTCCCATGTTAAACGGTAATTTCTCCGGTGACTTTGGGGACCCGGTACCCAAACTTGTCACACATGTAGCCCTATTTCTCTTCTTTAAGTGTGCAACGTTTTTTGTCTGGGGGACCTACGGCCGGGGAGCACCGACTTTTTAAACCAGGCACCCCTTCCAATAACTCCCACGTTAAACGTCAGTCTAATCATGGACACAGTGAGGCATGGGCACAGTGAGGCATGGACACAGTGAGGCACAGTGAGGACTGCACATGGACACATTGAGGCAAAGTGAGGCACAGTGAGGCATGCAGATGGACACCCTAGGCTTGTACTCGAGTCAATACGTTTTCCCAGTTTTTTGTGGTAAAATTAGGTGCCTCTGCTTATATTCGGGTCAGCTTATACTCGAGTATATACGGTAGGTGACTTCTGAAGGCAATTGATTCCACTAGATTTTAGTTAGGGGTATCAGAGTAAAGGGGGGCTGAATACAAATGCCCCACTTTTCAGATATTTATTTGTAAAACATTTTGAAAACCATTTATAATTTTCCTTCCATTTCACAATGATGTGCCACTTTGTGTTGGTCTATCACATAAAATCCCAATAAAATACATTTACGTTTTTGGTTGTGCCAAAATGTGGAAAATTTCAAGGGGTATGAATACTTTTATAAGGCACTGTATGTCCATCGTACTTGAAAAACGGAAGTAATGACAACATCTTCAAAGTAATATATTTATAGCTTTAATTTGAAGCACTGCCACAAAATAATATATATAATGTTTTCAAAGTTTAATAAAATTCACACTATTACTGAGGACCTCGGGACAATATGAAATAGGCCTATTAGGAGCTATGTCTGACTTTATTGGAAGCACAGCAGTTGCCAATGCCATGTAACGGTGCCTATTAAATCTTCTTACACTGTAAAGTTCCACCAGTATGTAGGCAGATAAAACTGCTACTGGATTTTTCTACCACAAAGTTTTGTGCAGAATCTATCAATGCAGAAATATTTATTTCAGAGGCAAGCTTCCTGGTCCTATACAATGATCAGTATAGAAACCTATTGAATTGTATGTAACAGGACCAGGGTTTTCAAGTTACTAAAATTCTGCTAACATTTTTTAACACCTTTTGGGATAGACAGGCTAGTTTTGCTACTTATTCTGCAAATGCTAGTTTCCTGGCTGCCATGCTCACTCTCTGGCATTTATACTGTGTGCCATTTACCTGGCACAAGTATGTGAACAAGGACATTGGACTCTGACTTTTCTGACATGCTTACTTGTTGCAGGTCAGTATTTCGAACATTACCAAACTTAGAGGATCAATGTAATAGTCAGAGAACATCTGAAGGGGTTTGTCAATGGCAGCCCCCATATGCCTCCCAGGAAAGGTTTGGTACAGTGCCTTGCAAAAGTATTCACCCCCTTGGCATTTTTTGTGTTTTGTTGCCTCCCAACCTGGAATTAACATGGATTGTGTGAGGATTTGCATCATTTAATTTACAGAACATGGCCACATATTTGTTTGTTTTTTGATTGTGAAGCAAACAACAAATAGGACAAAATAACAGAAAAAGCCTATGTGCATAACTATTCACCCCCCTAAAGTCAATACTTTGTAGAGCCACCTTTTTGCAGGTATCACGGCTCCAAGTCGCTTTGGATAAGTCTCTATGAGCTTGCCACATCTTACCACTGGGATTTTTGCCCATTCCTCTTTGCAAAACTGCTCCAGCTTCTTCCAGTTGGATGGTTTGCGCTTGTGAACAGTAATCTTTAAGTCTGACCACAGATTTTCTATTGGATTCCGGTCTGGGCTTTGACTAGGCCATTCCAACACATTTACATGTTTCCCCTTAAACCACTCAAGTGTTGCTTTAGCAGTGTGTTTGGGGTCATTGTCCTGCTGGAAGGTGAACCTCCATCCTAGCCTCAAATCACACAAAGAGTGGTATAGGTTTTGCTCAAGAATATCCCTGTTTTAGCACCATCCATATTTCCCTCAACTCTGACCAGTTTCCCAGTCCCGACTGCTGAAAAACATCCCCACAGCATGATGCTGCCACCACCATGTTTCACTGTGTGGATGGTGTTCTTTGGGTGATGTGATGTGTTGGGTTTGCGCCAGACACAGCGTTTTCTTTGATGGCCAAAAAGTAAAATTTTAGTCTCATCAGACCAGAGCACCTTCCTCCACACATTTTGGGAGTCTCCCACATGCCTTTTAACAAACTCAAAACGTGCAATTTTGTTTTTTGCTGAAAGTAATGACTTTCTTCTGGCCACTCTGCCATAAAGCCCAACTCTATGGAGCGTACGGCTTATTGTCGTCCTATCTATGTACAGATACTCCAGTCTCTGCTGTGAAACTCTGCAGCTCCTCCAGGGTTACCTTAGGTCTCTGTGCTGCCTCTCTGATTAATGCCCTCCTTGCCCAGTCCATGAGTTTTGGTGTGCGGCCGTCTCTTGGCAGGTTTGCTGTTGTGCCATGTTCTTTCCATTTGGTTATGATAGATTTGATGGTGCTCCTAGGGATCATCAAAGATTTGGATATTTTTTTTATAACTTAACCATGACTTGTACTTCTCAACAACATTGTCCCTTACTTGTTTGGAGAGTTCCTTGGTCTTCATGACAGTGTTTGGTTAGTGGTGCCTCTTGCTTAGGTGTTGCAGCCTCTGGGGCCTTTCAAAAAGGTGTGTACTGTATATGTAATGACAGATCATGTGACACTTAGATTGCACACAGGTGGACATCATTTCACTATTTATGTGACTTCTGAAGGTAATTGGTTGCACCAGAGCTTTTTATGGGCTTCATAACAAAAGGGGGTGAATACATACGCACATGCCAATTATAATTTTTTTATTTCTGAAAAATAGTTTTATGTATATATTTTTCTAATTTTACTTCACCAACTTAGACTATTGTGTTCTGATCCATCACATATAATTCCGATTAACAAAAAAATTTAACTAAAGGCTGTAATGTAACAAATTAGGTAAAAAGCCAAGGGGGTGAATACTTTTGCAAGGCACTGTAATAGTATGAACCTTGCTACATTTTACTGTTTGTAAGTGTTTTTAATCTATTGGGTGAAAATAAATTGTTTATATGAAGAGCACTTTGGGTTTTCCTTTCTGTTTTATGAATACCCATGCCTTTAGATGAATGGTGATATTGAGTAAAAAGGGTGAATCAGTCCTTGGAGCCGGAGGGGGACCGCGAAGGAGTGATTTAAGCAAGTGAATTTGGCTGTTTGATTCCTTATACTGTACTTAAAAAACAAACAAAAGGTGCCTCTAAGTGCAGAAAAACCAAGACTTTATTTGCCCAAAGGAGTTAAAATACATAAAACAAGGCTCATTGTGGTAAGTGGGGTTGTATGGAGAGTCCAGCGTCAGGTAGTCCCAGGGATTTTCCCAGTGTGCAGCGATGTTTGAGGAATCCCAAGCGACCAGCAGAGGGAGGAAGCCGCAGAGGAAAGCACTCGAATGGACAGTCGCGCTGCCAGGGCCAATGTGGAGCGCAGGACCCAGATGTGATGTCAGCGGAAGGGGAGCTGGACCAGCATGGAATGCATGTGCCGGAAGTGACGTTAAAGGGACTGGGCGCATTTCGGAGCGTCTATTGGCTAATTCATGCCAAACCAATAGATGCTCCGAAACGCGCCCTGCCCCTTTGACGTCACTTTCAGCAGGTGTTCCACGCTGGTCCCGGTCCACTTCCGTTGACGTCACATCTGGGTCCTGCGTTCCATGCTGGCCCCGGCAGCGCGGCTGTCCATTCCAGGGCTTTACTCTGCGGCTTCTCCCCTCTGCTGGTCGCTTGGGATTCCTCAAACATCACTGCACACTGGAACACCCCTGGGACTATCTGACGTTGGAATCTCCATACAACCCCACTTGCCACGATGAGCCTTGTTTTATATATTTTCTAGTAAGGGTATTGTAACTCCTTTGGAAAATTAAATTCTTGTTTTTCCGTAATTAGAGGTGCCTTTTGTTCGTTTTTTTCCTCACCAGAGATCGCTTCTCTCTTGAAGTGCTTCCCTCTTGGAGTGCTGCTCTAGTGTCCTAAGACATCTGTCTGCCTGAGGTACATCCATCCCACACTGCGGACATTCCTCTGGCCAGTCTTGTTATCTAGAGCACCCTACATTCTTTTACCTTGTTCCATATACTTTACTTACCTGGAAATAATCTTGAGTGCAGTTTGACCTTGTTTGGGAGGTAAAATTTGGAGGTGAGCATGTAATTCACTTGTTTGGTGGAGGAACACATGACACCGTTGGAAAACTGAATATTTAATTTTCATATTTGGCACAGTGGTGATGTGATTGTATCATGGTTTTATGGACTACATTTAATGGAGCTTTCTTAGTTGTGCTACGTGTTAATTGACTAAACATAGCTTTTACTGTACAGTACAGTCAGAACTCCAGCACACAAGAGGGGGCGGTTGCAGCATAAATATTAACAAATAGGACCCACCAATTACCTGACAGGTAAGTCTAAAGTCCATATTTTCACCCATTGATAGGGGGCCACAAAGGGGAGCAATGAACAGTATGGTACACAGGTACATCCATCTTTTTGGGTAGTCACCCTTCCCTTCTGCTCACCTCCAGCTCCACCTTTAAGGTCTGTGTTGACAGGCTTTTGTTTGCTTCAGATGTTGGTTAGCCCTTGCAGGTCAACGTGTAAGAAGGTATCGGAAGAGTTCATATGTTTTTTGGTAAAGTTGTATCTTCCTGGATCCTCCTGGACCTGGAGCCTAATGTGGCTTAGTTTCTCCATGCCCCTTGGAGCTGTATTATAGTGTAAGTCCTATACTATAATACAGCTGCAAGAGGTATGGAGAGAACTAAGCCATATTAGGCCCCAGGAGGACCCAGGAAGATATAACTTTACCAAAAAACATATGAACTCTT
Source organism: Rana muscosa (assembly GCA_029206835.1). NCBI lineage: Eukaryota > Metazoa > Chordata > Amphibia > Anura > Ranidae > Rana > Rana muscosa. Next base: position 282,762,846 of record CM055123.1, read on the forward strand.
CCGACACCTTCTTACACATTGACCTGCAAGGGCTAACCAACATCTGAAGCAAACAAAAGCCTGTCAACACAGACCTTAAAGTGGATGTAAAGCCACTCTCATCCTTTCTAAACTACTGCCATAGTGCTGATCTATAAGGATATAGATGCCTCCTGCTTGTATCCTTACCTGTCAAATGTCTCCCCTCTGTCTGTTATAAGAACTGAAAAACTGCAGATTCTGTGGGTGGATCTGTTGTCTGGAGCTCGGTGGGTGGAGTCGTGATGTCAGTAGACTCCCCGCCCACCTCTACACTCCCCTTGTCAACATGCATTTTCTCCTGTGTATTCCTTGTGCTATGATCACTAACATCCAGTCAAAATCCAGAAAAGTAACCAGATGACTTCAGAAAAGGAGTGGGGGTGGGAATTAAAAAATAATGCCTGTCTAAAGCTAGTGCAGGAGATAAGTACATAAACTGTCACTCAAAGCAAGGGGGCGGAACGGACAAAGGTTTTACTCTGTTTGTCAGTTTTATCTCACTGAACAATAAAAGAGGATTGCTCAGAGCTGGATTAACTCTTTGTGGCAAGACCTTGCACAAATGATAGGAAATCTTATACTCTACATTGTGACAGAATTTTTTTTTTTTTCGGGTTTACATCCACTTTAAAGTCAACATTTAACTACTAATGAAAACTGAAATCCTGCGGCAACCATGTGATTTGATCCAAAAAAAAAGACATTACTGGCTGCAATAGAACCAAAGAAGTAAAGAAATCACCATATTATATGATGTAAATATTAAAATTGTCATTCAGCTTCATAGGCATCTAAATATGCCATCTGCGAAGTTTTGAGTTTGCAAAGAAATGCATCAGTCTATACTGAATGAAGATGGTACGTATTCACATAAAAGGCTGACAGTGCATGCTTCAGCTGTGAAAAATAAAGTGTATGCTCTTTGTGCTACAGTAAGACGCTCATTATAATATTTCAGTGAGCCAATAGTGCTTCATTAGGCAGGATCTATTTATCAGGGTCAGAAACATTCATACACAATTTTATAACAGATTTCTACTAATTGCTTCCTCAGTACACCCCTTTAGTGGCTCTATAATGTAAAAGCTGTAGAAAGATGTATTAAGCCAGGCTTGAGTTTTTCTTGCACTGGATAAATAAATACAAAACTTGATGTATCTCATTGTAATATTCATGAATCATAAAAAAGCATGGCAGAGAATATACTGTTCAGCCTTCTGTTTACTTGCATGGGGGAAATCAATAAAAATAAAAAATAAATCAATACATAGCTGCAATAAGAACACATTTTATCAGGTTCTATCTTGGCTGAAAGTATAGGAAAATACCTATGGACATTTAAAAAAAAATCGAGTGAGCTCTTGTAAACCCCCAATGCGGAAGTTGTACCTATAGGTAAGTCTATAATAACGCTTATCTATAGGTACAGTAAATATCTCCTAAACGTGTGCCGTTATTTACGATATTTACCTTGTAGTGCGCCGATGATGTCATCGGTGCATGCGCTGTGAAAAAATGGCCTTGCGTGCCGTTTCTTCACTAGCGAGTGCCTTGACTGGTGGCTCCCGCACGCATGTGCGGGATTGACGTCATGCGACTCCGGCCAGTCACAGAACCGGAGTCCGCGCCCTCCCGGAAGGAAGAGGGGCGAAGATGGATGCGGCCTCCAGCTGGGACATTGCGGGCTTTGTTTGCAGGTAAGTGGCACATAATGGGCTACTATGGGATGCCTAGTAGCCCATTATTCTTTTACTTTGCAGGGAACTAAAAGGGAAGTAAAACTCATCAGGGTTTACTTCCTCTTTAACATCATGTAGTGAGATGACAACGCTGCATCTGCTGCACTGAAATCCCAACTTCCAAGCAGTGTTGTCATCCCTGCCCAAGTTCTTCTCTGTTCCAATACACCTCCTAGTTATGTTATGGAGATTAGGAGAGTAATTATTTTTCTGTACATTCAACATATTTAAAAAGACAAAACATGGGAAAATGTGCATGTATTGCAGTAAAGTACTGCGTATTGTTTTTCGTTTTGCCCAGATATACACTTTAACCAAAGAGCTTGAGATTGATCAGTAGATTAAATATGGAATATACATGAAGGCTTCTAATCCTCACTCAAGGATCAGACAGGCCGTTACATGTACCTCTCCCGGGATCCAGCTCCGGGGCCCCGGTCTGGCTTTTGGCCACTGGCACTTCTGGGTTTCATCCAAAACCCTGCCACCATGTCCAATCAGGAAAAAGTCTTCCTGACTGGTACTGCAGCCAATTAGAAAACAGCTTTCCTGAGTGGCACAGCCTTAAAGCGGTTGTATACCCTCCGGTACTATCATAACAATTTATATGTTTTTAAACACAATATAGTTATACATCGATTGATGGTTTTATTTACATTATTTGTCTTACTGTGTAACTGGTGATCGTGTAAAGAGTAAATCATCTGGCAAGTCCGCGCCATCTCTGTTGTGGTCTTCCGCGTTTATTTAAATTTGTATTTCCGCCCAGTTTCTTCTAGCCTGTGTAATCCCGCACGTGCGCAGTAAGGTCACTATATTCAAGCCTCTTCTTCGTTTCCGGTTACTACGGTAACGAAGAAAAGACATTCACAGCGTACACCAGGAAGCTTCTGTGTCTCTTGTCATCTGTGACGTGTAGGTCACATGATAACCAACATGCACTTGGATGTGGGCGAACTATCGCGGGATGTCGGGGCTGACGTCTACATGAGGAAATGATGCAGCCCCGACATAAACAAAATAATTAATCCGGCAGAGGCTCGGCTTGCCAGAATGAACGGGGATCCGGCGCATGCGCGGTACACGTCCGCACTACTTATTGCAGCGATAACTTCAGAATGACAGGTAAAAAAAAGCTAAGAGCAAACGATTTAAAATAATGCCATGGACAAATAAATGTAAAGTGAATTTTTTGACTATACAACCACTTTAAGTTGCGAAGCAATGCATGGCTCGACGTTCTAGCATGCCATGCTTAAGCTGAGCTTACCTGCCTTCTTGTGCCTAATGTCTTCCGTACCAGTTGCCATCCTTTGTCACCTTGTGACCTAAGAAGAACCTGTGTTACTCAGTGACTCCGTAGTATCCACTGTCACCCAGTAACCCTAGAGCATCCTGTGTCACCCACTGACCGGGAAGCGCAATTTAGTCTCCAGGACTAACTGGCTCTCAGTGGATACAAACCATAGTCCACGACACAGTCATTGCTGTTTACCTGGCATGCACACACATTGGACATTCAATTTTGGAAAAGGTTCTCATGCTAGGCTATTTTGTGTACTAGCCTGTCTCTGTTTATCACCTCAAAAGGAATTTGAAGATGTTTAGAAGTAATCACTTCTAGTTCCTCGTGTTGTGTGCTCATCTGCTATGAACGGTTCTCTCCATTGCATCTGGTGAGAATGTTTCACATTTGTATTGGAATTCTTTGGCTCAGAATATGGGCTCCTAATAATTCCCACAAATGCACTGTTGGCTTGGGATAATCATTATCTGATATGGCCATTGTTTCTTTTATTTATGGGCACCAGCCTCTGGTGTCACACACCCCTGGACGATTGATCTCACGGAAAATGGACATCAGCTGCATTAGATACATTCAGTTGGATTTTGTTTTCCTTTTAAATGTTCCAGAACAGAGACTCTCGTCCTTGCCACTCTCCCCCCCTGGATGCACCCACCCTGATCCATAAGCATATACTGCATATAGTTTTTTGTGAAGTCCAAGCATTTTTAGCCAGCTTTAGTCCAAGCCTGGAGATAACAGAAATGTTCATCATATATTATAGAGAATGCATAGTCCAAAAGGTTATGGTGAGGTGGGCTAAAAAGAAGCAATATCCCTTCTTGAGTGGAGATTAGACATGTGCAATTGGTTTAGTTCCGAATTCGTTTTTTTAAGAATTTTGACAAATTACGGTAGTTGATTCCGAAATTTCCGAATTTCCTAAATTTTGAATTTCCGAATTATGAATTTCCGAAATTTCGAGTTTTCGAACTTCCGAAAATTAAAAATTTTGGAAATTCGGATTTTTGAAATTTCGGAAATTTTTGAAATTCGGAAAGTCGATATTCGGAAATTCTAAATTTTGGAAATTGGAAAAATCGAAAATTCGAATTCGGAAATTCGATAATTGGAAATGAGGAAATTCGAAAATTTGTCAATTCAAAATTTTAGAAATTTGGAAATTTGAAAATTCTAAATTTAAGAATTCGAAAATAAGAATGAAAATGAGAGAATTCAAAAGAATGAAAATCAGAAAATTCCAAAACCCAAAAATCAGAACTAACTAATAATAACCTAACTATTACTAACTATTAAATTATAGGTATTGGAATTTCCTTTTTGAAATTTGGCTGTTAGTGAACGTAACGAGTATGAATTTATCCGAAGTTACAAATTATTTGAAATAACAAATTCCATATCTAAAACGAATGGAACGTAATGATCTAATATTAATAAATAATAATAATAAAAACTTTTTATTATTAATTTGTTCCATTCCATTTGTTTAGATGCGGCATTCGTTATTTCAGATAATTCGTAACTTTAGATAAATTTGGATTTGTTACATTCACAAACAGCCAAATCCTAATTTCCGGATTTTCGAAATTTTCGAATTCCCAAAAAAAAGCAAAAAAACGAATGAAACAAAAACAAACAAATTTTTTGTCACTGCACATGTCCAGTGGAGATTTTTTATGGTTCCTTTTAGCCTACCTCACCATAATCTATTGGGTTACACGTTCTGGTTGCTCCCCAAGCAACAACTGGCCACAGGGGCATAAAGAAATTAATTGCATGGCTCAGCCATTATAAAGAAGGAACTATCTCCCTATTTTTGGGATTTGTAATGGAATGAGACATGAAAATACCTTCCATTCTAAAAAGGCTCTGCTGTGCTGCAGCATATATTATAAAAAAGTCAGGCCATGATAAGGACTTAAACCTACTGCAGGAACACGTGGCAAAAACATACCCAAAAGGGTTGATTGTGTGTTGGGTTTTCAAGAACGTTTGCGTTTATCTTCTAGGTAAATGGACAGAATATGCAACATTAATATGAACAAGGATCCAGTTGTAAAGCTGACAAGCATGCAGCATTAATGCATGTACCTAAATAATGCGGTTCGAAACTTCCTGCTAGGCGGTCTCCTATGTATCCAGGAAATATGGGTCTCTTAGTACATAATGCTATGTGAACAGGGAGCTCCAGAGTATGTGAAAATTATATTGAGCAAAATGACTCAGTGAAGGGTTGCCTTGAATTGAATGTCAGTTCTTGTTAACGTGGTAGCAATCAAAACTCCATGGCTGACAGTTGGCAGGAACTCAGATGCACTTTATTTATTGTAAAAATACTTTTTTTTTTTTTTTAAAAGAGAAGTTTGGGCTGTGGAGGGGGCAGGAGCGTCTGGCACAGTCTCTCAGCGGCTCGCTGAGAGGCTAAGCCAGGTGCCGGTCCAGGCTCCTGGGTGGATTCTGACGATATGGTTGCAATCTTTTCCCAGCCTGGACTGTCTCTGTGACGTCAGCCAACAGCGGGCTTCAGCCCATTGTCAGCTGAAAACAGGTCACAGGTGTGCAGAACGAACTGCATGTCAGGAACCATGAATCAGACGGAGACAGAAAATTCAGTAAAAATCACACCTTTTAATAAAATGGTACAAATAGTAAACGTAGTCAAAACATATCCCAGGTTCGGTAGCTAAAGCAGGTAGTCAGAACAAGCCAGTAAATCAGGAAGCCAGAGATCAGCGTAGTTGGAAGCAGCAGACAGGATCAGGAACCAGAAGGGACCTCAGCCAGGCAAGTTTTTAATGGGAACACAGCAGAGAGTCTCCAGATATGTTTAACCAAGGCAAAGGCACGGAGGGAATGAACCGGGCAGTTTAAATAGCCAGAAGGGGCTGGCTGTAGGCTGAACTGACAAGCAGGAAATGATCACCAGGTGAGCCACTGTGGAACGATGAGTTCTGGCAATTAACCAACAGCTGGGCAAGCTGAGAGCCCAGCCCTGACACTGCACTCCCCTGATCCACAGGAGAAGGATCTCCTTTTAAACAACCCCCCCAACTTCTCTTTTAAGTATTTTCACAATAAAGTGCATCTGAGTTCCTGACAACTGTCAGCCATGGAGTTGGCAGTTTTTCTCCTTTAAAGTGGTTCTAAAGGTAAAACATTTTTTACCTTAAAGTGGACTTCTGCCTGCAAAAAATAAATAAAAGTCAGCAGCTACAAATACTGAAGCTGCTGACTTTTAAGATAAGGACACTTACCTGTCCAGGATGCCCGCAATGTCCTCATCCGAAGCCGACCTATCCCTTGGCTCTCGGGTGTAGACGCCGGCATCTTTAGTAAGGGAAACAGGAAGTGAAGCCTTGCAGCTTCACAGCCTGTTTCCTACTGCGCATTCGCGAGTCACGCTGCACGTTCTGAGTGGTCCCTGCTGTCTTCTGGGACCTGTGTATCTTCCAGAAGACAGCGGGGGGGAAGGAGGAGGGGCCGGACATGGAGTAGCTTTCCGCAGAATCTGTGACGCTCTTTCGGGGGAGGTGGGAGAAAATACCTGGATTACACAGGTATCTGCTCCCCTCTCCCCCTGAAAGGTGCCAAATGTGACAACGGAGGGGGGGAGGAACCAGATGAGCGGAAGTTCCATTTCTGGGTGGAACTCCACTTTAATGTATTCCCTGCTTTAAAGGAGTTGTAAAGGTTTGTTTTTTATTTTCTAAATAGGTTCATTTAAGCTAGTGCATTGTTGGTTCACTTACCTTTGATTTCCCTTCTAAATATTTTTTTTTCTTTGTCTGAATTTCTCACTTCCTGTTTCTCCTCACCATCATCCGAGTGGGGGTTAGTCAGCTAGAACAGCTTACTAAGGGAGGAACAGGAAGTGAGAAATTCAGACAAAGAAAACAAAGAAAAAAACATTTAGAAGGGAAATCGAAGGAAAAGGTAAATGAACCAACAATGCACTAGCTTAAAGGAACCTATTTAGAAAATAAAAAACAAACCTTTACAACCCCTTTAAGGTAAAAAACGTTTTGCCACTTGCTGTGCCACTGGGTCCTGCTGCTGTCAGTCAGATCTTGTGAGCAGAAAACTTTCTCCCATCTCCCGACTGCATCTCTGGAGCTCAGCCACAGTGATCTTTGGGTTCTTCTTTACCTCTCTCACCAAGGCTCTTCTCCCCCAATAGCTCAGTTTGGCCGGACGGCCAGCTCTAGGAAGGGTTCTGGTCGTATCAAACGTCTTCCATTTAAGGACTATGGAGGCCACTGTGCTCTTAGGAACCTTAAGTGCAGCAGAATTTTTTTTGTAACCTTGGCCAGATCTGTGCCTTGCCACAATTCTGTCTCTGAGCTCTTCAGGCAGTTCCTTTGACCTCATGATTCTCATTTGCTCTGACATGCACTGTGAGCTGTAAGGTCTTATATAGACAGGTGTGTGGCTTTTCCTAATCAAGTCCAATCAGTATAATCAAACACAGCTGGACTCAAATGAAGGTGTAGAACCATCTCAAGGATGATCAGAAGAAATGGACAGCACCTGAGTTAAATATATGAGTGTCACAGCAAAGGGTCTGAATATTTCGGACCATGTGATATTTCAGTTTTTCTTTTTTAATAAATCTGCAAAAATTACAACAATTCTGTGTTTTTCTGTCCATATGGGGTGCTGTGTGTACATTAATGAGGAAAAAAATGAACTTAAATGATTTTAGCAAATGGCTGCAATATGACAAAGAGTGAAAAATTTAAGGGGGTCTGAATACTTTCCATAACCACTGTATCTAGCCATCAAAAGTACATAGTCTGCCCTTTCTTACCCATGTATGGTTTGGTTCCAGCTAATGCGGTAGCTCTTTCGCCGTCTTTGATTATAGTCGCCACATTGAAGTCCGTTAGATGAGCATGGCCTAGGGAACAGCATAGAACAAGTTCTCAGACAAGAAATGAGATACACGTTCATCATATAACCATTCTTTTAGCTATTCACAACTTCTCACATCTGTCCGAAGGCAATGGATCTAAAATGTTGACCGGTGATGACAAAGTACAAACTAAAAAAACAGACTGTGAATGAATTTCACATATGGAATTATTGAGCTGAAAAATATTTAATGCATTTATAAAAGTTGTTAATGTAACTGCATCAAGTGGACTTGGTATTGGCCTCATTAATCCCATGCACAACACTGAGGCCTCGTACACACGGCCGGTTTTCTCGGCAAGAAACAACAAGAAAACAGCTGGGAGAGCTTTCTTGCCGGGAAAACCGTGTACGAGGCTTTCAGGTTTCTCGTTGGGAAATCTGCGCAGAATCTCAACGACAAAAATGGAGATCCTGCTCTCTATTTTCTCGTTGGGATTCTTGTCAGCCTGTTTCCCGACGAGAAACCCGGGGTGTGTACACTTACCTGTCACCGTGGAAACCTGCGCATGCTCAAAATGACTTTGACGCAAGCGCAGTAGCTTCCAAGGCATAGGTAGGGTGAAGCAAGATGGCGGCGACGGCATGGAATGTGACGAGCGCATGATCGTCGTAGTCGATGACGTCACCGCGTTCGTGCCATTCAAAAGAACGGCGGTTCTTTTGAATCGTACATGTGTACACTCGGCCGGCACAAGATTCTTGTCAAGAATCTCGTCAGGAAAAACTACAGTTTTTTTCCTGATGAGATTCTCGGCCGTGTGTACTAGGCTTTAGACTGGGAGAGGGAGGGACAGTTCTAGGAGCCAATCAGTTCTGCTACAGTACACAACTGAGCCTGCATTGAATATTCTGACAGGAGGAGAGAGCAGAGCGGACTGCTGAATGACTCTAATAAGTGTGCTGCTTCAATAATGGGCTAGGGACAGGGAAGTGACCTGGCTGTATTACCTAACTGCAGTAAAGAAAAGTAAGATCCCCTACCTAGCTCAGCTGTCTGCTAGGGCTGTGTATATGTGGGAGTTCACCGCTCCAAGGTAATTACCTCTCCTACGATCAGCTGTCTCTGCAGTTAAACAGGATGCTGGCTCTGTTTGCAACAGAGATGATTGAAAAATAAATAGCTGGATAGCCGCACTCCAAATATTCACCTTTTATTGTAAAGTTAAAATCAAGGCATCAAAAGTCGGTACAGACTAACTGCACTGCCGCTGACATGTTTCACACCAGACAGGGTGCTTAGTCATAGCTATGACTAAGCACCCTGTCTGACTAAGCACCCTGTCTGGTGTGAAACATGTCAGCGGCAGTGCAGTTAGTCTGTACCGACTTTTGATGCCTTGATTTTAACTTTACAATAAAAGATGAATATTTGGAGTGCGACTATAGGGCTGTGTATATCTTAGGGCTGGATGGACAGAAAAAAAGAATATATTTGTTGCAGAAGAAACATCTCCCATATATTGTATTTATTTCAATGATGTATTTATTTGTTTGTCTGGAGCTCAACTTTAATATGTACTGTATCTTTTTTTTTTACTAGCCATGTCATGTGCTTTAATCAAAGAAATGTAAATGATATTGTATTACTGAAGACAGCCTGGTAATTGTTTTACAGCCCTGTACAGTCCACTAATAACAGCCCGCACAGGAAGAGACATCTGCTGTTTGTTCCGTGAGCCACATACACTATATTGCCAAAAGTATTGGTCTATAGGGCTCAATATCGAGTTGGCCCACCATTTGCAGCTAAAACAGCTTCATGGTTTTGGACAATTTCATGCTCCCAACTTTGTGGATGGCCCCCTTCCTGTTCCAACATGACTGCGCACCGATGCACAAAGCAAGGTCCATAAAGATATGGATAAGCGAGTTTGGGGTGGAGGAACTTGACCGGCCTACACAGAGTCCTGCCTCAACCCGATAGAACACCTTTGGGATGAATTAGAGTGGAGACTGTAAACCAGGCCTTCTCTCCATCATCAGTGTCTGACCCCACCAATGCGCTTCTGGAAAAATGGTCAAACATTCCCATAGACACACTCCTAAACCTTGTGGGCAGCCTTCCTAGAAGAGTTGAAGCTGTTATAGATGCAAAGGGTGGGCCAACTCAATATTGAACCCTACAGACTAAATCTGGGATGCCATTAAAGTTCGTGTGCGTGTAAAGGCAGGCGTCCCAATACTTTTGGCAATATAGTGTAGATTTTAATGACTCCTTTTGCAGCCCCTCCCTCCTCCTCCACTAATAAATTTTCATTATTTTTTTTTTAACAGAAAGATTTTATTAGACAAATCAGCATTACAATACAACCAGTAAATAGCAATAAATTTACATTTAACGTGAATCTAAACCCTAATAGTGCCCCAACATCTAAATAAAAAAGCACAACACTAGCCAATAATTTTAATTGGAAACACTTTAGGAATAAAATAAAATATTTCCTAATTTAATTAGTTCATTCTTGGGTCACTTTCTCTTTTTACCGCAGCACGGCCCAGGTTGGAGACAGGGCTAAGCCAGAGCAGGTCACTTGTCCTCAACTTTTTCAGGCCCTCTCCCCAGGCCTTGCAAGGTGGAATGGAGCGCTCCGTCAAGGAGCTGATCAGTCAACCAACGCCTTCAGGTGGATCAAATTCTTGACTGGCAACTCCAATCCGCTTTGCATGGCCTGGGGCGAGGGCTGCAAAAAGCTGAGGCAATGTCACAGGACGTGTGACCCGCTCTGACTTGCCCCCAACCCAGGCCATAGTTACATAGCCAGTTAAGGGATTTTTGTCACACTAAGCCATGTGGAGACATAGCTTACCCACATGTGGTGTCAACACTACAAAGGCCAGAACCTACAAGGAACTATGGGTGACTGCCAGGTTGCACAAGTAATTTATTTATAAGGAAAGATTTTAGAGCTAAACAAAGGACGCAAATACATTATAGTAAGGGTTTCCCTTGTTTATAAGTTTTGAGACACTTTAAGAGTTCACCATCCCAAAGATACAAACACAAAATTGAACAAAAAATGATTTTGGCTGCCCTATGGACCCAGCTTCAGCTGTCTTATGATATGGCTGGCTATGAATATCAATGCCTGGTTTTCTTTCAGGCACACTGGTTAATGAGATTCAATATCTCATTGAATCGTATATGAGGGAAATGAAAGAACTGGGCGTTAAATGGTAATTCACTGGTGATATAGTAAACAGGTATATCAATTAAAAAATACATTTATGCAAATATAAAGGACAGATGTACACAGATACAGTTGGGCAAACAAAGGCCCATACATATATAAAATCGCATATATACATGATAAGTGGTCAGACATAGCATCAAAATATGTTCTATGAAGCTTGCCAACATGTTTCACAGCACACGGGCCACTTCTTCAGGGCTTGATTCCATAGGTCTGGCTTCACAAATCTCTAAACAATTCATCAGGTGTGTTCAAGCTAAGGGGAGACCTGTAATAATGCACCGTCTTGCTGAGATCCAACATATACATTAAACCCACTGTGGTCATAAATCGACTAGTGTGTACATTCCCATCTAAGTGTAACGGGTGGCTCCGGACTGAACCAATGGCCACACAGTCCCTTCACAACATAAAAGACACCAGATAGTTGCACAAGTAAGGACTCCCAAAGTAGATATCTCCTCCAGGACAGAGGGGTTCACACATCCCTCAAATAGAGTTTTGAGACACTTTAAGAGTTCACCATTCCAAAAATACAAACACAAAATTTAACAAAAAAATGATTTTGGCTGCCCTATGGACTATCCACAGCTGTCTTTTGATATGGCTGGCTATAAATATCAATGCCTGGTTTTCTTTCAGGCACACTGGTAAATAAGGTTCAATATCTCAATGAATCGTATATGAAGGAAATTAAAGAACTGGGCGTTAAATGGTAGATTCCTGGTGATATAATAAACAGGTATATCAATTAAAAAAACATTTATTCAAATATAAAAAGGAAAGATGTACACAGATACAGTTGGGCAAACAAAGGCCCATAAATACATAAAATCACATCTATACACATGATAAGTGGTCAGACATAGCATCAAAATATGTTCTATGAAGCTTGCCAACATGTTTCACAGCACACAGACCACTTCTTCAGGGCTTGATTCTTTAGGTCTGGCTTCACAAATCTCTAAACAATTCATCAAGTGTGTTCAAGCTAAGGGGAGACCTGTACCTGTAATGTACCTTAGGTGTGAGCCTGATGTGCAGAGAGGGACCTCCCATACAACCTCGGCTCGGAGACCACTGGAGTGGGGACAGTGGTGGTAAGAGCACGGTGAAGTAAGGGTGCCTGTCTGATCCTCACTGTTTGGAGTGGTGGAGCCGAGTGGAGACTGGAACGGCTGGTTTTGGAAGCAGAGGATGCAGGTCAGCAGGTGCAGGTTGCAGAGCAGAGAATGCAGGTCAGCGGGTGCAGCTTGCAGAGCAGAGGATGCAGGCCAGCAGGTGCCGGTTTGCAGAGCAGGGATGCAGGTCAGCAGGTGCAGGTTTGCATTGCAAAGGATGCAGGTCAGCGTGTGCAGCTCGCAGAGCAGAGGATGCAGGTCAGCTGGTGCAGGTTTGCAGAGTCAGACAAGCCGGGTCATACACATCAAGGTAAACATGATAAGTGGCAGGCAGAGAGTAGTCAAAGTCCAGGCCGAATCTTGGCAACAGGCAGACTGGCAGATAACTGAGCAGGGGCAAACAAACAAGCCGAGGTCAGGACTGGAGACAGAAGTATGGTCGGGAAGCCGGGTCAAACACAGGAACAGGATACAGGCACAGAATCAGGAACTCAGGGAACAGAAGCAAATCAAACCGCAAGGAGCAACATCTCTGGAACGTCTTTTATAGGAAGTTCATGGGAGGAGCAAGGGGTTCAGAGTTCAGCAGTAATCAAGACACCAAGCAGAGTAGTCTAATGGATCAGATAGGTTAAACAGCAGATCAGGCAGGGAACTGTCCAGCATCCCAGATAGCTCAGTGGGAAGAGTCAATGCCAGACACAGAAGAGGTCCCAGGTTCAAGCCCAGTACGTCCCTGACAGTACCCCTCTGTCCCGGAGGAGATCTCTACTTGGGGAGTCCTTACATGTGGAACTATCTGGTGTCTTTTATGTTATGAAGGAACTTTGTGGCCATTGGTCCGGTCCGGAGCCACCCGTTACACTCAGATGGGAATGGACACACTAGTCGATTTATGACCACAGTGGGTTTTATGTATATGTTGGATCTTAGCAAAACGGTGCATTATTACAGGTTTCCCCTTAGCTTGAACACACCTGATGAATTGTTTAGAGATTTGTGAAGCCAGACGTATAGAATCAAGCCCTGAAGAAGCAGCCTGTGTGCCGTGAAACATGTTGGCAAGCTTCGTAGAACATACTTTGATGGCGACTTATCATACATATATGTGATTTTATATATTTATGGGCCAGTTTTCCTAACTGTATCTGTGTACCTGTCCTTTATATTTGAATAAATGCTTTTTTTAATTGATATAACTTTTTATTATATTACCAGGGTCTTACCAAATAACGCCCAGTTCTTTCATTTCCTTCATATATGATTTGGTATATAGGGCTGGTTTTCCCTGTTGGTTGTTAAGTAGGGATGAGCCGAACACCCCCGGGTTCGGTTCGCACCAGAACCTTCGAACGGACCGAAAGTTCGCGCGAATTTTCGAACCCTATTCGTTATAATGGACGCGAACGTTCGAAATCAAAATTGCTAATTACAACGGCCAATATGCATGTTAATGTTATAAAACAGGTTTGGGGACCCGGGTCCTGCCCCAGGGGACATATATCAATGCAAAAAGAAATTTTAAAAACTAAAGTTTTTTCGGGAGCAGTCATTTTAATGATGCATAAAGTGAAAAAAAAAAGTGAAATTTTCCTTTAAATATGGTACCTGGGGGGTGTCTAAAGTATGCCTGTGAAGTGGCATGTGTTTCCCGTGTTTAGAACTGTCCTTGCACAAAATGACATTTGTAAAGGAAAAAAAGAAGCCATTTAAAACCACTTGCGGCTTTAATGTCATGTCTTGTCCTGGCCGCCATATGGCTGAAAATCCTTGAGAAAAATGGCATGGCTACCCCATCACCCCCCCCCCCCACCCCAGCCCCTTTGGGTCTTGTATGGATACTAAGGGGGACCCCGCACCCAAAATAAAACCCTATACCTACAACCCTATATACTCTGAACAGCAGTATATAGGTGGTGCAAACAAGACATGGACTGTAGGTTTGTTCTTAAGTAGAATCTGAACAGGTACATTATGAAGTGTAGCTACATCCCAAAAAAATCAATTTTTAAGCTTTTTGGAGAACATAGGAAGGGCTTATCACCCCTGTAACATTTGCTGTCTTTGCACATCTGTTCAGAACATGTCACCTCACTTTCCGTCCCAATGACAAATGTTTTTGGAAAAGTGGGGTTTTAATTGAAACAAGGATTGGTGATAAAGCATCAGTAGAGAGGAGATACCTTTTTCCCAAATTAAATCTAACAGGATAGAATTTTCCTTCCTAGGGGTAGATTTCCTCTCACTTCCTGTTTTCTCTTGCCGTTTGCAAGTAGGAGTCGTTTGTAAGTTGGATGTTTGAAAGTAGGGGCCTGCCGTATATACTCTGCAGAAATTTGCCCTATTAGATGTTGGTGTAGCCACAAGACTGGTGGGCACAGGAATGGGCCCTGCTGTGAGTTAATAGATCAAGATTTGTACTTGCATGCACCTGTTGAACCGGGCAGAAAAATTGGGCCTTTGGTGGTGGTGGTGGTGGTGGTGGACGGTGTTGCCACAAGACTGTAAGCCCTCACAGTTACTCTTGGTGGGTGCAGGAATGGGCCCTGCTGTGAGTTATTAGATCAAGATTTGTAATTGCATGCACCTGTTGAACAGGGCAGAAAAATTGGGCCTTTGGTGGTGGTGGTGGTGGTGGACGGTGTTGCCACAAGACTGTAGGCCCTCATAGTTACTCTTGGTGGGCGCAGGAATGGGCCCTGCTGTGAACTATTAGATCAAGATTTGTAATTACACGCCCCTGTTAAACAGGGGCTGAAAAATTGTGCCTTAGGCATTGGTGCTGGTGCCACAACACTGCAACCCCTCACAGATACTGTACTTGGAGCACAGCAGTCACACCTGTTGCGAAGCATCTTTTTAAAAAATTTTAATTACACGCCCCTGTTATACAGGGGCTGAAAAATTGTGCCTTAGGCACTGGTGCTGGTGCCACAACACTGCAACCCCTCACAGATACTGTACTCTGAGCACAGCAATGAGACCTGTTGCAAAGCATTGCCTAAAAATTGTAATTACACGCCCCAACAGGGGCTGAAAAATTGTGCCTTAGGCACTGGTGCTGGTGCCACAACACTGCAACCCCTCACAGATACTGTACTTTGAGCACAGCAGTCACACCTGTTGCGAAGCATCTTTTTAAAAAATTGTAATTACACGCCCCTGTTATACAGGGGCCGAAAAATTGTGCCTTAGGCACTGGTGTGGTGGCATGGATCATTGAGGAGGAGGAAGAGGATAGTCAGTGAACATAACAGGACAGTCACTCAGCATCAGCATAGGCAGTCTTGAAGGGATGTGACATTATAAATTATTCCGTTATATCCGCTTCAGGTGTCTGGTAGCTGGTGGTGATCCAAGACTGATTCATTTTTATGAAGGTCAGTCGATCAACCGAGTCGGTGGACAGGCGCACCCTATGATCGGTGACAAATCCTCCAGCAGCACTGAATGTGCGTTCGGAAAGAACGCTGGATGCAGGACAGGCCAGTAGCTCAATTGCATACTGTGCAAGCTATGGCCAGTGATCCATCCTCAGGACCCAGTAAGCCAGAGGATTTTCGGTGGGAAAGGTGTCCAAGTCTGACCTTGCCCCTAGGTATTCCTGCACCATGTATATCAGACGCTGGCGATGGTTGCTGGAACCGATCATACCTTGGGGCTGCGGACTAAAAAATTGTCTGAACGCATCGGTCAGACGTCCACCTTCCCCACCGCTCCTTCTGCTACTGACCGAAGCCTCAGCAACTCGTCGTCCAGGACCAGGAGTTTGTAACCTCCCAGTTTCTGGGAACGCGTTGCACAGACCTTTCTGCAAGGCCTCCCTGAGATGTCTCATCCTCTGCTCCCTCTGCGACGGCAAGATAAGGTCCGCAACCTTACCCTTGTAACGTGGATCAAGGAGAGTGGCCAGCCAGTAATGGTCACTCTCCTTGATCCGAAGAACACGAGGATCCTTCCGCAGGCTTTGCAGGATCAGGGAGGCCATGCAGCGTAGGTTAGCTGAGGCATTCGGTCCGGAGTCTTCTGGGTCACTGAGGATGACATGATCGCCAGCCACCTCCTCCCAGCCACGTACAAGTCCACTGGTTTGTTGGGACTGTACATCATCCCTAAAAGACTGCTGCTGCTGATGCTGAGTGCCAGGCTCCACCTCCATGCTCACACAATCCTCCTCCTCCTCCTCCTCCTCTTCCTGTGTGATGGGTGGGACAGAAGGAACATTGTCTGGATAAAGGGGGCCTTGAGAGACAAGGAAGTCCTCCTCTTCCTGCCTCTGTTCTGCCTCAAGTGCCCTGTCCATTATCCCACGCAGCGTATGCTCCAACAGGTGGACAAGAGGTACAGTGTCACTGATGCATGCACTGTCACTGCTCACCATCCTCGTGGCCTCCTCAAATGGTGAGAGGACAGTGCATGCATCCCTGATCATGCTCCACTGGCGTGGGGAAAAAAAGCCAAGCTCCCCTGACCCTGTCCTGGTGCCGTAGTCGCAAAGGTACTCATTGATGGCCCTCTGCTGCGTGTGCAGTCACTGCAGCATGGCCAACGTTGAGTTCCACCTGGTGGGCATGTCACATATTAGGCGGTTCTTGGGGAGGTTCAGCTCCTTTTGCAGCTCAGTCAGCCGAGCACTGGCATTATAAGATCGGCGGAAATGCACACAGACTTTCCTGGCCTGCCTCAGGACATCCTGTAAGCCTGGGAACCTGCCCAAGAACCGCTGCACCACCAGGTTGAGGACGTGAGCCATACAGGGCACATGGGTGAGCTGCCCCTGTCGCAGGGCGGAGAGGAGGTTGGTGCCATTATCAGAAACGACCATTCCTGGCTTAAGCTGGCGTGGCGTCAACCACCTCTCGGACTGCCCCTGCAGAGCTGCCAGAACCTCTGGCCCAGTGTGGCTCCTGTCCCCCAAACACACCAGCGCAAGCACGGCATGGCATCTTTTTGCCTGCGTACTCGCGTAGCCCCTTGTACGCCTACGGAGCACCGCTGGTTCCGAGGACAGAGCACTCGAAGAGGACATGGAGGAAGAAGAAAAGGAGGGGGTGGAGGAGAGAGGTGTGTCACAACCAGTAGTAGCATTTTGGAGGCGTGGTGGCGGAACAACCTCCAACACTACTGCACCTTGTCCTGCATCCCTCCCAGCTACCAATAGAGTGACCCAATGGGCCGTGAAAGAAAGATAACGTCCCTGTCCATGCCTGCTGGACCATGAGTCAGCGGTAATATGCACCTTACCACTGACCGCCCTGTCCAGCGAGGCATGGACATTGCCTTCCACATGCCAGTAGAGAGACGGAATCGCCTTCCGTGAGAAAAAGTGGCGTTTGGGAACCTGCCACTGAGGAACCGCACATTGAACAAACTCACGGAAGGGGGCCGAGTCTATCAACTGAAAAGGCAGCAGTTGAAGTGCTAGCAATTTAGCCAAGCTAGCATTCAACCGCTGGGCATGTGGATGGCTGGGAGTATACTTCTTTCGACGGTCCAGCAGCTGGGGCAGGGAAATTTGCCTGCTACAATCGGACGTCGGTGTACTGCAAGTACTTGGTTGTGACACACCTAATTCTACACCTTCAGTCCTCTCAGAGCAGCTTTCAGAGAGGACTGAAGATATAGTGGGGATGGAGATCCCAGCTGATGAGGAGCAAGGAGAGGTCCGCTTTGTTCTTTGGTGTGGGTCTTTTATGTGTGCTTGCCAACGAGCTGCATGGCAGGTCGACATATGTCTGCTCATGCTTGTGGTGCCCAAGCGGCTGATGTTTTGGCCACGCGAGATACGCTTGAGACAAATATTGCAAATAGCAGTGGTGCGATCTGATGCACTCGTCTCAAAAAAGGCCCACACCAAAGAACTTTTGTGATAACGTGCAGAGGCAGCGCCCTGCACAGGCGGAGCTCTGCGGTGTGGTACAGTTGCTGTGCTGGCCTCTAGCTGGCCTCCAGGGGGCATCCTGCCTCGTTGGACATGTGACGCTGCATCCTCCTCCTCCTCCTCCTCTCTCCCTTCAGGCACCCACGTGGAGTCAGTGACCTCATCATCCCCTCCCTCTTCACCACTAGCGCAAACCTGGCAGTAAGCTGCAGCTGGTGGAACACTACTGCCAGATTGCTGTCCTTCAGCATCCCCTCTCTCTGCGCGCACACTACTGACTTCCTCAAGCTGGGTATCATCATCCGAGCCTTCGAATCGTTGGGCATCCTCCTGGAGCATGTACCCAACACTGTGCTCAAACAGTTCGGGGGACTCCTCAGGAGGACATGGTGGGTCTAGGGAAGGGGTGGCTGATGATGCCATTGAGTACGCGTTGGCAGCTGCTCTGCCAGTACCCTGAGCCTGGGTGAGAGAGGATGAGGAGGATGAGGAGGGCTTGGTCATCCATTCTACCAAGCCTTCGGCATGATGCGGCTCCACATGTCCAGCTGCCGAAAACAAAGACAAGCGTGTCCCATGGCCACGTGCTGATGACGATGCACGACCACGTCCACGGCCAGCACTGTTGTCTCTAGAAACAGAGCCTGCCTGCCCTGTGTTCTTGCCTCGGCACGCTCTGCCTCTCCTTGGCGGTCTTCCAGCCATTGTAGTCGGTAGTGTATATAGTGTAAAACTGGTAATATTAAGTTGCGCCCTTCCCATATATACCACCACCGCGCTTAAGGGTTAAAACTAAACCTATACCAAATATGCAGCAGCCACATTAAATAAAAATATGAACAAAATAGTGTAAAATCAAAAATAACCTCACACAGCGGCGCTAAAAAAAACGATACCCTCCCCCTCCTGTGTCCGTGTGATTGGACTGGGAGAAGGTTACTGTTAATCAATTAAATATATACACCCTGTGACATAAGTGAATAATGTGCACAAGTAAACTAAATAAAGTCCACACAAATTCAATCCAAATGTGAGACAATCTTCTTCCAAATTCTCCACCACACACAGTGTTTAGTGTTTTCGTGATCCCGCTCCCATCAGATGGACACTCACCACAGCAAGTTGCCTCACACTTTCGTGTTTGGCTTAAAGACGTGTGCAAAGATCTTATACAGCTTTGCGGGCGATCCTCCCAATTCAAATCAAGTGTTTTTAAAGTTGTAATCCATATGCAAATGTAAAAGAAAGCTCCAAATAGTGTGATAACGTAAAATCAGTTTAATTACACACCAAACACGCACTTAAATACTGCAATTACCTAAAACACAATTTAAATAAGCGTATAAAACCACTGCAACTCCAAAGGCAAAAGTGCAGCGAACAGCGAGTGTACAGGTCGCGGCGGACCCTCAATAAACCAGTCAGATCTCACCACCTTCCCGCTGCCACTCACTACTCCTTCGCTGCTCAATTCGATCCTGTGACGTCGAATAATCCGTCAGACGGTTACCGCATAGCCACGCCCCGACATGTTTCGTCGAATAGACTTGTCGGGGCGTGGCTATGCGGTAACCGTCTGACGGATTATTCGACGTCACAGGATCGAATTGAGCAGCGAAGGAGTAGTGAGTGGCAGCGGGAAGGTGGTGAGATCTGACTGGTTTATTGAGGGTCCGCCGCGACCTGTACACTCGCTGTTCGCTGCACTTTTGCCTTTGGAGTTGCAGTGGTTTTATACGCTTATTTAAATTGTGTTTTAGGTAATTGCAGTATTTAAGTGCGTGTTTGGTGTGTAATTAAACTGATTTTACGTTATCACACTATTTGGAGCTTTCTTTTACATTTGCATATGGATTACAACTTTAAAAACACTTGATTTGAATTGGGAGGATCGCCCGCAAAGCTGTATAAGATCTTTGCACACGTCTTTAAGCCAAACACGAAAGTGTGAGGCAACTTGCTGTGGTGAGTGTCCATCTGATGGGAGCGGGATCACGAAAACACTAAACACTGTGTGTGGTGGAGAATTTGGAAGAAGATTGTCTCACATTTGGATTGAATTTGTGTGGACTTTATTTAGTTTACTTGTGCACATTATTCACTTATGTCACAGGGTGTATATATTTAATTGATTAACAGTAACCTTCTCCCAGTCCAATCACACGGACACAGGAGGGGGAGGGTATCGTTTTTTTTAGCGCCGCTGTGTGAGGTTATTTTTGATTTTACACGGTAGTGTATATAGTATAAAAAATAGAACTCCTATGTGTGCTCACAACACACTGTAGGTCCTATGGGTGCTGACACTAACACACTATAGGTACTATGTGTGCTGCTGACAAGAAAATATAGGAGCTCTGTTTGCTGCCACTAACACACTAGAAGTCCTATGGGTGCTGCTGAGAAGAAAATATAGGAGCTCTGTTTGCTGCCACTAACACACTAGAAGTCCTATGGGTGCTGCTGAGAAGAAAATATAGGAGCTCTGTGTGATGCCACTAACACACTAGAAGTCCTATGGGTGCTGCTGAGAAGAAAATATAGGAGCTCTGTTTGCTGCCACTAACACACTAGAAGTCCTATGGGTGCTGCTGAGAAGAAAATATAGGAGCTCTGTTTGCTGCCACTAACACACTAGAAGTCCTATGGGTGCTGCTGAGAAGAAAATATAGGAGCTCTGTTTGCTGCCACTAACACACTAGAAGTCCTATGGGTGCTGCTGAGAAGAAAATATAGGAGCTCTGTTTGCTGCCACTAACACACTAGAAGTCCTATGGGTGCTGCTGAGAAGAAAATATAGGAGCTCTGTGTGATGCCACTAACACACTAGAAGTCCTATGGGTGCTGCTGAGAAGAAAATATAGGAGCTCTGTTTGCTGCCACTAACACACTAGAAGTCCTATGGGTGCTGCTGAGAAGAAAATATAGGAGCTCTGTTTGCTGCCACTAACACACTAGAAGTCCTATGGGTGCTGCTGAGAAGAAAATATAGGAGCTCTGTGTGATGCCACTAACACACTAGAAGTCCTATGGGTGCTGCTGAGAAGAAAATATAGGAGCTCTGTTTGCTGCCACTAACACACTAGAAGTCCTATGGGTGCTGCTGAGAAGAAAATATAGGAGCTCTGTTTGCTGCCACTAACACACTAGAAGTCCTATGGGTGCTGCTGAGAAGAAAATATAGGAGCTCTGTGTGATGCCACTAACACACTATAGGTACTATGTGTGCTGCTGACAAGAAAATATAGGAGCTCTGTTTGCTGCCACTAACACACTAGAAGTCCTATGGGTGCTGCTGAGAAGAAAATATAGGAGCTCTGTTTGCTGCCACTAACACACTAGAAGTCCTATGGGTGCTGCTGAGAAGAAAATATAGGAGCTCTGTTTGCTGCCACTAACACACTAGAAGTCCTATGGGTGCTGCTGAGAAGAAAATATAGGAGCTCTGTGTGATGCCACTAACACACTAGAAGTCCTATGGGTGCTGCTGAGAAGAAAATATAGGAGCTCTGTTTGCTGCCACTAACACACTAGAAGTCCTATGGGTGCTGCTGAGAAGAAAATATAGGAGCTCTGTTTGCTGCCACTAACACACTAGAAGTCCTATGGGTGCTGCTGAGAAGAAAATATAGGAGCTCTGTTTGCTGCCACTAACACACTAGAAGTCCTATGGGTGCTGCTGAGAAGAAAATATAGGAGCTCTGTATGATGCCACTAACACACTAGAAGTCCTATGGGTGCTGCTGAGAAGAAAATATAGGAGCTCTGTTTGCTGCCACTAACACACTAGAAGTCCTATGGGTGCTGCTGAGAAGAAAATATAGGAGCTCTGTTTGCTGCCACTAACACACTAGAAGTCCTATGGGTGCTGCTGAGAAGAAAATATAGGAGCTCTGTGTGATGCCACTAACACACTAGAAGTCCTATGGGTGCTGCTGAGAAGAAAATATAGGAGCTCTGTTTGCTGCCACTAACACACTAGAAGTCCTATGGGTGCTGCTGAGAAGAAAATATAGGAGCTCTGTTTGCTGCCACTAACACACTAGAAGTCCTATGGGTGCTGCTGAGAAGAAAATATAGGAGCTCTGTGTGATGCCACTAACACACTAGAAGTCCTATGGGTGCTGCTGAGAAGAAAATATAGGAGCTCTGTTTGCTGCCACTAACACACTAGAAGTCCTATGGGTGCTGCTGAGAAGAAAATATAGGAGCTCTGTTTGCTGCCACTAACACACTAGAAGTCCTATGGGTGCTGCTGAGAAGAAAATATAGGAGCTCTGTGTGATGCCACTAACACACTAGAAGTCCTATGGGTGCTGCTGAGAAGAAAATATAGGAGCTCTGTTTGCTGCCACTAACACACTAGAAGTCCTATGGGTGCTGCTGAGAAGAAAATATAGGAGCTCTGTGTGATGCCACTAACACACTAGAAGTCCTATGGGTGCTGCTGAGAAGAAAATATAGGAACTCTGTGTGATGCCACTAACACACTAGAAGTCCTATGGGTGCTGCTGAGAAGAAAATATAGGAGCTCTGTTTGCTGCCACTAACACACTAGAAGTCCTATGGGTGCTGCTGAGAAGAAAATATAGGAGCTCTGTTTGCTGCCACTAACACACTAGAAGTCCTATGGGTGCTTCTGAGATGAAAATATAGGAGCTCTGTGTGATGCCACTAACACACTAGAAGTCCTATGGGTGCTGCTGAGAAGAAAATATAGGAGCTCTGTGTGATGCCACTAACACACTAGAAGTCCTATGGGTGCTGCTGAGAAGAAAATATAGGAGCTCTGTTTGCTGCCACTAACACACTAGAAGTCCTATGGGTGCTGTTGGGGTGCAATGCTGTGCTAACAGCACTGCGGTTGGTACTACTGCAATACTGTACTAACAGTAAGCACGCACCAGACTAATCCCCAGCAGCAGCTAATAACACACTAACTGTGCAATCAGCAGCAATGAACGATCAATGACTTAGGTAGCAATGGTTTAGCAAAGAAATAGCCAATGGTTTAGCAAAGAAGAGCAAATCTTTCAGTATCAAGCAAAGACAGAATCAGCAGACTAATCTCTCCTAAAGCCGGAACTCATGTGACCGGGGCCGATGGCGTGGCGGCCTTTTAAATGGTGGGGCGTGTACTAAAGCCCCTGAGCTGTAATTGGCTACAGGCGTCCTGCCTGTAGCCAATTATTGCTCTCCGAGTTTCGGGCGCTGTGATTGGCCAAGCATGCGGGGTCACAGTGCATGCTTGGCCAATCATCAGCCAGCAATGCACTGCGCCGGCCGCGCCGGCCGCAATGCATTGCGGGGCCGCTCGCATCACACGAATGTGATGCGAACGGCCCAAATAGTTCTGGGCTCGACGAGCGAGCGAACGCCCGGTGCTCGATTCGAACATGGGTTCGAATCGAGCACCGGGCCCATCCCTATTGTTAAGCTGTTTTAGCTCTAGGCCTTGACTATACAGTATATACCCAAATTCTTGCTTTCAATATCTCAATGAGCTATACGGTTAGAATACATCTGGGCTGTGCCCTTGAGTGACCTTTTATTCAATGTGGAACTATTGAGAGATTTGCTTAATTATCTGCGCAACACTTGAATCTATTAGTGAGGCACATACAAACCACATCATTAACACATACACTGCTAATTCACACAATAACAAGACACCTTCAAGTGTCACTAGAGAGTGTGTAATCGAGGCACGTGGCTTTGTTTGCTCACCTTGTTCATCAAGTAGAATGTTGTCTGGCTTTACATCTCTGCAACACAATAAAAGTTGGGTTTAATTTTTGAGATATCAAGATTTCAGTGTGTCTCTATTATTCACATCTCAAGTTCATTGTAAGGTATGTAAATCAAGATCACTGTCAGCTGCTTAACCACTTAAGCCCCGGACCATTTTGTTGCTAAAGGACCAGGCCCCTTTTTGCGATTCAGCACTGCGTCGCTTTAACTGACAATTGCGCGGTCGTGCGACGTGGCTCCCAAACAAAATTGATGTCCTTTTTTTCCCACAAATAGAGCTTTCTTTTGGTGGTATTTGATCACCTCCGTGGCTTTTATTTTTTGCGCTATAAACAAAAATAGAGCGACAATTTTGAAAAAAATGATTTTTTTTTACATTTTGCTATAATAAATATCCCCAAAAAAATATAAAAAAAAACAATTTTTTTCCTCAATTTAGGCCGATACGTATTCATCTACATATTTTTGGTTAAAAAAATTGCAATAAGCTTTTCTTCATTGGTTTGCGCAAAAGTTATAGCGTCTACAAAATAGGGGGTAGTTTTATGGCATTTTTATTAATATTTTTTTTTTTTACTAGTAATGGCGGCGATCAGCGATTTTTATCATGACTGCGAAATTATGGCGGACACATCGGACACTTTTGACACATTTTTGGGACCATTGTCATTTTTACAACGATCAGTGCAATAAATATGCACTGATTGATGTGAAAATGACACTGGCAGTGAAGGGGTTAACCTCTAGGTGGTGCTGTAGGGGTTAAGTGTCACCTAATGAGTGATTCTTACTGTAGGGGGGCGTGGCTGCAGAGGCGCATTGCCGGCGGTATTAACCCTTTTTCAGCCGCTAGCGGGGGTTAAAATCACCCCGCTAGCAGCTGAATATCGTGGTAAAAACTACGGTATGGCGGCGCTAAAAATATCGACTCTATACCGCCAGCGCACCTCCCCGCCCCAGGGTGAAAGGGGCCTAACTGTGTTTAAAGGTGTATGTTTTGTACTTAATAAACAGTTTTATGCTCTGCATGTTTAACCCTCAACACCTGTGTGGTTTGCCTCGTGATCGGGGGGTTAAGGGCTGGTTATGGCGAGTCTGTCAGCTGCGGGTGCTTTTGGGGGACAGGAGACACAGGTCTGGCCGAGGTGCCCAGCCGGGGTATCCGAGATCCGTCACAGTTGTTTTACAAGGTAATGGTTCATATATATTTTAACAACCATTGACAGAGGGAAGCTGTCATGTACAGAATAATTGCAGAAGTAAAATCACAATTCTACATGACATACGGCTCCTGAAAAACAAGCAAATTTTCGGGTGTTAGACTGAATAGCCAAGGCTCAGTCCTAACTTGCGTTTGGACCAAACCTTAGGCTTA
This sequence comes from Rana muscosa, assembly GCA_029206835.1. Classification (NCBI taxonomy): domain Eukaryota; kingdom Metazoa; phylum Chordata; class Amphibia; order Anura; family Ranidae; genus Rana; species Rana muscosa. Next base: position 282,788,145 of record CM055123.1, read on the forward strand.
TCCCTACTATATCTCTGTTACTATGTAAGAGACAGTAACCAGACTCTCCAGGTTATCAGCATTTGTCTTATGCCGCGTACACACGATCATTATTCACGGCGGTTAAAAAACCGCCGTGAATAATGTCATTTAAAACGGGGGAACAGCTTGTTCCCCACACACGGTCGTTTTTCACGTCGTTTTTTCTCTTGTCTTGAAAAACGACCGTCTGTGGGCTCCGCGGCAGTGTTTCCCTATGGAAAACACTGCCGCGGAAAAAATGTAGGAAAAAACGACGAGAAAAATTAGAACATGTTCTAATTTTTCTCGTCGTTTTTAATGCCGTTTTTCTCGTCGAGAAAAACAAAAAAATGCCCACAGATGATCATTTTTCTCGTCAAATGGGAAAAATGTTGTTTTTCCCGACGAGAAAAACGGCCGTGTGTACGCGGCATTAGATGTAAAAAAAAGGCTGAATGAAAAAAATCCAACCCACCTGGTCATTAGTGGGTCCCTTACACAATATAAAAATTATACCTATTTATGGTAGCCTCAATATAGAAAAAAGGAGATGTATTTTTATGCATTTATGCTCCATCTGCTCTGGTTCTCTTCAGCAGGTACTTTCCCAAAGAGGATAAATTATCCCCCATATAGTTCCATTCATATTGTGAGGAAATTTAGAGCAGATGAAGTACAGATACAGTACACAGTAGGGTTGTCCCGATACCACTTTTTTAGGACCGAGTACAAGTACCGATACTTTTTTCCAAGTACTCGCCGATACCGATTACCGATACTTTTTTTTCAATGTCATGTGACAGTTTGAAAGATGGGGACTGATAGGTGGCACTGACAGGTGGCACTTATGGGCACTGACTGGTGACTGGCTCTGATGGGCACTAATAGGTGGCTGGCACTGATAGATGGCACTGATTGCACTGATAGGTGGCACTTATGGGCACTGATAGATGGCACTTATGGGCACTGATAGATGGCACTGATTGCACTGAAAGGTGGCACTTGTGGGCACTGATAGGTGGCACTTGTGGGCACTATGTGGCACTTGTGGGCACTGATATGTGGCACTTGTGGGCACTAATATGTGGCAATTGTGGGCACTGATAGCACTGAAAGGTGGCACTTGTGGACACTGATATGTGGCACTTGTGGGCACTGATATGTGGCACTGATAGATGACACTTGTGGGCACTGACAGCACTGATAGTGCAATCAGTGCCACCAAGTGCTACCTATCAGTGCCCACAAGTGCTACCTATCAGTGCAATCAGTGCCATCTACCAGTGCCACCTGATAGGTGGCACTGGTAGATGGCACTGATTGCACTGATAGGTAGCACTTGTGGGTACTGATAAGTAGCTGGCACTGAAATGCTGCGGGGAAAAAAAATGACACAGGATTTAAAATAAAAAAAAATAGTGCAACGCCCATCTTGGTACACCCTGCACTCGGCTGAAGTAAGCAGCAGCAGACATCTTGTTACACCCAGCCCATATAGCTCAGGCTGGGTGTAACAAGATGTCTGCTGCTGCTTACTGCAGCCGAGTGCAAGGTGTACCAAGATGGGCGTGGGGACGTTCAGCCGCTGACGGCGACCGAATGCGACAGCACCGGTCATCGATCCTGATGCGGCTGCGCCCTGCACCCCTGCCAGCTTACCAGTTTCAACTGCAGGTGAGGGACTCGCTCTCTGCCCTGGTCTCCGACCCCTGCCGCACTCTCCGTCCCGCTCTCCGCCTTGGTCTCCGCCCCCTGCCCCACTCTCCGCCCCGCTCTCCGCCCCCGCCCCACTCTCCGCCCCGTTCTCCGCCCTGGTCTCCGCCCCCCGCCACGCTCTCCGCGTCCGCTCTGAAAAAAAAAAAAAGTATCGGACTGGGCATCGGGAGCATTTGCGCGAGTACAAGCACTCGCGCAAATGCTTGGTATCGGTCCCGATAACGATACTAGTATCGGTATCGGGACAACCCTAGTACACAGAGATTTAAAGATGATGCAGTATGTCCAAAATCAAGCTGAACCTCTGGCTGCTATGGTACAATATATATGATATATACTGTAAATCGTGTTAGCATTTTGGCTCTCGTTTCATAACACTGTGCACAGTGATGGTAAGCAATAAGGCCTGGTTCACACCTATGCAGGTTGCATATTGCAGGTGCATTTTGCATTTTTCAGTACACGTTTTTGATCCACTATGACAGCCCTCAAATTTTCCACTTGCCTACTCGCATTTTGCGAGTGAAAAATGAGGTCTGGCGAGAAGTTGGGCTGCCTGGGAGAGGAGGGGCGAGCACCGCCGGCGGGCGGGGTTGATCGGGAGACGTTCTCCCAGCGCGATGTGGAAGAGAGCATATAGGAAGATGAAAGCCGCGGGATCGCAATGCAGTAAAACACGCTGTAACAGCTGACATTGTCTCCGCTCTGCTTACTCTCACACAGCCCCGCCTCCTCCTGCCCCCGTGCTTGTAATAGACAGAACACGGGGCCAATGCTGGGATGTATTCTGTCTCACAAGCGCGGGGTCAGGAGGAGGCGGAGCTGTGTGAGAGTGAACAGAGCGGAGACAATGTCAGCTGTTACAGCGTGTTTTACTGCTCTGCGATCCCGCGGCTTTCCTCTTCCTATATGCTCTCTTCCACAGGGGCGATCGCGCTGGGAGAACGTCTCCCATGGCTCTAATCTTCCTCCAGTCATGTCCTGGCCGCCCTCTCACTTCCTCCACCCTGGCGAGGCTGCAATTTGGGGCAAAGTGAGGCTGGATTTTGGGGCACAGTGAGGCTGGATTTTGAGGCACAGAGAGGATGCAGTTTGGGGCTCAATGACGCTGCAATTTGGGGCCCAATGACGCTGCAATTTGGGGCCCAATGACGCTGCAATTTGGGGCCCAATGACGCTGCAATTTGGGGCCCAATGACATTGCGGATGCAATTTGGGGCACAATGACATTGCAGCTGCAATTTGGGGCACAATGAGGCTGCAATGTGAGGCACAGTGAGGCTGCAATGTGGGGCACAGGTCACGCTGCAATGATGGGCACAGGTCACGCTGCATTGATGGGCACAGGTCATGCAGCATTGAGGGGAACTGATAAAGTTGTTGTTAATGTAGCGGGGTCTCTAAATTTAGGTGGGATACACCTGGGTGGTAAAGTATGGGAGTAATGGACCATTTGTATTCGTGGAGGATTGGGCGGTGTAATAATCTCCTTGGTCAGTGGGTGGCGTGTGCCCGCAGGCTCAAGGTAGATTTGCCGCCACAGTGCTGTCCTTTTTTGTCCCTTCTCGGAGATGGTACGGCCAGGGTGGGGAACCTGCCGTGTCGTCATTGGAGGGGATAAAAGGGGGAGACACCCTGGTCACGAGGTCTTGCTCTTCTGGAGGTCAATCATCACGCGCCCAGGCACCTTAGGCCTGGGTGCGGGCTGTTCTAAGATCCGGCTCAGGTGCCCTAGGCCTGACCCGAATGGAGTTGGAATCCATCCCAGGCACCTTCAGCCTGGGGTGAGGTACTAAACCAGGAGGCCTGGGGCCCAGTGACTTCGACTGGGTCCCGCGAGGGTGGAGAAGTCCAAGGGTCCCTGAAGTGGATGGGGCCCATGTCTAAGGTGAGGAGGCCGGGGAGGTTACCCATTCAGAGAGTCTGGAGCAGCATCAACCCAGTGACGGATGGGCCTCTGGTAACTCTCTTGGAGGGACATCTTCCCCTGACAGGGGCCACAACGCAGCAAAGGTACTCCTATCTACGTTCTCTTGAGTCGCTGGTAGAGACTCTCAAGCTCTAAGTTCTTTCAAGCTAAGGCTATAGTAACCGCTGGCGAGACCGCAGTGGTTTAGCTGACAATCAGGATAGTGCCTCGACCTGCTCATCCCCTTGTATCAAACTGTTATCAAGTCGCAACCAGATGGCTACTGAAGCACTGTTTATTGTGAGTTATGCAATAAAACAAGAGTTGGACTGTGATCGGTGTGTGGAACTCTGGTTAATGGGAGCAAGGGGAAGTGTTAGCACAGCAGAACTGTATTCCAGACAAAAGCACATAGGCCCGAGGAAATATCTGGTACTGGCCTTCACCTCACCCACAGCTATGGGGAGGACATGGGCCGTAGCGCATCTCACTCTGTCGTGTGTGATACCCCTAGAAGAAAGAGATGGGGTGAGGTCGCTACATTAATATTTATTTTTGTAATGTAATTCTGCATAAAACATTTAAAGCCTCGTACACACGGCCGAGATTCTCGTCGAAAAAAACATGTCGTTTTTTTCGACGAGATTCTTGGACAAGGAACTTGTCCCGGCCGAGTGTACAGACGCTCGATTCAAAGAACTCGCGTCAAATTCATTTCGAACATGCGCGGGCTTCCCGGAGGACAGGTATGTGTACACACACTCACTTTTCTCGTCGAGAAACATGCCAACGAGAATCTCGACGAGAAAATAGAGAGCAGGTTCTCTATTTTCTCGTCGAGATTACTTGTCGGTTTTCTTGACGAGAAACCATACACACGAACGAGTTTCTCGGCAAGATATCTCTGCCAGCAAGTTTCTTGCTGGTTCTTGCCGAGAAACTCGGTCGTGTGTACGAGGCCTCAGTGTCATTTCTTGAGATAATTTATGAGGGCGTGATTAGGGGCGGGGCCGGGTAGGGGTTGGGTGGGGCAACTGGTAGCGAGTAACCCTTGAGGCCTGGCTAGTAGCTCAGGACTTGAAATTTTGAGCCCTGCACTATGAAACTAAAAACCAGAAAAAAGTCCCTGGCCCTTTCCATAAAATGCAAAGATGTGAACTACATCCATAGGAAACCATGTTAAATGGACTGTAGTGTGTTTCTGCAAAACTGAAAATGCACAAAAAAAATGCATTGATGTGAACCAGGCCTAAACCGACTATCCTGGGCTGCTGAAAACTGATTTCTGATTAGGTGACATTGATTACCGCCAAGAATTGCTCTTGGCATTATATGGTTGGAATTTGGAAAACTCATCTGACATTACCGATGGATTATATGTTGACTTCTCAAGTAGTCTAAAGCTAGAGCCATTTCACATATATACAGCTTAACAGTCTCCTCCGTAAACTGGACATTTTGCTGTAGATGATATCGAAGATCTCCGCCCAAGAGTAAGTCTACAACCATAAACATGTCCTCTTCATCCTGGAAGGAATACCTGTAAAACAATAACATAGTAAGGGTGACTTTTTGTTGCTATTAGAACACCTGATTGACTGCTTGTGTTATAAGAACAATCCAATAAATTGCACAAAGTGTTATTATAAGAATGGATGCAATGGAAACACTCTGGGCACAATTAAAAGAACATTCCAGAGAAAAAAAAAATGTAACCATTTTTGTCAACTATCCTCCTTCCTTTACTGCCCTTTCATTGATTTTGTCTATGTCCAGGAACTTTACCAAAGGAAAGAATGTTTTTCTGTGTTTTTTTTAAAGTGGTTGTAAAGGCTTAAAGTGATACTAAGCCCTGGTTCACACTGGTGCGATTTGACATGCGATTTGACATGTCAAATCGGCGATATTTGCTGCAAATTGGCGGCAATGGCACCGCCCTAATTGGTGCGACGCCGCATCTGCGGCACTGCACCGATTTCAAAAAGTAGTTTCTGTACTACTTTTTGCGATTTCAGCCACGATTTACATTGACATCTGTGTCAGATGTCTTTGTAATCGCGGCTGAAATCGGGACTGCCAGCGAGAGTGAAATCGAGCGAGTTCAGCTGAACTCGCACGGCTTCACTCCCGCAGCCCAGTTTGAACCTGGGCTAAAGGTTCGAAAAAAAAAAAAAATAACAAACATATCATACTTATCTCCACTGCGCAGCTCGTTTTGCACAGATTGGCTTCGAACCTCCTCTTCTGGGGTCCCACGACGGCTCTCTTGGCTTCTCCCCGCATCAGATAACCCCCTCTGGGAAGCTCTCTACCAAGGGGGTTACCTTGCGGGCGCGCTCCCGTGTCCAGCATTCGGCATCCATAGCCGCCGAATGCAGGACTCGGCGCCGCCCCCCGGCGCCCGCATCATTGGATTTGATTAACAGCAGCGGGAGCCAATGGTTGCGCTGCTATCAATCTATTCAATGAGGAGACGAGAACCCGTGGAGAGAAGAACGGTGGAATCGCGCCCATGGAAATTCGGGGCTCAGGTAAGTAAAACAGGGGGGGGGGGGGTTTGGGGGACCGGACACTGCAAGGTGTTTTTTTTACCTTTATGCATAGGATGCATTAAGGTGAAAAAACACGAAAGTTTACAACCCCTACAAGGTTTTTTTACCTTCTGCTGCTCCCTCTACAACCCCCACTAATACCTAAAATAAAGCAGAGTTGAGGTGCTACAAACCAGTATGATGAGGGAATTTTCCAGAGCTGCCAGGGGCAGAAAGGCAGTCACACAGCTGCAATAGCAATCATGAAAATAGATAGTCTGCAACTCCTTGCCGCTCTTAAAAATCCTCAAAATGTATTGGTTCTCCATAAAAGACAAAATGTCTAGACAGCAAATGTAAGGCACAGGAGCCTGAGCTCTTCTCATTGGCTGAGACACAACAGTGGAATCCACTGGCTTATATGCCCACAGAGCGGGGCTCGGGAGAAAGCAGGTACGAGTACCCCCAGAGCAAGCTGCCCCCAGAAAGGAGGATTGGGGCTACTCTGTACAAAACCATTGCAGAGTAGGTAAGTGTCACGGAACCCCGTCACACTCCACTTGAGTGCTTCCGTAAGTACACTACTTCCTCCAATCTGGACCTTCAGATATCAGATATTACAGCCCATATATTGTAACTAAGAACCAGAAGAGACTAGCTCAGTTGCACAGCTTGAACATGAAACCTTTATTAGAACAAGAATACAGTCTTATATACAATTCAGAAGGAGGTTCCCCCCTCCTGATTATATTACCCTACCAATTAACCAGAAACATAAATTAACTCCCCGCTTAAACCACTGCCTGTAGAAGAGAATTCTTTTATTTTTTAATTCTATTCAAATTTCAAAAGATTGTTATAATCTTTCTATTTTATTCTATTTTTTTATTCTATTCTATTCCATTCTCTTCTGTTCTTTTATTTTCTATCCTATTTTGTTCTGTTTTTCTCTATTATATTTTATTCTTTTATTTTCTGTTAAATTCTTTTCTATTCAATTTTTTTCTATTATATGCCTTTGTTTTCTATTCTAATTTATTCTCTTTGAAAAACTATTCATATTCGAAAACTTTTCGAATTAAAAAACGATTTGTATTCGAAAACTTTTCGAATTCGAAAACTAATTGAATTCGAAATCTTTTCAATTTCTGGAAATTTTCATATTCCAAAACGATTCGAATTCGAAAACATTTAAAAAAACTTTGAATCGATCCAAATTCGAATAATTTGAATCGATTTGAAAATGAATAACCAAAACTAATTCCGAAAACTAATTAAACGAATGAAACAAATTTAACTAAACTAATTTATGTAAATATCAAATTGAAACTAAACAAACCAAACCAAATGAGCTAATTAACTAGTCATTTACCCAGCCTAGGTGACTCAGAGGTTTGACCTTTCAAGTCAGCCTTGCCGTCTTTTAGCTCAGAAGACGAAACACACATTATCATAATTATAAACAGAGGAAACCTTCACATAATAGCAGGAGCTCTCAGAATTAGCAGACGGTCTGTCTCCTACATTGCAGACCATGGAATCCACATCCAAGCAATGCTTTGATTCATCGGGGATTGCAGACGACATGGTAACAGTCTACAAAACTCTTACAATGTTCCATCATTCTGATACAGTGGAATTAATGTATCAGAGATTTCTTGAGGGATATTATTCATAAATATTACTGTTGCATTTTAAGTAATCCAAACCACATTCTCAGTGTCTATTAAATAGATGTCCATTTTCTCAGTCACCCTGCCCCCCCCCCCCCCCCCCTAATAGACACAGGGTGACTTAGACTTAGATATAGGAGGTGCATAGGAGGGCTGGAACAAGGGTTTCCCAGCCTTTCCAAGAGATTCTGGGTTCCACGGGCCCCCCACCCAAAGTGACTCCCATCACAGAAAGTATGACAGTTTTTTTTTTTTTAACCCCAGCCTCACTTTAATATCTGAACTCTGCCTGACTTTCCTGCTCTCCAAAAACCAGTCAGTGGACACCAATAAGAAACTAGACATGTGCGGTTCATTTCGTTCCGAATTAAAATTCGAGCAAATTTGAGTTTTTCATAAATTCACATGTATCCAATTTACCGAATTTTAACTAATCCGAAATAACAGAAAAAATTATATGACATTTGTAATCGAATTGTTTTTGAATACTTTTCTAATTTGATCAGTTTTCAAATTTGAATAGTTTTCAAATTCGAAAAGTTTTAGAATTAAAAATGTTTCCAATGAGAATAAAATAGAATAGAAAATAAAGAAATATAAAAAAAAATAATAGACTAGAAAAGAATATAACAGAAAATAAAAGAATAGAACATAGAGTAAAATAATAGAATAGACTAGAATATAATAAAAACAAATAGAATAGTATAACATAGAAAAAATATAACCATCTTCTGAAATTCGAATCTCAAATAGAATAAATTTTAATTTGAATACATAAGAAAAGAATAGAATAGAAAATAATAGAATAAAAAATAATAGAATAGACTATAACAGAATAGAAAATAATATAATTAAAAAAAACAAGAGAATAGAATAGAATAGAAAGAATATAACCATTTCCCAAAATGTAAATAGAATCAATTCAAATTTGAATAGAAAAGAAAAGAATAGAATATGAAGATGGTTATATTCATTCTATTCTATTCTGTTGTTTTTTTCTATACTATTTTGTTTTTCTATTCTATTCTACTCTATTATTTTCTATTCTATTCAAATTCGAATTGATTCTATTTGAAATTTGGAAAATGGTTATATTATTTCTATTCTATTCTATTGTTTTTTTACATAGTTACATTGGGGAGGTTGAAAAAAGTCTAACCTGTGTGTGTGATTATATGTCAGTATTACATTGTATATTCCTGTATGTTGTGGTCGTTCAGGTGCTTATCTAATAGTTTTTTGAAATTATGGATGCTCCCCTCTGAAACCACTGCCTGTAGAAGAGAATTCTTTTATTTTTTAATTCTATTCAAATTTCAAAAGATGGTTATAATCTTTCTATTTTTTAATTTTTTTATTATTCTATTCCATTCTCTTCTGTTCTTTAATTTTCTATCCTATTTTGTTCTGTTTTACTCTTTTTTTCTATTATATGCCTTCATTTTCTATTCTATTTTATTCTCTTCGGAAATTGGAAAATTATTCATATTCGAAAACTTTTCGAATTCGAAAACTTTTTGAATTCAACTACTATTTGAATTCGAAAACTTTTCAGGTTCTGGAAATTTTCTTATTCCAAAACTATTCGAATTCAAAAACATTTAAAAAAACTTTTTGAATCGATCCGAATTCGAATTATTTGAATTGATTCGAAAATTAATAACCAAAACGAATTCCGAAAACAAATTAAACGAATGAAACAAATTTAACTAAACTAATTTATATAAATATCAAATTGAAACTAAACAAACCAATTTTTTTCGTTCTGCACATGTCTATTTGAAACTATGAAAGCTGTAATCAGGACAGACTTATAAGATGCTACAACATGGATGGAGCGTGGCAGTAAGGCCCCTTTCACACTGGGGCGGGAGGTGCGCTGGCGATATAGCGCCGCTATTTTTAGCGGCGGTATACCGTCGGAATTGCGGCAGTGTTCGGCCGCTATCGGTGTGGTTTTACCCCCCCCGCTCCAAAGATGCTGCTAGCAGGACTTTTGGGGCGGTCCTGCTAGTGCACCGCTCCAGTGTGAAAGCCCTCGGCGGGTTGTGGAAGGATTACATCGCTGGAATTTTTTTTTTCTTTTTTAATAAAGGACTTGTCCCAAGCTGTGTCTGTGTGTTTTTTAAAAATGTTTTACACTTTTTTGTGAAATGGTAGGGGTACAATGTACCCTGTTACCAATTCACATGGGGGGGGCGAGATCTGGGGGTCCCCTTTGTTAAAGAGGGCTTCCAGATTCCGATAAGCCCCCTGCCCGCAGACCCCCACAAACACCGGGCAAGGGTTGTGGGGATGAAGCCCTTGTCCCCATCAACAAGAGGGCATGTGGCTTGGTATGGTTCAGGAGGGGGGGCGCTCTCTCGTCCCCTTCTCTTTTCCTGCGGCCTGCCGGGTTGAGTGCTCGGATAAGGGTCTGGTATGGATTTTCGGGGGGAACCCCACACCATTTTTTTTTTTGGTGCGGGGTTCCCCTTAAAATACATACCAGACCCGAAGGGTCCGGTATGCATTTTGAGGGAAAACCCTACGCCATTTAAAGAAAAAAAATTGGCGCAGGGTTCCAATTAATATCCATACCAGACCTGAAGGGCCTGGTACAGTATGTAATTTTGGGGGACCCTCACGCATTTTTTTTATTTTGGTTCGGGGTTCCCCTTAATACTCATACCAGACCCAAAGGGCCTGGTAATGGACTGGGGGGGGGGTGCCGTTTTTTGGTTGGCCAAAGAAACTTAATGCAGCAGATTAAGGACATATCACGCTTACTTCCCTTTGACAATGGAAGATGTCCAGCAGTGCCATTAGCACAGAACTGGTGGAAACCAGAGGGACCCAAGTACACCCATCTAATATCCATAGAAGTCTGGCCAGAAGTGGACTTCATGGAAGAATTGTAGCCAAAAAGCCATACCTCCAACATGGAAACAAGTCTAAGCACCTCAACCATGCATGAAAACATAGGAACTGGGGTGCAGAAAAATGGCAGCAGGTGCTCTGTGAATGGCGCTTTGTGAATGGCCAGCTGTCTTTTGTGACACACACAGGTCCCAGAAGACATTGGGGGGTGGGGGGTGATCATCATTTCCGGAGAGGGAGGAAGTGAACTCGGAGCTCTGCGGTATAGGAAGTGGCAGATTAGGACGACTGCCTAGCAACAGGGTATTTCTGGTAAGTAAAAAAATGTTTTTTCTCCAAATGTTTTTTAATATGTTTAAAGGAGACTGCTAATGTAAAAAATTTTTTAGGGTGGACCTCCGCTCTAATTTGCTGCATTTCTTCACACTTGCCTAAAACTTTTGCACAGTATTGTATATATACTATACTTCTAGAATTCTTTGAAGGCACACTGCCATCAAAGGTTTACATTTAAGGTCATCCAGGAAACGTGGTCCTCTAACTTTCATCCAGTCAGTCAAGTTCTGTTGCTGTCTGTACCTTGGGTTGCCAATGTATGCCTATTATTGAATGGCACTGAATATAAGCCCAGGGAAATAAAAGACAAGTGATCCATGGTTCCAAGCACCACCCTTTGAGAGAGAAGGTGCAGAAATTACACAGAAGGCTCTCGTGCCAGGAGGCTACAGGTACAATGTAAAGGGCCTATTGGCTACAATGGATAACATAGAACTCAAGGTAAATTTAGCACATTCTCTGACTTTTCATGGATGGCCTTAGATGATTGCAGATTAATTTTATTTATTTCCTTGAGTTGTTCTTTAAGCACTTAATAAAAGTACCAAAGGCAGCACACACAGCACCCATCTCCGTTCAAGGCAGCAATAAAACCACTTTTATTTACACACATAAATGGGCACATCTGTCGTCATTTTCAAGGTTATTTTTTTTGTGTGGGTTTTGAGACTCACAAACCTTCACAGCAGTGTCATAAAATATGCAATTAAATTTAATGTCGGAACATAAAAATTGAAACGAGCTATCGATCAATGACATTTTCTTTTACAGTAAAACCTTGGTTTGAGAGTAACGTGGTTTGAGAGCGTTTTGCAAAACAAGCAAAATTTGTAAATACATTTTGACTTGATATACAAGCGATGTCTTGATATACAAGTAGTGTCATGTCACAACTGAGTATAAAAGAGAAGCGAGGCGCCTCTAAGTGTAGCAATATGGTTACAGCTAATGAAAGTACAACATTTAGCAACTCACATGGTTGATGATTAAAACAGGCACATCTAAGTATGCAGGAATCCGGGGTAAAGCATCCACATAGACCATCCTCCTCACCGCCATCGACTTCATCCCTTCCACGCTGCGCTCCGCGCGTTCAATCGCTCCACTGCAGGGTAGTCTTCCTGGTCGCGATTTCAGACTGACAGCGGTGAGAGCCGGCGGTGCGGGGGATGGTCTATGTGGATCGCTTTACCCCGGATGCCTGCATACTTAGATGTGCCTCTTTTAATCATCAACCATGTGAGTAGCTAAATATTGTACCTTCATTAAATGTAACCAATCATATTGCTACACTTAGAGGCGCCTCTCTTTTCTTTTATACTCTGTAGCTCCTGCTGGATTTTGCTTCCAATCCCCTTGTGGAGGCTTCAATTTGTGGTTACACAACCTATCACATTGCTATAATCTTTTTATATGGACTTTAAAGTGGAGTTCCACCCTGAAAAAAATAATTACACAAAAATGCTGCAAAAAAATATAAACATTTTTTTTTTTACTCACCCGAAATAGCGGTTGCTATGCAGAAGTCCCTAATCTGCCTCTTCCTTATCCGCGGTGGGTCTCCTTCTGCATCCTCTTCTAGTGAATGGGGCGCGCTGCCTTCTGGGAACTGTGTGTAATCTCAGAGAGAAATTGGCGCAAGACTCGTGCATGCGCAGTAGGAAACGGGCAGTGAAGCCGTAGGGCTTCACTGCCTGTTTCCCTTAGTGAGGATGGCGGCGCGGGACCTGTAGTGATCGAGGGATCGGCATCGAGGGGGCCATCATCGCGGGCGAGTAGGACAGGTAAGTGTCCTTATTAAAAGTCAGCAGCTACAGTGTTTGTAGCTGCTGACTTTAAAAAAAAAAAAAAAACGCGGGTGGAATCCCGCTTTAAACTGAAGGACCTATGAATAAATGGTTGTGGAACGAATCATTTGAGTTTCCATTATTTCTTATGGGGAAATTCGCTTTGATATGCAAGTACTTTGGATTACAAGCATGTTTCCGGAACGAATTATGCTTGCAATCCAAGGTTTTATTGTACATTAAAAATGTGTATCTCACAGCTTTATTTAAAAAGTACATAACAGCAGTGTTCTATCTGTAAGGCTGTGATAAGTCATGTCATATACAATCCTATCAGTCACATTTGCCCTGGTCTGTGTGTTCAATCAATGAAGGGTGATATGTACAACCAGTTTATTCCAGAAACTAGACTGCTTGTAAGGGGACCTGTACATAGAGGAATATGAAGGCTGGCATTGGTGACCTTAATCTGAACATGCTATTTGCCTGGCTACCGTGGTGATCCAATGGGTTTACCAATTTCTGGGTCAGGAATACCAAAGAACTATGCAGTACAGGATTTTTTTAATTATCTACTATATGTGTGCTCCAGGTTGCCAGAATGTAATAAAGACACAGGAAATCAGTCAAATAGAATTTTCAGAAAGAGATCTTGTAAGCCAGGAGAGGAAGAGATACACAGCACCTTCTAAGTGTAGCAGTAAAACAACCTATAATGGAACAAATGAATATTACTCGCAAAGGGAGTTAGGCTATAGGAATGTAATCAGTGTGACAAGATCCTGTCTGTCATCAATCCGGAAAGGGAGCCGATTGGGTCACTGGATGCAGAGCATCGGAGGATGGGTCCGCTTCCTGGTTGCGATGGAACACACAGTCTGGCGGACGTGAGGTTAGCAGCCGGAGATGACGCAGGCTGTGGGAGGCGATGTGTTTGCAAAGCATGTGCTCCTTCTTCAGGCCAAGTAAAAAATAATGTTTTTATTTCACAATTGTCAGTCTTTTTTTGTTTATAGCCCAAAAAATAAAACCCCCAGAGGTGATCAAATACCACCAAAAGAAAGCTCTATTTGTGAGAAAAAAGGGATATCAATTTTGTTGGAGTACATCGTTGTACGACAATTGTCAGTTAAAGCGACGCAGTGCCGTATCGCAAAAAATGGCCTCTCATTAAGGGGGTAAATCCTTCCGGGGCTGAATTGGTTAACACTCGCCCTGTCACCTGTAAACCACACCCCTTCCTCTTTAGGCTCCACTTTTTCCTCTTAGAGCTCCACCTCTTCCTCTCTGTACATTAAAAGTTATATAAGACCCCAAACCTCCTCTGCTCTTGAAAGCATTCAAAATGCCAAGATCAGCATTTTTTAATACTTTTAATTTTTGAAAACTGGCGCTTTTGGTTCAAAAACGAAATTTCGGTCTCATCTGACCACAGCACTTTCTATCAATTCTTCTCTGAATCATTTGAATGTTCATTGGCAAACTTAAGACAGGCCTGTACATGTGCCTTCTTGAAGAGGAGGACCTTGCAGGCGCTGCAGGATTTCAATTCCCGGCGGCGCATTGTGTTACCAATGGTTTGTTTGGTGACTGGGGTCCCAAATGCCTTGAGATCATTCACAAGCTCCTCCCGTGTAGTTCAGGGCTGATACCTCGCTTTTCTCACTTTTCTCATAATCATTCTTACCCCATGAGGTGAAATCTTGCATTGAGCTCCAGACCGAGAACGATTGATGGTTATTTTGTATTTCCTCCATTTGCGAATAAACGCTCCAACAGTTGTCTCCTTCTCACCAAGCTTCTTTCTGATGGTCTTGTAGCCCATTCCAGCCTTGTGCAGGTCTACAATCTTGTCTACTTTATGTAAGTAATCAGATTACAATACTTTAATTCCCTTTGATGCTGGAGTTCTTACCCAAACTTATTGGAATCTTTTTAATATATATATTTCTTACAGAGTAATGGATGCATCCACTCCTGATGAAGTGTCTTCACACGAAATGCGTAGAGACAGGATTCAACCTTGTTTTAGTTAGTCATTATTGTATCCACTTATTATCACTCTCATTTCCTGTTTTAATTGCTTAATTATCCTATATATTGGAAACTGCTATGTGCTGCTACATCATACTCAAAGGTTGGATTCACATGAACTATCTGTATTATGTTGTTGTATTCTTCAGCTATGTTGTTTATGAACTGTACTTTACTCAACAATTACATATTTGTATTGGCTTCTAATGTTTTTCAGATGGAGTGCGATTTTATGCCCTCTTTATGCTATTAAACTCATTAAGTCAATATGTATGTACTGCTTGGTCCTACTGCCACCTGACTCACACAAAGTCCCAATCTCCTTTTAGTTTTTATTTGATTCAGGGATGGAGGCACATATTACCATATGTTCGCCTCATATAAAGTCCCATTTGTGTTTCCCCCCTCGTTCTTTCCATATATAATCAGTACAGTTGCCGTCCGAAAATACAAATACACTACAACACGTGACATCACTTTCGATTTTTTATTCTGTCGTACAACAATTTTCGGCACTTTAAATGGATTGTAAACCCTCGTGTTTTTACACCTTAATGCATTCTAGGCATTGAGGTGAAAAAACACTTTGCAGTGTCCGGCCCCCCCAGCCCCCCCATTTTACTTACCTGAGCCCCAAATTTGCGTGGCCGCAATCCCGCGTCGCTCTCTCCACGGCTTCTTGGCTCTTCATTGGATAGATTGATAGCAGCGCAGCCATTGGCTCCCGCTGCTGTCAATCAAATCCAATAACGCGGCCGCCGAGGGGCAGGGCCGAGTCATACACTTGGCGCCTATGGACGCCGAGTGTATGACACAGGAGCACGCCCGCAAGGTAACCCCCTCGGGAGAGAGCTTGCAAGAGGGGGTTAACTAATGCGAAGAGGAGCCGCGAGAGCCACCGTGGGACCCCAGAAGAGGACGATCGGGGCCACTCTGTGCAAAACGAAGTGCACAGTGGAGGTAAGTATGACATGTTTGTTATTTAAAAAAAT
The DNA here is from genome assembly GCA_029206835.1 of Rana muscosa. Taxonomy (NCBI): domain Eukaryota; kingdom Metazoa; phylum Chordata; class Amphibia; order Anura; family Ranidae; genus Rana; species Rana muscosa. The sequence goes on from CM055123.1 coordinate 282,803,982, forward strand.
AAAACTTGAACCTTTAATATCACTCTAATAACCTCTTCATTTTCGCTATGCGACTAGCATGCAAAAAAAAAAAAAAAAAACAGACGATCTGTCGTCCGATTTTCAGATTGTGTGTACGGCTTAAAGCAGAGGTTCCGAGGCCAATCGTTTTTTGTTTTTTTGTCATTCATTTATTTTTTCTATTCTAAAAGAATACTCACTGTTCTGTTGTCTTGAAGCATCCGCTGTCTGATTTTATATATAAGAATAACTTATATAAAACGAAGAAGGACGTTTCCATTTTGCTTGTGGGCACTGAAGCCCATAAGCACTCATTTCCTTGATGTGGTGAATGCTGGGAGCAGAATTCACCGCTCGATCCCACGCATGCTCGGTCTTTACTGCGAGCAGCGCCATAAACATCAGGGTTGCCATCACAACGGGCGGCGTCGTTGAAAGTTACCGCCCCGTTGTGATGTTAACCAAACCACGATCTCACGAGATTTCGCGGAGGCGTTCTGCACTGACTCCTGGGAAGCCTGACACTTAGCTCAGTGCCAGGGAAAGGCAATAGACACGCCTACTCCCACGGGAGTAGAAGACAAGAAGTGCCACAATATACAGCTATAATACGGTAATTACAGCACTAAAAAAAAAAAATAATCTCATTTGAACATTAGTGCAATGCATTGATGAGGATAACATTAGGTTAAGAATGTGTGGGAACCTCCGCTTTAAGTATGTACCTCAGCTTCATCTAGTGGCCGTAATGTGGTACTTTCTCAAATTACACATTCGACCTGCAGTGAAAAAAACCTGAGAACATTTGATTTTACCCCATTTTCATAGAAGGAATGGGTGAAGGGTGGACATAAACCACTATGTTTGGGATCACACTTGAGGCATCCATTACATCCTTTAGGACAGCCTTTCCCAACCTGGCTGGATGACCAAGGCAGCACACAAGGATAAGGACATCAATAGGAACTTGTGTGACAGCCAGCTGCACAAATTAAACACTGAGGTGTAAATGAGAGGCAATCATTGCTAGATAGACAGACCATGTGTACTCTGAGTCTAAAAATACAAAAATGTGAGAACAAACATCCTTTGCCTTTCTCCTAGTTACCTAGTAAAAGATGCGAGCTAGACGCTGTGCCAGAATACCGCTGTTCATAATTCTGCTTTGACAGAATGAAGTCGCAAGTTAAAAGAAAAATGACTTACCAAAGATTAACTAAAAAGATATGTTCAATTTCCTGCATGATTTCCAGCTCCCGGAAAACGTTGCGCACTTCGTCCCGCTCAATGCACTGCTGTTTATTCATGTACTTCATGGCATACATTGTCTCTGTGTCTTTCTTCTGAACAATGCAAACCTACAATGATATAACAAAGAAAGGGAAATGGATTACTAAGCTAACAAATAGTAGTTCTACATTCAAAGACAAGTGGCAACATATTATGAAGTGTTGTACATCGGAATCTCCCAGATAAAGCTAAATAGCTCAATAGACATGGATAGAAATGTCTTTTAATAATAGGTAATGGGAGGAAAAACAGGTGGCGGACCACCTATCTAAGGTGTAAAATACAGCCAGAGGGTACAGCAAATTGACCCTACATTCACAGCTATGTGTTTTTTGTGCGTTTTTCAGAAACGCGCTACAGTCCATTTAAAGGGGTTGTAAAGGTGTTTTTTTTTTATTATAACAAACATGTCATACTTACCTCCTCTGTGCAGTTGGTTTTGCACAGAGTGGCCCTGATTCTCCTCTTCTGAGGTCCCTAAGCGGCGCTCGAGTGCCCCTACCCCCCGCCCCGGAGAGCCGCATTCCATGGGGGCACTCGTGCGGGTGAAATCCTGAGTCCTGCTGCTAAATCTATTGACACAGACAGCAGAACTTGACCCCGCCCCCTATGTCACTGGATTTTATTTATAGCAGCGGGAGCCAATGGCTCCTGCTACTATCAATCTATCCAATGAGGACCCGAGACCGCGGCTGGAGCTGCTGTGCTCATCCCTGTTGCTGGAACGATCAGGTTCAGGTAAGTAAAAGGGGTTTAAAGCTTCGTGTTTTTTCACCTTAATGCATCCTATGCATTAAGGTGAAAAAACTCCTTGCACTTTCCGACCCCCCATTTTACTTACATGAGCCCCGAATTTCCATGGGCGCGATCCCGCGTCGTTCTCTCCATGGCTGATCGGCTCTTTATTGGATAGATTGATAGCAGCGCAGCCATTGGCTCCAGCTGCTGTCAATCCAATCCAGTGACGCGGCTGCTGGGGGGCGGGGCCGAGTCATACACTCGGCGGCTATGCACGTCGAGTGTATAACACGGGAGCGCGCCCGCAAGGTAACCCACTTGGGAGAGAGCTTCCTAGAGGGGGTTAGCTCTTGCAGGGAGGAGCCGAGAGAGCCGCCGTGGGACCCCAGAAGAGGACGTTCGGGGCCACTCTGTGCAAAACAAACTGCACAGTAGAGGTAAGTATGACATGTTTTTTTTTTTTTAACTGAACCTTTACTATCACTTTAAGGGATAGAATGCATTAAAGGGACACTAAAGGTTATTTTTTTTTTTAATAAAGCCCGCAAGGGGGTTACCTTGCGGGCACGCTCCCGTGTTATACACTCAGTGTGCATAGACGCCGAGTGTATGACTCGGCCCCACCCCCCGGTGGCCGCATCACTGGATTTGATTGACAGCAGCAGGAGCCAATAGCTGTGCTGCTATCAATCTATCCAATGAGGAGCCGTTCAGACATGGAGAGAACGACGCAGGTTTGTGCCCACGGAGATTCGGGGCTCAGGTAAGTAAAATGGGGGCTCGAGGGGGGGGGGGGCAGAGAGTGCAAGGTGTTTTTTCACCTTAATGCATAGGATGCATTAAGGTGAAAGAACACAAAGCTTTACAACCCCTTTAAGGTGAAAAGAAAAACCTTGAGGGTTTACAACCAGCAGATGCATTTTTGGTAAAGGGTTGGCCACTGTTTTCCCTCCGCATAGTGCGTTTTGCATGTAATAGACTTCAACTTGCGCTTCTGGCGCTTTTTTTAAATAACTGGTTGCTAAGGACCGGTTTGGAAAGCCGGCCACCGCATCCATAACAACCAATGAATCATCAGCTGTCAGCGGGGTTCCCTGCTGACAGCTGAATGTAAAATAAATAATTGCCGTCTAAACAAATTGTGAAAAAAACGCCCCCCCCCATGCCCAAATTTTTTTTCAAAACGGCGTCCATACTAGACCACTATCCGAGCATGCAGACCGGCAGTTCAGGAAAGGGAGGGGACGAGCGAGCGCCCCCCCATGTTAATGGGGACAAGCGCCCCTTCCCCACAACCCTGGGATGTGGTTGTGGGGGTCTTTGGGCAGGGGGCTTACATCGGGTGACATTGTTTTGTTTTTTTTAATAAAGGAATTTTCAAACCCCATACCCCACACTTATTCACATAATGGGGGCCAGGATTTGGGGGCATGGAGATGTGGCCTAGTATGGTTCAGGAGGAGGGAGGGCGCTCGCTTCTCCCTTCTCTTTCCTGACCTGCCGGGCTGCATACTTGGATAAGGGTCTGATATGGATTTTGAAACTGTTCACTGCCACGCCACCTTCAATCCTCCCCAACTCATATCACAGATGTCACATATAACATGAAAAAAGAAATGGACTAATAGTGCTCACTGTAATATTTATTAAGCAAAGGAAAAAGGAATAAAAACACTCACAAAAGAAGTGATGGAAAATCGCATGTCACAATAAATACTCCACTGTATACAACCAGCTCTCATGTATGGGAATCTCACTGCTCTGCCTCTAGACCTCAGAGATACAGGGTGTTGATGTCATTGGCGCATGACTCCACCCCATACGCATTACGTCCAACCAACTGGGATTTCCTATGTGCACAAGGATTGAATGTCACAAAGAGTTCTATATACCTCCCAACTTTTTGAGATGGGAAAAAGGGACACATCCCCTGTTATACCCCTTAAAGTTGAATTATGCAAACAAAATTATTAGTTAAACCCACAAGTGCTTTTTTTTTTTTTTTTTTTTTTTACCACTACTATTCTTCTATACTGGCTTTTGAAATTTACAAATGCAGAAATGTAAAAATTGGATGAAAGGTTTAGCACTGTGAAACATTTTTGAAAGTTAAAAAATAGGATTTTTATAACAGCTTACCTGTAAAATCCTTTTCTTGGAGTACATCACGGGACACAGAGCGACATAGTCATTACTAATGGGTTATATAGATACCGTCAGGTGCTGGCACTGGCAACTTCCAAAACCGGAAGTACCCTCCCCTATATAAGCCCCTCCCATCCGGGAGCACCTCAGTTTTGTAGCAAAGCAATAAGTGTCCCCAAAGAGGGGCGGGAGCTCTGTGTCCCGTGATGTACTCCAAGAAAAAGATTTTACAGGTAAGCTGTTATAAAAATCCTATTTTCTTTCTCGTACATCACGGGACACAGAGCGACATAGTCATTACTAATGGGATGTCCTAAAGCAATGCCAAATGAGGGGGGGGGATACACCATATATAAGCTGAGCGCTATCAGACATGAGGATCTTTTGCGGCCTGCAACACACTGCGCCCAAAGGCGACATCCTCCTGACTTCTAACGTCCACCTGGTAGAACCTAGTAAACGTGTGAACTGAAGACCATGTTGCGGCCTTACAGATTTGAGCCAGGGAGGCCTGGTGATGCACTGCCCATGAAGTTCCAACTGCTCTCGTGGAGTGCGCTCTAACTTTGAACGGAGGCGGTCTCCTTCTCAAGCCATAAGCTTGCATAATGACCTGTCGAATCCACTTGGCTAAAGTAGATTTTGACGCTGCCTGACCCTTTCTGGGGCCTTCCGGCAGAATAAACAAAGTATCCGTTCTGCGAATCTGAGCAGTGGGTTTTAGATAAGCTTTAACTGCTCTTACTACATCCAAAGAATGCAATAACTTTTCCTCTACCGAAGTAGGTTTGGGGAAAAAAGAAGGAAGAACCACATCTTGGTTCAAATGAAACCTCGATACCACCTTAGGAAGAAAGGCTGGATGAGGACGTAACACTACTCTGTCCTTATGGATAACCAGATATGGCTCCTTACAGGACATAGCTGCTGTGACAGCAGGAAGGTAAAGTCACCTGGTTGCATCCAGGGGGGTAGATATATTTCGCCCAGATTCAGGCTTTACGCCGACTTATACAGCTAGGTGGAGAGTTGTATAAGCCCAGCTGAGACTAGTGGGCTCATTGATGACTCATACCTCTAGGGAGAGGGCTGGGCGTCGTGCAGACAGGGAGTTGATGAGGCCAGCTGAAGCTTGTCAGCTCATTTAGGCCTCTATAAAAAACTCCCAGATTCATTAGATGTTAGCTCATGCCTGGAAGCAGACCTGTGTGGACTGTCTAGGGAGAGTGAACCCCTGTGCGGTGAGAGAAAGCCTGTGTGGCTATATATTTGCTTGGACATTTAAAACTAGGGACTTAGGGACTGGGACAGCACTAGGCTGATCCCAGTTGTTAGTTAGGAAACCTGTATGTTTAGTCAGAGGTCAAGTTGACCAGGATTTATTTTGTTTATGTTTTTTTTTGCCTTGCTGTGTTTTTGTCACTGTAAATAGAAAATAAACCGCACCTTTTTGATTTTGAAAACCACAACCTCCGTCTGCTGGGCCTGTTTTTGGGTGGGGAGCCCATCCCGGGGGTCACACACACCCGCTGCCGAGCTAACCCCCTCACAGTTGGTGGAGAACCAGTGGCAGTTTTTTTTTTAAGCCAGCATGGAGGAGATACTGAAACAGCTGGCTCTAGCAAATGCCAATCAACAGCAGACAAATGCAGGTTTGCAAAGGAGCCTTGCAGCCCAGCAGCAAGCTCATCAACAGAGCCTTGCAACTTTACAACAGAGTCTGGAGGCTCAGCAACAAGCCCAACAGCAATCTGAGGCCCGCTTCATAGACCTGTTGCAGAAGCAAGAGCAGAGACTACAACAACAGATGGAAGCAGTAATGCAGCAACGTCCGCAGACCAGTGAGGAAAGCCGTCCCACTAATACCGCGTCCTTTGGGGTGAGTCGTTTATTGACAAAAATGACTGGAGAGGATGATCCAGAGGTATTTTTGACCACATTTGAAAGGACCGCTGAAAGAGAAAAGTGGCCTGAGGAGCAGTGGGCTGGACTGGTGGCTCCTCTGTTAACGGGTGAATCGCAGAAGGCTTACTATGACCTAGAGCCTGACCAAGCAAAAGACTATGTGATGCTAAAAGCTGAAATATTGGCAAGGCTGGGTGTCACCCTGGCTGTCCGGGCTCAGCGTGTGCATAACTGGACTTTCCAGCTTGGAAAACCCCCCAGGTCTCAAATGTATGATCTCATTCACCTGAGCAGAAAGTGGCTACAGCCAGAGACTTTGTCCGCACCAAAGATTGTGGAACGTGGTGTAATGGATCGGTTTTTGAGAGCTCTTCCTACTGCCATCCAAAAGTGGGTAAGCCATGGAGACCCAGAGACGGCCGATGGTCTTGTGGATCGTGTGGAGAAATACTTGGCTACAGAGAACCTGACGGCCTCTTCCAGAGACACTCGGACTTTCCACCCTAAGACCAGACCATCCCCAGGGGCGGATAAGAGGATTCCAAGGGGTGAGGGTGGAGAGAGTGAGAGGGTGGGAGCTCTACCCCAAGTTTGGCGAGAACAGCCTGGGAAATCAGCGGCTCAAGAGGCCGCAAGAAGGATCGTTTGCTACCGCTGCCGGCAAGCGGGACATATTGCAGCAAATTGCCCGGTTGTGGAGGAACCCATGCAGTGTGACTTTCTGACGGGCAGACGTCAGTCGCTGTGTGCGACAGTCGCATGCACTGCCATTCGGGGAACTGAGAAACATTTATGCAAAATGTGTATTAATGGTAGAAATGTTGTGGTATTGCTGGATTCAGGTAGCCTTGTGACCCTGATAAAGGCTGAGTTAGTTAAAACAGAGGTCTCTGGGAATAGCAAGGTAGCCGTTATTTGTGTGCATGGGGACACCCGAGAGTATCCAGTGACTACAGTGTGTTTCGAGACCCCCAAAGGTACCCTCTCTCATCCAGTGGGCTTAGTATCTCAGTTACCGCATGACGCCATTGTGGGAAGGGATTTTCCGAAGTTCTGGGAACTGTGGGATGATCCTGAGCCCCCCACTGGTGCCCCTATGTACCAGGAATGTGATAGCCAGAACTCCCCTGAGAGTGGTGAGGACTCTCCGGAATTTCCCTTGTCAGTATTGGCAGGGGAGACTCAAGAAACTGGAGAGGAGCCCACCTCCTCAGACGAAAACCTACCGTCTGTGGAGTTTTCTGATCTTGAGGTTCACAGGGAAAACTTTGCCACAGAACAGTTGAAAGACCCCGCCCTAATAAAGGCACGGGAAAACGTAGTGAAAATAGATGGCGAGTTAGTGAACCCAGATAATACCGGCACTTACCCATACTTCAGCGTAGAGAAGGACCTACTGTATCGGGTGGCAAAAAGGGCAGAAGAAACCGTTGAGCAGCTTGTGGTGCCCAAACCTTACAGGAAGTTGGTGTTGGAGTTGGCCCATGGGCACATTCTTGGAGGTCATCTGGGGACAGAGAAAACCCGAGAGAGGGTATTACAGAGATTCTATTGGCCTGGGGTGATGAAGGACATAGAAAATTATTGTTCCTCCTGCCCTGTGTGTCAGAGGTCGGCCCCGATGCCACATTTCCGTAGCCCGCTGGTCCCTCTACCCATCATTGAGGTCCCGTTTGAGAGAATCGCAATGGATTTGGTAGGTCCTATAATCAAGTCCGCTAGGGGGCACCAGTACATATTGGTTATAATGGACTATGCCACCCGTTATCCAGAAGCGATCCCTCTCAGAAATACCTCGGCCAAAACCATAGCCAAAGAGCTATCTCTTGTTTTTAGCCGGGTGGGTATTTGTAAAGAACTGCTTACGGACCAAGGTACACCCTTTATGTCCCGGGTTATGAAAGAGCTGTGTAAATTGTTCAAAGTGACGCAATTGCGTACATCTGTGTATCACCCCCAAACCGATGGGCTGGTTGAAAGATTCAACAAAACCCTAAAACAAATGTTGAAGAAAGTGGTGGATAGAGATGGAAGGGATTGGGACTGTCTACTTCCTTATTTGATGTTTGCTATTAGGGAGGTGCCCCAATCCTCTACGGGATTCTCCCCCTTTGAGTTACTGTATGGGAGACACCCAAGAGGGCTGTTGGATATTGCCAAGGAAACTTGGGAAAGTGAGAGTTCTCCCCACAGGAGTGTGATTGAGCATGTCGCCCTGATGCAAGATCGAATTGCACAGGTAATGCCCATCGTGAAGGAACATTTGGCCCAAGCGCAGTTGGCACAGCAGAGAGTGTACAACCGTGGAGCCAAGACCCGTACCTTTTCCCCGGGGGATAGGATATTGGTACTTGTCCCTACGGTTGAAAGTAAATTCCTTGCCAAATGGCAAGGCCCCTACGAGATAATGGAAAAAGTGAGCGAAGTGAATTACAAGGTCAGACAACCAGGAAGGCGAAAGCCCGAACAGATCTATCACGTTAATCTGTTGAAAGCCTGGAGGGATAGAGAGTCCCTAGTCGCAGACACTTGGTCACCAGCTCAAACTGGTTGCGTGATTCCTGAGGTTGGAATCGCAGCCACCTTGTCACAACCCCAACAACAGGAGGTTAAGGAGTTTGTGCTTCGCAACAAGGAGGTATTCTCTGAGCTGCCGGGACAAACATCTGGGGTAGAGCATGACATTATTACCCCGCCCGGTGAAAGGGTGAAGTTAAAACCCTATCGGATCCCAGAGGCCCGACGGGAGGCAATACGGGAGGAAGTACAGAAAATGCTGAACTTAGGGGTGATAGAGGAGTCCCAAAGTGATTGGTCTAGTCCCATTGTGTTGGTGCCTAAACCGGATGGGAGCTGGCGATTTTGTAACGATTTTCGTCAGTTGAACAAAGTTACAAAATTTGACACCTACCCCATGCCACGTATAGATGAGTTGATCGACCGGCTGGGAACAGCCCGATACATGACGACTCTTGACCTCACAAAAGGGTATTGGCAAATCCCCCTGGCCAAGTCGGCCAAAGAGAAAACCGCATTTGTAACCCCAGACGGGGCGTTCCAATATAAAAGAATGCCGTTCGGGTTACAGAATGCGCCGGCCACATTCCAGCGGAAAATGGACCAGATGCTGAGGCCCCATCGGAAGTATGCTGCGGCTTACCTGGATGACATAATTGTCCATAGCACAGATTGGGCCTCACATCTGCCAAAAGTGCAAGCAGTCCTGGACTCTGTTCGGGAAGCAGGGTTTACGGCTAACCCCAAGAAGTGTACCATTGGGCAGGAGGAGGCCAAATATCTTGGGTACACCATTGGGAGGGGAGTAATAAAACCCCAACTCAACAAAGTCGAGGCCATCCAGAGTTGGCCACGTCCCAACAGCAAGAAGCAGGTACGAGCCTTTCTGGGAATCGCTGGGTATTATCGGCGATTCATTCCCCACTTTGCTTCTAAGGCTGTGCCCCTAACCAACCTGACGAAGGGGAAAGGGTCGGTCATGATTAAATGGACCCCCGAGGCTGAGGCAGCATTCCAATTCTTGAAACAAGCCTTATGTAGCCAGCCAGTGTTGTACTCACCCGACTTCTCTAAAGACTTTGTCGTACAAAGTGATGCGTCAGATGTGGGGTTAGGAGCAGTATTGTCCCAGGTCTGGAACGGGGAAGAGCACCCAGTCATTTACCTCAGCAGGAAGTTGAAGTCCCATGAGGTAAATTACGCCACCGTTGAAAAGGAGTGTTTAGCGGTGAAGTGGGCTCTAGATTCCCTTCGGTACTACCTGCTAGGTAGGCACTTTGACATGGTTACGGATCACGCTCCGTTAAAGTGGATGGCTCAAAACAAGGAAACAAATAGAAGAGTGAATAGGTGGTTCCTGGCCCTCCAGGAATTCAACTTCACAGTAAAGCATCGCCCTGGCGTTCAAATGGGGAATGTGGATGCTTTGTCTCGAGTACATGAATGCCTGATTGCTGGTGTTCCAACCCCGAGGTTAAAACAAGAGGGGGGGGTATGTGACAGCAGGAAGGTAAAGTCACCTGGTTGCATCCAGGGGGGTAGATATATTTCGCCCAGATTCAGGCTTTACGCCGACTTATACAGCTAGGTGGAGAGTTGTATAAGCCCAGCTGAGACTAGTGGGCTCATTGATGACTCATACCTCTAGGGAGAGGGCTGGGCGTCGTGCAGACAGGGAGTTGATGAGGCCAGCTGAAGCTTGTCAGCTCATTTAGGCCTCTATAAAAAACTCCCAGATTCATTAGATGTTAGCTCATGCCTGGAAGCAGACCTGTGTGGACTGTCTAGGGAGAGTGAACCCCTGTGCGGTGAGAGAAAGCCTGTGTGGCTATATATTTGCTTGGACATTTAAAACTAGGGACTTAGGGACTGGGACAGCACTAGGCTGATCCCAGTTGTTAGTTAGGAAACCTGTATGTTTAGTCAGAGGTCAAGTTGACCAGGATTTATTTTGTTTATGTTTTTTTTTGCCTTGCTGTGTTTTTGTCACTGTAAATAGAAAATAAACCGCACCTTTTTGATTTTGAAAACCACAACCTCCGTCTGCTGGGCCTGTTTTTGGGTGGGGAGCCCATCCCGGGGGTCACACACACCCGCTGCCGAGCTAACCCCCTCACACTGCTAATTCCGATACTCTTTTAGCCGAACAAATGGCTACTAGAAAAATCAATTTCCTGGTGAGAAGCACCAAGGAAATATGCTGTAATGGTTCAAATGGTTGTTTCTGTAGAACCGACAGAACCAAGTTTAGATCCCATGGACATATGGGAATATTAACCGGAGGACTAATACGCATCACTCCTTGTATAAAGGCTTTGACTAGTGAATGCGAAGCCAAGGGCCTTTGAAAAAATATTGACAAGGCCGAAATCTGACCCTTGATAGTACTCAAGGCAAGCTTCCTATCTACAGCCCACTGTAGGAAGTCCAGAATCCTACCTATTACGTACTTATGTGGATGCCATTTCTTGGCCTCACACCACGCGATGTACGCCTTCCAGATTCTATAGTAGATCTGCCTGGATACCGGCTTCCTGGCATTGATCATGGTAGATACCACAGCATTAGAGAGCCCTCTCTTTTTTAGAATGTGGGCTTCAATAGCCAGGCCGTCAAACCTAGGGCTGGTAAGGAAGGGTGGTATATCGGTCCTTGCGAAAGCAGGTCCGGACGACGTGGGAGAGTCCAAGGACTCCCCACTGAAATTTTACAATCTCCGCGTACCACGCTCTTCGGGGCCACGCTGGAGCCACCGGAATCACTGGTTTCTTTTCTACCCTGATTCTGCGGAGTAATCGAGGTAACCATTGTGGCGGTGTGAATGCATATATCAGCTTGAACTGATCCCAAGGGAACACTAGGGCATCCGAGCCGCAAGCTAGGGGATCCCTTGTCCGAGAGACAAACCTGTCCCCCTTTGCGTTGAATCTGGATGCTAGAAGATCTACATCCGATGTTCCCCACCGCTGACATATTGTCCAGAAAACCTCGGGGTGAAGGGACCCTTCCTCTGGGCCTAATTGCTGGCGACTTAGAAAGTCCGCCTTTCAATTCTCCACTCCTGGAATGAATACCGCAGATATGGCTGGGACATATTTTTCTGCCCATTTCAGGATGTAATTTACTTCCCTCTGGGCTGCACGACTCCTGGTGCCCCCCTGATGATTGATATATGCCACTGCTGTGGCATTGTCTGATTGAATTCTGACAGGGGACCCTTGGAGTTTGGATGTCCATGCTACTAGGGCATACCGGGCTGCTCGTATCTCTAAGAGATTGATGGGCAGGGCCTTTTCTGCATCCGACCATCTGCCCTGGAGAGACTATTGCTCCAGTACTGCTCCCCAGCCTATAAGGCTGGCATCTGTAGTGACCACCTTCCAAGAAATCGGACTGAAGGATTTCCTTTTTTCCAGATTCTGGGGAACCAACCACCAACGGAGGCTCTTGCGAACGGAAGGGGACAAGGACATTGTAAGTCTAGGGCCTGAACTTTTTTGTTCCAGGCTGACAGTATGGCCCCTTGCAAATTCCTTGAATGGAATTGACCGTAGGGTACTGCTTCGAATGATGCCACCATTTTTCCCAGCAGCCTCATATACAGGCGTATGGACGGCTGTCTTTTTTGTACCCACTAAGTGGGTCAAATCTTTCAAAGACAACACCTTTCCTCGAGGCAAGAATATTTTTCTCTGGCCTGAATCCAACCTTAGCCCCAAGTATTCCAGACTTTTGACTGGTTTTTAGGGCTGACTTGTCTCGGTTGATAATCCAACCGTGAGATTCCAGATACTTGATTGTCTTGTGAACGACCACGTCTAGTTTTTTCACTGAGTGGTCTATCAGCAACAAGTCATCCAGATATGCCATTATCATTACACCTTGTGTTCTTAGATTGGCCAATAAAGGGCCAGAATTTTTGTAAACACTCGTGGTGCTGTGGCCAAACTGAAGGGTAAGGCTCTGAACTGAAAATGGCGCCCTTCTACTGCAAAGCGTAGAAATTTTTGGTGGACTGGAAAGATGGGAATGTGCAAATAAGCATCTTTGATGTCGATCGCGGCTAACCAATCCTCCCCTTGTAGGGCAGTGGCCACCGATCGGATCGACTCCATCGGAAAGTCCTGATATACAGGAATTTGTATAGCCCTTTTAGAATTAATATGGGCCTCCCGTCCGCGTTTGCTTCGGGACTGTAAAGAGGTTTGAGTAAAACCCGAACCCTCATTCTTCCAGGGGAACCTCCATAATTACTCCTTGGAGCAATAGTTGTTCTAGTGCCAACAGGAGGGACTCTCTCTTCCGGGGATCCCTTGGCACGTTTGACCTCAAAAATGGGAAGGAGGAGAGTCTTTTAACTCCAAACTGTATCCCAAACCTACTGCGGAGAGCACCTATCTGTCTTGATCGTGTCCCGCCAGGTCTCTTGCGAACAACTGGAGTCCTCCCCCCACCCGACTGAGTGGGGGCTTCAATGAATTTAACTTTGGGGGAGGTTTTGTACCTCCCCTGACCCAGGGTTTCTCATTACCCTGCTACTGTCCCTGTTTTTTACCCCCGGGATTTGACCGAGGAGGCCGTCGGAACTGTTACACAGCCGATGCCCCAGGGACTGGAGAAGCAGGCCTCTTAAAGAGGGACCTCTAACTCTGTTTTTAACCGGCAAGAGCGTATTTTTACCGCTGGAAATTTTCTGGATATATTTGTCCAGGTTTTCCCTGTTCACCATGAAATGGGACGCTAACCAGCCATTCTTTACAGGGAGCTTCAGCAGACCAGTTTTTGAGCCATAGGAGCCTACGCATATGTACTATAGACAGCGTAAGGCGGGAGGCCTGATGGACTGAATCCTTTATGGCGTCAACCGCAAAGCCTAAGGCTCTAGGTAGATCAGCTAGGGCAAAGCCTGCTGATCTGTCAAGTCCCTCAAGACCTGTTTCAACTGATCCTTCACTGCTTAGCAGACCCCAATAGCTGCTACTGCTGGTTGTATCACCAAGCAGATTTTCATAAGGACTCCAATCTTTTATCTATTGGGTTCTTGAACATTTGGACATTATCCACTGGACATGTCAGTGATTTATACATACAAGAGATGGCTGCGTCCACTGTAGGGACCTTCCATTTTTTTTTTTTTTTTGATGAACTTATCCTCCATGGGATAGACCACCGGAAATCTCTTGGGGGAATAAATATTTTCTCAGGACGTTCCCAATCCTGGTAAATGAGCCCTTTCAGTAAAGGGTGAAGTGGAAAAGAACAAACAGTCTGGGGGCTTCTAGCGACCCCAACGAGGATACAGTAGTGGTTGATGGTTCCGCAAGGTGCATTTTTAAATGCTGATCGGACCATGTTAGTCAGAGACTGAACCCATAATCTTTCAGCTTGAGATGCTGAGAAAAGGTTCCCCCACTGTTGATTCCTCTATAACAGAATCAACCTCATCCTGATCCCCTTCAGGCAGGTCGATCCCTGTATGGGACTGTTGCTCTGCTAACAGGCACTCTGAGGGAGGAGACGGAGATCGGGCGTGCTTTCCCTGACAGGGAGGCAGCGATAAATGTTGACAATCTCTCTCTAATCCTCCCAGAGCTGAGGAAAAAACCTCCTCTGTTACATACACAGGAGCAGGTGAACTGAGGACAGCCACAGTACCAAGTACCCCTGCGGGGTCTCTACGGTCACCTACCTCTGAACTTCAGGGGAGACTGGTGCAGCAGAAGTATGCCCAAGATCCTCCGAGCCCGATGAGACCCCCTTCGCTTCCTGGAAGATTCAGTTCCGGAGCTTCTGGACGGCATATTCCTAAGGCTAAAGCTGAGGTATTCCAGCCGTAATACACCACTTTTACTGAGAATAGTCTAGCACAATTGCTGCTATATCACAGTTGGTGTCTACTAATGTGCCTTTCTAGGGGATGCCTGTATCAACCGCTTGCTGTATGCCCTTTTTTTAAATGTTGCCAGCTCTGTCTCTGTACTTCATAGCCAGCTCACCACACAAAACTGTGGTTTTTACATGCTGGGACGCCCGCACATGCGCAGAAGCGCTGCGGCGCACACAGAGCGTCATCCCCCAGGCTCCGCCCCCTTTCCTGGCTCACCTCTATATATAGAGGCGCGTGCACGCGCACGCGCGCGGCCACGTGCGCCTTCGGCGCTAATTTTGAAAAATGGAGACTAGGGACAAGAGCCAGGGCCCCTCTTTGCCGCAGGCCGGGGGATGGACGAGCATTGCAACATGGCAGAGGAAGCAGTTTCCCATAAGAGAACTCACCATCTGCCTGGACTTGCTCTGCTGAGAAGAAACTAGTCCACATGACAAGAAAACATTCCACAGCGGCCTCTAGTGGACAAACACAGGTACCGCAGTCTAATATCTTAAATATATATATAAAATTTTTTTTTTTTTTTTTTTTTTTTCTTGACCACCATTAAAAATTATTACATTTTTTTAGTAGTTACAGGCATGCACAGAATTTTGCGGGAATACCATTAGGTAACAGACAGAAAGACAAATTAGGCTTGGGGGTCCCCCAATAGAACCAAGTTCCTGGGGGCCCCCACTTACCTGTTCCCCGCCGCAGGACTTTGTTTGGTCCACAAAAGCCCAAACTTCAAATATCACGGCAGGCATTGTAATCAAACCTTCAGGGACCGGGTTCCCAAGGATTCCACTCCCCTGGACCTGTATAGCACCCTGCACAGAAAACATCTTGGTCGTGGGTATGACCAGAGCTCTGGATCCCAGGGTCCAGCTCTCCTAAGAGAAGCATTACAGGCAAAACCTTGCTCTTCTCTGCAAGGCCCGGGTACCGACCGTTTAGCTATGAAGCTTTTTTGGTCGGATCCGGAATAGCTTACTGAGGCCCAAAAGAACCTGTACGCAAGCTCAGTGAAAAACACATGTTTCTTCTTGGCCAACACCTTAGACACTGGCAAAAAACTGAGGTGCTCCCGGATGGGAGGGGCTTATATAGGGGAGGGTACTTCCGGTTTTGGAAGTTGCCAGTGCCAGCACCTGACGGTATCTATATAACCCATTAGTAATGACTATGTCGCTCTGTGTCCCGTGATGTACGAGAAAGAAAGTGCATTTTATATACAACTATATAGATCAGACCAAAATGAGGGACAAATGAGGTGGAAAGAGAGACATTGTTCCAAATCAGGGACAGTCCCTTTGAAACCAAGGACAGTTGAGCCCTCGCAAATACAGGTTGAGGGGCTCCAGAATGTCGGTTCTGAACTGAGAAAATTGGTTTTTCGTTTTTTTCCTGGATTGGTAATTCCCAGATTGGGTTCTGGAGCTCAGGGGCTTCAAAGACTCCCGAAGGAAAAAGCCTCTAACTCTGTGTCCAGGTCTTACTGGAGACCAGCAGGGTGCGTGTGCAGGCAGGTGTACACAGCCCTTATAATCAAGGGCCTGACATTAGTTCGGGACCCAACCCGGGAGACAGGAGGTCCCCTGCCCAGAGACGAGCGCGTGGAATAGAGCAACAACAGATGGAAGAGAAAGAGCTGAGAGAGCTGCAGAGAGAGGTGCAGAGTTGCACGTGAGCACAGTAGTACTGAAAAATGGCCCAGAGGGACCAGACCAGAGGTCTAGGCTTTAGTCTGGCTATGCTGCAAGAAGAAACCAAGAGGCTTGATGTCATTTTTCTTTGTGTTTCAAATGATGGTGAAAACTCCGGAGAGGGCAACCATTTTCTTGGAACTTTTCGTTTCTATTTAAATAATAGTGGGTCAACAAGCCCTAAAACAGTATTTTCTGGCTGGACTGAACTTATTGGAAAGCACTACACTAAGGGCTAGTTTACACTTGCTTCAAAACATGGCTTCGGACAGGCTTTGTTAAAGCTCTCTGAACACCAGTCAAAGCTCTTGTAACTAAATAAAATGGTGCTTCGACTGGGCTTCGGTGAAGCTTTGGTGGAGCTTCGGTGGGGCTTCGATGAGCCTTTGGTGGGGCTTCGGTGAGGCTTCGTGGGGCTTCAATGAGGCTTCGGTGAGCTTTGCCATAGACTTCTATGGAGGCTTTGAAGACGCTTTGAAGCACCACTAAAGCTACATGGGGTATAATTTTTGAAGCAAAGCAAAAAACAAGGTGTAAAGAGGACTGTAAGCTAACCATTTTATTTACTGACAGGAGCTTTGACTAGCATTCAGAGAGCTATGAAGTGGATGTAAACTCTTCATACACCCAGTGAAGTGAACAGCCTCAGATGATACACAGGGATGAACCAAATCTCCCTACATAGGTTTTACATTTCTATCTGCTGTCTTCACATTTATATACTGTTTAGAAAGTTCAGATCGTGTTAGGAGATTTTCTCTTACTGTTTAACACAGAGTGTGATGTCTGGGCATACAGCCAAGATAGCTAACATTGCTGATTGGAGGAAAGGCACACACCCCCTCTCATCATAGGCAGAGACTCTCAGAGGTGTTTTGTAACAGGGCCAGCTCCCTGCTAATCTATTTTAGCAACCAAGATTCAGGCTGATTTTGTCTAAAGTGTCAGAGAATTTGTCAGGAGTTATCAGGCTGATAACAGAGGAACAGTCCAGGAGAGAGCTACGGGACTTAGCTCAGTGAAGAGAGATAACAAAATACTGCAGATAAATGCGCCCAGCTCAAATTTCATGAATTGGGTTTACATCCACTTTAACAAAGCCTGTCCGAAGCCTTGTTTTGAAGAACATGTAAACTAGCCGTTAATGTGTGTTGAAGTTGAAGTGTACATAAGCCCTAAGGGTCTATTCACGGGGCACTTGACTGCGTGTCCCATGCAGGTCTGTGTTTTCTCAGAATGGGGATGTACAGGCGTTGCGTGCATCCTCGAGCCAGCAGTCCATAGAAGTCTATTGGGTCATGCGGCTGCATGGACAGAGCCGCCATGTCCTAATATCATACCTCCCAACATTTTGAGATGGGAATGAGGGACACCTACCAGCAAACATACGTAGGTATGGGACACGCCCCCCCGCCACACCCCCTTAAAGGAGAATTAACTCCCAAAAAAAGGTTAATTAAATCCACAAGGGCTTTTTTTACCACTTCTTTCCCTTTATATTGGCTTTAAAAATTTACAAATGCAGCAATTTAGAATTTGGGTGAAACTGCCACTGACTATATGTGGTAGAACATGACCTTCGCTAGCACAGCCCCTGTCAGGGGAAGGATATCCGTCCAAGGGAGTCACCGGAGGCCTCTCTGTCACCAGCAAATGCTGCGCCGGACTCTCCAGAGAATTTCCGCTCACCAGTCCTCACGAACTCAGACACGGGCACCCAAGGAGTTAGGGCCCCCTCAGGTTCCTCCACCCTCGCGGAACTCAGTCGAAGGTACTGAGCTCCAGGCATCCGCCATAGTACCTCACCCCAGGCTAAAGGTGCCTGAGATGGACTCCATCTCTCGCTCCGGCCAGGTCAAGGGCACCTGGGCCCGGAACTCCGGAACGCCAGCACCCAAGCTGAAGGTGCCTGGGTGCGGCCGCGTCCTCCGACTCTGAACCCCAAGGTCAGGGCGTCCGCCCCTTTTAGCTCCTCTCTCTTTGCGTCACAGCCGGTTCCCCGCCCCGCTGTACCAGCGGCAGGAAAGGATAAAAAGGCACAGTCTTGCGGTGTGAGTTCAACTTCGGCCCAGGGCAACAACGCCACCTGTATGCCGCAGGGAACCTCACACCACCAGAGTCCTCCAAGAACCATAAAAGGGTCTCAGATTCCCTAGCAATCAGTGCATCTGGGTTACACTACCACCCAGATGCTTCCCCTAAATTCAAATACCCGCTACACTCTCCCCCTGGTGATTTGACACTGGTCCCCAGTGTCTGGTGCAAACCCATGTCTCCCAAAGAGTGGAAACATAAGTTCAACCCAGAGACAACATTCACATAATCCAAACTCAACAATTTCAATCAGGAATTGCGCCAGGACCTAAAACAGGAAAGGGAAACAGTAATATAAAACCATAAACTTTTGTAATAAAATACTTTAAATATCTCACATATTCACATTTCTCCCTCCCCCTGGCTATCTAAGGACCACCCCATTCTCAGCAGCCTTGATAGACGAGTCTCCTGCAGAGGGAAGAAAAAGAAACATACATCCTAAACATAATATATGTGTTTTGTTTGGAACAAATGGGTCTATTCGAGAAGAAACCCATTCACACCAATGAGTGTTGCATAATGTACAGAAAACAAACAACAATCGTTGCGCAACACTGCCACCTGGTGGTAATGCCGCAGTAAAGACACTTATCAAATCCAGATGAACTTTTCTCTCTTGCTTTTTTTTTTTTTTTTCTCTGTGGCCCTACACTGACTAAAACCCCAAAGTCACTGATTTCTCTGAAGTGTAAGGAGGAGGGAGAACAAAACAGTAACAGCTTCCATTTCTCCAAAGAGTAGAACGCCCAAATACAAAAAAAAACTAGGGCACAGTCCTTGTGTTCCGTCAAAGGCACTCCGGAAAGTTCAGCAATGAACAGCAAGAAAGAACACACAGGAGTCTTTTTCTCTTAAAGGTAGAACTTTGGATGCGGCAGGAACACAGGCTTTAAATGCTTGTCAAAAGCCTCTATGTTTTACTCAACATTTCCTCCATCCTTGCGACAAATCACCACTCTGTCTGTATGGATATGCCTTCCCAGCATCCACTTAGCCTTACAGTCCTGAAACTTTTTACTGACCGTTGGTGAACAAGAAAGGTACCGGCGTGCTTGGGGTACTTTGAGCTTGTCCCAAACAAAAGCATTGTACCACCTCTGGCGAAAAACTTCCACCTCGTAGAGCAATTCTCGAGGTAGGTATGGGTACTCCCACCCATACTCTTGGGTAACCTTCTGGCCAAAGAGACGCTGCAGCCTTGACAAAGGTGGCATTGTGACCCGGTTTCCTTCTCCAGGCAACACAATTGCTTCCGGTGGGCGAGGTGCGCTCACCACCTCGGCAGACTTGGGCATAGGGGCCCGCAGTGACCGGCGTTGCGCTCCCGCAACAGGAGCAGGCGAAATGGAAGTTGAATCCAGAAGAGGGATTTCAGACAGTGGACCAGATTCTTCCCTAGGCGCCGAGGCCTCCACCCGGGGTGTACTATCCCCAATGAACATAGGTGGGTCCCTTGTGACACGGGACGAGGGTAACTTCATCTTGTCCCATCCCTTCCGGTGGAAGATTTTGTCTATCTCCCCATCATCGCCATTGTCAGACAATGAATCCAGGTCGGAGGTGTCATAACACTCAGTGGGCAGATAATTCCCAGTCACGGAATCATCCCCCTTGACGGCCTACACCGACAGTGGGCTGCCGACACCTCCAACCACACAGACAGTCCCAACCCCTGGCTCACCTGGGCCTTCAGAAGAACAGGGATGTCCAGGGCTCTTCCCTCCGGATCCATCCAGGCCAGGCAAGCGGCGGGGCGAAGCTCTTCCACGACCACAGGAGGCCATCACTAGGCCGACTTTCCTCTTCGGCGGTCGGAGCAGGAAGCTGCTGGTGACCGAGGCAGCATCCTCTGATTTTTCTCTTTTAATCTCCGCTTGGGCAGTCACTTCTCCCTGGTCAGCGCACACAGGAATACCTGCCATGGCATTGATCTCTCCCTCCGGAGTGGCAGTACCTGTGAGGTAGTTAAGGTGGAAGGTGTGAGGCCTTTCTGTGGATGGTTCCACCTCGAAGAGAAACTCCTTGCAGACCTCACATCGCCCGAATGGCTTTAACTGAACCACCAGTCCCGAACAGCTGGGACAGATCACACCGAGGGCCTCTATGTCTCTGCAGGTGTACAGAGCCAATCGCCCCTTAGTCTGATTTCTGTGTCCATAATGGGAGCAGCAAATTAAGTCATCTCCGTGAAAGAAGAAGCTGAAATCCACAGAGTGTTTGAAGTCATCTTCGCTGTTCGCTGCTCCAATGCGCACTGACCCACTCGCGCCGGAATCTCCACGTGCGTCCGTCCACATGGCCAGACTCCTCCCACACTCTGCACTTGTTTGCGGGCTTTTCCTTTTCCCCGCCCACGAACTACGCAGCTATGGTTTGCCTCGTGGCGCGTTGGCCAATATGGCCGACCTACTCGGAACTCCTCAGGGCAGCAAAGTTAAAATTCAGACACCATACACATCCCCAGTTACGATGCCCCAACATGTAGCGACCTCACCCCTCTCACCCCTTCTCATTCTCGGCTTGTCTGTCTCTGTCTGGGGGTGTCAGTACCGGGGGAGGGATGAGATACACCACAGCCCATGTCCTCCATAGTGAAGAGGTGAAGGCCAGAAAGATCGGGCTTTGTGTAGGTGTCCTAGGGTGAAATCCTTTCCTCGGATCCACTCCCCTTTGCTCCTAGTAACCAGAGTTCCACACACTGAATAGGTCCAACACAGTTTTATTCTTCTCAGCGAATAAACATACAGCACAGTCAAGTTGGGACCTTTGCAACAGTTCAGTATTAATGGGAGTAGGTTGAGGCACAATCCTTTAAAGTATCGCTAACCACTGTGGTGTCACCAATGGCGAATAGCCACTGCCACTGACTATATGAGGTAGAACATGAATTACCTTCGCTAGCACAGCCCCTGTCAGGGGAAGGATATCCGTCCAAGGGAGTCACCGGAGGCCTCTCTGTCACCAGCAAATGCTGCACCGGACTCTCCAGAGAAGTTCCGCTCACCAGTCCTCACAAACTCAGACACGGGCACCCAAGGAGTTAGGGCAGCCTCGGATTCCTCCACCCTCGCGGAACTCAGTCGAAGGTACTGAGTCCCAGGCATCCGCCATAGTACCTCACCCCAGGCTAAAGGTGCCTGAGATGGACTCCATCTCTCGCTCCGGGCCAGGTCAAGGGCACCTGAGCCCGGAACTCCGGAACGCCAGCACCCAAGCTGAAGGTGCCTGGGTGCGGCCGCGTCCCCCGACTCTGAACCCCAAGGTCAGGGCGTCCGCCCCTTTTATCTCCTCTCCCTTTGCGTCACAGCCGGTTCCCTGCCCTGCTGTACCAGCGCCAGGAAAGGACAAAAAGGCACAGTCTTGCGGTGTGAGTTCAACTCCGGCCCAGGGCAACAACGCCACCTGTAGGCCGCAGGGAACTTCACACCACCAGAGTCCTCCAAGAACCATAAAAGGGTCTCAGATTCCCTAGCAATCAGTGCATCTGGGTTACACTACCACCCAGATGCTTCCCCTAAATTCAAATACCCGCTACATAAGCATTAAACATAATGTATTTAGCCAGAATCTGCAATATTATAAAGAAAAGATGCCTTTTCTGTTGTCGTCTATCAACCAGCAGTTTTCTGCTAGAGGAAAAAATAAATAAAAATACAATAAAAAAAACAAAAAAAACCCCCCTGAATATGAATGACTAGCACTCAGGAAGGGGCCATCATCCATCACTGGAGGCGCTCATGAAGAATGTACTTCCAGAAATATCATTCCTGCAGACTGCTGTGCGCAAAAATATGGAGAAGGTTAGTTACTGCATAGAAGAAAACATTCATTATTACACACTGACAGATACTTAATATGAGCTTTACCATGCAAGCCAGTGATAAACCATCCTGTCAGTGAATTAATTAGAAAAGAACAAAGGTACAAGGTGCACCGGCTTTCCGCTACACCTGCAGATGCGCTCAGGAGGTGAGAAAGGGGATCTTTAGCCTGAAACTGTTGATATTGAGTAACCTGAGCGACTTACGATGATGAGCTATAATTACTGAAGTAGAAAAGAACATTATACATTCAATTACCAAACATGTGAAAAGTAAGAATGCAAACACAAGCAGACATATTGGTGTATTTATTAGAAGAAAAAAAAAATACACAACTCTTCCTGTGAAACTCCATGTGTATTTGTTCTATGTGAATGGGAAAAAAAACAAATGTTATTACCCTATTTTATTTCCAGGTCCAGGTTCATTCTTAGGCCCCTTTCACACTGAGGAGGCGCTTTGCAGGCGCTATTGCGCTAAAAATAGCGCCTGCAATGCGCCCCAAAAAAGCCGCTCAATTGTATCCAGTGTGAAAGCCAGAGGGCTTTCACACTGGAGCGTTGCGCTTGCAGGAGGGTAAAAAAACTCCTGCAAGCCGCATCTTTGAGGCGTGATAGAAGCGGTAAAAATACCGCTCCTATAGCGCCCCTGTCCATTGAAATCAATGGGGTAGCGCCTCCAAAACGCCCGCAAAACGCCGCAAAGAGGCGTTATTGCGGGCGTTTTTAACCCTTTTTCGGCCACTAGCCGCTAGCGCCCGCAAATCGCGTCAAAAACGACAGTATAGCGGCGCT
Organism: Rana muscosa; assembly: GCA_029206835.1. Classification (NCBI taxonomy): domain Eukaryota; kingdom Metazoa; phylum Chordata; class Amphibia; order Anura; family Ranidae; genus Rana; species Rana muscosa. The sequence continues at coordinate 282,826,864 of CM055123.1, forward strand.
AAAAATAGCGCCGCTATACCGCCAGCGCATCCAGCGCCTCAGTGTGAAAGTAGCCCTACAGAACAGAGTAAATCAGGAAGATACTGCATTATGGCCACTAGATGGAGCTGATAATCATAGGGGATATATGCCTACTAGACGTGCACACTGAAATATTTTGTTTCGGAATTTCGATTTCGTCCAAAAAATTAATTTATTTAAAGTGCTTTCACACTCACAGCGCCTGGGCTTTGGCGGTAAAACGCCGCTATTTTTAGCGGCGCTTTACCGTCGTTTTTGCGGCGCTATTCGGCCGCTGGCGGGCGCTTTTAACCTCTGCTAGCGGCTGAAAAAGGGTTAAAACCGCCTGCAAAGTGCCGCTGCAGCGGCGCTTTGCCGGCGGTTCGGCGGCGCTGCTTATTGATTTCAATGGGCAGGGTCGCTTTAGGAGCGGTGTATTCACCACTCCTAATGCGCTGCAAAGAAGCTGCTGGCAGGAATTTTTCTGAAGCCCTGCCAGCGCACCGCTCCAGTGTGAAAGCCCTCGGGGCTTTCACACTTGAGTGAATGGAGCGGCTCTTTCAGGGCGCTATACAGGTGCTATTTTTAGCGCTATAGCGCCTGCAAAGCGCCCCAGTGTGAAAGGGGTCTTAGTTACTCCCGAAATCCATTTTCATTTAGTTTGTTTAGTTAAAAAAAATGCATTTGTACAAAAATTTCCAGTCGAATTCTTCGCCCACAAGCTATAGTAGAATTCTAATGTTGTCTGACTAGTAATAATTATAATTATTAATTATTATTACTAGTCAAGCAACATTAGAATTCTTCTGTAGCCTGGGGGTGGAGCATTTGACCGTAAATGTCCGCTCAAGGTGATCGTATGTTTTTAGCTGCTTCGTCGAATCTTCATGTCGAACGGTATTATACATATTTTTGATCGTATTGAATGATATGATACTTGTTTGTTTCTGTTCATATCGAACGATCTACACCAACAGTCAATGGAATTGCGTTGTATCGAAATTCAAGCATATAACTTCCTTCCTGTTCGCTCTGCGCTCCTAACAGCTCTTTCACTATAGTTCTCTATATTGTTGAATCTTTTCTCTCGAATAATCTTGGACTAATAGAGTTAAGGTTAGGCTGTCTGTGCATGTGCAATTTGTTTAGTTTCTAATTCGTTTAGTTTCGTTTTTAATTAGTTTTTCGTTTAGTTTTTCTAATTCGTTAATTCTGAAATTTCCGAATTTCCGAACTTTTAAATTTCCGAATTTTTGGATTTCCGAAATTTCGAATTTCCATATTTCCGAATTTTTCAATTTCCGAATTTTTGGATTTCCGAATTTTTCAATTTCCGAATTTTCGGATTTTTGGATTTCTGAAATTTTGAATTTCAGAATTTCGGAAATTCGGAACGTCAGATTTACGAATTTCTGAAATACGGAATTTTGGATTTTCAAATTTTCGAATTTCAGAATTTCCGAAATTCGGAATTTCGGAAATTCGTAAATTTCGAAAATTCGAGATTCGAAAATTCAAAATTGCAAAATTTAAAAATCTAAAATTCGAAAATCTAAAGTTCAAAAATGGGAAATTTGGAAAGTTGAATTTCCGAATTCTGAATTTTTAGAATTTCCCGAAAATTGGAAATTAGTTTTTTTAGTTTTTTTGCTTTCGTAAATTAGTAATTCGAAAATTCGTAATTCGGAAATTCCGAATTTTCCGAAAAAAGCAAAAAAAACCGAAAAAACTAATTTTTCTAATTTCCCGAATTTCCCGAAAAAAGCAAAAAAAAAACGAAAAAAACGAAAATGAAAAAAAAAAGAATTTTTGAATTTCCTGAATTTCCGAAAAAAGCAAAAAAACGAAAAAAAAAAGAATTTTTCGGCAGTGCACATGTCTATTAGGCACATTCGACCGCAGGTTCGATAGGCACAGATCGCTATTGTCACCGTCATGTCGAATCCCCTATCTATATCAAACTGTTGTGGCAACGATATGAAAATATAATGGATACGAAAATAAAGCATTTTTTTATTTCAGATTTTTGGGATTTCTGATTCTGTGCGTTTGTTATCGTTTTGTTAAAACGAACACGAAAATCCCAGAAATTCAGACGAAAATGCATTCGGACGATAACGAATGCACATGTCTAATGCTTACCGTATTTACTATTATCAGCAGCTCCATCTAGTGGCAAAAGTGTGGTATTTTCCTGATTTTACACTACGAAGAACAATCAGGCTGGGTTCACATATATGCCGCGAATTCGGCTCATGACAGGGGTTCAGTGCGTCCTGGTTCACAGTTTCAGCCCAAAATTTTAGGTGAATTCAGACCAGAAACAGACCAAAATTTGCACAGCGTTTTTCTGCAAAACACACCGGACCTGCTGCGGAGATATGTGAACCGGCTCCATAGAGAGACGGTCAAAATCTCCTGCTATTGCGAATTGCATAGCTCCCAACTGTCCCTGATTTCAAGGGACTGTCCCTGATTTCAAGGGACTGTCCCTGATTTGGAGCAATGTCTCTCTGTCCCTCTTTCCTCCTCATTTGTCCCTCATTTTGGTCTGATCTCTATAGATGTATATAAAATGCACTTTTTATCTTTCAAAAAGTGTTTCCCAGTGCTAAACCTTTCATCCCATTTCTAAATTGCTGCATTTGCATTTGTAAATTTGTATTTGTGGATTGAATTAACCTTTTTTTTGGGGTTAAGTCCCCTTTAAGGGGCGAGGCATGGGGGTGTGTTCGATGCCTATATGTATTTGCTAGTAGGTGTCCCTCATTCCCATCTCAAAATGTTGGGAGGTATAGAATTGGATGTGGGGATGCCGCATTCAATTCGCAATGATGTGAACTCAGCTTCAACCTGGAGAGAGAATAGCCTGACAACATTTGATTTTGCCCAGATTCACACATTTTTTTAAATAATTACACCCCATAGGGTTATGATGACCTACCTGCAGAGAAGATGCCTGCTTATTGCTGCTTCATATCTGTGCACATCATTCTACCTACCTTAGGAACTCACATGACACCTAAAGTAGAACTGTAAATGCAGCTGCTAATTGTGAATCTTTGCCTCTTATTATTATTATCCACCTTATTAGCTGCCTTTTTTTTTGTTGCCAGTCAAATTATTAGCAACAAAAAGCCCAATCACATGCAATAGCCCCCAAAGTGTAACTATAAGCTACATAAAAAAAATGAAATGCGTGATGCAGTTATTTTTTTCCCCACTTCCTGTAATATGGTGACACCGCTGTTTGTTTTGCTCTAAAATAACACAGCAGCATTGTCACCAGGCCCGGACTGGCCATAGGGCATACCAGGCATATACACGGTGGGCCGCGGCGGCCTGCGATGGCCCACATGTCACGTCTCCCTCCAGTGCACTCTCAGCTGCGAGTCGGAGCCGCACTCGGGTGACACCCGTCGGCACATCAGGGGGCCGGGACCCGCAACGATCCCCTTCTCTCTGGCATGGTGGCCGCGGCTCTGATGATCTGATCAGTCTCAGCTCGGCTGTCTCACACAGCCGAGCAGAGTGAAGCCGCCTCCCCCTCTTCCTTTATGTCTACACAGGGGGAGGGGACCCGACATGCACGCTGATCTGAGGTACATTATGGGTCTGAAGGGGGGGGTCTGTATTGTAGGGGGGTTTCTGTATTGTAGGGGGGGTTCTGTATTGTAGGGGTGGTCTGAAATGTAGGGGGGTTCTGTATTGTAGGGGGGTCTGTAATGTAGGGGGGTTCTGTATTGTAGGGGGGGTTCTGTATTGTAGGGGGGTCTGTAATGTAGGGGGGTTCTGTATTGTAGGGGGGGTCTGAAATGTAGGGGGTTCTGTATTGTAGGGGGTCTGTAATGCAGGGGGTTCTGTATTGTAGGGGGGTCTGAAATGTAGGGGGTTCTGTATTGTAGGGGGGGTCTGAAATGTAGGAGGGTTCTGTATTGTAGGGGGGTCTTAAATGTATTGGGGGTCTGTATTGTAGGGGGGTCTGTATTATAGGGGGTTCTGTATTGTAGGCGGGTACTGTATTGTAGGGGGGGTCTGAAATGTAGGGGGGTTCTGTATTGTAGGGGGGTCTGAAATGTAGGGGGGTTCTGTATTGTAGGGGGTCTGAAATGTAGGGGGTTCTGTATTGTAGGGGGGTCTGTATTGTAGGGGGTCTGTATTATAGGGGGGTTCTGTATTGTAGGGGGGTCTGTAATGTAGGCGGGTACTGTATTGTAGGGGGGGTCTGTAATGTAGGGGTTCTGTATTGTAAGGGTCGGTATTGTAGGGGGGGTTCTGTATTGAAGGGGGCGTCTGGAATGTAGGGGGGTTCTGTATTTTAGAGGGGTCTGAAATGTATGGGGGTTCTGTATTGTAGGGGGAGTCTGTATTGTAGGGGGGGTCTGTAATGTAGGGGGGGTCTGTAATGTAGGGGGGGTCTGTAATGTAGGGGGTTCTGTATTGTAGGGGGGTCTGTATTGTAGGGGGGTCTGTATTGTAGGGGGGTCTGTAATGTAGGGGGGGTCTGTAATGTAGGGGGGGTCTGTAATGTAGGGGGGGTCTGTAATGTAGGGGGGTTCTGTATTGTAGGGGGGTCTGTATTGTAGGGGGGTCTGTATTGTAGGGGGGGTCTGTAATGTAGGGGGGGTCTGTAATGTAGGGGGGTCTGTACTGTAGGGAGGGGGTCTGTATTGTAGAGGGGGTCTGTAATGTAGGGGGTCTGTATTGTAGAGAGGATCTGTATTGTAGAAAGGGTCTGTAATGTAGGGGGGTCTGTACTGTAGGGGGTCTGTACTGTAGGGAGGGGGTCTGTACTGTAGGGAGGGAGTCTGTACTGTAGGGAGGTCTGTGTAGCATGCAGGGGGTCCAGAACTGTTTGGGGGGTCTGTGTAACAAACTGTGGGGGGCTGTTTAATGTAAAGGGGTCCAGAGGTGCAGGGTGCTGTGTAATGTAAAAGGGTCCAGAGGTACAAGGTGCTGGAACCCCACATCCCATCATTAACCGCCGCCGCGCCCCCCCCCCCCCCCCCGGGCTGCTCAGTCTAAAATGCCTGGGTCTATTTTTTGTCCCAGCCCGGTCCTGGTTGTCACCCTGTGAACAAGGTAATCCTAGGTGAAAATGTTGTTTAAAATGGACTTTACGGGCCCATTCAAACTAGAAACTGCACATCTACTTGCAGGTATTGCACATCTACCTCTGGCCACATGCGGTATTGCATGCCATAGAAGTCAATGTGGAACAAATTATTTTAGTTTCCATTGACTTCTATGGGGAAACTCGCTTTGATATGCGAGTGCTTTGGATGACAAGCATTCTCCTGGAACGGATAAGGCTCGTAAACCAAGGTTTTACTGTACCTTGAATTTGGACTTTCTATGCAGTTAGAGTGCAGTCAAAAATGTATCCAACTGCATTAAAGTGTTACTAAACCCACAACAGTAAAATCAGTCTGTATATGCAGCATAGCATGCTTGTTATACTCACTGTGGAACTTAAGGGGTTAATCCTCTGCATTGTGTAAAAAGGCTGTTTGATCCTGTATGCACAGATCCTCCCCCCTCCTGCACTGTCTATCCGGGGGAGGCCATCTAACACAAGCAGGGTAGCCGACCTGCACATACTCAGTTGTGTCTTTTATGCTTGAGAGAACAGCAATGCCGCGCACACGCTGTCGGAATTTTCGACAGAAAAAGTCCGATGGGAGCTTTTGATCGGAAATTCCGACCGTGTGTATGCCCCATCGGACTTTTTCTGTCGGAAATTCCGACAGCATTAGATAAAGAGCAGGTTCTCTATTTTCCGACGGGCGTTTTCCTTTTGGAAATTCCGACCGTGTGTACGCGGCATTACTTGTTCTCACAGCTAGTCAGGTCACATTATAGTGACATCACACATGTGGGCGTGTATGCAGACTGCAGTGAAAATCTCCTCCTTCCTGAACTCTCAGCACTGGAGAAACTGTGCAGTTTATCACTGACCGTTGGATACAGATCATCCAAAAAGGTATATAGTGGCAATATTTTAATGTAAACAGAAGATTTAAAAGCTATGGACACTGTAGGGGGGGGGGGGGGGGGGAGATTAAATATATTCATATTACTTGGCTTAGTAACACTTTAAGTGTGAATGAGCCTTAAAGGGTGTATTTATACAAAATTTGCAAAGTTATTCCCCCTGAAAAGCTGCATGTATATTCATTCTGTGCAAATGGCGACCAAATCAAATGTTATGCTGCGTACACACGATCATTATTCACGGCGGTTAAAAAAACGCAGTGAATAATGACATTAAAAACGAGGGAACGGCTTGTTCCTCACACACGGTCGTTTTTCACGTCATTTTTTCTCTTGTCGAGAAAAACGACCATCTGTGGGCTCCGCGGCAGTGTTTTTCCTATGGGAAATCTGCCGCGGAAAAAATGTCGGAAAAAACGGCGAGAAAAATCAGAACATGTTCTAATTTTTCTCGTCGTTTTTAATGCCGTTTTTTGTGTCGAGAAAAACGACAAAATGCCCAGACGATCGTTTTTCTCGTCAAATGGAAAAAATTTCGTTTTTCTCGACGAGAAAAACGGTCGTGTGTACACGGCATTACTGGTCTATTTTCTCTCCCGATCAGATGTTCTTCATTCAAAAGAATAGCATGAATCAGAAAAATCCTGCATTGCAGCCACTAGATGGAGCTGACGATCATCGTAAATAAGTATATATTTCCTACGATCATCAGCTTCATGTAGTAGCCATTATTGAGTATTTTCCTGATTCAGGCTCTTCTTATAAATGAAGAACACCAAACCTGGAGAGAAAATAGACTGGTAACATTCAAATTTGCTGGCAATCGTTACAAAAATTAAACTGCAAGTCGTTTTGCAGGACAAACAGCTCTGCAAATAGTTTATTTAGTTTATTTCGTTTTTAAATACACTCCTAAGGGCCTGTGCACCATACTTGGTGCGGGAACGCACAGAAACACCCTGCATTCTGAAGATGCACGCAGGTGCTATTAATTCTTAAGGGCACCCCTATGCATCTAGCAAATGCAGGTGCGTTTTCAGCCACCGAAACACATGCTAACGCAGTACCATGTGGTTTGGTACGACAAGATTTAAAAAAAATTGTGGCTGCTTCACTTTTTCCTGTGCAGAAAAGCCCCATTCGGGAACATGCAAAAAATTGTCAGATTGAGCCCTAAGTGAGATACAATCAATTTAAAGGCCAACTCCAACTAATGCTTAACCACTTACCGACCAGCCGCCGTCATTATACTGCAGCAGGTCAGCCCGTTCCCGCAAATCGCCGTAGGTGTCCGTCGGCTCCTTTAAGAGCCGTAGCAGGCGGGGGACCCGATTTGCGCGGCCGGCGAGAAAGAGGGCCAGAACAGGGATCTGTCAATGTAAACAGAGAGATCCCCATTCTGACAGGGGAGGAGAGAGCGATCTGCTGTTTCTAGTGATCAGGAACAGCGATCTCTCTCCTCCTCCAGTCAGTCCCCTCCCCCCACAGTTAGAAACACCTCCCAGGGAACACATTTAACCCCTTGATCGCCCTCTTCCCTGCCAGTGACAGTTACATAGTAATCAGTGTATTTTCATAACTGTCAATGGTCCCAGAAAAGTGTCAAAAGTGTCCGATCTGTCCGCCGCAATGTCGCAGTCCCGCTAAACATCTCAGATCACCGCCATTACTAGTAAAAAAATAAATAAAAATGCCATAAATCTATCCCCTATTTTGTAGACGCTATACTTTTGCGCAATACAATCACTATACGCTTATTGCGTTTTTAACCAAAAATATGTAGAAGAATACATATTGGCCTAAACTGATGAAGAAATTTGTTTTTTTATTTTATTTTTTATTTTATTTTTTGTTTGTTTTTTGGGGATATTTATTATAGTAAGTAAAAAATATTGTTTACTTTTTTTTTTTTAATTGTCGCTCTTCTTTTTTTTATAGAGCAAAAAATAGGTGATCAAATACCACCAAAAGAAAGCTCTATTTGTGGAAAAAAGGACGTCAATTTTATTTGCGTACAGCGACGCACGACCGAGCAATTGTCAGTTAAAGCCACGCAGTGCCGTATCGCAAAAAATGCCCTAGGGGAAAATCTTTTGGTCTGTAAGTGGTTACAAATATATATGTACTGTATATACTCGAGTATAAGCCGAGTTTTTCAGCACTTTTTTTGTGCTGAAAATGCCCCCCTCGGCTTATACTCGAGTCTGTGTCCATCTTCAAATTTGTGCGCCTGATCCCGGCCAGCCGTAGGTCCCCTGGACCCCAAACTTGGCACACATGTAGCCCCTCTCTTCCTCTACAACTGTGCAAAGTTTGTTTTCCAGGGAACATACGGCCGGAGAGCACCGATTTTTCAAACCCAGGCACCCCTTCCATAGACTCCCATGTTAAATGTCAGTCTAGTCACACAGCGCCGGAGATCAGGTAGGGAGATTGGGCACAGTGACAGTGAGGCATGGGCACAGTGAGGCATGGGCACAGTGAGGCATGGGCACAGTGAGGCATGGGCACAGTAAGGCACAGTGAGGCATGGGCACATGGACACAGTGAGGCACAGTGAGGCATGGGCACAGTGAGGCATGGGCACAGTGAGGCATGCACATGGACACAGTGAGGCAAAGTGAGGCATGCAGATGGACACCCTAGGCTTATACTCGAGTCAATACGTTTTCCCAGTTTTTTGTGGTAAAGTTAGGTGCCTCGGCTTATATTCGGGTCAGCTTATACTCGAGTATATACAGTGTGTATATGTATATATATATATATATATATATATATATATATTTAAGGTTTAAACTATATAAATCTGATAATTCTAAGATTAAATTTAGCCCTCCCCGTAGCATGTACTTAGGTAGAACTGGTAAGAGTCCAGAATGGCCTCTATCTCTGGAGAACCTGACGTCCCTTAGAAAGCATTAACCAGAATATAGGGTCATGCAAGGGGGAAAAAATAGTTAATTTAAAAATGAAGCATTTAAAAAGCCATTATTTCTTATATTTCATTACTGACTGCAAAATGATGTTAATTTTTTTGTAATGGATTTTTCTTCTAGTACTCGGATTGATTGAATGTGCCACTTAACTGAAATTAAATGGAAAAGTCTACATGAGTGTAAGCCTAGGGGCTTGTTCAATGAGCATTTAGCCTTATCCCCCAAAACTGAAATGAAAGTCATTGTACTTATAACACAGTTCCTAGACAATATTCAATTGCTGTGGCATCATTCTCCATAGTGAGATCAAAGACTAGGAACATTCCCGTTTCGGGACATAAAGTTCCGGATATCTGCCTATATAGGCACAGTATCCTGCCCTACTTTGATGTCATTTTTTAGTGTTTCATTGAACTGCATGAGGTTATGATTGCTCTGTTACATCTCCTCCACTGAAGTGAATTGGATAATGCTATATTGTTTTTTTTTTTTTTTCTTCCTCTAGATCCACTTTTCTCTACCTTTTCAACCCCTGAAATAGCGTTCTGGTCTTAGGGAACCCCTGCTAAAAATGACTATATCTACAACTCATGATCCATTAGTATTATCACTGGTGTCAATGGGGACTTATCTGAGAAGCATATGTTGTTCATTGCTCAAGGAACTCCTAGAAATCTCTGGAGGAACCCTAGGATTCCATGGAACCCTGGTTGAGAAACCCTGCTCTGGCATCTATGAACTTGCCTTTCTTGGCAAAAATGACTATATCTACAACTCATAATACATTATTGTGATGGTCAGTGAGAAGAATGCTCCTTACACTTGTGGTCATTGGGAAGATCTAGCCCCTTACAGATAGCTAAAAAGATTAATGGTGTCAGTGGGAACTTATCTAAGAAACCCCTGGAAGCCTCTGGAGGAACCCTGGTTGAGAAACCCTGCTCTAGATCAGGGATCTCCAAACTACGGCCCTCCGGCTGTTGCAGAACTACATGAGGCATTGTAAAACTCTGACATTCACAGACATGACTAGGCATGATGGCAAATGTGATAAAGAATAGGGTTGGGACTTTGTATGAGGCAATACCTAAGATTTACCTCCATCCCTGGTCATATTGGCATCATCTTCACTCTCCAAATTGGCTGCCTTGTGCCTACTGCCATGTCCAGGGTTTATACCTCCTCAGCTCCCGGGGATGACGTCATATCCAATGCACCCCTCTATTCTAGATACCATCTACTAATATATCTTATTAATACCAGGTGAGAGTGTTTGGAATCTGTTAAGTTTCCCCTCTTCCCCTTGCTTATTATATACCCTGTTTTGACTACTATACCATGTTGGTCATTATATTATATTTTATTTTAGATATCCCCATACCCTGCATCTTGCTCCTGATGAGTGGTAATGCTACCACGAAACGCGTAGAGCTTTCATACGATGCGACGTCACAGTGTCTGGTTTACTATTTTTATCCGTTTATATTATATTCTAATGAATCTATCCACCATTGTTTTTACACTCTAATGCTATTACTATTACTAATTGGTATATATACCTTGGTCCATTACTATGTTTATTATGTTGTAACAATTATGTACTGTCATTTATTGTCCAATTTATTGTTATTGAGACCAACTATTATAATATAATCCATTTTTACAGTGTGTATATATGCCATTTGTATTCAATAAACAATGTGTACATTGATTGATTCATTCTACTTAGTATTGCTGCTTCATATAAAGTCCCACCACTTTCTTTTTCCATGATGGCAATTGTAGTTCTTGAACAACTGGAGGGCCATAGTTTGGAGTCTCCTGCTTTAGATCATCTGTGGGTATCCGAGAGTGTATATGAAGGTTATCTATTTGAGTGTGTTGGTTTTCTTTTTACATTTTTCTGTTGGTTGAACTGGATGGACTTGTGTCTTTTTTTTTTAACCAGATTAACTATGTAACTTCTAGAGCTGCACGATTCTGGATAAAGTGAGAATCTAAATTTTTTTTGATTCATAATTCCCATGATTCTCTCACGATTCTGGGCATACCATCGTCTTGCTCATTATCCAAAAAAAATTGGGCTAACTTTACTGTTTCATTTTTTTTTTTTTATTAATTGAAGTGTATTTTTTCCCCAAAAGCTTCTCAAATACAGTGTGACATAAAATATTGTAATGACCGCCATTTTATTCTCTAGGGTCTCTGCTAAAAACAATATATATATAATGTTTGGGGGTTCCAAGTAAATTTTCTAGCAAAAAATACTGATTTTAACTTAAGCAACAAGTGTCCAAAAAAAAAGGCTTAATGCTTAAAGCAGAACTTCAGTAATTTTCATCTTTCCATTTGTCTTCTGCCCTTGTGGTTTTAACTTTGGATAGTAAAACTTTTTTTTTTCTACCAGTAAATACCTTATACAGCCCACTTCCTGCTTCTTGTCTGGTCATTAGCCTAGGCTTATGACATCATGCACAGCTTTCTCTCTCACTCTCGTTCGAGTTTTCCAGGAAGGTAGGGGGGATGAGTCATAAGAGGGACAATTAGAGCTGCAGGACTGCAGAGCTAGAGGTGTGCCTCTGTGTAAATCCAGGAAGTGAACAGGCAGCAGCTTCAGCTGCCCACAGTTAAAATGGAAGCAGCCAGACTCAGTGGAGGGAGATTTCTGCAGCATATTTGGCAAGTACAGAATCACAGTATATATAAAATAATATGCAAAGTGGTGGGAGGGAAGCTTCAGAATGGCAAAGTCATTTTTATTACAAATTATGTGAGCAGACTGCAGTTCCTCTTTAAGTGGTTAAACTGACCTTATTTGCAGACCGAAGTTTATCCCTTTGATCTAAAAGAACCAAATGATACAATGTTTCTTTTTATCTCTCAGCCGTTGAGCAATGTTGTTATAAACTTTGCCAGCTGCCTTTTTTTTGACAGCTGTGAGTGAGCGGAGAAGGGCTCTGCAATTGTTACATGAATCGTGGAAATGCTGGATTAAGATTGTGAGGGGAGTTGAATCGAGATTACGATCTTTTAACGATTAATCGTGCAGCTCTAGTAAGTACTGTATGTACAGTTGTGTTCAAAATAATAGCAGTCCAACATCACTAACCAGATCCATCAATGTTTTTGGTATAAATTATATTTCTCCATGGCAAATAATTTACTAGGAGGTGTAGTGGAGTAATAGAAAAGCAACAGACCCATGTAATTGAATAATTAATTGAAAGGGGCGTGGTCAAAATAATAGCAGTGTGGAGTTCAGTTAGTGAGGTCATTCAATCTGTGAAAAAACACATGTCACACAGGTGGCCCTTATTTACCAAGTCAGCCCCGGAAGGATTTGCCCCCTTAATGAGCAGGCCATTTTTTGCGATACGGCACTGCGTTGCTTTAACTGACCATTGCGCGGTCTTGCGACGTTGTACCCAAAAAAATTGAGGTCCTTTTTTTCCCCACAAATAGAGCTTTATTTGGTGGTATTTGATCACATCTGTGGTTTTTATCTTTGGCGCTATAAACAAAAAAAGACCGACAATTTTGAAAAAAAAAACAATATTTGTAACTTTTTGCTATAATACATATCCAAAATTAAACAAAAAAAAAAACACATTTCTTCATCAGTTTAGGCCAATATGTATTCTTCTACATATTTTTGGTAAAAAAAAAAATCACAATAAGCGTATATTGATCACTAGGAACAGACGATCTCTCCCTACTCCCCTGACAGAACGGGAATCTGTTTGTTTACATTGACAGATCCCCGTTTTGGCTCTCTGTGGAGCGATCGCTGGTGGCCGGCGGACATTGCGGCCGCTGGCCACGCGCATCAGCTCTGGCGATGCGCAGCCGAGTCAACCTGCCGCAGTATGGCTGCGGCGACTGGTCGGCAAGAGGTTAAGGATGAAGGCAGCAAATGTTGTACATGGTGGATATAGTGAATTTCTCAAAAAAATCTGAATAAAATGGATCGTTCCAGACATTGTTCAGAAGAACAGTGCACTTTGGTTAAAAAAGTTTGATTGGAGAGGGGAAAATATATAAAAAAGTGCAGAAACTGATAGGCCGCTCAGCTAAAATGATCTCAAATGCTTTAAAATTGTAACTAAAACCAGCAAGACGTGGAAGAAAATGGAAAATGACCATTGGAATAGATTGAAGAATAACCAAAATGGCAAAGACTCAGCCAATGATCAGCTTTAGGGTGATCAAAGAAGGTGTAAAGTTAGCTGTGAGTACTGTAACAATTAGAAGACGCCTATGTGAAGCCAAGCTATCGGCAAGAAGCCCCCGTAAAGTCCCATTGTTGAGAAAACGGCATGTGCCGAAGAGGTTACAATTTGCCAAAGAACACATTGACTGGCCTAAAGAGAAAGGGCGCAACATTTTGTGGACTGATGAAAGCAAGATTGTTCTTTTTGGGTCTAGGGGCTGCAGACCGTTTGTCAGATGATCCCCAAACACTGAATTCAAGCCACAGTACACCGTGAAGACCGTGAAGCATGGTGGTGCAAGCATTATAATATGGGGATGTTTCTTATACTATGGTGTTGGGCCTATTTATCGCATACCAGGAATCATGGATCAGTATGAATACTTCAAAATACTTGAAGAGGTCATGTTGCCCTATGCCGAAGAGAAAATGCCCTTGAAATGGGTGTTTCAACAGGACAACGACTCCAAACACACCAATAAGCGAGCAGCATCTTGGTTCCAGACCAACAAGTTTAACGTTATGGAGTGGCCAGCCCAATCCTCGGATCTTAATCCAATAGACATGTAGCTCCCTTTACCCTCGGTATGCCACACACCCGCAGACCCCGATTTGTTAATGGGATCTACTGGTTTCCTTACTTTGGGTCTGCAGCAAAATACCTCCCACGAATGGATCCTTTAGCTCGGTTGTCTAGGCACACCGACGACTCCTTGGAATAAGACCAATGTCCACACTTGAGTAAAACCTAATCCGCAAGGCTTTATTCTTTTTCTGCACTTTGAGTTAAACTTGAAGAAAAGCAAGAGTAGAAGAGTTGAAAGACATAGGGGAAGGTTCAGGCACGCAACACTTAAGTCCAATATCTACACTCATCGCCATTAAAGCCTGAGTGGGTATTGCTCACCCGGATAGTCCCTATGAGAGCAGTCCTAGCAGCCGGGATGGAGCACGGATGTCAGAGATTATGAATTCCCCTTTAGGTAGGCCTCCAGACCTCTTCCAGAAACAGCAGTACCGTCACTATCTCCGCCGGGACTGTTCTTCACCTGGAACTCCTTTCCTAAAGATGGGCCCCCTATAAACGGGCAGCCTGGGAATCTTCTCTAAAGCGTAGGCCCTAGTCAGCGGAGCTGGGCCTACAATGCAGCAACAGGGCCTCGGGCTGAAGGTGCCCAAGGCCTAAGCACTCCAGCGCACCTCGTGCCATGCGGGCCACGAGGCACACTCACTGGACCAAAGGTCCCCCTGAACGCCTTGGGGTCCCCCTGGAATCGCCTCACGCAAAAAGGCGTCTGCCCCTTTTGTACCCTCTCCCAGCATGCACAGCGGGTAGACCACGCCAACTGCAGGGCTGCCGAGAGAGGACACCCAAGGTGCTGTGATACCCCCGTAATCCAGCCCGTGCCGGCGGTGACAGCGCCACCTGCAGGCGAAGGAGAATAAAACTGCCGGGCAGTATCACACCCAGAGCAGAACAATAACTTGAACACAATTGATCTGAGCCCAATTACTGGCTCAGACTGCTGGGGGGGAGGGGGGGGGGCGCTACAGACAACTTGTGGGGTGACATCAAAAATGCTGTTTCTGAGGTAAAACCAAAAAATGCAAAGGAATTGTGGCATATAGTGCAATCATCCTGCGCTGGAATACCTGATCACAGGTGCCAGAAGTTGGTTGACTCCACCATGCAAGACAGTTGTGAAGCAGTTCTCAGAAAGAGTCCTTCTACGACTAAAATATTAGTTCAGTGATTTACAGGAAAGCAAATCTTCAAGTATTTTTCAGTTTTTAATTTTTATACAGTAAATGTTTGAGTTTGTAAAGAAAAAACGCAGACACTGAAAAGGTCTATTATTCCTTTTTCTTCACTTTCTGTAAAGTATTAACAAATTTGAAATCTTTTTCTTGATGTTTTGATTTGAAATAGACTGTGAAGTGTTCCCAATGCATTTGCGTGTATGGAAATAAAAGCTATTATGATGATTTTGCGCTTTACTCTCTTTTTTAAACTTACTGCTATTATTTTGAACACAGCTGTATGCTGAAATGTTTATTTATGTGAACTGTTATGCCCTGTACACACGATCGGATATCCTATGGATTCTAATCCGATGGTTTTGTCCATCGGAAATCCGATGAAGCTGACTTCCATCAGTCTTGCCTACACACCATCAGTCAAAAAACCGACCGTCCCAAACGCGGTGACGTAAAACACTCCGATGAGCCGAGAAAAATGAAGTTCAATGCTTCTGAGCATGCGTCGACTTGATTCTGAGCATGCGTGGGTTTTTTATCCGATGGACTTGCCCATAGACGATCGGAATTTGCTATCGGTTTTTGATCCATCGGAAAAATTTAAAACATGTTCTATTTTTTACACCGATGGAAAAAAGACCGATGGGGCCCATACACGATCGGTTTGTCCGATGAAAAAAGTCCATCGGACTGTTTTCATCGGTAAAACTGATCGTGTGTACAGGGCTTTATCCCTTTGTCCTTCCCTTTCCTGTTTAGTGCTAGTAAGTTTTGTCCTAGCTAGACCCCTTCCTGTTTCTTCCATGTTCCCTCAGTCAGTTCAAAGCCAGCCATACATGGATCGATACTCATCCGGTTCAGCAGGGACCAGCCAAATTTTGATCCATGTATGGGTACTGTGGTTGTATAGAAGTCAATCTACTGATCGATTTCTGTACAACCACCCTGTTGGATCTTCCCCAGTGGATCAGAGTTGTAGGCTATAGACTGCAATACTGATCAATGTATTTAAAGCGGTTGTATACCCAAAAAATTAAAAATAAAAACTTGCAAGACAAAGGCATAATGAGCTAGTATGACTAGCATACTAGCTCATTATGAATTACTTACGTTAGATCGAAGCCCCCGAAGCCGTCTTCGTCTCCCCCTCCGACCGCAGACATCTCTCCGGAAAGGTTACTTCTGGGTATCGCCGCTCCGGCGCTGTGATTGGCCGGAGCGGCGAAGATGTGACTCCGCGCATGCGCGCGGGAGCCGTCAAAGCCGGCATTGCCAGTTTTATGAATGGCTATTCTCAGTGCGCCTGCGCCACTGTCTACGGCGCGAATGCGCCGTAGACATCGGTGCATTCTTTGTGGCAAATATCTCCTAAACCGTGTAGGGTTAGGAGATATTGCAAACACCCACGGGTAAGCCTTAATCTAGGCTTACCTGTAGGTAAAACATGTCAGAGAGGGTTTACTACCGCTTTAATATTCTGCAAGATATGCATATTTTTTGCCATTCTGAGCCTGTTTTGAATTTTTGCTTGTAATGTTGCACCTGTTTAGTAAACAACAAGTTATCCAGAGATAAAATTATAATTCTGCCACTTTATTAAAACCCTGGTTAGGCCACATCTGGAGTATTCTGTCAAGTTCTGGTCACCGGTCCTCTAAAAGGATGTGCTGGAGAGAGTCCAAAGAAGGGCAACAAAATTAATAAGAGGACCTCAATTACGAGGACCGGCTGCAAACATTACATTTATTCTCACTTGAGAGGGGACATGATAGCGATCTACAAATACCTCAATAGGGATCCCAGCATAGGAAAAAAACTATTCAGTCCCAGGGAGTGTAAGGGGACACGGGGCCACACATTGAGACTGGAGGAGAAGTGGTTTAACCCTAAACTACGTAGGGGGTTCTTCACTGTCAGGGCATTAAGGATGTGGAACTCTCTCCCACCATTGGTGTAGACTGTGGGAAGTATGGATATTTTTAAAAGACTCTTGGATGTACAGGTCCTTCTCAAAAAATTAGCATATTGTGATAAAGTTCATTATTTTCTGTAATGTACTGATAAACATTAGACTTTCATATATTTTAGATTCATTAAACACAACTTGAAGTAGTTCAAGCCTTTTCTTGTTTTAATATTGATGATTTTGGCATACAGCTCATGAAAACCCAAAAATCCTATCTCAAAAAATTAGCATATCATGAAAAGGTTCTCTAAACGAGCTATTAACCTAATCATCTGAATCAACTAATTAACTTTAAACACCTGCAAAAGATTCCTGAGGCTTTTAAAAACTCTCAGCCTGGTTCATTACTCAAAACCGCAATCATGGGTAAGACTGCCGACCTGACTGCTGTCCAGAAGGCCATCATTGACACCCTCAAGCAAGAGGGTAAGACACAGAAAGAAATTTCTGAACGAATAGGCTGTTCCCAGAGTGCTGTATCAAGGCACCTCAGTGGGAAGTCTGTGGGAAGGAAAAAGTGTGGCAGAAAACGCTGCACAACGAGAAGAGGTGACCGGACCCTGAAGAAGATTGTGGAGAAGGACCGATTCCAGACCTTGGAGGACCTGCGGAAGCAGTGGACTGAGTCTGGAGTAGAAACATCCAGAGCCACTGTGAACAGGCGTGTGCAGGAAATGGGCTACAGGTGCCGCATTCCCCAGGTCAAGCCACTTTTGAACCAGAAACAGCGGCAGAAGCGCCTGACCTGGGCTACAGAGAAGCAGCACTGGACTGTTGCTCAGTGGTCCAAAGTACATTCGGAAATCAAGGTGCCAGAGTCTGGAGGAAGACTGGGGAGAGGGAAATGCCAAAATGCCTGAAGTCCAGTGTCAAGTACCCACAGTCAGTGATGGTCTGGGGTGCCATGTCAGCTGCTGGTGTTGGTCCACTGTGTTTTATCAAGGGCAGGGTCAATGCAGCTAGCTATCAGGAGATTTTGGAGCACTTCATGCTTCCATCTGCTGAAAAGCTTTATGGAGATGAAGATTTCATTTTTCAGCACGACCTGGCACCTGCTCACAGTGCCAAAACCACTGGTAAATGGTTTACTGACCATGGTATTACTGTGCTCAATTGGCCTGCCAACTCTCCTGACCTGAACCCCATAGAGAATCTGTGGGATATTGGGAAGAGAAAGTTGAGAGACGCAAGACCCAACACTCTGGATGAGCTTAAGGCCGCTATCGAAGCATCCTGGGCCTCCATAACACCTCAGCAGTGCCACAGGCTGGTTGCCTCCATGCCACGCCGCATTGAAGCAGTCATTTCTGCAAAAGGATTCCCGACCAAGTATTGAGTGCATAACTGAACATAATTATTTGAAGGTTGACTTTTTTTGTATTAAAAACACTTTTCTTTTATTGGTCGGATGAAATATGCTAATTTTTTGAGATAGGATTTTTGGGTTTTCATGAGCTGTATGCCAAAATCATCAATATTAAAACAAGAATAGGCTTGAACTACTTCAGTTGTGTGTAATGAATCTAAAATATATGAAAGTCTAATGTTTATCAGTACATTACAGAAAATAATGAACTTTATCACAATATGCTAATTTTTTGAGAAGGACCTGTATATCTTAAAAAACACAACATACAGGGATATGGGAAATTATTATAGACACTGACACACGTACACCTACATAGGTTGAACTGGATGGACTATTGTCTTTTTTCAGCCTTACCTACTATGTAACTATGTTAAAATTACTCCCTGTCTAAACATTCAGCTGACTGCCTATCCGGGTATAGGAGTATGAACCCATATCCAGCCATAGGAATGAATGGAGAGCATGTGCAGTAGGCGATGGGCTGTGGCTGAGACTTTTTTTGTGTACAGGTGGCAGTGGGCATGTCTGTACAGTGAAGATATGAAGAGCTGGGCCTGACAGTCAATATTTAGGTATACAAGACTTATTGTAGGGCATTGATAAAACAATGCATCTGCCAAATCCCAAAATTAATAAATCTACTACAAAAAAAAAAAACTGAATTAGGGATATATACCTAATAATTGAATAAATCTACTACAAAAAAAAATCGGAAACAGGGATGCTTCAAACAACATCCCACTGACAAGTACTATAAACTGTTAAAAACATGAAATATATATTGGATTACATATGTTCAAATATTACAAATAAAAACAATGTTTGAATTCAATAGAGTCTAAACTGTCCTCATTTTAAAGCAGTAAATACATTAACAATCTCAACATGTTTCGCCCGACTGTACTTCTTCAGGGGAGAGCAAGCTTAAACTGACTCTATTAAATTTAAACATTGTTTTTATTTGGAATATTTAACCATATGCAAGCCAATAAATTATTCATGTTTTGAACAGTTTACATTACTTGTCAAATGGATATTGTTTGAAGCATCTTTAAAATCCCTGTTTCCGATTTTTTTGTAGTAAATTTATTCAATATTTAGGTACGTGTCTTCCATTGATGGAAGTGGGGGGAGAGTACAACTTCCCTAAGCCTGTTAACATTCAGATTTCAACTTTTTCCCTTTTGCTTTATCTCAGTTGTACGTTTCATTATGTATAGAATAAGGCAGTATTTCTTGTTCCTTCACCTGTTTTTTTTTTTTTTTAAAGAAAACCATTACATTCTGTTTCAATAGTCTTTATTGAAAATGTTTCTATAAACATCACAAGATAGAGTGGCACACAATCCTTGCCATGCTCAAATCATCCAACAATACATAAAGAAACAAAAGGGAGGGGAAGCGGGGGAGGGGGAGGAGAGAGAGGGAAACGTAATCGAGGCTTCGTGAATAAGGCAGGTCAACCTTGGTGACCGATATAGGCACAAGAACAAACACGAGGACCAAACATTAAATAGGTGGTTGAACAAAGAAACCCACTAGGGCCCCCGTAGGTGGAAAAAGGGCCCTCCTTGGGGTAGCCCTACAGGTCCGTCCACGATACACCTATAAACCTTAAAGCTTTGAATAACAATTTTGCACAAGCTTTATGAAATATTCTTCAAACAATTAAATATTTATCTTATGTTGCAAGCTGCAGTTACTCTCTCCATTATCAGAACAAAATGCAGTCATTTATGGGGAATGTAACTCCCACTACTGATCATTTGGGAAAAATAGGTGGGGAAAGGGGGAAGAATGGAAAGAGAAAAAGATTGAGAAAGATAGAGAAGAAAAGGAGGCGAGTCCGTCCGTCCGGGAGTCTACTGCCAACTGCTCCTGGAGTCAGCACCTTATGTCTGGGACCTGCAAATAGGCAAGCCAAGGAGACCATATTTTGTCAAAGAGGCGTTGTTTGTCTCACAAGACACTAACCATTTTTTCATTTAGTATTATCCAAGTGAGTTTATGCTTTATCAAGGCTATGTCTATGACCGGGCTATTCCAGGCGGTCGCAATGGCAATTTTGTCCGCCAAGGAACCAGTAGTGTATTTAGGTTTTGTGCTACCCTAGGCCTGACTAAACTCGTACACCCCCTAATTTAAATATGACCCACCCCTTCCTGTCAATGCCACACCCCTTTCTGTTTAAGACCCGCCCTGAAATTTCCGAGTGAGCCGGGGGCACTGGATTCTCTTTAATTTACATAGATTTCCTCTCACTTCCTGTTTGGCTATGGGGCAGGAAGGGAAGGGAAATCTCTGCAATGGGACAGGGATGGTAAAAATTAGAAGCAGCGCCGCCCCCCCTCACAGTTGCAGAATGATGGCCGCACGCATACCGGAAGCAGTGCGGCCACTTAATGGGGGCGCTAGACTAATTTTCCTCTTAGCCCAGTCCACCCCATAAGACTTGCGCTACACTAACAGTATAGCGCAAGCCGGCGGGGACTCTTTCCGTGCTGCCCCCCTGCACAGTGCTGCCCTAGGCCTGGGCCTTGTTGGTCTGGGCCAGGATACAGCATTGCAAGGAACATGAACTATATTAAGGTCTATGTGTGTCTTGGGACGTTTGACTGGTTTATTCAGTACTAGGGCAATACTCGCATCTTTAATAAAATTGACCGACATAAGTGAAAGCAAAAAACATTACATTCTATACTATTTAAAAAAAATGGCAGATATGAACCTGCTTTATAAAATAAACTCTCTAGTACAGTAATCCTTAGAAATGGCCCCAGTACACGCACTCCCACGCAGCTATCTCCGTTTTGTTCTCCACCATACTGCCTGCCTTATGCATGTCAGGCTGTGGGGGAAACCCACTGTGTCCAGAATGCTTCCAGCATTGGCAAGGTTACAAGAAA
The DNA here is from genome assembly GCA_029206835.1 of Rana muscosa. Taxonomy (NCBI): domain Eukaryota; kingdom Metazoa; phylum Chordata; class Amphibia; order Anura; family Ranidae; genus Rana; species Rana muscosa. The sequence continues at coordinate 282,848,003 of CM055123.1, forward strand.
GCAATATTTGATTTTTTTTTTTTTGTTTTAGCAAAAACATACATGGCCTTGGCTGATTCCTCTGAATTAGTTCCTATATCAGAAAAGAAAACTGAATCTTTGGAAATGATCAACTTTCACAAAAAGAAGTTATGGGGCTATAGGAAATAGAAACAAGATGAAAGAGGGTATTTACTGTGGAAGCTTGCACTAAAAAGACAAGTACTAGTCACCAGTATTGCCAACAGGGGTGGCCGGGTCCATTAGGGGAGCCCGGGCGCTGCCCCCTCTCTCCGGGCCACCCCCTATATGCAATGGATAGATTCATGCATTGCATGGCTGCCGTGGTCACCCCCTATTCATGTCTCCGGCCCCTTTCAGGGCACATAAATCACAGCGACCAAGGTTTTTTTTGTTTAACCTCCCTGGCGGTATGATTCTGTCTGGAATTATGTACCAAAAGCGGTACAATTATTTTGCATGGAAATTTGGTGTTATGTATTGTAGGCCTATGATTCTTAGTAATTACTTACTTACACCTGACCAAACAAGAGTCTAGTAGACATCCCGGGTATGATAAAGTTTGAAACACAAAATCATAAATTCTAATATAATAAATAACTATAAATAATTATAACAAATAGTAATGTAATTATAATAAAAATTATTCACTAATATAATCAAATCAAAAACACTGAAATTTGCTCAGTTGCAGAATTGTCGCTGTCATTAGATTTAGTGTTTGATGACGAATTTCCCCACAAATCGCTGTCGCTCAATTCTGCGAGTGATTCTAATTTATTGTCGCTGTTTTTTAGCTGGTCTAAAACCACTTTTGACATAAAAGGGACACTTTTTGGTTGCTATGGACAATCTCCAGTTTCCAGGCAGAAAGAAAAGTTTTTATTATATAAAACTGCATGCAGGACACTGGGCAGACCACTAGGGACAAAGGGGGTGTGTAATTATTACACACGGTACTGTAATCAGTAAGATCACAGTATACTGTATGTATACTATGTGTTTCACTTTTTGAATTTGGCGCCGAACTCGGCCCCCGTGCGCCGCAACGTCGCAGAGAAGGGAGCTCGGCACTAGGCAGTGAGGATCGAGCGAGACACGTCTCGCAGACACTGCGGAAGGACATCGCAGGATCCAGGGAACAAGGTAAGTAACTTCCCCTGGATACTGAGATGCAGCCCGAGTCTGGCTCGGGGTTACCGCTCCTAGCATAAAAAAATCACCCCGAGCCACACTCGGGAATACCGCTAAGGAGGTTAAGCACCTGATTAGAGCCAGATGCTCTAATGGGCTTCAAAATAGGATGGTCTTGGGTCGCAGAGAGTGCAACTGGTGCCCACCCAGGTGTGTTACAGCAGTGAATAAATATTCGCTGTTGAAACACTGATCCTCAATCTGGCCAATCAGGAAGTGGGTCTGATACCCATCAACCGATTGGCTGAAAGAACAGGTGATCCTATTGGACGCCTAGGAGGAGGGGAGGAGACGCACAGAAGCAAGGAGGAGAAGAGGACAATGGGGGGGGGTTGATTGTTTTTCGCCCCCCCCTAAACAAAATACTACCAGCCGCCACTGATTGCCAATACTCTTCCCACAGCTGATCTTTCCATATTACTGACCTACCATTCCTGGTCTCACACTGTGTCTCTGTGTGAAGGCTGCAATCTTGCTAGAGGTGAATACTTTGCTTCCTCATGTCAGATCTACCCCCTGACGACTGATGATCTGATGGACGATGGATAAATAATCAAGCAGTAGTAGCAGAAGTTTAGAAAGCACTGACACACAGCATTTACGAAGCAGAAGCAAGGAGATCCTTGCAATGCAGGACTTCAGGTACAGCTTACTCTGCAGCAAGGAGAACAGTGAGCAACACAGTAGTGACATCTCCAAATCTTGCAAAACTAGCAGTCAGTGACACAGTGCCTTAGATCACTGGTTCCTAACCTTATTCTCAAGGACCCCCAACAGATCATGTCTTTAGGATTTCCTTCACCCTGCACAGGTGCTTTCAATTAATGTCAATAGCTTGGTATTCATGACAATCGTTTTATCTAAGGGGAATTCACAAAACATTGCTAGGAAAAGGAGTACTGCTTAGGCACAATTAACATTTCTAGATGTTCCTTATGGCACAGCAAATCCTTACTTTTAGAGTTAGGTCCACTGTAACTACTTCAAGACCGCCCACCGCATATATACTGCGGCAGGGCGGCTCTATTGCACGAAACAACATACCTGTACGTTGTTTCGTGCACTAGATACTGTGGGTGCGCACACGCCCGCTGCACAGAGGGGGAGCCAATCCGCCGGTCTGGCAGACCCGATGTCCGCCGGCCACCCGCAATCGCTCCATAGAGAGCCAGAACAGGGATCTGTGTTTGTAAACAAGGCAGATCCCTGTTCTGACAGGGAAGACACAGAGACCTTCTGTTCCTAGTAATCAGGAACAGTGATCTCTGTGTTCTTCCTGTCAGTCCATCCCCCACACAGTTAGAAAAAACACTTGCAGGGAACACACTTAACCCTTTGATCCCCCTGATGTTAACCCCTTCCTTGCCCGTGTCATTTATACAGTGATCAGTGCATTTTTTTAGCACTGATCACCGTATTGGTGTCACTGGTCCCCAAAAAGTGTCAATTAGCAGTCCTGCTAAATATTGCTGATCGCCGCCATTACCAGTAAAAACAAAAGTCCATAAATCTATCCCATAGTTTGTAGATGCTATAACTTTTGCGCAAACCAATCGATATTCGCTTATTGGAATTTTTTTAACAAAAATATATAGAAGAATACAAATTGGCCTAAATGGATGAAGAATTTTTTTTTTGTTAATTTTTTTTTTTTTTTGGGTATGTATTATAGCAGAAAGTTAAAAATATTGTTTTTTTTTTCTCTCGTGAGAGTCTGCCAAGAAGGGAGGGGGGGGTGAGTCATAAATGGGCCAATGAGAGCTGCAGAGCTGGAGGTGTGTCTGTGTAAATCCAGGAAGTGAACACGCAGCAGCTTCAGCTGCCCACAGTTAAAATGAATGCAAACAGACTCAGTGGAAGGAGATTTCTGCAGCATATTTGCATACCTCCCAACATGCACGGATTCTGCGGGTTTTTCCCACATTTACACTTTTGTCCCGCAGTCCCGCGATAATCATCATTTTCCCGCACAGCAGAAATCGGAGGAAGAGGAGCCAGTGAATGAAGCACGGGAGGGAGATAAGACGCACCTCCCCCTCGATCGGCGGCCTCCCGCGGCAGCCACCACCCCCCCCGGGTAGGTATGTATTTCGCAAGTACAGAATCTCGCAGTATATATATGAAATAATATGTAGCGGGGTGTTCCCCTTTAATGCAGAGAGACAAGAAGTTCCAGGTGAGAGGTGAGTCGGGAGGAAGTAAAGAGACATTATGGAAGTGAAAGCAGAGGAGAGAGAGACTACATCTCCCAGTACATCTTGCAGCACCCAGGGTGCATTGCTCCAGAACAGGGACTTCTGGGGGAGACTTTATAAAGGGGAGGCGGAGTTTTGGTCGGTCTCTTTGGACCCCTCTCTCCTAGCAAGAGGATGTCTGTGCTGAACTGCTGTGTGCACAAGGCCTGAAGCCCGGGCCGTGTGCTCCTTTCCAAAGAGCCCTCTGCCAGCCTAGCAGAGCCTTAGAGACATATAATCCTCCTTGCTGCAGTACACCAGAAGGATTGAAGACTTGGATGTCGGTGGATTCCTGTTCCTAGACGAATCGATGGAGGAAACGGACTTGGACTTGTCCAGGTGGTGAGAGCTGTTTAAAGACAGATACTTTATCTTTACTATTCGTTGGGATTACAAAGTTGTTCTTCAAGTGCACCACCGAGAGATTGCTAGTGAATATTGTTTCACTGAACTTCCATTTAGATCAGTCAGGCCTGACTGCATAGGTAGACATTGCTGGGTGTTAGTCTACCCATGAGGGGAAGTAGCTGTAAAAGGGCAGCGCTAGAGTTGCATAGCAATACTTTATTATTCTGATTACTCTGTTTATCTTTATTACTGTTTATTGCAGGGATCTGCAACTTGTTATACTGTTGTTTATTACTTGCCCATTAGCCTCAGTAAAATATCTGGGTAAAGTACATTTGGTGTCAGTTCCGCTTACTTTAATAGGAGTTTTAAAGTATATTCTGTGTATGTTTGTTATAGGACTGCGTCACCAACAGTTGCGATCACGCGGTCCTATCTCTCTATCACCAGCTGTGCCACGGGAGGTTAGAGCCGATTGCCGGGGGTTGACAGCGGTGCACTGCAGGGCCCAAATCAATATCAGCGGCTCTCTTAACTGGGGGTAGCGCTACACGTGGGGGCTTGAGTCCGGGATCCTTGTACGTTGCACGCTGCAATCAAGCCGGTCAGAAGTACCAGCATGGACCCGCTGGCAATGTCACAGTGGTGCGCAGCGATTGGCGCCGATCCAACCGCGGCGGTAGTCATTGTACTCCCGGGGGAAAGATGGAAGGAAGAGGAGATAAAACAGCTCGTATTGTTACTGTCTCCGAGCCACAAAGCATGGGTGATGGATTTTAGGCCAGATCCAGTGATCTCGTTTACATACGCACTGGTAGAATGGAAAAACAAAATCCCAGAGCATTTTAAAAGTCAGAGTATACAAGCCATAGATAATCAGATCTATCACTTGATACATACGCTGCCAGTGAAGGAAGAATGGTTTCAGACACCAAAGCCATCACTCCCACAATTATCTCCACCACTATCCCCTAAAGCAGAAAAGCTTAAGGAACTATTAAGCCCGGGATCACCGCTGGCCGCTATAGGGCCTGAATTGTTGAATGCTCTAGGAGACCTTGTAATTAAGTGCCAGAAAAGCAGTACGGTGCATGTGGAGGCCGGTTACCGGAAGCTTAGCACCTTCTCAGGGAAGCTCCCCATCCCTGCGGGGGAGGAAGATTTTGACACTTGGGTGGAACAGGCATTGCAGGCAGTAGAAGCATGGGAGGTGCCTGAGGCACAGAAGAGACAGCGAGTCTTAGAAAGTCTGAAAGGTGCCGCGGCAGAAGCGGTGAAGAGCTTCCGGTTTGGAAATGAAAACTGTACAGCTCAAGATTGCCTGGCCATGCTGCAGGAAGAGTTTGGTCAGCTGGAGAAGGTGTCAGAGATGATTTATCAAATTGAACACACTCTCCAGCAGCCGAATGAGAAACTGTCAGAATATGTTAGAAGGCTGAACAGGCAGTTATGCAAGATTGTACTGAAGAAGGGAATGCTGCCCAAAGATGCAGATGAAGCACGCATGAAGCAGATCATGAGGGGAGCGCGGCGCTCAGACCCGGTCTGGCTGCACCTGAAAACCTCAGGAGGAGGAATGTCACTAACCTACTCTGATCTAATAAAAATTATTTGGGAACGAAGAGGCGCTGCAGGAAGATCAGCAGGTGGCCAAGGCGAATGTCACACCTGTACCAGTGTTGGTCCATTCGGTCAAGAGCCCAGAAAGAGATGCGGAGGTTGACACTCTGAAATCGCAAATGGCCCAAGTGTTGGAGATGCTGACCTCTTTGATGGAGAAAGATCAGAGAAGACGAGAGAAACCAAGCCCAAGAAAGGAGTTGTTCCCGAACACCTCAGCACCGGCCTCCCTACAGGACCGAGAAGAGGTGATTTGCTATAACTGCGGAGGGAGTGGCCACTTTGCTAACGTATGCTCCAGCCCAAAGAAGAAGAGAACAGATAATTGCAAGCCGGCGGGAAACGCCAAAGGGCCCCGGTGAAGGAGTCAACCGGGTGCCCATCATCTTCAGTGCGCTCCAAACAAAAAAAAAAAGGCCAAGAATGGAGGAGACAAAACTCCTAGGAGGAGGTATAGTACACCCCCACCAAGATGTACCCCAGAGGGAGGGGGCAAGACCCCTCAGTGGAAGTACATCACCCCAAAGAAGGAACATCCACCTAAAAGGAACAATAACATCCCTCAGCGGGTTTGTGCCCCCATTGAGAGGGAGAAAGTCAATGCATGCCAGGCTCAGGAAAAATTAAAGTCCAAAAGGAGTAGAGCAAGGGTCGAAAGCCAAAAAAAAGAGGTGACCCCAGTCCGGCCATACCCAAAGGAACTGGTGGGCCCGTCTCCTACTGTGCCCATTCAAGTGGAAGGAGTCTATACTAAAGCTCTTTTGGACACCGGAGCACAGGTGACTTTACTATACCGGGACTTCTATGATAGGCACTTGAGTCATCTGCCTATCCAGAAGATAGAAGAGCTGGAGATATGGGGACTTGGAACCCAGAGTTTCCCTTATGATGGGTACCTGCCCATAAAGATGACTTTCGACCCATCCGTGGCTGGGAAGGCTGAAGTGTTTGACACCCTGGCAGTTGTGTGTCCCCGGCCGCCTGGAGCCAGCAAGATTTCCCTGATCATTGGGACAAACACGGATCTAGTCAGGAGACTCCTGACCCCTCTAGTGAAAGAGAGAAACCATTCAGCCACCAAAATCCATCCCATGCTAAAGACGGCCTACCAACGACTGGTCTTAGAGCAGAAGACCCCGGGAGAGGGGATAGGGAAGGTGTGGAGACTTGGCAGAGAAGGAGTAGTGCTACAGCCCGGAGAAGTAACCTGTCTTAGGGCCACTGTGAAGCTTTCGTGGGAACAACCTGGCCCCTTTGTCATGCTGGAATCAGACCCAAGGGAAGAGTCCTCAGGCCTGGAAGTGATACCAGAAGTGATTCCGTTCAAGGCCCTGAAGAAGGCCCATGGCAGAGTTCTGGTGAGTGTTAGGAACACTACGGGAGGACCCATGGAGATCCCTGCCAGAGGGTTGCTTGGTCAGGTGAGCCCTGCTGCCCCGGTCACTTGGTCCAAAGTCAAGGGGACGGAGGAGATGTTTGGGAGAAACTGTCCGTGGAAAACCCGAACCTACCCAGGGCTTGGAAAGAAAGAGCCAAGGCCCAGCTGACCAGGTGGGAGAAGATCTTTTCCGAAGATGAATTCGATGTGGGGTGTGCAAGAAGTGCCACCCATCGGATCCGCCTCCAAGAAGATAAGCCCTTCCGAGAGAGGGTCAGGCGGGTCCCCCTGGCAGATCTGGAGGATCTGAGGGAACAACTTGTAGAACTAAAGAAGACTGGTGTGATCCGGGAGTCTAGAAGTCCCTATGCCTCCCCAATCGTGGTGGTCAGAAAGAAGAATGGGTCGTTGAGGCTTTGTATCGATTACAGGACTCTCAACAGGAGAACCATCCCTGACCAATACACCACGCCAAGGATAGAAGATGCCCTACAAAGTTTGTCTGGAGCCAAATGGTTCAGTGTGATGGACCTCAAGAGTGGGTACTATCAAATCCCTATGCACCCAGAAGACAGGGAGAAGACAGCCTTCATAACCCCGGTGGGATTCTTCCAATTCAATAGGATGCCTCAGGGTCTGTCTGGAGCTCCTGCTACCTTTCAACGCCTTATGGAGAAGACTGTTGGAGACATGAATCTTATAGAAGTCCTTGTGTACTTGGACGATGTCATTGTCTTTGGAAGAACCTTGGAAGAACATGAAGCCAGGTTGGAGAAAGTATTGAGAAGACTCAGCGAAGAGGGACTTAAGCTTTCCCCCGAGAAGTGTCGGTTCTACCAGTCTTCTGTGAACTATCTGGGGCACATAGTGTCTGAAGAAGGGGTGGCCACAGATCCTGAGAAGTTGGAAGCAGTCACTTCCTGGCCACGACCCACCACAGTAACAGAGCTCAGATCCTTCCTGGGGTTCTGCTCCTATTATAGGAGGTTTGTGGAGGGGTTTGCTCGGATTGCCCGCCCGTTGAATGAATTGCTAAAGGCAGAAGGGGAAGAGGATGACTCAGGGCCCAGGAGGCCTGGTGAGTCAGTTCAAGATCAGTGGAACCCAAGGTGTGAAGAGGCCTTTCATGCTCTGAAGAGGAGCTTAACCACTGCCCCAGTCCTGGCCTACGCCGACCCTACCAGACCTTATGAATTACATGTGGATGCCAGCCATGAGGGTCTAGGTGGTGTACTCTACCAAGAACATGAAGGACAACTGCGACCAGTGGCCTATGTGAGCAGGAGCCTGACCCCCTCAGAAAAGAATTACCCCACTCATAAGCTGGAATTCCTGGCCCTCAAATGGGCGGTAGTAGACAAGCTAAAAGACTACTTGTATGGGGCAGAGTTTACTGTGAAGACAGACAACAACCCCCTGACCTACCTCTTCACCACCGCGAAACTAGATGCCACCGGACACAGGTGGTTGGCCGCATTGTCTGGATTCAACTTCAGTCTGAAGTACAGACCAGGAGCCGGAAATAGGGATGCAGATGCCCTGTCCCGAAGGTCTCATGCCACGACAAATGACTGGGAAGATTGGACCCAAGTGGCACCGGACGGGGTGCGGGCCCTTTGTCAAGGGGCTGAATTCCAAGCCAGAGGAGGCTCCAGAGCAGAAGAAATAGGGGTTACCATGGTAGGAGTCCCCAAACACTATTGTGGGGTAACTCAACTGGAGGAAGACAACCTACCGAGACTGTCCAAGAAGGAGTTGAGGTGTGACCAATTGGAAGACCCCATGGGGAGATTGGTCCTCGAAGCCCTGGAGAATCAGGATCCCAACAAATTCCTACATCACCCCTCAAAGGAGGCTCGCCTGTTGAGGAAGGAATTGGACAGGCTACAGGTACATCAGGGAGTGGTCTACCGAAGGGGCCCCTCTGATGACTCAGAAGATAAGTGGCAGTTATTTCTTCCAGAGAAGCACCGAGAGACTGTACTAATTGCCCTGCATGACCATCATGGTCACCTAGGGGCAGAACGGACCTTCCAGCTTGTCAGAAATCGATTCTATTGGCCCTGCATGAGGGCAGAAGTAGAGGAGTATTGCCATTCCTCTGCATGATGCATTCAGAGAAAGACCCTACCCCATCAAGCTGCCCCAATGGGCCACTTACAGAGTCAAGGCCCAATGGATCTGGTATGCATTGACTTTCTCTGCCTCGAACCCGACCTGAGTGGATTGGGGAATGTTCTGGTAATAACCGACCATTTCACCCGCTATGCTCAAGCTTTCCCAACCAAAGACCAGAAGGCATCCACCGTGGCCAAGATACTTATGGAGAAGTATTTTGTCCATTACGGACTACCACAGAGACTCCACTCAGATCAAGGAAGGGACTTTGAGAGTCGGCTGATCCGAAGACTTTTGGATTCATTAGGAATAAAGAAGACCAGAACCACGCCTTACCACCCACAAGGAGATGCTCAGCCGGAGAGATTTAACCGGACCCTGCTCAACATGTTGGGAACCTTAGAAACAGAGATGAGGCAACACTGGAGTCAGCACATATCAGCCCTAGTACATGCCTATAACTGTACCACAAGTGACGCCACTGGCTACTCCCCTTATCGACTTATGTTTGGGAGAGAAGCAAGGCTACCTGTGGACCTGGCCTTTGGCACTTCTATAGACAATACCTCAGCTACATCCCACAAGGGATACGTGGACAGACTTAGACGTAGCTTGCAGGTGGCCTATGAACAAGCCCAGGCGGCTTCGGATCAAAGGGGGGCCCGCAACAAGAGAAATTTTGATCTGAAGGTTCGAGTGCAAGATCTGCAGCCCGGGGACCGAGTACTGCTACGCAATCTGGGGGTCCCTGGAAAACACAAGCTTGCCGACAGGTGGAGATCTGAGCCCTATGTTGTCTGTAGGAAGTTGCCCGGTTTGCCTGTCTACAAACTAAAGCCAGAAGGAAAGGTGGGTCCACTGAAGACGTGGCATCGGAACCACCTGCTCCCACTTGCTGAGGCAGTCAGAATACCTCCCGTGAGAGACTCCCCTGAACCGGCCTCTATCCTGGATATTCCTAGGCCGAACACTCGGTCCCAGACCTCTCGAGCCAAAGATGGGGAGGCCTCCCAATTGAGTACAGAAGAAGGTGGAGAACTGGACTGGCTGTGGCCTCCCTCGACTCTGGGAACGTCCGCCATAGATCTCCCAAATGGAGGGGATACCCCAGATGCAACGCTGAATCCGGAGGCTACTGAATTCATACCCTTCAGTCCCTCAGCTGATTACTGGGAAGATGTTCCTGACACTTGCGCAGAGGAGGACTCTAGAGGTTCCATATGTCAGTCGACTTCTGAATCAGAGGTTCCAGAACCAGCAATGTTACCTGAACTTACTCCTGAAGAAGAGCCTGTGGTGCCAGAGTCAGAAGCACCAAGAGAGCAGAGGGCTCGCAGAGTCATCAGGCCTCCCAAGAAACTAACTTACCCCCAAATGGGGACGAGCTCAGAGGACTCTGTTGTAACGGCTAGGAGAAGTGTTGAACAACCTGATCCTTCCACCGTCCATTTGGTGGAGGGCAACCCCAGCTCACTCTCTGGCACAGTTAGGCAGGCCACTCATGGTAGTGTGACCTGTGGGCAAGAGAGTTCCATCCCAAAGTTTTGGTGGGAATTCCCTATGCCAACATCATGCTCGACATTGTCCAAAATGGTAAACAGTATTTGTTGAAGTTTATCTTTGGGGACCAAAGAGTTCAAGTGGGGGGAGTGTGTAGCGGGGTGTTCCCCTTTAATGCAGAGAGACAAGAAGTTCCAGGTGAGAGGTGAGTCGGGAGGAAGTAAAGAGACATTATGGAAGTGAAAGCAGAGGAGAGAGAGACTACATCTCCCAGTACATCTTGCAGCACCCAGGGTGCATTGCTCCAGAACAGGGACTGCTGGGGGAGACTTTATAAAGGGGAGGCGGAGTTTTGGTCGGTCTCTTTGGACCCCTCTCTCCTAGCAAGAGGATGTCTGTGCTGAACTGCTGTGTGCACAAGGCCTGAAGCCCGGGCCGTGTGCTCCTTTCCAAAGAGCCCTCTGCCAGCCTAGCAGAGCCTTAGAGACATCTAATCCTCCTTGCTGCAGTACACCAGAAGGATTGAAGACTTGGATGTCGGTGGATTCCTGTTCCTAGACGAATCGATGGAGGAAACGGACTTGGACTTGTCCAGGTGGTGAGAGCTGTTTAAAGACAGATACTTTATCTTTACTATTCGTTGGGATTACAAAGTTGTTCTTCAAGTGCACCACCGAGAGATTGCTAGTGAATATTGTTTCACTGAACTTCCATTTAGATCAGTCAGGCCTGACTGCATAGGTAGACATTGCTGGGTGTTAGTCTACCCATGAGGGGAAGTAGCTGTAAAAGGGCAGCGCTAGAGTTGCATAGCAATACTTTATTATTCTGATTACTCTGTTTATCTTTATTACTGTTTATTGCAGGGATCTGCAACTTGTTATACTGTTGTTTATTACTTGCCCATTAGCCTCAGTAAAATATCTGGGTAAAGTACATTTGGTGTCAGTTCCGCTTACTTTAATAGGAGTTTTAAAGTATATTCTGTGTATGTTTGTTATAGGACTGCGTCACCAACAGTTGCGATCACGCGGTCCTATCTCTCTATCACCAGCTGTGCCACGGGAGGTTAGAGCCGATTGCCGGGGGTTGACAGCGGTGCACTGCAGGGCCCAAATCAATATCAGCGGCTCTCTTAACTGGGGGTAGCGCTACAAATATATATGCAAAGTGGTTGGAGGGAAGCTTCAGAATGGCAAAGATGTTTTTATTACAAATTATGTAAGCAGACTGCAGTTCGTCTTTAAGGGGGCAAATCCTTCCGAGGCTGAAGTGGTTAAGGCTGTAATTTAGTAGGGTTAAAAAAAAAACATTGCCACAGGTTTCTTTGGCCATATATATATATATATATCTCTTATGGGTCACAACAGTGCAGTGCACTTACTTTTGCTCTCCTGTGACCCAGAGTCAGCCAATACTGGGCTATTGCCTGCTATTAGCTGACAAGGCAGGGGCACTCAAGGCTCTGGAAGGATCAAGACAATATTGTTGGGATCCACCCTGCCTAATTGACAGCTGGCTCTGACTCTCAGTGTGCAGCCGAGAGCTGAAGCCAGCTACGCCAATCCCCTTCCCTGCCCAAAGCTCCAGTGAGCGCTGGGGGAGCAGAGTGAAGAGCAGTGACTGACAGTCACTGCTCTCTGCTCCGGGCAGATCGAGAACTGAGTGATCAGCGGTCATGTGATCACTCACTTTTTCGGCTTAGAGCCGAAATGGGGCAGCTGCAGCATCACACCGATGCCACAGCATAGAGGTAAATACGAATGTTTGTTTTTTACAAACCCATCCTTCGCCTTTAAATAAGTCACTAGTATAAGACAACTGTGCAGCTAACAGAAAAGGAAATATGTTAATTGCATTCTTCTTGAGGAAATCTGGCAAGTCGGAGGAACAGAAGGAGCCGATCAGTTGGTTACTGCGTGATAAAGAGCCCACATGAAGCAGAAGCCAGCGAGGGTTGGATATAGTGGGAAACGTGGGTTATGTCAGCGAGTCTACGCTGCAAGCAACATTTATATCCCCGGAGTGCAGATCAGGCGCTGAGCGCAGGCTCAAGGGCTGCGACACTCACAGAAAAAACCCCATTGGGTTATATTTGTGTGTTGTTATACAGATGAATGCTGGAGAAAAATCACCGACTTTGGAATACTGGCAGCCAATTTTGAAATGAAAGGCATTAAATTAACTAAGCCGTCAGCTGGTTTTCCAAGAGAGAAAAGCCTCCGCAAGGGACCACTACAAATGAGAGATTAGGAGAAACACAGCAAGATGGATTTGTACTGTCTCCAGCTTCATCCAGAACAAATTCTGCTCATCTGGACCCACAGGGAAACTTTCCGTAAATAAATTGCTTTCTTCTAGATACAAAGAAACGTCTGGAAAGGAAACTTCTCAGCCCAACAATAAATAAAATAAGCTTTTAAATGTATTTATGTGTAACAAAAGACGTGTCTTGGCTCGCAGCCTTTACTTCTTGTTCACTATGTTCAGGAAAGGCTTAAAGCTAAAGTTTGGGTATGACATATTTTTATATAGTTCCATTGGACCAGCTTGTAGTAAGCACCACCAAATCTTTTGGAGGGGGCGCAAATAAACTGAAAAATTGTGAAAAAAAACCCCATCAAACGCAGCCACTCTGCCCATCAAACGCAGCCACTCTGCCCATCAAACGCAGCCACTCTGCCCATCAAACGCAGCCACTCTGCCCATCAAACGCAGCCACTCTGCCCATCAAACGCAGCCACTCTGCCCTCAATAGCAGCCACTCTGCCCTCAATAGCAGCCACTCTGCCCTCAATAGCAGCCACTCTGCCCTCAATAGCAGCCACTCTGCCCTCAATAGCAGCCACTCTGCCCTCAATAGCAGCCACTCTGCCATCAATAGCAGCCACTCTGCCATCAATAGCAGCCACTCTGCCATCAATAGCAGCCACTCTGCCATCAATAGCAGTCACTGTGCCATCAAACGCAGCCATTGTGCCCATCAAACGCAGCCATTGTGCCCATCAAACGCAGCCACTCTGCCATCAATAGCAGCCACTCTGCCATCAATAGCAGCCACTCTGCCATCAATAGCAGCCACTGTGCCATCAATTGCAGCCACTGTGCCATCAATAGCAGCCACTCTGCCATCAATAGCAGCCACTCTGCCATCAATAGCAGCCACTCTGCCATCAATAGCAGCCACTCTGCCATCAATAGCAGCCACTCTGCCATCAATAGCAGCCACTCTGCCATCAATAGCAGCCACTCTGCCATCAAATGCAGCCATTGTGCCATCAAACGCAGCCACTGTGCCCATCAAACGCAGCCACTGTGCCCATCAAACGCAGCCACTCTGCCCATCAAACGCAGCCACTCTGCCCATCAAACGCAGCCACTCTGCCCATCAAACGCAGCCACTCTGCCCATCAAACGCAGCCACTCTGCCCATCAAACGCAGCCACTCTGCCCATCAAACGCAGCCACTCTGCCCATCAAACGCAGCCACTCTGCCATCAAACGCAGCCACTCTGCCATCAATAGCAGCCACTCTGCCATCAATAGCAGCCACTCTGCCATCAATAGCAGCCACTCTGCCATCAATTGCAGCCACTCTGCCATCAATTGCAGCCACTCTGCCATCATTTGCAGCCACTCTGCCATCAAATGCAGCCACTCTGCCATCAAATGCAGTCACTGTGCCATGAAATGCAGCCACTGTGCCCATCAAACGCAGCCATTGTGGCATCAAACGCAGCCACTGTGCCCATCAAACGCAGCCACTGTGCCCATCAAACGCAGCCACTCTGCCCATCAAACGCAGCCACTCTGCCCATCAAACGCAGCCACTCTGCCCATCAAACGCAGCCACTCTGCCCTCAATAGCAGCCACTCTGCCCTCAATAGCAGCCACTCTGCCCTCAATAGCAGCCACTCTGCCCATCAAACGCAGCCACTCTGCCCATCAAACGCAGCCACTCTGCCCATCAAACGCAGCCACTCTGCCATCAAACGCAGCCACTCTGCCATCAATAGCAGCCACTCTGCCATCAATAGCAGCCACTCTGCCATCAATAGCAGCCACTCTGCCATCAATAGCAGCCACTCTGCCATCAATAGCAGCCACTCTGCCATCAATAGCAGCCACTCTGCCATCAATAGCAGCCACTCTGCCATCAATAGCAGCCACTCTGCCATCAATTGCAGCCACTCTGCCATCAATTGCAGCCACTCTGCCATCAATTGCAGCCACTCTGCCATCAATTGCAGCCACTCTGCCATCAAATGCAGCCACTCTGCCATCAAATGCAGCCACTCTGCCATCAAATGCAGTCACTGTGCCATGAAATGCAGCCACTGTGCCCATCAAACGCAGCCATTGTGGCATCAAACGCAGCCACTGTGCCCATCAAACGCAGCCACTGTGCCCATCAAACGCAGCCACTGTGCCCATCAAATGCAGCCACTGTGCCCATCAATAGCAGCCACTGTGCCCATCAAACGCAGCCACTGTGCCATCAAATGCTTCCACTGTGCCCATCAACTACAGTGACTGCTGCTAGCTTCTAGGTCCCATGCTAAGCGGCTGCCCTACTGTTTTCTAAACACCAGAGGTTGCTCACTTGGCACAGGTGCCATTCAGAGAACACTTTTCTCAATGAAAGCAAAGTTTTCTCTAATTGGACAAGGTGACGATTGTGACCTTACTGCCCCACCTCTCCACCTCAGAGAATGCCTTGCATCTATTGAGAAAATGCAAAGCGTTCTCTGAATTGCACCTATGCTGAGTGAGTATCCTTCTGTATTCAGAATGCAGCAAGGTAGGTGCTCAGTATGGCATCTGGAAGCTATTGGAGATCATTGTAGTAGTGGTGTCCACTACAGAGATTTCCAGTTCTCACGGAGATCCCACAGGTAAGGCACATACAGCCAAGCTGGTTAAATATAACTATGCAAAAGTTGTTATACCTAAACCTCAGCTTTAAGATAAAACTCCAGCCCAAAGGTTTTTCGTTTTGGATCAAATGGAAACAAGTTGGTCATGTGGCCATAATGTAGTTTTTTCCTGTTTGAGGTATTCCAGGAAAATACCACATTATGGCCACTAGATGGAGCTGATGATCATTATAGGAAATAAACATTTTAGACACATTGCGGCAATTATTTGTGATTGCTGTGCAAATGCTCGGCATTTTTTTTTTATATAAATAGACCCCTTAATGGTGAATTCCTGCAGTGGGAAGGTGGCCAGTGAGAGCAGTGGACCAGTATACCTGCCTAGGGGGGTGGTGGACTATTAGGAGGCCCTGTCACTCTGCCCTGAATAGGAAGGACACAGTGGGGGTTATTTACTAAAGGCAAATCCACTTTGCACTACAAGTGCAAAGTGCACTTGAAATTGCACTGAAAGTGCACTTGGAAGTGCAGTCGCTGTAGATCTGAGGGGGACATGCAAGGAAAATAAAAAACAGCATTTTAGCTTGCACATGATTGGTTAAAAAAATCATCCACCGCGATTTTTTTTTTTTTTTTAAAAGTCAGCAGCTACTAACACTGTAGCTGCTGACTTTTAATAAGGACACTTACCTGTCCTAGGCGCCTGCGATGATGGGCCCCCGACGGCGATCGCTTGGTCCTGGCGCCTCCATCCTGACTAAGGGAAACAGGCAGTGAAGCCTTATGGCTTCACTGCCTGTTTCCTACTGCGCATGCGCGACTCGCACGGCGCTTTGTGAATGGGCGGCTGCCTCCTGGGATACACAGTTCCCAGAAGGCAGCGCGCCCCCATTCACCAGAAGACACCGCAACGGAGGACGAGGAAGAAGACCACCGCAGTGGATGAAGAGGCAGAAGAGCTACTTCCGCATAGCAACCGCCCTTTCTGGTGAGTATAAAAAATAAAAAAAATTCAAATTTTTTTTTTCAATTTTTTTTTATGATTTTTGGGAAAAAATAAAAATCAGGGTGGAACTCGACTTTAAATCTGTCCAAACCAGAGTCTAGTAGACATCCCGGGTATGATAAAGTTTGAAGCACAAAATAATAAATAATATAATAAATAACTATAAATAATTATAACAAATAATAATATAAAAATAATAAAAATTATTTAATAATGTAATCAAATCAAAAACATTGAAATTTGCTCAGTTGCAGAATTGTCGCTGTCATTAGATTTAGTGTTTGATGACGAATTTCCCCACAAATCGCTATCGCTCAATTCTGCGAGTGATTGTAATTTATTATCGCTGTTTTCTAGCTGCTCTAAAACTACTTTTGACATAAAGGGACACTTTTTGGTTGCTATGGACAATCTCCAGTTTCCAGGCAGAAAGAACAGTATTTATGATATAAAAGTGCATGCAGGACACTGGACAGACCACTAGGGACAAAGGGGGTGTGTTATTTGATGCAGTACTGTAATCAGTAAGATTACAGTGTACTGTATGTGTTTTGTGTCTTTACTTTTTTGAATTTGGCGCCAATCTCCACCCCTGTGCGCCACAACGTCGCAGGGAACGGAGCTCGGCGGCACTCGGGCACTGTGTGTGAATCGAGCGAGGAGACACGGCTCACACACACAGCGGGGAGACATCGCAGGATCCAGGGAACAAGGTAAGTAACTCTCCCTGTATCTTGCGATGCAGCCCGAGTCTGGCTCGGGGTTACCGCTAATCAGGGCATTTTTTCAGCAGGAACGTGGGGGAACGCAGTTCCGGCACCTCCCGAACAGAATGTATGTAATGGAAAGAGGTGCTGGGGTGTGCTGGAGAGTCTATTGATGCTGGCTGCTGGGGGATCTATTGTTGCTGGAGGGGCTCTATTTTGCGAAGGAAGGAAGTCTATTGTTGCTGGGGAGTTCTTCTGTTGCTCGTGGGGGAACTATTGTTGCTGGTGGGTCAGTCATTGCTAGGAGGGATCTTTGTTGCTGGCTCTAAAGAAAAGCTTGGACAGCCACACTCCCAAAAAAAAAAATTCTGGTTCTTTTTTTAAAAATCAAAATCACATCAACACATATGACACAAAGACCTATTTTTGCTGTGTTTTGCTGTCATATGTGTTGATGTGATTTAAATTTTTTTAAAAAAGAACCAGAATTTTTTTTTTTGGAGTCCGGCTGTCCAAGATTTTCTTTAGTTCCTGCATTGTTATCAGGGATGAGCCGAACACCCCCCTGTTCGGTTCGCACCAGAACCTGCGAACAGACAAAATGTTCGTGTAAACTTTAGAACCCTATTAAATACAATGGACTCGAACGTTCGAAATCTAAAGTGTTAATTATAAAGGCTAATATGCAAGTTATTGTCCTAAAAAGTGTTTGGGGACCCGGGTCCTGCCCCAGGGGACATGTATCAATGCAAAAAGAAGTTTTAAAAACGGCCGTTTTTTCGGGAGCAGTGATTTTAATAATGCTTAAAGTGAAACAATAAAAGTGAAATATTCCTTTAAATTTCGTACCTGGGGGGTGTGTATGATATGCATGTAAAGTGGCGCATGTTTCCCGTGCTTAGAACTGTCCCTGCAAAAAATGTCATTTTTGAAAGAAAAAAATTCATTTAAAACTCACTTGCGGCTATTAATGAATTGTCGGCTCCCGGCAATACATACAAAAGTCATTGATAAAAAAAAAAAAAAAGCGTGGGTGTTCCCCAGAATTCAATTACCAGGCCCTTCAGGTCTGGAATGGATATTAAGGGGAACCCCGACGCAAATTAAAAAAAAAAATTGACGTGGGGTTCCCCCAAATATCCATTCCAGGCCCTTCAGATCTGGCATGGATTTTAAGGGGAACTCCACCCCAAATTTAAAAAAAAAATGGCGTGGAGTCCCCCTAAAAATCCATACCAGACCCCTTATCCGAGCACGCAACCTGGCCGGCCGCAGGGGAAAAGGGGGGGACGAGAGAGCGCCCCCCCCTCCCTCCTGAACCGTACCAGGCCACATGCCCTCAACATGGGGAGGATGTCCCCATGTTGATGGGGACAAGGGCCTCATCCCCACAACCCTTGCCCGGTGGTTGTGGGGGTCTGCGGGCGGGGGGCTTATCGGAATCTGGAAGACCCCTTTAACAAAGGGGACCCCCAGATCCCGCCCCCCCCTATGTGAATTGGTAAGGGATACATTGTACCCCTACCATTTCACGAAGAAAGCGTAAAAAAATGTTTAAAAAAACACACAAACACCTTGAAAAAGTCCTTTATTTAAAAAAAAAAAAAAACATTCCAGCGGTGAAATCCAGTGTCCCGCGGCGATCCCGATGTCCAGCGCTGTCCTTCATTGGTTGTGCCTGAGCGGACCTGATGGGGAACTCCCTCTCAGTATTTTAAATGTATAGACCCGCCCCTTCTAAAGTTCCCCATCAGGTCCGCTCAGCGGACCAGATGCGGAATATGAGAAGGGGCGGGTCTATACATGTATTACCAAAGTGAGAGCAGTTCCCCATCAGGTCCGCCCCCTCGGTATGTCAGACCCGCCTACATCATTGGCTTGAGCGGGGAACTTCCTTCACTGTGTAAATTTAAATTACACAGTGAAGGAAGTTCCCCGCTCAAGCCAATGACGTAGGCGGGTCCGACATACCGAGGGGGCGGACCTGATGGGGAACTTTAGAAGGGGCGGGTCTATACATTTAAAATACTGAGAGGGAGTTCCCCATCAGGTCCGCTCAGGCACAACCAATGAAGGACAGCGCTGGACATCGGGATCGCCGCGGGACACTGGATTTCACCGCTGGAATGTTTTTTTTTGTTTTTTTTTTAATAAAGGACTTTTTCAAGGTGTTTGTGTGTTTTTTTAAACATTTTTTTACGCTTTCTTCATGAAATGGTAGGGGAACAACGTACCCCTTACCAATTCACATAGGGGGGGGGGCGGGATCTGGGGGTCCCCTTTGTTAAAGGGGTCTTCCAGATTCCGATAAGCGCCCCGCCCGCAGACCCCCACAACCACCGGGCAAGGGTTGTGGGGATGAGGCCCTTGTCCCCATCAACATGGGGACATCCTCCCCATGTTGAGGGCATGTGGCTTGGTACGGTTCAGGAGGGAGGGGGGGCCGCTCTCTCGTCCCCCCCTTTTCCCCTGCGGCCGGCCAGGTTGCGTGCTCAGATAAGGGGTCTGGTATGGATTTTTAGGGGGACTCCACGCCATTTTTTTTTTAAATTTGGGGTGGAGTTCCCCTTAAAATCCATGCCAGATCTGAAGGGCCTGGAATGGATATTTGGGGGAACCCCACGTCAATTCTTTTTTAATTTGCGGCGGGGTTCCCCTTAATATCCATTCCAGACCTGAAGGGCCTGGTAATTGAATTCTGGGGAACCCCCACGCTTTTTTTTTTTTTTTTTATCAATGACTTTTGTATGTATTGCCGGGAGCCGACAATTCATAATAACCGTGAGTGAGTTTTAAAAGACTTTTTTTCTTTCAAAAATGACATTTTTTGCAGTGACAGTTCTAAGCACGGGAAACATGCGCCACTTCACATGCATATCATACACACCCCCCAGGTACGAAATTTAAAGGAATATTTCACTTTTATTTTTTCACTTTAAGCATTATTAAAATCACTGCTCCCGAAAAAACGGCCGTTTTTAAAACTTCTTTTTGCATTGATACATGTCCCCTGGGGCAGGACCCCGGTCCCCAAACACTTTTTAGGACAATAACTTGCATATAAGCCTTTATAATTAACACTTTAGATTTCTCCCATAGATTTTTCGAATTTGCCGCGAACACCCCAATTTGTTCGCTGTTCGGCGAACGGGCGAACAGGCAATGTTCGAGTCGAACATGAGTTTGACTCGAACTCCAAGCTCATCCCTAATTGTTATATGCAATCCCCTGCACCCACGGCTTCGGATCCAGTGAGCAGATCAACAGCTACGTCTGAGCGGTAACCTCTTATTTTGTTGCTGGCTGCTGGAGGGTCTATTGATGCTGGCTACTGGGGAATCTATTGTTGCTGAAGGGAATCTATTTTTGCAGGGGGGGGTCTATTGTTGCTGATGGGGGATCTATTGTTGCTGGGGGTGTGTGCAGGGGGTCAATCGTTGCTGGGAGGGATCTGCTGGCATCTGGAGGGTCTATTGATGCTGGCTGTTGGGAGGACATTGTTGCTGGGGTGGATCTATTGTTGCTGGGATGTCCATTGTTGCTAGGTCTATTTTACTGCCTTTGTTATCATTAACAAATTCCATAGAAAATACTTAGCACCACAAAATGATACTTGTTTCTGTATTCTCTAAAAAGGGGTGGTACTGGGAGGTGGGTAAGGGGTGGAACCAAGGAACGGTGCTCGGAGGTGGGTAGGGGGTGGAGTCAAGGGTGACTTGGAAGGGAGGAGTTCCTGCACCTATTCCTGCCGCTAATAGTACTGAAATTCCACCCCGAGCCCGACTAGGGAATCCCGCCAGGGAGGTTAAATGAAGGGGGTCATGAATACTGTGATGCAGTGCCATTCAGTAGGCACATGATTACCCCTCTGCCCACACTGTGCCAGCTGGTATGTGCTGCAGTCTGCCTTCATCACAAGAGTGGATTGGGCTAATATGAAAATGAATATCTGAGCAATATTTGTGCTGCTTGTCAAAGCACACATGTAAAGACGCAGGTGTTTGTGTGCAGCAGATCTAAGATTCATAATGTTATTACAACAATATGGTTCTCAATAAGCTGCAGTCTTCAAAGCTTCAAGATGAGTTAATGATAAAACCTCAACATCCTAAAGCATTTATATAACATTATCAATTAAAGAATTCCCAACACCCACTTCATTTTAGAAATCATTAAAGAAAAATATAATCAAATTTGTTTTTGTTGTACTGTATATACAGGTGCATCTCCAAAAATTAGAATATCATCAAAAAGTTCATTTATTTCAGTAATTCAATTCAAAGAGTGAAACTCGTATAATATACAGATTCATTACACACAGAGTGATACATTACAAGCATTTCTTTCTTTTAAGAGCCGGTTCACACAGGGGCGGCACGACTTTGGGGGCGACTCGGCAAGGCGATCTCAAGACGACTTGACAGGCAATTTGCAAAATGACAGAAGTCAATGCAAGTCGCCCCGAGTCGCCCCCAAAGTAGTACAGGAACCTTTTTCTAAGTCGGAGCGACCTGAGTCGCTCCTATTAGAACGGTTCCATAGTACAGAGCGGGACGCGAATTGTCAGGCGACTGAGTCGCCTGACGAGTCGCCCCTATGTGAACCGGGTGATTGTGATGATGATTATGGCTTACAGCTAGGGAAAACCCCAAATTCTGTATCTTTAGAATAATACATAAGACCAATTAAAAAAAAAGGATTTTTAACCACTTAAGCCCCGGACCATTTCGCTGGTCAAAGACCAGGCCACTTTTTTGCGATTCGGCACTGCATCGCTTTAACTGACAATTGCGCGGTCGTGCGACGTGGCTCCCAAACAAAATTAACGTTCTTTTTTTTCCCACAAATAGAGCTTTCTTTTGGTGGTAATTGATCACCTCTGTGGTTTTTATTTTTTGCGCTATAAACAAAAAAAGAGCGACAATTTTGAAAAAAATTCAATATTTTTTACTTTTTGCTATAATAAATATCCCCAAAAAATATATAAAAAAGTATTTTTTTTCCTCTATGCCGATACGTATTCTTCTACATATTTTTGGTAAAAAAAAAATCTCAATAAGCGTTTATTGATTGGTTTGTGCAAAAGTTAGAGCGTCTACAAAATAGGGGATAGTTTTATGGCATTTTTATTATTATTTTTTTTACTAGTAATGGCGGCGATCAGAGATTTTTATCGTGACTGCGACATTATGGTGGACACATCGGACACTTTTGACACCATTTTGGGACCATTGTCATTTTTACAGTGATCAGTGCTATAAAAATGCACTGATCACTGTAAAAATGTCACTGGCAGTGAAGGGGGTTAACCTGTAGGGGGCGCTGAAGGAGTTAAGTGCGACCTAGGGAGTTGTTCTTACTGTTAGGGGGCGTGGCTTGGCATGACACGTCACTGATCGCTGTTCCCAATGACAGGGAACAGACGATCACTGACAGTGTCACTAGAAAGAACGGGGAGATGTTTGTTTACACTTACCTCTCCCCGTTCTTCAGCTCTGTGACCCGATCGCGGCGATCCGGTCCCGATGGTGCGGTCATGGAGCTCCCGACAGGGTCGCATCATAAAGGGGACGTACCTGTACGCCTATATGCACAGCCGTGCCATTCTGCCGACGTATATCGTTGTGCGGTGGTCGGCAAGTGGTTAATACAGAAATTTTGGTTTACTGAAAAGTATCAAAGTGATTCCTCTCTGCCCAGTCCCAGTCTCTACTTTATCTTGCAGACTGACAACCTGCAAAAAACAGTTATCTATGCACATAATCAGGTGTGTGCCCCCCCCCCCCCCAAAAAAAACACCAAAATAATCAATATATAATACAATCTACAATTTATGTTTACTGTGCTTGAACCCCCTTGTATTATACTGTATATTGATTGTTTTGGTGGCACCATTTCTACAGCATGGTGCCGGTCAGTAATTAAAAAGGGCAGAGATGCCTGAAAGTACTGTATTATCTTTTGATAAAGATACAAATTATGCTCACTGTGCTGTAACCCCCTTGTATTATATACAGTGCAGTAGAGTTTCCGCATTTTGTCATGTTACAACCAAAAACGTAAATGTATTTTATTGGGATTTTATGTGATAGATCAACACAAAGTGGCACATAATTGTGAAGTGGAAGGAAAATTATAAATGGTTTTCAAAAGTCAATACTTTGTAGAACCCCCTTTCACGGCAATTACAGCTAGAAGTCATTTTGGGGATGTCTCTATCAGCTTTGCACATCTAGAGAGTGACATTTTTGCCCATTCTTCTTTGCAAAATAGCTCAAGCTCTGTCAGATTGGATGGAGAGCGTCTGTGAACAGCAACTCTCAAGTCTTGCTACAGATTCTCAATTGGATTTAGGTCTGGACTTTGACTGGGCCATTCTTAAGCCTCGTACACACGGCCGAGATTCTCGTCGAAAAAAACATGTTTTTTTCGACGAGATTCTTGGACAAGAAACTTGTCCCGGCCGAGTGTACACACGCTCGATTCAAAGAACCCGCGGTTCTTTGAATGGAGCGAACGCGGTGACGTCATCGACTACGACGAGCATGCGCTCGTCACATTCGATGCCGTCGCCGCCATCTTGGTATACCCTACCTATGCCTAGGAAGCTACCGCCCATGCGTCGAATTCATTTCGAACATGCGCGGGCTTCCCGGAGGACAGGTAAGTGTACACACACACTCACTTTTCTCGTCGAGAAACAGGCTGACGAGAATCTCAACGAGAAAATAGAGAGCAGGTTCTCCATTTTCTTGTCGAGATTACTTGTCGGTTTTCTTGATGAGAAACCATACACACAAACGAATTTCTCGGCAAGACATCTCTGCCAGCAAGTTTCTTGCTGGTTCTTGCAGAGAAACTCGGTCGTGTGTACGAGGCCTAACACATGAATATTCTTTGATCTAAACCATTCCATTGTAGCTCTGGCTGTATGTTTAGGGTCGTTGTCCTGCTGGAAGGTAAACCTTCGGCCCAGTCAAGTCTTTTGCAGACTCTAATGCTGCGTACACATGATCGGATTTCCGATGGAATAAAATCCGATGGAATTTTCCGTTGGAATTCCGATGAAGCTGACTTCCATCAGTCTTGCATACACACTGTCAGACTAAATTCTGACCGTCCAAAATGCGGTTACGTAAAACACTACAACGAGCCGAGAAAAATGAAGTTCAATGCTTCCGAGCATGCATCGACTTGATTCTGAGCATGCATGGATTTTTCTTCGATGGAATTCCACACAGACGATCGGAATTTTCCATCTGATTTTTTTCCATCGGAAATTTTTTAATAAAGTCTGAAGGGGCCCACACACGATCGGAATTTCCGATTAAACAAGTCCATCGGATTTTATTCCACCGGAAATCCGATCGTGTGTATGCGGCTTAACAGGTTTTCTTCTAAAATTGCCCTGTATTTGGCTCCATCCATCTTCCCATCAACTCCGACCAGCTTCCCTGTCCCTGATGAAGAAAAGCATCCCCACAACATGATGCTGCCACCACCATGTTTCACAGTGGGGATGGTGTGTTCAGAATGATCTGCAGTGTTCGTTTTCCGCCACACATAGAGTTTTGCTTTTAGGCCAAAAAGTTAAATTTTGATCTCATCTGACCAGAGCACCTTCTTCCACATGTTTGCTGTGTCCCCCACATGGCTTCTCACAAACTGCAAACGGGACTTCTTATGGCTTTCTTTCAACAATGACTTTCTTCTTGTCACTCTTCCATAAAGGGCAGATTTGTGGAGAGCACGACTAATAGTTGTCCTGTGGACAGATTCTCCCTCCTGATCTATGGATCTCTGCAGCTCCTCCAGAGTTACCATGGGCCTCTTGGCTGCTTCTCTGATGAATGCTCTCCTTGCCCGGCCTGTCAGTTTAGGTGGACGGCCATGTCGTGGTAGGTTTGCAGTTGTGCCATACTCTTTCCATTTTTGGATTATGGATTGAACAGAGCTCCGTGAGATGTTGAAACCTTGGGATATTTTTTTATAATCTAACCCTGCTTTATACTTCTCCACAACTTTATCCGTGACCTGTCTCGTATGTTCCTTGGCCGTCATGATGCTGTTTGTTCACTAAGGTTCTCTAACAAACCTCTGACGACTTCACAGAACAGCTGTATTTAAACTGAGATTAAATAACACACAGGTGGCCTCTATTTACTAATTAGAGGACTTCCGAAGGCAATTGGTTCTACTAGATATTAGTTAGGGGTATCAGAGTAAAGGGGGCTGAATACAAATGCACGGCACACTTTTTAGATATTTATTTGTAAACAATGTTGAAAAACATTTATAATTTTCCTTCCACTTTACAATTATGTGCCACTTTGTGTTGGTCTATACTCTATAACATAAAATTCCAATAAAATACATTTACGTTTTTGTGAAAAATTTTAAGGGTTATGAATGAGTTTTCAAGGCACTGTAAATACAGTATTAGTTTTTTTTATTGAAAAGGAATAGATTTCTCACTATTTTCCACCACACATCTCCTGAAGTGTAACAATTAAAAAAGGCTTTATAATGTTTTACTTCAGTTTTATGTTTGAATAATTTTTCCTAATTAGTGCAACATTTTTAGCGTAAGAAATGTGTCACGACAGCGCGTTCAAAAAACACAACCGCCATCTCCTGTTTTACATATTATCATTTCACTTTTAAGATATAATTATAATAATTTTGCAGTACTGTGATCATTCTCAGAATTTGTTATGTTTCTGTATATATTTGAAAAGTTGGCAACTCTGGCATGCTGCACACAATTGGAACTACAAAAATAAAGAACCAGCAAAAATTAACAGCAAAATTATCAGACCCAATGGGCAAAAAAAAAAAAGCTTGGACCAATGGGTCTCGCATTTCCTGCCTGTGGATTTTACTGGTCCACTGGTGGACCTGCGAGGTTTACACTCCACATGTTGTTGGGATCTGGAACCCCCCAACGTGAATCTGAGGCACTCACACCCCCCCCCTCTTTCTACCCCTTTCTAGTGTAGCACATGGACCCTTTTCTCCTGCCTACCTTCTCCTTGCAGGGATAAAGGCACACCGTGCCACTTGCCCGGATCCTCCTGGTTTAGAAGGTTGAGTGTGTTCTTTATTTTTGGGTCCTGCAGCGAGTTACCTCCTGTTCACTGGTTCTCGTCCCCAGAATGTAGGGAAAAGTCTGTGTTCTTTCCCCAAAGAAACTCAATGTCCAAACAGTGTTCAAACTCCAAACAGCCGAGTTTATTTCTATCTTGCTCAAACAGATTTGGGAACAGGTTGAAGATAGTGACAAAAGTAGGTAGGGAGATAGGCTTGAGTGAAGAATGGGGTAACTGGGTGCCACGTGCCTGAACCTGAGTATGAATTTTGCTCACCCGGATAGATCCCTCTCACAGTTCTAGCAGCCGGAGTGAAGCACGAACAGTTGCTACTTGAATTTAGTCCCCTTCACGGACAAGTCCTAGAGATCTTCTGCCATAGAATCCCTAATGATTCAATTATGACGTCTGAACAAAACCCCGTAGATTAGTAGAGACCATAGGTGTCAGTGGGACACACTACAGGAGCTATACTGCAACTCACGAATCCTTCCTCTGATAGGTAACCAGGCCTCTCCTCCATCGTGAACTCCGTCACCGATCCATCGGACAGGTTCCTATCTTTCAGAGCGGGCCACCCTCACACGGGCTCCCTGGGACTCCAGTGTGTTGGCTGTAGACCCAGTTGAAGGCACTGGGCCTACCTGGAACGTTGTAGCCTCGGGCTAAAGGTGCCTGAGACTCCTCGGCCAGTTCACGCACCCCCCGGCCAGCAGGGCCAAAGGGCGCGACTTCGCCACCAGGGTCCTCCTTGGAATCCCCCCGGCACACCACACCAGATCATGGTGTCTGCCCATTATGTACCCTCTCACGGCATGCACATCAGGCGAAATCCCGCCCACCACACGGTAGCCGAGAGAGGACACCCAATCACACCACAATGCCACCCATGGTTCAACCCGAGACCTGGGCAACAGTGCCACCACAGGACAAGGGAAACTATACACCAGGCAACACCATAGCAGAACAGAGTCCATACCTAACGAATTAGAGAACCTGAGCCAACTATGGCTCATACTACCCCTAAATTTAGAACATAGCGACCCCCAAATTTGGGGTGTCCGCTACACTAGTTAAATTTTTTTGCTCTAACTAGGTTTGGATGATTTTTTGTACATTTTGTACACTTATGTTCTCACTCTGGGTCTATCAGATAATATCTTTTTACCACTGTTAATGACCCAACTGAATGATAAACTATTACTCTGTATGCCAACAAGTCATCAAGTACCAGATAGATCACCTGTACACTGAATGTTTCTAATAATGCATATTGAGCGAGAAAACGTAAAAAACAGCAACAAATAAGACTCAAAACAAAACTTGCTATCAGACAAATCCAGTTATCTGTACTGCATACTGTCAGCACAACAAAACAGTCTTTAGGCAAGAACTTGTTGAATTCTATCAATTTCCCCAAAGTTGTATGTTGCCATCGAAACCCAAGTCCAGCACTCTGCCCCCCACCCACAGCACTTACCCCTTCCTTCCTCCATGGAGCACCCCTATACCATTTTTATTTAACAACTTAAGGACCGGAAGGATTTGCCCCCTTAATGACCAGCCAATTTTTTACGATACGGCGCTGCGTCACTTTAACTGACAATTGCGCGGTCGTGCAACGTTGTACCCAAACAAAATTTATGTCCTTTTTTTGAACAAATAGAACGTTCTTTTGGTGGTATTTGATCACCTCTGCAGTTTTTATTTTTTGCGCTATAAACAAAAAAAAGCGTCAATTATGAAAAAAAAAAAAAAAACACAATATCTTTTACTTTTTGCTATAGGAAAATATCCCCCCAAAAAAATCATCAGTTTAGGCCAATATGTATTGTTCTGCATATTTTTGGTAAAAAAAAAATTCACAATAAGCGTATATTTATTGGTTTGATTGGGCCACCACTGCCAGCTTCCCTGCTGAAGAAAAGCATCCCACAACATGATGCTGCCACCACCATGTTTCACAGTGGGGATGGTGTGTTCAGGGTGATGTGCAGTGTTAGTTTTCTGACACATATAGTGTTTTGCTTTTAGGCCAAAAAGTTCAATTGTGGTCTCATCTGACCAGAGCACCTTCTTCCACATGTTTACTGTGTCCCCCACATGGCTTCTCACAAACTGCAAATGGGACTTCTTATGGTTTTCTTTCAACAATGGCTTTCTTCTCGCCACTCTTCCATAAAGGCCAGATTTGTGGAGTGCGCGACTAATCATTGTCTTGTGGACAGATTCTCCCACCTGAGCTGTGGATCTCTGCAGCTCCTCCAGAGTTACCATGGGGCCTCTTGGCTGCTTCTCTGATTAATGCTCTCCTTGCCCGGCCTGTCAGTTTAGGTGGACGGCCATGTCTTGGTAGGTTTGCGGTTGTGCCATACTCTTTTCATTTTCGGATGGTGGATTGAACAGTGCTCCGTGAGATGTTCAAAGCTTGGGAAATTTCTTATAACCTAACCCTGCTTTACACTTCTCCACAACTTTATCTCTGACCTGTCTGGTGTGTTCCTTGGCCTTCGTGGTGCTGTTTGTTCACTAAGGTTTCTAACAAACCTCTGAGGGCTTGGCAGAACAACTGTATTTATACTGAGATTAAAATACACACAGATGGACTCTATTTAATAATTAAGTGACTTCTGAAGGCAATTGGTTCCACTAGATTTTAGTTAGGGGTATCAGAGGAAAGGGGGCTAAATACAAACGCACGCCACATTTTTCAGATATTTATTTGTAAAAAAAAAATTAAAATCATTTATCTTTTCCCTTTCACTTTACAATTATGTGCCACTTTGTGTTGGTCTATCACATAAAATCCCAATACAATTCATTTATGTTTTTGGTTGTAACATGACAAAATGTGGAAAATTTCAAGGGGTATGAATACTTTTTCAAGGCACTGTACTAGTCTCTGACATAGCTGCCTAAGCAGAAGAGCAGTCTCCAATATTTCGTTATAATTTTCAATTTTTTTTAACTGGGTCCCTTAGAACCATATCTTGTTTTCTTAGGGCCAAGGTAGATTCCTCCATTTTTATTGGAGCATTTATTGACCTGTTCCATTGATCTCCCGTGGGGGTTAAGGTGACTTTTTAATTAGTTGGTATACAGGTCTGGGTCACATTGAGCATGTGAATTACTAAGGAGTGGCAATATTTCCACTTAGAAAAAGAACTGTAAAAGAAGTCAATCTTCGGAACTGTAAAAAAGAAATGTAGAAGACATGATGTTGGATCATCGCAAAGCAGCTTTTCTCAACCTTTTCAACAGGGGAAGAAATTGGGGGGGAAGAAATTGCTCATTACCCAACGAACCCCTAGCAACCACTGGAGAAACCATAGGGTTCCATGGAACCCCGGTTGAAAAACTCTGTCGCAATGGACAAACCATTGAGTTCTAGGATCAGATCACATACACCTCAAAAAGGGTCAGATCTGTGGGCGAGACCAAAGTAGAACAACATACCCTTGGAGTCCCCAAACCAACCTCCTAATTTCCCTTTAACCAAAATAAGGATGTAAGGCCACGAATTACACACTAGGGAATTTTATTATTGTTATCTGTAATCTTGACACCCACATCTTCTGACTTAAACATTAAATTCTGCAGAAACTTAAGAGAGGGGTGGACAAATACAGTCAGGTCCATAAATATTGGGACATCGACACAATTCTAATCTTTTTGGCTCTATACACCACCACAATGGATTTGAAATTAAACAAACAATATGTACTTTAACTGCAGACTTTCAGCTTTCATTTGAGGGTATTTACATCCAAATCAGGTGAACGGTGTAGGAATTACAACAGTTTGTATATGTGCCTCCCACGTATTAAGGGACCAAAAGTAATGGGACAATTGGCTGCTCAGCTGTTCCATGGCCAGGTGTGTGTTATTCCCTCATTATCCCATTTACAAGGGGCAGATAAAATGTCCAGAGTTCATTTCAAGTGTTCCATTTGCATTTTGAATCTGGTGCTGTCAACTCTCAATATGAGATCCAAAGAGCTGTCACTATCAGTGAAGCAAGCCATCATTAGGCTGAAAAAACAAAACAAACCCATCAGAGAGATAGCAAAAATATTAGGTGTTGCCAAATCAACTGTTTGGAACATCCTTAAAAAGAAAGAACGCACCGGTGAGCTCAGCAACACTAAAAGACCTGGAAGACCACGGAAAACAACTGTGGTGGATGACCAAATAATTCTTTCCCTGGTGAAGAAAACACCCTTCACAACATTTGGTCAGATCAAGAACACTCTCCAGGAGGTAGGTGTATGTGTGTCAGATGAAGAACACTCTCCAGGAGGTAGGTGTATGTGTGTCAGATGAAGAACACTCTCCAGGAGGTAGGTGTATGTGTGTCAAAGTCAACAATCAAGAGAAGACTTCACCAGAGTGAATACAGAGGGTTCACCACAAAATGTAAACCATTGGTGAGCCTCAAAAACAGGAAGGCCAGATTAGAGTTTGCCAAACAACATGTAAAAAAGCCTTCACAGTTCTGGAACAACATCCTATGGACAGATGAGACCAAGATCAACTTGTACCAGAGTGATGGGAAGGGAAGAGTATGGAGAAGGAAAGGAACTGCTCATGATCCAAAGCATATCACCTCATCAGTGAAGCATGGTGGTGGTAGTGTCATGGCGTGGGCATGTATGGCTGCCAATGGAACTGCTTCTCTTGTATTTATTGATGATGTGACTGCTGACAAAAGCATCAGGATGAATTCTGAAGCGTTTCGGGCAATTCTATCTGCTTATATTCAGCCAAATGCTTCAGAACTCATTGGACGGCGCTTCACAGTGCACATGGACAATGACCCGAAGCATACTGCGAAAGCAACCAAAGAGTTTAAGGGAAAGAAGTGGAATGTTATGCAATGGCCAAGTCAATCACCTGACCTGAATCCGATTGAGCATGCATTTCACTTGCTGAAGAAGACAAAACTGAAGGGAAAGGGAAAAAAAAGACAGTTGCAGTAGAGGCCTGGCAGAACATCACCAGGGATGAAACCCAGCGTCTGGTGATGTCTATGCGTTCCAGACTTCAGGCTGTAATTAACTGCAAAGGATTTGCAACCAAGTATTAAAAAGTGAAAGTTTGATTTATGATTGTTAATCTGTCCCATTATTTTTGGTCCCTTAAAAAGTGGGAGGCACATATACAAACTGTTGTAATTCCTTCACCGTTCACCTGATTTGGATGTAAATACCCTCAAATTAAAGCTGAAAGTCTGCAGTTAAAGCACATCTTGTTTGTTTCATTTCAAATCAATTGTGGTGGTGTATAGAGCCAAAAAGATTAGAATTGTGTCGATGTCCCAATATTTATGGACCTGACTGTATACAGGTAAAGACCCATATTTTAGCCAATGTGACTACTCTGAACCCCAAAACCAAGCATGCCAGAAAAAACAAGCCCTAAGACCCCTTTCACACTGGGCGCGGGAGGTGCACTGGCGGTATAGTGGCGCTTTTTTAGCGCCGCTGTACCGTAGCTTTTGCCGCGATATTCGGCCACTAGCGGTGCGGTTTTAACCCCCGCTAGCGGCCAGAAAAGGGTTAATACCGCCGGCAATGCGCCTCTGCAGAGGTGCATTGCCGGCGGTATAGCCGCGC
Organism: Rana muscosa; assembly: GCA_029206835.1. NCBI lineage: Eukaryota > Metazoa > Chordata > Amphibia > Anura > Ranidae > Rana > Rana muscosa. The sequence goes on from CM055123.1 coordinate 282,879,690, forward strand.
TGCCCCATTGATTTCAATGGGCAGGAGCGGTAAAGGAGCGGTATACACACCGCTTCTTCACCGCTCCAAAGATGCGGCTAGCAGGACTTTAGGAGCGGTCCTGCTAGCGCACCGCTTCAGTGTGAAAGCCTTCGGGCTTTCACATTGAAGACTGCAGGGCAGGATTTTTTCAGGCGGTATTTAGGCGCTATTTTTAGCGCTAAAACGCCTGAAAAACTCCTCAGTGAGAAAGGGGCCTAACTGGTCTCTCTGACAACACATTCATTTATGAATTCAGCAACAGCTTTTGTCAAAATATCACGCACAGTTCAGATTTAAATGGATGTACAAAATCAATCTAGACAAAATGGATCCAAAAGTCATCACTAAGCGAGCCAGCACCTAACATTTCCCGATGGATCTATAGAAGCGAGAGGGATTATTTCTATATTTACCCTTTTTACGGGAAATGAAAGGTGTATTTATAGGCACGGCTCGACATTTTAGCACTTGGGGGTTTTGGTAGAAATTGTAAAGTAAAATGAGTTTGTGCTGAAAAAGATGCACCTCATTGAATTTCATCAGTTTGGCAGATTACTTGTAAGTGTCGAAGACTAATATGCAAATTCTCGAATATCTGCACTTGAAAGGTTTATGCTGCATGAGATATGCAGCACCAGAACATTTTTCACTTCTCATGTTTCATTGACCTGAGTGGCTGGAAGTGAAGCATAAATTATAGAGTATTCCTAAACTATTATCTGAATGCTACAATATCTGCACAGCTCAGAACCTTCCTTGCTGACAAGACAATTGTTCCTGAACAAAGTCTCAAGACACAAGGGGAAGAAAGAACACCGAGGACTTGCTGGTAATGTAATCTGTGCTAAAGACAAAAACTGAATGTTCTCATTGAATACCCAGATTTGGCTTATGAATGTGCAAAATAAACTATATAAATGAAAAAAAAAATGGTTTTCTATTGCACTTGTGAATATTAGAAAGGAGAGTTCGAAACACCATCCATGCCTAACTCAGCTCGCTCTCATTAAAAATGACCCATGGGACTGTGTAACTAAAAAACTGACAGTAGATATAAGTCACGTTCGTCAATATAAAACTGTTGTTAAAACATTAATTGGTAAATACTTCAAAATCCCTAGCTTTTTGATCTTTCTAAATACCATTTACAGTAATCAACTGTTTATATGTTTTTTTTTCTGGGAGATGCCATGATAAAGTATAAATTTTTGTATTTTTTATAAAGTTTATACTTTGTATGTATAGGTTTGTCATACATATGGTTTATACATGACTGTGATTGTCATAATCTTATACCATATATTATAGATACTCTGTACTGTGATCCTGAAGAAGCAGCGGTTGCTGCGAAACACGTTAAGCCTGTAAGCTGTGGATTACCAATATGAAGATCCAGAACTATGGATAGGCTTATAGAGGAGCTTCAGCCTGTAAACAAAAATGTAAAAGACTTTTAAAAAAACACACACTTACCTGTCCCAGGATCCAGTGATGTCCCCATTTGTCTTGGCTCTTTGCCGGTCTTTGGGCGCAGGCACCAGCACCAGCACCAAACCTGTGGGCAGCAGACTGTGTCTCCTTGTGGCTTCACAGCTGGCTGCCCACTGCACATGCACAAGCCGTACTGCACCCCGTGAATGGTTTCACAGGCTCCTGGGACCTGTGATGTGTCCCAAGAGGCTGCAGGAGAAGGAGGGGGGGGGCTAACTTCCGCTCAGGACACTGCAGCAATCTGACTGGACGTGGAAGCGTGTACCTGAAAAAAACAGGTACCCAATCCCCCCCAAAATGTGTCAACACAAATCTTGGCCATTGGAGGACAGGCAGGCTGTGCTCCCAGCACAACCAGAAAATTGTCCAAGCTGAGATAGATATGCTCTCATGTCTAGCTAGGTCAGTTTGAAATAGGAAACCAGGGGAACTGGCAGGAAGACCAAGTACTTCACAAAATGGAAGCAATACAAAGAGAAGGGGATATTTTAACACAAGCACATGGTACAACATGCACATATCAGAAATATAAAAAGTTATGATAACGTATTCTTTAATGACTGATGAAAAGGGTGTTTTTATCTATTGGTTCCAATTGGTCTAAATGGATTATGTCCGGCTGCACTACATTGTCATGCTCCTGCCTGCATCGTCTATGTAAGTGAGACATCATGGTCCTTCTTTTTAGATCCTGGGAACACTGAGGATCTCAAATCACATGGGAAGGTACTCCTACATTGGGGATACTCAGATCCCCATGATCTTTCTGGAAGGACCACGTTATCACCCTTTCACCCTGTAGAAGCCAGAGGATGAAGGTAAGTATAAATTTTAAGTTTTTTTCCACAACTGTGGAGGTACCTACACAAGTCTTCATCATCTTACATTGCCCAATGCTGGATCTATTTACAGTATCTCATAAAAGTGAGTACACCCCTCCCATTTTTGTAAATATTTTATTCTATCTTTTCATGTGACAACACTGAAGAAATGACACTTTGCTACAACGTAAAGTAGTGAGTGTACAGCTTGTTTAACAGTGTAAATTTGCTGTCCCCTCAAAATAACTCACACAGCCATTCATGTCCAAACCGCTGACAACAAATGTGAGTATACCCCTAAGTGAAAATGTCCAAATTGGGCACAATTAGCCATTTTCCCTTCCCGGTGTCATGTGACTCATTAGTGTTAAAAGGTCTCAGGTGTGAATGGGGAGCAGGTGTGCTAAATTTGGTGTTGTCGCTCTTACTCTCTCATACTGGTCACTGGAAGTTCAACATGGCACCTCATGGCAAAGAACTCTCTGAGGATCTGAAAAAAGAATGGTTGCTCTACATAAAGATGGCCTAGGCTATAAGAAGATTGCCAAGACCCTGAAACTGAGCTGCAGCACGGTCGCCAAGACCATACAGCGGTCTAACAGGACAGGTTCCACTCAGAACAGGCCTTGCCATGGTCCACCACAGAAGTTGAGTGCATGCGCTCAGCATCATATCCAGGGGTTGTCTTTGGGAAATAGACGTATGAGTGCTGCCAGCATTGCTGCAAAGGTTGAAGGGGGGGGTCAGCCTGTCAGTGCTCAGACCATACGCCGTACACTGCATCAAATTGGTCTGCATGGCTTTCGTCCCAGAAGGAAGCCTCTTCTAAAGATGATGCACAAGAAAGCCCACAAACAGTTTGCTGAAGACAAGCAGACTAAGGTCATGGATTACTGGAACCATGTCCTGTGGTCTGATGAGACCAAGATAAACTTATTTGGTTCAGATGGTGACAAGCGTGTGTGGCGGCAACCAGATGAGGACGAATACAAAGACAAGTGTGTCTTGCCTACAGTCAAGCATGGTGGTGGGAGTGTCATGGTCTGGGGCTGCATGAGTGCTGCCAGCATTGGGGAGCTACAGATCATTGAGGGAACCATGAATGCCAACATGTACTGTGACATACTGAAGCAGAGCATGATCCCCTCCCTTCAGACTGGGCCCCAGGGCATTTTCCAACATGTTAACGACCCCAAACACCCCCAAGGCGACCACTGCATTGCTAAAGAAGATGAGGGTAAAGGTGATGAACTGGCCATGCATGTCTCCAGACCTAAACCCTATTGAGCATCTGTGGGGCATCCTCAAACAGAAGGTGGAGGAGCATAAGGTCTCTAGCATCCACCAGCTCTTTGATGTCGTCATGGAGGAGTGGAAGAGGACTCCAGTGGCAATCTGTGAAGCTCTGTTGAACTCCATGCCCACGAGGGTTAAGGCAGTGCTGGAAAATAATGGTGGCCACACAAAATATTGACACTTCGGGCCCAATTTGGACATTTTCACTTAGGGGTGTACTCACTATTGTTGCCAGCGGTTTAGACATTAAAGGGTATGTAAAGGTAAAACATTTTTTTTTTAAATAACAAACATGTTACACTTACCTCCACTGTGCAGCTCGTTTTGCACAGAGTGGCCCCGAACCTGGTCTTCTGGGGTCCCTCGGCGGCTGTCTCGGCTCCCCTCCGCAAGAACTCCTCACCTTCATGCGAGCAAGCTCGCATGGTGAGGAGTTCTTGCGGGCGCGCTCCCGTGATACAGCCGGCAGCCATAGCCGCTCACTGTATCACTTGGCCCCGCCGCGTCATTGGATGTGATTGACAGCAGCGCGAGCCAATGGCTGCGCTGCTTTCAATCAACCAATGAATGCAGCGAGAAGCCTGTCTGAGAAGCCAGCGCATTCACGGCGCGGGACTTTCGAGGGGTCAGGTAAGTAAACGGGGGCTGGGGGGGGGGGGGGGCGCTAATCCACCGATGTTTTTTCACTTTAATGCATAGAATGCATTAAGGTGAAAAAACTCAACACACAGCCATTAAAGGGGTTGTAAAGGTAAAAGTTATTTTGAGAGGACAGCAAATTTACACTGTTATACAAGCTGTACACTCACTACTTTACATTGTAGCAAAGTATAATTTCTTCAGTGTTGTCACATGAAAAGATAGAATAAAATATTTACAAAAATGTGAGGGGTGTACTCACTTTTGTGAGATACTGTATATGTGCGGAGCTCCTATACTTCCAGATAGTGTCAGAGCTTGCCCTGTCACTCTTAGCATTCCATATTCATATTGGCCCATCGCTATGAGTTGACTAAAAGGAATGTGTGTGTGTGGTGGGAGGGCACGGGTAAACTCCATTACTACCAGAAGGTGCCCGATCTTTGCCCACCATTTGGCCACAGCAGAAGGCATGAGAGCTGCTGCAGGTATGAATCTATTTAGTGTTCTTTCTGATAAAAGCATACTTAAAACAAAAGATGAATCTACAGGGCAAACAACTGAAAAGAGAAAACAAGATATGCCTGTATTACCAATACAAGCAAGTCAGGCTCCAGCTACTACTTTCCTTTTATACATTCAGTTAAAAGAGAAGTATGGGTTTCCCCTTTTTTTTTCTTACATTTATTCTATGTGAGCTGCTGATATCTATAAACCCCCTCCAGCCCTCTCAGAAGTGCCCCCATTCTGTTAAAATCAAGATAAATACCTGTGGGAGGTTCTATAGTCTTTCATACAGCATCATCCAGACAATGGTGTGAATATAGAGTCTGGATCCACCCCCTTTCCTGTAATTTTGCTTGATTGATGTCGGCTCTCCTCCCTCTGCTTGTTTCTGAGACTTCACAGAGCGGAGCTGCTCCCCCCTTCTTTCTCCCTCCTCCCCCTCCCTATCTATCAGCACAGACACGTCTCTTAGGGGAGGGGGGACAGAGGCAGGGGGTGTGTTGGTGTGTTGGTGAAGATGTTCAATCCAGGGGCAGATCCAGAGTCTAGTCTCGGGAGGGGCACTACCATCAAATATTTTTTTTGGGGGGGCAACTTATCAGGGCAATGGCTGGTGTTGGCGCTTCAATGATCACGGCACCACGGTTGCTATGGTGTCAGGATGATTGAAGCGCATTATTTATATTATTACATTGTAATATAAAATGAAATGGTTCAACTCACCATAATGCAGAATCAGTGGGTGTCCCGAGTGTGTCACTTGCCACGTCACCTGCCACCAGATGCAGCTTGTCACTTGCCACGTCACCTGCCACACGTTGCGGATTGTCACTTGCCACGTCACCTGCCACACGTTGCGGATTGTCACTTGCCACGTCGCCTGCCACATGCTGCAGATTGTCACTTGCCACATCACCTTCCACATGTTGCGGAATGTCACTTGCCTGCCACCAGATGCAGATTGTCACTTGCCACGTCACCTGCCACATGTTGTGGATTGTCACTGGCCACGAGTTGCGGAATGTCACTTGCCACCTCACCTGCCACACCTTGCGGATTGTCACTTGCTAAGGTGGTGTTTTGCTTGTCAGAGTCAGGCAGCAGAGAGATGATGTAATCTCTCTGCTGCCTGCACAGTGAGGGTGGAATTTACTGCAGGGATGCAAGGCGGGCGCTGGGCGGTGAGAGATGATGTCATCTCTCTACTCCCCTGGTCGCCGGCTTGTTGATTGGCTAGCCGCCCGCTCATCCACAGAGCCGACCAGCTGACGTGCCCACTCTCTGACTCTCACTCGCCGCCCGCCCACACACCGAGGCACTCGGCAGCCCACGCTGTCACCAGCCCGTGGAGGCGGCCGCTCAGACTCTCAGGCGCCTGCAAGTTGCGCAACTACCGCCCGCTCAGACTCTCATGTGCCTGCAAGTTCCGCAACTAAAACTAATTTCTCGGGGGTGGCAATTGCCCCTTTGCCCCCCCCCCCCTGCATTAACCCCTGGTTCACACCCCCTGAGAACTTTTCAAACTGAAAGTGGACCGTTTTTGCCAGCTGAAGGAAAGTTCATGTGCACATGCTGTAAAAAAATTGAAAGAGGTAGGAAAAAAAGATTAGCTGATATGTGACTAATGTGATATGTACTAGTTATTTAACCCATCCCATACTTCTCATTTAACAAGTGAAAGGTATCACCCATACATTCACTTTCTTCCAACACTGAAACTAAATGCTTTAGTCTGACTGGTTGCTGTAGAAAAGAAAGTCCAATTTCCTTTCTAATCTTTATAATTTCGCACCATTGTAACATTTCGTGGAGCATAAAGAGAAAATGTCCTCACTACTCCCATTCTTCACATATAGCAGCTTTCCATTGATCTGTATATCTATACGCTACCACTGTGACTTCTGTATAACCTCTATACTACTCCTTTCTAATAAATAATTCAAGGTTTATAGATTAAAGCACATTACAGAGATATATGATTTTACAGCTGTATAATGGAGAGAAACCTCTAAAGCTCAGAAGTGTTCCACAGGCTACATTTCCTTTAACTGACATCATTCCTCGGGTCTTGTGTTCTGTAGCATTTATAAATTATGAAATATAACAGCCGGTATTATTTTACTAAAGAAAAAAAAATGAAGCTCGTCTAGATGAAAGGATAACTGTAATAATCCCCATCTACATGTATAATGCCATACGTACTGACCAGTATGTTCCCACATCATTGCAATACAACCAGAGCATGTCTGATGGTCTTGCACACTAGATTCTAAGCTACAAACTACTGAATGGTTTTACATGCCAATTTTTTAACAAGTAAGGGACCAGCCTGTTATTCTTATATAGCCTGCATGCAGTACGAGATGAGTATGTAGCAAAATAGGGGTTCTTTCTGGTCTTGGGTTAGTGTTTGTCATCAAGGGTTAAGTGTTGGAATAGGATGGTTGAGTGTTTTAACTCTGGAAATAGCGCCCAAAGTGGGAAAATGACTAGTGACCAGCCTGTAGTCGCCCTACTGCTGATCTTTTCCCCATAACTGACCTATCATGCAAATATTCTACACTGTGTCTCTGTGTGGAGGTGGCCATCTTGGTAGAGCCTAGGCATGTGCATTTCGTTTCGTTCGGACGAATTTTCATTATTTGGACGTTCGGATGCATCCGAATTAACAAATTACAATGCTAACGAATTCAACCGAATCCGAAATAACGTTTCGAATCGAAAAACCACGGACGAAAATCGAAAAAAATTCTAGTCGAATCGAATTTGAAAACAATTAGAATAGAATAGAAAATATTGGAAAGAATCAAATAGAAAAACAATAGAACAGAATAGAATAAAATACAATATATATATTATATTTTATTCTATTCTGTTCTATTTTTTTTTTCTCGTCTATTTTCCATTTCTATTCTAATTTTTTCTAATTGGAATTCGAAAAAATCGGTCGCATTCGAAAATATTTCAACCAAATTCGAAAATATTTCTACCGGATTCGATAATATTTCATCCGCATTCGTTAATATTTCAACCAAATTCGATAATATTTCAACCGGATTCAAAATTATTCCAACCGAATAGAAAAGATTATAATAAACCATGTTCCGACATTCGAATTTTGTATAGAATGAATTCAAATTCCAATTAGAAAAGATTAGAATAGAAATAGAAAATAGACTAGAAATAGACTAGACTAGGGAAATGGCTGCTAAAAGTTTGCAGGAGACCTTCAAAAAAAAATAAATGAAATAGATGCTTATGGTCTGCAGATCTGATGAGAAAATGAAATAGATACTAAAAGTCTGCAGGAGATCTGCAATTTTTTTTTATATAAATGCTAATAGTCTGCAGGAGATCAGATGGAAATAAATAGTAATCTGCAAAAAAAAAAAAATAATGAAATAGATGCTAATAGTCTGCAGGAGATCTGCTGAAATAAAGAAAATGGCTGCTCTAATGCAAAAAAAAAGAAAAAGAAAAGAAAAATGAAATAGATGCTAATAGTCTGCAGGAGATCTGCAAAAAAATGAAATAGATGCTAATAGTCTGCAGGAGATCTGCAAAAAAAATGAAATAGATGTTAATATACTGCAGGAGATCTGATGGAAATAAATAGTAATCTGCAAAAAATCCGATTGAAATATCGAATCCGGTTTAAATTTTTTCGAATGCGGTTGAAATAATTTTGAATCCGGTAGAAATATTTTCGAATTCGGTTGAAATATTTTCAAATGCGACCGATTTTTCGAATTCGGTCGAAAAACAAAACAAAATCCGAAAACGAATTTAACGAATCTAACTAAACAAAATTAATTAATTAACGCATTAAAACGAAACAAACATTTTTTTTCCTTTTGCACATGTCTAGTAGAGCCAGGGCTTTGCTTCCTTGTGTCAGAGCCTCCAAACGAGAACTGTGAGCTGTATCATGGCGATATCACCAAATCTAATTTCAAATCTTTGTGAGACTAACAGAGACAACAGTGCCTTAGATCTCACACTGCAGATACACAGTTGTTGGGCTGTAGACACAGGAGTGCCCAGAAACCCTCACATACCAGAAAGTGAACTTTTTTTTTAGAAGGAATTCAAGACAAAAAAGGTAAATTTTTCAGGGTACTTCTTGTTAAAAGAGGACTGTCTCCTCCAATTACAGAAGTCCTTGCATTTATTGATAAGAATGCAATGATTTAATGAATGGAAGAGACGATGAGCGAGTGACCCACAGTGATTGGGGTTTTGAGTGTACTGCAGCCGAAACTACAAATCTCACTGCCAGACGTTTAGAGCCACCTGACTAAAAGTAAGACATGTAATAAACCTCAGCAGCCAGAGATGGCAGATTAGAGTGATGCCGCGTACACACGACTGTTTTTCATGACGAGGAAAATGCCATTTTTTAAATTGGTCATTAAAAACGATCGTGTGTGGGCTTAAGAGCATTTTTCTCAACGAGAAAAATGGTCATTAAAAATTTAGAACATGCTCTATTTTTTCTCGTTTTTCACGTCGTCGTTCTTCTCGTTGTGGAAAAAAAACGGACGTGTGTAGGCTTTAATGGCGGAAAAAAACGTGCATGCTCAGAAGCAAGTTATGAGATGGGAGCGCTCGTTCTGGTAAAACTAGCGTTCGTAATGGAGATAGCACATTCGTCACGCTGTAACAGACTGAAAAGCACGAGGCTGAAAAACGTGAATCGTCGCTCACCAAACTTTACTAACACGAGGGTGGCGCCATCCGAATGGAACTTCCCCTTTATAGTGCCGGCGTACATGTTGTCGAACGTGTTGTACGTCACCGCACTTTACTCAAGCATTTTTTTCACGATAGTCTGTAGGCAAGGCAGGCTTGAGAAGAATCACACCGAGAAAAACTTTGTTTTTTTCAATGACATTAAAAACGTCCGTGTGTACGCGGCATGAGAGTTTAGAGAAACCTTTTTTATATTGTGCAAATGGCCATAAATCAGCTCTGATCATACTTTAGCTTTTATATTTCTAGATGTTCCCTATCAGTGGCGGCTGGTACTCAAAATGTTTGGGGGGGCGCAAACAAACTGAAAAAGTTTGGAAAAAAAACCCATCAAACGCAGCCACCGTGCCATCAAATGCTGCCACCGTGCCCATCAAACGCTGCCACCGTGCAATCAAACGTTGCCACCGTGCCATCAAACGCTGCCACCGTGCCATCAAACGCTGCCACCGTGCCATCAAACGCTGCCACCGTGCCCATCAAACGCAGCCACCGTGCCCATCAAACGCAGCCACTGTGTCCATCAATTGCAGCCACTGTGTCCATCAAACGCAGCCACTGTGCCATCAAACGCAGCCACTGTGTCCATCAATTGCAGCCACTGTGCCATCAAACGCTGCCAGTGTGCCCATCGAATGCTGCCAGGGTGCCCATCATATGCTGCCACTGTGCCCATCAAATGCTGCCAGGGTGCCCATCAAATGCTGCCAGTTTGCCCATCAAATGCTGCCAGTGTGCCCATCAAATGCTGCCAGTGTGCCCATTATATGCTGCCAGTGTCCCCATTAAATGCTGCCAGTGTCCCCATTAAATGCTGCCAGTGTCCCCATTAAATGCTGCCAGTGTCCCCATTAAATGCTGCCAGTGTGACGCCCGCCCGCTCGCCGTCTGCCCGGCACTTAGGGTGCAGGCACTTCTCGACACCGTCCTCATCTCTGACTCCCGTCCTCTCGTCCCGCCAGGCGTCCAATAGTGGCACCTGTCGTTTCAGGCAATCAGGTGACAGGTAACCAGACCCGGTGCACCTGATTGGCTGAGAGGCGGGTCAGTGTTAGGGAAGCTACGTATTCGCTTCCCCAACACAACACTAAGTAATCAGCGAACACACAGCAGTGCGCCCACTGTTTACCCTTTTGGAAGCCAATAGAGCCCACGGCTCTAATCAGGAAGCCTATTAGAGCCTATGGCTCTAAACAGTCGCTTCCAAAAAAAAAACGCCGCTGTAATTCATATGCCCGGCACCCGACAAGGGGCCGGGCACATGAATAGGGGGCAGCAGCGGTGACCACAGATAAAATTCATGCATTGCATGAATCTATGTGAGAGAGCAGAAGAGGGGGGGGCGAGCAGGAGAGGGGGGGCGGCGCTCCTGCGCCCTTTATGGACGCACCGCCACTGTTCCCTATACCACAGCAAATATTTACTTTTTGAGTTCAGGTCTACTTTAAGGACAGCTCCACTTTAAATAATGTTGAAGCCAACAACCCCCTCCCAATCTGATGTATACCACCCACTACTGTCTTCAGATCAGTGAATTTATTCTTCGCTGGAAACGGTCTAAACCATCACAGGCAGCTTCAGTCCTCTTCAATGAGGTTCCCTTATGCAGCATACTGAGCATGCATAGCCTTTAGTACACAGGCTTTAGGCTCCATTCACACTTTGGAGTGCAACTTTGATGCAACTTTGACGCAACTTTGGATGGATGCAACTTGGACCAGTGATAGGCCGGTTTCACACTGAGGCGGTGTGTGCGGTCGGGATTGCTGAGGTATTCGGCCGCTAGCGGTGCGGTTTTAACCCCCGCTAGCGGTCGAAAAAGGGTTAATACCACCCGCAAACCGCGGCTACAGACGCGGTTTGCGGGCGGTATTACCGCGGTGTCCCATGCATTTCAATGGGAAGGAGCGGTGTAGGAGCGGTAAACACACCGCTCCTCTCACCGCTCCAAAGATGCAGCTAGCAGGACTTTTTTTACTGTCCTGCTAGCGCACCACCTCAGTGTGAAAGCCCTCGGGCTTTCACATTGGAGAGACAGCAGCTGCTGTTTAGGCTCGGTTTTAGCAAAATAGCGCCTGCAAACCGCCCCAGTGTGAAAGGGGCCATAATGGACAACTGTTGCATAACTGGTGCATTGCATAACATTCAGGTCCAACTTTAATGCAACTTCTGAGGGTTAACATTGACATCTATGGCTCTCAAGTTGCATGAAAGTCAGACCAAAGTAGCGCATGAACTACTTTGAAGTTGCTGCAACTTTAAGTATGAATGGTTATCATTGGAAAACATGGGGAACGACTTGTGATGCAACTTTGATGTCCAAAGGTGCATGACAAGTCGCAACAAGTGTAGCACTACCCCCGTAGGAGCTGCTGTTTGTTTGATTTGGGTCTACGTCCTGCCTATCAACCCCTGGAAGTGGCTCAAACCTTCCCTTAGCACAACTGATATGAATAAGGAGTGTGAGACCTATTGAGTATTAGGAGACACAATCCTGCATACATCACACAATAACCTGTAAATGTTATTACCTTTGCTGGTCACTAGTCCTTCTAAGTGACAGAGATACTTCACACAAGTTATATGCTTAATCAAAGGTACCTTTACTCAGTATAAAAGGGAAGGGTAAAGAATCACATTAATACACACAGTTGACTCTGCATGCGCATTGCAGAGTCAATAAACCAATAAGGATAGGTATCACTGAGATTAGGTAATAACAGGAAATAACATCAGCTATATATATGTACATGTATCTATATGTGTCTCTGCACGGCTAACTGGTTGCTCGCGAGCTCCCCCTTTGTTGCAATACCTTGCACGTGTTCATTCCCTATAATAGGTAAGCAAGGCCTATCTGCGTCCCACTCAAAGTTCCTTTCTCCAATGAAGTCTTGGCTAGCCACCGTCGGTGCACAAGTTAAATTGTAATCCACAGGGTTTCAACAAGATGCTGTAATTATCCGCAATATACCCGAGTACTCGTGTGCCTGCCACCCACTAATGACGGATGCACCAATCTCTGATCACATAGTCTCCAGTGAGATACACTAGGCCGCAAGCTGTGGCGTGATAGGTGAAGTGTGGCTGGCACTAACTAAATCACTTTCCTCTAAGGTAGTAGTCAATTCTGGGCAGGTGCCCTTCTCACCAAACAGGCCCGACTTTCAGATAGTCTCCTCTGGCTTGTCCCGGTCACTCGATCTCCACGCTTCTGCTTCAGCTGCAGTCTCCGGACTCCGTCACTAACAGCATATGGTGATGGACGACTCCGGTCTCTGCTGGGCAATCACAGGACGCTGTGGACGATCCTCTGCTGGAAATCACTCAGGCACTCCCGTAATTTAGGCCCAGGCTTCTGGCCTAATCCTTAGGAAGCAGGCCTCCGTGCCAACTTCCTGCTTGATTGAGAGCTGGATCCAGAGAGAGAGATGCTGGCCCCTCCCCTGGTTTAAGTAGTCTGCCCAGACTGCTTTGCGGTGTTGCAATGCACCCTGGGTAATGTAGTCTGTCTTTTACTAAAAGCAACAAAGTCTTTTCTCCTAGCTGATATCTGTCCCAAAGTGCATTAGTTGCATTGTAACACTTATACCACCGGAGGGAGCCGGATTCCTTCTTTCATATGGACATCCTGCTACACAAGTGTGAATGGAGGCTAAATGGAGAAGCTGTTTACCTTCCAGTCTGCTGAGGCATCTTCTCCATTAGGGCCTATAGAGAACAGACAATGCATGTGCAGTTTACCGTAACCCAATGGCTCAATGAAAAAATGGGAGCCACCCAAGCTGCTGCAGTCTACAATCATTGGAAGAGGTCAATTTGATCATTTGAGGTCAATAGTGAGTGATATAAATGGGGTGAGGAGGTCAAGGGTCAGTTGGCCCCAACTTTATATGGAGTGAAGCTGTCCTTTATGGGCTCACTTTAGAAGTAAGGTTCAGTGTTAGGATTGGGAAGGAAGTTAAATATCAAGAGTCAGGCGATGGATTAAAGCGGTAGTAAACCCTCCTAAAGAAAAACGATTTTAACAATATTATAAGATAAATATTCATTTTGATTCAAATGGGCACCATGAGTAAGCATAAGAATAGTTCTTACTGTAAATATTCTATATATCCGAAACACTGCTTCTTCATATTAGCTGGCACCATCTCAACTGTGGTCTTCCGCATCTGAATAGTTATTTATTTTCCGCCCGCAGTACATTTTTGTCTCCGTAATCTTGCGCATGCGCAGTAATTGCATTATCCAAGCCTCTCTTTCGTTTCCGGTTACTACGGAAACGAAGCATAGCGAATCGGTGCTTGCTTACTCCAGAAACAAGGTAATGCAGTAGGGAATTAGGAGGAAGCATCGCAGGATGTCGGGGCTGACGTCAACAACAGGAAATGATGCAGCCCCGACAAAGACACAGCATTTTTCTGGCAGGGTCTTGGCTTGCCGGAAAGATAGAAGATACGGCGCATGCGCGGGCAACATCATCACAAACAAATATAGCGAAAACTCGCAAGGCAAGCAGGTAAAGACAAAATGAGTTATGGGAAATTATTTTAAACACTGCAATTGATAATTTAATAGAAAGTCATAAGAATGGGTATACAACCATTTAACCACTTTGCGCCCGGGCAATGCTCAAAAGACGTCTGCATTGTGGCGCTCAATTGCTGGGAGGACGTCCATGGACGTCCTCCTGTTTAGTTCCGCGATGCGTGCCGCCGCGGGCGCGCATCGGGGAAAAGCTGCGCCCGTCGTGTCATGCGGGTGACGATGCATATGCCTGGCGGCCGCGATGTCCGCAATCGGCTGTCACAGAGCCAGGGACGTGGATCTGTGTGTTAACACACAGATCCACGTCCTGCTAGGGAGAGGAGACCGATGGTGTGTCCCTTGTACATAGGGACAACCATTGGTCACCTCCCGTTTTGTGGAATAGCCTCCCTGTCGAGCTCCAGGAGGCCCCTACTATTCCGGTCTTCCGCGGGTTACTGAAGACTTGGCTTTTCACGCAAGCCTTCCCTGCGTAGCCTCTCTCTTCCACCCTTTCTGCCACTCTGTGCTGCTTCTGGTTCCTCTTTTCCCAGAAAATCTGCTATGCGCGTCGGGACCCTTCGGGTAAGACCGCGCTATATTAAGATACCTCTCAACTCAACTCCCCCAGTCAGTCCCCTCCCCCCACAGTAACAATCACAGAGCAGGGAACACAGTTAACCCCTTGATCGCCCCCTAGTGTTAACCCCTTCCCTGCCAGTCACATTTATACAGTAATAAGTGCATATTTATAGCACTGTTCGCTGTATACATGTGAATGGTTCCAAAAATTTGTCAAAAGTGTCCGATGTGTCCGCCATAATGTTGCAGTCACAATAAAAATCGCAGATCGCCGCCATTACTAATAAAAAAATAAAATAAAAAAAATGTCATAATTCTGTCCCCTATTTTGTAGGCGCTATAACTTTTGTGCAAACCAATCACTATACGCTTATTGCGATTTTTTTTATACCTAAAATATGTATCGGCCTAAACTGAGAAAAAAAAATAGTTTTTTTAATAAAAATTGGGATATTTATTATAGCAAAAAGTAAAACATATTGTGTTTTTTTTTCAAAATTGTCAGTCTTTTTTTTTTGTTTATAGCGCAAAAAATAAAAACCACAGAAATGATCAAATACCACCAAAAGAAAGCTCTATTTGTGGGGAAAAAAAGGACTCAATTTTGTTTGGGAGCCACGTCGCGCGACCGCACAATTGTCATTCAAAGCGTGACAGTGCTGAAAGCTGAAATTTCGCCTGGGCAGGAAGGGGGTTATGTGCCCAGTAAGGAAGTGGTTAAGTGAGTACTGTTGGAAGCCGCTAAATGTTAAGTATTATTGCTCTATGTATACATATATCCTGCGTTAGGGAAAAAAAATCAATGACATTGTAGTACTACATACTTTCATCACAGAATACATGCTAATTAATACCTACAAGGTTTTGTATGAAATATTTATTAAAGCCCCAGCTGTAAACGCTGGTGACGTTCAAAACAATGTGTTAATCCACAGGCGGAAGCGTAATCACTGCCACTGCTAAAACCAAGAGATTCAAATATCTTTCTAGAACAAATGCAAACTGTGATCTGGATCTTCATCAGGATCATGAAGACCCGCAGTTGATTTCTCCATGCTAAACAAATCGCCATTGAAATGTACGGAGGACGAGCAATGAATCCACAGAGAGACATCTTCAGACCTATGGACATAGTTTTAAAGGGAATAGTGGATGTCGCACCTAGTTCCAACCAAGGACCAATCCTCTATTATAAATCGACAAAAAGGAAAAAAGGAGGTCTTCTTAATCATGGCATAGAAGATAGAGTGATTGGGCCGAGCAGGTCTACAGCTTATTTATCAAATTGCTTTACTAGGGACATTGTTTTAATGTGGATTTTTTTTTTTTTTAACCACTTGCTTACTGCCCATTTAAACCCCCCTCCTGCCCAGACCAATTTTCAGCTTTCAGTGCTGATGCACTTTGAATGACAATTGGGCGGTCATACAACACTGTACCCAAATGAAATTTTTATCATTTTTTCCCCACAAATAGAGAATTATTTTAATGGTATTTGATCACCTCTACGGTTTTAATTTTTTGTTAAAAAAAATAAAAAGTCAGATTTTAAAAATATATATATATATATATATGTCGCGGGTATGTACTTTCCCGGGTGTAATTTGAACTTGGCAGAGACATCAGTGATGAGTAATTCCCTGCAGCCCAGCAGGTGGCGCTGTCGCCCTGGGCTGGGGTTGAATCATTGCTGTGTTTCGTGCCTCCTTTTTGTCCTCCCTCGGCAGCGGTATGGTGGGCGGGGAACCTGATGTGCTTGCCGGGAGAGGGTATAAAGGGGCTGGCCATCTTTGTCACGGGGTCGAGTCCCAGGCACCTTCAGCCTGTGGGCGGTGGTTCGTGTCGGTCCTCTAGGCGGGCCTAGGCATAGAGGACAGCCGGAGGTCGTGTTCCATCCCAGGCACCTTTAGCCTGGGGTGAGGTACTCGGATGGAGGTCTGGAGCTCAGTGCCCAACACTGAGTTCCGCGAGGGAAGGAGATCCTAGGGAACCCAGGGGTTGGGAACCCGAATCTGGAAGGCGTAATGGACCGGGGGGAGCTCCTCACTTGAAGACCTGGTGCAGCATATTGCCAGTGACGGGTGAGCCTTTCATCGGAGACCGCCTGGAAGGAAATTCCCCCCTCGCTCGGAGACCGCAACCCACTTTCAGGGAGGAAAGTGGAGAACACATTGTGTCTGGGCCTATTCGCATCCACACCTCCTTTTCTGTTCTGTTTCTACAAGGGAGTTCAACTGATTGTGTTCATTCGAGAAGAATAAAGGAGTGTTGAACTTTAATGGTGTGGGGCTCATTTCCTGACAGATATTGTTCAAGGTAACTCTCGGTGGAGGCTCCAGGTGCACAGCACTGACCCGAAGGTAAAGGAACTTTGCTTATACCACACTGAAACCTGTGGTGAAGGCCAGGCGTGGTGTCCCCGCTCCCTTCCCCTCTAAGGTACTCCTAGACAAGAGAAAAGACGAGCTGAAGACAAAGAGGGGAGTGAGGAGGGCGCTACACGTGGGGGCTCGGGTCCGGCATAGTGTTTGTGCACCACGGAATTGAACGTGTCTGCTGGAAGAGTTACGCGAGTAGGCAGGTCTTCATTGGCCGAAGTGCATCCCTGTGCTCGAAGTCGTGGACATGACCCATTGAAGGGAAAGGCCCGCGCAGAAGAGCGAGGAAAGGGGGAAGCTCAGCCGTGTGAAGTACTACACGTGGGGGTTTCTATTTGCACTGCGCCACCAGGCACACCCCCACCGCTTAGTTCGTGGGCGTGACTCAAAAAGGAAAAAAAGAACAAAAGCCCGCAAACTGGAGCAAAGGGGAGGAGTCCAATACGTGTGAAGGACTACACGTGAGACGTTGGTGCAAAAACTTTGCAGTGTGCGATGGATCAGCAACAGGTCGCCATGTTCGGACATACATCGTGGATTCCAGTTCACCCTTCCACCACGACATTGACTGCTGCTGCTCCGGTAACAGATACGGGGATCCGGCTAAAGCCAAGGGGTCGATTGGCCCTGTATTCGTGCATGGACGTTGAGGCCCTGGGTGTGATTTGTCCCGGCTGTTCGGGACTGGTGTGCCAACTGAAGCCATTCGGGCGATGTGAGGCCTGTGGGGAGTTTCTGTTTGAAGTGGATCCGGCGGTTGAGAAGCCGAGAACTATCTACCCCAGCCGTGCTGCGGGCAACACCACTCAGAGAGGAGGAATCACTGCTGTGACAGCCATCTCTGCGCACACTGCAGCGACCGCGGAGGAGGTTGTGAAAACTCAACGGGAGAAATCCGAGGATGCTGACTCGGTCACCACTGTCTCGCAGCGTCCGCCACCGAAGAGAAAGACCGGCATGGTAGCCCCGACCAGCGGTTGTGGTGGACCGTCTCGCCCGCTTACGCCCGGCCCGGATGGATCCGTCGACAAGAGTTCCGGACGTCCCATTTCAAGTAAAGGCCGAGGTAAGCCAGGCGGAGAGATTTGGTGTGTGGGAAGAGGTGAAAACTCAGTCTCCACTACCGGCTACCTGCCCGCAGAGGAGTGTGACACCTCTGACCTGGAGTCGCTCTCGGACATGGGAGACGACATTGCTATAGACAAACTGTTTGCCGAAAAGGGCTGGGACAAAGTACCTCTCGCTTCATCCCGCAGAACCAGGGATCCACCCATGTCTACAGGGGAAAGTACACCCCGGGTGGAGGCACCAGCGCCTGAAGAGGGGTCCCGTCCCCAGCCTGCCTCTACAACCCTGGTACCATCTGTACCCAAGACCGGGGAAAAGAGACTGTTGTTGTGGGCACCAATGCCCAGACGTGGTCAAGGTCCCTCGCCACCCGGACTCAATAGTTTTACCTGGCGAAGGGGAAAAAGCTACCATGCCTCCTTTGGCGAGACTACAACGCCTATTTGGCTAGAAGGTTGCTGCAGAGTACAGATGGGAGTACCCGTACTTGTCTAAGGAGTTGCTCTATGAGGTGGAAGTGTGCCGGGAGCGTTGGTACAATGACTTTGTGTGGACCCACCTTCAGATTCCACACGCGCGCAGGTACCTGGCATGCTCTCAAAAGGCCTCTCAACGTTTTAAAGACTGCAAGGCAGAGTGGATGTTGGGACGGCACATCCATGCAGACAAAGTGTTGATCCGGCGCAAGGAAGGAGAAGATGTGCAGTATTATCTGGAGACCATGGATCAACACTTGAAGCCACTTGTTCTGCCGCATCCCCGCTTTTACCTGTAGGAGAGAAAAGACTCCATTCTTGTTATGCTGCTGAACTTTCTGGGGCCCGTTGCTTTTGTGCCCAAAGGAATGAAGGACTGTTCCTGTTGTTCTTCACTTTTCTGCAAGAGATCATAGACTCTGGGGTAGATAGGGTCAAAGAGAAGAGGAAAAGTTCCACGAGTGCAGTTACTGCGGTGCTGTCACCAGGTGGCAGTGTTGCGCAACGTTAAACACTTTTCACGCACTCACTCTTTGGAAAAAAAGGGATTTCTTCCAGGAGAAGTTTTTTTTCTCTCACACGAATACATGTGTCAGGGTTATGTGTGCTAATCCCTTTTCTTTTCCCTCTGCAGGAGAGCATCCCATCAAGACCACTGAGTATGGGGTGGGTCTTAGTCAGGATGGGTGGGAAAAGTAAAATGTGAATATGTGATTCAAAGTTATGGTTTAATGCTATTGTTTTTCTCCCTTCCTTCTTCCCTTTTTATTACAGGGCTCAGACACAATGTTTCAGTTGGGTAGTTTTTTCTAAAGTGTTATTTTTGTACAATTGTTAGTCGGTTTCTGGATTGGATTATGTCAGCCGTTGAGGGTATGATTTACTCCAGACACTGGGGACCAGTGTCAAACCACCAGGGGGAGAGTGTAGCGGGTATGTACTTTCCCGGGTGTAATTTGAACTTGGCAGAGACATCAGTGATGTGTAATTCCCTGCAGCCCAGCAGGTGGCACTGTCGCCCTGGGCTAGAGTTGAATCATTGCTGTGTGTCGTGCCTCCTTTTTGTCCTCCCTCGGCAGCGGTATGGTGGGGCGGGGAACCCGCCGTGCTTGCCGGGAGAGGGAATAAAGGGGCCGGCCATCTTTGTCACCGGGTCGAGTCCCAGGCACCTTCAGCCTGTGGGCGGTGGTTCGTGTCGGTCCTCTAGGCGGGCCTAGGCCTAGAGGACAGCCGGAGGTCGTGTTCCATCCCAGGCACCTTTAGCCTGGGGTGAGGTACTCGGATGGAGGTCTGGAGCTCAGTGCCCAACACTGAGTTCCGCGAGGGAAGGAGATCCTAGGGAACCCAGGGGTTGGGAACCCGAATCCGGAAGGCGTAATGGACCGGGGGGAGCTCCTCACTTGAAGACCTGGTGCAGCATATTGCCAGTGATGGGTGAGCCTCTCATCGGAGACCGCCTGGAAGGAAATTCCCCCCTCGCTCGGGGACCGCAACCCACTTTCAGGGAGGAAAGTGGAGAACACATTGTGTCTGGGCCTACTCGCATCCACACCTCCTTTCCTGTTCTGTTTCTACAAGGGAGTTCAACTGATTGTGTTAATTCGAGAAGAATAAAGGAGTGTTGAACTTTAATGGTGTGGGGCTCATTTCCTGACAGATATTGTTCAAGGTAACTCTCGGTGGAGGCTCCAGGTGCACAGCACTGACCCGAAGGTAAAGGAACTTTGCTTATACCACACTGACACCTGTGGTGAAGGCCAGGCGTGGTGTCCCCACTCCCTTCCCCTCTAAGGTACCCCTAGACAAGAGAAAATATGAGCTGAAGACAAAGAGGGGAGTGAGGAGGGCGCTACATATATATATATATATATATATATATATATTTTTTTATATTTTGTTATAAAATTTTGTAAACAGGTAATTTTTCTCCTTCATTAATGTAGGCTGATGAGGCGGCACTGGTGGGCACCGATAAGGCGGCACTGAGAGGTGGCACTAATAGGTGGCATTGATAGGTGGTACTGATGGGCACTGATGGGTGGCAATAATAGGCAGCATTGCTAGGTGGCACTGATGAGGCATTGATAGGTGGCACTGTGGGCACTGGCAGGTACCATTATACTGGCACTGATGATGAACATCTGCCTCCTTCCTCTTCGGGACCGATGTCCCTTGTGAAAGAGCCGACGATCGGCTTTTTTTCCTCCTCACATGGCAGCGTGTGGAGAAAAAAAAAAACGATTACTGATTCTTTGTTTACATCACGTGATCAGCTGTCATTGGCTGACAGCTGATCACGTGATAATGGGTCGGGATCGGCCCCTTACTTGGATCGGTGATCACCCGAGTCTCAGTGACTCGGGTGATCACAGCGCGTGCCACGCGCGCCCTGCAGGGGCGCGCAGGGAGCGCGCGAAGGGGAGGCCGTCTGTTGACGGCCTCTCTGATTTTCAGGTCCGCACTGAAGCCGTCATTTGGCTATAGCATGTGCCTCAAGTAGTTAAATGAGAAGTTTACTTAACCCAACCAGTCAACAGGTTAATCTCCTTTCTTTGCCTAAAAGGCAGTGGCTAATATGCAGTCTGATTTTTGAAATTTGAAATTGTCTGTACCACCTCCTCTGCTTCATCACACTGAATGATAGCGCAGTTCACATAGAGCAGAGTCCATATTACATCAAAGGAGCTTTCTTCAAAAAATGACCTATTAAGCTTTGACAGGTAGAAAAGGAGGAGTGTCTAAACATTAGTCCGGTTTATGAAAGTAGAAATAAACCCTCAGTGCAAATTGATGTTTTGAGTTTTGAGTCTAGGTCCATGTAAATAACTGTTATGTTTGATGTTCGATGGGAGCTTGTTGTCGGAAATTCCGACCGTGTGTAGGCCCCATCGGACATTTGCTGTCGGAATTTCCGACAACAAAAATTTGAGAGTTGGTTCTCAAATTTTCCGACAACAAAGCTAGTTGTCAGAAGTTCTGACCGTGTGTACACAATTTCGACGCACAAAAGTCCACGCATGCTTGGAAGCAAGCAGAAGAGCCGCACTGGCTATTGAACTTCATTTTTCTCGGCTCGTCGTATGTGTTGAACGTCACCGCGTTCTTGACGTTCGGAATTTGACAACATTTGTGCGACCTTGTGTATACAAGACAAGTTTGAGCCAACATCCATCGGCTTTGTTGTCGGAATGTCCGATCGTGTGTACGAGGCATTAAACAAATGTTCATACCCTTTATATAGAAAGGACAACGAGGCTGATGTGGACTATATAGGCACCTTATGTGTACTGATAAACAGTAGAAGATATATATATTTAAAAATATTTTTATTACTAAATTTATAAAAGAGAAAATTTGTACAATTCATAGAGACAAAGATGATTTTGTGACGTTCAATATATCATACCATTGAAAACAATGGAAAATAGTTACTGTACATACATATTATGCAATGCTCGCTCGAGCATTGTACAAATTTTCTCTTTTATAAATTTAGTAATAAAAATCTTTTAAATATATATCTTCTACTGTTTATCAGTACACATAATGTCCCTATATAGTCCACATCAGCCTCATTCTCCTTTCTATATAAACATTGATGGGACGAAGGCACCAATCTATATAAATCTTTTACCTACAGCACTCTAAAAATAAAAAATGTTCATACCCTTTAACAATTACTTAAAAAAAAAATTAACACTCAGGCCTCGTACACACGACCGAGTTTCTCGACAAGAACCAGCAAGAAACTTGCTGGCAGAGATGTCTTGCCGAGAAACTCGTTCGTGTGTATGGTTTCTCGTCAAGAAAACCAACAAGTAATCTCGATGAGAAAATAGAGAACCTGCTCTCTATTTTCTCGTCGAGATTCTCGTCGGCATGTTTCTCGACGAGAAAAGTGAGTGTGTGTACACTTACCTGTCCTCCCGGAAGCCTGCGCATGTTCGAAATGAATTCAACGCATGCGCGGTAGCTTCCTAGGCATAGGTAGGGTATACCAAGATGGCGGCGACGGCATCGAATGTGACGAGCGCATGCTCGTCGTAGTCGATGACGTCACCGCGTACGCTCCATTCAAAGAACCGCGGGTTCTTTAAATCGAGCGTGTGTACACTCGGCCGGGACAATTTTCTTGTCCAAGAATCTCGTCGAAAAAAACGACATGTTTTTTTCGACGATAATCTCGGCCGTGTGTACGAGGCTTTAGTCCTTTTGAAAAATATCAATGCTGTGCCCTCTCTGCTGCGCGTGGTCCGTACTTCCAGTTAGGGAGCACACATGTGCAATTGTTATGAAATTATGTTTTGGGACTACATTCTCTATAATTCTTTGCCCACCCATCACACTGTGCATCACAATTAGATGTAAAAAGTGCTTATTTGATTAAACCTAAACCTGTGCTTTGCCCATTTAGGCTAAAGTAGCGGGTTCGTTTGACTGTCCTCCCACATATCCCCCATACGTTTGCTCCTCCACAAGGCTGGATTCTGCATAACCAACAAAGGCTGTGGTCATGCCAAGGGTGCCACATATTTCAGATTCCCAAACTACCAGCCAATGCAATCCAGCTGGGCCATTGGGTTTGCTCCACTGCTGTCTGTGAACTTTTCTTAAATATTGGAATAGTGTACTGTGTGCCTACTGGTAATCCATTAGGGAACTGTACACCTGGATCCAAACTGTCAGCAGAATATGGAGACCGATCTTACAGGGAAACCTAGTGGGGCCATTTAAAAGGAAGTGTAAAAGGCAAATTTATAAAGCTCAGCAGAATGCCTTACAAATGTGATGTGTGCTCCACTGACTCCAGTAGTGCAAAGTTGGCAGAACACAACAAAAATGTATAGGCGGAGTAGTAAAAAAAAAAAAAGAAGCTGGGCAGACAGTTGACCTTTTGTATCGGCCTTTCAAGCACGTTCTGCAGTGCATTTTGCGTTTTACGGCCCCATGGTCCTGGGGAAAATACTGCAAATAAGCATTTAAAATACTTGATTTTAATGTGTTTTTTTACTAGAATTTTTTAAGTTGGTGACGGGGTGTCTTTAACCATGTGCTAAAAGCACAAAAACTTCCTGACTGAATGTGGTTATAACAAGCTTATGGCTGCAGCCATGAGTTTGGTGTTATATTTTACAGCCGGCGACAGATTTACTATAGTGAGAGGGGACAAGCCCACCCCCTTCCCGCGGTGGTTGCCAGACTCTCCTGGAGCCCAGCACCATGGTAAATGGACGAGATTGCTAGATACAGAGGAGATCAGGCAACATCTTTTCCCCAATCTACTCTGTGACTAAAGCTGGATACACATTCTACAATTTTCTTTAGATTTTTATCCTTTAGATTTACCAAAACCATATAATAGAAGGGTCAAACCTAAACACTTTCAATTTGTACACAATCAGACAGGCCCTTGCACTACATTGTTGAAGGTAAATCTAATGGAAATTGAACAAAAAAAGTTGTATAGTCTGTATCCAACATTATGAAGCTGGAAGCAAAAATGACTTTATCGATTCCGCTTTCAGAGTTGTCATTCCAATCTGTGTTTAATTAGCTGCACTGTAGGGTAGGAGAAACAATACGTATCTAAAATAAACAAGTTTCTCTGTATTGAGTACTTGTCACCTGCCCAACTCTATCAAGTAGGGGGCTTTTCGTGTTTGTTGGCCGACAATTCTTTGCCGTTTGTATGCAAGACAAGTTCATGGCCAACGCCCTTGGGACAAAAGTCCTACGCTTTGTCCGCGGAAAATCCGATCGTGTGTATGAGGCTTTACGCATATTTATTGTCCTGATGTCTAACTCACATGTACCTATATTGGGCATATCAATTTATGTAATTTATTTGTATATTTACTAGTGTTTATTCACTTTTTATTGATACACATTACGTTGTGTTCATATTGGGTATATTTATTTCCATACTACTGTTTACCCACCTATTGTCGATACACAATATAGTGTGTTTATATTGGTTCACACACATATACCCAACTAGCGCTGCACTATTTTTAATTTTCAATAATTTTTATGTAGCGACCTCACCCCTCTCACCCCTTCTTCTTCTCGGCTTGTTGTCTCGTCTAGGGGGGAGTATGGGAGGAGGGATGCGATACACCACGGCCCATGTCCTCTTTTGGATAGAGGTGAAGGCCAGAACCTATTTTACCATCGGGTTGTGTGTATAACCAAGAGCCAAGTCTTTTCTGTAAATGACCCCCTCTGCTCCCAGTAACTGGAGTTCCACACCACTGAAAAGGTCCAACTCGTATTTATTCTCCAACAGCAATAAATCGTCACTTAGCACAGACAGGTTGTGACCAAAGAACAGTTCAGTATAGGTGGGGAGTAGGTCGAGGCACAATCCTTAGGTAGAAACCAACCATTGTGGTGTCACCAACGGTTATGGCGCACAGTCGCTGCCACCGACTGTGTAGAACAGAGAGTGAATTACCTTTGCTAAGCGCAGCCCCTGTCAGAGGGAAGACATCCGTCCAAGAGAGTTACCAGAGGCCCCGCCGTCACCAGCAATGCTGCACCGGACTGTTCGGAGGGGTTACGCTCCCTGGCCTCCTCATCTCAGACTCGGGCACCCAAGGCTTTAGGGCCCCTCGGATTCCTCCACCCTTGCGGGACCCAGTCGAAGGTACCGGGCCCCAGGCCTTCTCAATAGTACCTCACCCCAGGCTAAAGGTGCCTGGGATGGACTCCATCTCCCGCCCAGGCCAGGTCAAGGGCACCTGAGCCCGGAACTCCGGAACGCCGGCACCCAGGCTGAAGGTGCTTGGGCGCGACTCTGACCTCCGACTCTGAACCCCGTGTTCAGCGCGTCCGCCCCTTTTATCCCCTCTCCCTTTGCGTCACAGCAGGTTCCCCGCCCCACTGTACAAGCACCGGAAAAGGACAAAAAGGGATGCAGTCTTGCGGTGAGGGTTCAACTCCGGCCCAGGGCAACAATGCCACCTGCAGGCCACAGGGAACCTCACACCACCAGAGTCCTCCAAGAACCATAAATAAAGGTCACAGATTCCCCAAAAATCAGTGCATTGGGTCATACTACCACCCTTGCACTCCCCCTAAATTTTAACCCCTGCTACACTTATTACATTTTTAAATTCACAGAAGGAATACAATAACCACATCTTTCCATAAATGAAAGGAAACCTTTGGTACAAATGATATAAAAGAATGTAAAAGTCTGCTAGCATGGCTGAACAGACAGTGAAGTTGCACTTTTTTAATAGTATTATATTGTGTTTGTGTGCACTAAAATGTATGTCATTTTTTTTCCTAAAAACAGGCATTTGATAAATGGTTGTGCAAATATTGTGTGACAAACATTGCAACAGGCACTATTGTATTCTCCAGGGCCTCTATTTTCAGAAAATGTTTGGGGGTTCTAAGTAATTTTCTACCAAAACATGCTGATTTTAAAATGTGTGTGAAAAACTTGTAAAAATTGCCCAGGATAGCAAGTGGTTAGTAGTAAAAATGAAAGCCCAGGTCACACAAAACTCAAACAAAGTATTTAGTGATCAATGTGAAGTTTTCCCATCCAAAGCAGTTATGCCGTGTACACACGATCGGAATTTCCGATGGAAAAAGTCAGGCGGAATTTTTTTCATCGGATATTCCGACCATGTGTGTGCCCCATCGGACTTTTTTCCGTCGGAATTTAGAAAGAGAACATGTTCTCTTTTTTTCCGATGGAAAAAATTCCTAACGGAAATTCAGTTTGTCTGTGTGTACAAGTGTGTTTGTCTTCATTTTTATCGGCTCGTCGTAGTGTTGTACATCAACGCGTTCTTGACGGTCAGAATTTGGTGTGACAGCGTGTAGGCAAGACAGCTTGAATGGAATTCCGTCGGAAAAATCAGTCAGAGTTTATCCCGACGGAAAATCCGATCGTGTGTACAAGGCATTACTGTGTGCATTTGATAGCAGCTAGCCCGTCTTTCCATGTAGAGAAGAGCTTCATACATCAACAGAGCAAGAAAGACCTTGAGAAGATCCTGCAAATAGCTTGTCAGTGGGTGACACACACGTCACACTGTATATTCATGTATAGTCAGGTTAGCAGAACATACAATACACAATGCTAAGAGAGCTTTTACTTCAGCAGAAATGTAGTACACATCAGTACAAATCTTTTATCTACAACGCTTGTCAGAATACTAGTGTCTGAAATAGGACTTAGAAACAGGACGTCAGGCCTGGAGATACGGCCCAGGTATTTAATGGGGGAAAAAAAGCACTCATTTAATTAATATTATGTTATCAGAGACTTTTTTATTTGTGTCACAATGAGTAATTATTATTTATTATTAGTATTTATTTATAATTATTTATTCCAGAAATCCTCCTTTTGTCCAGAAAACTCCATGTTATGAAGTGCTATGAAATGGCAATCTCTACTAGGCATGGAAAATGCCTTCAGATTTTTAATTACAGGTCACACTATATGCTGTATTTAAAGTTTTTTTAATATATCAATAAATACACTATATTTGTCAAAAGTATTGGAACGTCTGCCTTTATGCCGCGTACACACGATCGGTTTTTCTGATGAAAAAAGACCGATAAACTTTTTTCCTCAGACAAACCGATCGTGTATGGGCCCCATCGGTCTTTTTTCCATCGGTATAAAAAAATAGAACATGTTTTAAATTTTACCGATGGAAAAAAAACTAAAGCAAATTCCGATCGTCCAGCGGAGAAAAAACCCACGCATGCTCAGAATCAAGTCGACGCATGCTCAGAAGCATTGAACTTCATTTTTCTCGGTTCGTCTGAGTGTTTTACGTCACGGCGTTTGGGACGGCCGTATTTTTGACTGATGGTGTGTAGGCAAGACTGATGGAAGTCAGCTTCATTGGATTTCTGATGGAAAAATCCATCGGATATTATTCCATCGGAAATCCGACCGTTCTTACAGGGCATTACACGCACATGAACCTTAATGGCATCCCAGTCTTAAGCCTTGTACACACGGTCGGACTTCAAACAAACTTTTCTGTGGATTTTTGTCCGAAGAGAGTTGGCCGGGCACACCCATAGCATACACACGGCAGGACTTTTCTGCAAACTTTCCCAAAACTTTCCCAACATCACGTGGTTTTTCTGCTCTTTACCGCCACCCTTTGGTCAACTGTTGCTATTGTTGGTTGGTTTTAACATTGGTTCTGGGCATGCGTATTTGTACTTCAGACAAAAGTCTGATGGATTTCTGTACACACGATAGGACTTTGCACTGTAGGACTTTTGTTGCCAAAAAGTTTGTCCGTTTGCACAGCGAACTTTTGTCCGATGAAAAACGAAAAAGTTTGTTTGATGGAGCGTACACACGGTAGGATTTTTTTGAAAACCTCCTCATTTTGAAGTTTGTTGTCAAAAAGTCTGACCGTGTATATGGGGCTTATGTCTGTTGGGTTCAATATTGAGTTGGCCCACCCTTTTCAGCTATAACAGCTGATGCAAGCCTGTTTACATCTGCCTACCCATATACAGGCAGTCCCCGAGTTACATACCCTATATTACCAAAAGTATTGGGACACCTGCCTTTACACACACATGAAATTTAATGGCATCCAAGTCTTAGTCCGTAGGGTTCAATATTGAGTTGGCCCACCCTTTGCAGCTATGACAGCTTCAACTCTTCTGGGAAGGCTGTCCACAAGGTTTAGGAATGTGTCTATGGGAATGTTTGACCATTCTTCCAGAAGTGCATTTGTGAGGTCAGGCACTAATGTTGGACGAGAAGGCTTGGCTCACAGTCTGTGCTCTAATTAATCCCAAAGGTGTTCTATTGTGTTGAGGTCAGAACTCTGTGCAGGCTACTCAAGTTCGGCCAGTCAAGTTCTTCCACCCCAAACTCGCTCATCCATGTTTTTATGGACATGTGTCATGTTGGAACAGGAAGGGGCCATCCCCAAATTGTTCTCACAAAGTTGGGAGCATGAAATTGTCCAAAATATCTCAGTATGCTGACGCCTTAAGAGTTCCCTTCACTGGGACTAAGGGGACAAGCCCTACCCCTGAAATACAACCCCACACCATAATCCCCCCCTCCACCAAATGATTTTGACCAGAGCACAAAGCAAGGTCCATAAGGACATGGGTGAGAAAGTTTGGGGTGGAGAACTTGACTGGCCTGACCGCAACCAGATAGAACATATTTGGAATGAATTAGTGCGGAGATTGTGAGCCAGACCTTCTCGTCCACATCAGTGCCTGACCTCACAAATGGGCTTCTGGAGGAATAGTCAAACATTCCCATAGACACACTCCTAAACCTTGTGGACAGCCTTCTCAGAAGAGTTGAAGCTGTTATAGCTGCAAAGGGTGGGCCAACTCAATATTGAACCCTACGGACTAAGACTGGGATGCCATTAAAGTTCATGTGTGTGTAAAGGCAGGTGTCCCAATACTTTTGGTAATATAGTGTATGTAACTCGGGGACTGCCTGTATATGGGTAGGCAGATGTAAACAGGCGTGCATCTGGTTACTTCTGAGTCTGTCTAAGTTAAAAAAGAGGAAAAGGTTTACATACTTTTCCATTAATTTTTTTTGGACCTAAAGTAGATGGAACGGAGGTAAAAGAATTTAAACAGGTGGACATTAGTTTACATCTGCCTGCCCATATATCCAACATTGATCCATTTGTTTACAATCACAAGCTGGAGGAAAAAAAGCTGAAGAAGTCCAAATCTCAACCCGATAGAACATCTTTGGGATGAATTACCCTTCCAAACTTCTGTGCCGGTACCCGAGTTTGTGTATCCCAGACTCTTATCGGTCTTACAATGCTGTTACTGTAAAGCCTTGTACTCGGCACCCAGTTACAAGCAATGGAAGAGGTCACATTGCCTTGGTAAAGGAACCCAGTGCACTGATTTGTGACTCATTTGAAAATGTACAATTAAGGTAATATATCCTTAATGATGAAATTGGTGTGCTGGCAGCATAAGTTTCAACTGTTGATCATGGGGCATAATTGCCAACTCTATTGGATTTGCTGGGACAGTCCTGTGTTTTTTTGTTTTTTTTTAACTTTAAACTTTTTCTTAAGCCTCGTAAAAAAAAAACTTTGTTTTTCTCAACGAGATTCTTGTCAAGCTTGACGGGATTCTTGTCAAGCTTTCCTTACATACACACTGTCAATTCCAAATCTCGTCATTGTAAAGCGCGGTGACGTACAACACGTACAACGGCAGAATAAAGGGGAAGTTCGATTCCAATGGCGCCACCCCTTGGGCTGCTCTTGCTGATCTCGTGTTACCGCGTGTTAGTAAAAGTTTGGGGAGAGACGATTCACACTTTTCAGTCTTCGTGCTCTTCAGTCCCTTACAGCGTGACGAATGTGCTATCTCCATTAAGAACGCTCGTTTTACCAGAAGGAGCGCTCCCGTCTCATACTTGATTCTGAGCATGCGCGATTTTTTAAGACTCGGAAAAGCATACACACGACCGGTTTTCTCGTCGGGAAACAGGCCGACGAGAATCCCGACGAGAAAAACGAGAATCCTGATGAGAAAATAGAGAGCAGGTTCTCTATTTTTCTCCTCGAGATTCCCGGCAGTTTTCTCGACGAAAAACCATACACACGAATGGTTTTCTTGGCAAGAAAGCTCTCTCGGCAGTTTTCTTGTCATTTCTTGATGAGAAAACCGGTTGTGTGTATGTGGCCTTATGCCGCGTACACACGACCGTTTTTAATGTCATTGAAAAAAACGACGTTTTTCTCGACGTGATTCTTCTCAAGCCTGCCTTGCCTACACACTATCACGAAAAAAAATGCTCGAACAAAGCGCGGTGACGTACGAAATGTAGGACGGCACTATAAAGGGGGAGGTTCCATTCGGATGGCGCCACCCTTTGGGCTGCTTTTTCTGATCCTCGTGTTAGTAAAGTTTGGTGAGAGACGATTCGCGCTTTTCAGCCTCGTGCTCTTCAGTCCGTTACAGCGTGATGAATGTGCTATCTCCATTACGAACGCTAGTTTTACCAGACAAGCGCTCCCGTCTCATCACTTGCTTCTGAACATGCACATTTTTTTCACGTCGTTAAAGCCTACACACGGCCGTTTTTCATGACGTGAAAAATGACGAGAAAAATTAGAGCATGTTCCAAATTTTTAATGGCCATTTTTCACGCTGTGAAAAATGCTCTGGAGCCCACACATGATCGTTTTTAATGACCAAATAAAAAAATTGCATTTTTCTCGTCATGAATAACAGTCGTGTGTACGCGGCATCAGTGTTAGAAAAAAACATTCCAGTAGTAGTAAATACATTTAACTTGGTATTACATTTCTTATTATAGAAGTCATATTATATTGTACAATTGTAGAGTATGCAATGAAACTGCAAAGAGAATAAAATTGGAAAATAGAAATTGAAATATGAAAAATGAAAATTTACAAGGATATGACAGTCCTGTGTTTTGATAAATTGCCCCAGCATGGCTGTGTCCCAGGAATGAGCTGTGGGATTTGCATATCAATGAGCCACGGGCTTTGTATATGAATAAATCACATTATCTGCATATGAATGAACCATGGTTGCCTTGAAGAGGAGGAAGGTGTAAAGCCCCGTACACACGGTCGGACTTTTGGCCAACAAACTTCATTTTGAGCAAGTTGGACCAACAATCCGTCAGTGTGTACGCTCCATCGGACAAACTTTTTTCGTTTGGTTTTGGATTTCATCGGACAAAAGTTGGGTCTGCAAACGGACAAACTTTTGCCCAACAAAAGTCCGATGGAACAAAGTCCGACCGTGTGTACAGGAAACCATCGGACTTTTGTCCGATGGACTAAACAACTAATGTTAAAATCAACCAACAATAGCAGAGGTTGACCAAAGGGTGGCGGTAAAGAGCAGAAAAGAGCAGAAAAACCACGTGATGTTGCAAAAAGTTTTGGGAAAGTTTGCAGAAAAGTCTGAGCGTGTGTATGCTATGGGTGTGCCCGGCCAACTCCGTTCGGACAAAAAAACACGGAAAAATCAGATGGAAGTCCGACCGTGTGTACGAGGCTTTAGGGTGTTGCTAGAAAATTAGGAAGTTAGGTTTGGGTTAGAAGGCTTACTTGGTGGTAAGTTGGGCTACATGGGGTGTCCTGGAAGTGCTGACCCATAAAAAAGGTGGTAGGGAGGAAGTGGAATGACAAACACGTAGGGCATTGGGGTAGGTGAAGAAAATATTTTTTTGACTAGACGTGCATCAAAGGCAAAATCAAACTAAAGGCAAAATAAAAAAGTGGCACATATGATGCAGTCTGTTACTAACATTAACAAAGCAGATACAAAGCCGTCTTTGTTTTTCTGCTTCTCTCTTGTAACTTATGCCGCGTACACACGGTCGGAATTTCCGATGGAAAAAGTCTGATGGGAGCTTTTCTTCGGATATTTAGACTGTGTATGCCCCATCAGACTCTTCCCGATGGAATTTCCGACGGAGTTAGATAGAGAGCAGGTTCTCTATTTTTCTGTCGGAATTCCGACGGAGTTTTGCCCAGTCAAAAGTCCGGCCGTGTGTACGCAGCATTCGTTTTTTACCTGTTGATCCTGTTGTTATTTTTCAACTTTCTGTAACTTACCAAGCTGTGCAGAAAAAGTGAAAGTTATGCCTTGTACACACGGTCGGATTTTCCATCGGAATAAACTCAGACGGGTTTTTCCGACGGAATTCCGTTCAAGCTGTCTTGCATACACACTGTCACACCAAATTCCGACTGTCAAGAACGCGGTGACGTACAACACTACGACGAGCCGAGATAAATGAAGTTAAATGCTTCCGAGCATTTGTCGACTTGATTCCGAGCATGCGTGTTTTTTTCCCTGTCGGAGTTCCATACAGACGGATGGAATTTCCGATAGGAATTTTTTCCATCGGAAAAAAAGAGAACATGTTCTCTTTCTAAGTTCGTCGGAATTTCCGACGGAAAAAGTCCGATGGGGCATACACAAGGTCAAGATATCCGATTAAAAAACTTCTGTCTGACTTTTTTCCTTGGAAGTTCCGACCGTGTGTACGCGGCATTAGAGTGTTGAGACAAACCATTTGGCCAGCTTTTATTCATTTACGTAAAAACCTTTATCTCAGAGGCTTGCTGTAACTGCCTAAAAAGTGTTAGCTGAAGTTCAGCTTTAATTTGTCACTTACCGTATGTAAAGTGCATCTAAATCTACGAATCCATCTAACACTACCCTCTCCAGACAATGCTGTTGTGTAAAGGCCCGTACACACGGTCGGACTTTTTGCCAACAAACTTTAAAACGAGCAGGTTTTCCAAAAAATCAGACCGTGTGTACGCTCTATCGGACAAACTTTTTCGGTTTTCATCGGACAAAAGTTCGCTCTGCAAACGGACAAACTTTTCAGCAACAAAAGTCTGATGGTGCAAAGTCCGAACGTGTGTACAGAAATCCATCGGACTTTTGTCCGAAGTACAAATACGCATGCCCAGAACCAATGTTAAAATCAACCACCAATAGCAGAAGTTGACCAAAGGGTGGCGGTAAAGAGCAGAAAAGAGCAGAAAAACCAAGTGATGTTGGGAAAGTTTTGGGAAAGTTTGCAGAAAAGTCCTGCCATGTGTATGCTATGGGTGTGCCCGGCCAACTCCCTTCGGACAAAAATCCTATGTTCCTAAATAGATGAAGAAGCCACCTTAAGGCAGGAAGTGTGCTACTGGTCAAATCAAGATGAAATTTAAGGGGAAATCCTTAAATAAAATGTATGCAGCAATCACATTTAAGGCCCCTTTCACACATGCGGATCCCTTGAGGATCCGTTTTTGGACATCCGATTGCTCAGCGGGGATCGCTCTGTTGATCCCCGCTGAGCCGGCAGATAACAGTGTGCAGAGACGGACCAGTCAGATCTCCGCTCTCCTCTATGGGGGATCGGATGAAAACGAACCGTCTGTTCGTTTTCATCCGATCCGATCTGCCAGATGGATGCAAAATAGGGTTTGCATCCGTCACATTTTAGCGGAGGGGATCGGATTGGGGCTGATCGGGTGTCAGCGGACCTGTCACCGCTGACATCCAACGCTCCATAGAGGTACATGGAGCGCCCGTTCAGATCCGCCTGAAAAAACTGACAGATCCACTCGTGTGAAAGGGGCCTAAGGATTGGTAAGCTGCTATATATTACATTTTATTTATTGGGTTTATTACCACTTTAAGCGCAAAGAAAATCCTGACCACTGGGAGGTTACTATGATGCTTGCTATCCAAAGATCCCTAATTTATATACAGTAAATGTCAAGTATAGTATATATTGCATCAGTTTGCAGGTCGTGTGTTGGGTACACAAACCTATTAAAACCATTCATAGGCCACTATTCTCTTAGGAATTGCTTACCTCCACCAAAATTGATGCCCACAGGGGTTTGAACAGACATAATAGCTTATTTTATAGGGCAAAGTATAGTAATGTACAGTACAGAGAATAACAGCTCTACTTCATTATTGTGTGTACATGACTAAAAATATTTTACCAGCAGCTCAGAATAACAAGAAAAGTCAAATGTTGGACTGTGAGTTATATTTAAGAGACACTGTAAATGCATTAACCGCTTCCCGACCGCTGCACGCCGATGTACGTCGACAGAATGACACGGGCAGGCAAATGGGCGTACCTTGGACGTCCCTTTGGATTTGCCGCCTAGGGGGCACGCGTGCGCCCGCCGCGTGCCTCGGGAGTGTGCTCGCGGGTATCGGGAACTCTATGTTCGCCGGTGGCCCGCGATTGCGGTGTGGAGAGGCAGAACAGGGAGATGTAAACAAGGCATTTCCCTGTTCTGCCTAGTGACAGGACAGAGATCTACTGCTCCCTGTGATCGGAAGCAGTGATCGCTGTCTTGTCACTGGTAGCCCACCCCCCCCCACAGTTAGAATCACTCCCTAGGACACACTTAACCTCTTCATCGCCCCCTAGTGTTTAACCCCTTCCCTGCCAGTGTCATTTATACAGTAATCAGTGGCTATTTATAGCACTGATTGCTGTATAAATGACAATGGTCCCAAAATAGTGTCAAAAGTGTCCGATGTGTTCGCCATAATGTCGCAGTCCCGATAAAAATCTCAGATCGCCGCCATTACTATTAAAAAAAAAAAAATTAATAAAAATGCCATAAATCTATCCCCTATTTTGTAGACGCTATAACTTTTGCGCAAACCAATCAATGTACGCTTATTGCGATTTTTTTTTTTACCAAAAATATGTAGAAGAATACGTATCGGTCTAAACTGTGAAAACATTTTTTTTAATATATTTTTTGGGGATATTTATTATAGCAAAAAGTAAAAAAATATTGCTTTTTTTCAAAACTGTCATGCCGCGTACACACGATCATTTTTCCCGTCGGGAAAAATGTCATTTTTTCCTTTGGACAAGAAAAACGATCGTCTGTGGGCTTTTTGCAGTTTTTCCCGACGGGAAAAACGGCATTAATCACGATGAGAAAAATTAGAACATGTTCTAATTTTTCTCATCGTTTTTTCCAGCATTTTTTTCCACGGCAGTTTTCCCATAGGGAATCACTGCCACGGAGCCCACACACAGTCGTTTTTCTCGACAAAGAAAAAAATGACGGGAAAAACATTCGTGTGTGGGGGAACATGCCGTTCCCTCGTTTTTCATTTTTTTTCATGTCGTGATTCACGGCGGTGTTTTGACCGCCGTGAATCACGATCGTGTGTACGCGGCATCACTCCTTTTTTATTTATAGCGCAAGTTTGTGGGAAAAAAAGGACGTCAATTTTTTTTAGGGAACAACGTCGCGCAACCACGCAATTTAAAATGACGCAGTGCCGAATCGCAAAAAATGCTCTGGTCAGGAAGGGGGTAAATTCTTCTGGCGCTGAAGTGGTAAAGTAAAAATGAATTTGATCATAATCTCTATTATAGAATGCATAGATTCTACTTTCACTTTGCCACTTTTTGCGTCTTTTTGGTGCTTCCCCAGAGAGATCCCATCTCCGCTCCACAGACTGGTCCTTCCGCAGTGAGATCCCATCTCCACCCCACAGACTGGTCCTTCCGCAGTGAGATCCCATCTACACCCCACAGATTTGTCCTTCCCCTGTGAGATCGCATTTCCACCCCACAGACTGGTCCTTCTCCAGTGAGACCCCATCTCCATCCCACAGACTGGTTCTTCCCTAGTGAGATCCCATCTCCACCCCACAGACTGGTCCTTCCCCAGTGAGACCCCATTTTCACCCCACAGACTGGTCCTTCCCCAATGAGATCCCATCTCCACCCCACAGACTGGTCCTTCCCCAGTGAGACCCCATTTTTACCCCACAGACTGGTCCTTCCCCAATGAGATCCCATCTCCACCCCACAGACTGGTCCTTCCTCAGTGAGATTCCATTTCCACCCCGCAGACTGGTCCTTCCTCAGTGAGATCCCATTTCCAACCCACAGACTGGTCCGTCCCCAGTGAGACCCCATTTTCACCCCACAGACTGGTCCTTCCCCAATTAGATCCCATCTCCACCCAACAGACTGGTCCTTCCCCAGTGAGACACAATTTTCACCCCACAGACTGGTCCTTCCCCAATGAGATCCCATCTCCACCCCACAGACTGGTCCTTCCCCAGTGAGATCCCATCTACACCCCACAGATTGTTTTTTCCCCTGTGAGATCCCATTTTCACCCAACAGACTGGTCCTTCCCCAATGAGATCCCATCTCCACCCCACAGACTGGTCCTTCCCCAGTGAGACCCCATTTTTACCCCACAGACTGGTCCTTCCAATGAGATCCCATCTCCACCCCACAGACTGGTCTTTCCTCAGTGAGATCCCATTTCCACCCCGCAGACTGGTCCTTCTTCAGTGAGATCCCATTTCCAACCCACAGACTGGTCCTTCCCCAGTGAGACCCCATTTTCACCCCACAGACTGGTCCTTCCCCAATTAGATCCCATCTCCACCCCACAGACTGGTCCTTCCCCAGTGAGACCCCATTTTCACCCCACAGACTGGTCCTTCCCCAATGAGATACCATCTCCACCCCACAGACTGGTCCTTCCCCAGTGAGATCCCATCTACACCCCACAGATTGTTTTTTCCCCTGTGAGATCCCATTTCCACCCCACAGACTGGTCCTTCTCCAGTGAGATCCCATCTCCACCCCACAGATTGGTCCTTCCCCTGTGAGATCCCATCTCCACCACACAGACTGGTCCTTCCCCAGTGAGATCCCATCTACACCCCACAGACTGGTCCTTCGCCAGTGAGACCCCATCTCCATCCCACAGACTGGTTCTTCCCCAGTGAGATCCCATCTCCACCCCACAGACTGGTCCTTCCCCAGTGAGACCCCATTTTCACCCCACAGACTGGTCCTTCCCCAATGAGATCCCATCTCCACCCCACAGACTGGTCCTTCCCCAGTGAGACCCCATTTTTACCCCACAGACTGGTCCTTCCCCAATAAGATCCCATCTCCACCCCACAGACTGGTCTTTCCTCAGTGAGATCCCATTTCCACCCCGCAGACTGGTCCTTCCTCAGTGAGATCCCATTTCCAACCCACAGACTGGTCCTTCCCCAGTGAGACCCCATTTTCACCCCACAGACTGGTCCTTCCCCAATTAGATCCCATCTCCACCCCACAGACTGGTCCTTCCCCAGTGAGACCCCATTTTCACCCCACAGACTGGTCCTTCCCCAATGAGATCCCATCTCCACCCCACAGACTGGTCCTTCCCCAGTGAGATCCCATCTACACCCCACAGATTGTTTTTTCCCCTGTGAGATCCCATTTCCACCCCACAGACTGGTCCTTCTCCAGTGAGATCCCATCTCCACCCCACAGATTGGTCCTTCCCCTGTGAGATCCCATCTCCACCACACAGACTGGTCCTTCCCCAGTGAGATCCCATCTACACCCCACAGATTGGTCCTTCCCCTGTGAGATCGCATTTCCACCCCACAGACTGGTTCTTCCCCAGTGAGATCCCATCTCCACCCCACAGACTGGTCCTTCCCCAGTGAGACCCCATTTTCACCCCACAGACTGGTCCTTCCCCAATGAGATCCCATCTCCACCCCACAGACTGGTCCTTCCTCAGTGAGATCCCATTTCCACCCCACAGACTGGTCCTTCCCCAATGAGATCCCATCTCCACCCCAAAGACTGGTCCTTCCCGAGTCACATTACATCTCTAGCACACAGATTAGTCTATCTCCATTGAGATCCCACCCCTAGCCCACAGACTGTTTTTTTCCCAGTCACATCACCCCTCAAGCACACAGATTGGTCTATCGCCTATTTAGATTCCACCATCAGCCCACAGATTGATCTTTCCCCAATTACATCACAACTCTAGCACACAAATTGGTCTATTCCCATTGAGCTCCAACTCCCAGCCCACAGACTGGTCTTTCCCCAGTCACATCACACCTCTATAACACAGACTGGTCTATCCACATTGAGATCTCTCCCTCAGCCCGCAGATAGGTCTATGCCCAGTGAAAACCAACCTCCAGCATACACTATTCAATTTGTCCTCCGGACTCCTCAGTGTGCAGTGTTATGCCCTGTACACACGATAGGAATTTCCGATGAAAAAAGTCAGACGGAGTCCGTTGGGGTTTTTCATCGGAAATTCCGACCGTGTGTGGGCCTCATCTGAGAAATTCTGATGAATTCCATCGGAATTTTTAAATAGAACATGTTCTATTTTTTTCCGATGAAATTCCGTTGGAATTCCAATGGAAGTTTGATCGGAAAAAGGTCCGATCGTGTGTACGGGGCATTACACTCTCAACACACAAATTGCATATTGAACAATGCTCATGTCCTCCCTAAAGACACGTAGTTGCCAACATTTCAAAAACTTGTAGAATCACGTCAATTGTAAATGAATGTCCAACCCCTAGTTTAGGAGACCCTAAACTGACCATAAATGTAATGGGGAATTAACACTAACCACAATGTAACAGAGGACTTTATATCAACCATCAATATAAGGAGGAATTTAATACTGACCACCATTGCAAGGGGGGATTTTTTTACTGACCATCAATGTGATGATTATTTACACTGACCATCAATGAAAGGGGAGACCCTAAACTGACAACCAATGCAGGAGGGAATTTACACTGACCATCATTGCAAGGGGGATTTTATACTGACCATCAATGTAAAGCAGGATTTAACACTGACCACCAATGTAAGGGGGGCAGTTACATTGACCGCTAGTGTACTGAAGGGATTCTATACAGAACCCAAAAGAAATGAGAAGATTTACACTGACCACCACTGTAATGATAATATTTAAACAAAATCCAACATAACAGGTGGAAATACACTAACCACCAATGTAACGGAGACATTTGCACTGACCAGTAATGTAACAGGGGTATTTATAGTGACACCTTCCCCTTTTGCTAATCTCTGTATCCTTATCCACCCCTTCTCAGTTTAGTTTTGCATCCTAAATCCCTCTGCTAACCGCTGAACCCCAAACCCCCCTCTTTATCCCAAACCCCCCCTCAATGCTTATCTCTGCACCCCCCCCCCTCTGCTAACCTTTGCATCCCAACTCTTACACCTCACTTACCTATGCATGCCCCCTCTCTGCTCACCATTGCACCCCAACACTCCTCTGATCACCTTTGCACCCCAAGCAATAATTCCTTCTATGCTAACATCTGCACCCCCTCCCTCTTTAGTTGCAGACTAAATAGTACCTCCATCCGCTTACATCAACACCCCTACTTTGTCCACCTTTGCAACCCCAAAACCCCTGTTCACCTCTGCACCCCTTCTCTCTACTAACCTCTGCTGCAGCCCTCTTTAAGTTCAGTATGTGGTAGCTGGCTCAATGGCAGCAGTGCCAAGCAGGACTTCCAAGCCTCCTCCTGATTGGTTGCATCCTCAGAGGAGCAGCATTTACTGTGGACAGGACCTCAGGGGGCGTGATTAGCATGTGTGGGCAGAAGCGGATACACCGATCTGAATGTAGACACTGTGACTGTGTCAGTGCAGCCACTGCATCTGCATCCACTTCTATTTGCAGCCTGCACACAGCTCCAAGGTGAATGCAGATACAGCAAAAAGTGGCTAAGAACAGAGGAAGGGGCTCGGCACCTGTCTGAATGACTCTCTAGGCGGTACTAAAATCCCAAATATTTACCTCTGCTTCAACGGTTCGATGCATGTGAGGTTCTTCGCCAGCACTGTCATCTTCTCTCCGTCTTCTTCTGAGTGGCACTATTTGGCTATCCTGATTTGCCATTGCAGGATAATGTCACTCTCGCAGTGGAACCTTGGAACACAGGCACTCTGCTGGAATGTAAACTAAGCTGTGCATGCACAGCTCGGTGTTCATTCTACAGAAGGCTCTAAGCAGGCAGGTGGGTTCAGCTTATTGCAGAAGAGACATTGCATGTCTCTTCTGCAATATAGCCTGCCTGCTGGCTCCCAGTTTTTTTTTTTTTTTTGCTTTGTTTTTTTTTAGACTTTCGTTCTGCATTTAAGGTGACCCCACCAATGGACAGCCAATGGAAAATGTTCATCTCACCTAGGCAGGCACATGGTAACACTGATGGAGACACATTATGTAATGGGGCACTATGATGGGGACACCTGATGTAAGGGGGCCCTCTAATGTGAGGAGGGCACTCTGATGGGGACACCTGATGTAAGGGGGCACTCTAATGTAAGGAGGGCACTCTGATGGGGACACCTGATGTCACTGATGGGAACACCTTATGTAAGGGGGCACTCTGATGGGGACACCTTATGTAAGTTGGCACTGATGGGAACACCTTATGTAAGGGGGCACTCTGATGGGGACACCTGATGTAAGGGGGCGCTGATAGGAACACCTTATGTAAGAGGACAATCTGATGGGGACACCTGATGTAAGGGAAAGTGATGGGGAGACCTGATGTAAGGGGGCACTCTAATGTAAGGAGGGCACTCTGATGGGGACACCTGATGTCACTGATGGGAACACCTTATGTAAGGGGGCACTCTGATGGGGACACCTTATGTAAGTTGGCACTGATGGGAACACCTTATATAAGGTGGCACTCTGATGGGGACACATTATGTAAGGGGGCACTCTAACGGGGACACCTAATGTAAGGAGGGCACTCTGCTGGGGACACCTGATGTAAGGGGGCTCTCTAATGGGGACACCTGATGTAAGTGGACACTCTGATGAGGACACCTGATGTAAGGGGAACTGATGGGGACACCTGATGTAAGGGGGCGCTGATGGGAACACCTTATGTAAGAGGACAATCTGATGGGGACACCTGATGTAAGGGAAACTGATGGGGAGACCTGATGTAAGGGGGCACTCTAATGTAAGGAGGGCACTCTGATGGGGACACCTGATGTCACTGATGGGAACACCTTATGTAAGGGGGCACTCTGATGGGGACACCTTATGTAAGTTGGCACTGATGGGAACACCTTATATAAGGTGGCACTCTGATGGGGACACATTATGTAAGGGGGCACTCTAACGGGGACACCTAATGTAAGGAGGGCACTCTGCTGGGGACACCTGATGTAAGGGGGCTCTCTAATGGGGACACCTGATGTAAGTGGACACTCTGATGAGGACACCTGATGTAAGGGGAACTGATGGGGACACCTGATGTAAGGCGGCACTCTAATTGGGACACCTAATGTAAGGAGGGCACTCTGATGGGGACACCTGATGAATGGTAATAGGTAAAAATCTGGTTGCATAAGATGGCAATAATTTACACCATAAAACAGGCTGTGCCCCCTGAGTCTGTTTAAATGCAAATTTTCTCCTTGACTGAAGTGTACCTTTAAAATTCTCTAAAGCCTTGTATACACGACCGGTTTTATCGGCAAGAAACGATAAGAAAACTGTTGGGAGAGCTTTCTTGCCGAGAAAACTGTTCGTGTGTATGGTTTCTTTCCGAGAAAACTGTTCGTGTGTATGGTTTCTTTCCGAGAAAACTGTTCGTGTGTATGGTTTCTCGTTGAGAAAACTGTCGTGAATCTCGACGAGAAAAAAAGAAGACCTGCTTTCTTTTTTCTCATCGTGATTCTCGTCAGACTGTTTTTGGATGAGAAAACTGTTCGTGTGTATGCTTTTCCGAGTCATCAAAAACCGTGCATGGTCAGAATCAAGTATGAGACGGGAGCGCACCTTCTTGTAAAACTAGCGTTTGTAATGGAGATAGCACATTCGTCACGCGGTAACGAACTGAAAGCACGAAGACTGAAAAATGCGAATCTCACTAAACTTTTACTAACACGCAGTAACACGAGATCAGCAAAAGCAGCCCAAGGGGTGGCGCCATGAGAATGGAACTTCCCCTTTATACTGCCGTCGTACGTGTTGTACGTCACTGCGCTTAGGACCGACGAGATTTTGGATTGACAGTGTGTATGCAAGGAAAGCTTGACAAGAATCTCGTCAAGCTTGACAAGAAACTCGTCGAGAAAAACGACTTTTTTGCAATGAGATTCTCGGCCGTGTGTACGAGGCTTTAGTCTTGAAAAATGTTTTGCACACAAAGTAAAATTGCTTAAATAAAAGTTACTATTTCCAACACTCATGTATATTCATGT
This sequence comes from Rana muscosa, assembly GCA_029206835.1. Lineage (NCBI taxonomy): Eukaryota > Metazoa > Chordata > Amphibia > Anura > Ranidae > Rana > Rana muscosa. The sequence goes on from CM055123.1 coordinate 282,921,841, forward strand.
ATCAAAATAAGTAACCTGTATAACAAATGGCTCTAACTTTTAATTACTCTTTTATGCAGTTAGCATGTTACTTTTTAACAGAAAACAAAGAAAATAAAGCAATGCTTTTAACAGCTACGTGAGTAATCCAAATTTTGTTACCAGAAATCTCCAAATTTAGATGTCCTAGCAGTGGCGCTAACAAGCCCCTGTTAATTGCTATCTATCTGCCTGGAATAAAGGATTTGTCTTGCAGATAGACACAATAGTTTGTTACTGAGGGGTCAAGGCATCAAGTAATGTATTGAAACATCAGCACCCACCCCCATAATAACAGTGAACAAATTACAGCTCTCTGCCTCTGTGCTCTTGATTATAGTGTGCTCATGAACTTGCAAGCACTTAATTAAAAAGTCATATTAGAAAGGCAATACAAGTCACTGACAAAAAGGTTCCATGTTTCCTCCTGAGTAAAAAAACATTTGGAGGACTGAATAAACTGTGCAGAAATTTAGACACTCTGTCCTATGGTGGGTGAATTACAGCCATAAGTTAAACCAATATAGTAAAGGACAACCCAGGGGAAAAGGATAATCTTCAATTATAAGCACATGAAAAGTCAAATAAATGTAGCTACTTTTTTACTTTTCTGTTTGCAATTTGTAAGAAAAAGAATGCTCAATAAAGATTTGAGTCTGTAATGGCAAATCAAGTCAATTCCCAAAACGCCCTGCTATTGTGGGCTGCGGCTAACATAGCAGCAATTATACACAATGCAACTTAATTAAATAAAATAGAAGCGCCACACTTGAAGCTTGACTTTCGTCAAATAAAGGCATTGTATCAGTTCTTGTTGAATGAATCTCGGCCGCTGGTGCCACAGTGATTGCTCAGTTATGAAATATGCATTCCTACAATGGTCTAATGCAGTGGTCTCCAAACTGCTGCTCTGGGGCCGGATGTGGCCCATTTGTTTGCCTCTATCTGGCCCTTGGGGCAGTATTCCATTCTCAACTGACACCAAGGATGAAGCACCAATCTTTCCACTGACACCTGTGTTGGGGCACTATTCTCCCACAGACACCAATGATGGGGTGCTATTCCTCCGACTAATATCATCAATGAGGCACTATTTTTCCCATTAATACCAACAATAGGGCACTATTCCTTCCACTGATACCAAAAATGAGGTGCTATTACTCCCACTAAAACCAGTGATGGGGAATTGTCTACTCCCACTGACACTAGGGCATTTTTTATAAAGATATGGTGCAGTGCTTATAAAATCAATGAGTCCATAAGAAGTCAATCCAAAGACGGTGTTTAACACACTTCACATCAAAGGTGGTTAACAGAAGGTGAAAGAGGAGGAAACCCCCACCGGCACCCAATAACACGGTCACTTACCCTCCTTAATGGACCTTCATCACAAAGGTCACATAAACATTGGATAATAAAGGATGCCCTTCAATCTCCATACATCTCAATCAAGGCCAGCAAACAGGAACACAGGTGTAACTACCCCGGTCTCAGCTTTCCTTCTCCCGATTCTCCAGCAATGACCACTTTTTGTATGCCTTAGCCAAGTATGTTGTTCCTTATCCTCTTTGTTTTTTCACAAGAAAATTCCTTATCCTCTTTAACCGGTCTTCAGGAAAAAATCATCTTGACTGACTCCAAATTGACAAGAGGCACAAAATGCTTTGAGGTGTGGGTGTCCTTCAGCTCTTGCTTCTCCTGGAACACAGGAATCCCACCTTCTCCCCTGCTCCCAGACTGAGTCGGAAACACAAAAGCTTTGTGCAGTGTAAGAGAAGAGGGATTTGCTTGTGTCAGCTTTTTTACTCTCACTAGCCATAGTCTGGCCCCCCTAAAGTCTGAAGGACAGTAAACTGGCCCTTTATTTAGAAAGTTTGGAGACTCCTGGTCTAATGTAACCATGTAGTAAAAAACATACCTGGAGTTCAGTTTTAACAATCAGTAATTCAGATTTAAAACAAGTCCGCACAGACCACTATAGCTGCAGGTACTGTGGATTACTTCAGTCACAAAATTCACAGCAGAAGCATTCTCACAGAAGGTCAACATAGCATAGAAATGTTATACTAAAACCCCCATTGGCAGTCTATCAAATGTGTAGGGAATGAGGCGTTTGGGATGCAGTGGGTCTTTATATGGAATACATTTTAAAATAAATAATTCACCATTCCAAAACAATGGCCATGTTATAAATACTGTATTACTGGAGAATGGGAAACCCAAATGTAGGACAATCAGCAGTAGATGTGGCTCTGTTTAGAGAAGGTGGATGGCATATGTATTTTATAAATGCAATAAATCTTTTGACAACTCAAATCTTCTCTGGATGATTAGCTCTTGGGCAGAGGCAGAACTCTCCAGGGTCATCTTTCCTCCTCTACTTTTTGGTCTAATGCAGCCTTCACTAAATGGCGGACTGCGGTACGGATCCAGACCAACTGACAGTCCAGTCTGAACCATCAGCCTGCCAGTCTGCAGCACTGGATCCCCACTAAACAGTAGTCATTAGTTGCTAGGGACGCCAGCATCCTAGCAAAAAAAGGCGTCACATTGGCTCGCACCCCCACTCTGATGGGGAAACCTGATGAATAGGGGCACTGATGGGGACACCTGATGTATGGAGGAAGTCTGATTTGCACACCTGATGTTAGAGGGAGCTCTGATGGCGACACCTAATATATATGGGGTACTCTGATGGGGAAATCTGATGAGTGGGGGCACTGATGGGGACACCTGATGTATGGAGGAAGTCTGATTTGCACACCTGATGTATGGGGGCACTCTGATGGCGACACCTGATATATGGGGGTACTCTGATGGTGAAATATGATGAATGGGGGCACTGATGGAGACACCTGATGTATGAGATACTCTGATTTGCACATCTGATGTAAGGGGGGGCCCTGATTGGGACACCTGATGTAAGGGGAGCTCTGATGGGGACACCTGATGTAAGGGGGACACTCTGATGGAGACACCTGATGTATGGGGGCACTCTGATGATGACACCTGATATATGTGGGCACTCTGGTGGGGAAACCTGATGAATGGGGGCACAGATGGGGACACCTGATGTATGGGGGAACTCTGATTTGCACACCTGATGTAAGGGGAACTCTGATGGGTGTTGTGGAAATTTTATGAAGATGTATTTAATATGTATTGTCATAGTGTCTCCCAGTATTAGTACTCCCGCAGCCCACTCTAAAGAGCTGACTGGGGCAGGCTGAGACTGGTTGAGATCCGTCTGGTAGTGGAAAGCTTCTTGGGGATGCAGAGAAGTGTTTGCAGAGTGGGGATATGTCCGCCAGCGAAAGGGCCCCTGTGCAATGCACAGAACGATCGTCGGGGGGGGGGGGCGGGGGATGTGTTCGCTCTGCAAAGACATTGTCGGTGAGGGGATGTACACCTGTGTGTAGTGATGAGCCGAACACCCCCCTGTTCGGTTCGCACCAGAACCCGCGAACGGACCGAAAGTTCGAACGAACATTAGAACCCTATTAAATAGAATGGATGCGAACGTTCGAATTCTAAAGTGCTAATTATAACAACTATTATGCATGTTATTGTCCTAAAAAGGGTTTGGGAACCCGGGTTCTGCACCAGGGGACATGTATCAATGCAAAAAGAAGTTTTAAAAACGGTCGTTTTTCGGGAGCAGTCATTTTAATGATGCATAAAGTGAAAAAAAAAAGTCAAATATTCCTTTAAATATCGTACCTGGGGGGTGTCTAAAGTATGCCTGTGAAGTGCCACGTGTTTCCCGTGTTTAGAACTGTCCCTGCACAAAATGACACTTCTAAAGGAAAAAAAAGCCATTTAAAACTGCTTGCGGCTTTAATGTAATGTCTGGTCCCGGTAATATGGATGAAATTCTTTAAGAAAAATGGCATAGCTACCCCATGACCCCCCCCCCCTACCCCAGCCCATTACCAGCCCCTTTGGGTCTTGTATGGATATTAAGGGGAACCCCGCACATAAAATAAAAAAGGCCCTATATACTCTGAACAGCCCTATACAGGCGGTGCATACAAGACAGGGACTGTAGGTTTGTTCTTATGTAGAATCTGTTTGTAATTTTGAACAGGTACATTGTTGAAGTGTAGCTCCAGACCAAAAATCTATTTTTAAACTTTTTGGAAAACATAGGTAAGGGTTATCACCCCTGTAACATTTGTTTTGCTGTCTGTGCCCCTGTTCAGAACATTTCACCTCACTTTCCGTCCCAATGACAACTGTTTTTGAAATGTGGTGTTTTTCTTGAAACAAGGATTGCTGATAAAGCATCAGTACAGAGGAGACACCTTTCTCCCATATTTATTCTTACAGGAGAGAATTTTCCTTCCTAGTGGTAGATTTCCTCTCACTTCCTGTTGTCTTCTTGCGTTTGCAAGTAGGAGTCGTTTGTAAGTTGGATGTTTGAAAGTAGGGACCTGCCGTATATACTCTGCAGAAATAGGCCCCTTAGTTGTTGGTGTTGGCACAACACTGTAAGCACTCAGTTACTCTTGGTTGGTGCTGGAACGCCCTGCTGTCAACTATTATATCAGGAATTTTAATTACATATAATTGTTGAACAGTGGTAGTAAAAATTGGGCCTTTGATGGTGGTGCTGGTGCCACAACACTGTAAGCCCTGACAGTTACTCTTGGTGGGTGCAGCAATGGGCCCTGCTGTGAATTATTAGATCAAGAATTGTAATTACATGCCCCTGTTGAACAGGGGCTGAAAAATTGGGCCTTAGGCACTGGTGGCACAACACTGCAACCCCTCACAGATACTGTACTTGGAGCACAGCAATGAGCCCTGTTGCAAAGTATTGCTTCAAAAATTGTAATGACACGCCCCTGTTAAACAGGGGCTGAAAAATTGGGCCTTAGGCACTGGTGGCACAACACTGCAACTCCTCACAGATACTGTACTTGGAGTACAGCAATGAGCCCTGTTGCAAAGTATTGCTTCAAAAATTGTAATTACACGCCCCTGTTAAACAGGGGCTGAAAAATTGGGCGTTAGGCACTGGTGGCGGCACCCATAAACAAAAATGATCTTCCAAGCTATCATCATCAATCGTATCATTGAGGACTCAGAGGAGGAGGATAGCCAGTCAACATAACAGCACAGGCACTCAGCATCAGCATCAGTCTTGAAGGGATGTGACATGTTAAAATCAATTAGTCTGTTATATCAGCATCAGGTGTGTGGTAGCTGGTGGTGATCCAAGACTGGTTCATCTTGATGAAAGTCAGTCGATCAACCGAGTCGGTGGACAGGCGCACCCTGTGATCCGTGACAAATCCTCCAGCAGCACTGAATGTGCGTTCCGAAAGAACGCTGGATGCAGGACAGGCCAGTAGCTCAATTGCATACTGTGCAAGCTCTGGCCAGTGATCCATCCTCAAGACCCAGTAAGCCAGAGGATTTTCGGTGGGGAAGGTGTCCAAGTCTGACCTTGCCCCTAGATATTCCTGCACCATGTTTATCAGACGCTGGCGATGGTTGCTGGAACCGATCATACTTTGGGGCTGCGGACTAAAGAATTGTCTGAACGCATCGGTCAGACGGCCACCTTCCCCACCGCTCCTTCTTATACTGGCCGAAGCCTCAGCAACTCGTTGTCCAGGACCAGGAGTTTGCAACCTCCCAGTCTCTGGGAACGCGTTGCACAGACCTTTCTGCAAGGCCTCCCGGAGTTGTCTCATCCTCTGCTCCCTCTGCGACGGTAACATAAGGTCCGCAACCTTACCCTTGTACCGTGGATCAAGGAGAGTGGCCAGCCAGTAATGGTCCCTCTCCTTGATCCGAAGAATACGAGGATCCTTCCGCAGACTTTGCAGGATCAGGGAGGCCATGCAGCGTAGGTTTGCTGAGGCATTCGCTCCGGAGTCCTCTGGGTCACTAAGGACGACATGATCCGCAGCCACCTCCTCCCAGCCACGTACAAGTCCACTGGTTTCTTGGGACTGTAAATCATCCCTAAAAGACTGCTGCTGATGATGCTGAGTGCCAGCCTCCACCTCCATGCTGACACAATCCTCCTCCTCCTCCTCCTCCTCCTCCTCTTCCTGTGCGATGGGTGGGACAGAAGTAACACTGTCTGGGTAAAGGGGGCCTTGAGAGGCAAGGAAGTCCTCCTCTTCCTGCCTCTGTTCTGCCTCAAGTGCCCTGTCCATTATTCCACGCAGCGTGTGCTCCAACAGGTGGACAAGAGGTACAGTGTCACTGATGCATGCACTGTCACTGCTCACCATCCTCGTGGCCTCCTCAAATGGTGCCAGGACAGTGCATGCATCCCTGATCATGCCCCACTGGCGTGGAGAAAAAAAACCAAGCTCCCCTGACCCTGTCCTGGTGCCGTAGTCGCACAGGTACTCATTGATGGCCCTCTGCTGCGTGTGCAGCCGCTGCAGCATGGCCAACGTTGAGTTCCACCTGGTGGGCATGTCACATATAAGGCGGTTCTTGGGCAGGTTCAACTCCTTTTGCAGCTCAGCCAGGCGAGCACTGGCATTATAAGATCTGCGGAAATGCACACAGACTTTCCTGGCCTGCCTCAGGACATCCTGTAAGCCCGGGTACCTGCCCAAGAACCGCTGCACCACCAGGTTAAGGACGTGAGCCACACAGGGCACATGGGTCAGTTGTCCCTGTCGGAGGGCGGAGAGGAGGTTGGTGCCATTGTCGCAAACCACCATTCCTGGCTTAAGCTGGCGTGGCGTCAACCACCTCTCGGCCTGGCCCTGCAGAGCAGACAGGACCTCTGCCCCAGTGTGGCTTCTGTCCCCCAAACACACCAGCGCAAGCACGGCATGGCATCTTTTTGCCTGCGTACTTGCGTAGCCCCGTGAACGGCTACGGAGCACCGCTGGTTCATAGGACAAACCACAGGAAGAGGCCATGGAGGAAGAAGAAGAGGAGGGGGTGGAGGAGAGAGGTGTGTCACAACCAGTAGTAGCATTTTGGAGGCGTGGCGGTGGGACAACCTCCAACACTACTGCACCTTGTCCTGAATCCTTCCCAGCTGCCAAAAGAGTGACCCAATGGGCCGTGAAAGAAAGGTAACGTCCCTGTCCATGCCTGCTGGACCATGAGTCAGCGGTAATATGCACCTTACCGCTGACCGCCCTGTCCAGCGAGGCCAAGACATTGCCTTCCACATGCCGGTAGAGAGCCGGAATAGCCTTCCGTGCGAAAAAGTGGCGTTTGGGAACCTGCCACTGAGGAACCGCACATTGCACAAACTCACGGAAGGGGGCCGAGTCTACCAACTGAAAAGGCAGCAGTTGAAGCGCTAGCAATTTAGCCAAGCTAGCATTCAACCGCTGGGCATGTGGATGGCTGGGAGTGAACTTCTTTCGACGGTCCAGCAGCTGGGGCAGGGAAATTTGCCTGCTAGAATCGGACGTCGGTGTACTGCTAGCAGAGTGGGCGCAAGTACTTGGCTGTGACACACCTAATTCTACACCTTCATTCCTCTCAGTGCATGTTTCAGAGAGGACTGAAGTTATAGTGGGGTTGGAGATCCCAGCTGATGCGGTGCAAGGAGAGGTCCGCTTTGTTCTTTGGTGTGGGTCTTTGAGGTAGGCTTGCCAACGAGCTGCATGGCAGGTCAACATATGTCTGGTCAGGCATGTGGTACCCAAGCGGCTGATGTTTTGGCCACGCGATATACGCTTGAGACATATGTTGCAAACAGCAGCTGTGCGATCTGATGCACTAGCCTCAAAAAAGGCCCACACCAAAGAACTTTTTGAATGACGGGCAGAGGCAGCGCCCTGCACAGGCGGAGCTCTGCGGTGTGATTCCGTCGGTGTACTGCCCTTACGCTGGCCACCAAAGGGCATCCTGCCTCGTTGGAGATGTTCCTCCTCCTCATCCTCCTCCTCCTCCTCTCTCCTATTAGGCACCCACGTGGAGTCAGTGACCTCATCATCCCCTCCCTCCTCATCACTGGAGCCAATCTGGCAGTATGCTGCAGCTGCTGGAACATGACTGCCAGATTGGTGTCCTTCTTGAGCATCCCCTCTGTCTGCTCTCACGCTACTGCCTTCCTCTAGCTGGGTTTCATCATCAGACCCTTCGAAACGCTGGGCATCCTCCTGGAGCATGTACCCAACACTGTGCTGAAACAGTTCGGGGGACTCCTCAGGAGGAGGACATGGTGGGTCTAGGGAAGGAGTGACTGATGATTTGTCTGACATTGATACCAGGGAAGACGACGCTTTGGCAGCTGCTTTTCCAGTACCCTGAGCCTGGGTGAGAGAGGATGAGGAGGAGGAGGAGGGCTTGGTCATCCACTCTACCAAGTCTTCGGCATGATGTGGCTCAACATGTCCAGCTGCCGAAAAGAAGGACAAGCGTGTCCCATGGCCATGTGCTGATGACAATGCACCGCGTCCACGACCAGCACTGTTGCCCCCAGACACAGAGCCTGCTTGCCCTCTTTTATTGCCTCCTGACTGTCTGCCTCTCCTTGTTTGCCTTCCAGACATTCTAATAGATGGCCTGCACGGAGATGGGAAAAAAGCAATAAGGGCTACCTTCAGGTGTCCTTCTCTGTCCCTTGAAACAAGGACTTTCACAGTGAAAGAAACTGACACTCTCCCTACCTACAGTTTTCTGTCCCTAGAAAAAATGTTTTTTTTAATCACAATATAGCACAAGAAAAATTCACTCACTGTCCTTACAGGTCCCTGGAAACAAGGACTTGCAGAGTGAAAGAAAAAAAACACTCTCCCTACCTACAGTTTTCTGTCCCTAGAAAAAATGTTTTTTTTAATCACAATATAGCACAAGAAAAATTCACTCACTGTCCTTACAGGTCCCTGGAAACAAGGACTTGCAGAGTGAAAGAAAAAAAACACTCTCCCTACCTACAGTTTTCTGTCCCTAGAAAAAATGTTTTTTTTAATCACAATATAGCACAAGAAAAATTCACTCACTGTCCTTACAGGTCCCTGGAAACAAGGACTTGCAGAGTGAAATAAACTGACACTCTCCCTACCTACAGTTTTCTGTCCCTAGAATAAATGTTTTTTTAAGCACAATATAGCACAAGGACAATTCACTCACTGTCCTTCCAGGTCCCTGGAAACAAGGACTTGCAGAGTGAAAGAAAAAAAACACTCTCCCTACCTACAGTTTTCTGTCCCTAGAAAAAATGTTTTTTTTAATCACAATATAGCACAAGAAAAATTCACTCACTGTCCTTACAGGTCCCTGGAAACAAGGACTTGCAGAGTGAAAGAAAAAAAACACTCTCCCTACCTACAGTTTTCTGTCCCTAGAAAAAATGTTTTTTTTAATCACAATATAGCACAAGAAAAATTCACTCACTGTCCTTACAGGTCCCTGGAAACAAGGACTTGCAGAGTGAAAGAAAAAAAACACTCTCCCTACCTACAGTTTTCTGTCCCTAGAAAAAATGTTTTTTTTAATCACAATATAGCACAAGAAAAATTCACTCACTGTCCTTACAGGTCCCTGGAAACAAGGACTTGCAGAGTGAAAGAAAAAAAACACTCTCCCTACCTACAGTTTTCTGTCCCTAGAAAAAATGTTTTTTTTAATCACAATATAGCACAAGAAAAATTCACTCACTGTCCTTACAGGTCCCTGGAAACAAGGACTTGCAGAGTGAAAGAAAAAAAACACTCTCCCTACCTACAGTTTTCTGTCCCTAGAAAAAATGTTTTTTTTAATCACAATATAGCACAAGAAAAATTCACTCACTGTCCTTACAGGTCCCTGGAAACAAGGACTTGCAGAGTGAAAGAAAAAAAACACTCTCCCTACCTACAGTTTTCTGTCCCTAGAAAAAATGTTTTTTTTAATCACAATATAGCACAAGAAAAATTCACTCACTGTCCTTACAGGTCCCTGGAAACAAGGACTTGCAGAGTGAAAGAAAAAAAACACTCTCCCTACCTACAGTTTTCTGTCCCTAGAAAAAATGTTTTTTTTAATCACAATATAGCACAAGAACAATTCACTCACTGTCCTTACAGGTCCCTGGAAACAAGGACTTGCAGAGTGAAAGAAAAAAAACACTCTCCCTACCTACAGTTTTCTGTCCCTAGAAAAAATGTTTTTTTTAATCACAATATAGCACAAGAACAATTCACTCACTGTCCTTACAGGTCCCTGGAAACAAGGACTTGCAGAGTGAAAGGAAAAAAACACTCTCCCTACCTACAGTTTTCTGTCCCTAGAAAAAATGTTTTTTTTAATCACAATATAGCACAAGAAAAATTCACTCACTGTCCTTACAGGTCCCTGGAAACAAGGACTTGCAGAGTGAAAGAAAAAAAACACTCTCCCTACCTACAGTTTTCTGTCCCTAGAAAAAATGTTTTTTTTAATCACAATATAGCACAAGAAAAATTCACTCACTGTCCTTACAGGTCCCTGGAAACAAGGACTTGCAGAGTGAAAGAAAAAAAACACTCTCCCTACCTACAGTTTTCTGTCCCTAGAAAAAATGTTTTTTTTAATCACAATATAGCACAAGAAAAATTCACTCACTGTCCTTACAGGTCCCTGGAAACAAGGACTTGCAGAGTGAAAGAAAAAAAACACTCTCCCTACCTACAGTTTTCTGTCCCTAGAAAAAATGTTTTTTTTAATCACAATATAGCACAAGAAAAATTCACTCACTGTCCTTACAGGTCCCTGGAAACAAGGACTTGCAGAGTGAAAGAAAAAAAACACTCTCCCTACCTACAGTTTTCTGTCCCTAGAAAAAATGTTTTTTTTAATCACAATATAGCACAAGAAAAATTCACTCACTGTCCTTACAGGTCCCTGGAAACAAGGACTTGCAGAGTGAAAGAAAAAAAACACTCTCCCTACCTACAGTTTTCTGTCCCTAGAAAAAATGTTTTTTTTAATCACAATATAGCACAAGAAAAATTCACTCACTGTCCTTACAGGTCCCTGGAAACAAGGACTTGCAGAGTGAAAGAAAAAAAACACTCTCCCTACCTACAGTTTTCTGTCCCTAGAAAAAATGTTTTTTTTAATCACAATATAGCACAAGAAAAATTCACTCACTGTCCTTACAGGTCCCTGGAAACAAGGACTTGCAGAGTGAAAGAAAAAAAACACTCTCCCTACCTACAGTTTTCTGTCCCTAGAAAAAATGTTTTTTTTAATCACAATATAGCACAAGAAAAATTCACTCACTGTCCTTACAGGTCCCTGGAAACAAGGACTTGCAGAGTGAAAGAAAAAAAACACTCTCCCTACCTACAGTTTTCTGTCCCTAGAAAAAATGTTTTTTTTAATCACAATATAGCACAAGGACAATTCACTCACTGTCCTTACAGGTCCCTGGAAACAAGGACTTGCAGAGTGAAATAAACTGACACTCTCCCTACCTACAGTTTTCTGTCCCTAGAATAAATGTTTTTTTAAGCACAATATAGCACAAGGACAATTCACTCACTGTCCTTCCAGGTCCCTGGAAACAAGGACTTGCAGAGTGAAAGAAAAAAAACACTCTCCCTACCTACAGTTTTCTGTCCCTAGAAAAAATGTTTTTTTTAATCACAATATAGCACAAGAAAAATTCACTCACTGTCCTTACAGGTCCCTGGAAACAAGGACTTGCAGAGTGAAAGAAAAAAAACACTCTCCCTACCTACAGTTTTCTGTCCCTAGAAAAAATGTTTTTTTTAATCACAATATAGCACAAGGACAATTCACTCACTGTCCTTACAGGTCCCTGGAAACAAGGACTTGCAGAGTGAAATAAACTGACACTCTCCCTACCTACAGTTTTCTGTCCCTAGAATAAATGTTTTTTTAAGCACAATATAGCACAAGGACAATTCACTCACTGTCCTTCCAGGTCCCTGGAAACAAGGACTTGCAGAGTGAAAGAAAAAAAACACTCTCCCTACCTACAGTTTTCTGTCCCTAGAAAAAATGTTTTTTTTAATCACAATATAGCACAAGAACAATTCACTCACTGTCCTTACAGGTCCCTGGAAACAAGGACTTGCAGAGTGAAAGAAAAAAAACACTCTCCCTACCTACAGTTTTCTGTCCCTAGAAAAAATGTTTTTTTTAATCACAATATAGCACAAGGACAATTCACTCACTGTCCTTCCAGGTCCCTGGAAACAAGGACTTGCAGAGTGAAAGAAACTGACACTCTCCCTACCTACAGTTTTCTGTCCCTAGAATAAATGTTTTTTTAAGCACAATATAGCACAAGGAGAATTCACTCACTGTCCTTCCAGGTCCCTGGAAACAAGGACTTGCAGAGTGAAAGAAACTGACACTGTCCCTACCTACAGTTTTCTGTCCCTAGAATAAATGTTTTTTTTAAGCACACTATAGCACAAGCACAAAACACACTGACACTCTCCCTACCTATCCTTCTCTTTCCCTAAACTAAAGGAATCCAGGTTAAGCAAGAAAGAAATAACAGTCACTGTCCCTGCCTATGCTGCTCTATCCCTGCTCCGGAACACACTACACTAGGCCGCCGTGCTGGCGGCCTTTTATAGTGTGGGGCGTGTACTAAACACCCTCAGCAATAATTGGCCACAGGCATCCTGCCTGTGGCCAATCATTGCTCTCCTCGCTGCCGGCGCTGTGATTGGCCAAGCATGCGGGGTCACAGTGCATGCTTGGCCAATCACAGCGCCTGGATGACACTGCGATGGCGTAGTGCATTGTGGGCCGTTCGCGTCACTCGAATTTGGCGCGAACGGCCCAAATCGTTCGATCTTCGTCGAACGATCGAACAGCCGATGTTCGAGTCGAACGTATGTTCGACTCGAACACGAAGCTCATCCCTACCTGTGTGTCTCTGTGTGCCTGATCACCACATAGTGGGACACGTAGCGTACACCTGCATATAATCTCCCATCAGCAGGAAGGGTAGTAGAATCTGTGTATGCATTGTTCTATGAACAACGCAGAATAAGGATTCATACCAGCGGTGATACGGGAGCTTTTGAATTGTTATGGTCAAGGAGAGCGTCCATGGTTGAAAGCCAAGCGGCTTCCTTTGTTTAGCATACAGGGGACAGGAAAGCCATGCGGCTTAAAAAAAAAAACGCTGTCCCTGCCCAGAGATGCCCTTAGGCTCCCCTAGTCATTATTCCTTGGTTGTTTGTATAAACTAATTTCCTGTGTGGAGGTCATTTCCTGTGATTTAATTTCTCATGAAGGAAGCGATTGGCTGTTGGAGCCATCACTTCCTGTTTGTCATTGCTTTTGTTATGTTGAAATAAAAAAAGTGCTAGGCTGGGTGGAGGCCAGAAGAGCATGATGCTGAGAACGTAAGCTGTGGTGATGTCTGTTTACTTGGTGATATGCGGGAAATAGAGTGATAGGTAAGATACATTATACCATTAGACGGAATGTGTTCTTATTAGCACAGCAGATATGGTTTACGCACAGCGTTCAGCCATATTTCCATGACAGGGGGGTACTCTGATGAGGACAACTGATGTAAGAAGGTTCTATTTTCTTATATTTGAAATGTGGATGTGATTGGCCTACTTTTATGATTTATTAAAGAGTTATTCATTTGTCCTACATGCTGTTTCTGTTAAAGATAGTTGTTTGCATTCCATACAAATGCAAGAACAAATTTATAGCCATCCAAGTGTAGCGGGGTGTTCCATTTAAGGGGAGTGTCTGAGTGGTAATTAGGCTCAGACACACTGATTGTTAGGTTTAATGGACCATTTCTGTTGATGGGAGATAGAGTTGGTGTGCAGTTCCCTGTGGCCTACAGGTGGCGCTGTCGCCATGGGCCAGGGTTGAACCACCAATGCAGGGCTGCGCCTTTTGTGTTCCCTCTCGGCAGTACTACGGCGGGGGGGGAACCTGATGTGCCTGTCGGGAGAGGGTATAAAGGGGGCGGACATCTTCGGTTCGAGGTCCACGCCCAGGCACCTTCAGCCTGGGTGTGTGTGGTTCGTCGACGCCCAGACACCTTCGGACTGGGCGTGAGGAGGGTCGTCTCCGGGTGCCTTAGGCCCGGAGGTGGAGTTCCTGTTCCATCCCAGACACCTTCAGTCTGGGGTGAGGTACTATTTTGAAGGCCCGGGGCCCAGCAACCTTCGGCTGGGGTCCGCTAGGGATCGAGGACTCCCAGGGTGCCACCTTGTGCCGGGACCCGTATCTGAGATGAGGAGGCCAGGGAGGTAACCCTTTCCGAAGACCCAGCGCAGAGTCGTGGTGACGGTGAGGGCCTCTGGTAACTCTCCGGAGGGATGTTTTCTCCTTGACATGGGCCAAATACTTTAAGAAGGAAGTCCACGTTCAGGTCAGTGGCAGTGACCCTACTCTTCAGGTCAGTGGCAGTGACCCTACTTGTTCAAGTCAGTGGCAGTGACTTCATAGGGCAAGGCCCTATTCACCAGGTCAGTGGCAGTGACCCTACGCTTCAAGTCAGTGGCAGTGACTTTATTCACTCGGTCTGTGGCAGAGACCAACCTCTTTGTCTGTGGCAGAGATCGTGTGCCAAAGCTGTTTGAGAAACCTAAACAGTCTAAAGAGTTAAGCTACGTTTGTGCCTGGACCTCCTCCACACCTAAGCTGTCCTGTATCTTTGCTCCAACCTGTCTGCTCTCAAAGAGGCTGTTTATTATCCTGTGTGAAATAAATGTTGAGTTGGACTTTCAGCTAGTGTGGACATTCACATTCCTGGGGAAAACAAGGACTTACATCTATCTAAGGTAGAGGTGAGATCATTCTTGGGAGAACTTTGACTCTGGCCGGAGACAAGGCCCAAAACTAACCTTTCTCTGCCTGCGAGGAGCCTAATTTAATGCAGGTTGGGGAGAGGTGGGTGCGCGACACAAGTTTAAACTGTCTCCCCTTTTTAATGTCCTAACTGAAAATTGACAATAAATATTGTTGAAATGCTATGGAAATTGTACAATTCTCATTTTTTTTAAAGACATACAATGCCTGCATCCCATCTCTTAGCACAAACATGTGATTTGGATCTCAGCTGGAAGAACATTTTAGCAAACTGACCTTTCAATTCTTTACCCCTAGTCTAATGTATAGACCACCATAAGAAAAAAAAACTTTTTTAAGTACCAGAAATGGTATACTGCACTACACCTTTCATTCAACCTCTAAAATATTGAATTTGTAATTTTCAAAAGTCAATTGGAAAATGAACACTTGGGAGTCTAATCAATAATCTTTTGTATTTTGATCCTACACGGTCCTACCTACTTTGAGCTAAACGTTCCCTGCAACCCCCTACCGAACCAAGTGGATGATGACACTGATTGACATTTCAAATGTTTTTATGATATTGTAAGAAGAATGTCACCATGAACGCACACAATAACAGGCTTTTTATTCTCACAAATACAAATGATATTGCGTTGGCAAAATGAGAATTTATTGAGAAGTGATCCATCACACAATGAAAGGTTTTCTAAAGGTGCGAGAGCAGCTCACGATTCCACTTCTACAGCGATTATATAAAAAACTGCTTTAGTCTCTTTGAAGCTCCGAGGAGAGAGAAGGTCAGAGAATGAAAGAGAAGGTGAAAAGGGAGAACCTTTCCAATGCTAAAGAGAAACTGCAGGAGACATTGAAAAGCCATGTAGTGACAGACACTTCAAAGCGCTAGCTCTATGCCCAAGTTTTGATTAAGCCCGGGGCTATCAAAAATTGAACTGTGCAGCACATTAAACAAGTTACATATTAGCATTTGCTTTGTTCAGGTGAATAGAAATATTCCAGGTATAAAGGGAATTTTCAAACAGCATTGTCAGTGTTTGGAGGGATCTGGTGGAGAAGCAGCATGTCCATTGTACAGGTTATGGCAGCCACTAGCTAAACACTAACCTATAACCCCTTAGCGCCGACCGTAAGTACATATGCGGCCTCGGCTTTAAGGGGTTATACCAGGATGACCCCGGTACTGTTTTTTAATTGGTTTGGCGGCGGGGGAAGGAGGGCCGATCTTCCTGGGGGCAGGGGCTGTGGCCCTGTCTCCCAGAAGTGGGGAACAGTTAGGGTGACCACATGTCCCGGATTGCCCGGGACAATCCCGCATTTTGCAGGTCTGTCCCGGGTACTTCTATGCAGGACAGTACTGTGTCCCGGAATGAAACTGACACAGCCAATCTGATGCCCCCAAAAAAGGCCGCTACATCACCACTTTACTCACTGACCATACTTGTCCTGGCCGGGAATGCCTGGAGGAGCACAATCCCCGCCCCCTGCTTGTGATTGTAGAAATCCTGAATCCCGCCTCTTGTGTCCAATCACTGTGCTGTGATTCGTTACAGCACAAGCTGATTTTTGGGAAGGGGGGGGGGGGTGTCCCTGAATGGTAGTTTGGAAATGTGGTCACCCTAGGAACAGTACCTGTCAAAAACAGGTACCCGCTCCCCCCTTCCCTCTGAAAGTGGCCAAATGTGTCACCGGAGGGGGGGGGGAGACGGATAAGCAGAACTTCCAATTTTGAGTGGAACTCCGCTTTAAGTAGTGGATGTGCATGGACTATTTTTGAAAAAATAAGGATACTGTATTCTTTAACTCAAAGGCAGAGGTGGAATTTCTTGCCCCTGTCACCCATGTTTATTTTGAGTTAGTTTTAGTCATAGTCTTTTGACTAAAATGCAATTTTAGTTTTAGTCGTATTTTAGTCATCTTAATTGTTTTAGTTGTATTTTAGTCTACTAAAATAGCGTTAAAAATATTTTTGACAATGAAATTAACACTGCTAAATTCATATGAAAAACATGACTTATGCCCCGTACACTCGATCGGACCTTTTTCCGATCAAACTTCCATCGGAATTCGGACGGAATTTCATCGGAAAAAAATAGAACATGTTCTATTTGAAAATTCCGATTGGAATTCATCGCAATTTCTCAGATGGGGCCCACACACGGTCGGAATTTCCAATGAAAAAACTCAGACGGACTCCGTCAGACTTTTTTCATAGGAAATTTCTTTTGTGTGTACACCGCATTAGGAGAGTTCTCGTAGCTGATTTTCGTAGCGTTTAGAAGAGCCCCTATGTGCATAAAGCCTAGGGCAGTGATGGTGAACCTTGGCACTCCAGATGTTTTGGAACTACATTTCCCATGATGCTCAACTACACTGCAGAGTGCAAGAGCATCATGGGAAATGTAGTTCCAAAACATCTGGGGTGCCAAGGTTCGCCATCACTGGCCTAGGTAGTCCCTTAGCACTTGGCTACTTACCGTTTCTGGTGGGGGGGGGGGTGTTATTTGAACAGAAGTATTGGTAATAAGCTGCCGTGGCATACTGGGACTTAAGCCTCGTACACACGACCGAGTTTCTCGTCAAAAAACGACAAGAAACTTGCTGGCAGAGCTTTCTTGCCGAGTAAATCGGTGGTGTGTACGCGGCTATCAGGTTTCTCGTCAAGAAAACCAACAAGAATCTCGACGAGAAAAATAGAGAACCTGCTCTCTATTTTCTCGTCAGGATTCTTCATTTTCTCGTCGAGATTCTTGTCAGCATGTCTCTCGACAAGAAAAGTGTGTGTGTGTACACTTACCTGTCGCCGTGGAAACCCGCGCATGCTCGAAATGACTTTGACGCATGCGCGGTAGCTTCCTAGGCATAGGTAGGGTGTAGTAAGATGGTGGCGACGGCATCGAATGTGACGAGCGCACGCTCGTCGTTATCGATGACGTCACCGCATTCGCTCCATTCAAAGAACCGCGGGTTCTTTGAATGGAGCGTGTGTACACTCGGCCCGGACAAGTTTCTTGTCCAAGAATCTCGTCAAGAAAAACGACAAGTTTTTTTTCTGACGAGATTCTCGGCCGTGTGTACGAACGAGGCTTTAGAGTTCTACAGCAGCTGGAAAAACCAAAAGGTTTCCAGCTCTATTTATAAAAAAATAAGAAATCCGTATAATTAACTCAGAATATAACTGTGAGCTTCAAAACTCACAATGTAATTAGCTGCTATTCAGAAGCACAGTCTTACAAAGCTTGGCAAGACTAATGCACGGAACGTTACGAAACAATTGGAAAAATTATCTTTTTTTCTCTATGTTTTGTAACTTATGTCTCACACCTCCTATTAGCAAATCACACAGCCCAATATGATACATATGGAACACAATAAAAGTGTAAAATACCTGACCTCACATTAACTCTGACAAGCATATGTTCACATAAAGTCTGCGGTTATGTGGTCTCATTAAAATGTAACAGTATAAAATAGAACCATCATTAAAGAGCCAGTATATAAAATTACAGGTTAATGTATTACAAAAGCATTAAAGTGGATGTAAACCCGAAATTTTTATTTTTATTTTTTGCTGTCACAATGTAGAGTATAAGATTTCCTATCATTTGTGCCCAGTCTTGCCACAAAGAGTTAATCCAGCTCTGAGCAATCCTCTTTTATTGTTCAGTGAGATAAAACGGACAAACAGAGAAAAACCTTTGTCCGTTCCGCCCCCTTGCTTTGAGTGACAGGTTATTTACATATCTTGTGCACTAGCTTTAGACTTTTCTGGATTTGGACTGGATGTTGGTAATCATAGCAGAAGGAATACACAGGAGAAAATGCATGTTGACAAGGGGAGTGTAGAGGTGGGCGGGGAGTCTACTGACATCACGACTCCGCCCACCGAGCTCCAGACAACAGATCCACCCACAGAATCTGCAGTTTTTCAGTTCTTATAACAGACAGAGGGGAGACATTTGACAGATAAGGATACATGCAGGAGGCATCTATATCCTTATAGATCAGCACTATGGCAGGAGTTTAGAAAGGATGAGAGTGGCTTTACATCCACTTTAAGAACTGCTAAATGTATCTAAACCAGAGGTCTCAAACCTGCGGCCCTCCAGCTGTTGCGGAACTACAAGTCCCATCATACTTCTGCCTATGGGAGTCATGCTTGTAACTGTTTAGCCTTGCAATGCCTCATGGGAATTGTAGTTCTGCAACAGCTGGAGGGCCACCAGTTTGAGACCCCTGATCTAAACCCATTAACACGCTTTAATATATTGCAGTTCAAAAGCCCATAGATGTGATGGCTGTGTTATGCCCTGTACACACGATCGGATTTTCCGATGGGATAAAATCCGATGGAATTCCGTTCAAGCTGTCTTCCATCAGTCTTGCATACACACTGTCAGACAAAATTCCGACCGTCGAGAACGCGGTGACGTACAACACTACGACGAGCCGAGAAAAATTAAGTTCAATGCTTCCGAGCATGCGTCGACTTGATTCTGAGCATGCGTCGACTTGATTCTGAGCATGTGTGGATTTTTCTCCGACGGAGTTCCACACAGACGATCGGAATTTCCTATCGTTTTTTTTTCCCTTCGGAAAAAAATAAAACATGTTCTATTTCTAAACACCGACGGAAAAAAAATCCGAGGGGCCCACACACGATCGGAATTTCCGATGAAAAAAGTCCATCGGACTTTTTTCCTTCGGAAAATCCGATCGTGTGTACAAGGCTTTAGTCTACTTAAATTTTTAGGCTTTGATTCTTTTGCTTTCTATTTTTACCTGGTGATCCTGCCAGCAAGACACTTCCTGTCTTAGGGTGAAAATATTCACTGATTGTGAAGAGTTTTTACGTAGAGTTATACACCAACCTCTGAAAAAAACAATAACCGCACATGAAGATGAGCAACTATTCTTATGGCTTATTTATGACCTAGTTTTCTATTTTCTATAGTTCCTTTTAACTACTTGAGTTGCAGGTTTTACCCCCTTCCTAACCAGGTCATTATCTGCTATTGGCACTGAGCAATTACGTGGTCATGCAACGCTGTACCCAAACAAAATTTATATCATTTTTTCTTACACACCTTTTTTGGTGGTATTTGATCACCACTGGGTTTTTTATTTTGTATTACATAAACCAGTGGTCTCCAAACCTTTGTTTACCTTTATCGGCTCCTCGGGGGACAATTCCTCCCACTAACACCATTGATGGAGCATTATTCCTCCCACTGACTCCAATGATGGGGCACTATTCTTTCCACTGTCGGTAATGATGGGGCACTATTCCTCCCACTGATGCCAATGATGGGGCACTATTCCTCCCACTGACTCCAATGATGGGGAACTATTCTTTCCACTGTCGGTAATGATGGGGCACTATTCCTCCCACTGACACCAATGATGGAGCATTATTCCTCCCACTGATGCCAATGATGGGGCACTATTCTTTCCACTGTCGGTAATGATGGGGAACTATTCCTCTCACTGACACCAGTTATGGGGCACTATTCCTCCCACTGACTCCAATGATGGGGCACTATTCCTCCCACTGACTCCAATGATGGGGAACTATTCTTTCCACTGTCGGTAATGATGGGGCACTATTCCTCCCACTGACACCAATGATGGAGCATTATTCCTCCCACTGATGCCAATGATGGGGCACTATTCTTTCCACTGTCGGTAATGATGGGGAACTATTCCTCCCACTGACACCAGTTATGGGGCACTATTCCTCCCACTGACTCCAATGATGGGGAACTATTCTTTCCACTGTGAGTAATGATGGGGCACTATTCCTCCCACTGACACCAATGATGGGGCACTATTCTTTCCACTGTCGGTATTTATGGGGCACTATTCCTCTCACTGACACCAATGATGGGGCACTATTCCTCCCACTGACTCTAGTGATGGGGAGCTATTCTTTCCACTGTCGGTAATGATGGGGCACTATTCCTCTCACTGACACCAATGATGGGGCACTATTCTTTCCACTGTCGGTAATGATGGGGCACTATTCCTCTCACTGACACCAATGATGGGGCACTATTCCTCCCACTGACTCCAATGATGGGGAACTATTCTTTCCACTGTCGGTAATGATGGGACACTATTCCTCTCACTGACACTAATGATGGGGAACTATTCTTTCCACTGTCTGTAATGATGGGGAACTATTCTTCTCACTGACACCAGTTATGGGGCACTATTCCTCCCACTGACTCCAATGATGGGGAACTATTCTTTCCACTGTCAGTAATGATGTAGCACTATTCCTCTCACTGACACCAATGATGGGGCACTATTCCTCCCACTGACTCCAATGATGGGGCACTATTCTTTCCACTGTCAGTAATGATGGGGCACTATTCCTCTCACTGACACCAATGATGGGGCACTATTCCTCCCGCTGACTCTAGATGGGAAACTATTCTTTCCACTGTCGGTAATGATGGGGAACTATTCCTCTCACTGACACCAATGATGGGGCACTATTCCTCCCACTGGCACCAGTGATGGTGAACTATTCCTCCCACTGATACCAATGATGGGGCACTATTCCTCCCACTGACGCCAGTGATGGGGCACTATTCCTCCCACTGACGCCAGTAATGGGGCACTATTCCTCCCACTGACACCAATGATGGGGCACTATTCCTCCCACTGACACCAATGATGGGGCACTATTCCTCCCACTGATGCTAATAATGGGGCCACGTACCTGTACATCGCTGCCTGTTGCCGGGTACAGGGCACGTGTGTGCGCCCCCACCCACCATCACAATTTAATCACAGCCCGGAGCCCTGTGTGGACAATCAACACAGGGCTCTGTACAGAGGGGTCAACCTCTGTTTCTTCTCCTTGCAAAGCAGAGATAAGAAACAAAGAGATGTTTAGTAAAAAGCAGTGCACATTACACACATTAACACTTGTTAGGCACACAGTTAACCTCTTGATTGCCCAAGATGTTAACCTCTTCCTAGCCAGTGTCATTAATACAGTGAAAGTGTATAGTATTAGCACTGATTACATATTAGTGTCACTGGTGATGTCAGTGGCAGTTAGTCAGTTCTCCCAGCATCAGTTAATGTCAGATTACTCTCCGCACTATCGCAGTCCCACTATAAGTCACTGATCACCGCCATTCGTAGTATAACAAATATAAATAAATAAAAATTCCAGTTTATATACTAGACATGTGCACTGCCGGAAAATTTGTTCGTTATCGTTTCATTTCTTTTTTCGGGTCATTAGTTATGATCGCAATTCGTAAATTCGAAAATTCGAAAATCCGGAGTTAGTAAAAGTTAAGTTAATATTAGTTAGTTATTATTTCAGATTTTCTTGTTTTTAGATTTTGGAATTTACGAATTTTAGAATTTTAGAATATTCGAATTTTAGAATAAAAATTTGTTAAACAGGTTTTCATTCATTTCGATATTTTCAAATTAACGAATTTGGCTATACCTTTCATGCAAACCAGTCAATATGCACTGATTGGGATATTTTTTACCAAAGACATGCAGCAGAATACAGTTTGGCCTAAAGTTTTTTTTTTATTAGATATGTTTTATGTCATAAAAAGTAATAAAGCTGCGCTATGAAAAATATGTGAAAATCATAAAAAAGTGAATATATGAAAAAACAAAAACAAGTGAAAGGTAGGTGCATATAAAGCACCATATATCTTGAATCGTGCCCCAAGACGACGTCATTATATGACGAAACGCGCCAGGAGGTTTGACGTGCTAACGTCATCGGGTTGTATCCTTGCAGTGGATGGGTGTTTGCTAGCCGGCCGACTTTTTTTTACCTTGATGTTTTTAATCTGTGTAAGTGCAACCTTTATTCATTACACTTACTTTAGTTACGTTTTTACACTATGTGAGTTCCTCTTCATTTTGGCCTGTATCTGTGACCTCAAGTGATCGATCAACCTTGGCGTTTACTGTCATTTATACCCCGAATCTCTGGACAAGACCCCGGCTGGGTTTTAGCCGCAGGCTTTTATAGCTTGCTATCCGCTAAGCTTGCACTCTATGTGGTGGAGGTGCCCAAGTTTGCTCTGGTGTTGTATAGGACCGCCCAGATTCACTCTCCGTGGTTTACTGACTGATTCAAGATATATGGTGCTTTATATACACCTACCTTTTACTTATGGACTTGTTTTTGTTTTCTTCATATATTCACTTTTTTATGATTTTCACATATTTGTTTTTTTTTTTCTTTAATCTCTCTTTATTTTATTTTTTTCTTTACATATAACATAACATTTTACTAACACTTACTGACAAGACATATCCATAATACATTCATATAATAGGTGGTGGTCTCTTTGGTTCCTCCTCAGGGAGAGAGCGGGGGGGGGGGGGTAAAAGGGATAATAAAAAAAAAAAAGGGGAGGAAGAGGGGGGGCAGAGAGAGGGGGAAGCTGGAGGGCAAGTGGTTCTAGGGGGGTATATTAGTATATGTGTGTTTTCTTGTGCTGGGTGAGTGTAATATTAATTTCTTTGTGTTTTTCTTTCACTCTTTTTATATGTGTCTTTCTCTATTTTTTCTTTTTTTTTTCTTTTTTCCTTTTCTTTTTCCTTTTTTCTCTTTCCTCTTTAATTGTGTTTCAGATTTACCTCCCTTTACTTTTATATATATAGTAGTAAAAAAAATGTGTCTTCTTTTTTCTACTTTTCGTGTTTCCTTCTAACTGTATGTGTTTTAGGTGTATTCCCCTCCTTGTCTTCCCCTCTCCCCCCATCTCCA
Source organism: Rana muscosa (assembly GCA_029206835.1). Taxonomy (NCBI): domain Eukaryota; kingdom Metazoa; phylum Chordata; class Amphibia; order Anura; family Ranidae; genus Rana; species Rana muscosa. The sequence goes on from CM055123.1 coordinate 282,945,353, forward strand.
TCAAAAAAAAAAAAGGGAGAGAGATAGGGTAAGTGAGGAGGATCGTTTGCCACCCTCCGATGTTCTTCTACCATCACATTATCTACTTGTATCTAACATACTTACAAGACATACATAAATACATATACCGTATATACTCAAGTATAAGCCGAAGCGAGTATAAGCCGAGGTACTTAATTTTACCACAAAAAACTGGGAAAACGTATTGACTCGAGTATGGGCTGAGGGTGAGAATGCAGCAGCTACTGTAAGTGGAAGAGGGTCAACAATGTCCATTTGCACGCCTCACTGTGCCCATTGCAACCTCACTGTGCCAATTGCCACTGTGCCCAAACTCACTCTGCCCATTGCCACCTCACTGTGCCCATCCTTACTGTGCCAATCCTCACTGTGCCAATCCTCACTGTGCTCGTTGTCAGTGTACCTGAAATTGAGAGGCTGCGGGCATCCATTCATTGTTTAAAACTCGCGGTCTCCTCCTGGTCCCTTCCATGATAGGCGTTTCTCGGCAGACACAGTTCCGCCTATCACAAACGTTCTCTCATCCTCGGACCCAGTTTCCCAGCAGACACTGTGTTCAGTGTTCCGCCAATCACAGACGTCCTCTTGTCAGAGGATGGAAAGGCGTCCGTGATTGGCGGAACACTGAACACAGTGTCTGCTGGGATGGGTGAGGATGAGCGAACGTTCGTGATAGGCGTTTCTCAGCAGACACAGTTCCGCCTATCACGGAAGGGACCAGGAGGAGACCGCAAGTTTTAAACGATGGACGCCCGCAGCCTCTCAAAATTTTCAGGTACACTGACTATACCTCCAACATTGATCATCTGCTGTTGGGTATATCTGTGCTAACCGCACCGGAGTGCGGTACCATCTGACCAAGAACTTATATGCCATTTCCTGAATGGCTGAGCTTGTGGATGTGGCATGCGTGATTGCAATTACCGTATATATTCGAGTATAAGCCGAGTTTTTCAGCACATTTTTTTGTGCTGAAAATGCCCCCCTTCGGCTTATACTCGAGTCACCTTTTTGCGCCTGATCTCCCGGATTTTGGGGACCTGGTAACTTGGCACACATGTAGCCCCACTCTTCCTCTACAAGTGTGCAAAGTTTTTTGTCCGGGGAACCTACGGCCGGGGAGCACCGATTTTTCAAAACTGGGCACCCCTTCCATAGACTCCCATGTTAAACGGTCATTTCTCTGGTAACTTTGGGGACCCGGTACCGGCCAGTAGTAGGTCCCCTGGACCCGAAACATGGCACACATGTAGCTCTTCTTCTCTATAAGTGTGCAAAAAATTTTGTCTGGGGGCCCTACATCTGGGGAGCACCAATTTTTCAAAGCCGGGCACCCCTTCCATAGACTCCCATGTTAAACGTCAGTCTAGTCATGGACACAGTGAGGCATGGGCATGGACACAGTGAGGCAAAGGGAGGCACAGTGAGGCATGCAGATGGACACCCTAGGCTTATACTCGAGTCAATAAGTTTTCCCAGTTTTTTGTGGTAAAATTAGGTGCCTCGGCTTATATTCGGGTCAGCTTATACTTGAGTATATACAGTAGTTTCTTTATTTGTAATAGGAGGAATCTGCATCCTAATTCTTTTTCCCATTCTTTAATAAAGTAAGGGGTTGTTTTATTTTGTTCGCTACGTATTCGTTTATACATTTGTGACAATAAATGGTCCGGTTTTGATATCTTTCTGCATATTTTCTCAAATGTACTTAGGGAGTTAAGAGTTCTTACTTGGGGATCTAATCGGCTAAAGAAACTTTGCATCTGGCTATATCTCCATCCTGCCATTACCATGTCACATATTTGTCAATGCGCAGCTTTATTACTTTTTATTTTCTGTTTGTGTGTATCTCAATTTCTAGCTGCTGCTTATTGTTAGATGTTTTTGTTGCTAATTTATGTTGTTATTTTTTACAACTATTTCCTGTATGTTTTATATCAGAAAGTAGAAAAGTTGTTTCTTTTTTTCAACATTTTTGATCTTTTTTTCGTTTATATATAAAAAAAAACAAAAAACAACAGGGATCAAATACCACCAAAAGAAATCTCTATTTGTGTGAAATTAATTTGATAAATTTTGTTTAAATACAGCGCTGCATGACAACAAAAGTAGTGCAGTGTTAAATAGCAAAAAATGGCCTGATCATGAAGAAGGTAAAACCACTTCACTCTTCCCCCCAAAATACCTACATGGATGGAAAGTCGAATCCGGGAGCCAATCAAAGAACAGAAGTCATCAGAAGCCAGAACCATGACAAAAAGTTAACCTTGCTAATTTACAGATATTTAACGATGTCAGCACAAAAAGCATAATTTTTTTTTTTTAGATCAGCCCACACACGTATAGAAATAAACCTGTGCAGCGTATAAAAAGTGAAGGCTGCAATGTTTTCATTGTGCATGTTTAACTGTGGAAGGCAACGCTCTGAACGACTGTGTAGGAGGAGAGACGGGTAAAACGACTATAAAATAAGAGCTACCTTCGTGACACACCAATTTACATTCAAATACTGAATATATATAGCACTATACTGTGCAAAAGTTTTAAGCAGGTGTGAAGAAATGCTGTTAAGTAAGATTACTTTCAAAAATATATATTTTAATTGTCAATTTTTTTTATCAATTTACAAAATGCAAATTGAGCAAACAGAGGAAAACTCTAAATCAAATCAATATTTGGTGTGACTACCCTTTGGCTTCAAACCAGTATCGATTTTTACACTTGCATGCTTTGTACACTTGCACAAAGTCAGGAATTTTGTAGGATTAAAGTCAGGTGCAGGATTATCCAATTATACCAAGCAGGTGCTAATGATCATCAATTTCATATGTAGGTTGAAACACAGTCATTAGCTAACTGAAACACAAACTGGTGTGTAGGAGGCTGAAAACTGGGTGAGGAACAGCCAAACTCTGCTAGTAAGGTGAGGTTGTGGAAGACAGTTTCATGTCATAGGTCATACACCATGGCAAGACTGAGCACAGCAACAAGACAGTTATAGTGCATCAGCAGTGGCGGTGCGTCCATTAAGGGCGCACGGGCACCACCCCCTATCTCCAGCCACCCCCCCCCCCTCTGTGTATAATGGATAGATTCATGCATTGCATGAATCTATCAATGGCCGCCGCCGCCACCCCCTATTCAGACACCTGGCCCCTTTTCGGACGCCGGGCGCCTGAATTCCAGCAGCGGGGGGTAATTTTTGAAGCACCTGATTAGAGACATAAGCTCTAATAGGCTTCAAAAAAGGTGAACTGCGAGCCCAAAGCATTGCGCTCGCAGTTCACCCAGGTGTGTTAGAAAAGCAAAAGAAAATTCACTTTCCTAACCCTGAACCGCCTCTCCACCAATCAGGTGCATGGGTCTGTTACCTGTCAGCTGATTGGCTGAAAAGACAGGCGCTACGATTAGATGCCTATCAGGAGAAGGGGAGGAGACGCACGGAGGACACAGGAGACGCTGTCTGACACGCTGCGAGGTCCCACAGCTCGCCGCCGTCACCTGCATGCCTGACCCGCCACAGAGACAGGGTAAGTGCCAGGCAGACGGCGAGCGGGCGAGGGTGGGGGTCACAGTGGCAACTTTTGAGGGGCACTATTTGATGTGCTTTCCGCGTTTTACCCCAATTTACCGCAGTTTCACCACGATTTGCATCTTGCTTTTTTCTTTTACATTCAGCTGTCAGCGGGGGAAGCCGGCTGACAGCTGATGACTCGTCGGTTGTTAACCCTTTGATGTCTAAGCTTATTTCTGACATTTGTTGCTTACGGGGGTGCTTTAAACATTTTTAATTTATTTTTTATTTTTTTTACATTGTCCCTTTAAAAAAACACACAGATCCATGTCCTGTGAGGGGAGAGGAGACCGATCGTGTGTTCCTAGTACATAGAAAAACTGATCAGTCTCCTCCCCTAGTCAGTCCCTTCCCCTCTACAGTTAGAACACACAAAGGGAACACATTTAACCCCTTTATCGCCCCCTAGTGTCCTCCGTCCGGGATGGGAGATCCCATCTGCGGACGTCATTTTAACATATGCTGCATATGAAGTGGTTAAAGTCTATTATATGCAAAACGCTGCATTTTGCGGGGGAAAAAAAGTCCCCGACCCTTTCCAAAAACGCAGAGGCACAAAACGCATTGATGCGAACGTGTTCCATGTTAAAAAAAATAAATGAAATGCGTTTCTGCAAAAAGCATCAAAAAACGCATTAGTGCGAATCAAGCCTCAAAACGTGCGGCGTCACCGCATTTGTAAAGCAAATTAATAAAAGAAAGGACTGGGGTCACCAGTAACACACCTCCATCCCTAATTACACAACAATTAACAAAGGAATAAAGAGAATTGTAAAGAACGCAGCCAGCTGTTACAAAGCCTCTTGCATCTTCTATGAGGATAAACAGTTACAGTGCATTATTATAATAATAATAATAATAATAATAATAATAATAATCATCGTTCCCCATGGCGCGCTTGAGGGTAAAAAATAGCACAAGCCACTGTCTAGACTTGGTGGCTTTCAAGTCAACCAATGAAGCCAGAATCAGTTGTGCTCAGAGCAGAACATTAAAGCTAAATTGACTCCACAATAAATGATTTGGTTGTAAGTCCCTGGCAGGGAGAGCTGCTGTTTGTAAAAGCGAAGCCATAACCTTGGCTATGTCTGCGATTGTTTATTACATTCCACTATCAAAAGGATTTGGGGGTTGAATCAAATTAATCAACGCTTCCCTGCCCGAGCTACTGACATCTCTATTATTGGGGCTTTGTGTGCAAACATACAGAAAGATGAATGCTTACAAAGGAAAACTGCACTTTAATGAACACCGCTCAGAAGAGAAGGCTGGATTCTGCAATGGTTGAACTCCTCCTGAAAATGCTACGTGCCTGGCTTTCATGCTGACACTATAGCACAGCTCCCAACTATCCCTGATTTCGAGGGACTGTCCCTGATTTGGAACAAAGTCCCTCTTTCCTCCTCAGTTGTCCCTCATTTTGGTCTGATCTATATAGATGTATGTAAAATGCACGATTTGTCTTTCAAAAAGTGTTTCCCAGTGCTGAACCTTTCATCCCATTTCTAAATTGCTGCATTTTTTTTTATTTCAAAATCCAATATAAAGGAATAGTAGTAGTAAAAAAAAGCACTTGTGGGTTTAACACATTTTTTATATATAGATATATATAAATCTCCTTTAAGGGGGTGTGGCAGAGGGGTGTGTCCTATGCCTACTAGACATGTGCGATTCGTTTCGTACGAATCGAAAATTTGTACGAATTTCCGAAAATTCGTACATTCGGAAGCATCCGAAATACGAATTTCTATTCTTACGAATTTTATGCGAAATTTCGTTGACTTATTTCGTTTCGGGAGTGGGAGAGACGGCTCAGACTGGTACTGGTAGTCGATGGGAGATTCAGAATCGGACAAAATAAGAATGTTCGTTAATATCGTTTTATTATTGTCATAATAATTACGATTATTCGTTATGATGAAGTTAAAAACACAGGAAGTCAGCACAGCACAGGGATGGTGGGAGCCCCTCATAACGAATGTTCGTAATTGTTACGAAAAGTTAACGAACCTAACGAACTTTCGTATTTCGTACGAATCCAAATTGAATTTCGGACACAAATTATGAAATACGAATTAACGGGCTACTACAAACCCAGGAAGTCAGCACAGCACAGGGATGGTGGGAGCCCCTCATAATGAGTACAGCACAGGGATGGTGGGAGCCCCTCATAATGAACATAGCAGGGGTACAGCCCCAGGAGGAAGTCAGCACAGCACAGGGATGGTGGGAGCCCCTCATAACGAATGTCCGTAATTGTTACGAAAAGATAATGAACCTAATAAACTTTCGTATTTCATACGAATCCAAATTGAATTTCGGACACGAATTACGAAATACGAATTAACGGGCTACTACACACCCAGGAGATCAGCACAGCACAGGGATGGTGGGAGCCCCTCATAATGAGCATAATGAGTCGACGACTGCCATATTGAGAAAGGTATCATTTGGGGGGGTTTTGTGCCATCTGGGCATTCCATGGCCTCTGAAACTGTGATAGGCAGTGAGGAGTGAAATCAAAAATTTATACCCTTAGAAAGCCTGAAGGCGGTGCCTGGTTTTTGGGGTCCCGTACACGGCAAGGCTGCAAAAAAGTCTCACACATGTGGTATCCCCGTACTCAGGAGAAGCAACAGAATGTATTTTGGGGTGTAATTCCACATATGCCCATGGCATGTTTGAGCAATATATCATTTAGTGACAACTTTGTGCAAAAAAAAAAAAAATTGTCTTTTTTCCGCAACTTGTGTCAATATAAAATATTCCATGGACTCGACATGCCTCTCAGTATATAGCTTGGGGTGTCTACTTTCCAAATAAGGGTCATTTGGGGGGGTTTTGAACTGTTCTGGCATTTTATACACAACATTAGGAAGCTTACATCCACTCTTCTAACCACTTGAAGTCAAAGCCCTTTCTGACAATTTTTGTTTACATGAAAAAAATTTTTTTTTTTGCAAGAAAATTATGTTGAACCCCCAAACATTATATATTTTTTTAAAGCAAAGGCCCTACAGATTAAAATGGTGGGTGTTGCATTTTTTTTTTCCACACAGTATTTGCGCAGCGATTTTTCAAACGCATTTTTTGGGGAGAAAATACACTTTTTTTAATTTTAATGCACTAAAACACACTATATTGCCCAAATGTTTGATGAAATAAAAAAGATGATCTTAGGCCGAGTACATAGATGCCAAACACGACATGCTTTAAAATTTCGCACAAACGCGCAGTGGCGACAAACTACATACATTTTTAAAAGCCTTTAAAAGCCTTTACAGGGTACCACGTTAGATTTACAGAGGAGGTCTACTGCTAAAATGACTGCCCTCGATCTGACCTTCGCGGTGATACCTCACATGCATGATGCAATTGCTGTTTACATATGACGCCAGACCGACGCTTGCGTTCGCCATTGCGCAAGAGCAGGGGGGACAGGGGTGCTTTTTTTTATTAATAATTTGGCTTTTTTATTTTATTTTTAAACTGTTCTTTCTATATTTTTTTTTTTTATCATTTTTATTGTTATCTCAGGGAATGTAAATGTCCCCGATGATAGCAATAGGTAGTGACAGGTACTCTTTTTTTGAAAAAACTGGGGTCTATTAGACCCTAGATCTCTCCTCTGCCCTCAAAGCATCTGACCACACTAAGATCGGTGTGATAAAATGCTTTCCCAATTGCGCTTTTTATATCCGGGGGGGGGGGGCACATTCCCTCCCACTGCTTGTAAAAGCAGTCCAGAGGCTAATTAGCCACTAGGATTGCTTTTACATGAAAGTTGGCCGCTGGCTGAAAAGAATGATACCAAGATGATACCTAAACTCGCAGGCATCAATCTGGTATAACCAAAGTCCAGCAACATACCAGTTTGTTGCTGGTCCTTGTTGGACATGTATTGTAATCTTTTTTTTCAGATTGAAAGATTGATCGGTGGGTATGCCCACCATTAGAATACCACCCTTCATTCACCCACTTCTAATGATGGGCATACATGCACCATTTATATATGCCGAAGCATGGGGGCATCCTCCCGCAAAAGTTATGCCGCGTACACGGGCCTTTTCCACGGGCAAGCCTCCGTCGGAATTTTGACCGTATGTACGCGGCATTAGGAGCAAAATCGCTCCTCCATCCCTGCTGCCCCCCTGCTTCGGCATATATGCTCTTTTTTTTTTTAACTGTGGTGGTGAAATCACCTCCTACAGCATTGGAGTCGCAGGGATCAGGCCTATCTCTGCGAACGCTGCAGTTATGTGTGTTGTGTTTTGTAAGTGACAGTGATCGATCGATACTGCACTTGGGTGGCCTGGGCTGGAAGGAGGGGCAAAACGCAGGTGCTAGCAGGTATCTGGGCTGATCCCGCTAACACTGCGTTTTTGGGAACCCTAAACTGCTGGGAATGCTAGTATAGATCTGATCAGATCAGATATTGATCTGTTCAGATACTATACCACTAAGGGAGGTGTATGCTTAACGCGTGGGTGTTAGCGTTACTGGCACTAACCTGACGCTGCCTGGGGTGTGACGCAGACCCTCTCTGACGCTAAAACCTAATTAATATCACCCGCCGGGCGATCAGGGGGTTAAACCTTTATTGGGTTATATACGGCGGGTGCCCTGACACTATAAAAAGCAAACTAACTAACCAGCGTCACCCGTAACACTTATATGGTGATCACTGGTGAAAGGGTTAACTAGGGGCAATCAGGAGGTTAAACCTTTATTAGGTAATATATGGGGGTACCTGACGCTATATAAAAACCTGACGGGGAACCTAAATAACAAAATAACTAACTGGCTAACCAGTGTCACCAGTAACACTTATACGGTGATCACTGGTGAAAGGGTTAACTAGGGGCAATTAGGGGGTTAAAACCTTTATTAGATAATCTATGGGGGTACCTGACGCTATAAAAACCTGCGGCGAACCTAAAAAAAATAACTGGCTACCTATCGGCATCACCGACACTAAGACAGCGATCAGAAAAACGATCGCTTGGTGACACTGGCAAAAGGGGGTGAAAGGGTTAGCTGGGGGGGCGATCAAGGGGTTAAACCTTTATTAGGTAATATATGGGGGTACCTGACGCTATAAAAACCTGCGGCGAACCTAAAAAAAATAACTGGCTACCTATCGGCATCACCGACACCTAGACAGCGATCAGAAAAACGATTGCTTAGTGACAGCGGTGAAAGGGTTACCTGGGGAGCGATCAAGGGGTTAAACCTTTATTAGGGGGGGTTAGGGGGCTACACTGGACCTAAACCTGACACTTTTACAGTCACAAATGTCACTGATTGCAGTGATCAGTAAATAAATGGTCACTGCAATCAGTGACACTGTGACTGGGGGCTGGTGGGTGATCTGGGGGTGTCTGGGGGGGGGGCGATCGTGTGCCTATGTGTCCTGGTGTCAGTGTGCTGTTTAGTGCACTAACCTGATGTCTTCTCTCATGCGGCGCTCGGTATATGTGAGCGCCGCATGAGAGATGACATCACTTCCTCCTGCCTGTGTAAACATTACACAGGCAGAGGAAGCGTTTGATTCGCCGGGAGCGATCGCGAGGGGGTGGCCAGAATCGAATGGCGGCCCCCTCATCACGGATAGCTCCCGAAGCGATCCCATCCGCTCACTGTACCGGAGGGGGTCCGATCGGACCCCCACCCATACGAAGGCAGGAACGTACAGGTACGCGATTGTGCCTGTCCGTGCCATTCTGCCGACGTATATATACAGTGGGCGGTCGTTAAGTGGTTAAGGTAAGTTTCACATAATGTGCTAGTATGCAAAGCATACTAGCACCTTATAACTTTGCCTTGCCGTTTGTTTGTTTTTTACCGCTTTAAAGTGTTACTAAACCCACAACAGTCAAATCAGTCTGTATATGCAGGAAAACATGCTTGTAAGCCCACGTTCACACTGGTGAAGAAAGGAAGGTGCGCCAAACTAAGTGCAGTAAACAGGCTTTAATGGCAAATCATATAAAAAAACAGCCAAATGGCTACTCACAAGATGTAGAACAAATTCAGGCATGTAAAGGGTTAATGGTGGTCCGGTGTCATCTAAAACAGTCCTCAGGGGAGATGTTGATACCAGTTGAAAAGTTAGCTGAGGATGGCTGAAGGCAGGAAGCAGGTTGTGGTGTCAGCAAAGGAAGAAGCATCCAGGCTGTAATAGATGTAAGAAGTCCTGCACCGCTGGAACAGCCAGGAGGTAACCAGGAAGCTGCAGGCAGGTTGCGGTGTCAGCAGAGGAAGGAAATATCCGGGCTGTGGTAGATGTAAAAAGCCCTATACCGCTGGAACCGCCAGGAGGTGACCAGGAAGCTGCACATCAGCGTGCGCCTCACCATGGAGCGCAGCGTGCCGTCGGACCGGAAGTGACGTGGGGATAGGAACGGACCAATGGGATGACGCGTTTCACAGCATCCGCTGTTTCATCAGATCCATGGAAAGCATTGTCATAGGTGGATGTGATATAGTTGGAAGACGTAAAGTGATTGGTTAAAAACATACTGGCAAAACTAGATCGTCATTGTGATTGGTTGAGGGGGAGATATAGGAGATATAATGAGTCGGAGTTATATAAAAGATATATGGGAGGGGGGAGCAAATCGATTGGCATGGGATATTATCTATACAGAAGATTTTTTAAAAAAAATAAAAAAATTATATAATAATTCATTACCCTCCCCTCATATACCTTCACAATGTTTTCCCAATTGTTCCCCCATAACAACTTCAGTATTATTCTAATCCATATATGCCCCTTCAATCATAGTGCCTTTCTCCTCCTTACTAACATCTACACCTATTATTCAGTATCATCACCATATCCCAGTATAGCGCTGTTCTCCCACATGCAAACATTTATTAATTTCTGATCATCCTTGTTTAATTTCCCTTTCTTTTTCCCCCTTTTTTAAAAATCTTCTGTATAGATAATATCCCATGCCAATCAATTTCCTCCCCCCTCCCATATATCTTTTATATAACTCTGACTCATTATATCTCCTATATCTCCCCCTCAACCAATCACAATGACAATCTAGTTTTGCCAGTATGTTTTTAACCAATCACGTTACGTCTTCCAACTATATCACATCCACCTATGACAATGCTTTCCATGGATCTGATGAAACAGCGGATGCTGTGAAACGCGTCATCCCATTGGTCCGTTCCTATCCCCACGTCACTTCCGGTCCGACGGCACGCTGCGCTCCATGGTGAGGCGCACGCTGATGTGCAGCTTCCTGGTCACTTCCTGGCGGTTCCAGCGGTATAGGGCTTTTTACATCTACCACAGCCCGGATATTTCCTTCCTCTGCTGACACCGCAACCTGCCTGCAGCTTCCTGGTTACCTCCTGGCTGTTCCAGCGGTGCAGGACTTCTTACATCTATTACAGCCTGGATGCTTCTTCCTTTGCTGACACCACAACCTGCTTCCTGCCTTCAGCCATCCTCAGCTAACTTTTCAACTGGTATCAACATCTCCCCTGAGGACCGTTTTAGATGACACCGGACCACCATTAACCCTTTACATGCCTGCATTTGTTCTACATCTTGTGAGTAGCCATTAGGCTGTGTTTTTATATGATTTGCCATTAAAGCCTGTTTACTGCACTTAGTTTGGCGCACCTTCCTTTCTTCATCATGTTTTACAGAGCCTGCTTCTGCTCATAGTAGCTGCCTCTGGTGCTTTCATCATTCATATTCCCTGACTCCTTGGATCTTATGCTCTGCCAGAACTTATTTTGCGCCATTTTTTTCTTTTTTACCACGTTCACACTGGGGCTGCGGGAGTGAAGCCTGCGAGTTCAGCTGAACTTGCACGATTTCACTCCCGCTGGCAGTCCCGATTTCAGCCACGATTTCAAAGACATCTGAAACAGATGTCAATGTAAATCGCGGCTGAAATCGCAAAAAGTAGTACAGAAACTACTTTTTGTAATCGGTGCAGCGCCGCAGATGCGGCATCGCACCGATTAGGACGGTGCCATTGGCCGCAATTTGCGGCATATTTCGCCGATTTGACATGCGATTTGACATGTCAAATCGCATGTCAAATCGCACCAGTGTGAACCAGGGCTTATACTCAGTGTGGAACCTAAGGGGTTAATCCTGTGCATTGTGTAAAAAGGCTGTTTGATCCTGTTTTTTCTGATCCTCCCTTCTTTAACTGTCCCCAATCCATCTGCTGATAGTACAGGGGCAGCTTGGAGGCATTCTGCACATGCTCAGTTTGGTGTGTATTGTTGTTTTCGGGAGGGTGCATGTGATCAGCACAGGGCCAATCAACACTGTCCAAACAGAGGGTCAGGGGTCCTGCAGCCTCATAGGAAAGTCAGAGGAGAATGAAAACTCCTCCTACAAGCTAATACCAGTGCTCATCTGGACACTGATAGAAATCACAAGACTGCTATATACTGCTGATGAGAAAAGGTATTTAGCACTTTATATTTACCAAAATAATTGCATTTCTATGTTCTGTGTACTGTGGAAGACCAGATATAGTGAATGCAGGCTCCTGGATTTAGTAACATTTTAAAGTGATTGTAAAGGTTAGTTTTTCTTTTTTTTTTTTTTTTATAATTCAGTTAAGTTTGTGTGGCTTAATTTGTTTGTAAAAGAAAAAAACCCACGGGGATAATTGTATTTTTACAGCTTTAAAATCACTGCACGACGCAGAGATACATTAAAACAAACCTGCCACCTATATAGAATATGGTCATATAGCTTACAAGTAATGTTTTTCTGAAATACAGTGCATTGAAAAAGTATTCATACCATGAAATTTTCCACATTTTGTCATGTTAAAACCAAAACATAAATGTATTTTATTGGGATTTCATGTGATAGACCAACACAAAGTGGCACATAATTGTTAAGTGTAAGGAAAATAATAAATGGTTTTCAAAATGTTTTACTAATAAATATGTGAAAAGTGTGGCGGGCATTTGTATTCAGCCCTTTTACTCTGATACCACTAACTAAAATCTACGGGAAACAATTGCATTCAGAAGTCACCTAATTAGTAAATAGTGTTCCCCTGTGTGTAATTTAATCTCAGTATAAACACAGCTTGTCTGTGAAGCCCTCATGAAGGCCAAGGAACACACCGGACAGGTCAGGGATAAAGTTGTGGAGAAGATTAAAGCAGGGTTGGGTTTAAAAAATATCCCAAGCTTTGAACATCTCATGGAGCACTGTTCAATCCATCATCCGAAAATGGAAAGAGTATGGCACAACTGCAAACTTACCGAGACATGGCCGTCCACCTAAACTGACAGGCCGGGCAAGGAGAGCATTAATAAGAGAAGCAGCCAAGAGGTCCACGGTAACTCTGGAGGGGCTGCAGAGATCCACAGATCAGGTGGGAGAATCTGTCCACAGGACAACTATTAGTCGCGCACTCCACAAATCTTGCCTTTATGGAAGAGTGTTGAAGAAAAACATATGAAGTCCTATTTGCAGTTTGTGAGAAGCCTTGTGGGGGACACAGCAAACATGTGGAAGAAGGTGCTCTGGTCAGATGAGACCAAAATGAAACTTTTTGGCCTAAAAGCAAACACTGCACATCACCCGAAACACACCATCCACACCGTGAAACATGGTGGTGGCAGCATTATGTTGGGGGGATGCTTTTCTTCAACAGGGTCAGGGGAGCTGATCAGAGTTGATGGGAAGATGGATGGAGCCAAATCCAGGGCATTCTTAGAAGAAAACTTGTTATAGTCTGCAAAAGACTTGAGACTGGGGCAGAGGTTCACCTTCCAGCAGAGCAACGACCCTAAACATAAAGCCAGAGCTACAATGGAATGGTTTAGTTTAAAGCATATTCATGTGTTAGAATGGCCCAGTCAAAGTCCAGACCTAAATCCAAATGAAAATCTGTGACAAGACTTGAGAATTGCTGTTCACAGACGCTCTCCATCCAATCTGACAGAGCTTGAGATATTTTGCAAAGAAGAATGGGCAAAAATGTCACTCTCTAGATGTGCAAAGCTGGTAGAGACATCCCCAAAAAGACTTGCAGCTATAATTGCAGTGAAAGGAGGTTCTACAAAGTATTGACTCAGGGGGGCTGAATACATGCCACACATATTTATTTGTAAAACATTTTGAAAAACATTTATCATTTTCCTTCCACTTCACAGTTATGTGCCACTTTGTGTTGGTCTATTACATAAAATTCCAATAAAATACATTTACATTTTTGGTTGTAACATGACAAAATGTGGAAAACTTCAAGGGGTATGAATACTTTTTCAAGGTACTGTACTTGCTAATATGATAATGGAAACCTCATTTGACTGGTCCACTGCCACTCAGCAATACAAGGCACTGCAGGCCACATTTGTTGAAAGATATAAATAAAGGACTATACTTGTTGCTTTATAGCAACCAATCACATCCCAACTTGCAGTGAAAAATTGCAATCAGGTAGTGAAAATTCTCCTTTAATGAGGGCTTTGTACATCAAGTCCATAAAACAAATAAAACATCTGCTCTTCTGAGCCACTAAATAAACTTGGGTCAGTTTCTGAGTAACAGGATGACCCTTAATGGGTTTCCAAAAACAAACAGGCAGCACAAGCACCTTTTTAGTGTTCTGTCAGTACTCAGTCTTTCACACAGCAGCAGACTCTCAAAGCAGAGAGAAAGAGTGAGAGAGAGACCTGAGCATCAGTCAGATCACATCTATAAAGGACTGTGCAAAGCTGACAAATTAGCAAGCTCTCGCTAACAAGTATAATATAGACTAGGGATGAGCTTCGAGTTCGAGTCGAACTCATGTTCGACTTGAACATTGCCTGTTCGCCCGTTCGCCGAACAGCGAACAATTTGGGGTGTTCGCGGCAAATTCGAAAAGTCTGTGGGAGAAATCTAAAGTGCTAATTTTAAAGGCTTATATGCAAGTTATTGTCCTAAAAAGTGTTTGGGGACCCGGGTCCTGCCCCAGGGGACATGTATCAAAGCAAAAAAAAGTTTTAAAAACTGCAGTTTTTTCGGGAGCAGTGATTTTAATAATGCTTAAAGTGAAACAATAAAAGTGAAATATTCCTTTAAATTTCGTACCTAGGGTGTGTGTATAGTATGCCTGTAAAGTCGCGCTTGTTTCCCATGCTTATTACTGTCCCTGCACAAAGTGTCATTTCTGAAGGAAAAAAAGTCATTTAAAACTCACTCGCGGCTATAATGAATTGTCGGCTCCCGGGAATACATAGAAAAGTCATTGATAAAAAAAAACAAAAAACGTGGGGGTCCCCCCAAATTAAATTACCAGGCCCTTCAGGTCTGGTATGGATATTAAGGGGAACGGTCAGGGAAACGGCCGTAGGAGAACTGGCAATCATGCCAGTACTAGTAATGGCCGCTTCCAGCACATCCCTGTGCGCACTGACGCAAGCGGCGCGAATAGGCGCACGCACATGCGCAATGAATACATGCGCACGCACATGCGCAATGGAACCAACAGGCGCGCGCGGGAGCATCAATCGGCGCACGCAACAGATGCAGCCACTTGCTGGCCTATATAAGATGGCCACTGAGCCCCTCTATTTGCTTGATAGTCATCAGCCTTCCTGTGTTCCAGAGACTCTGTTAAACTGCTGTTTGGATTCCTGTTGTGACCCGGCTTGTTCCTGACCTGTCTGATCTGCTCTCCTGGTTTGACCCTCTGGCTTGCTTTACCGACTTGTTGCCTTCTCCTCCACCTGATCCCGGCTTGTTCCACGGCCTGCTTCCTGTTACCAGACCATTGGCTTGTCTCCGTTCCTGCAACCCACCTCTTCCTCCTGGTGGATCTACTGGGTTTGACCCTCAGCCTGGCTGCCACTACTACTCCCTGAGCGGTGTCCTGCATCCACCGGTGTTCTTCAGGATCACACCAGCTCTGCTCTCCTGGACCCATCTGGCAACCTGTGCTTCTCTGGGCACTACACCCTCTGTACCCAACCTCAGAGGTGTACTGCACTCAGCCGCAAGGGGAGCCCTCTCGGCATTTCGGCCTCCAACCAGGTACGTGACAGGAACCCTGCCGCAAATAAAAAAAAAAATGTGTGGGGTTCCCCCAAATATCCATACCAGGCCCTTCAGGTCTGGTATGGATTTTAAGGGGAACTCCACCCCAAATTAAAAAAAGATGGCGTGGAGTTCCCACAAAAATCCATACCAGACCCTTTATCCGAGCACGCAACCTGGCAGGCCGCAGGGAAAGAGGGGGGGACGAGAGAGCGCCCCCCCTCCTGAACCATACCAGGCCACATGCCCTCAACATGGGGAGCATGTTGATGGGGACAAGGGCATCATCCCCACAACCCTTGCCCAGTGGTTGTGGGGGTCTGCGGGCAGGAGGCAGATCCTGCCCCCCCCCCATGTGAATTGGTAAGGGGTACATTGTACCCCTACCATTTCACAAAGAAAGTGTAAAAAAAAATGTAAAAAAAACATACAGACACCTTGGAAAAGTCCTTTATTAAAAATAAAAATAATAAAAAAAAAACATTCCAGCGATGAAATCCAGTGTCCCGCGGCAATCCGATGTCCAGCGCTGTCCACACGAAATGTCATTGGCTGAGCCTGAGCGGACCTGATGGGGAACTTCCTCCACAGTGTATTAAATGAATAGACCCGCCCCTTCTAAAGTTCCCCATCAGGTCCGCTCAGCCAATGACGTAGGTGTAAGGCTAAGTGGACCAGATGCGGAACTTTAGAAGGGGCGGGTCTATTCATTTATTACACTGTGGAGGAAGTTCCCCATCAGGTCCGCTCAGCCAATGGCGTAGGCTAGGTCTGACATACGAGGGGGCGGACCTGATGGGGAACTTCCTCCACAGTGTAATAAATGAATAGACCCGCCCCTTCTCACGTTCCGCATCTGGTCCGCTTAGCCTTACACCTACGTCATTGGCTGAGCGGACCTGGTGGGGAACTTTAGAAGGGGCGGGTCTATTCATTTAATACACTGCGGAGGAAGTTCCCCATCAGGTCCGCTCAGGCTCAGACAATGACGTTTTGTGTAGACAGCGCTGGACATCGGATCGCCGCGGGACACTGGATTTCATCGCTGGAATGGGTTTTTTATTTTATTTTTTAATAAAGGACTTTTCCAAGGTGTTTGTGTGTTTTTTTTTTTTACATTTTTTTTACACTTTCTTCGTGAAATGGTAGGGGTACAATGTACCCCTTACCAATTCACATAGGGCGGGGGCCGGGATCTGGGGGTCCCCTTTGTTAAAGGGGTCTTTCAGATTCCGATAAGCCCCCTGCCCGCAGACCCCCACAACCATCGGGCAAGGGTTGTGGGGATGAGGCCCTTGTCCCCATCAACATGGGGACATCCTTCCCATGTTGAGGGCATGTGGCCTGGTACGGTTCAGGAGGGGGGGGGGCGCGCTCTCTCGTCCCCCCCTCTATTTCTGCAGCCTGCCAGGTTGCGTGCTCAGATAAAGGGTCTGGTATGGATTTTTGGGGGGACTCCACGCCATTTTTTTTTTAAATTTGGGGTGGAGTTCCCCTTAAAATCCATACCAGACCTGAAGGGCCTGGTATGGATATTTAGGGAAACCCCACGCATTTTTAAAAAAAAAATTGCGGCAGGGTTCCCCTTAATATCCATACCAGACCTAAAGGGCCTGGTAATTGAATTTGGGGGAACCCCCACGCTTTTTTTAAATTTTTTTATCAATGACTTTTCTATGTATTGCCGGGAGCCGACAATTCATTATAGCCGCGAGTGAGTTTTAACCCTTTCATGACTAAGCCCATTTCTGACATTTGGTGTTTACAAGTTAAAATGCAGATTTTTTGCTAGAAAATTACTTAGAAACCCCAAACATTATATATATTTTTTTAGCAGAGAATCTAGAGAATAAAATGGCGATTGTTGCAATATTTTATATCACACAGTATTTGTGCAGCGGTGTTTTAAACGCAACTTTTTTGGAAAAATTAACCTTCATGAATTAAAAAAAAAAAAAAAAGCAAAGTTAGTCCAATTTTTTTGTATAATGTGAAAGATGATGTTACGCCGAGTAAATAGATACCAAACATGTCATGCTTTATAATTGCCCCCACTCATGGAATGGCGACAAACTACGGTACCTTAAAATCTCCATAGGCGACGCTTTAATTTTTTTTTTACGGCTACTAGGTTAGAGGTACAGAGGAGGTCTATGGCTATAATTATTGCTCTCGCTCTGACGATCGCGGCGATACCTCACATGTGTGATTTGAACGCCGTTTTCATATGCAGGCGCGACTTCCGTATGCGTTTGATCACTTTGATCACTTTTATTGCTGTCACAAGGAATGTAAACATCCCTTGTGACAGTAATAAGTGGTGACAGGTACTCTTTATGGAGAGATCGGAGGTCTAAAAGACCCCCAATCCCTCCTTTGCACTTCAAAGTATTCAGATCGCCGAAAACGGCGATTCCGAATACTGTGTACTTTTTTAAATTCGGCGCCATTGGCAGCCGAGTAACCCGGACGTGACGTCATGACGTCGCTTCCGTGGTTACAGTGCAGAGAAAAAATCAAAGCCGTTCGCGGCTTTGATTCACTCTCTGTGTAGCCGCCCGAGGTGGCGGATCGTGGATCGGGTCTCCCGGTGGGACGGGAGGCCCGGTAAGAGCGGCGGAGGCGGCGGGAGGGGGGGGCTTTTAGCCGCATCGGTGGTTATACCAGGAAAGCCGATCGCCCGCTCTAAACAACGGTACCGGGATGATGCCTGCGGCTGCAGGCATCATCCCGGTATAACCCCTGAAAGCCGAGGACGCATATATGCGTCCGCTCGGCGTGAAAGGGCTTTTTTTCCTTCAGAAATGACATTTTGTGCAGGGACAGTTCTAAGCACGGGAAACAAGCGCGACTTTACATGCATACTATACACACACCCTAGGTACGAAATTTAAAGGAATATTTCACTTTTATTGTTTCACTTTAAGCATTATTAAAATCACTGCTCCCGAAAAAACGGCCGTTTTTAAAACTTTTTTTTGCATTGATACATGTCCCCTGGGGCAGGACCCGGGTCCCCAAACACTTTTTAGGACAATAACTTGCATATTAGCCTTTATAATTAGCACTTTTGATTTCGAACATTCGAGTCCATTGTATTTAATAGGGTTCTAAAGTTTACACGAACATTCTGGCTGTTCGCAGGTTCTGGTGCGAACCGAACAGGGGGGTGTTCGGCTCATCCCTAATGTAGACCTAGGACTGAAGGTTTTTTTCACTAAAAACTCTACAAAGCCTTGGGGCTCCAGAACCTAGGCCAGAACTTAAGATCTAAAAAAAACAACAAGGTTTATTTCCTTTAAAGTAGACATAAACTCTGCACCCCCCTCATCATGTATAAGTGGGAAACCTAGTGCCACACTACACACAAATCAGGAACCCATTCCAATCAAATGATATAAAATCCTGTATTCTTTCATCTGTGTATAAAGTTCTAAGTACCGTATTTGCCGGCGTATAAGACGATTGGGCGTATAAGACGACCCCCTAATTTTACAGCTAAAAGGTTGGTTTTGGGATATACTCGCCGTATAAGATGACCCCCTTCCGACACACCTCACTGTGCCCATTGCATACCTCACTGTGCCCATTGCATACCAAACTGTGCCCATTGCCTACCTCACTGTGCTCATTGCCTACCTCACTGTGCCGATCTCCAGATCTCCATACCTTATCGATGTATGCAGAGTCAGACTGCGGGCGTCCATTATTCAAAAGCCGCGCCTCCTCCTCGTCCTGTTCCGTGATAGGCGGAACACTCAGTTTTCCCAGCAGAGCCTGTGTTCGGTGTTACGCCTATTACGGAGGTCCTCACGTCCGAGGCTGAGAATGAGAGGGCCTCTGTGATAGGCGGAACACTGAACAGAGGCTCTTCTGGGAAACTGAGTGTTCCACCTATCACGGAACAGGACGAGGAGGAGGCGCAGCTTTTGAATAATGGACGCCCGCAGTCTGACTCATACAGGTACCGGCATATAAGATGACCCCCGACTTTTGGGGGATATTTTTAAGTACAAAAGGTTGTCTTATACGCCGGAAAATACAGTATACCATAATCATAGCTCATAGAATTGGTATAGCAATAGAATTAATACAAAAGTCCCAGTCAGAGACACACTGGTGATGGTCATCCAAGAAACAAGCAGAGTGGATGCATGTTGATTATAAACACCTCTGGCAGTGCTTACTAACCAGTGCATTTTAGTCAATTGACCCTCCCTTTTTTAGATTGTAAGCTCTAGGGATGAGCTTCGAGTTCGAGTCAAACTCATGATCGACTCGAACATTACCTGTTCGCCCGTTCGCCGAACAACGAACAATTTGGGGTGTTCGCGGCAAATTCGAAAAGTCTATGGGAGAAATCGAAAGTGCTAATTATAAAGGCTTATATGCAAGTTCTTGTCCTAAAAAGTGTTTGGGGACCCGGGTCCTGCCCCAGGGGACATGTATCAATACAAAAAAAAAGTTTTAAAAACGGCCGTTTTTTAGGAGCAGTGATTTTAATAATGCTTAAAGTGAAACAATAAAAGTGAAATATTCCTTTAAATTTCGTACCTGGGGGGTGTGTATAATATGCATGTGAAGTGGCGCATGTTTCCCGTGCTTAGAACTGTCCCTGCACAAAATGTCATTTTTGAAGGAAAAAAAGTCATTTAAAACTCACTCGCGGCTATTAATGAATTGTGGGCTTTTATCAATACATAGAAAAGTCATTGCTAAAAAAAAAAAGAAAAGCGTGGGGTCCGCCCCCTCGTAGAGCGGACCTGATGGGGAACTTCCTTCACTGTGTAATACATGCATAGACCCGCCCCTTCTCGCGTTCCGCATCTGGTCCGCTGAGCGGACCTGATGGGGAACTTTAGAAGGGGCGGGTCTATACATTTAAAACACTGCAAAGGAAGTTCCCCATCAGGTCCGCACAGGCACAACCAATGACGGACAGCGCTGGACATCGGGATCGCCGCGGGACACTGGATTTCATCGCTGGAATGGGGTTTTTTTTGTTTTGTTTTTTAATAAAGGACTTTTCCAAGGTGTTTGTGTGTTTTTATTTACATTTTTTTACACTTTCTTCATGAAATGGTAGGGGTACAATGTACCCCTTACCAATTCACATAGGGGGGGTGGGATCTGGGGGTCCCCTTTGTTAAAGGGGTCTTCCAGATTCCGATAAGCCCCCTGCCTGCAGACCCCCACAACCACCGGGCTAGGGTTGTGGGGATGAGGCCCTTGTCCCCATCAACATGGGGACATCCTCCGCATGTTGAAGGCATGTGGCCTGGTACGGTTCAGGAGGGAGGGGGGGCGCTCTCTCATCCCCCCCTTTTCCCCTGCGGCCGGCCAGGTTGAATGCTCGGATAAGGGTCTGGTATGGATTTTTGGGGGGACTCCATGCCATTTTTTTTTAAATTTGGGGTGGAGTTCCCCTTAAAATCCATGCCAGATTTGAAGGGCCTGGTATGGATATTTAGGGGGAACCGCACGCCTTTTTTTTTTTAATTTGCGGCGGGGTTCCCCTTAATATCTATACCAGACCTGACGGGCCTGGTAATTGAATTTGGGGGAACCCCCCACGCTTTTTTTTTTTTTTTTTTTTTATCAATAACTTTTCTATGTATTGATAAAAGCCGACAATTCATTAATAGCCGCGAGTGAGTTTTAAAGGACTTTTTTTCCTTCAAAAATGACACTTTGTGCAGGGACAGTTCTAAGCACGGGAAACATGCGCCACTTTACATGCATATCATACACACCCCCCCAGGTACGAAATTTAAAGGAAAATTTCACTTTTATTTTTTCATTTTAAGCATTATTAAAATCACCGCTCCCGTAAAAACGTCTATTTTTTAAACTTTTTTTTGCATTGATACATGTCCCCTGGGGCAGGACCCGGGTCCCCAAACACTATTTAGGACAATAAATTGCATATTAGCCTTTATAATTAGCACTTTAGATTTCGAACGTTCGAGTCCATTGTATTTAATAGGGTTCTAAAGTTTACACGAACATTCTGTCTGTTCGCAGGTTCTGGTGCGAACCGAACAGGGGGGTGTTCGGCTCATCCCTGGTAAGCTCTAATGAGCAGAGCCCTCTGATTCCTCTTGCACCAAATTGTAATGTAACTGTAATGTCTGCCTTTATTTTGTTAAGTGCTGCGCAAACTGTTGGCGCTATATAAATCCTGTATAATAATAATAATAATAATTTCAGGTAGCTCAGCCCCCTTTATCGGGGCTGCAATCTACATGTATGCTGTTCCTCCTATTACAAAGCTATTAGCTCTTCTGTTGCTGTAAAAAAATGTATAAATACATGAATATTGGAAAAGATGCTTTCAGGTCTGTGTTAATTATTAACTTAACCACTTCGCACCCAGGCCAATTCTGACACTTCGCTCCTACATGTAAAAATCCAAATTTTTTTGCTAGAAAATTACATATAACCCCCAAACACTATATATGTTTTTTTTAGCAAAGACCCTAGAGAATACAATGGCGGTCATTGCAACTTTTTATTTTGCACGGTATTTGCGCAATAATTTTTCAAACGCATTTTTTTGGGAAAAAAAAACGGTTTCATTAATTAAAAAATATTAAAACATTAAAGTTAGCCCAATTTTTTTTGCATAATGTGAAAGATGAAGTTACGCCGAGTAAATAGATACCTAACATGTCACCCTTCAAAATTGCACACGCTCGTGGAATGGCACCAAACTTCGGTACTTAAACATCCTCATGGGCGACGCTTTAAATTTTTTTACTGGTCACATGTTTTGAGAAAAAAAAAACGATCACGCTTCCTAGCCGAAGCGGCACCGTTTTTTTTAATGCAGAGGCCAGGCGTGACGTCATAACATCGCGCCCGGCCTCCGAACAATCATAGAGACTCCGGCGACCATCTGCTCCGCCCAAAATCTCTATGGTAAGAAGCCGGGGCCGGCGGATCCTGTCACCGACTCACCGATTGCACACGTGAGTCGGTAGAAGCGCTGGAGGGCGGCGGGAGGGGGGGAGTCCCCTCTCGCCGCCTGTAAGAACGATCAGGCGGCGTAACAGCCGCTATGATCGTTCTTACGGTACACAGAATCGCCGGCTCTAAAAAACGATATCTGAATGATGCCTGTAGCTGCAGGCATCATTCAGATATCCCGGCTCAAAGTCCAGGACGTCCATGGACGTCCTTGGGCGCGAAGTGGATAATCTATACATTTCTAACAAGCACACTTTAAAACAAAATAACACAAAACAAAAATATAAATTGAAGAAATACTAATAGACATAAACCAAAAACACAAAATAGGTAAAAAATATCAAAATATTTTTTTAAAACACTAAATAAAAGTAAAGAAAAAAAACATATATGGTACATAAAGAAACAGTGATTACAATCAAGTTAAAAGCTAACATTTCAAATTCTCTGTTCATACTTGATGGACCAAATGTATCTACACATTTCCTTTCTTCCTAAATCATTTTGAATTAAATATATTTTTTTTTTTTTTGTGCCGATACCACAGCCAAAAATGTTCAAAATAAATATAAAATTACTTCAAATTATGCAAAACTGGCTGCTTTCAGTATGTTACAAAGTTGCGCTCAGCATCTGTCAGTTCAGCCCACATAGTCTACTATTTTCCTAAATGCATTTCTGAAATATATCATTCCCATTGTGCTACACAAAATACAATTATAACACATCTCGTAAAGATGGAGCAATTCTAAATTACCGTATATACTCGAGTATAAGCCGAGTTTTTCAGCACATTTTTTTTTGTGCTGAAAATGCCCCCCTCGGCTTATACTCAAGTCACCTTTTTGCGCCTGATCTCCCGGACTTTGGGGACCCGGTACCGCCTGGCCGTAGATCCCCTGGACCCCAAACTTGGCACACATGTAGCCACACTCTTTTCTTCTACAAGTGTGCAAAGTTTGTTGTCCGAGGGACCTACGGTCAGGGAGCACCGATTTTTCAAAGCCGGGCACCCCTTCCATAGACTCCCATGTTAAACGGTAAGTGCTCCAGTCACTTTGAGGACCCAGTACCTGCCGGTCGTAGGTCCCCTAGACCCCAAACCTGGCACACAGGTAGCCCCTTCTCATCTACACGTGTGCAAAGTTTATTGTCTGGGAGACCTAAGGCCAGGGAGCAACGATTTTTTAAAGCTGGGCACCCCTTCCATAGACTCCCATGTTAAACGTCAGTCTAGTCTTGGGTACAGTGAGGCATGGGCACAGTGAGGCATGCACATGGACACAGTGAGGCAAAGTGAGGCACAGTGAGGCATGCAGATGGACACCCTAGACTTATACTCGAGTCAATACGTTTTCCCAGTTTTTTGTGGTAAAATTAGGTGCCTCGGCTTATATTCGGGTCGGCTTATACTAGAGTATGTACGGTAGTTAAAGCTTAAGACCAGGGAACACAAATAATGCCTAAACACAAGAGTTGCGTGTATTCCTATTTAAAGTGGAGCTCCACCCTAAATAGCAACTTTTGCTATTTGGAACCCTCCCCCCCTCCGGTGTCACAATTGACACCTTTCAGGGGGGAGGGGGGTGAAGATACCTGTCTAAGACAGGTATTTTCACCCACATCCGGGAGTCCTCTCTCCGGGAATCTGCGGGAGTGACGTCACTTCCCGCAGACTTCCCTTGGTGTTCTGGGAGACACTCGGCTCCCAGAACACAGGAGGACAAATCAGAACGGCGCAGCGCGACTCGCGCATGCGCCGTAGGGAACCGGGCATGAAGCCGCAGGGCTTTACTTCCTGGTTCCCTCAGCGAGGATGGCGGAGGGAGCAGCAGAGTGACGAGCGATCGCTCGTCCTCTGCTGCGGATGTCGCTGGACTCCAGGACAGGTAAGTGTCCAAATATTAAAAGCCAGCAGCTGATGTAGCTGTAGCTGCTGGCTTTTAATATTTTTTTTCCGGCGGAGCTCCGCTTTAATTCTAGGTGTCATTTAAGTATTTCTTTTAGATTCAGAGTGAAAGAACTCTTGCACTTTGCCTCTTCGCCAGAGTTTAGCTTTTAGTTCTGATCTATTGATTTGTTGTTTTTTAGCAGAGGAAACTCTAAAAGGAGGACAAACTAAAAGAAATATCAGATTGTGCATAATACTTAAAAAAAATGTCTTTGTCTTTGGGGACATATTTTGATTGCTTGGATTGTTTTAGAAAAACTGTATACAATGCATTGTACTTGATGTTAACTGTGCTTCCTTAATTATTTTTTTTTATCACATTCTTTCTCTAATAATTAAGTAATTAAAATAATGATTGCATTTGTCCAGTCAGCTACAACCTCTCAGATTCATGTAATGGCCTTTAGGAAAGTTTATTAGCAAACACAGTAAATAAGAGGTGAATTGTAAAATAAAATTGTTTGCCTACAGGTTTCTGATGTGTCTTGATCAGACTTTTTTTGCAATCAACTAAAAAATAGTTGTTACAATACCCTCTGCCCGGTGACGCAGAGTCTCCCAGAGCACAGAATCTAAGTACCAGTTGGTCTTTACCAGACAACCTATTAGTGGAAGGAGACCAAGTGGTCCCCCAAACTATTCACCGCAACCGACATCGGGACATGGCTTCTGGGATTACCCCACCAGGGAGTAGCAGGTACAGAAGGGCTACAGTGTGGAGACAAGAGAGCAGGGTGCAGTCAGGATCAAGCAGGGGTTTTGGTGGGCAGCAAGCAGAGAGAAGTCAGGCAGTGTGGGTCAGAAATGAAGAAGACAGAAGACAAGGCAAAAAGCCTTGGGAATAGTTAGGCAATCTAAGTCAGCAAAGACAGGTAACAGGCTTCAGTATTATAGTATAGTATAGTTCTTGCTCACAGGAAGCTGGCTTGAAGACACAGGCTGGAGCTTAAATACACTTTTGGTCTGCGGACATGCCCAACGTCATTTCAGGAGACTCTGGAAGTCCTGGCAGATATTCTACCAGTACCATTGGAAGTACTGGAAGGGACTCTAGCAGTCCCTGTAAGTAGACTTGCGCACAATGGAAAAATTTGTTTAGTTTCGGTTCGTTTCTTTTCGGTCCTGTTGATTCGTAATCGTTCGTAATTTTGCTAGATGGGATTTTTCGTGTTGGGACTAATTCGTATTTTCGCAAGCGTCATTTTTCGTTGAATCGGAATGATTCGTATTAATGTACGCCTTATTTTTAGTTGATTTATAATTCGTACTTTCGGTAGAGTACATTGTTTTTTGTTGATTCTGGACACAACTCCTACTTTCGTAACTTTTTTTGGGTTTGTTGATTCGTATATTTCCGTGTCTCTCTCACAATGGCGCTGCCTATTATGCCTAATGTGCTTCGAATGGATTTGTACTTTTCTAAATACATAGCGGTTATTTGTAACGATTCGAAATCTCATATTTTACTTTCGTTTTTTACATGCGGCTATAGCCTCCGCCCCCTGTACACCATTTTCAGAGGGAGTTCAGCACGGTGAGGGAGAAGCAGAGCAGAGTGTTATTGTGCTTCGAATGGATTCGTACATTCGTAACTTTTTTTATAACGAATTATGCCGAAGACATTCGGGCATTCGCTATTTGCGATATAATTTATTTCGGTTTCGGTTTTATTCGTAATTGCTTTGTTCGGAAATTCGAATGCTTCCGAATGTCCGAAAGTTGCTAAATTCGGACGAATTTCTATTTGTTACGAAACGAATTGCACAAGCCTACCTGTAGGGATTCTTCAAGTACAATTGGAAGTACTGGTGATTATTCTACAAGTACCATTGGAAGTCTCTCAACAGGGATTCTGCAAGTGCCATTGAAATTACTGCAATGATTCTGCAAATACCATTGAATGTACTGGAAGAGATTCTGGAATTCCCAGTAGGGGTTCTGCGCGTTCAATTCGAAATACTGCCAGGGATTCTGCAGGTACCAGTGTAATTACTGGCAATGATTCTGCAAGCACCATTGAAGGTACTGGCAGAGAGTCTGAAAATATTGGCAATGATTCTGAAAGTACTTTTAGGGATTGTGTTGTAACAATAGTAAAAGCCGAAAAGTGACATTGTTTTGTAATAAAGTTATAATTGATCAGCTTTCCATATGGAAAATACATCATCTATGAACTTTTGTAGTCCCTTCCCAACTCAAACTATCCAGACAGCAAAAACATACCAAATGGGTTTTAAACAAGTGGGCACAGATGCAGGAGAGAAATGTTGCAGACATTTGGTAAACATCTGTGAAGAACTTAGAATTGATATGGGTAGAGATTCACTTCAATTGTCCAATTAGGTGCATGCAAAAAGCCTGTTTTTTTTTTTTTTTTTTATATTAATTTCCCTTACACATGATTGGGTATTTAAAATAAACACATCTTCACCTTATTTAATAACTTTCACTTTGCTGTGTTAGCAACCTCTATAAACCTTAATAAACCTTAATAAAACTGGAGCAAAGTGGAGGAGCTCCCAGTAGAATCAATTGGCTGCTTGGGCAACAATTGTACTTTTATGTATTAGCCCCCTTGTGTAATCACATGATTCTTGTTTTGCACTGGCTCTGCAACTGATTCACACTGTATCTTCATAAATTCTTTCCTAACTCCTTGACATTCTATAAAGACTACTGCCAGAATTTAGTTAATTTTCTCAATGAAAATAATGTGCACACCAAATAGATACCAACCAGCAGTCAAAACTGAGCTTCTGACAAAGTCTGTATATTTGCCAACCAGATGAGTTGTCTTCTTAAACAGGACAATGTCCCTTTAAATCATTTAAAAACCTCTATTGGCGGTAACCACCAGTTAGCTCACAATAAAAGGGAGTGTGGTTACTAGTCCAATTAATGTCCGAGATGAAGCTACACCATTAGACACAGCGAAACGCGTTGACGTCACAACGCTGTCCTGTCACGTGACGTTGCAAGTGTGGAGTGAGTGGCGAGTGCGGAGATGCCAAGGAGTTGGAGCTATGTCCGCAGGTTATGATCGTCAGATCACCTGTTCATGGGACTTTAAAGCGTGAAGCAGCGTGATGGCTAACGTGATACATAAACTACCGCTGCACAAGGCCGTCTGAACCTCCCTCTTCTCTGCCACTCAGAGGCGGCTCTAGGCTTTGCGAGGCCTTAGGCAAAACCTAGACATGAGGCCCCACTCACACCCATGAGGGAGAAAGAAAGAAAGAAAGATGAATGGAAAAAGAGAAAGAAAGAAAGATGAAGGGAAAAAAAGAAAGAAAGAGGGAAGGGAAGGGAAGGAAGGGCACTCCTACATCAGTGTACTCACTTTGAGGCAGGAGGGAATGGATGAATCCCCTTCACTTAGGCAACAGAACACTGTCTGTTGGGGAGAGTGGGCGGGGCAGACACAGGAGGAAGGGGCGGGAGGAGGGGGAGGAGTAGAAGCAGCTCTCTCCTCTGTCTGGCTGTGCGGGCAGCAGGGAGTGGGGGGAAGTGTCAGAGTTGGCTCTGATGAGCTGAGCGTCTCTCTCTGGCTGTGATCTGGAGCTCTTAGTGAGCTCCGATCCCCCAGTGATTTGTCCCACTCGCAGCCTGTTTTCCCTATGTGTAGCAGTGAGCGGACTCTGCGCTGTGCTGAGGACGGGGATCTCTGCTGCAAGAAGAGGTGACTCTGTAATAGGGTAAACTAGGCGGCCGCGAGGCCCCTGTATGTGCGAGGCCTAAGACGATCGCCTAATTTGCCTAATTAGAGAGCTGCCTCTGCTGCCACTTATTGAGTGTGAGCGTGCGAATAGCACCAGCAAGCCGGCTCTATGCTAAACGCTATTCATTATTGACCCTGAGCAACGAACCAGCGAGGCAGTAACGTATGATGATAATATTAATATACATGCCAAGCTTTGAAGCCCATATTCATCAATTTAACTGCCTCATGCTGTGCTCCTGTTACGTACTCAACAAGTGATTGAGAGTTATTAATATTCTGTCTAGCATATTTGTTGGTTGAACTTGGTGATCTATGAACTTGCTGCTACTGTGATCACTGAAAGAAATATTGCCTTTGCAGTGTGGATAAAAAAGAATTTTACTTTTTGAAAGCATTGAAGCTTGACTCAATAAGTGTGCACCCTAGATGGAATTTCTCTGTGCTGTTGGCCTTTTTCATCAATTATTTTGCCAGTGTTTCATAATATAAGGATTAATACCCAAACTGTTACCAATTGTTATACTTTTTTCCAAGCGATAGCAAGACAGACATTGTCCATCCTCCTAAAGTGAAGACGAACACTGCAGTGCTCCTCCTCCCCTCCCCCTCCCCATACTTGAATTAGCCCACTGCCAACCATCTATTAATTGGTTTAAATAAGGGAACACATTTGATCTCACCATACCCACTTAAGAATTTTTTCTTACGTGGCGACCATGGGCTAAAGCAATACGTCAGGACTTGCAACAACACCCTACTAGGTGAATGATCCATCATAGGTCACTAGTAATTGACCGTGTATTAGTGGTTATACTTGCTTGTTCTACCTTTCCCCTTTTTCCCCCCTTTACTTTTTTTCCAAATAGCCTATACTTATCTGCACTGAAGTAAATTAAAAGAGATGTATGTTTTTTTTCTTTAAAGGATCACACTTACCTAGGTGGATGCAGCATCGGTCCGATGCTGCATCTGCCCCCTGTAGCCTCTACACTGGTAACCAAACGATCGAACACTGACGATCACTCGGTTCTCACAGCTCCCTGAGCAGAGAGCTGCTGAATGTCAGTCAGCAGCTCTCGGCTCTGCCCCCCTCCTCGCTCACTGGAGCGCTGGGCTGTGGAGGGGGCGGAGGCGCTTGTCTCAGGCTCCCAGCGGGTTGTTGAGAGGCTGAGCCGACTGCCGGTCCAGGCATGTGGGCGGATCCCAACCTAATTGTTGCGATCTTGCCCGAGCCTGGACCAGCTCTGTGATGTCAGCCGACAGCGGGCTTCAGCCCACTGTCTGCTGAAAATGGGTCACAGGAGTTCAGAATGAACTGCACTCCTGTGATCCACAGGATAAGTAGAGCGAATTGAGCTTTTGCCATTACAGTAAAACCTTGGATTGCGAGCATAATTTGTTACGGAAACATGCTTGTAATCCAAAGTACTTGTATATCAAATCGAATTTCACCATAAGAAATAATTCACCATAAGAAATAATGGAAACTCAGATGATTCGTTCCCCAACCATTTATTCATAAATCCTTCAGTTTATAGTTCATATAAAAAGATTATAGCAATGTGATAGGTTGTGTAACCATAAAATGCCCATCCACAAATGGAAGCCTCCACAAGGGGATTAGAAGCAAAATCCAGCAGGATCTACAGAGTATAAAAGAGAAGAGAGGCGCCTCTAAGTGTAGCAATATGGTTACATTTAATGAAGGTACAACATTTAGCAACTCACATGGTTGATGATTAAAAGAGTCACATCTAAGTATGCAGGCATCCGGGGTAAACCTGTCCACATAGACCATCCTCCGCACTGCCGGCTCTCACCGCTGTCAGTCTGCAATCGTGACCAGAAAGACTACCCTGCAGTAGAGCGATCTGAAAGCAAAGGGTTGAAGCGTTCGTGGAGCGCAGTGTAGAAGGGATGACGTTGATGGCGGTGCGGAGGATGGTCTATGTGGACCGCTTTACCCCGGATGCCTGCATACTTAGATGTGCCTCTTTTAATAATCAACCATGTGAGTTGCTAAGTTTTGTACCTTCATTAAATGTAACCATATTGCTACACTTCTCTTTAATACTCAGTTGTGACGTGATGTTACATCTATATCAAGACATCGCTTCTTTATCAAGTCAAAATGTATTTAAAAATTAAGCTTGTCTTGCAAAGGTTGCAAAGGTTTTACTGTATAGTAATAACTTGGATTGCGAGTAACGCGGTTTACGAGCATTTCGCAATACGAGTTATTATTTTTTTTTAAATCCTGACTCGGTTTGCGAGCGTTGTCTCGCAAGACGAGCATGATTTAAGCCTCTGGGATGTGCAGTACCACATTTGGCCAGAGGTGCGGGGGCGCCGGTGACACTCGGAGCCGCTCTGAGACACTCGGAAACGCTCCGTTACCTAGTGTCTCTGAGTGCATCCGAGCGACTCCAAGTGTTTCCGAGTGTTTGCGATTGTCTCCGGCGCCCCCCCACCTTTGGCCACATGCGGTACTGCATACAATAGCAGTCACTGTGGAACAAATTATCTGAGTTTCCATTGACTCCTATGGGGAAACTCGCTTTGATATATGAGTGCTTTGGATTACAAGCATTTTTCTGGAACTAATTATGCTCGTAATCCAAGGTACCACTGTATATGATTTTTTTTTTAAATAACAAGAATGTGTAAGAGTGAAAGTAGCAATTAATCATAATATTGTACTTTTTCCAGGGAAGGTGTGAAACTCGGCACTTGGGTAGCGATGGTACATAGCCATCAGGAAATAAACATTTTGTTTCAGAACGGAAAGTAACATAAACACACAATGATTCATAAGAGCATAATTTCACTTCAACATTATAATGTGTAATTGAATTTGCTAAATGTATTATAGATAGCAGCACCTGGTACCAGGCATTCAATAATCGCAGCACACTCAATTATATTCAATACTGACTCACTGCTAGCCTGCCGAGAGCTACTTCTAGGTATAAAGCCTTGTGGTGTGCATTATAATTGCACTAATCATGTGGTCTCTTGTTATTCCTGCCATCGGGGTCTAATTTACCGTTATTTATTGGCTGCATCATTTCAACCTGTTGGGTGCGCGGTTTGTGTTTAGGATAAAAATGCATTCTTCTAAATTAAGTTGGTTATTAGTTTGCAATAACAGCGGATTTCTTGCTAGATGGGTTTGAATAATTATGCATAAGTAGTATTTCTACAGGGGCAGGGGTCCACCACCCACGTCGTTCTTGAGAATATATGTTTAATAAAAGTAGAAAAGGTCTATGCGCGGCATTGGATTTAATTGGGTTCTGTAGGCTAAATAAACATATTCACAGATGATTGATAAGGGAAAATATTGTAGTCAGAGATAGAATTCGTTTTATGATTGTTTTCCGAATAGTCCACACCTGTCAATCATCTGGGCTTGCATGTGTTTGCCGCATGTGATGATATATTATACATAAGCATGAAGGAGAGAAGAGAAAGGTTACAGCACTGCATTCGAAAGCTGGCCATAGACGCTACCTAAAAACAATAAATTAAAGTGATCGTAAAGTCTTGTTTTTGCTTTTTTGCTTTAAAAATAACAACCACTGGAGACGGACGAGAGTGCGGCAATCCCCCCCCCCCACTGGAGACGGATGGGAATGCGGCAACCCCCCCCCACTGGAGACGGACGGGAATGCGGCAACCCCCCCTCCACTGGAGATGTACGGGAATGCAGCAACCCCCCCTCCACTGGAGATGGACGGGAATGCGGCAACTCCCCCCCCCCACTGGAGATGGACGGGAATGCGGCAACCCCCCCTCCACTGGAGATGGACGGGAATGCGGCAACCCCCCCTACTGGAGACAGACGGGAATGCGGCAACCCCCCCTCCACTGGAGATGGACGGGAATGCGGCAACCCCCCCCACTGGAGATGGACGGGAATGCGGCAACCCCCCCTCCACTGGAGATGGACGGGAATGCGGCAACCCCCCCTACTGGAGACAGACGGGAATGCGGCAACCCCCCCCACTGGAGACGGACCTTGTATGCGGCAACCCCCCCTACTGGAGACAGACGGGAATGCGGCAACCCCCCTCCACTGGAGATGGATGGGAATGCGGCAACCCCCCCCACTGGAGATGGACGGGAATGCGGCAACCCCCCCTCCACTGGAGATGGACGGGAATGCGGCAACCCCCCCTACTGGAGACAGACGGGAATGCGGCAACCCCCCCCCACTGGAGACAGACGGGAATGCGGCAACCCCCCCCACCGGAGATGGACAGGAATGCGACAACCCCCCCCCACTAGAGATGGAGGGGAATGCAGCGATCCACCCCCTCCACTGGAGATGGACGGGAATGCGGCAACCCCCCCACCGGAGATGGACGGGAATGCGGGAACCCCCCCCACTGGAGACGGACAGGAATGCGACAACCCCCCCCCACTAGAGATGGAGGGGAATGCAGCGATCCACCCCCTCCACTGGAGATGGACGGGAATGCGGCAACCCCCCCACTGGAGATGGACGTGAATGCGGCAACCCCCTCTCCACTGGAGATGGACGGGAATGCGGCAACCCCCTCTCCACTGGAGATGGACGGGAATGCGGCAACCCCCCCCACCGGAGATGGATGGGAATCCACCCCCCCCCACTGGAGACGGACTGGAATGCTGGAACCCCCCCCCACTGGAGACGGACAGGAATGCGGCAACCCCCCCCCACAGGAGACGGACGGGAATGCGGCGATCCACCCCCCCACTGGAGACGGATGGGAATGCGGCAACCCCCCCACTGGAGACGGACTGGAATGCGGCAACCCCCCTACTGGAGATGGACAGGAATGCAGCGATCCACCCCCCCCCCCACTGGAGATGGAGGGGAATGAGGCAATCCACCCCTGTGTGGGAGACAGACGGGAATGCGATCAGAGGCCTCCTTACCTTAGGGATGAGGCAGACATGGATCCAGGCTGCAGCTCCTCGATCCGGGGCCTTCGCTTTTCCTCCAGGCCGAACAGGAAGTGGGTCCTGACTGAGACCCGATTGGCCGGGAGCCTTAAAATTCCCTGGCCAATCAGGTCTTGGGAACTGCTTCCTAACTGGCCAGGAGGAAAATCCCCTATGGATGGGCCACCACTGCAGTGGGTCAATAGCTTGTAAGTTTCCTGATATTTAGTAGCGATAGAACATCTGAGACTTCTATTGACTGTAGTTCTCTCATTCACAGATTCCTGTGAATGAATAACGCGGCTGTGTAGGTGAAGCCCCGCACAGCCACGCTGTTTTTAAAAATGTGACAGCGGGTGTGGGGAGAGGATCCCCTGCCCACTGTCACAGGGGGGGAGGATCAGGGGGGTGCGGAGGACATGTTCTAGAGCACGTTACACAATGCACCCTAAATATGGGTGTAATATGCTCCAAAAGATCCTTTAAATGTGCTGAATTTCATATCGTTTTTTATTGGACATATAGCTAAATAGGTTGAAAGCTTTGATCAGATTTGGGAAGGTTATGTGCTGCCGGGATAGGAATAACAAGTTGTCTGCAAAGGCAGCTGCTTGGTGTTTTCTCTTGCCTAATCGATTGCTGTGGATAGAATTGTGAAGAATAATGGTTCTGATGAATGGTTCTAGGGTTAAAATAAAAAGAAGAGATAGGAGGCATCCTTGTTCCATGCCATTTTGTATGGCACATAAGTGAAATAAGGTTCCCTTAACATGCATTCGCGCAGTAGGGGAGGCATATAGGGAGGAGATATCATGCTGGACTGTAAACCTACCGTATATACTCGAGTATAAGCCGACCCGAATATAAGCCGAGGCACCTATTTTTACCACAAAAAACTGGGAAAACGTATTGACTCGAGTATAAGCCGAGGGTGAACAGTGGTAAGGGTGAACTCTGCGCCCAAAATTATGTGAACTATCTATAAGATAAATTATACCTACTCGAATATTGGTATCTAATTAATTTAAATAAGCTGCTACCCTGTGAAGTGTGTACTCCCAGTTTTATAATAATTGTTATAGGGGGCGCTATATATATTTTATGTGACTATACACCATGTATAAACCCAACTAATAAACTAATAACCTGATATATATATTAAAAAACTATATTAAGTTAATTAATCAGTATTGTGATCCAAAACACAAATAATTAATATAATAAAAAGTAAATGCAAAAGTCCCAATATTAGTGATTCAAAATTAACATTGAAAGTCCATATCCAACATATACATCTGCTTGCTGTCGTGATATATCTTGAAAGAATATAGTGAATCAGTTGTTCAAACATCAAACGTGCCCATTCAATGTCTCTGATGTTTATACATGGTGTATAGTCACATAATATATATATAGCGCCCCCTATAACAATTATTATAAGCCTAGGGTGTCCATCTGCATGCCTCACTGTGCCTCACTTTTCCTCACTGTGTCCATGTCCATGCCTCACTGTGCCCATGCCTCAGTATGCCCTTGACTAGACTGATGTTTAACATTGGAGTCTATGGAAGAGGTGCCCAAATTTGAAAACTCGGTGCTCCCCTACCGTAGGTCCCCAGGAAAAAATGCTTTGCACACTTGTAGAGGAAGAGTGAGGCTACATTTGTGCCAAGCTTGGAGTCCAGGGGACCTACGGCCGGCCGGTACCGCGTCCCCAAAATCCAGGAGATCAGGCGCAAAAAGGTGACTCGAGTATAAGCCAAGAGGGGCATTTTCAGCACAAAAAAATGTGCTGAAAAACTCGGCTTATACTCGAGTATATACGGTATATGTTTTAAGGTGGCCCATATGTAGCCTCTATCAAAGGCCTTCTCCACATCTGTGTATAGGAAAAGGCCCTCAAGCTTCCTTTATTTCATCAAGTGTATGATTTTAATACCTTAGGATACGTAGATGGTAATACCTTAGGATACCTTAGGATTCACAGCCAGGCATGAAACCTGCCTGGTCCAGGGCTATAAGACTCTGAAGATATGGGATGTGCAAGCATTTTAGCAGGTTGTTTCAGATCAACATTTAGTGAGCATATTGGTCTGTAATTTGAGTTTTTGGTCTTTGCCATCTTTTGCTATTACAGTAGTTCAGTCTCTTACTATTTTCTAGAAAAGTGGGGATAGTATTTTCTCCTTTAGCCCAGGTTCACACTGGGCTGCGGGAGTGAAGCCGTGCGAGTTCAGCTGAACTCGCACAATTTCACTCTCGCTGGCAGTCCAGATTTCAGCCACGATTGCAAAGACATCTGACACAGATGTCAATGTAAATTGCGACCGGAATCGCAAAAAGTAGTACAGAAACTACTTTTTGAAATCGGTGCAGTGCCGCAAATGCGGCATCGCACCGGATGCATTAGGACGGTACCATTGCCCGCAATTTGCAGCAAATATCGACGATTTGACATGCGATTTGACATGTCAAATCGCACCAGTGTGAACCAGGGCTTAGTGTCTGTTGGGTATGCTTAGGTTTCAGGTTGTAGAGTCAATCGTTTAGTGGGTCTTTGATATTACAGACGGAATTTGTTGCTGACGTGACTGTTAAGGATTTAGCTAAGAATTTTACATTTTTATCCCCATATTTATAATAGAACTTCAGAACGCAGAAAGACGATATGATACGTATCTGAATCCAACATTTGTTTTAGTTCAGTGCAGGCCTGGGTTCATTTTAGTTCCGAGGCTTG
Source organism: Rana muscosa (assembly GCA_029206835.1). Lineage (NCBI taxonomy): Eukaryota > Metazoa > Chordata > Amphibia > Anura > Ranidae > Rana > Rana muscosa. The sequence continues at coordinate 282,981,289 of CM055123.1, forward strand.
GTCTTGTGATTGTTTGTGTGCAGCTTCTAGTTCTAGAGGAGATTCTAGAAAGTAGGTCAAGTCTCACTTTAGTTTATCTTTTTTGAGTTTGGTTCCTAGTGATATAAGTTTGCCTCTTAATGTGCATTTATGTACTTCTCAAATACTCAAAATGTAGGCGTTTGTCTGTGGAATTTTCTTGGAAAAAACTTGTAATGGCTGTTTTAATTGTTTTTTTTGAAGAATAGGATCACTAAGTAGTGTAGGGTTTGATTGCCATGTACTGTGTTTAGTATGGTGTTGATGGGGATCATGAGACAGGGATGCTGATGCGTGGTCAGGAATAGTGATGAGCCGAACACCCCCGGGTTCGGTTCGCACCAGAACCCGCGAACGGACCGAAAGTTCGAACGAACATTAGAACCCTATTAAATACAATGGATGCGAACGTTCGAATTCTAAAGTGCTAATTATAACAACTATTATGCATGTTATTGTCCTAAAAAGGGTTTGGGAACCCGGGTTCTGCACCAGGGGACATGTATCAATGCAAAAAGAAGTTTTAAAAACGGTCGTTTTTCGGGAGCAGTCATTTTAATGATGCATAAAGTGAAAAAAAAAAAGTCAAATATTCCTTTAAATATCGTACCTGGGGGGTGTCTAAAGTATGCCTGTGAAGTGCCACGTGTTTCCCGTGTTTAGAACTGTCCCTGCACAAAATGACACTTCTAAAGGAAAAAAAAGCCATTTAAAACTGCTTGCGGCTTTAATGTAATGTCTGGTCCCGGTAATATGGATGAAATTCTTTAAGAAAAATGGCATAGCTACCCCATGACCCCCCCCCCCTACCCCAGCCCATTACCAGCCCCTTTGGGTCTTGTATGGATATTAAGGGGAACCCCGCACATAAAATAAAAAAGGCCCTATATACTCTGAACAGCCCTATACAGGCGGTGCATACAAGACAGGGACTGTAGGTTTGTTCTTATGTAGAGTCTGTTTGTAATTTTGAACAGGTACATTGTTGAAGTGTAGCTCCAGACCAAAAATCTATTTTTAAACTTTTTGGAAAACATAGGTAAGGGTTATCACCCCTGTAACATTTGTTTTGCTGTCTGTGCCCCTGTTCAGAACATTTCACCTCACTTTCCGTCCCAATGACAACTGTTTTTGAAATGTGGTGTTTTTCTTGAAACAAGGATTGCTGATAAAGCATCAGTACAGAGGAGACACCTTTCTCCCATATTAATTCTTACAGGAGAGAATTTTCCTTCCAAGGGGTAGATTTCCTCTCACTTCCTGTTGTCTTCTTGCGTTTGCAAGTAGGAGTCGTTTGTAAGTTGGATGTTTGAAAGTAGGGACCTGCCGTATATACTCTGCAGAAATAGGCCCCTTAGTTGTTGGTGTTGGCACAACACTGTAAGCGCTCACAGTTACTCTTGGTTGGTGCTGGAACGCCCTGCTGTCAACTATTATATCAGGAATTTTAATTACATATAATTGTTGAACAGTGGTAGTAAAAATTGGGCCTTTGATGGTGGTGCTGGTGCCACAACACTGTAAGCCCTGACAGTTACTCTTGGTGGGTGCAGCAATGGGCCCTGCTGTGAATTATTAGATCAAGAATTGTAATTACATGCCCCTGTTGAACAGGGGCTGAAAAATTGGGCCTTAGGCACTGGTGGCACAACACTGCAACCCCTCACAGATACTGTACTTGGAGCACAGCAATGAGCCCTGTTGCAAAGTATTGCTTCAAAAATTGTAATGACACGCCCCTGTTAAACAGGGGCTGAAAAATTGGGCCTTAGGCACTGGTGGCACAACACTGCAACTCCTCACAGATACTGTACTTGGAGCACAGCAATGAGCCCTGTTGCAAAGTATTGCTTCAAAAATTGTAATGACACGCCCCTGTTAAACAGGGGCTGAAAAATTGGGCCTTAGGCACTGGTGGCACAACACTGCAACTCCTCACAGATACTGTACTTGGAGCACACCAATGAGCCCTGTTGCAAAGTATTGCTTCAAAAATTGTAATGACACGCCCCTGTTAAACAGGGGCTGAAAAATTGGGCCTTAGGCACTGGTGGCACAACACTGCAACTCCTCACAGATACTGTACTTGGAGCACAGCAATGAGCCCTGTTGCAAAGTATTGCTTCAAAAATTGTAATGACACGCCCCTGTTAAACAGGGGCTGAAAAATTGGGCCTTAGGCACTGGTGGCACAACACTGCAACTCCTCACAGATACTGTACTTGGAGCACACCAATGAGCCCTGTTGCAAAGTATTGCTTCAAAAATTGTAATGACACGCCCCTGTTAAACAGGGGCTGAAAAATTGGGCCTTAGGCACTGGTGGCACAACACTGCAACTCCTCACAGATACTGTACTTGGAGCACAGCAATGAGCCCTGTTGCAAAGTATTGCTTCAAAAATTGTAATTACACGCCCCTGTTAAACAGGGGCTGAAAAATTGGGCGTTAGGCACTGGTGGCGGCACCCATAAACAAAAATGATCTTACAAGCTATCATCATCAATCGTATCATTGAGGACTCGGAGGAGGAGGATAGCCAGTCAACATAACAGCACAGGCACTCAGCATCAGCATCAGTCTTGAAGGGATGTGACATGTTAAAATCAATTAGTCTGTTATATCAGCATCAGGTGTGTGGTAGCTGGTGGTGATCCAAGACTGGTTCATCTTGATGAAAGTCAGTCGATCAAGCGAGTCGGTGGACAGGCGCACCCTGTGATCCGTGACAAATCCTCCAGCAGCACTGAATGTGCGTTCCGAAAGAACGCTGGATGCAGGACAGGCCAGTAGCTCAATTGCATACTGTGCAAGCTCTGGCCAGTGATCCATCCTCAAGACCCAGTAAGCCAGAGGATTTTCGGTGGGGAAGGTGTCCAAGTCTGACCTTGCCCCTAGATATTCCTGCACCATGTTTATCAGACGCTGGCGATGGTTGCTGGAACCGATCATACTTTGGGGCTGCGGACTAAAGAATTGTCTGAACGCATCGGTCAGACGGCCACCTTCCCCACCGCTCCTTCTTTGACTGGCCGAAGCCTCAGCAACTCGTTGTCCAGGACCAGGAGTTTGCAACCTCCCAGTCTCTGGGAACGCGTTGCACAGACCTTTCTGCAAGGCCTCCCGGAGTTGTCTCATCCTCTGCTCCCTCTGCGACGGTAACATAAGGTCCGCAACCTTACCCTTGTACCGTGGATCAAGGAGAGTGGCCAGCCAGTAATGGTCCCTCTCCTTGATCCGAAGAATACGAGGATCCTTCCGCAGAATTTGCAGGATCAGGGAGGCCATGCAGCGTAGTTTTGCTGAGGCATTCGCTCCGGAGTCCTCTGGGTCACTAAGGACGACATGATCCGCAGCCACCTCCTCCCAGCCACGTACAAGTCCACTGGTTTCTTGGGACTGTAAATCATCCCTAAAAGACTGCTGCTGATGATGCTGAGTGCCAGCCTCCACCTCCATGCTGACACAATCCTCCTCCTCCTCCTCCTCCTCCTCCTCCTCCTCCTCCTCTTCCTGTGCGATGGGTGGGACAGAAGGAACACTGTCTGGGTAAAGGGGGCCTTGAGAGGCAAGGAAGTCCTCCTCTTCCTGCCTCTGTTCTGCCTCAAGTGCCCTGTCCATTATTCCACGCAGCGTGTGCTCCAACAGGTGGACAAGAGGTACAGTGTCACTGATGCATGCACTGTCACTGCTCACCATCCTCGTGGCCTCCTCAAATGGTGCCAGGACAGTGCATGCATCCCTGATCATGCCCCACTGGCGTGGAGAAAAAAAACCAAGCTCCCCTGACCCTGTCCTGGTGCCGTAGTCGCACAGGTACTCATTGATGGCCCTCTGCTGCGTGTGCAGCCGCTGCAGCATGGCCAACGTTGAGTTCCACCTGGTGGGCATGTCACATATAAGGCGGTTCTTGGGCAGGTTCAACTCCTTTTGCAGCTCAGCCAGGCGAGCACTGGCATTATAAGATCTGCGGAAATGCACACAGACTTTCCTGGCCTGCCTCAGGACATCCTGTAAGCCCGGGTACCTGCCCAAGAAGCGCTGCACCACCAGGTTAAGGACGTGAGCCACACAGGGCACATGGGTCAGTTGTCCCTGTCGGAGGGCGGAGAGGAGGTTGGTGCCATTGTCGCAAACCACCATTCCTGGCTTAAGCTGGCGTGGCGTCAACCACCTCTCGGCCTGGCCCTGCAGAGCAGACAGGACCTCTGCCCCAGTGTGGCTTCTGTCCCCCAAACACACCAGCGCAAGCACGGCATGGCATCTTTTTGCCTGCGTACTTGCGTAGCCCCGTGAACGGCTACGGAGCACCGCTGGTTCATAGGACAAACCACAGGAAGAGGCCATGGAGGAAGAAGAAGAGGAGGGGGTGGAGGAGAGAGGTGTGTCACAACCAGTAGTAGCATTTTGGAGGCGTGGCGGTGGGACAACCTCCAACACTACTGCACCTTGTCCTGAATCCTTCCCAGCTGCCAAAAGAGTGACCCAATGGGCCGTGAAAGAAAGGTAACGTCCCTGTCCATGCCTGCTGGACCATGAGTCAGCGGTAATATGCACCTTACCGCTGACCGCCCTGTCCAGCGAGGCCAAGACATTGCCTTCCACATGCCGGTAGAGAGCCGGAATAGCCTTCCGTGAGAAAAAGTGGCGTTTGGGAACCTGCCACTGAGGAACTGCACATTGCACAAACTCACGGAAGGGGGCCGAGTCTACCAACTGAAAAGGCAGCAGTTGAAGCGCTAGCAATTTAGCCAAGCTAGCATTCAACCGCTGGGCATGTGGATGGCTGGGAGTGAACTTCTTTCGACGGTCCAGCAGCTGGGGCAGGGAAATTTGCCTGCTAGAATCGGACGTCGGTGTACTGCTAGCAGAGTGGGCGCAAGTACTTGGCTGTGACACACCTAATTCTACACCTTCATTCCTCTCAGTGCATGTTTCAGAGAGGACTGAAGTTATAGTGGGGTTGGAGATCCCAGCTGATGCGGTGCAAGGAGAGGTCCGCTTTGTTCTTTGGTGTGGGTCTTTGAGGTAGGCTTGCCAACGAGCTGCATGGCAGGTCAACATATGTCTGGTCAGGCATGTGGTACCCAAGCGGCTGATGTTTTGGCCACGCGATATACGCTTGAGACATATGTTGCAAACAGCAGCTGTGCGATCTGATGCACTAGCCTCAAAAAAGGCCCACACCAAAGAACTTTTTGAATGACGGGCAGAGGCAGCGCCCTGCACAGGCGGAGCTCTGCGGTGTGATTCCGTCGGTGTACTGCCCTTACGCTGGCCACCAAAGGGCATCCTGCCTCGTTGGAGATGTGCCTCCTCCTCATCCTCCTCCTCCTCCTCTCTCCTATTAGGCACCCACGTGGAGTCAGTGACCTCATCATCCCCTCCCTCCTCATCACTGGAGCCAATCTGGCAGTATGCTGCAGCTGCTGGAACATGACTGCCAGATTGGTGTCCTTCTTGAGCATCCCCTCTGTCTGCTCTCACGCTACTGCCTTCCTCTAGCTGGGTTTCATCATCAGACCCTTCGAAACGCTGGGCATCCTCCTGGAGCATGTACCCAACACTGTGCTGAAACAGTTCGGGGGACTCCTCAGGAGGAGGACATGGTGGGTCTAGGGAAGGAGTGACTGATGATTTGTCTGACATTGATACCAGGGAAGACGACGCTTTGGCAGCTGCTTTTCCAGTACCCTGAGCCTGGGTGAGAGAGGATGAGGAGGAGGAGGAGGGCTTGGTCATCCACTCTACCAAGTCTTCGGCATGATGTGGCTCAACATGTCCAGCTGCCGAAAAGAAGGACAAGCGTGTCCCATGGCCATGTGCTGATGACAATGCACCGCGTCCACGACCAGCACTGTTGCCCCCAGACACAGAGCCTGCTTGCCCTCTTTTATTGCCTCCTGACTGTCTGCCTCTCCTTGTTTGCCTTCCAGACATTCTAATAGATGGCCTGCAGGGAGATGGGAAAAAAGCAATAAGGGCTACCTTCAGGTGTCCTTCTCTGTCCCTTGAAACAAGGACTTTCACAGTGAAAGAAACTGACACTCTCCCTACCTACAGTTTTCTGTCCCTAGAAAAAATGTTTTTTTTAATCACAATATAGCACAAGGACAATTCACTCACTGTCCTTACAGGTCCCTGGAAACAAGGACTTGCAGAGTGAAATAAACTGACACTCTCCCTACCTACAGTTTTCTGTCCCTAGAATAAATGTTTTTTTTAAGCACAATATAGCACAAGGAGAATTCACTCACTGTCCTTCCAGGTCCCTGGAAACAAGGACTTGCAGAGTGAAATAAACTGACACTCTCCCTACCTACAGTTTTCTGTCCCTAGAATAAATGTTTTTTTTAAGCACAATATAGCACAAGGACAATTCACTCACTGTCCTTACAGGTCCCTGGAAACAAGGACTTGCAGAGTGAAAGAAAAAAAACACTCTCCCTACCTACAGTTTTCTGTCCCTAGAAAAAATGTTTTTTTTAATCACAATATAGCACAAGGAGAATTCACTCACTGTCCTTCCAGGTCCCTGGAAACAAGGACTTGCAGAGTGAAATAAACTGACACTCTCCCTACCTACAGTTTTCTGTCCCTAGAATAAATGTTTTTTTTAAGCACAATATAGCACAAGGAGAATTCACTCACTGTCCTTCCAGGTCCCTGGAAACAAGGACTTGCAGAGTGAAAGAAAAAAAACACTCTCCCTACCTACAGTTTTCTGTCCCTAGAAAAAATGTTTTTTTTAATCACAATATAGCACAAGGACAATTCACTCACTGTCCTTCCAGGTCCCTGGAAACAAGGACTTGCAGAGTGAAATAAACTGACACTCTCCCTACCTACAGTTTTCTGTCCCTAGAATAAATGTTTTTTTTAAGCACAATATAGCACAAGGACAATTCACTCACTGTCCTTACAGGTCCCTGGAAACAAGGACTTGCAGAGTGAAAGAAAAAAAACACTCTCCCTACCTACAGTTTTCTGTCCCTAGAAAAAAATGTTTTTTTTAATCACAATATAGCACAAGGACAATTCACTCACTGTCCTTCCAGGTCCCTGGAAACAAGGACTTGCAGAGTGAAAGAAAAAAAACACTCTCCCTACCTACAGTTTTCTGTCCCTAGAAAAAATGTTTTTTTTAATCACAATATAACACAAGGACAATTCACTCACTGTCCTTCCAGGTCCCTGGAAACAAGGACTTGCAGAGTGAAATAAACTGACACTCTCCCTACCTACAGTTTTCTGTCCCTAGAATAAATGTTTTTTTTAAGCACAATATAGCACAAGGACAATTCACTCACTGTCCTTACAGGTCCCTGGAAACAAGGACTTGCAGAGTGAAAGAAAAAAAACACTCTCCCTACCTACAGTTTTCTGTCCCTAGAAAAAATGTTTTTTTTAATCACAATATAACACAAGGACAATTCACTCACTGTCCTTCCAGGTCCCTGGAAACAAGGACTTGCAGAGTGAAATAAACTGACACTCTCCCTACCTACAGTTTTCTGTCCCTAGAATAAATGTTTTTTTTAAGCACAATATAGCACAAGGACAATTCACTCACTGTCCTTACAGGTCCCTGGAAACAAGGACTTGCAGAGTGAAAGAAAAAAAACACTCTCCCTACCTACAGTTTTCTGTCCCTAGAAAAAATGTTTTTTTTAATCACAATATAGCACAAGGACAATTCACTCACTGTCCTTACAGGTCCCTGGAAACAAGGACTTGCAGAGTGAAATAAACTGACACTCTCCCTACCTACAGTTTTCTGTCCCTAGAATAAATGTTTTTTTTAATCACAATATAGCACAAGGACAATTCACTCACTGTCCTTCCAGGTCCCTGGAAACAAGGACTTGCAGAGTGAAATAAACTGACACTCTCCCTACCTACAGTTTTCTGTCCCTAGAATAAATGTTTTTTTTAAGCACAATATAGCACAAGGACAATTCACTCACTGTCCTTACAGGTCCCTGGAAACAAGGACTTGCAGAGTGAAAGAAAAAAAACACTCTCCCTACCTACAGTTTTCTGTCCCTAGAAAAAATGTTTTTTTTAAGCACAATATAGCACAAGGACAATTCACTCACTGTCCTTACAGGTCCCTGGAAACAAGGACTTGCAGAGTGAAAGAAAAAAAACACTCTCCCTACCTACAGTTTTCTGTCCCTAGAAAAAATGTTTTTTTTAATCACAATATAGCACAAGGACAATTCACTCACTGTCCTTCCAGGTCCCTGGAAACAAGGACTTGCAGAGTGAAATAAACTGACACTCTCCCTACCTACAGTTTTCTGTCCCTAGAATAAATGTTTTTTTTAAGCACAATATAGCACAAGGACAATTCACTCACTGTCCTTACAGGTCCCTGGAAACAAGGACTTGCAGAGTGAAAGAAAAAAAACACTCTCCCTACCTACAGTTTTCTGTCCCTAGAAAAAAATGTTTTTTTTAATCACAATATAGCACAAGGACAATTCACTCACTGTCCTTCCAGGTCCCTGGAAACAAGGACTTGCAGAGTGAAAGAAAAAAAACACTCTCCCTACCTACAGTTTTCTGTCCCTAGAAAAAATGTTTTTTTTAATCACAATATAACACAAGGACAATTCACTCACTGTCCTTCCAGGTCCCTGGAAACAAGGACTTGCAGAGTGAAATAAACTGACACTCTCCCTACCTACAGTTTTCTGTCCCTAGAATAAATGTTTTTTTTAAGCACAATATAGCACAAGGACAATTCACTCACTGTCCTTACAGGTCCCTGGAAACAAGGACTTGCAGAGTGAAAGAAAAAAAACACTCTCCCTACCTACAGTTTTCTGTCCCTAGAAAAAATGTTTTTTTTAATCACAATATAACACAAGGACAATTCACTCACTGTCCTTCCAGGTCCCTGGAAACAAGGACTTGCAGAGTGAAATAAACTGACACTCTCCCTACCTACAGTTTTCTGTCCCTAGAATAAATGTTTTTTTTAAGCACAATATAGCACAAGGACAATTCACTCACTGTCCTTACAGGTCCCTGGAAACAAGGACTTGCAGAGTGAAAGAAAAAAAACACTCTCCCTACCTACAGTTTTCTGTCCCTAGAAAAAATGTTTTTTTTAATCACAATATAGCACAAGGACAATTCACTCACTGTCCTTACAGGTCCCTGGAAACAAGGACTTGCAGAGTGAAATAAACTGACACTCTCCCTACCTACAGTTTTCTGTCCCTAGAATAAATGTTTTTTTTAATCACAATATAGCACAAGGACAATTCACTCACTGTCCTTCCAGGTCCCTGGAAACAAGGACTTGCAGAGTGAAATAAACTGACACTCTCCCTACCTACAGTTTTCTGTCCCTAGAATAAATGTTTTTTTTAAGCACAATATAGCACAAGGACAATTCACTCACTGTCCTTACAGGTCCCTGGAAACAAGGACTTGCAGAGTGAAAGAAAAAAAACACTCTCCCTACCTACAGTTTTCTGTCCCTAGAAAAAATGTTTTTTTTAAGCACAATATAGCACAAGGACAATTCACTCACTGTCCTTACAGGTCCCTGGAAACAAGGACTTGCAGAGTGAAAGAAAAAAAACACTCTCCCTACCTACAGTTTTCTGTCCCTAGAAAAAATGTTTTTTTTAATCACAATATAGCACAAGGACAATTCACTCACTGTCCTTACAGGTCCCTGGAAACAAGGACTTGCAGAGTGAAAGAAACTGACACTGTCCCTACCTACAGTTTTCTGTCCCTAGAATAAATGTTTTTTTTAAGCACAATATAGCACAAGGACAATTCACTCACTGTCTTTACAGGTCCCTGGAAACAAGGACTTGCAGAGTGAAAGAAACTGACACTCTCCCTACCTACAGTTTTCTGTCCCTAGAATAAATGTTTTTTTAAGCACAATATAGCACAAGGACAATTCACTCACTGTCCTTCCAGGTCCCTGGAAACAAGGACTTGCAGAGTGAAAGAAACTGACACTGTCCCTACCTACAGTTTTCTGTCCCTAGAATAAATGTTTTTTTTAAGCACACTATAGCACAAGCACAAAACACACTGACACTCTCCCTACCTATCCTTCTCTTTCCCTAAACTAAAGGAATCCAGGTTAAGCAAGAAAGAAATAACAGTCACTGTCCCTGCCTATGCTGCTCTATCCCTGCTCCGGAACACACTACACTAGGCCGCCGTGCTGGCGGCCTTTTATAGTGTGGGGCGTGTACTAAACACCCTCAGCAATAATTGGCCACAGGCATCCTGCCTGTGGCCAATCATTGCTCTCCTCGCTGCCGGCGCTGTGATTGGCCAAGCATGCGGGGTCACAGTGCATGCTTGGCCAATCACAGCGCCTGGATGACACTGCGATGGCGTAGTGCATTGTGGGCCGTTCGCGTCACTCGAATTTGGCGCGAACGGCCCAAATCGTTCGATCTTCGTCGAACAATCGAACAGCCGATGTTCGAGTCGAACGTATGTTCGACTCGAACACGAAGCTCATCCCTAGTCAGGAATAGGAAAGCCTATCTAAACGTCGTTCACGTGGAGATCTTGTTAGGAAGCTAAAAGTCTAACACTTGAGTATTTTTATGTATGGTGCTGAGTAGAATGTGAAGTCCCTTGTAGTCAGGTGTGGTAAGCCCCATGTGTTTACTACTTTTTACTTTTTTTGAGTGCCCTACACATTATTGAAGACTTTTTGTCTGACATATCTATCTGGGGGTTAAGCATTGCATTACACCGAAAATGTTAATGCCAGAGGCAAATCCTCAAAGCTCCGACAGGCAGTGGCGTCGGTAGGGGGGGGCTGAGGGGGCTGGAGCCCCGAGTGGGTCCCCAAAAAGCCCAGAGTCTCGGGCATGCACAATTCTGTTATTAGCCCTGAGCGCCGCCGCCAAGCGGGGACCGATCTGATCCCGAGCGCGGCCGGTTGCGGCCGAGTGACATAGCAGGTCCCGCCTTCTGCAGCCTGCAGAACCTATTATGGACGTCCCACTGGTCCAATGCCAGGACCGCAGGACGCGTGACGTCCATCATAGCTGCTGCAGGTTTCAGAAGGCGGGAATTACAATGCGGCCGCCACGTCACTGTGAGAAGATCCCTGCTTAGCCAGGCGGCTCTCCTGTCCTGTGTCCTGTCACGGGCATGGCTCCCCTCTCCTGTCCCGTGTCCTGTCCTCCTCTCCTTTCCTGCCCTCCTGTCCTGTGTCCTGTCCTGTCATGGCTCTGGCTGCGGCTGCCTGGAGTGCCTGCTCAGCAGGTCCTGCTGTCTACTCTACTGTGATGGGCACGCCGCACACTACGGCTAAGCTGCAGGAGGAGGTCACGTCACCGGAAATCTGATCAGGTAGGTCAGTGTGGGTCAGTGTATGTCAGGTTGGTTAGTGTGTGTCAGGTAGGTCAGTGTGTGTCAGGGTCAGTGTGTGTCAGGGTCAATGTGTGTCAGGTAGGTCAGTGTGTGTCAAGTAGGTCAGTGTAGGTCAGGTAGGTCAGGTAGGTAAGTGCGCGTCACCCCCCCCCCTGGTGCCGGACTCGGACTTCGGACTGAAGCCCCTGGTCTTTTTGCCACCTAGCAATGCCCCTGCCAACAGGGCATTTTCAGAAAGGGTACTTGTTTTGTATTGGGACAATTAATATTAGCAAATATTAGATAAATTGGTGTGATATTTAAAGTGCCTTTTAGGAACAAATAGTGCCCTTACGGATCTTTTTATTTTATTCTCTGAATGAAATTTACATTGGTTATGAATGAGTATGGCTACTTCCTTTGTTTTGGAGTTGGCATCGGAGGCCATTAAGGATTGGGTGTAGCATGTATTGCGTAAATAGGGGTTTTGGGCTGCATTTAAAATGGGTTTCCTGGAGGTATACAATTTGAGCTTTGGCCTTTTTAAGTTCTTTCAACAAAAAATAATGTCTGTCTGAAATATTAATACCTTTTACATTCAATGAGACAACTGTCTTTTTTAGTTTATATTGAGGAAAAAAACATCTTTGTTGCGATTAGAGCGATAATTAGATGTGGAGAGTGTAGTATAATTATATTGGTTGTAACCTCTTTCAAGGAAACAGTAGGGAATGGAATGTGTTAAGGTTTTGAGTCTTTATGGTTTCGTACATTTCCGGTCAAATGCTCCGCCCACAAGCTATAGTAGAATTCTAATGTTGTATGACTAGTAATAATTATAATTCTTAATTATTATTACTAGTCAAACAACATTAGAATTCTTCCTATAGCCTATGGCCGGAACCATTTAACCGTAAATGTCCAATCGCGGCAATGGTATGTTTTTTAGCTGCTTCGTCAAATCTTCGATCTGCGCGGTTCGTTATCGTTTTGTTAAAATGAACACGAAAATCCCCAAAATCCGGACGATAACAGTTGCACGTGTTTACTATTTTGTTTTCTTTGTCCAAATAGGAGTAATTGGGTTATGCAACTGTTCTGTTTCCACTAACGTCCAGCTAACTAATCCTTTCATCTCTGAAGTAGTAATGGGTGGGCACCACTAGTGAGGGGGTAGTGAAAGGCTATTAGCTTGTTAGGGAGTGAAAAGGTGAGTGAAATAATTTAGTGGAACTCTCCCAATCAACATTAACCACTTACGGACCGCCCGCCGCAGGAATACGTCGCTACTTTAAAGAGGAATACCGTTGTTATGGTAGCAGTTAGCTACCATAACCCCAGTATCCTCTTCAAGAGCGGGCGGTCCACTTTCAGATAAAAGTGATCACTGCGGATTCTCCGCGAGATCACTTTTATCGGTGGCGGGAGAGGGGGCCCCCTCCCACCTCTCTCCGGTGCCCTCTGCCGCTTACCGGAGCCGTTGACAGTGGCAGAGGCGATCGGATGCTGTCCCTGGGCTGACATGGAGACGAGTGAAGGGAAGATGGCCCCCACCAGTCTCCATATCATTGCAGGATGGAAGCAACGTCAAAACGCCACTTCCGCCCATTCTTAAAGGGACATTTATTCTTATTTATTCTTTTTAAATGACATAATTTAAAATAAATAAACAAAAGTGACTATTTTTTTACTTTTTTTTTTAAACTGTGTCAAAATAAACAAAATTAAAGTAAAATAAATAAGAAAAAAATAAAAAAAATGTAAAGCCCCTGCCCCGACGAGCTCACGCGCAGAAGTGAACGCATACGTGAGCAGCGCCGGCATATGAAAACATTGTTCAAATCACACATGTGAGGTATCGCTGCGATCGTTAGAGCGAGAGCAATACTTATAGCTCTAGGCCTTCTCTGTAACTCAAAACATGCAACCTGTAGAATTTTTTAAATGTCGCCTATGGAGATTTTAAAGGGTAAAAGTTTGTTGCCATTCCACGAGCGGGCGCAACTTTGAAGCGTGACATGTTGGGTATCAATTTACTCGGCGTAACATTATCTTTCACAATATAAAAAACAATTGGGCTAAGTTTACTATTTTCTTATATTTTAATTCAAAAAAGTTAATTTTTTCCCCAAAAAGTGCGCTTGTTAGACCGCTGCGCAAATAGGGTGTGCCAGAAAGTATTGCAACAACTGCCATGTTATGCACTAGGGTGTTAGAAAAAAATATATAATGTTTGGGGGTTCTAAGTAATTTTCTAGCAAAAAAAAAAAAACAGTTTAGTGGTCCTTCAAAGCGTCTTCAAAGTTTCCATAGAAGTCTATGGCAAAGCTTGCTTGAAGCCTCATCGAAGCCCCACCGAAGTCTCATCAAAGCCCCACCGAAGTCTCATCAAAGCCCCACCGAAGTCTCATCAAAGCCCCACCGAAGTCTCATCAAAGCCCCACCGAAGTCTCATCAAAGCCCCACCGAAGTCTCATCAAAGCCCCACTGAAGTCTCATCAAAGCCCCACCGAACCCCACGAAGCCTCACTGAAGCCTCATCGAACCCCACCGAAGCCTCACTGAAGCCTCATCGAACCCCACCGAAGCCTCACTGAAGCCTCATCGAAGCACCAAGCAAAAGCAAGGTGTTAACAGGACTGTAAGCTAACCATTTTATTTAGTGTCAGGAGCTTTGACAGGCATTTAGAGAGCTTTAACAAAGCCTGTCCAAAGCCATGTTGTGAAGCAAGAATAAACTAGCCCTAACATAAGTATTCCCTATTCATATCTATTCCTGCCCCAGATAGGGTTACCACCCATCGGGGATTCATCTGGACAGTCCAGGTTTTGAATCCTGTTCCCGGGTTTCAGACCACCTGAAACCTGGACACAATATTCAGAATGGACTGTGGCTTCCCAAGTAACCAAGTACCACAACCGCCGAGTGCATAGGAGTGCACATTAACCCCACCCTCATATACGGACCGTAGAGAAGAGAGGGCTTGATCTGCTCCTCCTCCTCCCACCTCTACCACTTTGTCTGCCCACCTACATTCCAATGCTTGGCGTTCCGTGCCCCAGGAAAGGGATGTGTGGGCTGGAAGTTTGAAGCTCAGCAACCAGCAGATACATCGTGGATGAAAGGTGTTTCAGAGAGGCTTTAATTCAGCTTTAGCTTCGCTTTGTTTTGGAGAAATTTCAGGTATGAGATACACACACACACACACACACACACAGGGCATCTATCAAGCTTCAACAAAGCTTCAAAAGAGCATCACTGAAGCATCACTAAAGCTTCAACGAAGCCTCACCAAAGCTTCATCAAAGCACCACTGAAGCATCAAAAACACATCATAAAAGCATGTTGAAGCGGTAGGCGCTTTAATGTGTGTTGAAGCCAAAGCAAGTGTAAATGAGTCCTAAGGGGTGCCCTATAGACTTTGATGTTAGGGGGCTTTGGGAACCCCAATTTAAAGGGAATGCTGGGAACGCTGATGTAAGTGGGAGGTTTGGTGTGCAGAAACCCCCTTACATCAGAGTTCCCCTTTACACCAGAGTCTACAGCGTTCCCCATCAAAAATAAAATGTTGCCGTGCGCGGCTAAAGCGTTCGGGTTTGACTTGAAGAAAAGGTGGCGCCCCAAGCCCCAGAGGAGTATGCTCTATTCACACTCTTTCAGGTATATGTCTATAAGCCTGTATGGAATAACAACCTTCTGGTGTTCACAAGTTCTTGTAATGGCCCGTACACACGATCCGAATATCGTACGGAAAATGTCGTCCGATGAAGAATCGTACGATAATCGGATCGTTAGTACAGGGCTTCCCGTGAGCCGATTATGACAGTTCATCCGATATTATTTTATTGGACATGCACGAAAATTTTCGACGTACGATACCTAATCGTACAATTTTCGTTTAGTCAGTACAGTTGTCGTCCGAAAATACAACACAAATACATTACAACCAGGGATGAGCCGAACACCCCCCTGTTCGGGTCGCACTAGAACCTGCGAACAGACAAAATGTTCGTGTGAACTTTAGAACCCTATTAAATACAATGGACTCGAACGTTCGAAATCTAAAGTGCTAATTATAAAGGCTTATATGCAAGTTATTGTCCTAAAAAGTGTTTGGGGACCGGGGTCCTGCCCCAGGGGACATGTATCAATGCAAAAAGAAGTTTTAAAAATGGCCGTTTTTTCGGGAGCAGTGATTTTAATAATGCTTAAAATGAAAAAATAAAAGTTAAATATTCCTTTAAATTTCGTACCTGGGGGGTGTGTATGATATGCATGTGAAGTGGCGCATGTTTCCCGTGCTTAGAACTGTCCCTGCAAAAAATGTCATTTTTGAAAGAAAAAAATGCATTTAAAACTCATTCGCGGCTATTAATGAATTGTCGGCTCCCGGCAATACATACAAAAGTCATTGATAAAAAAAAAAAAAAGCGTGGGGGTTCCCCAGAATTCAATTACCAGGCCCTTCAGGTCTGGAATGGATATTAAGGGGAACCCCGCCGCAAATTTTAAAAAAAAATGGCGTGGAGTCCCCCTAAAAATCCATACCAGACCCCTTATCCGAGCACGCAACCTGGCCGGCCGCAGGGGAAAAGGGGGGGACGAGAGAGCGGCCCCCCCTCCCTCCTGAACCGTACCAAGCCACATGCCCTCAACATGGGGAGGATGTCCCCATGTTGATGGGGACAAGGGCCTCATCCCCACAACCCTTGCCCGGTGGTTGTGGGGGTCTGCGGGCGGCGGGCTTATCGGAATCTGGAAGACCCCTTTAACAAAGGGGACCCCCAGATCCCGGCCCCCCCCCTATGTGAATTGGTAAGGGGTACATTGTACCCCTACCATTTCATGAAGAAAGCGTAAAAAAATGTTTAAAAAAACACACAAACACCTTGAAAAAGTCCTTTATTTAAAAAAAAAAAAATTTAAATTACACAGTGAAGGAAGTTCCCCGCTCAAGCCAATGACGTAGGCGGGTCCGACATACCGAGGGGGCGGACCTGATGGGGAACTGCTCTCACTTTGGTAATACATGTATAGACCCGCCCCTTCTCATGTTCCGCATCTGGTCCGCTGAGCGGACCTGATGGGGAACTTTAGAAGGGGCGGGTCTATACATTTAAAATACTGAGAGGGAGTTCCCCATCAGGTCCGCTCAGGCACAACCAATGAAGGACAGCGCTGGACATCGGGATCGCCGCGGGACACTGGATTTCACCGCTGGAATGTTTTTTTTTTTTTTCTTTAAATAAAGGACTTTTTCAAGGTGTTTGTGTGATTTTTTAAACATTTTTTTACGCTTTCTTCGTGAAATGGTAGGGGTACAATGTACCCCTTACCAATTCACATAGGGGGGGCCGGGATCTGGGGGTCCTCTTTGTTAAAGGGGTCTTCCAGATTCCGATAAGCCCCCCGCCCGCAGACCCCCACAACCACCGGGCAAGGGTTGTGGGGATGAGGCCCTTGTCCCCATCAACATGGGGACATCCTCCCCATGTTGAGGGCATGTGGCTTGGTACGCTCTCTCGTCCCCCCCTTTTCCCCTGCGGCCGGCCAGGTTGCGTGCTCGGATAAGGGGTCTGGTATGGATTTTTAGGGGGACTCCACGCCATTTTTTTTTTAAATTTGGGGTGGAGTTCCCCTTAAAATCCATGCCAGATCTGAAGGGCCTGGAATGGATATTTGGGGGAACCCCACGTCAATTTTTTTTTTAATTTGCGGCGGGGTTCCCCTTAATATCCATTCCAGACCTGAAGGGCCTGGTAATTGAATTCTGGGGAATCCCCACGCTTTTTTTTTATTTTTTATCAATGACTTTTGTATGTATTGCCGGGAGCCGACAATTCATTAATAGCCGCGAGTCAGTTTTAAATGCATTTTCTTCTTTCAAAAATGACATTTTTTGCAGGGACAGTTCTAAGCACGGGAAACATGCGCCACTTCACATGCATATCATACACACCCCCCAGGTACGAAATTTAAAGGAATATTTCACTTTTATTTTTTCATTTTAAGCATTATTAAAATCACTGCTCCCGAAAAAACGGCAGTTTTTAAAACTTCTTTTTGCATTGATACATGTCCCCTGGGGCAGGACCCGGGTCCCCAAACACTTTTTAGGACAATAACTTGCATATAAGCCTTTATAATTAGCACTTTAGATTTCTCCCATAGATTTTTCGAATTTGCCGCGAACACCCCAATTTGTTCGCTGTTCGGCGAACGGGCGAACAGGCAATGTTCGAGTCGAACATGAGTTTGACTCGAACTCCAAGCTCATCCCTAATTACAACACGTGACATCACTTCCGACTTTTTTTTTTCTGTCGTACGAGAATTTTCGTGACTTTAGTAACCTATTCAATTTCTGCTTGCGACTAGTAAACGGAAAAAGTAGTTTTTCGGGGATCGCGTGTACGTGTCATTATTCTTTAAGTCTTTAAGTCATTTATTCTTTAAGTCCGGATTCCTTTAAGTCTTGACAGTCTCCTACTTGAATGAGTCACACTGTATACAACTATCAGCTTGTGTATATGGACGTTTCGTAATATGCTCACTCTAATGAGTATCACTTAGATTGCTAGCTTTCCAGGGAAGTTATATATAGATTCATAATGACTTTAGATTCTGCACTGCCTGGTTATTGTATCTATAGCAACAGTCTGGGAACTCAGTCAAGTTCAATTCTGTTACATATTTTGTTACTTTGTAACTCAGTCACAGGAGGTAGTTCATCCCGTATTATAGTTTCATTACCTCTTAAAGTGGAGGTCCACCCTAAGGATACTTTCACACTGAAGCGCTGGCGGTATAGCGGCGCTATTTTTAGCACCCCTATACCGTCGTTTTTGCCGTGATTTGCGGGCGCTAGCGTGGTGATTTTAACCCCCGCTAGCGGCCGGAAAAGGGTTAAAAACGCCCGCTAAAACGCCTCTTTGCAGTGTTTTGCGGGCGTTTTGGAGGCGCTACCACATTGATTTCAATGGGCAGGGGCGCTATAAGAGCGGTATTTTTACCGCTCCTATTGTGCCTCAAAGATGCGGCTTGCAGGAGTTTTTTTTCCCTCCTGCCAGCGTACCGCTCCGGTGTGAAAGCCCTCGGGCTTTCACACTGGATACAAAGGAGCGGCTTTTTAAGGGCGCATTGCAGGCGCTATTTTTAGCGCAGTAGCACCTACAAAGCGCCTCAGTGTGAAAGGGGCCTAAAAAAATAAAAATTACACCAAAATGCTACAAAAAAAAATAGAATTTTTTTTTTTTTTACTTACCAGAAATTGCGATTGCTATGCGGATCTTCCTAATCTGCCTCTTCCTATACCATGGCTGGTCATCATCCTCACAATGTCTTCTGGGGAATGGGGCACGCTGCCTTCTAAAGCGCCGCGAGACTCGCGCATGCGCAGTAGGAAACGGGCAGTGAAGCCGCAAGGCTCCACTGCCTGTTTCCCTTAGTGAGGTTGGCGGCGCCGGGACCTGGCACAATCGAGGGATCGCCCTCGGGGGCCGACATCGCGGGCGCCCTGGACAGGTAAGTGTGCTTATTAAAAGTTAGCAGCTACAGTCTTTGTAGCTGCTGACTTTTAAAAAAAATATAAAAATCGCGGGTGGAACCCCACTTTAAGGACCGAGCCTCTTTCTGAGATTTGGTGTTTTTCTTTTGCTAGAAAATTTCTTGGAACCCCCAAACATTTTATATATTTTTTTCTAACACACATGAGAATAAAATGGCAGTCGTTGCAATACTTTTTTGTCACACTGTATTTGCGCAGCGGTCTTAAAAGCGCACTTTTTTGGGAAAAAAATACACTTTGAATTTAAAAATGAGACTACAGTAAAGTTAGCCCAATTTTTTTTATATTGTGAAAGATAATGTTATGCCGAGTAAAGTAGTACCCAACATGTCACGCTTCAAAGTTGTGCCCGCTCGTGGAATGGCAACAAACTTTTACCCCTAAAAACCTACATAAGCGACGTTTAAAAAACTATACAGGTTGCATGCTTTGAGTTACAGAGGAGGTCCGGGACGGGGCGCTTTAAATAAAAAAAAAATCGTATTTATTTTACTTTATTTTATTTATTTTGACACTGTTTTTAAAAAAAAAAAAAAAAAAAAAATTTGTGTCACTTTTATTTCTATTACAAGGAATGTAAACATCTCTTGTAATAGAATTAAATATGAGATCTGGGGTCAAAAAGACCTCAGATCTCATATTTGGACTAAAATGCAATTAAAAATAAATAAAAAATGATGTCATTCTAAAAATAAAAAAAATGTCCCTTTTAAAAGCATTGGGCGGAAGTGACGTTTTGACGCCGCTTACTCCCTGCAGTGATATGGAGACGGGTGGGGGGCCATCTTCCCCTCACTCATCTCCATACACAGCAAGGGAGCAGACCCGATCGTCTCCTCCGCTACCGACGGCTCCGGTAAGCAGCGGAGGGCACCGGAGAGCGGCAGGAGGGCCCTCTACCGCCGCCGATAAAAGTGATCTTGCGGCGTATCCGCCGCAGAGACCACTTTTATCTTGTAGCGGACCGCCCGGTGAAGAAGAGGATACCAGGGATATGGTAGCTAGCTGCTACCATAACAACGGTATTCCTCTTCAAACAGCTGAATTATTCCTGCGGCAGGCGGTCCGTAATAAAAAACTACCTTTGCAATGAGGGTCCCCTTGCACTGCAATGGTTTATGCTCATTAAAGTGTTACTAAACCCACAACAGTAAAATCAGTCTGTATATGCAGTAAAGCATGCTTGTTATACTTACTGTTGAACCTAAGGGGTTAATCCTTTGCATTGTGTAAAAAGGCTGTTTGATCCTGTCTTCTATGATCCTCCCCTTCTTCCACTGTCCCCTAATAATCTCCTCATAACACAGAGTCTATGGAGTCAGGCTGCACATGCTCAGTTTGGTGTAAATTGCTAGAGAGGTTGTTTTTTTCTTGGGAGGATGCATGTGAACAGCACAGGGCCAATCAGCACTGTCCAGACAGAGGGTCAGGGGTCTTGGAGTCTCATAGGACAATCATAAAACTCCTCCTACAAGCTTTAACCAGTGCTTGGCTGGACACTGATAGAAGTCACAAGACTGCTCTAACTGCTGATGAGAAAAAGTATTTAGCAGTTTATATTTACTAAAATAAGTGCCTTGCCATGTTCGGTGTACTGTGAGAGACCAGATCTAGTAAGCGCAGGGTCCTGGGTTTAGTAACACTTTAAGGGGAAAAATAAGGTGTAAAAATGCCCTTTCACTTCACTCGGGCAGGCTCCCTCCATCTGTGCAACTGGTCCCCCAAAGCCTCTTCTATAAGACACTCTGGCCCGTGGTCACGTGATGAGGTCATTAAATACAGTGCAGAGCCAAAAGCCCTGCATTGTACATGAGGAGAGCGAGGGGGCCGCCCACAAATGGCATTCGAGGAGAGCACCATAAACTGCCAGAGCGTGGAGTAAGCAAACGTTATTCCTCATCCCCTAGAGTTAAAGTGGAACTTCACTCTCTCAATCAACATTAATATTTTAATCCTCATGCTGCTAGCATTAGTTAATAGATAGGAAAGTACATCATATGTACTTGTTTACATTTTTTTTTTTTTTTTTACATTTCTTCAGTTACTTCCTGGTTTCCAGGCCTAGGCAAAATATGTCATACATCC
Organism: Rana muscosa; assembly: GCA_029206835.1. Lineage (NCBI taxonomy): Eukaryota > Metazoa > Chordata > Amphibia > Anura > Ranidae > Rana > Rana muscosa. The sequence goes on from CM055123.1 coordinate 283,002,314, forward strand.
CAGGAGTCTTCAGGAGGGGAGGAGGAGTTTTCTTGGCTAACCACACCCTCCTGCCTGCATGCTTGTGCTAAGGTTAGATGGATAATTCCAGGAAGTAATGCTACATGCCCTACATGCCCTTACTCAAGATGGCCACAGCCAGAAATGCTGAGGAGTGTTTTTCTAGGTGATTTCTCAGCAAAATAGAGCATGAAGACATGAATGAATAGAGGAGTTTGCTTTGAATATTAAAAATGAATTAATAACTTGCCACCCAGGCCAATTCCGACACTTCTCTCCTACATGTAAAAATCATCATTTATTAGCTATAAAATTACTCAGAACCCCAAACATTATATATGTTTTTTTAGCAGACACCCTAGAGAATAAAATGGCGGTCATTGCAACTTTTTATCTCGCACGGTATTTGTGCAGCAATTTTTCAAACACTTTTTTTTTTTTTAATGTTTCATGCATTAAAAACAAAACAAAAAAAACAGTAAAGTTAGCCCAATTACTTTGCATAACGTGAAAGATGAAGTTACGCCAAGTAAATAGATACCCAACATGTCATGCTTCAAAATTGCACACGCTCGTGGAATGGTGCCAAACTTTGGTACTTATTTTTTTTACAGGTTACATGTTTTGAGTTACAGGGGAGGTCTTGAGCTAGAATTATTGCTCTCACTCTAACGTTCGTGGCGATACCTCACATGTGTGGTTTGAACGCCGTTTACACATGTGGGCGCGACTTACGTATACGTTCGCTTCTGCGAGCGAGCACGCGGGGACAGGGGCGATTTCAAATTTTAGTTTTTTTTATTGTTAATTTTACATTTATTTTTCTAGCTTGATTCTTTCTTTTTACATTTTTTTGGATCACTTTTATTCCTATTACAAGGAATGTAAACATCCCTTGTAATAGGTATAGTGCATTTTACAGTGAGATTTGGGGTCAATAAGTCACCAGATCTCACCTCTAGGCTGGGAAGCCTGAAATAAAAATAAAAAAACGATTCTGGCTTCCCAGCCGAGGTGGCGTAATTTTTTCAAATGCAGAGGCCGGGCTCCGAACGATCATATAGACTTGGCAGACAATCTGGCCCGCCGTAAGCCTCTATGGTCATCATCCGGCACTAGTCAGTTCCTTCTCCAGTTCGCCGATCGCAGGGGCGAGCCGGGAGAAGCACCGGAGGGCGGCGTGAGCTATGAACAGCCGCTATGTTTGTTCTTATGGTGAAGGGAATCGCCGGCTGAAAAAGAAGATCTCTGAATGATGCCTGTAACTGCACGCACCATTCCAATATCACCACCACTCAAACTCAACAATGTCATATGACGTTGGGCGGGTGGGAAGCGGTTAAATTGTGCTTTTGGTTTGTGGTGCTCTGATACAGTGTAGTTCTACGTTAAGCTATTTACATTAATGTGATAATTATCTTCTCTTTTTTTCTCTTGTTTATAGAAATAAATCTGATGTTTGCTCTGTAAATATACAATTAGCTCCTGAAGAAGCGGAAGTTCATTTGCGAAACATGTCAAGCGATAGATATACCAATGACATGTGACAACTTAAAAGTGTTAGCCCTTGAAATGTCACTGCATCTGTGTATTTGGACTTAAGAGAGCATGTTTAGTGTCCCATAGCGACACATATCATCGTCTTTCATATATATATATGTCTTCTTAAAGCAGAGCTCCATCCTAAAATTAAACTTTATTGCACTAGCTTCCTTTTTAATGAGTTAAAAAATGTTGTGTGCATAAAAATATTTTTTACTTGCCTTTAACACCCTGTTGCTAGGCAGAATTGCTAATCTGCCTTCTTCCTGGACCGCGGTGGTTCTCCTATCCTACCTAAGCCATCATGTCATTTCCCAGGAGACTGTGTGCTTTTCTCTGCCGAAAACCCATTCTACTGCGCATGCGCGAGATCTGTTATCTGCATTGTCATGGGTTACCCAGCATGCACCTCAGCATGATAACCAGGAAGGGAAATGAACTGGGCTTCAAATGCCCACACACAACATGGATACGGCCAGATTTGGAGAGAAAGAAACTAAGGCAAGTGTGCACAAAGATTACTTTCGGGGCTGGGGAGCAGGGCCGCCATCAGGGGGGTACAGGCAGTACACCTGTAATGTATTTAAATTTTTTTAAATTTGTTTTTATTTATTTTTTGTAAGGGGCCCAGAGGTCCCCAGGGCCCCGGATGGCAACCCCCCTTTTTTTATATATATTTTTTCTTATAATTTTTATTTTTTTTTGTAAGGGGCCCAGAGGTCTCCAGAGGCCCGGAGGTCCCCAGGGCCCCGGATGACAACCCCCCTTTTTTTTTTGTTCTTTCTTTGTTCGTCAGCACCCAAAGCCCCCCCCCCACCTCAATAATTTGCGGCGGCAGCACCCCCCCTTCTCAATTCGCGGCTGCTCCCCCCGCTTCTCAATTTGGGGCGGCAGCACCCCCCCCCCCCGGTTCTCCTCTGCTCCAGGGGGCCCATGCCTGAAGCTGTGTAAGGGGTTCCAAAATTTCTGATGGCGGCCCTGCTGGGGAGGTAGTGCTATGTTTTGGGGACTATGTCATCTGACAATTACGATCGTGCAAAAAAATAAAACAAATTTTGACCGGAGCTCCGCTTTAACAAATTATGTTTGTAATAAATTCAAATGTTTTATAATTATGTTGTGTTTAAAGCCTTTGTACGGTACTATGAAAATCCATGATAGCCTCAACCAAATACCCTTCTTCCAAACATTTAGGACGTAGGTACTTTTTAATGGTGTTATATACAGTACTTGGCACATTTTCCATATTTACATCAAGCATTTTAACCTTATAGTGCAGAGTGGGGACTCTTAAAGGAGTTGTAAAGGTACATTTTTTATTTTCTAAATAGGTTCCTTTAAGCTAATGCATTGTTGCTTCACTTACCTTTTCCTTTGATTTCCCTTCTAAATGTTTGTTTTCTTTGTCTGAATTTCCCACTTCCTGTTTCTCCTCACTGAACTCCACACCATCATCCGAGTGGTGTGGAGTCATCCAGAACAGCTTACTGAGGATAAACAGGAAGTGAGAAATTCAGACAAAGAAAACAAAGAAAAAAAATATTTAGAAGGGAAATCTAAGGAAAAGGTAAGTGAACCAACAATGCACGAGCTTAAAGGAACCTATTTAGAAAATAAAAAACAAACCTTTACAACCCCTTTAAGCCCTGTACACATGATCGGTTTTACAGATGAAAACAGTCCGATGGACTTTTTTCATCGGACAAACCGATCGTGTATGGGCCCCATCGGTCTTTTTTCCATCGGTGTTTAAAAATAGAACATGTTTTAAATTTATCCGATGGTTAAAAAACTGATAGCAAATTACTATCGTCTGTGGGGAACTCCATCAGGTAAAAAACCCACGCATGCTCAGAATCAAGTCGACGCATGCTCAGAAGCATTGAACTTCATTTTTCTCGGCTCATCGGAGTGTTTTACGTCACCGCATTTGGAACGGTCGGATTTTTGACTGATGGTGTGTAGGCAAGACTGATGGAAGACAGCTTCATCGGATTTCCGATGGAAAAATCCATCGGTTTAAAAACCATAGGAAATCCGATCGTGTGTACAGGGCTTTAAGGTGACCCTGTTTGTAAATTTGGTTTGTGAAAAAAAAAAAATCACAAAAAATACACTTGATTGCGCACAGTTGTGTGGCATTAATGGTCACTTTTTTTTTTATATTTTTTTTTAGTTTCCAAATCAAGTCTTCTTGGTTCTGACCAGAAATATACTGTAGTACATCAGGATAAATTCTGCATTTTATACACAATGTCACCCTTATGTCCCGGCTTAGCTGTTTGTAGAAAAGCAGAACGCGCTGTTACCTTGCCAAAGCTTCCCTTGCCAATTGCCCGAAGAATCTGAAAATGATCCAAGTTCACTGCAAGGAGAAGAAAATCTGTATTAATAAACTGGAAACTCTTCTGGAATGGATTTCATGCCATAGCATTTTGTTTTGTAAGACTGTTACAAGTATTAATAGTTTACAGCATCTTAAAGTGGACCTTCAGTCATTTTTTCATTTTTCCATCTATTAAATATTCTGCCCTTGTTGTTGTTTTAACTTTGGATAGTAAAACATTTATTTTTCTGCCAGTAAATACCTTATACAGCCCACTTCCTGTTTCTTGTCTGGTCATTACTAGCCTAGGCTTATGACATCATGCACAGCTCTCTCACTCTTCTGAAAGTTTGCCAGGAAGGGAGGGGGGTGAGTCTTAAGAGGGCCAATGAGAGCTGCAAAGCTGGAAGTGTGTGTCTGTGTAAATCCAGGAAGTGAATAGGCAACAGCTTCAGCTGCCCACAGTTAAAATGGCTTCAGCCAGACTCAGTGGAGGGAGATTTCTGCAGCATATTTGGCAAGTACAGAATCACAGTATTTATAAAATAATATGCAAAGTGGTTGGAGGGAAGCTTCAGAATGGCAAATATGTTTTTATTGCAAATTATGGAATGTTGTCATAGAAAATACGTGTCTGTATATGCTGGTTTAGAAATATTTCTAGGTTACTAAAATGCTCATTTTATGCTGTAATGAGGAATGCCAGATGACCATATATTCAATGGGGAAGCTATGAAAAAGGAATTGCAAGTCTTCATCTCTGCAAACACGGAACACTATACCATCATCCATTCTATGGCTTCTTCCAACATTTTCTACAGCAGAAACCATTGTTTAGAGAGAAAGGATCTGACATCTTTGTTCTCAAACTCTAGGGACCCCTTTACAGTTCAATGCCTGTACCAGAGCCAGAATCAGTCATGATATTAAGCAGACACTATACATAAAAGCTGGTAGGTTAACCCTTTATTTTATTTTTATTAAAAGATCCAGTAGCACTGGAGAAATCATGCTGCAAAGGTTGTCCTTGTCCTATCCGTTTCCCAGTCTGAGTGCTACTGTTAGCGGATTACAAGAAAGCCGAAATTATTCAAAATAAAGTATTTTTCATTACTGCTTGCATTTAAAATACATTTAAATATTTAAAAATATAGAACTGCATTGATTGGCCTTTGTAAATATCTGTTTAGAGTTCAGCATTAAATGAAGTGTAGCGCTACCCCCAGTTAAGAGAGCCGCTGATATTGATTTGGGCCCTGCAGTGCACCGCTGTCAACCCCCGGCAATCGGCTCTAACCTCCCGTGGCACAGCTGGTGATAGAGAGATAGGACTGCGTGATCGCAACTGTTGGTGACGCAGTCCTATAACAAACATACACAGAATATACATTAAAACTCCTATTAAAGTAAGCGGAACTGACACCAAATGTACTTTACCCAGATATTTTACTGAGGCTAATGGGCAAGTAATAAACAACAATATAACAAGTTGCAGATCCCTGCAATAAACAGTAATAAAGATAAACAGAGTAATCAGAATAATAAAGTATTGCTATGCAACTCTAGCGCTGCCCTTTTACAGCTACTTCCCCTCATGGGTAGACTAACACCCAGCAATGTCTACCTATGCAGTCAGGCCTGACTGATCTAAATGGAAGTTCAGTGAAACAATATTCGCTGCAATCTCTCGGTGGTGCACTTGAAGAACAACTTTGTAATCCCAACGAATAGTAAAGAAAAAGTATCTGTCTTTAAACAGCTCTCACCACCTGGACAAGTCCAAGTCCCTTTCCTCCATCGATTCGTCTAGGAACAGGAATCCACCGACATCCAAGTCTTCAATCCTTCTGGTGTACTGCAGCAAGGAGGATTAGATGTCTCTAAGGCTCTGCTAGGCTGGCAGAGGGCTCTTTGGAAAGGAGCACACGGCCCAGGCTTCAGGCCTTGTGCACACAGCAGTTCAGCACAGAGATCCTCTTGCTAGGAGAGGGGGGGTCCAAAGAGGCCGACCAAAACTCCGCCTCCCCTTTATAAAGTCTGCCCCAGCAGTCTCTGTTCTGGAGCAATGCACCCTGGGTGCTGCAAGATGTACTGGGAGATGTAGTCTCTCTCTCCTCTGCTTTCACTTCCATAATGTCTCTTTACTTCCTCCCGACTCACCTCTCACCTGGAACTTCTTGTCTCTCTGCATTAAAGGGGAACACCCCGCTACACACTCCCCCCACTTGAACTCTTTGGTCCCCAAAGATAAACTTCAACAAATACTGTTTACCATTTTGGACAATGTCGAGCATGATGTTGGCATAGGGAATTCCCACCAAAACTTTGGGATGGAACTCTCTTGCCCACAGGTCACACTACCATGAGTGGCCTGCCTAACTGTGCCAGAGAGTGAGCTGGGGTTGCCCTCCACCAAATGGACGGTGGAAGGATCAGGTTGTTCAACACTTCTCCTAGCCGTTACAACAGAGTCCTCTGAGCTCGTCCCCATTTGGGGGTAAGTTAGTTTCTTGGGAGGCCTGATGACTCTGCAAGCCCTCTGCTCTCTTGGTGCTTCTGACTCTGGCACCACAGGCTCTTCTTCAGGAGTAAGTTCAGGTAACATTGCTGGTTCTGGAACCTCTGATTCAGAAGTCGACTGACGTATGGAATCTCTAGAGTCCTCCTCTACTGGGAAGATGTTCCTGACACTTGCGCAATCAGCTGAGGGACTGAAGGGTATGAATTCAGTAGCCTCCGGATTCAGCGTTGCATCTGGGGTATCCATTTGGGAGATCTATGGGGACGTTCCCAGAGTCGAGGGAGGCCACAGCCAGTCCAGTTCTCCACCTTCTTCTGTACTCAATTGGGAGGCCTCCCCATCTTTGGCTCGAGAGGTCTGGGACCGAGTGTTCGGCCTAGGAATATCCAGGATAGAGGCCGGTTCAGGGGAGTCTCTCACGGGAGGTATTCTGACTGCCTCAGCAAGTGGGAGCAGGTGGTTCCGATGCCACGTCTTCAGTGGACCCACCTTTCCTTCTGGCTTTAGTTTGTAGACAGGCAAACCGGGCAACTTCCTACAGACAACATAGGGCTCAGATCTCCACCTGTCGGCAAGCTTGTGTTTTCCAGGGACCCCCAGATTGCGTAGCAGTACTCGGTCCCCGGGCTGCAGATCTTGCACTCGAACCTTCAGATCAAAATTTCTCTTGTTGCGGGCCCCCCTTTGATCCGAAGCCGCCTGGGCTTGTTCATAGGCCACCTGCAAGCTACGTCTAAGTCTGTCCACGTATCCCTTGTGGGATGTAGCTGAGGTATTGTCTATAGAAGTGCCAAAGGCCAGGTCCACAGGTAGCCTTGCTTCTCTCCCAAACATAAGTCGATAAGGGGAGTAGCCAGTGGCGTCACTTGTGGTACAGTTATAGGCATGTACTAGGGCTGATATGTGCTGACTCCAGTGTTGCTTCTTCTCTGTTTCTAAGGTTCCCAACATGTTGAGCAGGGTCCGGTTAAATCTCTCCGGCTGAGCATCTCCTTGTGGGTGGTAAGGCGTGGTTCTGGTCTTCTTTATTCCTAATGAATCCAAAAGTCTTCGGATCAACCGACTCTCAAAGTCCCTTCCTTGATCTGAGTGGAGTCTCTGTGGTAGTCCGTAATGGACAAAATACTTCTCCATAAGTATCTTGGCCACGGTGGATGCCTTCTGGTCTTTGGTTGGGAAAGCTTGAGCATAGCGGGTGAAATGGTCGGTTATTACCAGAACATTCCCCAATCCACTCAGGTCGGGTTCGAGGCAGAGAAAGTCAATGCATACCAGATCCATTGGGCCTTGACTCTGTAAGTGGCCCATTGGGGCAGCTTGATGGGGTAGGGTCTTTCTCTGAATGCATCGTGCACAGGAATGGCAATACTCCTCTACTTCTGCCCTCATGCAGGGCCAATAGAACCGATTTCTGACAAGCTGGAAGGTCCTTTCTGCCCCTAGGTGACCATGATGGTCATGCAGGGCAATTAGTACAGTCTCTCGGTGCTTCTCTGGAAGAAATAACTGCCACTTATCTTCTGAGTCATCAGAGGGGCCCCTTCGGTAGACCACTCCCTGATGTACCTGTAGCCTGTCCAATACCTTCCTCAACAGGCGAGCCTCCTTTGAGGGGTGATGTAGGAATTTGTTGGGATCCTGATTCTCCAGGGCTTCGAGGACCAATCTCCCCATGGGGTCTTCCAATTGGTCACACCTCAACTCCTTCTTGGACAGTCTCGGTAGGTTGTCTTCCTCCAGTTGAGTTACCCCACAATAGTGTTTGGGGACTCCTACCATGGTAACCCCTATTTCTTCTGCTCTGGAGCCTCCTCTGGCTTGGAATTCAGCCCCTTGACAAAGGGCCCGCACCCCGTCCGGTGCCACTTGGGTCCAATCTTCCCAGTCATTTGTCGTGGCATGAGACCTCCGGGACAGGGCATCTGCATCCCTATTTCCGGCTCCTGGTCTGTACTTCAGACTGAAGTTGAATCCAGACAATGCGGCCAACCACCTGTGTCCGGTGGCATCTAGTTTTGCGGTGGTGAAGAGGTAGGTCAGGGGGTTGTTGTCTGTCTTCACAGTAAACTCTGCCCCATACAAGTAGTCTTTTAGCTTGTCTACTACCGCCCATTTGAGGGCCAGGAATTCCAGCTTATGAGTGGGGTAATTCTTTTCTGAGGGGGTCAGGCTCCTGCTCACATAGGCCACTGGTCGCAGTTGTCCTTCATGTTCTTGGTAGAGTACACCACCTAGACCCTCATGGCTGGCATCCACATGTAATTCATAAGGTCTGGTAGGGTCGGCGTAGGCCAGGACTGGGGCAGTGGTTAAGCTCCTCTTCAGAGCATGAAAGGCCTCTTCACACCTTGGGTTCCACTGATCTTGAACTGACTCACCAGGCCTCCTGGGCCCTGAGTCATCCTCTTCCCCTTCTGCCTTTAGCAATTCATTCAACGGGCGGGCAATCCGAGCAAACCCCTCCACAAACCTCCTATAATAGGAGCAGAACCCCAGGAAGGATCTGAGCTCTGTTACTGTGGTGGGTCGTGGCCAGGAAGTGACTGCTTCCAACTTCTCAGGATCTGTGGCCACCCCTTCTTCAGACACTATGTGCCCCAGATAGTTCACAGAAGACTGGTAGAACCGACCCTTCTCGGGGGAAAGCTTAAGTCCCTCTTCGCTGAGTCTTCTCAATACTTTCTCCAACCTGGCTTCATGTTCTTCCAAGGTTCTTCCAAAGACAATGACATCGTCCAAGTACACAAGGACTTCTATAAGATTCATGTCTCCAACAGTCTTCTCCATAAGGCGTTGAAAGGTAGCAGGAGCTCCAGACAGACCCTGAGGCATCCTATTGAATTTGAAGAATCCCACCGGGGTTATGAAGGCTGTCTTTTCCCTGTCTTCTGGGTGCATAGGGATTTGATAGTACCCACTCTTGAGGTCCATCACACTGAACCATTTGGCTCCAGACAAACTTTGTAGGGCATCTTCTATCCTTGGCGTGGTGTATTGGTCAGGGATGGTTCTCCTGTTGAGAGTCCTGTAATCGATACAAAGCCTCAACGACCCATTCTTCTTTCTGACCACCACGATTGGGGAGGCATAGGGACTTCTAGACTCCCGGATCACACCAGTCTTCTTTAGTTCTACAAGTTGTTCCCTCAGATCCTCCAGATCTGCCAGGGGGACCCGCCTGACCCTCTCTCGGAAGGGCTTATCTTCTTGGAGGCGGATCCGATGGGTGGCACTTCTTGCACACCCCACATCGAATTCATCTTCGGAAAAGATCTTCTCCCACCTGGTCAGCTGGGCCTTGGCTCTTTCTTTCCAAGCCCTGGGTAGGTTCGGGTTTTCCACGGACAGTTTCTCCCAAACATCTCCTCCGTCACCCGTCCCCTTGACTTCGGACCAAGTGACCGGGGCAGCAGGGCTCACCTGACCAAGCAACACTCTGGCAGGGATCTCCATGGGTCCTCCCGTAGTGTTCCTAACACTCACCGGAACTCTGCCATGGGCCTTCTTCAGGGCCTTGAACGGAATCACTTCTGGTATCACTTCCAGGCCTGAGGACTCTTCCCTTGGGTCTGATTCCAGCATGACAAAGGGGCCAGGTTGTTCCCACGAAAGCTTCACAGTGGCCCTAAGACAGGTTACTTCTCCGGGCTGTAGCACTACTCCTTCTCTGCCAAGTCTCCACACCTTCCCTATCCTCTCTCCCGGGGTCTTCTGCTCTAAGACCAGTCGTTGGTAGGCCGTCTTTAGCATGGGATGGATTTTGGTGGCTGAATGGTTTCTCTCTTTCACTAGAGGGGTCAGGAGTCTCCTGACTAGATCCGTGTTTGTCCCAATGATCAGGGAAATCTTGCTGGCTCCAGGCGGCCGGGGACACACAACTGCCAGGGTGTCAAACACTTCAGCCTTCCCAGCCACGGATGGGTCGAAAGTCATCTTTATGGGCAGGTACCCATCATAAGGGAAACTCTGGGTTCCAAGTCCCCATATCTCCAGCTCTTCTATCTTCTGGATAGGCAGATGACTCAAGTGCCTATCATAGAAGTCCCGGTATAGTAAAGTCACCTGTGCTCCGGTGTCCAAAAGAGCTTTAGTATAGACTCCTTCCACTTGAATGGGCACAGTAGGAGACGGGCCCACCAGTTCCTTTGGGTATGGCCGGACTGGGGTCACCTCTTTTTTTTTTTTCCCGACCCTTGCCCTGCTCCTTTTGGACTTTAATTTTTCCTGAGCCTGGCATGCATTGACTTTCTCCCTCTCAATGGGGGCACAAACCCGCTGAGGGATGTTATTGTTCCTTTTAGGTGGATGTTCCTTCTTTGGGGTGCTGTACTTCCACTGAGGGGTCTTGCCCCCTCCCTCTGGGGTACATCTTGGTGGGGGTGTACTATACCTCCTCCTAGGAGTTTTGTCTCCTCCATTCTTGGCCTTTTTTTTTAGTTTGGAGCGCACTGAAGATGATGGGCACCCGGTTGACTCCTTCACCGGGGCCCTTTGGAGTTTCCCGCCGGCTTGCAATTATCTGTTCTCTTCTTCTTTGGGCTGGAGCATACGTTAGCAAAGTGGCCACTCCCTCCGCAGTTATAGCAAATCACCTCTTCTCGGTCCTGTAGGGAGGCCGGTGCTGAGGTGTTCGGGAACAACTCCTTTCTTGGGCTTGGTTTCTCTCGTCTTCTCTGATCTTTCTCCATCAAAGAGGTCAGCATCTCCAACACTTGGGCCATTTGCGATTTCAGAGTGTCAACCTCCGCATCTCTTTCTGGGCTCTTGACCGAATGGACCAACACTGGTACAGGTGTGACATTCGCCTTGGCCACCTGCTGATCTTCCTCCAGCGCCTCTTCGTCCCTAATAATTTTTATTAGATCAGAGTAGGTTAGTGACATTCCTCCTCCTGAGGTTTTCAGGTGCAGCCAGACCGGGTCTGAGCGCCGCGCTCCCCTCATGATCTGCTTCATGCGTGCTTCATCTGCATCTTTGGGCAGCATTCCCTTCTTCAGTACAATCTTGCATAACTGCCTGTTCAGCCTTCTAACATATTCTGACAGTTTCTCATTCGGCTGCTGGAGAGTGTGTTCAATTTGATAAATCATCTCTGACACCTTCTCCAGCTGACCAAACTCTTCCTGCAGCATGGCCAGGCAATCTTGAGCTGTACAGTTTTCATTTCCAAACCGGAAGCTCTTCACCGCTTCTGCCACGGCACCTTTCAGACTTTCTAAGACTCGCTGTCTCTTCTGTGCCTCAGGCACCTCCCATGCTTCTACTGCCTGCAATGCCTGTTCCACCCAAGTGTCAAAATCTTCCTCCCCCGCAGGGACGGGGAGCTTCCCTGAGAAGGTGCTAAGCTTCCGGTAACCGGCCTCCACATGCACCGTACTGCTTTTCTGGCACTTAATTACAAGGTCTCCTAGAGCATTCAACAATTCAGGCCCTATAGCGGCCAGCGGTGATCCCGGGCTTAATAGTTCCTTAAGCTTTTCTGCTTTAGGGGATAGTGGTGGAGATAATTGTGGGAGTGATGGCTTTGGTGTCTGAAACCATTCTTCCTTCACTGGCAGCGTATGTATCAAGTGATAGATCTGATTATCTATGGCTTGTATACTCTGACTTTTAAAATGCTCTGGGATTTCGTTTTTCCATTCTACCAGTGCGTATGTAAACGAGATCACTGGATCTGGCCTAAAATCCATCACCCATGCTTTGTGGCTCGGAGACAGTAACAATACGAGCTGTTTTATCTCCTCTTCCTTCCATCTTTCCCCCGGGAGTACAATGACTACCGCCGCGGTTGGATCGGCGCCAATCGCTGCGCACCTCTGTGACATTGCCAGCGGGTCCATGCTGGTACTTCTGACCGGCTTGATTGCAGCGTGCAACGTACAAGGATCCCGGACTCGAGCCCCCACGTGTAGCGCTACCCCCAGTTAAGAGAGCCGCTGATATTGATTTGGGCCCTGCAGTGCACCGCTGTCAACCCCCGGCAATCGGCTCTAACCTCCCGTGGCACAGCTGGTGATAGAGAGATAGGACCGCGTGATCGCAACTGTTGGTGACGCAGTCCTATAACAAACATACACAGAATATACTTTAAAACTCCTATTAAAGTAAGCGGAACTGACACCAAATGTACTTTACCCAGATATTTTACTGAGGCTAATGGGCAAGTAATAAACAACAGTATAACAAGTTGCAGATCCCTGCAATAAACAGTAATAAAGATAAACAGAGTAATCAGAATAATAAAGTATTGCTATGCAACTCTAGGGCTGCCCTTTTACAGCTACTTCCCCTCATGGGTAGACTAACACCCAGCAATGTCTACCTATGCAGTCAGGCCTGACTGATCTAAATGGAAGTTCAGTGAAACAATATTCGCTGCAATCTCTCGGTGGTGCACTTGAAGAACAACTTTGTAATCCCAACGAATAGTAAAGATAAAGTATCTGTCTTTAAACAGCTCTCACCACCTGGACAAGTCCAAGTCCCTTTCCTCCATCGATTCGTCTAGGAACAGGAATCCACCGACATCCAAGTCTTCAATCCTTCTGGTGTACTGCAGCAAGGAGGATTAGATGTCTCTAAGGCTCTGCTAGGCTGGCAGAGGGCTCTTTGGAAAGGAGCACACGGCCCAGGCTTCAGGCCTTGTGCACACAGCAGTTCAGCACAGAGATCCTCTTGCTAGGAGAGGGGGGGTCCAAAGAGGCCGACCAAAACTCCGCCTCCCCTTTATAAAGTCTGCCCCAGCAGTCTCTGTTCTGGAGCAATGCACCCTGGGTGCTGCAAGATGTACTGGGAGATGTAGTCTCTCTCTCCTCTGCTTTCACTTCCATAATGTCTCTTTACTTCCTCCCGACTCACCTCTCACCTGGAACTTCTTGTCTCTCTGCATTAAAGGGGAACACCCCGATACAGAAGTATTTAGCTCTTTCTTAACCACTTCATTACTGGGCACTTATACACCTTCCTGCCCAGACCCATTTTCAGCTTTCAGCGCTATCACACTTTGAATGATAATTGATCGGTCATGCGACGCTGTACCCAGCTATTTGCGCTAGAAATAAAAAAAGACTGAAAATGTTTAAGAAAAAAAATACGTTTTTCTTAGTTTCTTTGTAAATAAGTAAGTTGTCTCCTTCACTGATGGGCACTGATGAGGCTGCACTGACGGGAACTGATGAGTCAGTACTGATTGGCACTGATGAGGTGGCACTGATGAGGTGGCCCTGATGAGGTGGTACTTATATGCAGCACTGATAGGCACTGATAGGAGGCACTGATGGGCACTCATAGGTGGCAGTGATGGGCACTCATAGGTGGCACTGGAGGGCACGTATAGGCGGCACAGATGGGCACTGGTGGACACTGATGGGCGGCAGTGATAGATGGCACTGATAGGCAGCACTGATCAGAGGCATTGGCAGGCATCACTGATAGGCACAGTGGTCATGGGTGGGCAACCCTGGTGGCCATGGGTGGGCATCCCTGGTGGTCCTGGGTGGGCATCCTCGGGGGGGGGGACTGCACTGATAATCAGTGCAGACCCCCTTGTCAGGAGAGCAGCCTCTCCTCTACTCGTGTGTCAGTGCAAGTAGAGGAAAAGATGATACACGGCTTTTCCTGCTTACACAGTGATCTGCTGTGATTGGACACAGCTGATCACGTGGTAAAGAGCCTCCGTCAGAAGCTCTTTACCTCGATTGGAGATGCAGTGTGTAAGACTGACACACCACACCAGCGATCGCCGTGCTGCGTGCCCCCGTGGGTGCGCTATCGCGGCTTATCCTGCTGGACGTCATATGACGCCCAGTCAGGATAATGAAACTACTTCCTGGCCCTCATTTTGCTATATGGCGGGCAGGAAGTAGTTAAAGGCAATAAAAATCTTCCAACCTGCACCATGTGTTTTTCACCTCCATAAGATGTGCATTGATCCTGTAGTTTCATGGTATCATTTGCTGCCCCATACGTACAGCCTATAGTAGAGCAAATCTTCACATTCCTATGTCAGAAGTTTCTGTTCAAACATGAGGTCTGCTACTGCACAGGTTAATGCGTGACCTCTGTCTATAGTCCAAGAACTGACACCTCCTGTAAAGAAACCACATTGTCAGGACCCGGTTCACCTGCTAGTGGCACTGTGCTTCCCAGAGCAGGAGGTTGCAGTTCCAGTGTCCACCAGCGGGTGTCTCACAGCAGCCAGCAGTCTCCAGTAATTAGTCTCCACTTGATGTTGGTTGCTGGGAGGGTATATAGGTCCTCCTATTGCACTGCATGACAGTGTTTTTTTTTAGCTGACAGCTGTCATCACAGAGTCAGTCCAGACTGGGGAAAGATCGTGACCATATGATCAGGATTCACCCAGATGCTTGGACCAGCACCTGACTCAGCCTCTCATCAAGCCACTGAGTGCCTGAGCCAGCCGCTCCTGCCCCCTCCACAGCCCAGAGAAGAAAAAGAGAAATTACCGCTCACAAGCTGCTGTGTCCATGTGATACTCCCGCCCCACTCTGAATGCAAACAGGTGCTGGCTCTGCACAATATAGGTAATAGGGAAAAAGATTTTCTGGACGGCCGCACTCTGCAAAAGATGCTGGTTTATTAATAAAATCCATGAAACACAACAAAAACACCCCAAAAAAATATAACACAGGAGTTAGCTAACGCGTTTCACATCATGGGATGCTTACTCATAGCTTACCAGAGAAGAACCGAGCAATCAACGGTCTTTGATCGCTCGGTTCTCAGTCTTAGAGCCAGCAGGGGACAGATGCAGCATCGTCCACCTAGGTAAGTATAATTCTTAAAAAAAAAAATTCTTATAATTTCTCTTTTATTATTATTTTATTATCTTCTCTTTTATTATATACAGTAATACCTCGGATTGCGGTAGACAAGCGTTTCGCAATACGAGCTATTATTTTTTTTAAATCCTGACTCGGTCTGGCAAGACGAGCAGGATTTAAGCCAATGGGGTTTGCAGTACCACATTTGGCCAGAGGTGCGGGGGCGCTGGTGACACTCGGAGCTGATCGGAGACAAAAAAAAAAATGCGGTCCCGAGTGTATCTGAGCCTCTCCAAGTGTCTCTGAGTGCATCCGAGAGGCATCAAGCGGTCTCCAAGTGTTTTGGAGTGTCTCCGGTGCGCCCCCCACCTCTGGCCACATGCGGTGCTGCATACAATAGCAGTCACTGTGGAACGAATTATCTGAGTTTCCATTGACTCCTATGAGGAAACTCGCTTTGATATACGAGTGCTTTGGTTTACAAGCATTCTTCTGGGACAAATTATGCTTGTAATCCAAGGTACCACTGTATAGATTTGGCCATTACTGCTGCTAAATCCTGACACATGTATCCCACAATCCCTTGGTTTAGCTCTGGTGCAGGTGAGGGCTAAATAGTCATTAGATCTGACACAAACAAAACAAGCAGAGCAATTAACCACTTTCAATTGACGGCGGGCGGAGGATACTCTCGTTCTGGGAGGACGTCATATGACGTCCTCCCTTTAAAACGAGCTAGGAGGCGCGCGCGCGCCTGCCGCGTTCACAAGGCCCCGGTGTGCCTGCCCGGCGGCCGCGATTGCCGCCGGGCACCCGCGATTGCCCGGGAAACGAGCAGGAAAGTGGATCTCTGTGTGTAAACACAGAGATCCACGTCCTGTGAGGGAGAGGGGACCGATGGTGTGTCCCTTGTACATAGGGACAACCATCGGTCACCTCCCCCAGTCAGTCCCCTCCCCCCACAGTAAGAACACTTTGAGGGAACATATTTAACCCCTTCCCGCCCCCTAGTGGTTAACCCCTTCCCTGCCAATCCCATTTATACAGTAATCAATGCATTTTTATAGCAGGGATCGCTGTATAAATGTGAATGGTCCCAAAAATGTGTCAAAAGTGTCCGATGTGTCCGCCGCAATATCGCAGTCACAATAAAAAATTGCAGATCGCCGCCATTACTAATAAAAAAATAAAAAAATAAAAATGCTATAAATCTATCCCCTATTTTGTAGACGCTATAACTTTTGCGCAAACCAATCAATACGCGCTTATTGCGATTTTTTTTTTTACCAAAAATATGTAGAAGAATACGTATCGGCCTAAACTAAGGAAAATTTTATTTAAAAAAAAAAAATGGGTATTTATTATAGCAAAAAATAAAAAATAGTGTTTTTTTTCCAAACTGGACGCTCTTCTTTTGTTTATAGCGCAAAAAATAAAAACCGCAGAGGTGATCAAATACCACCAAAAGAAAGCTCTATTTGTGGGAAAAAAAGGACACAAATTTCGTTTGGGAGCCACGTCGCACGACCGCGCAATTGTCATTCAAAGTGTGACAGCGCTGAAAGCTGAAAAATGGCTTGGGCAGGAAGGGGGTTTTCGTGCACAGTAGGGAAGTGGTTAACAGAGAGCATTTGTGAAGCAACACAGAGGAAACAGCATAGGTAGGCAAAAGTATAGATTGGTTGTTGTGTAACACAGAACAAGAAGTTGTCCTGTCCCTTTAGCGAACAGGGACAAGCTAGGTGAATGAATTAATGGACATCAATCATCCGAAGACACTACAAACTCTAACCTCAACATGCGAGCCCATCATTACAAGGCAAACAAACACAGGAAATATAACTATACTAATACATAGTTAAAACAACAAAAACATTTGAAGGTGTACAATGACTATAATTAATTAAGATATAGCAAGAACAGAATAATTGTGTCTGTTCTCAGCAATTTTCCATGTGTTACAACCTCCAGCACAATTTCCCATTGGATCTATTTAGGTATATTTGTTTGTAGGACCCCAGCTGCCCTACAAACCTCATATATTGTTTTTTCTGCCGTCTACTTTAATCACACCAATCTTGCCTGCCTTTGTTATATGTACAGCATGGGAATCATTAAAAATTACAGAGCGTTATTAAATACATTTAAAAAGAAGTCTTCCAAACCCAACAGATGGAGAGATGTTTTACATGCTGTTTTCACAGGGAAAGTATCGCATTTTTCTAGAAAAATACAACACGTGTGGTGCCAAAACATGACAATCTTATTAGGAATACATCACAGCGAGGGTCTCTACACAACAAATATTTCTCACTCATCTGTAATCTTTAGGTTTTTATTGCAAATATGCGTGCCATAGGGGAATGCTCTATACAGAACACCTTCGCAGAGCAACGTTTATAATAAAGAAGATTAAAGTGATTGTAAAGCTTTTTTTTTTTTTTTTTTTTAATAAAATAATAAACATGTTATTCATGTATTGCACAGAGCAGCCCCGAACCTCCTTTTCTGGGGTCCCCTGCAGGTGCTTTGGGCTCCTCTTCATTTTGGTGCACCACCATAGGCAGCTACTTCCTATGGGTATGCACCTGAAGGCTTGCTTCCAAACCAGGCTGTGTGTGTCTATTGATTCACACAGTGTGGCTCGGCCTCGTCCCCGATCTCTGCTCACAAGATTTAATTGACAGCAGCAGGAAGCAATGGCTCCCACTGCTGTCTCTGTGAGCAGAGGGAGAGGAGAGAGCTGCTGCGTACGAGCAAAGTGCTCGATCAAGATCCGGCTCGGGTTTGTACACAAGGAGCGGGCAATACAACAACAGGGACATTTTTTACCTTATGGGTTTTACTTCCTCTTTTTTCCCCTGCAAAGTAAAAGCATAATGGGCTAGTATGCATCGCATACAAGCCCATTATGTGGCACTTACCTGCAAACGAAGCCCACGCCGTCCCCGCTGGTGGCCGCATCCATCTTTGCCCCTCTTTCTTCCGGGGGCCGCGGAATCTGGCTCTGTGACTGGATGCGCGTGGGAGCCATCAGTCACGGCACTTGCTAGTAAAGGAAGGACACGGAGGGCCATTTTTCACAGCGCATGCGTAGATTACATCATTGGCGCACTAAGAGGTAAATATCGTCTTAACGGCGCACATTTAGGAGATATTTACAGTACCTATAGGTAAGCCTTATTATAGGCTTACCTATAGGTACAAGTTTCACAGAGGGGTTTACAACCACTTTAATGCAGGTAATGCATTAGGTGGAAAAAATTTCCAGCCTTTAGAACCACTTTAAAGTGTATTTATGGTCAAAATGTAAAATCATATATTAACCGCTTCAGCCCCGGACCATGGACCATTTTGGTGGTCAAAGACCTTTTTGCGATTCGGCACTGCATCGCTTTAACTGACAATTGCGCGGTCGTGCGACGTGGCTTCCAAACAAAATTGACTTCCTATTTTCCCCACAAATAGAGCTTTCTTTTGGTGGTATTTGATCACCTCTGCGGTTTTTATTTTTTACGCTATAAACAAAAAAAGAGCGACAATTTTGAAAAAATTCAATATTTTTTTCTTTTTGCTATAATAAATATCCCCCAAAAATATATAAAAAAAACTCTTTTTTTTCCACAGTTTAGGCCGATACGTATTCTTCTACATATTTTTGGTAAAAAAAAATCGCAATAAGAGCTTATTTATTGGTTTGCGCAAAAGTTATAGCTTCTACAAAATAGGGGACTGTTTTATGGCATTTTTTTTAATAATTTTTTTTTTTTTACTAGTTATGGCGGCGACCAGCGATTTTTATCATGACTGCGACATTATGGCGGACACATCGGACACTTTTGACACCATTTTGGGACCATTGTCATTTTTACAGCGATCAGTGTTATAAAAATGCACTGATTACAGTAAAAATTACACTGGTAGTGAAGGCGTTAACCACTAGGTGGCGCTGCAGGGGTTAAGTGTTTCCTAGGGAGTGATTCTTACTGTTAGGGGGCGTGGCTACACGTGACACGTCACTGATGACCGTTTCCGATCACGGGGAACGGTCATCAGTGACAGTGTCACTAGGCAGAATCGGGGAATGCCTTGTTTACAAAGGCATTCCCCTGTTCTGCTCTTGCCGACTGCAATCGCGGGCCGCCCGGGAACATCGAGTTCCCAGGACCCACGGCCGCACTCGCGAGGCGCGCGCGCGCCCGCTGGGCAGCAAATTTAAAGGGACGTTCCCTCACGCCCATCTGCCTGCCCGTGCCATTCTGCCGACGTACATCGGCGTGCGGCGGTCGGCAAGTGGTTAATTTGCATGTTTTATTTCAATTATTTCTAGCCTACTCCTATTAATTTGAGCGATCTTGAAATGTGTAAACTTACTTACTAATTTCGTGACACACTTTCCCTATGCCCTGTGATAAGTACTGCTGTGTCACAGAATTCCCAGAGCCTACCTTTTTTACTACAGAGGAGCTTCAAGAGTCAGTAGAGAAATCATTGCTTGCAGGCAAGAAGCCATTGGAGTCCAAAGGGTGGTGATAAATGGCGAGTACTCAGAATGGTCTGGTGTGGAAAGTGGGGTCCCCCAAGGATCTGTCCTGAGACTAATCCTGTTTAATTTATTTATAAACATCTAGAGCAGTGTTTCTCAACCTTTTTAGTGCCGTGACCCCTTGATAAAATTTCCCAAGTTCTGGGGACCTCTAACAATAAAATTATTTTCGTAGCGTGGGTTGTCAGCACCCAAGGTAAGACAAGTAATTTGCGCCCCTAACCCACGGATATATATCGTTTCCTGAGTCCCTTCCACTCGTACAGTATTAAAACCCCTTATGGTACATTTTAGAATATACCTCTTTGTTCTCCTCTCTTTCCCTTTTATCTCTCTCTATCCTAATTTCTTGTTTTTTCCCCCCTCCCATCCGTCTTTAGCCGTCTTTCTTGTTCTTATTCTTTCGTCCCCCTTCCATGTATTCTATTTTTATTCCTTCTCTTACTCCCTAGTGGGGGGTGGGGGGGAATGGGATCAGTGCCAGTGCTGATGGTGGGTGGGATCAGTGTCAGTGCTGGGAGGGGGTTCTGATCAGCCAACTTGGGTGCTCTTGATCAAGGTCATTTGCTGATCTGAGAACTGTAGTGGGGACTTTTAATGGCAACTATAATCATAGGTAGTGTGCTTCACTGTGTCTCGCAGCAGTGACACCTATGCCGAAATCAGGACATAGTCTCCTCCAGCCCCTCCCACTTCACATTCCTCACCAGTCAGCTGACCTCTAGTCGCTGCCCCCCAGCCATGCCGTGAACTGAATGGGCAGCTGCAAAGAGGCTGAGTGGGTAGCCGTGGGCTCCAGGGACAGCCCTGCTGGGCAGCCGCGAGAAGCCTGGGAGAGCGGTGTGGGCTTCAGGAACAGCCAAGGACTCGGGGACCCCTGGCAAATAGTCATTCGACCCCCAAGATGGTCCTGACCCCCAGGTTGAGAACCACTGATCTAGAGGATGGGATAAACAGTTCTATCTCACTATTTGCTTGCGATACAAAGTTAAGCAGGGCAATAGCTTCTACACCGGAAGTGGAAGACCTAAACAACATAATGGGGTGGGCAACTACATGGCAAATGAGGTTTAATGTTGAAAAATGTATGGTAATGCATTTGGGTGCCAAAAATACAAACCTTACTCGCTTGGAGGAGAACCTCTGAGGGAATCGAGGATGGAAAAGGACCTGGGGGTCCTAGTAGATGACAGGCTCAGCAATGGCATGCAATGCCAGGCTGCTGCAAGCAAAGCCAACAGAATATAGGCATGCATTTAAAAGGGGATCAACTCCAGAAATAAAACGATAATTCTCCCACTCTACAAGACTCTGGTCCGGCCGCATCTTGAGTATGCCGTCCAGTTCTGGGCACCAGTCCTCAGGAAGGATGTGCTGGAACTAAAGAGAGTCCAGAGAAGGGCAACACAGCTAATTAAGGGACTGGAGGACCTCAGCTATGGGGAAAGACTACAAGCATTGAACTTATTCTCTCTGAAGAGGAGACACTTGAGAGGGGATATGATATCAATGTACAAATACCGTACTGGTGACCCTAGCATAGGGAAAATAAATTTCAGTGAAAGGGAATTTAAAAAGACACGCGGCCATTCACTAAAACAGAAAGAAAAGTGGTTTAACCTAAACTGCGTAGAGGGTTCTTTACTGTCAGAGAGGTAAGAATGTGAAATTCTCTTCCACAAGCAGTGGTATCAGCGAAGGAGCGTCGATAGTTTGAAAAAACTATTAGATGGGCACCTTAACGACCTCAACATACAGGGTTATACGATGTACTATTGACATAAACACATCCACACACACATCGTAGGTTGAACTGTAGTGATGAGCCGAACACCCCCAGGTTCGGTTCGCACCAGAACCCGCGAACGGACCGAAAGTTTGCACGAACTTTAGAACCCTATTAAATACAATGGATGCGAACGTTCGAAATATAAAGTGCTAATTATAACGACTATTATGCATGTTATTGTCCTAAAAAGGGTTTGGGAACCCGGGTTCTGCACCAGGGGACATGTATCAATCCAAAAAATAGGATTTTTATAACAGCTTACCTGTAAAATCCTTTTCTTGGAGTACATCACGGGACACAGAGCGACATAGTCATTACTAATGGGTTATATAGATACCGTCAGGTGCTGGCACTGGCAACTTCCAAAACCGGAAGTACCCTCCCCTATATAAGCCCCTCCCATCCGGGAGCACCTCAGTTTTGTAGCAAAGCAATAAGTGTCCCTAAAGAGGGGCGGGAGCTCTGTGTCCCGTGATGTACTCCAAGAAAAGGATTTTACAGGTAAGCTGTTATAAAAATCCTATTTTCTTTCTCGTACATCACGGGACACAGAGCGACATAGTCATTACTAATGGGATGTCCTAAAGCAATGCCAAATGAGGGGGGGGATACACCATATATAAGCTGAGCGCTATCAGACATGAGGATCTTTTGCGGCCTGCAACACACTGCGCCCAAAGGCGACATCCTCCTGACTTCTAACGTCCACCTGGTAGAACCTAGTAAACGTGTGTACCGAAGACCATGTTGCGGCCTTACAGATTTGAGCCAGGGAGGCCTGGTGATGCACTGCCCATGAAGTTCCAACTGCTCTCGTGGAGTGCGCCCTAACTTTGAACGGAGGCGGTCTACTTCTCAAGCCATAGGCTTGTATTATGACCTGTCGAATCCACTTGGCTAAAGTAGATTTTGACGCTGCCTGACCCTTTCTGGGGCCTTCCGGCAGAATAAACAAAGTATCCGTTCTGCGAATCTGAGCAGTGGCTTTTAGATAAGCTTTAACTGCTCTTACTACATCCAAAGAATGCAATAACTTTTCCTCTACCGAAGTAGGTTTGGGGAAAAAAGAAGGAAGAACCACATCTTGGTTCAAATGAAAACTCGATACCACCTTAGGAAGAAAGGCTGGATGAGGACGTAACACTACTCTGTCCTTATGGATAACCAGATATGGCTCCTTACAGGACATAGCTGCTAATTCCGATACTCTTTTAGCCGAACAAATGGCTACTAGAAAAATCAATTTCCTGGTGAGAAGCACCAAGGAAATATGCTGTAGTGGTTCAAATGGTTGTTTCTGTAGAACCGACAAAACCAAGTTTAGATCCCATGGACATATGGGAATATTAACCGGAGGACTAATACGCATCACTCCTTGTATAAAGGCTTTGACTAGTGAATGCGAAGCCAAGGGCCTTTGAAAAAATATTGACAAGGCCGAAATCTGACCCTTGATAGTACTCAAGGCAAGCTTCCTATCTACAGCCCATTGTAGGAAGTCCAGAATCCTACCTATTACGTATTTACGTGGATGCCATTTCCTGGCCTCACACCAGGCGATGTACGCCTTCCAGATTCTATAGTAGATCTGCCTGGATACCGGTTTCCTGGCATTGATCATGGTAGACACCACAGCATTAGAGAGCCCTCTCTTTTTTAGAATGTGGGCTTCAATAGCCAGGCCGTCAAACCTAGGGCTGGTAAGGAAGGGTGGTATATCGGTCCCTGCGAAAGCAGGTCCGGACGATGTGGGAGGGTCCAAGGACTCCTCACAGACATTTTTACAATCTCCGCGTACCATACTCTTCGGGGCCACGCTGGAGCCACCAGAATCACTGGTTTCTTTTCTACCCTGATTCTGCGGAGTAATCGAGGTAACAATTGTGGCGGTGGGAATGCATATATCAGCTTGAACTGATCCCAAGGGAACACTAGGGCATCCGAGCCGCAAGCTAGGGGATCCCTTGTCCAAGAGACAAACCTGTCCACTTTTGCGTTGAATCTGGATGCTAGCAGATCTACATCCGGTGTTCCCCACCGCTGACATATTGTCCGGAAAACCTCGGGATGAAGGGACCATTCCCCTGGGCATAATTGTTGGCGACTTAGAAAGTCCGCCTTCCAATTCTCAAACCCCTGGAATGAATACCACAGATATGGCTGGGACATATCTTTCTGCCCATCTCAGGATGTAATTTACTTCCCTTTGGGCTGCACGACTCCTGGTGCCCCCCTGACGATTGATATATGCCACTGCTGTGGCATTGTCTGATTGAACTCTGACAGGGGACCCTTGGAGTTTGGATGTCCATGCTACTAGGGCATACCGGGCTGCTCGTATCTCTAAGAGATTGATGGGCAGGGCCTTTTCTGCTTCTGACCACTTGCCCTGGAGAGACCATTGCTCCAGTACTGCTCCCCAGCCTATAAGGCTGGCATCTGTAGTGACCACCTTCCAGGAAATCGGACTGAAGGATTTCCCTCTTTCCAGATTCTGGGGAACCAACCACCAGCGGAGGCTCTTGCGAACGGAAGGGGACAAGGACATTGGTAAGTCCAGGGCCTGAACTTTTTTGTTCCAGGCTGACAGTATGGCCCTTTGCAATTTCCTTGAAAGGAATTGACCGTAGGGTACTGCTTCGAATGATGCCACCATTTTTCCCAGCAGCCTCATGCACAGGCGTATGGATGGCTGTCTTTTTGAGCCCACTAAGTGGATCAAATCTCTCAAAGACGACCCCTTTTCTTGAGGCAAGAAAATTTTTCTCTGGTCTGAATCCAGCCTTAGCCCCAAGTATTCCAGACTTTTGACTAGTTTTAGGGCTGACTTGTCTCGGTTGATAATCCAACCGTGATATTCCAGATACTTGATTGTCTCGTGAACAACCACTTCTAGTTTTTCCACTGAGTGGTCTATCAGCAACAAGTCGTCTAGATATGCCATTATCGTTACACCTCGTGTTCTTAGATTGGCCAATAATGGGGCCAAAATTTTTGTGAACACTCTTGGTGCTGTGGCCAGACCGAAGGGTAAGGCTCTGAACTGAAAATGGCGGCCTTCTACCGCAAAGCGTAGAAATTTTTGGTGGGCTGGAAAGATGGGAATGTGCAAATAAGCATCCTTGATGTCGATCGAGGCTAACCATTCCTCCCCTTGTAGGGCAGTGGCTACCGATCGGATCGACTCCATCCGGAAAGTCCTTCCAGGGGAACCTCTATAATTACTGCTTGAAGCAATAATTGTTCTAGTGCCAACAGGAGGGATCCTCTCTTCTGGGGATCCCTTGGCACGTTTGACCTTATAAAGCGGGAAGAAGGGGAGTTTTTTAACTCCAATTTGTATCCCAGATTTACTGCGGAGAGCACCCATCTGTCTCGGATCGTGTCCCGCCAGGTCTCTGTGAACAACTGAAGTCTTCCCCCCACCCGATTGGGTGGGGGCAACCCTTCATGCATTTGACTTTGGGGGAGGTTTTGTACCTCTCCTGCTCCAGGGCTTTTTGTTACCCTGCAACTGTCCCTGATTTCTACCTCCGGGATTTGACCGAGGAGGCCGTCGGAACTGTTTCACAGCCGATGTCCTAGGGACTGGAGAGGCCGGCCTTTTAAAAGAGGGACCTCTAACTCTATTTTTAACCGGCAAAAGTGTACTTTTACCGCTGGAAATTCTCTGGATATACTTGTCCAGGTCTTCCCCGAATAAGCGCTCCCCATGAAATGGGAAGCTGACCAGCAATTTTTTACAGGGAGCTTCAGCAGACCAGTTCTTGAGCCATAGAAGCCTGCGCATATGTACTACAGACAGCGTAAGGCGGGAGGCCTGATGGATTGAATCCTTTATAGCGTCCACCGCAAAGCATAAGGCTCTAGGTAGATCAGCTAGGGCAAGAGCCTGCTGATCCGGCAAGTCCCTTAAGACCTGTTTCAACTGATCTTTCACTGCTTGGCAGACCCCAATAGCTGCCACTGCTGGTTGTGTCACCAATCCTGCTGTAGAAAAAGCAGATTTTAATAAGGACTCCAATTTTTTATCTATTGGGTCCTTGAACATTTGGACATTTTCCACCGGACATGTCAGTGATTTATTCACACAAGAGATGGCTGCGTCCACTGTAGGGACCCTCCATTTTCTGATGAACTTATCCTCCATGGGATAGACCACCGGAAATCTCTTGGGGGGAGTAAATATTTTGTCAGGATGCTCCCAATCCTGGTAAATGAGCCCCTCCAGTAAAGGATGGATCGGAAAGGAACAAACAGTCTGGGGAGCTTTTAGCGACCCCAACGAGGAGACAGAAGTGGAGGATGGCTCCGCAAGTGGCATTTTAAATGCTGATCGGACCATATTAGTCAGGGACTGAACCCATAACCTTTCAGCATGTGATGCTGAGAACGGCTCTTCCACTGTTGATTCCTCTGCAACCGAATCGACCTCATCCTGATCCCCCTCAGGTAGGTCGACCTCTGTATGGGACTGTTGCTCTGTTAACAGGCACTCTGAGGGGGGAGACGGAAATCGAGCGCTTTTCTCCTGTGACAGGGAAGCAGCGATCAATGCTGACAATCTCTCTTCCAGCCCTCCCAGAGCTGAGGAAAAAACCTCCTCTGTTACATACACAGGAGCAGGTGAACTGAGGACAGCCACAGTACCAGGTACTCCTGAGGGTGCTCTACGGTCACTAACCTCTGATTCTTCAGGGGAGACTGGTGCAGCCAAAGCATGCCCAAGATCCTCAGAGCCCGATGGAGACCCCCTATTCCTCCTGGAATTTCTAGTCCCGGAGTTTTTAGACGGCATATTCCTAAGCCACAAAGCTGAGGTATTCCAGCCGAAATACACCAGTTACTGATAATAGTCTAGCATAAATGCTGCTATAAGAAACAGTTGGTGTCTACTAATGTGCCTTTCTAGGGGATGCCTGTATCAACCGCTTGCTGTATGCCTTTAAATGTTGCCAGCTCTGTCTCTGTACTTCATAGCCAGCTTACTACAATATTGTGTTTTTTTTAAAACTGCTGGGACGCCCGCACATGCACAGAAGCGCTGCGGCGCGCACAGAGCGTCATCCCCCAGGCTCCGCCCCCTTTCCCGGCTCACCTCTATATATAGAGGCGCGTGCACGCGCACGCGCGCGGCCACGTGCGCCTTCGGCGCTAATTTCAAAAATGGAAACAAGGGACAGGAGCCAGGGCCCCTCTTTGCCGCAGGCCGGGGGATGGACGAGCACTGCAACATGGCAGAGGAAGCAGTTTCCTATAAGAGAACTCACCATCTGCCTGGACTTTGCTCTGCTGAGAAGAAACTAGTCCACATGACAAGAAAACATTCTACAGCGGCCTCTAGTGGACAAACACAGGTACCGCAGTCTAATATATTAAATATATATATAAAAAAAAATTTTTTTTTTTTTTTTTTTTCTTGACCACCATTAAAAAATTATTACATTTTTTTTAGTAGTTACAGGCATGCACAGAATTTTGCGGGAATACCATTAGGTAACAGACAGAAAGACAAATTAGGCTTGGGGGTCCCCCAATAGAACCAAGTTCCTGGGGGCCCCCACTTACCTGTTCCCCGCCGCAGGACTTTGTTTGGTCCACAAAAGCCCAAACTTCACCTATCACGGCAGGCATTGTAATCAAACCTTCAGGGACCGGGTTCCCAAGGATTCCACTCCCCTGGACCTGTATAGCACCCTGCACAGAAAACATCTTGGTCGTGGGTATGACCAGAGCTCTGGATCCCAGGGTCCAGCTCTCCTAAGAGAAGCATTACAGGCAAAACCTTGCTCTTCCCTGCAAGGCCCGGGTACCGACCGTTTAGCTATGAAGCTTTTTTGGTCGGATCCGGAATAGCTTACTGAGGCCCAAAAGAACCTGTACGCAAGCTCAGTGAAAAACACATGTTTCTTCTTGGCCAACACCTTAGACACTGGCAAAAAACTGAGGTGCTCCCGGATGGGAGGGGCTTATATAGGGGAGGGTACTTCCGGTTTTGGAAGTTGCCAGTGCCAGCACCTGACGGTATCTATATAACCCATTAGTAATGACTATGTCGCTCTGTGTCCCGTGATGTACGAGAAAGAAAAAAGTTTTAAAAACGGACGTTTTTCGGGAGCAGTCATTTTAATGATGCATAAAGTGAAAAAAAAAAAGTCAAATATTCCTTTAAATATCGTACCTGGGGGGTGTCTAAAGTATGCCTGTGAAGTGCCACGTGTTTCCCGTGTTTAGAACTGTCCCTGCACAAAATTACATTTCTAAAGGAAAAATAGGATTTTTTGTACTCACCGTAAAATCCTTTTCTCTGACATCCATGGACTGACACGGTGTCTCTTTACACTTTACACGTGGGTTATGTCCCTGCCTGCAGGAGAAGACCTAGGCAGAATGTGAGATGTTATACATACATTCTAAAAGCCAGAGCTGAACAGCCCCACCCAGGGGGCGGTCCCTCCGGACATAACCCTCCCACTACAGTCAGCAGACTTCAGTTCGTAACAAAGCAGTACAAACTTAAAAAGGAAGGGTGGGTGCCGTGTCAGTCCATGGATGTCAGAGAAAAGGATTTTACGGTGAGTACAAAAAATCCTATTTTCTCTTACCATCCATGGACTGACACGGTGTCTCTTTACACTTTACACGTGGGATGTCCCAAAGCAGTGTCAAGAGTGATGGGAGCAGTATAAATGGAAAAACCAAAAACTTCACTCCAAGAAGGCAGAGCTCCTCAACGGAGGAGTCGCAACTTTAAACAGCGGCCTGCAGCACCCTGCGGCCGAAGGAAGCATCCGGAGATGCAGCCACATTAACCTTATAAAACTTAAAAGGCATGAACAGACGACCAGGTCGCCGCCTTGCACACTTGTGCAACCGACGCTTGATGTCGGAAAACCCAGGAAGCACCAATTGCCCTGGTGGAATGCGCCGTAACCGGAAAGGGAGGCGCCCGCCCTTTGAGAGCATAGGCTTGAATGACGGTTTGTCTGATTCCCCTAGAAATGATGGCAGACGAAACCGCTTGGCCCTGTTATGGACCAGAGACAGTCACAAACAGTGAGTCGGACTTTCAAATAGAAGCAGTAGCAGACAGGTACACACGTAAGGCTTGTACCACATCCAATATGTGCAGCGCAAACTCTCTGGGATGCGATGGGTGAGGACACAAGAACGGGAGGACAATGTCCTCATGTAGGTGAAAGGTCGACACCACCTTTGGCAAAAAGGAAGGTCACGGATGCAACATCGCCTTATCCTTATGGATGACTAAATATGGCGACTTGCAGGACAAAGCCGCCAACTCAGACACCCGTCAAACAGAAGTGATTGCCACTAAAAGGCCACCTTCTGAGACAAGACAAGAGGGGAATATCCCGGATATTCCCAAAAGGAGGTTCCTGGAGGACCGAGAGCACCAAATTCAGATCCCACGGTGGGAGAGGAGGCTTGACAGGAGGGAGCACATGGCGAACCCCCAACACAAGGTGCTAACCAAGAAATGACCCGCTAGAGGTCGCTGAAAGAAGACGGCCAAGGCCGAAATCTGATCCTTGATGGTACTCAAAGCAAGCTTTTGGGTCACTCCACACTGCAGAGGACGCAGGATTCTGGGGACGGAATACGTCCGAGGACGCCAGTCCAGCGCTTCGCATATGGCGATATAAGCTTTCCAGGCACGGTGATAGATCTGCTTGGAGGAAGACTTCCGTGTCCTTAACATGGTCAAAATGACTGAGTCCGAGAGACCTTCGGACCCTCAACACCTGGCTTTCAACAGCCCTGCCGTTAAAGCCAGAGACTGTAAGCCGGATGAAACATAGGACCTTGAGACTGAAGGTCCTCCCTCATCGGCAACCGCCAGGGAACGTCCGCGACGAGACGTACCAGATCAGCGTACCAGTGATGCTGAGGCCAATCAGGAACAATTAGGATCACCAGAGTTTATATCAGGCGATAAGGACCCTATGGGGCCACCAACGCATCCGAGGCATCGCCCAAGGATCCCTGGATCTGGCCACAACCTCGACCCTTGCGATTGAGTCGAGAGGCCATCAGGTCCACATCCGGCGTGCCCCACCGTCAACAAAGGAGTTGAAATATGCAAGGGCCACTCTTCTTGGTCCGGCGATTGGCGACTCAGATAGTCCGCCTGCCCATTGTCTATGCCCAGAATGTAAATGGCCTACAGAGCCGGCACGTTTCTTCCGGCCCACTTCAGGATACGGACTACCTCGGAAGCCGCAGCTGAGCTCCGAGTCCCCCCTTGATGGTTTACATACGCCACCGCCGTGGCGTTGTCCAACTGGCTCCTGATGGAGCGACCCCGTACTCTCTCCGACCTGAGGAGAGACACAGTCCGATGGCCCGTATTTCCAGAACAGTGATTGGTAAACGGGCTCGTCCGGAGTCCAAGGCCTTGAGCCGACAGGACTCCCCAGACTCCACCCCAGCCCGTCAGGCTGGTGTCCGTCGTGAGTACCGTCCATTGGATGGGAGGGGAACGACTTTCCGGACCGAAGAGCCGAGGATCTCAACCACCATGTCAGGGGCGCCCTGACCAGGTGAATCACCTGGATCTGAAGATCCAAGGACAACGGGGATTTGTCCCAGGTGGAGAAGATCTCCTTCTGCAATGCCCTGGTGTGTGATTGGGCATACGGAACGGCCACGAAGGAGGCCACCACGAGTCCCAGGACTCTCATGCAAAAAAACGGATTGACAACCATTTTCGGGATGTCAGCACCCGCACCGCAGACTGAAGTGTCAGCAACTTCTCCAGAGGTAGGATACCTTTGCCTCCAAGGAGTCTAGAATCAGAACTAGATACTCCAGACACTGAGTCGGGACCAGGACTGACTCCTGAATGTTCAGGAACCACCCGAAGTCCCTGAGGGTCTAATTGACGATAGTCACCTTTCCTCTAAGTCTGAGCCACTTTCTGCTCTTAGCAGAAGATCGTCCAGATAGCCCACGACAGCAATACCTCACTGTAACAGAAGGCTAGAACCGGAGCAAGCACCTTGGTGAACACCCTTGGTGCCAAGGCTAGGCCGAAAGGAAGAGCCACACTCGATAGTGGACTTCGCTGATCGCAAGCGCAGAAACTTCTGGTGACTTGCGCAGATCGGAACATGCAAGTAGGCGTCCTTGAAGTCCAAGGACGCCAGAAGAAAATCCCTTTGGTAGAGTGTAGCGATCACCGTGCGAATGGATTCCATGCGGAATTTCTGCACCTTCTCGAAGGCATTCAGGGCCTTGAGGTCCAGGATAGGTCGAACCACGTCCTATTTTTGGGACTACAAACAGATTCGAGTAGAATCCCTGAAAACTCTCCTGTGACGGAACCGGCACAATCACTCCGGACCTGATCAAATCCTGTACAGCCCCCAAGAGGGCTGCCCGACAGGTAGGAAGGAGAGGAAGATTCGAGGGAAAGAATCTGTCTGGGGGCCAGGATCGGAATACTATCCTGTATCCTGAGGTGACCACCTCGCACACCCACCAGTCGGAGATTCGGGAGGACCACCGATTCGTGACCTGTGAAGTCGTCCCCCCACCCCAGAGTCGGGCGGAGGCAAGACTTCACGCGGAGGCAGGCTTGGGAGCCGCTTGTTCGGCTTACGCACCCAGGGGCACTTGTGCCCACCAGCCGCACTGCCGTCAGTCTGAGAGGACCTACCCGTGGACTCTGACTGACGAAAAAACCCCGTTTTGCTGGAAAGGAAGGCCCCTGTTTTCGGCGGGCCTCCTCACTCTTGCTAGTCTAAGGAAGAAGAGTGATTTTACCTCCCATAACATCCATGACGATGTCATCCAGAGCAGCACCGAAAGGTCTACCACCTTTAAATGGTAGATCTGTCAGGAGCTTCCTAAGGCTAGGTCAGCAGACCAGCACTTCAACCAGATAAGACGACGCAATACCACCGCCGAGACAGAGGCCCTGGATATTAAAGGGGCCGCGTCCAACGTGGCGTCGCACACATAAACCAGGCCCTGAACCAGTTGGTGGGCCAGAGCAACTGTGTCTGGAGGAAGATTATGCTCCTGTACAGCTAGGTGCAACATTTTTGCCCAACCTGTAAGTGTTTAAGACACAAGGGTCGCCGCTACCACAGGCCGTAGGGCGGATCCCAACAAGGCAAACATGGCTTTGCTCACCACTTCTGACCTCCTGTCAGTGGGGTCCTCAAATGCAGGAGTCCCCTCCATCGGGAGAGTGATGGCCTTGTTCAACCGGGCGACTGGAGGGTCGACCCTGGGGGAGAAGCCCACTTTTTAAGTAGGGCATCTTCAAGGGGTATCTGATAGACAAACGCCGCGGGACCATAAAAAAATTCTTCTGCGGCTTTTCCCAGACCTTATCAATGAGCTGGTCAAAGAAAGTACATATGGAAAAACCTCTTTAGAAGGCCTGGCCTTAAAAGAACCAAAGGAGACTGTATCCGCCTGAGGTTCTGCATCCACAGCATTTTAGCTTGAGAGTGTCCCTCACCGCAGTCATGAGTACACTAACAAGCGCCCTGTCGTTTACTGACTCAGAACTGGAGTTTTCCTCATAAGGAATGTCCTGTTCAAAACCATCAAATACATTCAGAACTAGGGTCCTGAGCGGTAGTGGCTAGGCCCATATCTGAATCAGCGCACTGCCCACAACTGGTCCCTAGGGACCGCAGGTGCTGAAGCACTGCCTGTTGTCCACTGACATTTAGGGGAAGCTGGTGACAGAGACTCCATATTGCCCCCCTCTGAGACTCCTCAGATAAAAAGTCCATCCACAGGCTGTGCTGACTGAGGAGGGGGCGCCCAGGGGACTCACCAAACCGGACCAGGGACCGCTCAGTTCCGCTGTCTGTACCGCGCTGTGTCAGCGCTGGTGAGCTGTGAGGAGATTGTGAGGAGATTTGCGCTGTTACAGCAGCGCTAGAGGCCAAAACTAGTGCTGAAGAGCGCGCGGGCTACAAGAAAATGGCCTCCGCACTTCACTGAGGCGATCCACGGCAAGATGGCCGCCATGACTCAGCAAAAGTGAAAAAAACAGCACACACACAGCGCCACTCGGCGCTCAGGCCCCAAAACACACAAAAAAAAGGCCCCAAGCATATCTGCAGACCAGCATTAGCCCCTCCAAGAACAGTGTGACCCCCAGGCACCCCACACAGCACAGCGCCAGCAATGGTGACAGAGAGTGACAATGAAATACAGGGGGAGACAGGGAAAATCCCCCACAGAGAAACACACAGCTTTTTGTACTCACCTGCAGGCAGGAGAGACTACTTACCCGTCCCCTGAGGGACCCACTGGTGTGTTTCTGACAGGACTATCACAGTGCAGTACTGAGTAGCTGTCGGCCCGGTCCACCGCGAAAGATACAGTCAGTCAGGAACTGTTCAGTCTTGAGAGGACCGTGGGAGCATGAAAGCAAACCCGGCCACCCCTGAAATCATGGGGCCTGTCGTGAACTGAGTCTCACGCACACAAGGCGAGGATCAGCACGCTCGATGGTCGGACAGGGAAGACTACGAGGATATCTTGTACCCAACCTGTTGCCCAGCCGACAGTTGATAGAAGATTCTCAAAAATAAAATAAAAAAGAATTCCAGAAAAGGAATAAAAATAGGTCAGGAGACTGGCTCCTGAGAGAGCCACGTCTTCTCCTTCTGCTAGGCAGAAAAAAACTGAAGTCTGCTGACTGTAGTGGGAGGGTTATGCCCGGAGGGACCGCCCCCTGGGTGGGGCTGTTCAGCTCTGGCTTTTAGAATGTATGTATAACATCTCATATTCTGCCTAGGTCTTCTCCTGCAGGCAGGGACATAACCCACGTGTAAAGTGTAAAGAGACACCGTGTCAGTCCATGGATGGTAAGAGAAAAAAGCCATTTAAAACTGCTTGCGGCTTTAATGTAATGTCTGGTCCTGGTAATATGGATGAAAATCTTTAAGAAAAATGGCATAGCTACCCCATCACCCCCCCCCCCCTACCCCAGCCCATTACCAGCCCCTTTGGGTCTTGTATGGATATTAAGGGGAACCCCGCACACAAAATAAAAAAGGCCCTATATACTCTGAACAGCCGTATACAGGCGGTGCATACAAGACAGGGACTGTAGGTTTGTTCTTATGTAGAATCTGTTTGTAATTTTGAACAGGTACATTGTTTAAGTGTAGCTCCAGCCAAGAAATCTATTTTTAAGCTTTTTGGAAAACATAGGGAAGGGTTATCACCCCTGTAACATTTGTTTTGCTGTCTGTGCAGTGTGCACCTGTTCAGAACAGTTTACCTCACTTTCCGTCCTAATGACAAATGTTTTTTGAAAATTTGGGGTTTTTATTGAAACAAGAATTGGTGATAAAGCATCAGTGGAGAGGAGACACTTTTTTTCCCATATTAACTCTTACATGAGAGAATTTGCCTTCCTAGGGGTAGATTTCCTCTCATCTCCTGTTGTATCCTTCTGTTTGCAAGGAGGAGTCGTTTGTAAGTTGGATGTTTGAAAGTAGGGGCCTGCCGTATATACTCAGCTGAAATTTGCCCCTTACATGTTGGTGTTGCCACAACACTGTGAGCCCTCACAGTTACTCTTGGTGGGCGCATGAATGGGCCCTGCTGTGAATTATTAGATCAAGAACTGTAATTGCATGCCCCTGTTGAACAGGGGCTGAAAAATTGGGCCTTTGGTGGTGGTGGTGGTGGTGTTGACACAACACTGTAAGGCCTCACAGTTACTCTTGGTGGGCGCAGGAATGGGCCCTGCTGTGAATTATTAGATCAAGAATTGTAATTACATGCCCCTGTTAAACAGGGGCAGAAAAATTGGGCCTTAGGCACTGGTGCCACAACACTGCAACCCCTCACAGATACTGTACTTGGAGCACAGCAATGAGCCCTGTTGCAAAGTATTGCATTAAAAATTGTAATTACACGCCCCTGTTAAACAGGGGCTGAAAAATTGGGCCTTAGCCACTAGTGCTGGTGCCACGACACTGCAACCTCTCCCAGATACTCTAGTTGGAGTGCAGGAATGAGCCATGCTGCAAAGCATTGCATAAAAAATTGTAATTACATGCCCCTGTTAAACAGGGGCTGAAAAATTGGGCCTTAGCCACTGGTGGCGGCACCCAGAAACAAAAATGTTCTTCCAAGCTATCATCATCAATCGGATCATTGAGGAGGAGGAGGATAGTCAGTCAACATAACAGGACAGTCTCTCAGCATCAGCATCAGTCTTGAAGGGATGTGACATTTGAAAATAAATTAGTCTGTTATATCAGCTTCAGGTGTTTGGTAGCTGGTGGTGATCCAAGACTGGTTCATCTTTATGAAGGTCAGTCGATCAACAGAGTCGGTGGACAGGCGCACGCTGTGATCCGTGACAAATCCTCCAGCAGCACTGAATGTGCGTTCTGAAAGAACGCTGGATGCAGGACAGGCCAGTAGCTCAATTGCATACTGTGCAAGCTCTGGCCAGTGATCCATCCTCAAGACCCAGTAAGCCAGAGGATTTTCGGTGGGGAAGGTGTCCAAGTCTGACCTTGCCCCAAGGTATTCCTGCACCATGTATATCAGACGCTGGCGATGGTTGCTGGAACCGATCATACCTTGGGGCTGCGGACTAAAGAATTGTCTGAACGCATCGGTCAGACGGCCACCTTCCCCACCACTCCTTCTTTGACTGACCGAAGCCTCAGCAACTCGTTGTCCAGGACCAGGAGTTTGTAACCTCCCTGTCTCTGGGAACGCGTTGCACAGACCTTTCTGCAAGGCCTCCCAGAGTTGTCTCATCCTCTGCTCCCTCTGTGACGGTAAGATAAGGTCCGCAACCTTACCCTTGTACCGTGGATCAAGGAGAGTGGCCAGCCAGTAATGGTCCCTCTCCTTGATCCGAAGAATACGAGGATCCTTCCGCAGACTTTGCAGGATCAGGGAGGCCATGCAGCGTAGGTTAGCTGAGGCATTCGGTCCGGAGTCCTCTGGGTCACTAAGGACGACATGATCCGCAGCCACCTCCTCCCAGCCACGTACAAGTCCACTGGTTTCTTGGGACTGTAAATCATCCCAAAAAGACTGCTGCTGATGATGCTGAGTGCCAGGCTCCACCTCCATGCTGACACAATCCTCCTCCTCCTCCTCTTCTTCCTTTGCGATGAGTGGGACAGAAGCAACACTGTCTGGGTAAAGGGGGCCTTGAGAGGCAAGGAAGTCCTCCTCTTCCTGCCTCTGTTCTGCCTCAAGTGCCCTGTCCATTATTTCACGCAGCGTATGTTCCAACAGGTGGACAAGAGGTACAGTGTCACTGATGCATGCACTGTCACTGCTCACCATCCTCGTGGCCTCCTCAAATGGTGCCAGGACAGTGCATGCATCCCTGATCATGCCCCACTGGCGTGGTGAAAAAAACCCGAGCTCCCCTGACCCTGTCCTGGTGCCGTAGTCGCACAGGTACTCATTGATGGCCCTCTGCTGCGTGTGCAGCCGCTGCAGCATGGCCAACGTTGAGTTCCACCTGGTGGGCATGTCACATATAACGCGGTTCTTGGGCAGGTTCAACTCCTTTTGCAGCTCAGCCAGGCGAGCACTGGCATTATAAGATCTGCGGAAATTCACACAGACTTTCCTGGCCTGCCTCAGGACATCCTGTAAGCCCGGGTACCTGCCCAAGAACCGCTGCACCACCAGGTTAAGGACGTGAGCCACACAGGGCACATGGGTCAGTTGTCCCTGTCTGAGAGCGGAGAGGAGGTTGGTGCCATTGTCGCAAACTACCATTCCTGGCTTAAGCTGGCGTGGCGTCAACCACCTCTCGGCCTGCCCCTGCAGAGCAGACAGAACCTCTGCCCCAGTGTGGCTCCTGTCCCCCAAACACACCAGCGCAAGCACGCCATGGCATCTTTTTGCCTGCGTACTTGCGTAGCCCCTTGAACGCCTACGGAGCACCGCTGGTTCCGAGGACAAAGCACAGGAAGAGGCCATGGAGGAAGAAGAAGAGGAGGGGGTGGAGGACAGAGGTGTGTCACAACCAGTAGTAGCATTTTGGAGGCGTGGCGGTGGAACAACCTCCAACACTACTGCATCTTGTCCTGCATCCTTCCCAGCTGCCAAAAGAGTGACCCAATGGGCCGTTTAAGAAAGGTAACGTCCCTGTCCATGCCTGCTGGACCATGAGTCAGCGGTAATATGCACCTTACCGCTGACCGCCCTGTCCAGAGAGGCCAAGACATTGCCTTCCACATGCCGGTAGAGAGCCGGAATCGCCTTCCGTGAGAAAAAGTGGCGTTTGGGAACCTGCCACTGAGGAACCGCACATTGCACAAACTCACGGAAGGGGGCCGAGTCTACCAAATGAAAAGGCAGCAGTTGAAGCGCTAGCAATTTAGCCAAGCTAGCATTCAACCGCTGGGCATGTGGATGGCTGGGAGTGAACTTCTTTCGACGGTCCAGCAGCTGGGGCAGGGAAATTTGCCTGCTAGAATCGGACGTCGGTGTACTGCTAGCAGAGTGCCCGCAAGTACTTGGCTGTGACACACCTAATTCTACACCTTCATTCCTCTCAGTGCAGGTTTCAGAGAGGACTGAAGGTATAGTGGGGTTGGAGATCCCAGCTGATGCGGTGCAAGGAGAGGTCCGCTTTGTTCTTTGGTGTGGGTCTTTAAGGTAGGCTTGCCAACGAGCTGCATGGCAGGTCAACATATGTCTGGTCAAGCATGTGGTGCCCAAGCGGGTGATGTTTTGGCCACGCGATATACGCTTGAGACATATGTTGCAAACAGCAGCTGTGCGATCTGATGCACTCGACTCGAAAAACGCCCACACCAAAGAACTTTTTGAATAACGGGCAGACGCAGCGCCCTGCACATGCGGAGCTCTGCGGTGTGATTCCGTCGGTGTGCTGCCCTTACGCTGGCCCCCTGAGGGCATCCTGCCTCGTTGGAGATGTGCCTCCTCCTCATCCTCCTCCTCATCCTCCTCCTCTCTCCTATTAGGCACCCACGTGGAGTCAGTGACCTCATCATCCCCTCCCTCCTCATCACTGGAGCCAATCTGGCAGTATGCTGCAGCTGCTGGAACATGACTGCCAGATTGCTGTCCTTCTTGAGGTTCCCCTCTCTCTGCTCTCACGCTACTGCCTTCCTCTAGCTGGGTATCATCATCAGACCCTTCGAAACGCTAGGCATCCTCCTGGAGCATGTACCCAACACTGTGCTCAAACAGTTCGGGGGACTCCTCAGGAGGACATGGTTGGTCTAGGGAAGGAGTGACTGATGATGACATTGATACCAGGGAAGAGGACGATTTGGCAGCTGCTTTGCCAGTACCCTGAGCCTGGGTGAGAGAGGATGAGGAGGATGAGGAGGGCTTGGTCATCCACTCTACCAAGTCTTCGGCATGATGCGAAAAGAAGGACAAGCGTGTCCCATGGCCACGTGCTGATGGCGATGCACCACGTCCACGACCAGCACTGTTGTCTCTAGACACAGAGCCTGCTTGCCCTCTTTTATTGGCTCCTGGCTGTCTGCCTCTCCTTGTTTGCCTTCCAGACATTCTAATGGCCTGCAGGGAAATGGGAAAACCAGCAATAAGGCCTAGCTTCAGGAGTATATTTTGCAGGAATCACACTACGCCTGCTGTAGGTGCTGCAAATGCCTGTTGGTGTAACACACCAGGAAAAAGCAGCAATACAGGCTAACTTCAGGTGTAATATGATCAGGAGGCACACTCCGCCCGCTGTAAGTGCTGCAAATGCCTGTTGGTGTAACCCACCAGGAAAAAGCAGCAATACAGGCTAACTTCAGGTGTAATATGATCAGGAGGCACACTCCGCCCGCTGTAAGTGCTGCAAATGCCTGTTGGTGTAACACACCAGGAAAAAGCAGCAATACAGGCTAACTTCAGGTGTAATATGATCAGGAGGCACACTCCGCCCGCTGTAAGTGCCGCAAATGCCTGTTGGTGTAACACACCAGGAAAAAGCAGCAATACAGGCTAACTTCAGGTGTAATATGATCAGGAGGCACACTCCGCCCGCTGTAAGTGCCGCAAATGCCTGTTGGTGTAACACACCAGGAAAAAGCAGCAATACAGGCTAACTTCAGGTGTAATATGATCAGGAGGCACACTCCGCCCGCTGTAAGTGCCGCAAATGCCTGTTGGTGTAACACACCAGGAAAAAGCAGCAATACAGGCTAACTTCAGGTGTAATATGATCAGGAGGCACACTCCGCCCGCTGTAAGTGCCGCAAATGCCTGTTGGTGTAACACACCAGGAAAAAGCAGCAATACAGGCTAACTTCAGGTGTAATATGATCAGGAGGCACACTCCGCCCGCTGTAAGTGCCGCAAATGCCTGTTGGTGTAACACACCAGGAAAAAGCAGCAATACAGGCTAACTTCAGGTGTAATATGATCAGGAGGCACACTCCGCCCGCTGTAAGTGCCGCAAATGCCTGTTGGTGTAACACACCAGGAAAAAGCAGCAATACAGGCTAACTTCAGGTGTAATATGATCAGGAGGCACACTCCGCCCGCTGTAAGTGCTGCAAATGCCTGTTGGTGTAACACACCAGGAAAAAGCAGCAATACGGGCTAACTTCATGTGTATAATGTGCAGGAGGCAGGCTTAGCAACAATGACACTGACACTGTCCCCTGCCTATCCTTCTCTCTCCCTGCACACAAGGTTTATCAAAGTATATGACACTGACACTCTCCCTGTCTATCCTTCTCTCTCCCTGCACACAAGGTTTAGCAAAGAATATGACACTGACACTGTCCCCTGCCTATCCTTCTCTCTCCCTGCACACAAGGTTTATCAAAGTATGACACTGACACTCTCCCTGCCTATCCTTCTCTCTCCCTGCACACAAGGTTTAGCAAAGAATGTGACACTGACACTGTCCCCTGCCTATCCTTCTCTCTCCCTGCACACAAGGTTTATCAAAGTATGACACTGACACTCTCCCTGCCTATCCTTCTCTCTCCCTGCACACAAGGTTTAGCAAAGAATGTGACACTGACACTGTCCCCTGCCTATCCTTCTCTCTCCCTGCACACAAGGTTTATCAAAGTATGACACTGACACTCTCCCTGCCTATCCTTCTCTCTCCCTGCACACAAGGTTTATCAAAGTATGACACTGACACTCTCCCTGCCTATCCTTCTCTCTCCCTGCACACAAGGTTTAGCAAAGAATATGACACTGACACTGTCCCCTGCCTATCCTTCTCTCTCCCTGCACACAAGGTTTATCAAAGTATATGACACTGACCCTCTCCCTGCCTATCCTTCTCTCTCCCTGCACACAAGGTTTAGCAAAGAATGTGACACTGACACTGTCCCCTGCCTATCCTTCTCTCTCCCTGCACACAAGGTTTAGCAAAGAATATGACACTGACACTCTCCCTGCCTATCCTCTCTCCCTGCACACAAGGTTTAGCAAATAATATGACACTGACACTGTCCCCTGCCTATCCTTCTCTCTCCCTGTACACAAGGTTTATCAAAGTATATGACACTGACACTCTCCCTGCCTATCCTTCTCTCTCCCTGCACACAAGGTTTAGCAAAGAATATGACACTGACACTCTCCCTGCCTATCCTTCTCTCTCCCTACACACAAGTTTGAGGTACAAATAGCACTGACACTGTCCCTGCCTATGTTACTCTTTCCCTGCGCCGGAACACACTACACAAGGCCACCGCGCTGGCGGCCTTTTATAGTGTGGGGCGTGTGCTAAACCCCCTGAGCTATAATTGGCCACAGGCAACCTGCCTGTGGCCAATTATGGCTCTCCTTGCTGCCGGCGCTGTGATTGGCCAAGCATGCGGGGTCACAGTGCATGCTTGGCCAATCACAGCGCCGGGATTGCACTGCGATGGCGCAGTGTATTGTGGGCCGTTCGCGTCACTCGAATTTGGCGCGAACGGCCCAAATCGTTCGATGTTCGCCGAACGGTCGAACAGCCGATGTTCGAGTCGAACTTATGTTCGACTCGAACACCGAGCTCATCCCTATTGAACTGGATGGCCTGGTGTCTTTTTTCAACCTCACCAACTATGTAACTACGTAATATGGGACATGATGTTTTTAGTAAACAGCAGATGAGAAGCTGC
Source organism: Rana muscosa (assembly GCA_029206835.1). Lineage (NCBI taxonomy): Eukaryota > Metazoa > Chordata > Amphibia > Anura > Ranidae > Rana > Rana muscosa. Next base: position 283,042,924 of record CM055123.1, read on the forward strand.
AAAGCATGCAGAGTATCCAAGAAGTTATGTAAAGAGATGGTCAGCAGACAGGCAGCACTCACAACATGAAAGGAGATATTTCAAGTAAGCTTATATTGGATTGTCAAATATAACTATTGTTTGTATTGTATTTACACTGCTGATGCCATAAAATGAAAGTGTATTCTGTGACCACAGATCACCTTTATATCATTGCACCATTCATGTTACTTCTGCTAAAAGGTATCCCAAAAAGATCTGAAGTCCATGCAAACCCTAACAATGAATTTGAACTACATTGAAATCAATGGGGGCCAAATTTGTCAAATTAAAAATGTTCTCTGTGCAAAGGCAGGCGGTGCCCCCCCCAAAAAAAAAAAAAAAAAACATGGGGGAATATGTACAAATGCAAAAAATAAATAAAAAAATTCAGTTTGGTCAGGAGAAGTATATTTTTTAATTCCTAGAGTGAAACATTAAACATGTCCAATTCCTTTAAATAACATGCCTAGGGTGCCCTAACTTTGCCTCTGAAGGGGCACATCTCTGTCTCTCTCAGTGTTTAAAATTGAAGTCAAATAAAATTTCTTCTATGTATTTTTGTGGAGCACTGGAGGGGACTGTGTGTTTTTTCTCTTTGTAAATATTACTTTTGCTGTAGCACATATAGCAAGAACGGGAAAAAAATTAAAAAAACATTGTGTAGAATTGCCCCTAAAAAAAAATACAAAGCCTTGTGTGGATTTTAAGTGGTTGCCCCCCTGGAAACCGTGTCCAATCAGAGAGAACTATGCATGCATTGAGAAAAATCCAAGGTGTTCTCTTAATGGCACCTGTGGCAAGCGGACCACCGCCTGTGGGTACTATGCAGCAGGGCAACCAATGACAAAACTTTCATGGGGAAAAAAAATAGCCAATAAAGAAAAAATATAGCGTGTACAACTGCGATACAAGTCATATTGTAACTGAATGATATTAAAAATTACCTTTCCTTTTCAATCTGCAGCCCACAGAGTGTGTACTGACCACCCCTCAGAAACATAATTTCCTGCTTGTGTGATTGGCTCACCAATTTTCCCAGAAGTCTGCCTAAGATACAAGTCAGATTTCAGGCATTCCCTGCAACAAAATTTTAATTTTTTGGTGAGATATTTCCAATAGGAAGATATCTAAAGGGATGCAGGCCCAGCAGCTTTCCTCATTAGTGCTCTGCAGCTGCCACAGCTGACTAATAATTATGAAACCACTCCCATTAGACCCATTCAGAGGCACAGACAAACACACAGGGATTTCTTCAGAATAACAAAAGGTAGGAATCTGCAACAAAGGTTGTTATAATCCTTGAGATGTACATAGATCACCCAGGGGGGAATGTTTTTTTCTCAACAAAATTGGAGTTACGCTTTAACAATGTATACCTCCTTCAGGCTTATTCAATAATTGTACCATCACTGTAGCTTCTCCCCAACCACAGCCCTGTTTATTCAGAAAAGGATAGACCCACGCAGCAGTCACATGACCACAGAAAAAACATTCCAAAATAAGTATTTTACAGATTTTTGCTACAATGTTTACACATTATAATTACTCTATTCCTGCACTATCCCCTTCATATCACCTATAAAGGGGAACCAAAGGTGTTTCTTTGCACAAGGACTTTCAATAGACCAATCTTGGCATTCCAGCTGTGGTGGAACTACAGAACTTCTCTTGCCTCTGCCTCTAAAGCCTCGTACACACGACCAATTTTCTCGGCAAGAACCAGCAAGAAACTTGCTGGCAGAGCTTTCTTGCCGTGTAATTCAGTCGTGTGTACGCGGCTTTCAGGTTTCTCGTCAAGAAAACAGGCAAGAATCTCGACGAGAAAAATAGAGAACCTGCTCTCTATTTTCTCGTCCGGATTCTCGTCGGCCTGTTTCTCGACGAGAAACCCGAGTGTGTGTACACTTACCTTTCGCCGTGGAAACCCGCGCATGCTCGAAATTACTTTGACGCATGAACGGTAGCTTCCTAGGCATAGGTAGGGTGTAGCATTATGGTGGCGACGGCATCAAATGTGACGAGCGCACGCTCGTCGTCGTCGATGACGTCACCGTGTTCGTTCCATTCAAAAGAACCGCGGTTCTTTGAATGGATCGTGTGTACACTCGGCCGGGACAAGATTCTTGTCCAAGAGTCTCGTCAGGAAAAACAACGGGTTTTTTCCTGACGAGATTCTCGGCCGTGTGTACTAGGCTTTAGAGTCATGTCTGTGTCTATCAGATAAGGATGGACCCTAAAGTGGAAGTAAAGGCAAAACCTAACTAATTTTAAACCTACCCACATTCTAAGCCTAATCTATCTAACCCTGTAAAAAAAAGACTGCTATACTTACCTATTCAGTCTGTTGGAGAGTCAGCGGACAACAGAAGCCCCATAGTAATTCTATGGGTGATGTCCCTACCCAAGCATCTCCCAGCCATTGTTGGCTTGCTCCTGCACACAGAGGGTGCCGCTGGAGACCGGAATGGAGCGGCTGCGGAATAGGTAAGTGTAGCGATCACTTCTTTACGGGGTTAGATAGAGTAGGCTTAGAAGTGGGTGGGATTAGTTTTAGAGTTAGTTAAGTTTTGCCTTGACTTCCACATTAGGATTCAGTCCGATTACAAATTTGGACTGAATATTAAAAGAAAAAAAAATGTTGGGGTTCCCCCATGTAGCGACCTCACCCCATCTCTTTCTTCTAGGGGTATCACACACGACAGGGTGAGATGCGCTACGGCCCATGTCCTCCCCATAGCTGTGGGTGAGGTGAAGGCCAGTACCAGATATTTCCTCGGGCCTGTGTGCTTCTGTAAAGGATTAAGTCCTGCTGTGCCAACACTTCCCTTTGCTCCCATTAACCAGAGTTCCACACACCGATCACAGGCCAACTCTTGTTTTATTGCATATCTCACAATAAACAGTGCTTCAGTAGCCAACTGGTTGCGACTTGATAACATTTTGATACAGGGGATGAGCAGGTCGAGGCACTGTCCAAATTATCAGCTAAACCACTGCAATCTCGCCAGCGGTTACTATAGCCTTAGCTAGAAAGGACTTAGAACTTGAGAGTCTCTACCAGCGACTCAAGAGGACATAGATAGGAGTACCTTCGCTGCGTTGTGGCCCCTGTCAGGGGAAGATGTCCCTCCAAGGGAGTTACCAGAGGCCCATCCGTCACTGGGTTGATGCTGCTCCAGACTCTCTGAATGGGTAACCTCCCCAGCCTCCTCCCCTCAGACATGGGCCCCATCCACCTCAGGGACCCTTCGGACTTCTCCACCCTCGCGGGACCCAGTCGAAGTCACTGGGCCCCAGGTCTCCTGGTTTAGTACCTCACCCCAGGCTGAAGGTGCCTGGGATGGACTCCAACTCCATTCTGGTCAGGCCTAGGGCACCTGAGCCGGAATCCGGAACCGCCCGCACCTAGGCCTAAGGTGCCTGGGCGCGTGATGAAGGACCTCCACAAGAGCAAGACCTCGTGACCAGGGCGTCTCCCCCTTTTATCCCCTCCAATGACGCCACGGCAGGTTCCCCGCCCTCGCCGTACCATCTCCGAGAAGGGACAAAAAGCACAGCATTATGGCAGTGAATCTACCTTGAGCCTGCGGGTACCCGGCCACCCACAGGCCAAGGAGATGATTACACCGCCCAATCCTCCACGAATACAAATGGTCATTACTCCCATACTTACACACCTGGACTTCCACCCAGGTGTACCCCACCTAAATTTAAAGACCCCGCTACATACTCCCCCCTGTGATTTGACGCTGGTCCCCAGCGTCTGGTGCAAACCCATGTCTCCCAAAGGTGGTGACATAAGTCTGACCCCAGAGGCATCCCTAAAAATTTGAACCTTAACCATACCAAGACCTGCTCAAAGGGGAGGGGAACATAAAACAATAAACTTTTCATAAAACCCTCTAAGCATGTACACATACACAATCCCTCCCTTTTCTGTCTAAGAACCACCCCATACTCAGTAGTCCTGACAGACGAATCTCCTGCAGAGGGAAAGAAAAAAAAAAAACAACACGCAAAGAAAACCACATCCTGACATTCTGTGTTAATTTGGAATGAATAGGTCTATCAACCGAGAGACCCACTCGCTCCAATAAGTAAATGATGTAAATGCACAAACAACAGCCGTTGCGCAACACCGCCACCTAGTGACGATGCCACGGTGATGACACTTGGTAAAAATCTTCAGTCTTCCTGCGTCCCTACTCTGATTCTACCCCCAAAGTCTCTGTCTTTAAAATGTGAAGAGAGAACAAACAAACAGCTCTCATTCCTCCAAATAAAAAAACTAGGGTACAGTTTGATGCTCCGGCAAGAACACCTCCGGAAAGTTGTCACGGGAAAACAAGTGAGTCTCTTCTCACAAATAAAACCTCGGGTCAGGTAAAAACAAGGGCTTCAGATGCTTATCGAAAACCTCAATCGAATAGTCAGCGTCCTCTCCATCTTTCCTGCAGATGCGCACCTTGTCTGCGTGGATATGGCGGCCCCACATCCAGTCTGCTCTGCAGTCTCTAAACTTTTTCGACACGGGTGACGAACAGGACAAGTATCGCCGGGCATGAGGCACTTTAAGTTTCTCCCAAACGAACTCATCGTACCATCGCTGTCGCAGAACTTCAACCTCAAACAACAAGTCTCTGGGCAAGTATGGATATTCCCAGCCATACTCGTGAGCGACCCTCTGAGAAAAGAGTCGTTGCAATCGGGCTAAAAGAGGCATTGTGGCCCGCTCACCTCCTCCTGGCTGAACGATGGCCTCCGGGTGCCGAGGTACTTTCACTACCTCGGATGGCTTTTCTCTCGGTGCCCGTAGTGATGCTCGCTGTTTCCCCGCCAACAAAACGGGTGATACTGTGGATTGTGGAAGAGCAACTGGAGGACTAGGCTTCCTCGTAGATTCTGGGGCCTCCGCCCCGGGTGTGCTGTCTCCTATGGACATAGGCAAATCTTGGGGTGCACGTAGCATAGGTAATGGGGGTTTGTCCCAACCCTTCTGGTGAAACAGTTCATCGATCTCACCGTCATCTCCACAATCCGACAGTGACTCTAGGTCGGAGGTGTCATACATCTCCGCGGGAAGGTAGTCTCTGGTAGACGTGGTACTACCCGCCCTAGCGGGCTCCACCGACTGTGGACCCCCGACACCTCCAACCACCACCACAGTCCCAGCCCCTGGCTCACCTTGACCTTTCGTAGAACTGGGATGTCCAGGACTCTTCCAACCGGATCCATCCAGGCCAGGCAAGCGACGGGGTGAAGTTCTTCCACGACCATAGGAGGCCTGCACCAGGCCGACTTTCCTCTTCGGAGGTGGGAGCAGAGAATCTGTGGTGACCGAAGCAACATTCTCGGATTTTTCCTTCTCAGTCTCTGATTGGGCAGTCACCTCGCCCTGGTCAGTGCGTACGGGAACCTCCGCAAAGGCCTGGATCTCCCCTTCCGGAGTAGCGGTACCTGTGAGGCTGTTGAGGCGAAGGGCCCGGGGCCTTACTGTAGATGGCTCCATCTCGAACAAGAACTCTTTGCATGCTTCGCAACGCCCGAATGGCTTCAGGTGAACCACCAGTCCCGAGCATCCGGAACAGATCACACCGAGGGCCTCCGTGTCTCTGCAGGTGTACAGAGCCAACTGTCCTCGGGGCCTGAGTCTTATCCCCGTGTCTGTAAGGGGAGCAGCAAAGGTAGTCATCTTCGTGGGGTAGGGAACCGGAATCCAACGGGGAGCTTGAGGCCATCCCGACTGTCTGCTGCTCCATCACGCACTGACCATGCGCCGAAGTCTCCACGTGAGTTCCTCTACATGGCCAGACTCCTCCCACGACTTGCACGTTTTTGCAGGCTTCCACCAAGCTCCGCCCACGAACTGTGTAGTCACGGGGTGCCTCATGGTGCAGCGCAGTAAAAGCCCCCACATGTAGTACGTCACACGGCTGGACTTCTCCCTCTTCTCGCTCCTCCGCATGGGCCTTTCCCGTCTTAGGGTCATTTCCACGACTTTGAGCAGGGATGCACTTTGGCCGATCACATGGCCAACCTGCTCGGAACTCCTCCGGGCAGCAAAGTCCAGACACAGCCATTCTTACTTCCAAAGTCAAAACACACATCATCCCGGATTCACGAGCCCCCACGTGTAGCGACCTCACCCCATCTCTTTCTTCTAGGGGTATCACACACGACAGGGTGAGATGCGCTACGGCCCATGTCCTCCCCATAGCTGTGGGTGAGGTGAAGGCCAGTACCAGATATTTCCTCGGGCCTGTGTGCTTCTGTAAAGGATTAAGTCCTGCTGTGCCAACACTTCCCTTTGCTCCCATTAACCAGAGTTCCACACACCGATCACAGTCCAACTCTTGTTTTATTGCATATCTCACAATAAACAGTGCTTCAGTAGCCAACTGGTTGCGACTTGATAACATTTTGATACAGGGGATGAGCAGGTCGAGGCACTGTCCTAATTATCAGCTAAACCACTGCAATCTCGCCAGCGGTTACTATAGCCTTAGCTAGAAAGGACTTAGAACTTGAGAGTCTCTACCAGCGACTCAAGAGGACATAGATAGGAGTACCTTCGCTGCGTTGTGGCCCCTGTCAGGGGAAGATGTCCCTCCAAGGGAGTTACCAGAGGCCCATCCGTCACTGGGTTGATGCTGCTCCAGACTCTCCAAATGGGTAACCTCCCCGGCCTCCTCACCTCAGACATGGGCCCCATCTACCTCAGGGACCCTCGGACTTCTCCACCCTCGCGGGACCCAGTCGAAGTCACTGGGCCCCAGGCCTCCTGGTTTAGTACCTCACCCCAGGCTGAAGGTGCCTGGGATGGATTCCAACTCCATTCCGGTCAGGCCTAGGGCACCTGAGCCGGAATCCGGAACCGCCCGCACCCAGGCCTAAGGTGCCTGGGCGCGTGATGAAGAACCTCCACAAGAGCAAGACCTCGTGACCAGGGTGTATCCCCCTTTTATCCCCTCCAATGACGCCACGGCAGGTTCCCCGCCCTCGCCGTACCATCTCCGAGAAGGGACAAAAAGCACAGCACTATGGCAGTGAATCTACCTTGAGCCTGCGGGTACCCCGCCACCCACAGGCCAAGGAGATTATTACACCGCCCAATCCTCCACGAATACAAATGGTCATTACTCCCATACTTACACACCTGGACTTCCACCCAGGTGTACCCCACCTAAATTTAAAGACCCCGCTACACTCATAATTCATACTGGGCCTTTTAAGTCTGATACGAGTTTGAAGGCGCACAATCCACACACACAAAAAAAAAGACTTGGAGCCCCCCTTAAATTCCACAACAGACCCTTCAAAGCCCAAAAAAAAATAAAGAACTAAAGCACGGGTTCTACAAAAATATTTTTCCAATCAGTATTAGCCCCTCATTTAGGGCCGCAGGGGCGCCGCCCCCCCCCAATTCATGCGTCCAGCCCGTAATCTACATGCAGGGTGCCGGACGCATGGATTCCAATGTTTGTTTGTTTTTTAAGCACGTGATAAGAGGCTCTAATTGGCTTAAAAAAAGGGTGGGCTCGGAGTGCAAAGGGGGGGGGGTTTATTTGCCGCCCACCCCAAAATATTGAGCACCAACCGCCACTGCTTCCAACACAAGGCATTTAATGGAGTTTTGCATTTTTGATGTTTCACTTTAAGCATTACTAAAATCACCAGCCAAATGAAATTTTTAAAAATGTTTTTTTTTTTTTTTGCTTTGGTACATGTTACCCATGGCAGTGCCTGGCCCTCCATGCCATTTGATTGACAATACCCTGCCAATGAGCCTTCCTCAAGACATGGTACCATATGCAGCAAGTGGACTGATGGCAATAATGTGCCATGGCTGTTTAGACTGTGGCTCCGTCACTTGTCTTTTGGAGGAAAACCTTGTTTAATTTGCACAGAAAATTACTTTTTTAGGCTGCAATCACATCATTTCATGTATGACTGGGTTTTAATTGATTGAATCAAAGTCATCTCATGTATCATAGTTATACTCTATGAGTCATGTTCAAGCGAACCATTGTGTTCTCCATGACACTGCATAAAGTTTAAGTTGTAAAGGCAAACAGCCTTGATTTTTGTACAGGAACAAACAAAGAGGGAGTTTAAGGAGTTAGTTCAGCAATCTTTTACTGTGAGAATTAAACTAGCAGGAATGTATTCAAAGAAAAGAGGCGACAATTGGAGCTCATCACTTACCCACCACTTCTTGGATCACGCTTGGCATCGGGTTCAGTGCCAGTAGGTGCAGTGACTCATGCTGCAGATGTTGTTTCTCTGAAGCTCTCAAGGGGCTTTTAAACTATAATACTCCCATTACATTCTATAGGGGATCTCTGCTCATGTACAAGTGGGCAGACTACTTTTAAGCAGATAAATATAGGTTAGGCTAAATCATAGGGATTTTAAGAGGGAAAAGAGGGACCCCTTTGTGGCAACATTTTATCCTTTATCATTTCAGATAGGAAAAAGAACATAAGTTCTTCACTGCAAGCAAAGATGATGTCTTTATACATTTGCAGAGAACTATAGCATGTTTTGTCAAAAGGGTTAACAAAAAAAAGTGGAATTTGGACTTACCTGCAAATTCCATATCTTGGAGTACAGTATAGGACACAAGCAGAATATGCATACACCATGAATTATAAGCATGTACCTTCGGGTGATTGGGCACTGGCAAATCTTTAGAGGAGATGCCCTCTGGGCGCCCTCCCTATAACCCTACCCACCCTGTTAATCCTCAGTTCGGCAGCAAGCAATGGAGAGTAAACCAATGATTGGAAGGGAGGAAGGCCCATGTCCTGTATTGTATTCCAAGGCATAAAATGTACAGGGCAGTCAAAAGTTCTCTTATTGTAATCGTACAGTACAGAACAGGCAGAATATTCATAAACCGTAGGATGTTCCAAGGCAATGAAAATTAAGGGTGGGCAACAATAAGGCAAACAGAACTGCGCCAACAGGCCCAATAACAAGGGTCAGATCCAATCTCAGAAAGCTCCTGTGTGAACCCTTCCAGCCAAAGGCTGCAGCGGCAGAAGACTGCACATCCACCTGGTAAAACTTTGAAAAAGTACAAAGAGAAGACTAGGTTGCGGCCTTACACAATTTAGCTACAATGGCTTGGTGCCAAAATAGCCATAAAACTCCCACTGATCTGGTGGAATGGGCATGTAAACGTGCATGAGAAAAATGTAAGCTCTTGAATCAGGGCATAGGAACGGGAGAACAATGTTCTCCATGAGGTGGAATGCTGAAACCACCTACAGAAGAAAGGATGGCCTTGGGCATAAGACAACCTTGCAATTGTGAAGTATGAGAAAATATCTGGCGGTGCCTATGCAATTTCCTATGTATCTTGGTCAGTGGCTGCTGGTGCTCAGAATTTCTGGGGGGGGGGGGGGGGGCGCAAAAAAAATGAGAAAAAAAAAACATCAATTGCCACTACTGTGCCCATTAAACGCAGCCACTGTGCCCATCAAACGCCACCAGTTTGCCCCCTCAAATGCAACCAGTTTGTCCCCAAATACAGCCAATTTCCCCCCAAATGCAGCCAATTTCCCCCCAAATGCAGCCAGTTTGTCCCCAAATACAGCCAGGTTCCCCCCAAATACAGCCAGGTTCCCCCCAAATACAGCCAGTTTCCCCCCCAAATACAGCCAGTTTGTTCCCAAATACAGCCAGTTTGTTCCCAAATACAGCCAGTTTGTCCCCAAATGCAGCCAGTTTGTCCCCAAATGCAGCCAGTTTCCCCCCAAATGCAGCCAGTTTGTTCCCAAACGCAGCCAGTATTCCCCCAAATGCCGCCAGTTTGTCCCCAAATACAGCCAGTTTGTCCCCAAATACAGCCAGTTTGTCCCCAAATGCAGCCAGTTTCCCCCCAAATGCCGCTAGTTTGTCCCCAAATACAGCCAGTCCCCCCCTAAATGCCGCCGGTTTGTCCCCAAATTTCGACAGTTTCCCCCCAAATACAGCTAGTTTGTCCCCAGCCCGGCACTTACCTTCCTCGGGTCTGCACCCTCCTCTCCATGCTCTCTCGATGGCTTCTACCGCCCTCAATGTCGCTTCAGCCAATCAGGTTACCGGTAACCAGACCAGGTGAACCTGATTGGCTGAGACACGTGTCAGTGTTAACCAAGGAACGCACACCATGTGCGTCCCCTGGTTAACTATTCGGAAGCCGATTAGAGCCCACAGGCTGCACTTCCAAAAACCAACCAGCCGCTGTTATTCAACCAACCAGCCGCTCACCAGGGGGCCGGCCATCTGGATAGTGGGCAGCAGCGGCGCCGGCAACAATACATAGGTTCATGCAATGCATGAACCTATGTATTGTTGATGTGAGTTACGGGCGCAGGAGAAAGAGGGGGCGGCGCTCCTGCGCCCACTATGGACGCACCGCCACTGATCTTGGTGTACCTACTCCTCTAATCTCAGCTACCACTTTTATTTATTATTATTATACAGGATTTATATAGCGCCAACAGTTTGTGCAGCACTTTACAACATGAGGGCAATACAATTTAATACAGGAGGAATCAGAGGGCCCTGCTCATTAGAGCTTACCATCTAGAAGGGAGGATCAAGTGATACAAAAAGTAATAACTGTGAAGGATGATCTGATGGAGAAAATGAAAGTGCAGTTGTTAGGTGGAGGCAGGATAGGCTTCTCTGAAATGAATAGTTTTCAGGGATTGCCTAAAAGTGGATAGAGTTTGAGATAGTCGGACAGAAGAGGCTCGGGAGAAGTCTTGGAGGTGAGTATGGAAGTTAATGACGAGGGAGCTAGAGAGCATGAGGCCTTGGGAGAAGCGAAGAGGACGATTTGGTTGGTAGCTGGGGGCCAAGTTGTGGATCCATAAAAAATAAATAAATAATTAAATAAAAAAAATATCATACAATCCCATATACCCAATTCTATACCCACAGTTGATCCAGAGGAAGGCGAAAAACCCCAGCAGAGCATGATCCAATTTGCTACAGCAGGGGAAAAAATTCCTTCCTGATCCCCCGAGAGGCAATCAGATTTTCCCTGGATCAACTTTATCTATAAATGTTAGTACCCAGTTATATTATGTACATTTGGGAAAGTATCCAGGCCTTTCGCAAAGCAATCTACTGAGCTGGCCAGAACCACCTCTGGAGGGAGTCTATTCCACATTTTCACAGCACTTACTGTGAAGAAACCTTTCCGTATCTGGAGATGAAATCACTTTTCTTCTAGACATAAAGAGTGCCCCCTTGTCCTCTGTGATGACCGTAAAGTGAATAACTCAACACCAAGTTCACTATATGGACCCCTTATATATTTGTGCATGTTGATCATATCCCCCCTTAATCTTCTCTTCTCAAGAGAGAATAAATTCCGTTCCTCTAATCTTTCCTCATAGCTGAGCTCCTCCATGCCTCTTATCAGTTTGGTTGCCCTTCTCTGCACTTTCTCCAGTTCCCCAATATCCTTTTTGAGAACTGGTGCCTAAAACTGAACTGCGTATTCCAGATGAGGTCTTACTAATGATTTGAACAGGGACAAAGTTATATCTCTCTCTCTGGAGTCCATACCTCTCTTAATATACATCATGTGCAAACATAACGTGATCTTAACTTTCAAAGTGCCATAGTGTTATAATTAAATACCACACATCAAATAACAGTAGTCTATAAAAAAACATAATGCCATCAGAAACTTGATGAAGTACTTCAACATTTTATTTGCAGGGACTTTTCTAAGCACGGGAAACATGCGCTACTTTACAGGCATACTATAGACACCCCTCCAGGTACGAAATTTAAAGGAATATTTCACTTTTATTGTTTCACTTTAAGTATTATTAAAATCACTGCTCCCGAAAAAACGGCCGTTTTTAAAACTTTTTTTTGCATTGACCCGGGTCCCCAAACACTTTTTATGACAATAACTTGCATATTAGCCTTTAAAATTTGCACTTTTGATTTTTCATGTTCGCGTCCCATAGACTTTAACAGTGTTCGCATGTTCGAACAAATTTTTTGCCGGTTCGCATGTTCTGCTGCGAACCGAACCGGGGGTGTTCGGCTCATCCCTACTGGTGTCAAAACTGATCACATGTGCAGCACCATGGCAACTGTAGATCAAAAAAAGGCTAACATGGCAGCTTCTTTGGCTGTAAAGATCAAGAGGGTTTAATTCCAGTAGGCCTAAATTGATGAAGAAGTTTGATTTTTTCAATTTTTTTATTGGATATGTTTTAAAGCAGAAAGTAAGAAATATTGTTTTTTTACTTGCGAGATAAAAAACATTTCTCATACACAGCGTTCCCCAAACTATTATGCTGTAACAAGCACTTTCTTTATTGATACATGAAAATATTAATGCACACGCTCCCTATTTATAGTCATTAATTAAGCCTTTTGTGTTCATCTTCTAATGATACTAAATCAGCTTCATTACTAGTGAACAGTTTTATCTTGTCTCATTTGGTTTCGTAAGCCTGCAAATGAAAAATTGTACAATCAAGTGTTGAAAAAAAAAAAACAATACATAAAATGAAATAAAACTTGACCTTAAATGCTATCTGAAACATTCAACTTTATTCAGTAGGTATGGGCAATTTTTATGCTCTTTGACTGCCAAAGGGCCACAAGTCCCGGGGTATCCTGCCAAGTGTGGGATCGGGGTTTCTCAACCAGGGTTTTGTGGAACCAAAAGCCTCGTACACACAAACGAGTTTCTCGGCAAAAACCAGCAAGAAACTTGCTGGCAGAGATTTTTTGCCGAGAAATTCGTTCGTGTGTATGGTTTCTCGTCAAGAAAAGCGACAAGTATCTTCGACGAGAAAATAGAGATCCTGCTCTCTATTTTCTCGTCGAGATTCTCGTCGGCATGTTTCTCGACGAGAAAAGTGAGTGTGTGTACACTTACCTGTCCTCCCGGAAGCCCGCGCATGTTCGAAATGAATTCGACGCATGCGCGGTAGCTTCCTAGGCATACGTAGGGTATACCAAGATGGCGGCGACGGCAGCGAATGTGACGAGCGCATGCTCGTCGTAGTCGATGACGTCACCGCGTACGCTCCATTCAAAGAACCGCGGGTTCAAGAATCCAAGAATCCAAGAATCCAAGAGTCTCATCGAAAAAAACTACATGTTTTTTCGACGAGAATCTCGGCCGTGTGTACGAGGCCTTAGAGTTCCTCCAAAGGTTGCTATGGGTTTCTTGAGCAATGACCAATTTTTGCCTTTTGGATAAGTTCCCCCTGAAACGATTGATGTTTTTATCTATCTGAAAGGGGATCATTCTTCCCAATCACCACAAGTCCACCATCACACTAATGCATAGCTCCCAACGGTCCCTGATTTCGAGGGACTGTCCCTGATCTGGAGCAATGTCCCTCTGTCCCTCATTCCTCCTCATTTGTCCCTCATTTTGGTCTAATCTATATAAAATGCACTTTTTATCCATCAAAAAATGTTTTCCAGCGCTAAAACTGATTTCTAAATTGCTGCATTTGTAAATTCCAAAAGCCAATATAAAGGAATAGTAGGGGTATAAAAAGCACTTGTGGGTTTAACCAATCTTGTTTTTTTGTACAATTCTCCTTTAAGGGGGCGTGGCAAGGGGTGTGTCCTATGCCTGCATACCTTTTCCGGGTGTGTCCCTCATTCCCGTCTCAAAAAGTTTGGAGGTATGCGAATGTATCATGAGTTATAGATAAAGTAATTTTTAGCAGGGGTTCCCTGAGACCAGAACATTATTTCAAGGGTTCCTCCATGTTAAAAAAGTTGAGAAAGTCTGTATTGGATGCTTCTTAAGGCGCTCAATTAGACAGACTGAGCTGCCTGGAATCTTTTTTTGTATTCTTCATGCGAGGGTGTCTAGGCACTTGTGTTCTGTAGCCTCACAGCTGAATATCTGTAGTGTGAAATCATCTAGGACACTGTGCTTCTGACTGCTAGTCTCATGAGGTTTGGAGTGATATTTGGTGATATCACTACTGTACAGTTTAGTGTTCTCCGTGCTGGATAGGAAGCTGTAGCTGAGGACTTACAATGAAAGACTCTATCTACTTCCCCCTAATTCATTCAGTGGTACTTTATCTACCTCTCCTGCGGCTTCATGATCACTACCCCACCAGTCATCAGATCAACAGCAATCGGGGGCCAGCTTTGGCAAAGTTCCACCTCTCTACCAAGATAGCTTTGGCAAAGTTCCACCTCTCTACCTGGATCATCGCCAGAGATCCAGTGAAGAGAAAAGCATGGCAAGTCAGTAATCAGCTGCAGGGAGCCTACAGGCAATACTGTTAACTAGTCCTTTGCCCTCTGCTTGTCTTTTTTGTAGAAAAACGTTCACAGTACTTTAAAAAATAGTTAAAGTGCATGTAAACCCACTCTCATCCTTTCTAAACTACTGCCATAGTGCTGATCTATAAGGATATAGATGCCTCCTGCATGTATCCTTATCTGTCAAATGTCTCCCCTCTGTCTGTTATAAGAACTGAAAAACTACAGATTCTGTGGGTGGGTCTGTTGTCTGGAGCTCGGAGGGTGGAGTCGTGATGTCAGTAGACACACCTCTACACTCCACTTGTCAACATGAATTTTCTCCTGTGTATTCCTTACACTGAAATTCTGCTATGATCACTAACATTCAGTAATAATCCAGAAAAGTAACCACATGACTTCAGAAAAGGAGTGGGAATGGGAATTAAAAAATAATGCCTGTCTTAGGCTAGTGCATGAGATATGTAAATAACCTGTCATTCACAGCAAGGGGGAAGAACGGACAAAAGAAAAGAGGATTGCTCAGAGCTGGATTAACTCTTTGTGGCAAGACTGGGCACAGATCATAGGAAATCTTAAGCCCCATACACACGATCGGTTTGACTGATGAAAACCGTCCGATGGATGGTTTTCATCAGACCAACCGATCGTGTATGGTACCCATCGGTCTTTTTTCCATCGGTTGTAAAAAATAGAACTTGTTTTAAAATTTTCCGATTGGATAAAAAACCTGATGGGAATTTCCGATCGTCTATGGGCAAGTCCATCGGATCAAAAACCCACGCATGCTCAGAATCAAGTCGACGCATGCTCAGAAGCATTAAACTTAATTTTTCTCGGCTCATCGGAGTGTTTTACGTCACCGCGTTTGGAACGGTCAGTTTTTTGACTGATGGTGTGTGGGCAAGACTGATGGAAAACAGTTTCATCGGATATCCGATGGACAAATCCATCGGACGAAAATCCATAGGTTATCCGATCGTGTGTACGGGGCTTTATACTCTTCTACATTGTGACAACAACAAAAAAAAAAATTGGGGTTTACATCCACTTTAAGATAAACTGGGACCAAAACCATAAGGTAAAATAATGCAGACCTACAAATATAAACAAATGCCCTAGAATTCCTTATATTTCCATCTATAAGAGGCATCCTATGTGCAGATGCTGAAGATCATCAGAACCCCAAACGTTTCTTGATCCTGTGGGACATAAGCACTTATTCCAGCTAAAAACTGGAACACAGGGAAGGAATAAAAGATAAAGAAGTAGAATACCCAGCAAGTGATTTAATCAGCTCTTAAAGGTGCCTAAAAAAAGGTTTAATATCTCTTTAATGCACCAAGGTCTATATCTTTCTGAAGATGCACTTGCATGGGAGTTTGCAGTCATACATAGGTGTTCTAGTGCAGGGGCGGATCCAGAGTCTAGTCTTGGGAGGGGCAATGCCAGAAAATAAGGTGTTGCTTACAGAACACATTTGTATTAAAATATATGTATTTAACATATCATACAGTCCTAACCTTGTTTAAAACAGTGACACTGTTTTAAAGTGTTACATGCATCCCCATGCCGGCATCCCATTTATTTGTATTCTGACACATGGCTGCACGGACACAGCCGCTATGTCCCAATATGACATGCTGGTGCGGGTCCCTGAAGGCACCGTGCATGCATTCTGGGACCCACACCCACACACGACATATTGGGACACAATAGCTGTGTGTGTCAGTAGAAATAAATGGGATACCGGCACAGGGATATGTGCAACACTTTATGGGACATTCCTTTCTGTCATTCCTTTTAGTATGTCCCACACTTTATTCATCACCAAGCCAGTAAAAGACAGCTCGCACGTTAGACGCATGTCTGCAGCACGCCCCCTGTGTGAACGAGGCCTAAAGATGAATTTTACTGTCATTCTATATCATCATTATCATCATGATAATCACACAATACAGATGCTGTGGCTCATGATGATTGGTAATTGTAATACGCAGCATGGAAGGGGTTAATGTACTCACTGACGCATTAGTGACCAATGGCAATTAATTAAGCCCTTTGTGCTGCATTAGTGGCAGTGTTTTTTTCAACCCCTTCATGCTGCAGCATAAAAGGGGTTAATTAACACTGAAGGTGCCACTGCCACTAATGCAGCACAAGGGGGTTAATTCATTGCCATTGGTCACTAATGCGTCAGTGAGTACATTAACCCCCTCCATGCTGCATATTACAATTACCATTGTAACTGAATTAAACCCCCTCCCCTCCCCTCCAAGTGTTAACAACTTCAGCAGTTCACACAGCTAAGACAGCTAAGGCACTGTTGTGTAGTGATGAGCCGAACACCCCCGGGTTCGGTTCGCACCAGAACCCGCGAACGGACCGAAAGTTCGCACGAACATTAGAACCCTATTAAATACAATGGATGCGAACGTTCGGATTCTAAAGTGCTAATTATAACGACTATTATCCATGTTATTGTCCTAAACAGAGTTTGGGAACCCGGGTTGTACACCAGGGGACATGTATCAATGCAAAAAGAAGTGTTAAAAACTGACGTTTTCCGGGAGCAGTCATTTTAATGATGCATAAAGTGAAAAAAAAAAAGTCAAATATTCCTTTAAATATTGTACCTGGGGGGTGTCTAAAGTATGCCTGTGAAGTGCCACGTGTTTCCCGTGTTTAGAACTGTCCCTGCACAAAATAACATTTCTAAAGGAAAAAAAGCCATTTAAAACTGCTTGCGGCTTTAATGTAATGTCTGGTCCCGGTAATATGGATGAAAATCTTTAAGAAAAATGGCATAGCTACCCCATCAACCCCCCCCCCCCCCCCCTACCCCAGCCCATTACCAGCCCCTTTGGGTCTTGTATGGATATTAAGGGGAACCCCGCACACAAAATAATAAAGGCCCTATATACTCTGAACAGCCGTATACAGGCGGTGCATACAAGACAGGGACTGTAGGTTTGTTCTTATGTAGAATCTGTTTGTAATTTTGAACAGCTACATTGTTTAAGTGTAGCTCCAGGCCAAATACCTATTTTTAAGCTTTTTGGAAAACATAGGGAAGGGTTATCACCCCTGTAACATTTTTTTTGCTGTCTGTGCCCCTGTTCAGAACATTTCACCTAACTTTGCGTCCCAATGACAACTGTTTTTGAAATGTGGTGTTTTTATTGAAACAAGGATTGGTGATAAAGCATCAGTA
This sequence comes from Rana muscosa, assembly GCA_029206835.1. NCBI lineage: Eukaryota > Metazoa > Chordata > Amphibia > Anura > Ranidae > Rana > Rana muscosa. Next base: position 283,060,427 of record CM055123.1, read on the forward strand.
GAGAGGAGACACCTTTCTCCCATATTAATTCTTACAGGAGAGAATTTTCCTTCCAAGGGGTAGATTTCCTCTCACTTCCTGTTGTCTTCTTCCGTTTGCAAGTAGTAGTCGTTTGTAAGTTGGATGTTTGAAAGTAGGGACCTGCCGTATATACTCTGCAGAAATTGGCCCCTTAGGTGTTGGTGTTGGCACAACACTGTAAGCACTCACAGTTACTCTTGGTGGGTGCTGGAACGCCCTGCTGTCAACTATTATATCAGGAATTGTAATAACATATAATTGTTGAACAGTGGTAGTAAAAATTGGGCCTTTGATGGTGGTGCTGGTGCCACAACACTGTAAGGCCTGACAGTTACTCTTGGTGGGCGCAGCAATGGGCCCTGCTGTGAATTATTAGATCAATAATTATAATTGCATGCCCCTGTTGAACAGGGGCTGAAAAATTGGGCCTTTGGTGGTGGTGGTGGTGGTGTTGACACAACACTGTAAGGCCTGACAGTTACTCTTGGTGGGCGCAGCAATGGGCCCTGCTGTGAATTATTAGATCAATAATTATAATTGCATGCCCCTGTTGAACAGGGGCTGAAAAATTGGGCCTTTGGTGGTGGTGGTGGTGGTGGTGGTGTTGACACAACACTGTAAGGCCTGACAGTTACTCTTGGTGGGCGCAGCAATGGGCCCTGCTGTGAATTATTAGATCAATAATTATAATTGCATGCCCCTGTTGAACAGGGGCTGAAAAATTGGGCCTTTGGTGGTGGTGGTGGTGGTGGTGGTGTTGACACAACACTGTAAGGCCTGACAGTTACTCTTGGTGGGCGCAGCAATGGGCCCTGCTGTGAAATATTAGATCAATAATTATAATTGCATGCCCCTGTTGAACAGGGGCTGAAAAATTGGGCCTTTGGTGGTGGTGGTGGTGGTGGTGGTGTTGACACAACACTGTAAGGCCTGACAGTTACTCTTGGTGGGCGCAGCAATGGGCCCTGCTGTGAATTATTAGATCAATAATTATAATTGCATGCCCCTTTTGAACAGGGGCTGAAAAATTGGGCCTTAGGCACTGGTGGCACAACACTGCAACCCCTCACAGATACTGTACTTGGAGCACAGCAATGAGGCCTGTTGCAAAGTATTGCATCAAAAATTGTAATTACACGCCCCTGTTAAACAGGGGCTGAAAAATTGGGCCTTAGCCACTGGTGGCGGCACCCATAAACCAAAATGATCTTCCAAGCTATCATCATTAATCGGATCATTGAGGAGGAGGAGGAGGATAGCTAGTCAACATAACAGCACAGGAACTCAGCATCAGCATCAGTCTTGAAGGGATGTGACATTTTAAAATCAATTAGTCTGTTATATCAGCATCAGGTGTGTGGTAGCTGGTGGTGATCCAAGACTGGTTCATCTTGATGAAAGTCAGTCGATCAACCGAGTCGGTGGACAGGCGCACCCTGTGATCCGTGACAAATCCTCCAGCAGCACTGAATGTGCGTTCTGAAAGAACGCTGGATGCAGGACAGGCCAGTAGCTCAATTGCATACTGTGCAAGCTCTGGCCAGTGATACATCCTCAAGACCCAGTAAGCCAGAGGATTTTCGGTGGGGAAGGTGTCCAAGTCTGACCTTGCCCCTAGGTATTCCTGCGCCATGTATATCAGACGCTGGCGATGGTTGCTGGAAACGATCATACTTTGGGGCTGCGGTCTAAAGAATTGTCTGAACGCATCGGTCAGACGGCCACCTTCCCCACCGCTCCTTCTTTGACTGCCCGAAGCCTCAGCAACTCGTTGTCCAGGACCAGGAGTTTGTAACCTCCCAGTCTCTGGGAACGCGTTGCACAGACCTTTCTGCAAGGCCTCCCGGAGTTGTCTCATCCTCTGCTCCCTCTGCGACGGTAAGATAAGGTCCGCAACCTTACCCTTGTACCGTGGATCAAGGAGAGTGGCCAGCCAGTAATGGTCCCTCTCCTTGATCCGAAGAATACGAGGATCCTTCCACAGACTTTGCAGGATCAGGGAGGCCATGCAGCGTAGGTTAGCTGAGGCATTCAGTCTGGAGTCCTCTGGGTCACTAAGGACGACATGATCCGCAGCCACCTCCTCCCAGCCACGTACAAGTCCACTGGTTTCTTGGGACTGTAAATCATCCCTAAAAGACTGCTGCTGATGATGCTGAGTGCCAGCCTCCACCTCCATGCTGACACAATCCTCCTCCTCCTCCTCCTCCTCTTCCTGTGCGATGGGTGGGACAGAAGGAACACTGTCAGGGTAAAGGGGGCCTTGAGAGGCAAGGAAGTCCTCCTCTTCCTGCCTCTGTTCTGCCTCAAGTGCCCTGTCCATTATTCCACGCAGCGTGTGCTCCAACAGGTGGACAAGAGGTACAGTGTCACTGATGCATGCACTGTCACTGCTCACCATCCTCGTGGCCTCCTCAAATGGTGCCAGGACAGTGCATGCATCCCTGATCATGCCCCACTGGCGTGGTGAAAAAAACCCGAGCTCCCCTGACCCTGTCCTGGTGCCGTAGTCGCACAGGTACTCATTGATGGCCCTCTGCTGCGTGTGCAGCCGCTGCAGCATGGCCAACGTTGAGTTCCACCTGGTGGGCATGTCACATATAACGCGGTTCTTGGGCAGGTTCAACTCCTTTTGCAGCTCAGCCAGGCGAGCACTGGCATTATAAGATCTGCGGAAATTCACACAGACTTTCCTGGCCTGCCTCAGGACATCCTGTAAGCCCGGGTACCTGCCCAAGAACCGCTGCACCACCAGGTTAAGGACGTGAGCCACACAGGGCACATGGGTCAGTTGTCCCTGTCGGAGGGCGGAGAGGAGGTTGGTGCCATTGTCGCAAACCACCATTCCTGGCTTAAGCTGGCGTGGCGTCAACCACCTCTCGGCCTGCCCCTGCAGAGCAGAGAGGACCTCTGCCCCAGTGTGGCTCCTGTCCCCCAAACACACCAGCGCAAGCACGGCATGGCATCTTTTTGCCTGTGTACTTGCGTAGCCCCTTGAACGCCTACGGAGCACCGCTGGTTCCGAGGACAAACCACAGGAAGAGGCCATGGAGGAAGAAGAAGAGGAGGGGGTGGAGGAGAGAGGTGTGTCACAACCAGTAGTAGCATTTTGGAGGCGTGGCGGTGGAACAACCTCCAACACTACTGCACCTTGTCCTGCATCCTTCCCAGCTGCCAAAAGAGTGACCCAATGGGCCGTGAAAGAAAGGTAACGTCCCTGTCCATGCCTGCTGGACCATGAGTCAGCGGTAATATGCACCTTACCGCTGACCGCCCTGTCCAGCGAGGCCAAGACATTGCCTTCCACATGCCTGTAGAGAGCCGGAATCGCCTTCCATGAGAAAAAGTGGCGTTTGGGAACCTGCCACTGAGGAACCGCACATTGCACAAACTCACGGAAGGGGGCCGAGTCTACCAACTGAAAAGGCAGCAGTTGAAGTGCTAGCAATTTAGCCAAGCTAGCATTCAACCGCTGGGCATGTGGATGGCTGGGAGTGAACTTCTTTCGACGGTCCAGCAGCTGGGGCAGGGAAATTTGCCTGCTAGAATCGGACGTCGGTGTACTGCTAGCAGAGTGCCCGCAAGTACTTGGCTGTGACACACCTAATTCTACACCTTCATTCTTCTCAGAGCAGGTTTCAGAGAGGACTGAAGGTATAGTGGGGTTGGAGATCCCAGCTGATGCGGTGCAAGAAGAGGTCAGCTTTGTTCTTTGGTGTGGGTCTTTAAGGTAGGCTTGCCAACGAGCTGCATGGCAGGTCAACATATGTCTGATCAAGCATGTGGTGCCCAAGCGGCTGATGTTTTGGCCACGCGATATACGCTTGAGACATATGTTGCAAACAGCAGCTGTGCGATCTGATGCACTCGCCTCAAAAAAGGCCCACACCAAAAAACTTTTTGAATGACGGGCAGAGGCAGCGCCCTGCACAAGCGGAGCTCTGCGGTGTGATTCCGTCGGTGTGCTGCCCATACGCTGGCCACCCAAGGGCATCCTGCCTCGTTGGAGATGTGCCTCCTCCTCATCCTCCTCCTCCTCCTCTCTCCTATTAGGCACCCACGTGGAGTCAGTGACCTCATCATCCCCTCCCTCCTCATCACTGGAGCCAATCTGGCAGTATGCTGCAGCTGCTGGAGCATGACTGCCAGATTGGTGTCCTTCTTGAGCATCCCCTCTCTCTGCTCTCACACTACTGCCTTCCTCTATCTGGGTATCATCATCAGATCCTTCGAAACGCTGGGCATCCTCCTGGAGCATGTACCCAACACTGTGCTCAAACAGTTCGGGGGACTCCTCAGGAGGAGGACATGGTGGGTCTAGGGAAGGATTGACTAATGAAGATAATGATACCAGAGAAGAGGACGCTTTGGCAGCTGCTTTGCCAGTACCCTGAGCCTGGGTGAGAGAGGATGAGGAGGATGAGGTGGGCTTGGTCATCCACTCTACCAAGTCTTCGGCATGATGTGGCTCAACATGTCCAGCTGCCGAAAAGAAGGACAAGCGTGTCCCATGGCCATGTGCTGATGACAATGCACCGCGTCCACGACCAGCACTGTTGCCCCCAGACACAGAGCCTGCTTGCCCTCTTTTTTTGCCTCCTGACTGTCTGCCTCTCCTTGTTTGCCTTCCAGACATTTTAATGGATGGCCTGCAGGGAGATGGGAAAAACAGCAATAAGGGCTACCTTCAGGTGTACTGTATACTGTGCAGGAGGCTTAGCAACAATGACACTGACACTGTCCCCTGCCTATCCTTCTCTGTCCCTAAACTCAAGGATTTCAAATATGGTTCAGCAAGATTGGTTTAGAACAGAATAGCACACTGTCAGTTTCACTCACTGTACCTCTCTGTCCCTACAAACAAGATTTAGCACAGAATAGCACACTGATAGCTTCCACGAGTGTCCTTCTCTGTCCCTAAACTCAAGGATTTCAAATATGGTTCAGCAAGATTGGTTTAGAACAGAATAGCACACTGTCAGTTTCACTCACTGTCCTACTCTGTCCCTACAAACAAGATTTAGCACAGAATAGCACACTGACACTTTCCCTCACTGTACCTCTCTGTCCCTAAACTCAAGGATTTCAAATATGGTTCAGCAAGATTGGTTTAGAACAGAATAGCACACTGTCAGTTTCACTCACTGTCCTACTCTGTCCCTACAAACAAGATTTAGCACAGAATAGCACACTGACACTTTCCCTCACTCTACCTCTCTGTCCCTAAACTCAAGGATTTCAAATATGTGTGAGGGGGTTAGCTCGGCAGCGGGTGTGTGTGACCCCCGGGATGGACTCCCCACACAAAAACAGGCCCAGCAAACGGAGGTTGTGGTTTTCAAAATCAAAAAAAAGGTGCGGTTTATTTTCTATTTACAGTGACAAAACACAGCAAAGCCAAAAGAAACATATAAACAAAATAAATCCTGGTCAACTTGACCTCTGACTAAACATACAGGTTTCCTAACTAACAACTGGGATCAGCCTAGTGCTGTCCTAGTCCCTAAGTCCCTGGTTTTAAATGTCCAAGCAAATAGCCACACAGGCTTTGTCTCACCGCACAGGGGTTCACTCTCCCTAGACAGTCCACACAGGTCTGGTTCCAGGCATGAGCAAACACCTAATGAATCTGGGAGTTTTTATAGAGGCCTTAAACGAACTGACAGGCTTCAGCTGGTCTCATCAACTCCCTGCCTGCACAACGCCCAGCCCTCTCCCTAGAGGTATGAGTCATCCATGAGCCTACTAGCCTCAGCTGGGCTTATACAACTCTCCACCTAGTTGTATAAGTCGGCGTAAAGCCTGAATCTGGGCGAAATATATCTACCCCCCTGGATGCAACCAGGTGACTTTACCTTCCTGCTGTCACATACCCCCCCCTCTTGTTTTAACCTCGGGGTTGGAACACCAGCAATCAGGCATTCATGTACTCGAGACAAAGCATCCACATTCCCCATTTGAACGCCAGGGCGATGCTTTACTGTGAAGTTGAATTCCTGGAGGGCCAGGAACCACCTATTCACTCTTCTATTTGTTTCCTTGTTTTGAGCCATCCACTTTAACGGAGCGTGATCCGTAACCATGTCAAAGTGCCTACCTAGCAGGTAGTACCGAAGGGAATCTAGAGCCCACTTCACCGCTAAACACTCCTTTTCAACGGTGGCGTAATTTACCTCATGGGACTTCAACTTCCTGCTGAGGTAAATGACTGGGTGCTCTTCCCCGTTCCAGACCTGGGACAATACTGCTCCTAACCCCACATCTGACGCATCACTTTGTACGACAAAGTCTTTAGAGAAGTCGGGTGAGTACAACACTGGCTGGCTACATAAGGCTTGTTTCAAGAATTGGAATGCTGCCTCAGCCTCGGGGGTCCATTTAATCATGACCGACCCTTTCCCCTTCGTTAGGTTGGTTAGGGGCACAGCCTTAGAAGCAAAGTGGGGAATGAATCGCCGATAATACCCAGCGATTCCCAGAAAGGCTCGTACCTGCTTCTTGCTGTTGGGACGTGGCCAACTCTGGATGGCCTCGACTTTGTTGAGTTGGGGTTTTATTACTCCCCTCCCAATGGTGTACCCAAGATATTTGGCCTCCTCCTGCCCAATGGTACACTTCTTGGGGTTAGCCGTAAACCCCGCTTCCCGAACAGAGTCCAGGACTGCTTGCACTTTTGGCAGATGTGAGGCCCAATCTGTGCTATGGACAATTACGTCATCCAGGTAAGCCGCAGCATACTTCCGATGGGGCCTCAGCATCTGGTCCATTTTCCGCTGGAATGTGGCCGGCGCATTCTGTAACCCGAACGGCATTCTTTTATATTGGAACGCCCCGTCTGGGGTTACAAATGCGGTTTTCTCTTTGGCCAATTTGGCCAGGGGGATTTGCCAATACCCTTTTGTGAGGTCAAGAGTCGTCATGTATCGGGCTGTTCCCAGCCGGTCGATCAACTCATCTATACGTGGCATGGGGTAGGTGTCAAATTTTGTAACTTTGTTCAACTGACGAAAATCGTTACAAAATCGCCAGCTCCCATCCGGTTTAGGCACCAACACAATGGGACTAGACCAATCACTTTGGGACTCCTCTATCACCCCTAAGTTCAGCATTTTCTGTACTTCCTCCCGTATTGCCTCCCGTCGGGCCTCTGGGATCCGATAGGGTTTTAACTTCACCCTTTCACCGGGCGGGGTAATGATGTCATGCTCTACCCCAAATGTTTGTCCCGGCAGCTCAGAGAATACCTCCTTGTTGCGAAGCACAAACTCCTTAACCTCCTGTTGTTGGGGTTGTGACAAGGTGGCTGCTATTCCAACCTCAGGAATCACGCAACCAGTTTGAGCTGGTGACCAAGTGTCTGCGACTAGGGACTCTCTATCCCTCCAGGCTTTCAACAGATTAACGTGATAGATCTGTTCGGGCTTTCGCCTTCCTGGTTGTCTGACCTTGTAATTCACTTCGCTCACTTTTTCCATTATCTCGTAGGGGCCTTGCCATTTGGCAAGGAATTTACTTTCAACCGTAGGGACAAGTACCAGTATCCTATCCCCCGGGGAAAAGGTACGGGTCTTGGCTCCACGGTTGTACACTCTCTGCTGTGCTAACTGCGCTTGGGCCAAATGTTCCTTCACGATGGGCATTACCTGTGCAATTCGGTCTTGCATCAGGGCGACATGCTCAATCACACTCCTGTGGGGAGAACTCTCACTTTCCCAAGTTTCCTTGGCAATATCCAACAGCCCTCTTGGGTGTCTCCCATACAGTAACTCAAAGGGGGAGAATCCCGTAGAGGATTGGGGCACCTCCCTAATAGCAAACATCAGATAAGGAAGTAGACAGTCCCAATCCTTTCCATCTCTATCCACCACTTTCTTCAACATTTGTTTTAGGGTTTTGTTGAATCTTTCAACCAGCCCATCGGTTTGGGGGTGATACACAGATGTACGTAATTGCGTCACTTTGAACAATTTACACAGCTCCTTCATAACCCGGGACATAAAGGGTGTACCTTGGTCCGTAAGCAGTTCTTTACAAATACCCACCCGGCTAAACACAAGAGATAGCTCTTTGGCTATGGTTTTGGCCGAGGTATTTCGGAGAGGGATCGCTTCTGGATAACGGGTGGCATAGTCCATTATAACTAATATGTACTGGTGCCCCCTAGCGGACTTGATTATAGGACCTACCAAATCCATGGCGATCCTCTCAAACGGGACCTCAATGATGGGTAGAGGGACCAGCGGGCTACGGAAATGTGGCATCGGGGCCGACCTCTGACACACAGGGCAGGAGGAACAATAATTTTCTATGTCCTTCATCACCCCCGGCCAATAGAATCTCTGTAATACCCTCTCTCGGGTTTTCTCTGTCCCCAGATGACCTCCAAGAATGTGCCCATGGGCCAACTCCAACACCAACTTCCTGTAAGGTTTGGGCACCACAAGCTGCTCAACGGTTTCTTCTGCCCTTTTTGCCACCCGATACAGTAGGTCCTTCTCTACGCTGAAGTATGGGTAAGTGCAGGTATTATCTGGGTTCACTAACTCGCCATCTATTTTCACTACGTTTTCGTGTGCCTTTATTAGGGCGGGGTCTTTCAACTGTTCTGTGGCAAAGTTTTCCCTGTGAACCTCAAGATCAGAAAACTCCACAGACGGTAGGTTTTCGTCTGAGGAGGTGGGCTCCTCTCCAGTTTCTTGAGTCTCCCCTGCCAATACTGATAAGGGAAATTCCGGAGAGTCCTCACCACTCTCAGGGGAGTTCTGGCTATCACATTCCTGGTACATAGGGGCACCAGTGGGGGGCTCAGGATCATCCCACAGTTCCCAGAACTTCGGAAAATCCCTTCCCACAATGGCGTCATACGGTAACTGAGATACTAAGCCCACTGGATGAGAGAGGGTACCTTTGGGGGTCTCGAAACACACTGTAGTCACTGGATACTCTCGGGTGTCCCCATGCACACAAATAACAGCTACCTTGCTATTCCCAGAGACCTCTGTTTTAACTAACTCAGCCTTTATCAGGGTCACAAGGCTATCTGAATCCAGCAATACCACAACATTTCTACCATTAACACACATTTTGCATAAATGTTTCTCAATTCCTCGAATGGCAGTGCATGCGACTGTCGCACACAGCGACTGACGTCTGCCCGTCAGAAAGTCACACTGCATGGGTTCCTCCACAACCGGGCAATTGGCTGCAATATGTCCCGCTTGCCGGCAGCGGTAGCAAACGATCCTTCTTGCCGCCTCTTGAGCCGCTGATTTCCCAGGCTGTTCTCGCCAAACTTGGGGTAGAGCTCCCACCCTCTCACTCTCTCCACCCTTACCCCTTGGAATCCTCTTATCCGCCCCTGGGGATGGTCTGGTCTTAGGGTGGAAAGTCCGAGTGTCTCTGGAAGAGGCCGTCAGGTTCTCTGTAGCCAAGTATTTCTCCACACGATCCACAAGACCATCGGCCGTCTCTGGGTCTCCATGGCTTACCCACTTTTGGATGGCAGTAGGAAGAGCTCTCAAAAACCGATCCATTACAACACGTTCCACAATCTTTGGTGCGGACAAAGTCTCTGGCTGTAGCCACTTTCTGCTCAGGTGAATGAGATCATACATTTGAGACCTGGGGGGTTTTCCAAGCTGGAAAGTCCAGTTATGCACACGCTGAGCCCGGACAGCCTGGGTGACACCCAGCCTTGCCAATATCTCAGCTTTTAGCATCACATAGTCTTTTGCTTGGTCAGGCTCTAGGTCATAGTAAGCCTTCTGCGATTCACCAGTTAACAGAGGAGCCACCAGTCCAGCCCACTGCTCCTCAGGCCACTTTTCTCTTTCAGCAGTCCTTTCAAATGTGGTCAAAAATACCTCTGGATCATCCTCTCCAGTCATTTTTGTCAATAAACGACTCACCCCAAAGGACGCGGTATTAGTGGGACGGCTTTCCTCACTGGTCTGCGGACGTTGCTGCATTACTGCTTCCATTTGTTGTAGTCTCTGCTCTTGCTTCTGTAACAGGTCTATGAAGCGGGCCTCAGATTGCTGCTGGGCTTGTTGCTGAGCTTCCAGACTCTGTTGGTGAGCTTGCTGCTGGGCTGCAAGGCTCTGTTGATGAGCTTGCTGCTGGGCTGCGAAGTTCTGTTGTTGAGCTGCAAGGCTCTTTTGCAAACCTGCATTTGTCTGCTGTTGATTGGCATTTGCTAGAGCCAGCTGCTTCAGTATCTCCTCCATGCTGGCTTAAAAAAAACTGCCACTGGTTCTCCACCAACTGTGAGGGGGTTAGCTCGGCAGCGGGTGTGTGTGACCCCCGGGATGGACTCCCCACACAAAAACAGGCCCAGCAAACGGAGGTTGTGGTTTTCAAAATCAAAAAAAAGGTGCGGTTTATTTTCTATTTACAGTGACAAAACACAGCAAAGCCAAAAGAAACATATAAACAAAATAAATCCTGGTCAACTTGACCTCTGACTAAACATACAGGTTTCCTAACTAACAACTGGGATCAGCCTAGTGCTGTCCTAGTCCCTAAGTCCCTGGTTTTAAATGTCCAAGCAAATAGCCACACAGGCTTTGTCTCACCGCACAGGGGTTCACTCTCCCTAGACAGTCCACACAGGTCTGGTTCCAGGCATGAGCAAACACCTAATGAATCTGGGAGTTTTTATAGAGGCCTTAAACGAACTGACAGGCTTCAGCTGGTCTCATCAACTCCCTGCCTGCACGACGCCCAGCCCTCTCCCTAGAGGTATGAGTCATCCATGAGTCTACTAGCCTCAGCTGGGCTTATACAACTCTCCACCTAGTTGTATAAGTCGGCGTAAAGCCTGAATCTGGGCGAAATATATCTACCCCCCTGGATGCAACCAGGTGACTTTACCTTCCTGCTGTCACAATGGTTCGGCAAGATTGGTTTAGAACAGAATAGCACACTGTCAGTTTCACTCACTGTACCTCTCTGTCCCTACAAACAAGATTTAGCACAGAATAGCACACTGACACTTTCCCTCACTGTACCTCTCTGTCCCTACAAACAAGGTTTAGCACAGAATAACACACTGACACTCTCCCTACCTATCCTTATTTGTCCCTAAACACAAGGAATCCAGGATTAGTAAAGGAAAAAAAATGACACTGTCCCTGCCTATGCTTCTCTTTCCCTGCTCCGCAACACACTACACAAGGCCGCCGCGCTGGCGGCCTTTTATAGTGTGGGGCGTGTACTAAACCCCCTCAAGAATAATTGGCCACAGGCATCCTGCCTGTGGCCAATCATTGCTCTCCTCGCTGCCGGTGCTGTGATTGGCCAAGCATGCGGGGTCACAGTGCATGCTTGGCCAATCACAGCGCCTGAATGACACTGCGATGGCGTAGTGCATTGTGGGCCGTTCGCGTCACTCGAATTTGGCGCGAACGGCCCAAATCGTTCGATCTTCGTCGAACGTTTGAACAGCCGATGTTCGAGTCGAACGGTGTCTTGCCGAGAAAGGTCCCCCTGCAGGTTATGCCCCCCCTGTACTGCGCAGGCGCGGCGCTTGCCTCCGAAAATAGCCGAACATGTAGCGCTGAGAGTCAGCTCTAGATGGCGACTGCGCACACCAAATTGTGCTACGCTTCTGACATCCAGGCTCTTTCCTTACCATCCCCATGGACATGGAGGATGTTAAAAAAAGAGCCAGAAGGCCGAGCGAAGCGAGGACGTGAGGCCGACTGGCCACTTACAGCGAGGTCCACACAGCGCCATCTAGAGCTGACTCTCAGCTCTACATATGTTCGGCTATTTTTGGAGGCTCATTCAGGTTCGTACTGCGCAAGCACCGCGCCTGCTCAGGACAGGGGGGGCATAATCCGCCGGGGGGACCTTTCTCGGCAGAACACCAGCCTTTGAATTCTGACGTCACGCCAGCCGGGACTAGAGAGCTCCTGTCGGGTGGAGATCACTCCACCTGACAGGGAAGTACTGTAACTGCTTAGAAAGCCAGGAGCCAGGAATGCACGCACACACCGCTCTGACAAAAATACTGCACAGCGTGTAGCGGCGACCCAAGTTTCACCGCGGTCTGTACCCCCATAATGAAACCACCGCCTGGGCCCCTCTAAATGAACTGATGGGGCACACTGAATATGTCATAAGCCACCTGGGAGCCGTGGGGGGCGGGGGAAGCAGAAATAAAGTCCCTGCCACTGCATTTAGACGATGCCTCGCCAAGCGTAAGTAGGTGGCGGAGAGAGAAAGCCTTGGAGTCAAATATTTTCGGAGGGGGGGGGGCAATTGCCCCGTTGACCCCCTGGATCCGCCCCTGTTCTAGTGTTCACCCACAAACTACAAAGCCCCTGGAATAGTTATTTGCTCCCAATATAGGAGTTGGGCATATGTATGTATGCTGAGGCGTATGTATGATAATGGTAGGGACATTAAACAGCAAGCTCCTCCAATAAGGGACTTGTGCAAATAAGTCCAATAAGGGACTCATGCAATTAGTACAATGCTCTCTAAAAACCTCTGTGGAATAGTGCCCATATTATATGAATATGTTAAAATGGTTGTAAAACTCTGAAAATAAAAAATGAACAAAACATATCCTTCTATAGTGTGCATTTGCCTCAATCCAAAGCACCAAATGTGATTCCTGGCTTTTCTCTCCTCCCTCTGCTATTTGAATGAGTCCCTTCAGATCATTTATCCCCCACACCAAGAAATCTCAGGGGAGTCGCAGAAAGTGATTGTCACCCTTAGCTGTGAATGTTTTCCTATGAAGTTGTTTAGAGGAGGGTGTGTCCATTCCCTTTATTCATGTATCAGATTACACTCAGCTCTCCTCTCTGTGCTGTGCATTGTGTGACATTACATCCCCTCCCCTTGCCTTCTAAAGCCCAGAAATGCTGTGCAAATTGTACACTTTGAACAGCAGTAGAGGAGGAAGTGTTGCAGATAAACAGATACAACTTATGTAGGAGGATTTGTTTCACCTCTGTGTATCCCCTGAGAATAATCACTTGGGTAATAATCAGTGGGTATATGTAAGGGTTTACAACCACTTTAAATAAATGAATCTGTTGATCACTGAAGAGGGTAAAGAGACAAATTGTGGAACAGACATACAGTATCTGTGCGTTAGTGCGAACCTTGGAGAGATTTCACACGGGCTTTCTAGGTGTGATAAGGAAAGGAATTTGCACCCTTGAGAAGCAAGCTGAAAAGACCGCAGAGACTCAGCATTTGCAGTAACAGATAAACCATTTAGCTCACGCAGTGTAGGCGGGAGGCACAAACTGTCCACAGAGACCTTGGCCATATGTTGAACAGCCGGATTACATTCAAAACTTAAACATCGGAAGGTCAGTGATGACGTTATGTGACTGAAAATAGTTTGGGTAATACTGCTACAAAACATAGTCCTTGCTGTATAGACTAGACAAAATTACAAATAAGTGTTTCGCTTTTGGCATCATAGTGGATTTAGAGTGGTTCTAAAGGCTGGAGGTTTTTTACCTTAGTGCATTCTCTGCATTAAGATAAAAAGCCTCCTGAGTGCAGCTCCTCCCCAGCCCCCCCATTATACTTACCTGAGCCTGATCTCGATCCAGCACTGTGTACGAGAGCAGCGGAATTCTCTGCTCTCTCCCTCCTCATAGGCTCAGAGACAGCAGCTGGAGCCATTGGCTTACACCGCTGTTAATCACAGCCACATGCTCTGTGTGTCCATGGGCGGGGGGGGGGGGGGGGACCTGAGAAGAGGAGGTTCGGGACTGCTCTGTGCAAAACAATTGCACAGAGCAGGTAAGTATAACATGTTTGTTACATAAAAAAAAAAATTATTATGGGTTTCCAATCACTTTAAATTGATTGTAAAGGTTAGTCTTTGTTTTTTGTTTTTAAATAACAAACATGTTATACTTTTACTTACCTCCTCTGTAAAAGGGTTTTGCACAGAGCGGCCCCCGATCCACCTCTTCTGGGGTCCCCCGGCAGCGCTCCAGGCTCCTCCTCTGCATCGAGTGCCCCCACGGAGAGCCGCTTTCCATAGGAGCACTCGTGCAGGCGCTTTCCCGAGTCCAGCTGCTGCGTCCATTGACACAGACAGCAGGACTCGGCCCCGCTCCCGCCTCCCTGTGTCACTTGGATTAAATTGACAGCAGCGGGAGCCAATGGCTCCTGCTGCTATCAATCTATCCAATGAGGACCCGAGACAGTGGCTGGAGCTGCTGACCTCGTTCTCGTCGCTGGAAAGACCGGGTTCGGGTAAGTAAAAGGGGGGCTCTGGGGGGCAGCTGCACCACGGAAAGTTTTTCACCTTAATGCATTGAATGGTATAAAACCTCAAGACTTTACAACTCCTTTAATTGCTGCCTCTAAAAATCTCTTCCTTCTTATTTCACTAAAAGATTTTATAGAGTTCCGCTCTTCTCCAAGTATGATTATGGAATGCCGAATAGCTGTTCTATGTGCAGTGATTGGAAATTGGATCAGTATGTTGCCCTACAGCCTCAATAAACCACTTGTCGACCGCCACACGATGATGTACGTCGACACAATGGCATGGACAGGCAAATGGGCTTTTCCTGTACGTCCCTTTAAATTTGCCACCCAGCGGGCGTGCGCGCACGCGCCGCGTGCCTCATGAGTGTGCCCGCGGGTCCCTGGATCTCGATGTTCCCGGGCGGCCTGCGATTGCGGTCGGCAAAGGCAGAACAGGGAGATGCCTTTGTAAACAAGGCATTCCCCTGTTCTGCCTAGTGACACGTCAGTGATCTACTGTTCCCTGTGATCGGGAGCAGTGATCAGTGACGTGTCACTGGTAGCCCATCCCCCTAACAGTTAGAATCACTCCCTAGGACACACTTAACCCCTTCAGCGCCACCTAGTGGTTAACCCCTTCCCTGTCAGTGTCATTTTCACAGTAATCAGTGCATTTTTATAGCACTGGTCGCTGTAAAAATGACAACGGTCCCAAAAATGTGTCAAAAGTGTCCGATGTGTCCGCCATAAAGTCGCAGTCACGATAAAAATCGCTGATCGCCGCCATTACTAGTAAAATAAATAAATAATAAAAATGCCATAAAACGATCCCCTATTTTGTAGACACTATAACTTTTGCGCAAACCAATCAATATACGCCTATTGCGATTTTTTTTGCCCAAAAATATGTAGAACAATACATATCGGCCTAAACTGAGAAAAAAATTGGGGATATTTATTATAGCAAAAAGTACAAAATATAGTTTTTTTTCAAAATTGTCGCTCCTTTTTTGTTTATAGCGCAAAAAATAAAAACCGCAGGGGTGATCAAATACCACCAAAAGAAAGCTCTATTTGTGAGGGAAAAAAAGGACGTTAATTTTGTTTGGGAGCCACGTGGCACGACCGCACAATTGTCAGTTAAAGTAACGCAGTGCCGAATCGCAAAAAGTGCTCTGGTCTTTGGCCAGCCAAATGATCCAGGGCTTAAGCGGTTAACCAAGATCTGAAGAAGGCTAACTAACGTACGTGAACTTGAAAACTTGAACTTGAAACCACTACATACGACTTTGGCTTTCTTGATCATGCAGTAATAATGAACAACCCTAAAACACAATCTAGTTATAATTGTAAAAAAAAAAAATTAAAATAGGACAGGGATTGTCTAATGCAATATTTCCAAGATTAGTTCTCCAAAGCTGTCACTGAAGCCCAAGTATTTCCACCACAATATGAATTTGGAATCAGATCCAGGAAGGTATGCATTGCCTAATGATGGGAAGCGCTAAATACTCAAAATTACCATGTGTGTTGTCAGCTTAGGAATTCTTTGTTGTCCCATCATTTGGGATTTCCATCTCTGAAGAGCTTGAAGCTATACAGCGCTGTCACAGAGATGCTGTAAGTTTGATAAACGTCACGTCTGTGCTCATTAGTGGCAGGAACAGGAAGACGTATGACAGCTTATACAGGAGCATTAGGACTTAAGGAATGGAGATAGTCACTGCAAGCTGTAAAGTGACATTTCCACTATGGATGGTGTCTCCTACACCTACAGTTCATTATAATTGCACTATTCACCTGCCATTGAAACATTATTATTTAATAGATAACTTTGAATGTAAATCATTAAATCTTCTTATGTGTTTATTTAGGAAAAACAAAAACAATATCTATATTGGTTTAGTACCTGGTGGTCAAATTGTGTCCCTTGTGCACAGATTTTAAGTATAACAAACGAGGCTTTGAGGGTTTACGTATACAAAATTTGGTGAACAGAGTATGATGGAAAGCATTTGCACAAGCATCACGGACAATTGCCATATTTTGTGTAATATGATTATCTCCTATGATCTTCAGCTCCATCTAGTGGCCATAATTAAATACCTCAATAAATATGGCATTATGGCCGTTAAGAGATAATCCTATTACAAAAAATATGGTAATCCTTCAAGATGCTTGTGCAAACACTTAAAGTGTTACTAAACCCATTGCACCGAGGTAAACCTCTACATTCATCACCTTGTTGTTCTGTTTCGGTTTGTCGCTCTCCCTTCCCTGGCACTTCCCAGAGTCTTCTCTGTCTGCTGATCTTTTATCATCTCACCCTCCACTGGGCAGTTGTTGGATATCATGTCCACCACTGCACTCTCTTCCCCCCTTTCCCCCTTTTTACTCATCTTTTGCACCCACTGTTTCGTCCACTCACTTTTCTACACTTTACCTTGGTGCACTCTTCCCTTCTACCTTAGTCCTGAATTCTCACTAATTTTTCCCACAGGGATGCCCTGTCTGTCTACGCCTGCCCTGGTGGTGGCCTGTGGGCCACCTCTGCAGGGTTGTCCGCTGCGGCTCCTGGGTGAGGGTGTCACTGGTCGGCCTACAATACCCGACCACCACAGCATCAACATACGAACCCCAGTAAGTCAGCATGCACGTGATCTGTGGCTTTATAACCCACTCTTGTCCATGCCTTTTTGTTTTATTTACTTATTGGCTTATCCATATTAATTTTGTTTTAGATAACTGGCTTGCTCCTGATGATTGGCGATGAGGCCATAAAACGCGTCGAGCTACCTGAAGCCGTTTCTTTACAATCAATACCCAGTAACAGTATTATCCCTCCTTACCCTTTTAGGATCAGAGAGGCCATAGGCCCTGCAGGCATTACTCTCTTTTATGCTTTTACCTTATTTTTGTTCTGGTGAACTACGGAATTTAATTTGGATGTACCATGACATAACTTTTGCCATCTTTTTACCTATTGTATACTCCATGACCTAATGATGTTTGTGGAATGAACTTGCCATGCTCAACCGTATTGTAATTATAGCAACTGTATATTCTATGACTAACTGACGTCTATGTAATCAATTTCGTATGCATGTTTAAATTGTAATACGCAAAATTCCTATTGTTTTACCTTATTATGCCTTTGCTTACACAGGCTTTACTCAAAGTCCCGCCCCCTTTGCTCCTCTCCTTAAACCCAGGACCCAGCATTCACTATATCTAGTCTCCCACAGTACACAGAACATGGAAATGCAATTGTTTTAGTAAATATAAACTGCTAAATACCCTTCCTCATCAGCAGTACACAGCAGTCTTCTATGAGTGTCTGGTTAAAGCTTGTAGGAGTTTTCATTCTCCTCTGACAGCCCTATGAGGCTGCAGGACCCTCTGTCTGGACAGTGCTGATTGGCCCTGTGCTGATCACATGCACTCTCCCAAGAAAAAAGATTATGGACTGGCTGAACAAGAAAAAAAACTGTCTATGGCCAGTTTAACAGACTCCAGCACTATATACACTATATTGTACTTTGCATACTCCTATACCATATACACTATAATGTACATTACACATACCTCCCAACTTTTTGAGATGGGAATGAGGGACACCTATCAGCAAAAGTATGCAGGCATAGGACACACCCCTTGCCACGCCCCCTTAAAGGATAGTTGTACAAAAAACAAGATTGGTAACCCCACAAGTGCTTTTCTTACCACTACTATTCCTTTATATTGGCTTTTGGAATTTACAAATGCAGCAATTTAGAAATCAGATGAAAGGTTTAGTGCTGGCGAACACTTTTTGATAGATAAAAAGTGAATTAATTATATATCTACAGTGGGGCAAAAAAGTATTTAGTCAGCCACCAATTGTGCAAGTTCTCCCACTTAAAAAGATGAGAGAGGCCTGTAATTGTCATCATAGGTATACCTCAACTATAAGAGACAAAATGTGGAAACAAATCCAGACAATCACATTTTCTGATTTGGAAAGAATTTATTTGCAAATTATGGTGGAAAATAAGTATTTGGTCAATATCAAAAGTTCATCTCAATACTTTGTTATATATCCTTTGTTGGCAATGACAGAGGTCAAACGTGTTCTGTAAGTCTTCACAAGGTTGCCACACACTGTTGCTGGTATGTTGGCCCATTCCTCCATGCAGATCTCCTCTAGAGCAGTGATGTTTTGAGGCTGTCGCTGGGGAACACGGACTTTCAACTCCCTCCAAAGGTTTTCTATGGGGTTGAGATCTGGAGACTGGCTAGGCCACTCCAGGACCTTGAAATGCTTCTTACGAAGCCACTCCTTCGTTGCCCAGGCGGTGTGTTTGGGATCATTGTCATGCTGAAAGACCCAGCCACGTTTCATCTTCAATGCCCTTGCTGATGGGAGGAGGTTTGCACTCAAAATCTCACGATACATGGCCCCATTCATTCTTTCATGTACACAGATCAGTCGTCCTGTTCCCTTTGCAGAGAAACAGCCCCAAAGCATGATGTTGCCACCCCCATGCTTCACAGTAGGTATGGTGTTCTTTGGTTACAACTCAGCATTCTCTCTCCTCCAAACACTACGAGTTGTGTTTCTACCAAACAGTTCTACTTTGGATTCATCTGACCATATGACATTCTCCCAATCCTCTTCTGGATCATCCAAATGCTCTCTAGCAAACCTCAGACAGGCCCGGACATGTACTAGCTTAAGCAGGGGAACATGTCTGGCACTGCAGGATCTGAGTCCCTAGCTCCATAGTGTGTTACTGAAGGTAGCCTTTGTTACGTTGGTCCCAGCTCTCTGCAGGTCATTCACTAGGTCCTCCCGTGTGGTTCTGGGTTTTTTGCTCACCGTTCTTGTGATCATTTTGACCCCACGGGGTGAGATCTTGCGTAGAGCCCCAGATCGAGGGAGATTATCAGTGGTCTTGTATGTCTTCCATTTTCTAATTATTTCTCCAACAGTTGATTTCTTCACACCAAGCTGCTTGCCTATTGCAGATTCAGTCTTCCCAGCCTGGTGCAGGTCTACAATTTTGTTTCTGGTGTCCTTCGACAGCTCTTTGGTCTTCACCATAGTGGAGTTTGGAGTGTGACAGTTTGAGGTTGTGGACAGGTGTCTTTTATACTGATAATACGTTCAAAAAGGTGCCATTAATACAGGTAATGAGTGGAGGACAGAGAAGCCTCTTAAAGAAGAAGATACAGGTCTGTGAGAGCCAGAAATCTTGCTTGTTTGTAGGTGACCAAATACTTATTTTCCACCATAATTTTCAAAAAAAAATATTTCCAAATCAGACAATGCGATTGTCTGGATTTGTTTCCACATTTTGTCTCTCATAGTTGAGGTTTACCTATGATGACAATTACAGGCCTCTCTCATCTTTTTAAGTGGGAGAACTTGCACAATTGGTGGCTGACTAAATACTTTTTTGCCCCACTGTATATAGATCAGATCAAAATGAGGGACAAATGAGGAGGAACGAGGGACAGAGGGACATTGCTCCAAATCAGGAACAGTCCCTCGAAATCAGGGACAGTTGGGAGCTATGCATTACACGCTACTGCACTATATACACTATTATTATTATTATTATTTTAATATAGGATTCATACTATACATTATATTACACAATGTTGTACTTTACAGACTTCTGCACTATATACACTATATTGTCCATTACACACTCCTCCATATATTGTCCATTACACACTCCTGCACTATATACACCATATTGTCCATTACACACTCCTGCATATATTGTCCATTACACACTCCTGCCCTATATACACCATATTGTCCATTACACACTCCTGCATATATCGTCCATTACACACTCCTACACTATATACACTATATTGTCCATTACACACTCCTGCACTATGTACACTATATTGTCCATTACACACTCCTGTGTTTATTGTCTCAACAGTTGCTGGTTGCTAAGCAGTTCTTGACTGTTTTAATTGAGTTCTTCTTTAAAGCGGAGCTCCGCCGGAAAAAAATATTAAAAGCCAGCAGCCTCAGCTACAGCAGCTGCTGGCTTTTAATATTTGGACACTTACCTGTCCTGGAGTCCAGCGACGTCCGCAGCAGAGGACGAGCGACTGCTCGTCGCTCTGCTGCTCCCTCCGCCATCCTCGCTGAGGGAACTAGGAAGTGAAGCCCTGCGGCTTCATGCCCGGTTCCCTACGGCGCATGCGCGAGTCGCGCTGCACCGTTCTGATTGGTGCTCCTGTGTTCTGGGAGCCGAGTGTCTCCCAGAACACTACGGGAAGTCTGGGGGAAGTGACGTCACTCCTGCAGATTCCCGGAGAGAGGACTCCCGGATGTGGGTGAAAATACCTGTCTTAGAAAGGTGTCAATTGTGACACCGGATGGGGGGAGGGTTCCAATTAACAAAAGTGAAAATTTAGGGTGGAGCTCCACTTTAAGTTAATGTCTGATCGTGTTAGCTCTCTGTCTGTTTCAGTGCACACAAAATCATATGTAATGGCAGCGTTTCATTTTTAAAAGAATGATTGTGCTGAGCTTTTTACATGTCTGTGAGACTCTTAGTTATGGAACAGTAATCTAAACATATTTTATCGGAACAAGAAGGCTTTTGTTTTATTTAGCCACGCCCCTTTAAGCCCTTTCCATTTTTAACACAATGTGGCCACACCCACCATTTGCTTCTGCACATATAGCATGCCCCATACTACTCTACTTAAGGTGCCTTGGGTCTTTTACAATCCTAGAAACATGCCCTGGTGCAATGAAAACCATGCCCACTCCTTGCCATGACACACTAAGCACACCACATTTTTTTTATCAAGCAATGTGGCCCAACTTATTATCCCACCAATTTCATCAAAAATCCCTAAGCATGACATCAATAATTGCTTTAACTATCTGTAGGGGTGGCATTTTGACCACTTCCTATGAATTTGTTTTAGCGGGTGTTCCCAGAGACCCTAAACATTATTTCAAGGGCTCCTCCATGGTAAAAAAGGCCACACTAGAGGTTAGAAGGCAGCTGGAAGGCTGCTAAGTCACTGCTAGGAGCAGGAAAGAAGAAAAGCCACAGAGATAAAATTAAAGTGTTTTCTGCTGCAAACCTTGAGTGTAACAACTGCCGAACATAAAGTTAACCTTGATCAGGCTATGGGCATTCAAATATTTACATAGTCTTAAAGGGGAGTTCCAGCCTTTTTTATCTTTATTAAAAGTCAGCAGCTACAAAAAGTGTAGCTGCTGACTTTTAATACACAGACCCACACCTTCTCCACTGTCCAGCGACGTGGCCGCCCGGAGCGTCGCTCCTCTCCCCCCCTCTCCGCTGGCACCTCCATTCAAACTGTGGGCACCCGGCCGTGACAGCTTTCGGCTTCACGGCCGGGCACTCACTGCACATGCGCGAGCCGCGCTGCGCCCTAGAAGTGGACAGGCGATCGCCTGGGACCTGTCACGTGTCCCAGGTGATCGCCTACTGGGAGGGGCCGCCTAAGGCGATATGACAAGTCGCCTAAGCGGTCCCTGGGCTGAAGGAGGAAGTGGGACAGGAAGTCCCACTAATAACTAAGCCCTCACTCCCCCCCCAAAAAAATGACATGCCAAATGTGGCATGTATGGGGGCGAGGAGTGGTTAAAGCGGAAGTTCCATTTTTGGGTGGAACTCCGCTTTAAGAAGAAATTAATTTCAAAACAAACTCACAATGACCTCTGTAGCTTCAGATACTCTGGAGCAATTCATCCCCAAATTCAAATGTATAGCAAAGGCACTCTGGTTGATTGCAGTCAGATTCCCAGCAGCTTTTTCTAAATATTCTCTCTCATAGCAGTGACTTGGAAGCCTTCTAATGTGAGCACATAGCACCCGCTGGAAGGCAACTCAAAAGAAAGAACAGTGGAAAATGGCTTCTAAGCATCCAAGGAGAAACAGCCAGTGTGCCTTTGTTATGAATTTGAGGATGAAGTTCTCCGCACTACCTGCAGTTAAAGAGGTCAGTAGGGGTTATAATACTTTATTGTCCACCACCAGACTCCAGTTTCACTTCAGAGCCAAATTCTCGGCAAACAACTATGTACAGATTTAAAACCCATATTGGTAAACTGTTTTACCTGACAAAACTTGTAAGTCTGCTCAGTGAGTCTCGTGATTCAGAAACCCCTGTCACCCTGCCAAGACAAGATTTATTTTTTCTGTCGTCTGCTCATGACAACTTAATTGTCTTCTGTTGCCAAACCCACTATCCTTCTCCCTTTTTATCAGCCTTGACTGTTCTCTGCACCCCCACCCATCTGTTTAAGTCTGGCCGCCTGCTCACACATGAATATGCACACTAGGCTGAAACAATCATGTAAGTTTATTATGAGAACTACTCTGCAAAACGATTTACAAAAGTTCTTCTGACCATCTATTGATATCAATGATCAGCTTAGGAATCACACTAAAAAAAGTCAGTATCATATGCACAAGAGTTAAATAAAAAACAAAACTAAATTAATTTAAAAAAATAAATAAGAAGAGGAGGCTTCTAAATGTACTTCATGATTGCTTGGGCTCTGTATTAGTAGTGAAACTGCTGGTAGGTAGGTTGTCTACAGTTTAATAATTAGACAGTGGCTGACCCAGGCTGGGGAAGGGGTTAATGTTATGTCCTCTGTTCCCGGGCCTTTTGGTCCAAGCCTACCGGTATTTAAATTATAGGTATTAGAATTTCCTTTCAAATTTGGCTGTTAGTGAACGTAACGAATACAAATTTATCTGTAGTTATGAATTATCCAAAATAATGAATGCCGTATCTAAACGAATGGAACGTAATGAATTAATAATAATAAATAACAATAATAACAATAAAAACGTTTTATTATTATTTATTATTAATTTGCTCCGTTCCATTTGTTTAGATGCGGCATTCGTTATTTCGGATAATTCATAACTTCAGATAAATTCGTATTCGTTACATTCACTAACAGCCAAATTTGAAAGGAAATTCCAATACCTATAATTTAATAGTTAGTTATTATTAGTTAGTTAGTTATTCTTACAAATTTTTGTATTTTCTTTCTAATTTTTGTAATTTCGTTTTTTCGAATTTACAAATTTTCGAATTTACGAATTTTCAAATCTACGAAGAGCAGAGATGATTGCAGCACCCCCGTTGCCAACGTGTGCCGCAATTGCCCCGCGTGCCGGACTTTGGACATGCCTGATGTAAATGATCTGGTTCCCAGGCAGGCAGCTTCTCTACCCCAGAGGACCTCCACAGTCTCCTTGGCTTGTATTGTAATGTAACAAAAACGGAAATAGAAGTGCCACACCACTGCTAAGAGGTCCAGATACAATTTTTTTTTTATTGATTAAAGTCAGGGGCCAACACATTTTGGGAATCCAAAAGCACCCCCTTCATCGCCTTTCAGAGGTCCTTGCTGTTTGTAAACAAGCCCTAAGATGGTGGGCATGTATGCATTGAAGTGGGTATTTAGCGCTTTGCCTGGTGTTCCAATTTAGATCTATAGCATCTTAATTCAGTGTTTCCATGGTAACATACAAACAGGATGGAGGCACACAGGACCCGCGTACATATTTACCGTGACACTTCAACACACTAAAATCTTTATCACGGCAGCTTTCAAATTAGTTTTGTTTACAGTCTGGACATTTCTTTGCTTGAAAATGAAGTTTGCCATGCTATACCCGTTCCTTTAACAAAGCCGCGTCATGACCTCAACTAATTTACCATACCACAGTTTCTTCCTGCCCTGAAGAGAAAGTACACTGGTAAATGTGTAATCCAGATGCAGATCACAGCAATCAACCAAGGCAATTACATTTATTGTCACCTGATTCATGATTCTGGTATCTAATGCTTCTAATGTGCAATCAGGGCACTAATTAGCAAGAGAACTCTCGTTTTCATTGCCAAACTAATACAAGACTGGAAAACAATGAGAGAGAAAAAAAATTTGCCAATCATTTTAAAACATGCATTGGGAATTTTTTTATATTTCCCATATAGACATTTAGCATAGGCAGAAAGTGCAGGAAATGTTTTAATAGTTTCACGATCACATATTTGCATGAACGCAGTATACATTCTATTGCGCCTGTACTGTAGGAGAAAGTCTTATGCTGCAGAGAAGAGAATGCACTGCTCTGGTTTACAAGTTAACCGCTGGGTGATTATTATTATTTTTTTACCTGAAAATTAAAAGGCATAATGTGCTAGTATGCATTGCCCTATGACCCCTCTATCCACCTGACACAGCAGATTACAGCTACTGGTAATTGATAACCGGGTTATAATTGGTCATAGTGACCACATGATAACAATGTAAACAACCTGTCATGAATGGCTTTCCATTCATGAACAGCTTGCTTAGTGCTGTGATTTGTGATTGGCCCACAGCAATCACATGGTACCTGGCTACCTGTACCATGTGATTAGCTTAGCCAATCCCAGATCACAACCATAAGCAAGCTATTCATGAATGGTTAACCTTTTAACGACAGCCAAAACTATTGTTTATACAGTAATCATTACTGTATAAGCAAAAATATTACATAACAAAATCCCTGATGACCCCTGATCATTGCCATACCAGACATGTGAAAACACTGTATTGCATTGGTGACAGTATGTAAAAAACAAAACAAAAAAAACAAAAAAAAACATTTTATTTAATTCCTTCCTTTTCGAAAAAGAATGTTGACAAAAAAACATGACTTCTAAAAACTCGCCATGCTTCTTACTATATGCCTCAGACTGTCTAAAAAAGGGGTAATTTGGTGGATATTTGTACTTTCCTGGCATTTTAGGGCCTCAAGAAATGAAATAGGCCATCAATACATCAGGATTGATCCATTTTCAAATATACCGTATTTATCGGCGTATAACACGCACCCCAAGTTTAGGAGGGAATTTTAAGGAAAAAAACTTTTAGGAGGGAAGTTTAAGGCAAAAAAAATTACATTTAAATGCCCATCAATGCAGTGTCATTTGCAGCCTTGTCAGTGCAGCCTTGCCCCAATGTCCATTGCAGCCTCCCCCCAGTGCAGCCTTGCCCCAGTGTCCATTGCAGCCTTGCCCCAGTGTCCATTGCAGCCTTGCCCCAGTGCAGCCTTGCCCCCAGTGTCCATTGCAGCCTTTCCACCAGTGTCCATTGTAGCCTTGCCCCCAGTGTCCATTGCAGCCTTGCCCCCAGTGTCCATTGCAGCCTTGCCCCCAGTGTCCATTGCAGCCTTGCCCGAATTTAAAATTGGCGCCGCCGAGACTGGGCTGAGCCGAGATACACATAGCCGAAGTGTACTCGGCTCTTCTCGGCTCCGCTCACAGTCACACCCAGTCCCGCCCTATGATGGACATAACACAGGTCCAATGGTGGGATTGGGAGTGACTGTGAGCGAAGCCGAGAAGAGCCGAGTACACTCGGCTACGTGTATCTCTGCGGCGATCGCTCCGCTCCGCTCACAGTCAGCGGGGATTGGCGTATAACACGCACCCACGATTTTCCCCTGATTTTAAGTGGAAAAAAGTGCATGTTATACGCCGATAAATACGGTATATACCATAGTTTGTAGAGACTTTATAGGGTTGATTTACTAAAGGCAAATAGACTGTGCACTTTGCAAAGTGCAGTTGCTTCAGAACTTAGTACGTGTAAATGAGGTAAACCTTCACTGTGCAAAGAATACCCAATAACATGCAAGGGGAAAAAAAAAAAAAAAAAACAGCATTATTGATACATGATTGGATGATAAAAGTCAGCAGAGCTTCTGCTCATTTACTAAGCTCTGGAGCAACTGCACTTTACACAGTCTATTTGCCTTTAGTAAATCAACCCCATAACTTTCATACAAACCAATTAATATACACCTATTGGGATTTTTTTTCTATCGAAGACATGTAGCAGAATACATGTTGGCCTTATAAAGACATTTGATTTCATTGGATATGTTTTATAACAGAAAGTAGTTTTAATTTTATTTTTTTAACCACTTCAGCCCCGGACCATTTGGCTGACCAAAGACCAGGCCACTTTTTGTGATACGGCACTGCGTCGTTTTAACTGACAATTGCGTGGTCATGCGATGTGGTTACCAAACAAAATTAACGTCCTTTTTTTTCCCACAAATAGAGCTTTCTTTTGGTGGTATTTGATCACCCCTGCGGTTCTTATTTTTTGCGCTATAAACAAAAATAGAGCGACAATTTTGAAAAATATGTAAAAAAACATTTTTTTTCCTCTGTTTAGGTCAATACGTATTCTTCTACATATTTTTGGTAAAAAAATGCAATAGACGTTTATTGATTGGTTTGCGCAAAAGTTATAGCGTCTACAAAATAGGGGATAGTTTTATGGCATTTTTATTAATATTTTTTTTTTTTACTAGTAATATTGGCGATCAGCGATTTTTATCGTGACTGCGATATTATGGCGGACACATCGGACACTTTTGACACCATTTTGGGACCATTGTCATTTTTACAGCGATCAGTGCTATAAAAATGCACTGATTACTGTAAAAATGACACTGGCAGTGAAGGGGTTAACCTGTAGGGGGCGCTGAAGGGGTCAAGTGTGTCCTAGGGAGTGCTTCTAACTGTTAGGGGGTGTGGCTTGCCGTGACAAGTCACTGATCGCTGTTCCCGATGACAGGGAACAGACGATCCATGACATGTCACTAGGAAGACCGGGGACATGTTGTGTTTACACTGACATCTCCCCGTTCTTCAGCTCTGTGACCCGATCGCGGGACACAGGCGGACATCGACAGGGTCGCGAGCGCTCCACCGGCGGCGTGCGTGCGACCACATGGCGGCAAAATTAAAGGGGACTTATATATACGCCCATTTGCGCAGCCGTGCTATTCTGACGACGTAAAAACTTGTGCAGCAGTCGTGCGGCAAGTGGTTAATTTTCAGTCTTTTTTCATTTATATAATAAAAAATTAAAAACCCAGTGATGATCAAATACCACCAAAATAAATCTCTATTTGTGTGAACAAAATTATATAAATATCATTTGTGTACAGTGTTGCATGATTGCGCACTTGCCAGTTAAATTAGTGCAGTGATAAATAGCAAAAAATGCTCTGGTCCTAAAGGGGGTAAAACCTTTTGGAGCTGAAGTGTTTAAATCATATGTTCATTATATTCCTTTCTTGGTATGAGCTTCAGAAGTGTCTGCGATGTCGGCAAACTCTCTTCAGCATAAGTTCACTTCTTCAATAGACAGGAGCAGAAAAATGTAGATATGTCTTCTGCTAGATCAAAATAGTTCTTTTTCAGCGGCCAGACCCTATTGTGTTACCAACCTGAATGTTTTTCAACAAATCAAAGTGTCCAAAGCGGCAAATAAGATAAAAAGCCATCTACTCACACACCATCCATGATATTGAATTTTCTTTAGAAATGGCTTTCTCTTTTAAGATTTCTATAGTCTTCTGCCTCAACTGATCTACAAAGTAGGATTTTAATTGGTCAATTAAAAAATCTACATAATGTATAATATATTGTCTAATCCTAATTAATAGAATGTTTCTTATATTCCATGTCTGTTGGTACAAAATGATAACACTGACTAATTACATTTTTAAAACGGAGTTCCAGGCAAAAACAAGTGACGCCCCCCCCCCCCCCCCCCATTCGTTTTTTGGGATTTTTTTTAGTTTTTGGTACCTTTTTTGCATGTTTTCTTCCATGTCGCCGTGGTATCCGGCCCCCCTCCTTCCCCCTTGCCTTCTGGGACCTGTGTATGTCCCAGAAGACGGCGGGACCATTCAGAAAGCGCTGTGTGACTCACGCATGCTCAGTAGGAAACTGGCTGTGAAGCCTGAAGGCTTTACTGCCGGTGTTCTGTCGAGAAGTGCCCGGCTATCGAATAGTACCCGGGTGGAAGTGCGCATGCGCCGCATTGAGCCGTGTTGACGAACAGCTGTTGTCCCACGTTTGCGTTAGTTACATGAAGGGGGCGGATTTTAAAATGATGGACAGTGTGGGGGGTGGAAGTTTTATCGATGGCCAAACAAGTGTGCAAAATAAATCTTTATCTAAAATAGAAAAAGCCGCCCTTCAATTGACAAAACACGGGACGCGATCGTCCAGAAAGAATAGTAGATAAAGATTTCCTTTGCAGCTATGTTTGGCCATCGATAAAAATTCCGCCCCCCAGCACTGTCCATCATTTAAAAATCCGCCTCCTTCATGTAACTATCCGCCACTCAGCTATATGAACGTGCTTCGGCAACGCAAAACAACAGTTCAGCTGTTCTGGGGCTCCGTACTGTGCGCGTGCACGGCGCATGCGCAGTTCCACCCAGGCATTTCTCGATAGGGGGCACTTCTGGACAGGACACCGGCTTCCCTTACTTGCAATGCCGGCGCCTGCACCAGATGCTGATGGATGGACATCGCTGGCTCCCTGGACAGGTACCGTATATACTCGTATATACTCGAGTATAAGCCGACCCGAATATAAGCCGAGGCACCCAATTTTACCACAAAAAAATGGGAAAACGTATTGACTCGAGTATAAGCCTAGGGGGTGTCCATCTGCATGCCTCACTGTGCCTCACTGTGCCCATGCCTCTCTGTGTCCATGACTGTACTGACGTTTAACATGGGAGTCTATAGAAGGGGTGCCCGGCTTTGAAAAAATCGGTGCTCCCAGCCAGAGGTCCCCTAGACAACAAACTTTGTACACTTATAGAAGAGAAATGGGGCTACATGTGTGCAAAGTTTTGGGTCCAGGGGACCTAAGACCGGCCAGTACCGGGTCCCCAAATTCACTGAAGAAACGACCGTTTAACATGGGAGTCTATTGAAGGGGTGCTGGCTTCGAAAAAACGGTGCTCCCCAGTCGTAGGTCCTCCGGACAAAAAACTTTGCACACTTATAGAAAAAGAGTGGGGCTAGTTTGGGGTCCAGGTCTCCAAATTCCGGGAGATCAGGCACAAAAAGGTGACTCGAATATAAGCCGAGGGGGGCATTTTCAGCACAAAAAAATGTGCTGAAAAACTCGGCTTATACTCGAGTATATACGGTAAGTGTCCTTATATTAAAAGTCAGCAGTTACAGTATTTAACCACTTAAGCCCCGGACCATTTCGGGCCATTAGGACCAAGCCTGTTTTTGGGATTCGGCACTGCGCTGCTTTAACTGTAAATTGTGCGGACATGCAATGTTGTACCCAAATGAAATTTGCGTCCTTTTCTTCCCACAAATAGAGCTTTCTTTTAATGGTATTTGATTGCCTCTGCGATTTTTATTTTTTGCGATATAAATGGAAAAAGAACGAAAATTTTGAAAAAAAAAGATATTTTCTACTTTTTGTTATAAGAAAAATCGAATAAACTCAATTTTAGTCATACATTTAGGCCAAAATGTATTCAGCCACATGTCTTTAGTAAAAAAAATGTCAATAAGCGTATATTTATTGGTTTGCGCAAAAGTTATAGCGTTTACAAACTAGGGTACATTTTCTGAAATTTACACAGCTTTAAATTTATGACTGCCTATCTCATTTCTTGAGGTGCTAAAATGGCAGGGCAGTACAAAACCCCCCCAAATGACCCCATTTTGGAAAGTAGACACCCCAAGGAATTTGCTGAGAGGCATGTTGAGCCCATTGAATATTTATTTTTTTTGTCCCAAGTGATTGAATAATGACAAAAAAAAATAAAAAATTACAAAAAGTTGTCACTAAATGATATATTGCTCACACATGCCATGGTTATATGTGGAATTGCACCCCAAAATACATTCTGCTGCTTCTCCTGAGTACGGGGATACCACATGTGTGGGACTTTTTAGGAGCCTAGCCACGTACGGGACCCCGGAAACCAAGCACCGCCTTCAGGATTTCTAAGGGCGCAAATTTTTGATTTCACTCCTCACTACCTATCACAGTTTCGAAGGCCATAAAATGCCAAAATAGCACAAAACCCCCCCAAATGACCCCATTTTGGAAAGTAGACACCCCAAGCTATTTACTGAGAGGCATGTTCAGTCCATGGAATATTTTATATTTTGCCACAAGTTGCGGGAATATGACAAACTTTTTTTTTTTTTGCACAAAGTTGTCACTAAATGATATATTGCTCACACATGCCATGGGCATATGTGAAATTACACCCCAAAATACATTCTGCTGCTTCTCCTGAGTACGGGGATACCACATGTGTGGGACTTTTTGGGAGCCTAGCCGCGTACGGGACCCCAAAAACCAAGCACCGCCTTCAAGGTTTCTAAGGGCATAAATTTTTGATTTCACTCCTCACTACCTATCACAGTTTTGAAGGCCATAAAATGCCAAGATGGCACAAAACCCCCCCAAATGACCCCATTTTGGAAAGTAGACACCCCAAGCTATTTGCTGAGAGGCATGTTGACCCCATTGAATATTTTTTTTTTTTGTCCCAAATGATTGAATAATGACAAAAAGAAAAAAAAAATGTACAAAAAGTTGTCACTAAATGATATATTGCTCACACATGCCATGGTTATATGTGGAATTGCACCCCAAAATACATTCTGCTGCTTTTCCTGAGTACGGGGATACCACATGTGTGGGACTTTTTGGGAGCCTAGCCGCGTACAGGGCCCCAAAAACCAAGCACTGCGAACGCTGCAGTTATGTGTGTTGTGTTTGGTAAGTGACAGTGATCGATCGATACTGCACTTGGGTGGGCTGGGCTGGGCTGGGCTGGGCGGAGGGGCTAAACGCAGGCGCTAGCAGGTATCTGGGCTGATCCCGCTAACACTGCGTTTTTGGGAACCCTAAACCGCTGGGGATGCTAGTATAGATCTGATCAGATCTGATCAGATACTATACCACTAAGGGGGGTGTATGCTTTGCGCGTGGGTGTTAGCGTTACTGTCACTAACCTAACACTGCCTGGGGCGACGCAGACCCTCTCTGGCGCTAAAACCTAATTGATCTCACCCGCCGGGCGATCAGGGGGGTTAAACCTTTATTGGGTTATATACGGCGGGTGCCCTGATGCTATAAAAAGCAAACTAATCAACCAGCGTCACCCGTAACCTTTATATGGTGATCACTGGTGAAAGGGTTAACTAGGGGCAATCAGGGGGTTAAAACCTTTATTAGGTTAAATATGGGGGTACCTGACACTATATAAAAACCTGACGGGTAACCTAAATAACTAAATAACTTACTGGCTAACCAGTGACACCAGTGACGCTTATACGGCGATCACTGGTGAAAGGGTTAACTCTAGGGGCAATCAGGGGGTTAAAATAATATATGGGGGTACCTGACACTAATAAAAACCTGCGGCGAACCTAAAAAAAAATAACTGCCTATCTAAAACACCAGCGACACAAATACAGCGATCGGAAAAACAATCGCTTAGTGACGCTGAAGTTAGGGGGTGAAAGGGTTACCTGGGGGGTGATCAAGGGGTTAAACCTTTATTAGGGGGGGTTAGGGGGCTACCCTGGACCTAAAGGGGCCTAATCCTAACTGCCCTGCAACTTTTTACAATCACAGATGACACTAAATGCAGTGATCAGTAAAATAAATGATCACTGCAATCAGTGACACTGTGATTGGGGGCTTTGGGGTGACCTGGGGGGTGATCTGGGGGTGACTGGGGGGTGATTTGTGTGCCTATGTGTACCTACGTGTCAGTGGACTGTTGGTGCACTAACCTGCTTCTTCTCTGCTCGGCGCCGGGAACGAAAAGACCGCGGCGAGGGAGATGACATCACTTCCTCCAGCCTTGTTTACATCACATGGCGGAGGAAGCATTTTCATTGGCCGGGAGCGATCGCGAGGGGGGGGGCCGAATCGAGCGCCCCCCCCCTTATGCCTGATCGCTCCCGAACACTTAACGGCCGCTCACTGCAGTGAAGGGGGGTCCGGATGGACCCCCCAACTGCACAAAGGCGATCACGTAGATCTACGTGATTCTGCCTGTCCGTGCCATTCTGCCGACGTAAATCGGCGGTGGGCGGCCGTTAAGTGGTTAAAGCTGCCGACTTTTCATTTCTTTCCCCCAGGCTGGACCTCCACTTTAATATTGACAACTTAGACCCCTTTCACACCTAGACCGGCCCGTGGTCGCGGTAAAGCGCTGCTCGTTTTACGGCGCTTTACCGGCACTGCAGTACCACTTTGCGGTTAAAAAGGGGTTAAATGCGCCACTGTTACGGCGATGCCTATTAATTTCAATGGGCAGGGCGGTTTGGGAGTGGTGTATACACCGCTTCCAGACCGCCCCAAATACTTTTTTTCCCGTCCCGCAAGCGCACCGCCCCAGTGTGAAAGCACTCAGGCATAAGAGGTGCTTTTCAGGCGCTTTACAGGTGCTATTTTTAGTGCTAAAATACCTGAAAAGCGCCTCCAGTGTTAAAGGGGTCTTAAAGCAGTATTAAACCCAAAAGAAAACATTTATTATATTGCAGCTTGCCAGTTCTTAGATGTGATGGCTCCATCAGTTTTCTGTTATAGGCTTTCTTTCCTTTATTTTTATCTGGTGATCTGGCCAGTAAGTCTGTTGTTTTTCAATAGAACAAGCTCTCCTGCAAATGTATCAGTGAAGAGGGTTGAGATAAACCAGTTACACTGACAGGAGTGCTTACAGTGATCAGTTTTTATTTATGTAAAACCTTATGTAGAATCTTCATCCAGAGTTGGGGTGCCCTAATACAGGAGGTGTGTTACTGGCTGGATCACAGGTGAAAACAGGGGGAAAAAAAGCATAAAAAAAGAAAACGAATGCAGCCACCACAGCCCCCCTAACACTCACCTGAGTCCCATCTCTGTCCAGGATTATCTCCCTCCTAATTGGCTGACACAGAGCAGTGGCCCCATTGGCTGTCAATCAAAGTCATCTAGCCATTCAGAAGAGAGAGGGGATGGGGCTGGGTCGGGGCTCCCTGTCTGAATGGACACACGGAGCTGTGACTCGGCAGCAAGCAGATTGCTATGGGGGCACCCAAGCCGAGTCACAGCTCCCTGTGTCCATTCAGACACGGAGCCGTGGCCCGACTCCGCCACCCTCTCTCTCCTGGTTGGCTAACTGACTTTGATTGATAGCAGCAGGAGCCAAATGGCGCCGCTGCTGCGTCTCAGCCAATCAGGAGGGAGAGGATCGGATGGACAAGGCTCTCATGGACAGAGATGGGGCTCAGGTAAGTATTAGGAAGGCTGAGGGGGTCTGCTTCACACAGAAGGTTTTTTATCTTAACCACTTAAGCCCCGGACCATTTTGTTGCTAAAGGACCAGGCCCCTTTTTTCGATTCGGCACTGCGTCGCTTTAACTGACAATTGCACGGTCGTGCGACGTGGTTTCCAAACACAATTGACGTCCTTCTTTTCCCACAAAAAGAGCTTTCTTTTGGTGATATTTGATCACCTCCGCGGTTTTTATTTTTTGCGCTATAAACAAAAATAGAGCGAAAATTACATATTTTTTACTTTTTGCTATAATAAATATCCCCAAAAATTATATAAAAAAACATATTTTTTCCTCAGTTTAGGCCGATACGTATTCTTCTACATATTTTTGTTTAAAAAAATCGCAATAAGCGTTTATTGATTGGTTTGCGCAAAAGTTATAACGTCTACAAAATAGGGGATAGTTTTATGGCATTTTTATTAATATTTTTTTTTTACTAGTAATGGTCGCGATCACTGATTTTTATTGTGACTGCGACATTATGGCGGACACATCGGACACTTTTGACACATTTTTGGGACCATTGTCATTTTTACAGCGATCAGTGCTATAAATATGCACTGATTACTGTGAAAATGACACTGGCAGTGAAGGGGTTAACCTCTAGGTGGCACTGTAGGGGTTAAGTGTGCCCTAGTGAGTGATTCTTACTGTAGGGGGGCGTGGCTTGGTGTGTGATGTCACTGATCCTCGTTTCCTATGACAGGGAACAGACGATCACTGACATGCCACTAGGGAGAACGGGGAGAGGTTTGTTTACACTTACCTCTCCTCGTTCTTCAGCTCTGTGACCCGATCGCGGGACACCAGTGGCGATGGGGTCCGCCGGTCTCGCGGGCGCGGTCATGGAGCTTCGGACCTGGTCGCGAGCGTGCCGGCGGCGGCACGCGCATGACCCACACCTGGGATCTTAAAGGGGACGTACCTGTACGCCCTTGTGCCCAGCCATGTCATTCTGTTGACGTATATCGTTGTGCTTATGTGGTTAATGCACAGAATACATTAAGATAAAAAACCTTCTGACTTTATAATCACTTTAATTTGTCTTATCAAAGTTGTTTGGTTTTATATATATATATATATATATATATATATTAGTGATGAGCCGAACACCCCCGGGTTCGGTTCGCACCAGAACCCGCGAACGGACCGAAAGTTCGTACGAACATTAGAACCCTATTAAATACAATGGATGCGAACGTTCGAATTCTAAAGTGCTAATTATAACAACTATTATGCATGTTATTGTCCTAAAAAGGGTTTGGGAACCCGGGTTCTGCACCAGGGGACATGTATCAATCCAAAAAGAAGTTTTAAAAACGGTCGTTTTTCGGGAGCAGTCATTTTAATGATGCATAAAGTGAAAAAAAAAAAGTCAAATATTCCTTTAAATATCGTACCTGGGGGGTGTCTAAAGTATGCCTGTGAAGTGCCACGTGTTTCCCGTGTTTAGAACTGTCCCTGCACAAAATGACACTTCTAAAGGAAAAAAAAGCCATTTAAAACTGCTTGCGGCTTTAATGTAATGTCTGGTCCCGGTAATATGGATGAAAATCTTTAAGAAAAATGGCATAGCTACCCCATGACCCCCCCCCCCCCTACCCCAGCCAATTACCAGCCCCTTTGGGTCTTGTATGGATATTAAGGGGAACCCCGCACATAAAATAAAAAAGGCCCTATATACTCTGAACAGCCGTATACAGGCGGTGCATACAAGACAGGGACTGTAGGTTTGTTCTTATGTAGAATGTGTTTGTAATTTTGAACAGGTACATTGTTTAAGTGTAGCTCCAGCCCAAAAATCTATTTTTAAACTTTTTGGAAAACATAGGTAAGGGTTATCACCCCTGTAACATTTGTTTTGCTGTCTGTGCCCCTGTTCAGAACATTTCACCTCACTTTCCGTCCCAATGACAACTGTTTTTGAAATGTGGTGTTTTT
The DNA here is from genome assembly GCA_029206835.1 of Rana muscosa. Classification (NCBI taxonomy): domain Eukaryota; kingdom Metazoa; phylum Chordata; class Amphibia; order Anura; family Ranidae; genus Rana; species Rana muscosa. Next base: position 283,095,821 of record CM055123.1, read on the forward strand.
CTTGAAACAAGGATTGCTGATAAAGCATCAGTACAGAGGAGACACCTTTCTCCCATATTTATTCTTACAGGAGAGAATTTTCCTTCCTAGGGGTAGATTTCCTCTCACTTCCTGTTGTCTTCTTGCGTTTGCAAGTAGGAGTCGTTTGTAAGTTGGATGTTTGAAAGTAGGGACCTGCCGTATATAATCTGCAGAAATAGGCCCCTTAGTTGGTGTTGGCACAACACTGTAAGCACTCACAGTTACTCTTGGTTGGTGCTGGAACGCCCTGCTGTCAACTATTATATCAGGAATTTTAATTACATATAATTGTTGAACAGTGGTAGTAAAAATTGGGGCTTTGATGGTGGTGCTGGTGCCACAACACTGTAAGCCCTGACAGTTACTCTTGGTGGGTGCAGCAATGGGCCCTGCTGTGAATTATTAGATCAAGAATTGTAATTACATGCCCCTTTTGAACAGGGGCTGAAAAATTGGGCCTTTCGTGGTGGTGGTGGTGGTGGCGTTGCCACAACACTGTAAGCCCTCAGACTTACTCTTGGTGGGTGCAGGAATGGGCCCTGCTGTGAATTATTAGATCAAGAATTGTAATTACATGCCCCTTTTGAACAGGGGCTGAAAAATTGGGCCTTTCGTGGTGGTGGTGGTGGTGGCGTTGCCACAACACTATAAGCCCTCAGACTTACTCTTGGTGGGTGCAGCAATGGGCCCTGCTGTGAATTATTACATCAAGAATTGTAATTGCATGCCCCTGTTGAACAGGGGCTGAAAAATTGGGCCTTAGGCACTGGTGGCACAACACTACAACCCCTCACAGATACTGTACTTGGAGCACAGCAATGAGCCCTGTTGCAAAGTATTGCTTCAAAAATTGTAATGACACGCCCCTTTTAAACAGGGGCTGAAAAATTGGGCCTTAGGCACTGATGCCACAACACTCCAACCCCTCACAGATACTGTACTTGGAGCACAGCAATGAGCCCTATGGCAAATTATTGCTAAAAAAATTGTAAGTACACGCCCCTGTAAAACAGGGGCTGAAAAATTGGGCCTTAGCCACTGGTGGCGGCACCCATAAACAAAAATGATCTTCCAAGCTATCATCATCAATCGTATCATTGAGGACTCGGAGGAGGAGGATAGCCAGTCAACATAACAGCACAGGCACTCAGCATCAGCATCAGTCTTGAAGGGATGTGACATGTTAAAATCAATTAGTCTGTTATATCAGCATCAGGTGTGTGGTAGCTGGTGGTGATCCAAGACTGGTTCATCTTGATGAAAGTCAGTCGATCAACCGAGTCGGTGGACAGGCGCACCCTGTGATCCGTGACAAATCCTCCAGCAGCACTGAATGTGCGTTCCGAAAGAACGCTGGATGCAGGACAGGCCAGTAGCTCAATTGCATACTGTGCAAGCTCTGGCCAGTGATCCATCCTCAAGACCCAGTAAGCCAGAGGATTTTCGGTGGGGAAGGTGTCCAAGTCTGACCTTGCCCCTAGATATTCCTGCACCATGTTTATCAGACGCTGGCGATGGTTGCTGGAACCGATCATACTTTGGGGCTGCGGACTAAAGAATTGTCTGAACGCATCGGTCAGACGGCCACCTTCCCCACCGCTCCTTCTTTGACTGGCCGAAGCCTCAGCAACTCGTTGTCCAGGACCAGGAGTTTGTAACCTCCCAGTCTCTGGGAACGCGTTGCACAGACCTTTCTGCAAGGCCTCCCGGAGTTGTCTCATCCTCTGCTCCCTCTGCGACGGTAACATAAGGTCCGCAACCTTACCCTTGTACCGTGGATCAAGGAGAGTGGCCAGCCAGTAATGGTCCCTCTCCTTGATCCGAAGAATACGAGGATCCTTCCGCAGACTTTGCAGGATCAGGGAGGCCATGCAGCGTAGGTTTGCTGAGGCATTCGCTCCGGAGTCCTCTGGGTCACTAAGGACTAGGGATGAGCTTCGTGTTCGAGTCGAACATACGTTCGACTCGAACATCGGCTGTTCGATCGTTCGACGAAGATCGAACGATTTGGGCCGTTCGCGCCAAATTCGAGTGACGCGAACGGCCCACAATGCACTACGCCATCGCAGTGTCATCCAGGCGCTGTGATTGGCCAAGCATGCACTGTGACCCCGCATGCTTGGCCAATCACAGCGCCGGCAGCGAGGAGAGCAATGATTGGCCACAGGCAGGATGCCTGTGGCCAATTATTGCTGAGGGTGTTTAGTACACGCCCCACACTATAAAAGGCCGCCAGCACGGCGGCCTAGTGTAGTGTGTTCCGGAGCAGGGATAGAGCAGCATAGGCAGGGACAGTGACTTTTATTTCTTTCTTGCTTAACCTGGATTCCTTTAGTTTAGGGAAAGAGAAGGATAGGTAGGGAGAGTGTCAGTGTGTTTTGTGCTTGTGCTATAGTGTGCTTAAAAAAAACATTTATTCTAGGGACAGAAAACTGTAGGTAGGGACAGTGTCAGTTTCTTTCACTCTGCAAGTCCTTGTTTCCAGGGACCTGGAAGGACAGTGAGTGAATTGTCCTTGTGCTATATTGTGCTTAAAAAAACATTTATTCTAGGGACAGAAAACTGTAGGTAGGGAGAGTGTCAGTTTATTTCACTCTGCAAGTCCTTGTTTCCAGGGACCTGTAAGGACAGTGAGTGAATTGTCCTTGTGCTATATTGTGATTAAAAAAAACATTTTTTCTAGGGACAGAAAACTGTAGGTAGGGAGAGTGTTTTTTTTCTTTCACTCTGCAAGTCCTTGTTTCCAGGGACCTGTAAGGACAGTGAGTGAATTGTCCTTGTGCTATATTGTGCTTAAAAAAAACATTTATTCTAGGGACAGAAAACTGTAGGTAGGGAGAGTGTCAGTTTATTTCACTCTGCAAGTCCTTGTTTCCAGGGACCTGTAAGGACAGTGAGTGAATTGTCCTTGTGCTATATTGTGATAAAAAAAAACATTTTTTCTAGGGACAGAAAACTGTAGGTAGGGAGAGTGTTTTTTTTCTTTCACTCTGCAAGTCCTTGTTTCCAGGGACCTGTAAGGACAGTGAGTGAATTGTCCTTGTGCTATATTGTGCTTAAAAAAAACATTTATTCTAGGGACAGAAAACTGTAGGTAGGGAGAGTGTCAGTTTATTTCACTCTGCAAGTCCTTGTTTCCAGGGACCTGTAAGGACAGTGAGTGAATTGTCCTTGTGCTATATTGTGATTAAAAAAAACATTTTTTCTAGGGACAGAAAACTGTAGGTAGGGAGAGTGTTTTTTTTCTTTCACTCTGCAAGTCCTTGTTTCCAGGGACCTGTAAGGACAGTGAGTGAATTGTCCTTGTGCTATATTGTGCTTAAAAAAACATTTATTCTAGGGACAGAAAACTGTAGGTAGGGAGAGTGTCAGTTTATTTCACTCTGCAAGTCCTTGTTTCCAGGGACCTGTAAGGACAGTGAGTGAATTGTCCTTGTGCTATATTGTGATTAAAAAAAACATTTTTTCTAGGGACAGAAAACTGTAGGTAGGGAGAGTGTTTTTTTTCTTTCACTCTGCAAGTCCTTGTTTCCAGGGACCTGTAAGGACAGTGAGTGAATTGTCCTTGTGCTATATTGTGCTTAAAAAAAACATTTATTCTAGGGACAGAAAACTGTAGGTAGGGAGAGTGTCAGTTTATTTCACTCTGCAAGTCCTTGTTTCCAGGGACCTGTAAGGACAGTGAGTGAATTGTCCTTGTGCTATATTGTGCTTAAAAAAACATTTATTCTAGGGACAGAAAACTGTAGGTAGGGAGAGTGTCAGTTTATTTCACTCTGCAAGTCCTTGTTTCCAGGGACCTGTAAGGACAGTGAGTGAATTGTCCTTGTGCTATATTGTGCTTAAAAAAAACATTTATTCTAGGGACAGAAAACTGTAGGTAGGGAGAGTGTCAGTTTCTTTCACTGTGAAAGTCCTTGTTTCAAGGGACAGAGAAGGACACCTGAAGGTAGCCCTTATTGCTTTTTTCCCATCTCCCTGCAGGCCATCTATTAGAATGTCTGGAAGGCAAACAAGGAGAGGCAGACAGTCAGGAGGCAATAAAAGAGGGCAAGCAGGCTCTGTGTCTGGGGGCAACAGTGCTGGTCGTGGACGCGGTGCATTGTCATCAGCACATGGCCATGGGACACGCTTGTCCTTCTTTTCGGCAGCTGGACATGTTGAGCCACATCATGCCGAAGACTTGGTAGAGTGGATGACCAAGCCCTCCTCCTCCTCCTCATCCTCTCTCACCCAGGCTCAGGGTACTGGAAAAGCAGCTGCCAAAGCGTCGTCTTCCCTGGTATCAATGTCAGACAAATCATCAGTCACTCCTTCCCTAGACCCACCATGTCCTCCTCCTGAGGAGTCCCCCGAACTGTTTCAGCACAGTGTTGGGTACATGCTCCAGGAGGATGCCCAGCGTTTCGAAGGGTCTGATGATGAAACCCAGCTAGAGGAAGGCAGTAGCGTGAGAGCAGACAGAGGGGATGCTCAAGAAGGACACCAATCTGGCAGTCATGTTCCAGCAGCTGCAGCATACTGCCAGATTGGCTCCAGTGATGAGGAGGGAGGGGATGATGAGGTCACTGACTCCACGTGGGTGCCTAATAGGAGAGAGGAGGAGGAGGAGGATGAGGAGGAGGCACATCTCCAACGAGGCAGGATGCCCTTTGGTGGCCAGCGTAAGGGCAGTACACCGACGGAATCACACCGCAGAGCTCCGCCTGTGCAGGGCGCTGCCTCTGCCCGTCATTCAAAAAGTTCTTTGGTGTGGGCCTTTTTTGAGGCTAGTGCATCAGATCGCACAGCTGCTGTTTGCAACATATGTCTCAAGCGTATATCGCGTGGCCAAAACATCAGCCGCTTGGGTACCACATGCCTGACCAGACATATGTTGACCTGCCATGCAGCTCGTTGGCAAGCCTACCTCAAAGACCCACACCAAAGAACAAAGCGGACCTCTCCTTGCACCGCATCAGCTGGGATCTCCAACCCCACTATAACTTCAGTCCTCTCTGAAACATGCACTGAGAGGAATGAAGGTGTAGAATTAGGTGTGTCACAGCCAAGTACTTGCGGCCACTCTGCTAGCAGTACACCGACGTCCGATTCTAGCAGGCAAATTTCCCTGCCCCAGCTGCTGGACCGTCGAAAGAAGTTCACTCCCAGCCATCCACATGCCCAGCGGTTGAATGCTAGCTTGGCTAAATTGCTAGCGCTTCAACTGCTGCCTTTTCAGTTGGTAGACTCGGCCCCCTTCCGTGAGTTTGTGCAATGTGCGGTTCCTCAGTGGCAGGTTCCCAAACGCCACTTTTTCTCACGGAAGGCTATTCCGTCTCTCTACCGGCATGTGGAAGGCAATGTCTTGGCCTCGCTGAACAGGGCGGTCAGCGGTAAGGTGCATATTACCGCTGACTCATGGTCCAGCAGGCATGGACAGGGACGTTACCTTTCTTTCACGGCCCATTGGGTCACTCTTTTGGCAGCTGGGAAGGATGCAGGACAAGGTGCAGTAGTGTTGGAGGTTGTCCCACCGCCACGCCTCCAAAATGCTACTACTGGTTGTGACACACCTCTCTCCTCCACCCCCTCCTCTTCTTCTTCCTCCATGGCCTCTTCCTGTGGTTTGTCCTATGAACCAGCGGTGCTCCGTAGCCGTTCACGGGGCTACGCAAGTACGCAGGCAAAAAGATGCCATGCCGTGCTTGCGCTGGTGTGTTTGGGGGACAGAAGCCACACTGGGGCAGAGGTCCTGTCTGCTCTGCAGGGCCAGGCCGAGAGTTGGTTGACGCCACGCCAGCTTAAGCCAGGAATGGTGGTTTGCGACAATGGCACCAACCTCCTCTCCGCCCTCCGACAGTGACAACTGACCCATGTGCCCTGTGTGGCTCACGTCCTTAACCTGGTGGTGCAGCGGTTCTTGGGCAGGTACCCGGGCTTACAGGATGTCCTGAGGCAGGCCAGGAAAGTCTGTGTGCATTTCCGCAGATCTTATAATGCCAGTGCTCGCCTGGCTGAGCTGCAAAAGGAGTTGAACCTGCCCAAGAACCGCCTTATATGTGACATGCCCACCAGGTGGAACTCAACGTTGGCCATGCTGCAGCGGCTGCACACGCAGCAGAGGGCCATCAATGAGTACCTGTGCGACTACGGCACCAGGACAGGGTCAGGGGAGCTTGGTTTTTTTTCTCCACGCCAGTGGGGCATGATCAGGGATGCATGCACTGTCCTGGCACCATTTGAGGAGGCCACGAGGATGGTGAGCAGTGACAGTGCATGCATCAGTGACACTGTACCTCTTGTCCACCTGTTGGAGCACACGCTGCGTGGAATAATGGACAGGGCACTTGAGGCAGAACAGAGGCAGGAAGAGGAGGACTTCCTTGCCTCTCAAGGCCCCCTTTACCCAGACAGTGTTCCTTCTGTCCCACCCATCGCACAGGAAGAGGAGGAGGAGGAGGAGGAGGAGGAGGAGGATTGTGTCAGCATGGAGGTGGAGGCTGGCACTCAGCATCATCAGCAGCAGTCTTTTAGGGATGATTTACAGTCCCAAGAAACCAGTGGACTTGTACGTGGCTGGGAGGAGGTGGCTGCGGATCATGTCGTCCTTAGTGACCCAGAGGACTCCGGAGCGAATGCCTCAGCAAACCTACGCTGCATGGCCTCCCTGATCCTGCAAAGTCTGCGGAAGGATCCTCGTATTCTTCGGATCAAGGAGAGGGACCATTACTGGCTGGCCACTCTCCTTGATCCACGGTACAAGGGTAAGGTTGCGGACCTTATGTTACCGTCGCAGAGGGAGCAGAGGATGAGACAACTCCGGGAGGCCTTGCAGAAAGGTCTGTGCAACGCGTTCCCAGAGACTGGGAGGTTACAAACTCCTGGTCCTGGACAACGAGTTGCTGAGGCTTCGGCCAGTCAAAGAAGGAGCGGTGGGGAAGGTGGCCGTCTGACCGATGCGTTCAGACAATTCTTTAGTCCGCAGCCCCAAAGTATGATCGGTTCCAGCAACCATCGCCAGCGTCTGATAAACATGGTGCAGGAATATCTAGGGGCAAGGTCAGACTTGGACACCTTTCCCACCGAAAATCCTCTGGCTTACTGGGTCTTGAGGATGGATCACTGGCCAGAGCTTGCACAGTATGCAATTGAGCTACTGGCCTGTCCTGCATCCAGCGTTCTTTCGGAACGCACATTCAGTGCTGCTGGAGGATTTGTCACGGATCACAGGGTGCGCCTGTCCACCGACTCGGTTGATCGACTGACTTTCATCAAGATGAACCAGTCTTGGATCACCACCAGCTACCACACACCTGATGCTGATATAACAGACTAATTGATTTTAACATGTCACATCCCTTCAAGACTGATGCTGATGCTGAGTGCCTGTGCTGTTATGTTGACTGGCTATCCTCCTCCTCCGAGTCCTCAATGATACGATTGATGATGATAGCTTGGAAGATCATTTTTGTTTATGGGTGCCGCCACCAGTGGCTAAGGCCCAATTTTTCAGCCCCTGTTTTACAGGGGCGTGTAATTACAATTTTTTTAGCAATAATTTGCCATAGGGCTCATTGCTGTGCTCCAAGTACAGTATCTGTGAGGGGTTGGAGTGTTGTGGCACCAGTGCCTAAGGCCCAATTTTTCAGCCCCTGTTTAACAGGGGCGTGTCATTACAATTTTTGAAGCAATACTTTGCAACAGGGCTCATTGCTGTGCTCCAAGTACAGTATCTGTGAGGGGTTGTAGTGTTGTGCCACCAGTGCCTAAGGCCCAATTTTTCAGCCCCTGTTCAACAGGGGCATGCAATTACAATTCTTGATCTAATAATTCACAGCAGGGTCCATTGCTGCACCCACCAAGAGTAACTCTGAGGGCTTACAGTCTTGTGGCAACGCCACCACCACCACCACCACCACGAAAGGCCCAATTTTTCAGCCCCTGTTCAAAAGGGGCATGTAATTACAATTCTTGATCTAATAATTCACAGCAGGGCCCATTGCTGCACCCACCAAGAGTAACTGTCAGGGCTTACAGTGTTGTGGCACCAGCACCACCATCAAAGCCCCAATTTTTACTACCACTGTTCAACAATTATATGTAATTAAAATTCCTGATATAATAGTTGACAGCAGGGCGTTCCAGCACCAACCAAGAGTAACTTAGTGCTTACAGTGTTGTGCCAACACCAACAACTAAGGGGCCTATTTCTGCAGAGTATATACGGCAGGTCCCTACTTTCAAACATCCAACTTACAAACGACTCCTACTTGCAAACGAAAGAAGACAACAGGAAGTGAGAGGAAATCTACCCCTAGAAAGGAAAATTCTCTCCTGTAAGAATAAATATGGGAGAAAGGGGTCTCATCTGTACTGATGCTTTATCAGCAATCCTTGTTTCAAGAAAAACACCACATTTCAAAAACAGTTGTCATTGGGACGGAAAGTGAGGTGAAATGTTCTGAACAGGGGCACAGACAGCAAAACAAATGTTACAGGGGTGATAACCCTTACCTATGTTTCCCAAAAAGTTTAAAAATAGATTTTTGGGCTGGAGCTACACTTCAACAATGTACCTGTTCAAAATTACAAACAGATTCTACATAAGAACAAACCTACAGTCCCTGTCTTGTATGCACCGCCTGTATACGGCTGTTCAGAGTATATAGGGCCTTTTTTATTTTATGTGCGGGGTTCCCCTTAATATCCATACAAGACCCAAAGGGGCTGGTAATGGGCTGGGGTAGGGGGGGGGTCATGGGGTAGCTATGCCATTTTTCTTAAAGAATTTCATCCATATTACCGGGACCAGACATTACATTAAAGCCGCAAGCAGTTTTAAATGGCTTTTTTTTCCTTTAGAAGTGTCATTTTGTGCAGGGACAGTTCTAAACACGGGAAACACGTGGCACTTCACAGGCATACTTTAGACACCCCCCAGGTACGATATTTAAAGGAATATTTGACTTTTTTTTTTTCACTTTATGCATCATTAAAATGACTGCTCCCGAAAAACGACCGTTTTTAAAACTTCTTTTTGCATTGATACATGTCCCCTGGTGCACAACCCGGGTTCCCAAACCCTATTTATGACAATAACATGCATAATAGTTGTTATAATTAGCACATTAGAATTCGAACGTTCGCATCCATTGTATTTAATAGGGTTCTAATGTTCGTTCGAACTTTCGGTCCGTTCGCGGGTTCTGGTGCGAACCGAACCCGGGGGTGTTCGGCTCATCACTACTAAGGACGACATGATCCGCAGTCACCTCCTCCCAGCCACGTACAAGTCCACTGGTTTCTTGGGACTGTAAATCATCCCTAAAAGACTGCTGCTGATGATGCTGAGTGCCAGCCTCCACCTCCATGCTGACACAATCCTCCTCCTCCTCCTCCTCCTCCTCCTCTTCCTCTTCCTGTGCGATGGGTGGGACAGAAGGAACACTGTCTGGGTAAAGGGGGCCTTGAGAGGCAAGGAAGTCCTCCTCTTCCTGCCTCTGTTCTGCCTCAAGTGCCCTGTCCATTATTCCACGCAGCGTGTGCTCCAACAGGTGGACAAGAGGTACAGTGTCACTGATGCATGCACTGTCACTGCTCACCATCCTCGTGGCCTCCTCAAATGGTGCCAGGACAGTGCATGCATCCCTGATCATGCCCCACTGGCGTGGAGAAAAAAAACCAAGCTCCCCTGACCCTGTCCTGGTGCCGTAGTCGCACAGGTACTCATTGATGGCCCTCTGCTGCGTGTGCAGCCGCTGCAGCATGGCCAACGTTGAGTTCCACCTGGTGGGCATGTCACATATAAGGCGGTTCTTGGGCAGGTTCAACTCCTTTTGCAGCTCAGCCAGGCGAGCACTGGCATTATAAGATCTGCGGAAATGCACACAGACTTTCCTGGCCTGCCTCAGGACATCCTGTAAGCCCGGGTACCTGCCCAAGAACCGCTGCACCACCAGGTTAAGGACGTGAGCCACACAGGGCACATGGGTCAGTTGTCCCTGTCGAAGGGCGGAGAGGAGGTTGGTGCCATTGTCGCAAACCACCATTCCTGGCTTAAGCTGGCGTGGCGTCAACCACCTCTCGGCCTGGCCCTGCAGAGCAGACAGGACCTCTGCCCCAGTGTGGCTTCTGTCCCCCAAACACACCAGCGCAAGCACGGCATGGCATCTTTTTGCCTGCGTACTTGCGTAGCCCCGTGAACGGCTACGGAGCACCGCTGGTTCATAGGACAAACCACAGGAAGAGGCCATGGAGGAAGAAGAAGAGGAGGGGGTGGAGGAGAGAGGTGTGTCACAACCAGTAGTAGCATTTTGGAGGCGTGGCGGTGGGACAACCTCCAACACTACTGCACCTTGTCCTGCATCCTTCCCAGCTGCCAAAAGAGTGACCCAATGGGCCGTGAAAGAAAGGTAACGTCCCTGTCCATGCCTGCTGGACCATGAGTCAGCGGTAATATGCACCTTACCGCTGACCGCCCTGTCCAGCGAGGCCAAGACATTGCCTTCCACATGCCGGTAGAGAGCCGGAATAGCCTTCCGTGAGAAAAAGTGGCGTTTGGGAACCTGCCACTGAGGAACCGCACATTGCACAAACTCACGGAAGGGGGCCGAGTCTACCAACTGAAAAGGCAGCAGTTGAAGCGCTAGCAATTTAGCCAAGCTAGCATTCAACCGCTGGGCATGTGGATGGCTGGGAGTGAACTTCTTTCGACGGTCCAGCAGCTGGGGCAGGGAAATTTGCCTGCTAGAATCGGACGTCGGTGTACTGCTAGCAGAGTGGCCGCAAGTACTTGGCTGTGACACACCTAATTCTACACCTTCATTCCTCTCAGTGCATGTTTCAGAGAGGACTGAAGTTATAGTGGGGTTGGAGATCCCAGCTGATGCGGTGCAAGGAGAGGTCCGCTTTGTTCTTTGGTGTGGGTCTTTGAGGTAGGCTTGCCAACGAGCTGCATGGCAGGTCAACATATGTCTGGTCAGGCATGTGGTACCCAAGCGGCTGATGTTTTGGCCACGCGATATACGCTTGAGACATATGTTGCAAACAGCAGCTGTGCGATCTGATGCACTAGCCTCAAAAAAGGCCCACACCAAGGAACTTTTTGAATGACGGGCAGAGGCAGCGCCCTGCACAGGCGGAGCTCTGCGGTGTGATTCCGTCGGTGTAATGCCCTTACGCTGGCCACCAAAGGGCATCCTGCCTCGTTGGAGATGTGCCTCCTCCTCATCCTCCTCCTCCTCTCTCCTATTAGGCACCCACGTGGAGTCAGTGACCTCATCATCCCCTCCCTCCTCATCACTGGAGCCAATCTGGCAGTATGCTGCAGCTGCTGGAACATGACTGCCAGATTGGTGTCCTTCTTGAGCATCCCCTCTGTCTGCTCTCACCCTACTGCCTTCCTGTAGCTGGGTTTCATCATCAGACCCTTCGAAACGCTGGGCATCCTCCTGGAGCATGTACCCAACACTGTGCTCAAACAGTTCGGGGGACTCCTCAGGAGGAGGACATGGTGGGTCTAGGGAAGGAGTGACTGATGATGAGTCTGACATTGATAACAGGGAAGAGGACGCTTTGGCAGCTGCTTTGCCAGTACCCTGAGCCTGGGTGAGAGAGGATGAGGAGGAGGAGGAGGGCTTGGTCATCCACTCTACCAAGTCTTCGGCATGATGTGGCTCAACATGTCCAGCTGCCGAAAAGAAGGACAAGCGTGTCCCATGGCCATGTGCTGATGACAATGCACCGCGTCCACGACCAGCACTGTTGCCCCCAGACACAGAGCCTGCTTGCCCTCTTTTATTGCCTCCTGACTGTCTGCCTCTCCTTGTTTGCCTTCCAGACATTCTAATAGATGGCCTGCAGGGAGATGGGAAAAAAGCAATAAGGGCTACCTTCAGGTGTCCTTCTCTGTCCCTTTACTTAAGGATTTCTAAATATGGTTGAGGATGATTGCTTTTGCACAGAATAGCACAACAACAATTTCCCTGACTGTCCAAAAATCAAGGATTTCAAAGATGGTTGATGAGGAATGCTTTAGCACACTATAGCACAAGGAGAATTCCCCTCACTTTCCTTCTTTGTCCCTAGAAACAAGGACTCGCACAGTGAAAGAAACTGACACTCTCCCTACCTAGAGTTTTCTGTCCCTAGAAAAAATGTTTTTTTTAAGCACACTATAGCACAAGGAGAATTCACTCACTGTCCTTCCCTGTCCCTGGAAACAAGGACTTGCACAGTGAAAGAAACTGACACTCTCCCTACCTAGAGTTTTCTGTCCCTAGAAAAAATGTTTTTTTTAAGCACACTATAGCACAAGGAGAATTCCCCTCACTTTCCTTCTTTGTCCCTAGAAACAAGGACTCGCACAGTGAAAGAAACTGACACTCTCCCTACCTAGAGTTTTCTGTCCCTAGAAAAAATGTTTTTTTAAAGCACACTATAGCACAAGGAGAATTCACTCACTGTCCTTCCCTGTCCCTGGAAACAAGGACTTGCACAGTGAAAGAAACTGACACTCTCCCTACCTAGAGTTTTCTGTCCCTAGAAAAAATGTTTTTTTTAAGCACACTATAGCACAAGGAGAATTCACTCACTGTCCTTCCCTGTCCCTGGAAACAAGGACTTGCACAGTGAAAGAAACTGACACTCTCCCTACCTAGAGTTTTCTGTCCCTAGAAAAAATGTTTTTTTTAAGCACACTATAGCACAAGGAGAATTCACTCACTGTCCTTCCCTGTACCTGGAAACAAGGACTTGCACAGTGAAAGAAACTGACACTCTCCCTACCTAGAGTTTTCTGTCCCTAGAAAAAATGTTTTTTTTAAGCACACTATAGCACAAGGAGAATTCACTCACTGTCCTTCCCTGTCCCTGGAAACAAGGACTTGCACAGTGAAAGAAACTGACACTCTCCCTACCTAGAGTTTTCTGTCCCTAGAAAAAATGTTTTTTTTAAGCACACTATAGCACAAGGAGAATTCACTCACTGTCCTTCCCTGTCCCTGGAAACAAGGACTTGCACAGTGAAAGAAACTGACACTCTCCCTACCTAGAGTTTTCTGTCCCTAGAAAAAATGTTTTTTTTAAGCACACTATAGCACAAGGAGAATTCACTCACTGTCCTTCCCTGTCCCTGGAAACAAGGACTTGCACAGTGAAAGAAACTGACACTCTCCCTACCTAGAGTTTTCTGTCCCTAGAAAAAATGTTTTTTTTAAGCACACTATAGCACAAGGAGAATTCACTCACTGTCCTTCCCTGTCCCTGGAAACAAGGACTTGCACAGTGAAAGAAACTGACACTCTCCCTACCTAGAGTTTTCTGTCCCTAGAAAAAATGTTTTTTTTAAGCACACTATAGCACAAGGAGAATTCACTCACTGTCCTTCCCTGTCCCTGGAAACAAGGACTTGCACAGTGAAAGAAACTGACACTCTCCCTACCTAGAGTTTTCTGTCCCTAGAAAAAATGTTTTTTTTAAGCACACTATAGCACAAGGAGAATTCACTCACTGTCCTTCCCTGTCCCTGGAAACAAGGACTTGCACAGTGAAAGAAACTGACACTCTCCCTACCTAGAGTTTTCTGTCCCTAGAAAAAATGTTTTTTTTAAGCACACTATAGCACAAGGAGAATTCACTCACTGTCCTTCCCTGTCCCTGGAAACAAGGACTTGCACAGTGAAAGAAACTGACACTCTCCCTACCTAGAGTTTTCTGTCCCTAGAAAAAATGTTTTTTTTAAGCACACTATAGCACAAGGAGAATTCACTCACTGTCCTTCCCTGTCCCTGGAAACAAGGACTTGCACAGTGAAAGAAACTGACACTCTCCCTACCTAGAGTTTTCTGTCCCTAGAAAAAATGTTTTTTTTAAGCACACTATAGCACAAGGAGAATTCACTCACTGTCCTTCCCTGTCCTTGGAAACAAGGACTTGCACAGTGAAAGAAACTGACACTCTCCCTACCTAGAGTTTTCTGTCCCTAGAAAAAATGTTTTTTTTAAGCACACTATAGCACAAGGAGAATTCACTCACTGTCCTTCCCTGTCCCTGGAAACAAGGACTTGCACAGTGAAAGAAACTGACACTCTCCCTACCTAGAGTTTTCTGTCCCTAGAAAAAAATGTTTTTTTTAAGCACACTATAGCACAAGGAGAATTCACTCACTGTCCTTCCCTGTCCCTGGAAACAAGGACTTGCACAGTGAAAGAAACTGACACTCTCCCTACCTAGAGTTTTCTGTCCCTAGAAAAAAAGTTTTTTTTAAGCACACTATAGCACAAGGAGAATTCACTCACTGTCCTTCCCTGTCCCTGGAAACAAGGACTTGCACAGTGAAAGAAACTGACACTCTCCCTACCTAGAGTTTTCTGTCCCTAGAAAAAATGTTTTTTTTTAAGCACACTATAGCACAAGGAGAATTCACTCACTGTCCTTCCCTGTCCCTGGAAACAAGGACTTGCACAGTGAAAGAAACTGACACTCTCCCTACCTAGAGTTTTCTGTCCCTAGAAAAAATGTTTTTTTTAAGCACACTATAGCACAAGCACAAAACACACTGACACTCTCCCTACCTATCCTTCTCTTTCCCTAAACTAAAGGAATCCAGGTTAAGCAAGAAAGAAATAAAAGTCACTGTCCCTGCCTATGCTGCTCTTTCCCTGCTCCGGAACACACTACACTAGGCCGCCGTGCTGGCGGCCTTTTATAGTGTGGGGCGTGTACTAAACACCCTCAGCAATAATTGGCCACAGGCATCCTGCCTGTGGCCAATCATTGCTCTCCTCGCTGCCGGCGCTGTGATTGGCCAAGCATGCGGGGTCACAGTGCATGCTTGGCCAATCACAGCGCCTGGATGACACTGCGATGGCGTAGTGCATTGTGGGCCATTCGCGTCACTCGAATTTGGCGCGAACGGCCCAAATCGTTCGATCTTCGTCGAACGATCGAACAGCCGATGTTCGAGTCGAACGTATGTTCGACTCGAACACGAAGCTCATCCCTAATATATATATATATATATATATATATATCGCTAGAAGGTGGAGGGGGTGGCAACCATGGGTAGAGGGGGCAGTGCTCGGCCGCCCCTAATGGACGGGCCACCACTGTTAGGCACTCCTGATCCCTGCACTCTGTATGTTACTTACCCCTAACTTCTACTCTCCATGCATTAATTACTCTTGACTTCTGAACTCTGTGCATTGCACACAGGGCTGCCATCAGGGGGGTACAGGCAGTACACCTGTAAGGGCCCCAGATGGCAACCCCCCCTTTTATTTTATTTTTATAATATTTTATTTTTTACATTTTTGTTTTTATAATTATTTTTTATTTTTTTTGTAAGGGGTCCAGAGGCCCGGAGGTCCCCAGGGCCCCGGATGGCAACCCCCCCTTTTTTTTTGTTCGTCAGCACCCAAAGCCCCCCGACCTCAACAATTTGCGGCGGCAGTACCCCCGCTTCTCAATTTGCGGCGGCAGCCACCCCCCCCCCCCGGGGCTTCTCTGCTCCAGGGGGCCCATGCCTGAAGCTGTGTAAGGGGCCCCAAAATTCCTGATGGCAGCCCTGATTGCACAATCCTGACTTCTGTACACACTGTACACACACCTGACCTCTGCGCATATACTCTAATTAGTGTGATCATCCTTGTCAGAGAGACCCGACAACCAACATAATAAAATATTTCTCCAAGATAATTCTGTGGAAAAGGTTTTTAAATATATCAGACAAGGTGCCCAGAGAGCTGGCCCATTAAATCGCTAAGAATTGGATATGACTGTATGAATCTAAACACCAAGTATGTGTCCAAAATTATTTATTTTTTCTAATGATATGAAAAGTGGTTGTAGGTTTTGAAAACCGTCAATACATTTGCTGTAAAAAAAAAAAAAAAAAAAAGGAAAAAAATCAATTGGCAAAGGGCAAGGAAGGAAAATCTAGAGACCTGTAAAAATCAAACCTCCACTTTATGATCATCAGATAGCGGAACAATGTATAATTTATATTCTGGAGTAACGTCTAATAGTTTATATGACCATTCATTAAAGGGCACCTCCAGGAATCTGCAACCCTGAGCTTTCAATTGACCTTACTTCCAGTGCTTTATAATCCGGTGCAATCAAACCTTTACGCGGCATCTCACATGTAAGGCTTTCTAAAGCTTCTGTTCTGTTTATCTTTGACTTTAACAATTCAAATGAATATCACTACTTTAAAGGGTAAGTTCACCTTTTCACAAAGAATTTGCTGCTACAAATATTCTTATGCCCTGTACACACGATCGTTTTTTCCGATGAAAACAGTCTGATGGACTGTTTTCATTGGAAAAAACGATCGTGTGTGGGCCCCATTGGACTTTTTTCCATCGGTGAAAAAAAATAGAACATGTTTTAAATTGAAAAAAAAAAAACAATAGGAAATTCCGATCGTCTGTGTGGAACTCCAACGGAGAAAAAAAACACGCATGCTCAGAATCAAGTCGACGCATGCTCAGAAGCATTGAACTTCATTTTTTTCGGCTCGTCTGAGTGTTTTACGTCACCGCGTTTTGGACGGTCGGAATTTTGTCTGATGGTGCGTATGCAAGACTGATAGAAGTCAGCTTCATCGGAATTCTGACAGGAAATTCCAATCGGAAATCCGATCGGGTTTACAGGGCATTAGAAAAACACAGTATATGTACAGCTACATAATTCTCAGATGTGTATAGGTTTAAGCCCTGTACACACGGCCGGGAATGCCGTCAGGAAAAAAACGTTGGTTTTCCTGGCGGGATTCCTGGCAAGCTTTTCTTGCTCGCCGAGTGTACACACGGCACATTCAAAAGAACCGCCATTCTTTTGAATGGCAAGAACGCGGTGACGTCATCGACTACAATGAGCATTCGCTCGTCACATTTGATGCCGTCGCCGCCATCTTGCTTCACACTACAGTACCCTTGTAAGCTACCGCGCATGCGACGAAGTCTCATCGAGCATGCGCGGGTTTACCTGGAGACAGGGAAACAGGCCGACGAGAATCCAGACGAGAAAATAGAGAGCAGGTTCTCTATTTTTCTCGTCGAGATTCCCGGCAGTTTTCCCAACGAGAAATCATACACACGACCGGTTTTCTCGGCTAAAAGCTCTCCCAGCAGTTTTCTTGCCGAGAAAACCGGCCGTGTGTACGAGGCTTTATAATTTTTTCTTTTAAAGTGGAGTTCCGGACAAATTTTTTATTTATCCCAGCATTATTAATTATTATTAAAAAATAAAGTATACAAGGTTCGTTTTGGATGCTGTTAAAATATAAATTTCGGGGCGAATGCGCGGCGCGATGCTGGACGGACGTTGCTGAGCTGAGCTCCGTCTGACCAGGCCTGCCAGGCAGGATTCCCAGGGCCATCCGCGCATTAAACCAATCTAAAATCATCTCAACACCCCTGTGAGACATCCGGGTACATGCCATCAAGAAAAAAAGAACGAACAACTCGCTCTCAAGGCTCGCTGACCAACTTTCTTCTGGGGATTGAGCGCTCCTGTACTACAAGGAGGATGACCCAAAATGGCGCCGGCACACACGCGGCTCCCAGCAGCTTCATGCAGGCTCAGTCAACAATCGCCTCAAACAGTGAGTACAATCTCCCCCTGACTAAGGCTGATCTTGATGCCAGCCTCACAGCCATATATGAAAAGCTGGCAGGGAAGCTGGAGTCTGAACTGTCTAAATCTACCAGCGCCCTATCACAGGAGATAGCCAGCATAGGGAGCAGAACTGATATTTTGGAGGCCAAGCACGATGAGCTCTCCCTGGCCCACAATGATCTCAGAAAAGATTATGAATCACTTGCAGACAGCTTCTCCATTATGCAAGCTCACATAGAAGATTTAGATAACAGGAACAGGAGACATAATATAAGACTGTGTGGCGTCCCTGAAACAATCACTGATTTAAACCAAACCATCACTAAACTCTTTCATAACCTTGTCCCAGACAAGCCCCTATCTGCCTTTGCGTGTGACAGATTACACAGAGCTTTGAGGCCCAAACCAACTCCTGATAAACCACCTCGGGACATAATCATGTGTATGAAGGATTTTGTCACCAAGGAAGACATCATGAGAGCCTCTAGAAACTCTCAAAACATAGAACTTGATGGAATTAGGATCCAGATCTACCCAGACATCTCCCCTGCGACTCTGGATAGACGCCGGAGGATGAAAGAGGTCACCAGTATCTTACAATCTGCCAGATTTAAATACAGATGGGGATTCCCCTTTAAGTTGTCAGTTATGCACAACGGCACAATGTATTCTGTATACAACATCATTGAAGGGAAAGATCTGCTGGTCAAAATGGGCCTTTTGGACCAGGCCCCCCAACGCCGATTTCCCCCTACTCCTAGATCATCACCCATCTGGTCCACCCCTAGACGCACACAAAGAGATCAAGGAGTCCTTAATGATCAGAGGAGATGGAACCCACCCTCCCCAAATCATCCGGCATGATTCTGCTGGTTCATTTTCTATAAACTGACCACACTAATCGTCTAAGTCTCCAAATGTTGCTTAATCTCTGCATTTAATTTTCTTTTTTTATCATAGCAAATGGTCATCCTTCTGATACAAGGTACATTCATTGTATTTTCATTTACCTCCTCCCTCGCCTATTACTCTCAGACTTCATCTCTGAACCCCTCCTATTTTAGACCCTCAACATAAATCCCTATTCACAAATGAACCAGTACACTTTTGATCTAGTTGGGAGATTTCAAGATGGGTTTGAAAACTATTAGTGGGAAGACCCAACCCTCTCCAGATTATACGGCATGACCATACCCTATGAACTGACCACACTAGCCCTTCACAATTTCATCTTTGTTTACCTGGTGATTTTTTTCGAGGGCTGTTTTGCATTTACCCTTCTAAAGGACCCAACACTTCTTGGACTCTCTCATTATCTACTCTCTTGATAGGTTTGTACTCCTTGCGGGGCGAATGGCCCCAGATATCACGGTCCGTTTGTAAGTCTCATTCTACAGATGATCAAGGCCGAAAACAGACTTTCATGTTATACGTAAGACTTCTCTTCCACCCCCTTTTATTGGGTTCTTTCATATGGCACCATTACCCCTTGATCCTTCATGTATTGTACCTTACTATGCAGTTTTCAATTATCACCATGTACCTTCAACTGTTATGTTCTTATATGTTCAATTGCCTGGCGTGTCCGCCGTCGTTGGATTGTTCCCCACTCTGCCCACGCGGTTTGCCCCTCATCCCTTTGAGATGGCGTGGACGACCTCGTTGGCAGATTTAGGACTGTTTTGTCCTCAATATACTGTTATTGGTTCAGGGGACTCTTTGTCCCTTGACCCCCTGTTTTTTCTTGTTAATTTTTTAGTTATTTTTGCCCTTTTGGCCTCAAAAAAGTTTAAAAATGCTTATGGAAGACCACAGATGACTTTTATATGTAGTTTCGCTAGGACGATTACATTATTAGTCACCATAAACTACATAAAGACACATATACTTCTACACACCACCAAAATACATACCTGGCACTATACAACTTCTCTACACATTGCACCAGTTATAATTTTGTTTGGATATCTCGGGTGCCCTTGTTCATCAATGGTACCCGAGCTGTTCTCTCACATCACCTTTATCTCACCTAGCAGGACCTTCCCCCTCCTACAAAAATGGGTATCAGAATAATTTCCCACAACGTTCAGGGTTTCAACTCTCCAAATAAACGTAAGAAAGCATTTAAACATTACAAAAGACTTGGCGCTGACATTATTTTATTACAAGAAACACACTTCGCCCAAACCAACCACCCACAATATTTTGATAAATCATTCAATCAATTCCATTATACCACCTTTACAAATAAAACCAGAGGGGTCGCCATCTTTGTCAAAAACTCAACTATTTTTGAAATCCAGAATATTTACAAAGACAAGGATAGCCGCTTCATTATACTTAAAGGTACTATAAATAGACGATCCATCACAATAGCATCAATATACGCCCCTAACGATTCACATTCAACCTTTTTTAATAATTTTTTTTCTATATTAGATCAATACACATCGCCCCACATGATTGTGGGAGGTGATTTCAATCTAGCCGCCCACCCCTCATTGGACAGGAGTAACACAACCCCCTCCTCTAAAGCCTTCTCCAAAACTATTAATCAATCTCTAAACAAATGCCAACTGATTGACACATGGAGATCTCACAATATAGGGGTCAAAGCATTCACACACTATTCTCATCCTCACGACTGTTATGCACGCCTTGACTATATCTTTAGTACCCCAATACTCTTGGCAAACTCCTCCTCAGCTCAAATCCACCCTTGCCCTTGGTCAGACCATGACATGGTTGCCTTTGAGACTTCGCACATAGGAATGGCCCCAACTACCTTTAACTGGCGCCTAAATGATTCATTACTCACAGACCCCGTCACATTCCAACAAATTCATTCCCACATAGACAATTTCTTTAAAGAAAATATAACAAATGAGACACCTCCAACATCCATATGGGTCGCTCACAAGGCTGTTCTTAGATGTCACCTCATTAACATTGCTGTGGCAAAGAACAAAGCTAGAATTGCAGACATCAAATGTCTTACTAAAGAATTAAACGATTTATATAATAAATTGAGTCACTCAGTTAACTAACCTAATCCAGTCCAAACGCCAAGCATTGAACACACTTTTATCCGGCGACACAGAAAAATCTTTACGCTTTTCAAAAGCCAAATTCTTACTATTCAGCAATACTGCCTCAGCGATGTTTGCTAAAAAACTCAAACAAGACTCTAATCCTACACACGTCTACAAACTACGAAACCAAAATGGCAGCCTTACGACACACCCCCAGGATGTACTCCAGATCTTCACAAACTTCTATAAAAACTTACTCTCAGGCCCCCAAACAACTCCTAATCCCTCCTCTTTAATGTGGCTGGATAACCTCTCAATCCCTAAACTTAGTGATCAGCAGACCTCTTCCCTTAACATACCCTGCACATATGACGAAATTCTAAGCATAATTAAATCTCTTAAAACATCCACAACCCCAGGTCCGGACGGTTTTTCGTCTTCTTACTATAAAAAATTTGCCTCTCTATTAGTACCTAATCTCACTAGACTGTTTAATCACATCTTAAATGGAGGTCAATTCCCGGACGAGATGTTGTTGGCTAACCTCTCCCTAATTCCAAAGCCCCATAAAGATCACTCCCTTGCACAGAATTATCGTCCTATTTCTGTCCTCAATAATGATATTAAGCTTTTTGGCAAAGTGCTAGCCAACAGACTTGCTTCTGTAGTTACTTCCTTAGTACATATTGACCAATCGGGCTTTATCCCAGGACGTCAAATCACAGACAATATTAGATTGGTTTCCAACGTTATCCAAGATGCTAACCTTCACTCCCGCCCAATCTGTCTACTAAGCCTTGATATACACAAGGCCTTCGACAGTGTTAGCTGGTCATACCTGAATCCCCTCCTTCCCAAATTCGGCGTCTCAGAAAAATTTATACATGGCTTTAATGCCCTCTACCACTCTCCACAGACTAGAATCAAAATTCCAGGTATTAACTTTGAATTTTTCCCCCTAAGCAGAGGCACTAGACAGGGCTGTCCACTATCCCCCCTTCTGTTTGCCCTCGCGATAGAGCCCCTCGCCATTGCCATTAGGCAAAATGCTAACATTAAAGGATACCAGAAAAACGCCTCACAATTTAAAATAAGCCTATACGCTGACGACGCCCTATTATTATTGACGGACCCAATCACCTCCATTCCCAACCTATATTCTGAACTCAACTCCTTCCACGCAATCTCAGGCCTATACATTAACACCAACAAAAGCTCTGCTCTACCTATAAATTATCCCCCAAACTTGCTGATCACCTTACAAAACAATTTTAGCTTTATCTGGCCTCCCAGCTCAATCAAATATTTGGGTGTCTATATTACCCCAATCCACTTATCTCTCTATAAGGCTAATTATATTCCCCTATTCTCCCACATAAGCTCATTACTTAAATCATGGTCCAACCATCACATCTCCTTTTTAGGCAGAATTTGTGCTTTCAAAATGTCTATCCTTCCCAAACTCCTCTATTACTTCAGAGCTCTCCCCATTAACATACCCAAATCCAGAATAATGGCCCTCCAAAGAGAAATCAATAAATTTATTTGGGACAATAAAAAACCCAGATGTAGTTATGCGCTTATGCACGTCCCACAAAACAAAGGCGGTTTGGGCCTCCCAAACCTATGGCACTACTATTTAGCAGCCAGACTTTCACACATGGCCCAATGGCATTTCCCCACTGCACACATCCCATGGCTGACTTTTGAATCATCATCCATATTCCCTTTGTCACTAGGAGGCATCCTATGGTCTTCTATAACATCATACCGCTCTCTTCTTAAAAAAAACATGATAGTTGCCCATTCTTTACAACTTTGGAATAAAATCAAAGACTATTATGTCTTGTCCTCTCACACCCCTCCTTTAGCTAACTTCCTTGGTGACCCCAGATTTATCCCCGCGTTCCCTAACTACAACCTTTTCCAACATTGGATTCAACTCAAACTAACCACCCTTAAATCGTTAGTGATTGATCTAAAATTCCCACCTTTCACATCCCTTCAATCCCGTCACAAACTCCCTGACTCAGAACTTCCCCAATACCATCTAATTCAAAACTTTTTTGCCACCTACTTCTCACTTTCCATTGACACCCCAGGGACCAGGTTTGAACGTATCTGCACATCCTCTTGTAGAGATAAAGGTATCATCTCTCAAATATACAATTATTTAAATAACTTACATCAACCAGAAAAAACAAGCTCTATGACTCGTTGGGAGTCTGACCTAAACTGCACCCTCCCTATAGAAACCTGGTTAAAGAGGATTGACAACCTCCGCAAGAGCAATCGCGCAGCAGCCTTTAGGGAATCTCCCCTTAAATTGTTTATTAGATGGTATATGACCCCTGCCAAGATCCACTCCTTCTATCCCTCAGTCTCTCATACCTGCTTTAGAGGTTGCCCCGAAGAGGGAAACTATCTCCACATCTTTTGGAGCTGCAAACTCCTAGAACCAATATGGCAAGCAGTAATAAATATACTAGAACCCTCGCTCAAAAAAAAGATCTCCCTCTCCCCACAAATCTGCATTCTTTATGCAGAGATTTCAGATATCCCCTCACCATGTAACAGACTACTACATTCACTCATAAGCTCCGTCCAATGGATGATCGCCCTAAACTGGAAATCACATAACCTACCCTGGTCCCAGGTCTTAACCAGAATGGAGGCTCTCAGACTATCTGAGAGGATCCACCACACTCTCTTTGACAGTATGCACACTTTTAATGGGAAATGGACATTTTGGTCTCCAACTTAATAAGAAAAACCACATATTTGCCGAATTTCACCACCCACTCCTATTTGATAGTACAGTCTCACACTGCTTAAACCTATTACTGAGATTGCCCCTATACCATGTATATTCACAACACTCTTTTTGTATACCCAACCATTACCTTTTCCTTTTTACTGGTACTGACTACCTATTATTTTAACCTTTATTGCCATACTCATGAATACACCCTGTAGATTCTAGCATTACTGTATGTTATACATTGCTTTTCACTGAAGTATGTACATTTTTACTTGTCTTCCAAATAAAAAAATTTGTAAACAAAAAAATATATATAAATTTCACACTCACCATTGTGTCCCTCCTGTTGTGGCCGTTGCCATCATGATTGTGGGCATCTGAAGCCCAATCGATAATTCTTCCTGGATAAGCTTTGGAGAGGTGCATGCTGGGTAACCAGCATGCACCTCTCGATCTCACGCATGTGCAATTCACCGGCGTCCATAGCGCTGATTGTTTGTAAAGTTGCCATAACAACGGGCGGCGACGGAGGAAGGTCCCGCCCGTTGTTATGGCAACATAGATAAACACATCTCGGCGCTGTGATCCACCCTAAATCGCGTCATTTCTTGTCAGGAAATAACACGATTTTTGATCACAGTACTGAGGGAGGAAGTGACCTAGGACCAGGAAGTGGCAGATTAGGAGGACTACATAGCAACAGGGCGATTCTGGTAAGTAACATTTTTTTTTTCCCCCAAATGTTTTTTTATAGGTTTCCAGGAGTCTGATAATGCAAAAATTTCAGGGTGGAACTCCGCTTTAAGTTCTTCACTGTGTATTATGTCTAATTAGTGTGTAGCCCCGTGGTCCTGCGAGATATGACATTTCCTTCTACCGTATGTCCTCACGTGTAGTAGAATGACAATAAAGCTTGACTTGACTTGAACTCCAATCCTGGCCACCCCCCCCCCCCAACCCAGCATAGCATAGCAGCCATGATGACCCATACTGCCGGTGTGGTAGTAAGTATACATCATAATGCTTGCAATGACAAGCACTCATTGGTCAGCCTGACCGTGATCACTCAGACCGTAATATACGGACCACTATATTGGCAGCACAAGACATCACAGATGCTATGTGTAGCAGGGTCTGGAGGGGTGGCCAGGATACTTGGGAGTTAGTTCACTTTTAATTTTTTTATAACTTACCCTTTAAATATGCAAAAAAACTCCATCTTCCCCCCTTACAAGATAAAAATGTGGAAACATTGTCCAATGCAAATAAACCAAACCACCCCTCTTCAATTTTGTCATGTTTTCATAGTTACATAGTCTATAGACGAGGTTGAAAAAAGACACAAGTCCATCAAGTCCAACCTATGTGTGTGATTATATGTCAGTATTACATTGTATATCCCTGTATGTTGTGGTTGTTCAGGTGCTTATCTAATAGTTTTTTTTAATTATCGATGCCCCCCGCTAAGACCACCGCCTGTGGAAGGAAATTCCACATCCTTGCCGCTCTAATGCCCCGTACACACGGTCTGATTTTCCGCCAGCAAAAGTCCGATGTGAGCTTTTGGTCGGATATTCCGACCGTGTGTATGCTCCATCGGACTTTTGCTGGCGGAATTTCCGGCAGCAAAATATTGAGAGCAGGTTCTCAATTTTTCCGTCTGAAAAAATTCCGATCGGACTCATGCTCGGAAGCAATTAGGCGCATGCTTGGAAGCATTGAACTTCATTGTCTCGGCTCGTCGTAGTGTTGTTCGTCACCGCGTTCTTGACGGTCGAAAGTTCAGAGAACTTTTGTGTGACCGTGTGTATGCAAGTCAAGCTTGAGCGGAATTCCATCGGGAAAACCATCCAAGGTTTTTCCGATGGAAAATCCGACCGTGTGTACGCGGCATTACAGTAAAGAACCCTCTACGCAGTTTAAGGTTAAAACACTTTTCTTCTCATTTTAGTGAAGTCCCTTTCGCGGAAAAGTTTTATCCCTATTGTGGGGTCACCAGTACGGTATTTGTAAATTGAAATCTTATCCCCTCTCAAGCGTCTCTTCTCCAGAGAGAATAAGTTCAGTGCTCGCAGCCTTTCTTCATAACTAATATCCTCTCACCCTTTATTAGCTTTGTTGCCCTTCTTTGTACTCTCTCCATTTCCAGCACATCATTCCTGAGGACTGGTGCCCAGAACTGGACAGCATATCCAGGTGCGGCTGGACCAGAGTCTTGTAGAGCAGGAGAATTATAATTTTATTCCCCTTTTTAATGCATGCCAATATTCAGTTTGCTTTGCTTGCAGCAACTTGGCATTACATGCCATTGCTAAACCTATCATCTACTAGGACCCCAAGGTCCTTTTCCATCTTAGATTCCCCCAGAGGTTCTCCCCCCAGTGAGTAGATTGCATTCATATTTTTGCCACCCAAATGCATTATTTTACATTTTTCTACATTGAACCTAATCTTGTGTTTGGGAATGCTGGAGATCTTTTTTATGTATTTTTAGTAGTGATATGAATTAATAAAGTTTATAAAGTTATTTTTGATTATAATATTATTATTATTATTATATAGGTTAGTTGCCAACATTTTGAATGCAACCCTTTTTTTCCTGTATAGTAAAAATTGAACTGGCCAACTTGGAATCCCAGGTTTTAAAACCAATATTATAAGAGCATTCAAGTAATATTAAATCCTTGTTGTGATATTGTTCTTAGCTTTATGCTCCACCTAACTCATAGATAATAAACAGTTATTCTCTTTTCTTTTTTTTTTTCAACTGGTAAATGTAATATCCTACTGTAGCGGGTATTTAAATTTAGGGGGGCGCATCTGCGTGGTAGTATGACCCGGATGCACTGATTGTTAGGGAATTTGGGACCATTCTCGTTCGTGGAGGATCCCAGTGGTGTGCAGTTCCCTGCGGCCTGTGGGTGGCGCTGTCGCCCTGGGCCGGGGTTGAACCATCACTGTAGTGCTGTGCCCTTTTTGTCCTGTTTCGGCAGCGGTGCGGGTCGGGAGAGGAGATAAAGGGGACAGACGCCCTCAACACGAGGTTCAGTCGTCGGAGGTGAGAGCCGCGCCCAGGCACCTTCAGCCTCGGTGCTGGCGTTCCGGAGTTCCGGGCTCAGGTGCCCTTGACCTGGCCGGAGCAGGAGATGGAGTCCATCCCAGGCACCTTCAGCCTGGGGTGAGGTACTACTGAGGAGGCCCGGGGCCCAGCACCTTCAACTGGGTTCCGCAAGGGTGGAAGAGTCCGAGGGGCCCTAAGGTGTTGGGCGCCCGAATCTGAGACCTGAGATGAGGAGGCCAGGGAGCGTAACCCCTCCGAACAGTCCGGTGCAGCATTGCTGGTGACGGCGGGGCCTCTGGTAACTCTCTTGGAAGGATGTCTTCCCTCTGACAGGGGCTGTACTTAGCGAAGGTAATTCTGTTTCTGTTCTACACGGTCGGTGGCAGCGGCTGTGCGCCATAATCGTTGGCGACACCACAATGGTTAATTCTATTTAAGGATTGTGCCTTGACCTACTCCCCACTTATACTGAACTGTTCTTTGGGTCACAACCTGTCTGCTGTTAAAGGACGATTTATTACTGTCAGAGAATAAATAAGAGTTGGACCTTTTCAGTGGTGTGGAACTTCAGTTGCTGGGAGCAAAGGAAGGCATTGATGGTGTAGCCTTCCCAGGGGGGCATCACCAGGGCCTCAAGAAGACCAGGAAGTGGGGTAAGTTTATTTTACCTGCATAATGTTTATTTATTTGGAAGTTTGCATGTTAAAAACTAGGTATGAAGGGTAGGGCCCCAAAAAGGAGCCAACAGTGTGTTCAGAAGTGGAGCCCATGTGGAAAAAAAGTAAATACAAATAGTATCTTCATAAAAAGTGGTATTTATTGATCATAAAAGCAGATAAGAAACCCCATGAACAGGTTCAATGGCTCTTTGGTGGCCACATCACCTGGACATAGTTTTACGGGAGTAGCTTACATTCCTCCACCAGTCATTGGACTTAAGCTCCTTACACACGGTCGGACTTTTTGCCAACAAACTTCATTTTGAGCAAGTTTGACCGTGTGTATGCTCCATCGGACAAACTTTTTGGGTTTTCATTGACAAAAGTTCGGTCTGCAAACGGACAAACTTTTGGCCAACAAAAGTCGGATGGAGCAAAGTCCGACCGTGTGTACAGAAAACCATCGGACTTTTGTCCGATGGACAAAACAAATAATGTTAAAATCAACCAACAATAGCAGAAGTTGACCAAAGGGTGGCGGTAAAGAGCAGAAAAACCACGTAAAGTTGGAAAAAGTTTTGGTGTGTATGCTATGGGTGTGCCCGGCCAACTCCATTCGGACAAAAATCCACGGAAAAGTCCGATGGAAGTCCGACCGTGTGTACGGGGCTTTAGAGAGATACGAAATGTTGATGGTGTTTTTTTTTATCTGCTTTCACAATCAATAAATACCTATTTTTATAAAGATTCAGTTTGGATTTCTTTCTTTCCGCATGGGCACTTCTTCTGACCACACTTTTGGCTCCTTTTTGGACCCCTACCCTTCATATACAGTTTTTACCATGCAAATTCCAAATGTTATCCACAAAATTAATCTCATAACTGTACATGCCAAGATACATCCAGTACCAAACAGGTAAACTTGTCCCATATCTCTGGGGTCATTAAAAAACCACGTGCTGACAGCGTTATAGCAGTTTCACTGCCATAGGGATGCAGCTGTGTGCCGGATCACGTATATATATATATATATATATATATATATATATATATGTGTGATCTGGCTCTTCCAGGTAGCGGGCGCGAATGCGCGCTGTAGGCAGCTTCCACTGTGATTATACACACTCAATGTCCATCGGCACCTGACGATCATCCTGCAGAGACACAGAACGGCGGTCTGCCTATGTAAACAAGGCAGATCGCCGTTCTGACAAGAGGGAAGGCATGGATCCTGTGTCTCTGCAAAGCAGGGACTAGGATCCATGTCTTCCCCTAGTAAAAGCACCTCCCACACTGTAGTAAAACACTGGCTAGGCACACATGATCGCCCCTGATGTTAACCTGTTCCCAGCCAGTGTCATTAGTACAGTGACAGTGCATATTTTTAGCACTGATTACTGTACTAGCGTCACTGGTCCCCAAAAAGTGTCAGTTAGTGTCCGAATGTCCGCCTCATTATTGCAGTCCAGCTATAAGTTGCTGATTGTCACCATTACTAGTAAAAAATAAATAAAAATTATTAAAAATATCCCATAGTTTGTAGAAGCTACTGTATAACTTTTGCGCAAACCAATCAATACACGCTTATTGGGATTTGTTTTTTACCAAAAATATGTAGCACAATACATATTGGCCTAAGTTAATGAAGACATTTTTTTATTGGATATGTTTTATAGCAGAAAGTAAAAAATTATTTCTTTATTTTTTCAAAATTGTCGCTCTTTTTGTTCATAGCACAAAAAATAAAAAACGCAGAGGTGATCAAATACCACCAAAAGAAAGCTCCATTTGTGGGAAAAAAAGGACATAAAGTTTTATTTGGGTACAGCGTTGCACGACTGCGCAGTTGTCAGTTAAGGTAACGCAGTGGCGGATCCCAAAAAATGGCCTGGTCATGAAGGGGGATAAATCTTCCAGCGCTGAAGTGGTTAAATAGATTGCCTGGGCAAAATATAAAATCACTAAAAACAAGGCATTTTTTCCTTTTTTTCTTACTGATGTAAATGCAGACCATTGTTTTCTATGTGTCTGTACACACAGCGCGTAAACATGTGCTACGTATAGATCAGTAAAAAAGTCAGTCAGTATTTTTATTTTTGTGCATTTGCACACATATGCCAAACTCAATTAAAATAAAGCTAGAGGAATATTTAAAGTGTAACTCCACTTTTGTCGAGAAAAAAACATTCCCCTCTGGGTGATCTATGTACATTACAAGGATTATAACAACCTTTGTTGCAGATTCCTACCTTTTGTTATTCTGAAGAATTCCCGGTGTGTTTGTCTGTGCCATTGTTCAGAGTGGGTCTAATGGGAGTGGTTTCTTAATTAACTGTCCGGTGTGCAGATGCAGAGCACCAATGAGGAAATCTGATGGGCCTGCATTCCTTTAGATGTGTTCCTATTGAAAGTATCTCTCCAAAAATGACATTTTAGTTGCAGGGGATGCCTGAAATCTGACTTGTATCTTACACAGACTTCTGGGAAAATTGGTGAGCCAATCACACAAGCAGGAAATGATGTTTCTGGGGAGTGGTCAGTACACATTCTGTGTACAGAACACCTCCATGTAGCCATATTGCAATGTATTCTCAGAAAATTACAGAGCTGCAGATTGAAAAGGAAAGGTAATTTTTAAGAACGTTCAATTACAATAGGATTAGTGTCGCAATTATATGCGCTGTATTATTTTTTCTTTATTTGCTATTACCCTTTAACCGCTTTAAGACCAGCCGCTGTCGCTTGACGGCGGCACAATGGCTCTCCTGCGCGAATTGCTGTAGCTGTACGGTGGCTCACGAAAGCTCAGTTGCGGGTAGGAGCGTGCCCGCGGGTCGGGAGGATTTGATGTCTTCCGGCGGCCTGCGATTCACTTGTACACAGGCAGAACAGGGAAATGCATGTAAACAAGGCATTTCCTCATTCTGTCAGGTAACATGACATGGATCTTCTGTTCCCAGTGGTCGGGAACAGTGATCTCAGTCATGTCCCAGTAAACCCATCACCCCCACAGTTAGAAACACTCATAGGGAACACACTTAACCCCTTGATCGCCCCCTAGTGTTAATCCCTTCCCTGCCAGTGACATTTATACAGTAATCAGTGGCTATTTTTAGCTCTGATCGCTGTATAAATGTCAATGGTCCCAAAAAAGTGTCAAAAGTGTCCGATCTGTCCGCCACAATGTCGCAGTCCCCGAAATCGCAGATCACCGCCATTACTAGTTAAAAAAAATAATAATAATAAAAATGATATAAATGAATTCCCTATTTTGTAGATGCTATAATTTTTGTGCAAACCAATCAATATACGCTTATTGCGATTTTTTTCCCCCAAAAACATGTAGAAGAATATACATCGGCTAAGGCTAGGTTCACACTACTGCGACTTCAAAATTGCTCGATTTTACCGTGATTTCGCAGCCGCGATTTCAGGGAATGCCTGTCTATAGAGCTGAATTCGCATCGCACCCGGATCAAACTCGCACAGGACCCTTTTTGCACGCAGCTTAGATTCGCACCGCACTGATGTGAACGGCACTAATGGAAAACAATGTTATTTTAATGACTTGCGAATTTGAGCGATCGCAACGGCTCAAATTCGCAAAAGAATTTGCAGCAGTGTGAACCTAGCCTTAAACTGATTTTTGGAAATTTATTTAAAAAAAAATAAATGTGCGATATTTACTATAGCAAAAAGTAAAACATTTTTTTTTAAATTGTCGCTCTTTTTTTGTTTATAGCGCAAAAAAATGGAATCGCAGAGATGATCAAATACCACCAAAAGAAAGCTCTATTTGTGGGGAAAAAAAAGGATGTCAATTTTGTTTGGGTACAGCGTCGCACGACCGCTCAATTGTCAGTTAAAACAACGCAGTGCCGAATTGCAAAAAATGAAGTGGTTAAGTGCGTGTATCTGTATGCGCAAATACATGAAAGTGCTATACACATTTTTTTCTGCCACAAATGTTTGATGTTCATGCATGATAACAGTGCGTAAGCCCCCTAAATGTTCTGTAAAGTACGGCAGAACGTCAGAGATACATAAATTAATAAAACATAAAAATAAAAGTACAATCGTGGTATGTAAAGGGTTCTTATTACACATGTGGCATATAATGGGAGGAGAGGGTGGCAGGATTATAGGGGCCAATACTTCACCCTCAGCCTACGTCATCATTTTCCACAAGTGACCCGGCTCGTCTCTCTGCTTAATGCAATATTGATCAGATAAGACTTGAAAAATGAATCCGGGGTAAAAACTTTTATCTATTCAAGAAATGACTCAACTGAAATGAAATCATGAAAACTGTCAGTAAATTAGTACTTTGCTTTCCTTACAAAACAAACCGGGAAATATATTGAATATCTGTACATCTGTTCAAATACTCCTATAAAACAAACACATACAAAAATAACAGAAAAGTTATCAGACCTTACACTGAAAGAGGAATCTAATCACAGACACTTGTATATCTATTTCAGAATCATTACCACTTAACCACTTGCTTACTGGGCACATATACCCCCTTCCTGCCCAGGCGAAATTTCAGCTTTCAGCACTGTCACGCTTTGAATGACAATTGCGCGGTCGTGCGACGTGGCTCCCAAACAAAATTGATGTCCTTTTTTTCCAAATATAGAGCTTTCTTTTGGTGGTATTTGATAATTTCTGCAGTTTTTATTTTTTTGTGCTATAAACAAAAAAAAAATGACAATTTTGAAAAAAAAACACAATATTTTTTACTTCTTGCTATAATAAATATCCCAATCTTTTTTTAAAAAAAAGTTTTTTTTCTCAGTTTAGGCCGATACGTATTCTCCTACATATTTTTGGTAAAAAAATAACGCAATAAGCGTATAGTGATTGGTTTGCGCAAAAGTTATAGCGCCTACAAAATAGGGGATAGAATTATAATTTTTTTTTTTTTAATAGTAATGGCGGCGATCTGCGTTTTTTATTGTGACATTATGGCGGACACATCGGACACATTTTTGGGACCATTCACATTTATACAGCGAACAGTGCTATAAATATGCACTGATTACTGTGTAAATGTGACTGGCAGGGAAGGGGTTAACACTAGGGGGCAAGGAAGGGGTTAAATGTGTTCCCTATTAGTGATTCTTACTGTGGGGGGAGGGGACTGACTTGGGGAGGAGACCGATGGTTGTCCCTATGTACAAGGGACACACCATCGGTCTCCTCTCCCTAGCAGGACGTGGATCTTTGTGTTTACACACAGAGATCCACGTCCCTGGCTCTGTGACAGCCGATCGCTCGTACCTGGCGGACATCGCGGCCGCCAGGAATGCGCATCGGCACCTGCGTGACATGGTGGGCACTAGCATGACCACGTGTCCCGGATTGCCCGGGACAGTCCCGCATTTTGCCGGTCTGTCCCGGGCACATTCATTCCAGAACAATACAGTGTCCCGGAATGAAACTGACACAGCCACCCCCGGGCCAATCTGATGCCCCCAAAAAAGGCCGCCACATCACCGCTTTACTCACTGACAGTACTTGTCCTGGCTCGGAATGCCTGGAGGAGCACAATCCCGCCCCCTGCTTGTGATTGGAGGAATCATAAATCCCGCCTCTTGTGTCCAATCACTGTGCTGTGATTCGTTACAGCAAAAGCTGATTTTTGGGAAGGGAGGGTGTCCCTGAATGGTAGTTTGGAAATGTGGTCACTCTAGCGGGCACAGCATTGCGGAAGTAAACAGGAGGACGTCCATGGACGTCCTCCCGGCAGGAAGGTGCCGCGCTGTAGACGTCTTTTGTTTATAGCGCGGGCGCCAAGTGGTTAAGGACCGAGCCTCTTTCTGACATTTGTTGTTTACAAGTTAAAAACATTTTTTTTGCTAAAAAATTACTTAAAACCCCCAAACACCCTAGAGAATAAAATGGCGGTTGTTGCAATACTTCATGTCCTCACCGTATTTGCGCAGCGGCCTTACAAGTGCACTTTTTTTGGGGAAAAAATACACTTTTTAGAATTAAAAAATAAGACAACAGTAAAGTTAGCCCAATTTTTTTATATATTGTGAAAGACGATGTTACGCTGAGTAAATTGACACCCAACATGTCACGCTTCAAAGTTGCGCCCGCTCCTGGAATGGCGACAAACCCTTAAAAATCTCCATAGGCGACGTTTAAAAAATTCTACAGGTTGCATGCTTTGAGTTACAGAGGAGGTCTAGGGCTAGAATTTTCGCTCTCGCTCTACCGATCGCGGCGATACCTCACGTGTGTGGTTTGAACACCGTTTTCATATGTGGGCGCTGCTCACGTATGCGTTTGCTTCTGCACGCAAGTTCGGCGGGACGGGACACGTTTAAAAATGTATTTATTTTTTTTTCTTATTTATTTTGTCTTTTTTTTTTTTTTTTTTTACACTGTTCTGTTAAAAAAGAAAAATGTGTCACTTTTATTCCTATAACAAGGAATGTAAACATCCCTTGTAATAGAAAAAAAAAGCATGACAGGACCTCTTAAATATGAGATCTGGGTCAAATAGACCTCAGATCTCATATTTACACTAAAATGCAATAATAATAAAAAAAAAATGGTCCTTTAAGAGCTATGGGCGGAAGTGACATTTTGACGCCGCTTCCGCCCTGCTCCTCCTAAGAGAAATTCTTTCCTTCCAGAAGTGTGTGTGTGAAAAGTGAATGTCGTTGCGCAACACTGCCACCTGGTGACAGCGCTGCGGTCATAGCACTTGTCGAATCCTGAGACAAAACTTCTCTGTGCCCTGGCTCTAACTACCCCAAAAGTCCATGATTACTTTGTCGAACGGAAGAAAGGAGAACAAACAACGGAAACAGTCTCCATTCCTCCAAAGAGACGGGTGGGGGCCATCTTCCCCTCACTCGTCTCCATACCCACCCAGCAAGAGGACCCTGATCGCCTCCACCGCTGCCGATGGCTCCGGTAAGCGGCAGAGGGCAACGGAGAACAGCTGGAGGCCCTCTCCTGCCGCTGATAAAAGTGATCTCGCAGCGAATCTGCCGCAGAGACCACTATTATCGGAAACCGGACCGCCGGCTGAAGAAGAGGATACCGAGATTATGACAGCTAGCTGCTGCCATAACAAAGATATCCCTCTTCAAACAGCTGGCGTATATCGGCATTTGGCGGTCTGGAAGTGGTTAAAGGTTAAGTGCTTTTATTTTGCCTTCCCTGGTTCCTCCCTTCCATCCTCATCAACAAGCTAATGACCATTTTAAACAAAACATTTTCTTTTTTATTACATATCATATTCCAGACCCAGTGACATCATCACTGGGTCTCTGTGATTCTTTATGCAATGCAGACAGATCATGGCTGATGGGAGGGGCCAGCAGGGTGCATGGCTTGCTGAAAACATCAAAGCACCCTGTCTTATTCAGGCCATACATTATGCAATTTTCTTTCCTACCACCATGGGTGAAAGGGCCCCAAAAAGAACCTAAAGCATGGTTATCAGAGGTGTTCTTGTGGAAAGAAAGTAAATCTAAACGGTATCTCTATAAAAATAGGTATTTATTGATCGTGAAAGCAGATAAGAAACATCACTAATGTGTTAGATGGCTTTTTGGTGACCACGTCATCAGGATATATGTACCCCTCTTTCCTATAGAAGCTGCTGGAAATGTACCCAGGTTCTTCCCAGGAGCCAGGCACACAATGCCAGCCATACTTTTCCGCAATACGACATCCCGATTGCCTTCCCCCAATTCATACAACACCAATAACAACACTGACAGTCTCTCCTGTTTTTTTTATGTTTCTAATAGCAACCGCTTTGATATCCTTGGGGAAAATCCCGGACGAGCCCCCACATGTAGCGCTTAGGGCCAGTTTACACCACATGCAGTCCAGTGCAGTTTTTTTTTCTGTATGAAAAATGCATGTAGCGTTTCCTGTAGCACCCTGCTAAAAGTTAGGCTAAATGTACTTTTTTTTTTTGCTTCACTGTACTGAATGGAGAAATGATCTGCTTTTTGTCTGGTCAGGGTTTCCTAAGCTGGGTGATTGATTACTCCTGTTTGTTTCTGGAAGAAGCTCACTCAGTTATGAATATTTATCAGACCTTAGCTAATCCCTGGAAGGGGTGTCCAGAAGGTGGCAGAGGAGATGATAAATGTTTGGGGGGCCTGGGCAGAGTGTTCTTTCCTCTGCGGGGAGCGTCCCAGTTCCTCTGAAGAAGGATCTTTTATATCCCTCAGTGAAGAGTGTTGTGTGGAAGTTGGGTGGTAAACAGGAAGTAGGACATTGTGAGTAAGGCCTGCCATAGACAGATCGTATCTCCCTCCCCCCCCCCCCCCCCCGGGAGAATGGCAATGTCTCGGCAGGAGGGATTCTCATCAGTAGTGTCTGCGTTGATGGGGAAATCATGCAAATTTTCACCGTCTATGGCTGGCCTAGGCTCCATTCACATCTGGGTGTTTTGGGATCATGGCCGAATCGCTGCGATTCTGCCCACGATTCTGCCCACAAAACGCACTACAATCTCAAAATGCAGGTTTATGTGCCATTATTTTCAATGGCACCTAAATCGCAGTGCACTAATATGGACTGAGGCTGGAAGAATAGTCTGCAGGAGCCACAGCATTGTACCTAATGTGTAGGCTCCAAAGTAAAAAAAATAAAAAATAAAAAATGCACTTTTTTAAATTAGCCTCTTCAGCTCTGGAAGGTTTACCCCCTTCATGACCAGGCCATTTTTTTTGTGATAATTTGACAATTGCACGGTCATGGGATGCTGTACCCAAATAAAATTGATGTGCTTTATTTCCCACAAATAGAGCTTTCTTTTGGTGGTATTTGATCACCTCTGCGTTTTTTTTTTTTTTTGCGCTATAAACAAAAAAAGAGCGACAATTTTGAAAAAAAAACAAACAATGATTTTTACTTTCTGCTATAAAACAAATCCAATAAAAAAAAAAAAAATCAAATTTCTTCATCACTTTAGGCCAATGTGTACTGTATTCTGCTACATGTTTTGGTAAAAAAAAAAAAAAATCCAATACGAGTATATTGATTGGTTTGCACAAAAGTTATCACGTCTACAAATTATGGTATATATTTATGGATTTTTTAATTTATTTTTTACTAGTAATGTCGATCAGCGATTTTTAGCGGGACGGCAAAATTGCGGCAGACACATCTGACACAATGGGGTTGATTTACTAAAGGCAAATCCACTTGGAAGTGCAGTCGCTGTAGATCTAAGGGGGACATGCAAGTAAAAAATTAAAAAAAACATAATTTTTGCTTGCACATGATTGGATGATAAAATCAGCAGAGCTTCCCCTCATTTCAGATCTGCCCCTCAGATCTACAGCGATTGCACTTCCAAGTGGACTTGCAGTGCAAAGTGGATTTGCCTTTAGTAAATCAACCCCTGACACTTTTTTGGGGACCAGTGATTCCAATACAAGGATCAGTGCTAAAAAAAAATGCACTGTCACTGTACTAATGACACTGGCAGGGAAGGGGTTAACATCAGGGGCGATCAAAGGGTTAAATGTGTTCCCTGGGAGTGCTTGATAACTGTGTGGGGGATGCCCTGACTGAGGGAAGACAGAGAGCCGTGTTCCTGCTTAGCAGCAACACAAGATCTCCATCTTCCCCTTTGATAGAACGATGATCTGCCTTGTTCTGTCTCCCTCGGGAACGATGGGTGGGTCCCGGTTGACATCGGGTCCGCTTGACCCGCTGAATGCCCCCTGCTGTGTCCAATCACAGGAAGAGTGGGTCGCCAGTGGCACGCACGCTCGCGCCCCAGGCCCGGCGATCAAAATCACGTACAGGTAAGTGATTTTGTGCTGAAGGCCCGCCTTGCTGTAGTAAATGTACGTGGGGCGGCCCGGAAGCAATTAATCACTATGGGTGCATACATACAGTGTGTGTGTATATATATATATACAATATATATATTTTTTTTTTGGGGGGGGGTTTGCAGTTTTCGTTTTGTTTTTTGGGGGTTTTTTTTGTCAAAAGGTGGAATTTGCCTTTAAGACAATATATAGAACCCAACACATGACGTTGGAAATAATAGGCTGTGTACAAAGAGAAAGGTATAAATGTTTCTAAATAGCAATAAACAGAAAACGATATCCTATCTTTTTCTAGTTCAGCTAAAAGAATAATTATTGGTATTACTATTATTACTGCAGCTAATAACAATAATATACAATAAAGGCCGGTATTGGTTTCTGCCTGTTCACTTTATTTTGTTGTCTTTACAAAAGACCTGACATGCTGAGCCAAGCGGGTTCAGAAAACGATGTCACATCTATTGCAGAAAAGATATCCTGCGGTAAACCTGGAATTGACCGTAATATGATGGCCAACAGCCGGTGTCATCTACTTTTGGTATAAAAGTACACGCGTTGCCATAGCAACCAGGAAAGACTTAGTCTTTTTTTTTAGTGCGGGTTACAAACATGGATCCAACAGCTGACTGGTTGGCCTGGTTTTTAAAGTGAACCTGGGATCACATTTACAGTCATAGCTGAAATTGTTGGCACCCCAGAAATTTTTCCAGAAAATCAAGTATTTCTCACAGAAAAGTATTGCAGTAACATATGTTTTGCTATACACATGTTTATTCCCCCTGGGCTGGGGTTGAACCATTGCTGTGTGCCGTGCCTCCTTTTTGTCCTCCCTCGGCAGCGGTATGGTGGGGCGGGGAACCCGCCGTTCTTGCTGGGAGAGGCTATAAAGGGCGCCGGCCATCTTTGTCACGGGGTCGAGTCCCAGGCACCTTCAGCCTGAGGGCGGTGGTTCGTGTCGGTCCTCTAGGCGGCCTAGGCCTAGAGGACGTTCGGAGGTCGTGTTCCATCCCAGGCACCTTTAGCCCGGGGTGAGGTACTCGGATGGAAGTCTGGAGCTCAGTGCCCAACACTGAGTTCGGCGAGGGAAGGAGATCCTAGGGAACCCAGGGATTGGGTACCCGAATCCGGAAGGCGTAATGGACCGAGGGGAGATACTCACTTGAAGACCGGGTGCAGCAGATTGCCAGTGACAGGTGAGCC
Source organism: Rana muscosa (assembly GCA_029206835.1). Taxonomy (NCBI): domain Eukaryota; kingdom Metazoa; phylum Chordata; class Amphibia; order Anura; family Ranidae; genus Rana; species Rana muscosa. The sequence continues at coordinate 283,133,986 of CM055123.1, forward strand.
TCCCATCGGAGACCGCCTGGAAGGAAACCCCCCCGCTCGGGGACCTCAGCCCACTTTCATGGAGGAAAGTGGAGAGTTTGTTGTGTCTGGGCCTACTCGCATCCACACCTCCTTGTTTGTTCTTTAACCACTTCCCGCCCAGTCAATAGTGAATTGACGTCCGGGAAGTGGTTGCAATATCGATACTGGACGTCATATGACGTCCTGCAGGATAATGCCTTGCGCGCGCCCGCGGGGGGCGCGCAGCGCGGTGATCGGGGACGGCATGTGTCCCTCGGACACAGCGCTTCCCCGATCACGGTAAACAGCCAATTTCATTGGCTGTTTACCATGTGATCGGCTGTGTCAAAGTCACAGACGATCACCTGTCAAAACAAACTCGGCTTGCAGAGCGGGGATCGGGGAAGGCGAGTGTCCCTTGGACACAGCGCGTCCCCGATCAGAGTAAACAGCCAATGAATTGGCTGTTTACCACGTGACCGGCTGTGTCCAATCACAGCCGGTCACAAATGTAAACAAACTCCACAGGAGTTACTACCTGATCCCTGCTCTCTCCTCACACACCGATCTGTGAGGAGAGAGAAGAGATCAGTAAGTTAGCTCAGTGTAGTTTGTCTACATAAGTTTACAGTGCACAACACGCCCCCCCCATAAAGAGGACCTGTCACACAGCCCAGCACATCAATCAGCCCAGCCAATCAGCCCATCTGTCAATCAGCCCATCTGTCAATCAGCCCATCTGTCAATCAATCAGCCCATCTGTCAATCAATCAGCCGATCTGTCAATCAATCACCCCACCTGTCAATCAATCACCCCATCTGTCAATCAATCAACCCATCTGTCAATCAATCAATCAGCCCATCTGTCAATCAATCAGCCCATCTGTCAATCATCTGTCACAGGCCCACCTCCATCGGTACCGCCATTGGCACCGCCACACAGGCTACCAGTACCGCCATCGGTACCAGTACCACCACCAGTACCGCCACCAGGCCCAGCATCTATACTGCCACACAGGCCCGTTACCAGTATCACCACTAGTGCCGCCATCGGTACCACCACCAGTACCACCACCCGTACCACCGTCGGTAGTGCCACCACCACCTGTACCACCACCTGTACCGCCATCGGTACCATCACCACCCGTACCGCCATTGGTACCACCACCACCTGTACCGCCATCGGTACCACCACCACCTGTACCGCCATCGGTACCACCACCACCCATACCGCTATCGCTACCACCACCACCCGTACCGCCACCTGTACCGCCATCGGTACCCGCCGCCACCACCACCACCCGTACCGCCATCGGTACCACCACCACCTGTACCGCCATTGGTACCACCACCACCCATACCGCCATCGGTACCACCACACAGGCCCACCACTAATACCTCCATCGGTACTACCACACAGACCGCCACCACTACCACCAGCAGTACCATTACACAGGCCCACCAATAAGCACTGCCATAATGTCCCAAAGGGTTTACACACCTGAGGAGGCATATGCCATTCTTGCCATGTCGGATGATGAGAGCAGCGGGGAGCTCCCATTATCCGATTCTGGTTCGGAATACGAGCCAGTGGAGGATAGTGGCTCAGAGTCCGAGACCCCAGGGGAAACCGTCCCTCCCAAAAGAATGCGATCGGCACCAAGATCAGCACCAAGATCAGCACCAAGATCAGGAGAACTGCCCACCACCAGCAGCGCCATACCCCAGGAAGAGGAGCCCAGTACAAGCAATGGAAATGCACGCCCAACCCGAAGAATCCAGCCCCAATCCTACCTTCCCGATGCCCTGGCAAACCCCTTATGGTTGCCTGCCAACTCAGGATCCGCTATCATCCCCCCTTTCACCGCACAGCCAGGTGTGCAGCCCGACACTACAAATTTTTCTAAATTTGATTATTTTTGTTTATTTTTCCCACAAGATTTGCTGCAGAATATAGTGGATCAAACGAATCTGTATGCATCCCAATTTATTGCTGCCAACCCCGATTCTTCCTACGCCCGCATGTTCCAGTGGCGGCGTCTAACATTGGAGGAATTTAAATTATTTTTGGGCCTTATGTTCAATATGGGGCTTACAAAAAAGAACAAAGTCCATTCATATTGGTCCAAACGCCCCATCCAACACATGCCCATATATTCCGCTGTCATGTCCAGGAAAAGATACGACATGATTATGCGCTTTCTCCACTTCAGTGACAATTCACAGTGCCCTCCCCGAGATCATCCCAACTACGACAAATTGTACAAGATACGCCCCCTAATCAATGCCTTTTCCCAGCGATTTGAAGAAGTTTTCATCCCAGACCAAAAAATTTGTGTGGACGAGTCCCTCGTACATTTCACCGGCCGACTGCAGTTCAAGCAGTACATACCAAGCAAGAGAGCCAGGTATGGGTTAAAATTAAATAAATTATGTGATCGAGCCACTGGATACGTCTGCAAATTCAGGATCTACGAAGGCAAAGACTCCCAGCTCCAGCCCCGTGATTGCCCCACATATATTGGAACCAGTGGGAAAATTGTCTGGGAGTTGGCATACCCCCTGTTCAGAAAAGGTTACCATTTATATGTTGATAATTATTATACCAGCCTGCCCCTTTTTCGCCACCTTTACAGTAAACAAACCCCGGCCTGCGGTACCTTAAAAAAAAAACGGAAGGGATTCCCACAAAATTTATTGACAAAAAAATTGCGACCTGGAGAATCGGCATCCATGAGGAACGAGGAGGTGTTGGCCATGAAGTGGAGGGACAAGAAAGATGTCCACATCCTCTCTACGATCCACAATGACACCATGGTGGAGATCCCAAGAAGACACGGCTCCATTGTAAAGCCTGAATGTGTCCACGACTACAATTTGTACATGGGGGGGGGGGTGGATTTAAACGACCAGATGCTACAGCCCTACTTATCAACCAGAAAGTCCCATTATTGGCACAAAAAAGTTGCGTTTCACCTGTTTCACATGGCCCTTTTTAATTTGTTTGTCTGCTACCAAAAAGCAACTCAAAATCACAGACTCCACTACCTCCAATATATCGAAGATATCATCGATGCCCTCATTTACCAACAAGATCCTGCCCCAGGAAGCATTCGCTCTGATAGTGTGAGTCGGCTTCACGAGCGACACTATCCCTTTAGCATCCCTCCCACAGAATCTGGAAGAAGACGCCAAAAGAAATGCCGTGTATGCAGCAGAGGAGGAGTAAGAAGAGACACCAGCTATTATTGTCCCGATTGTCCCTCCCAACCTGGCCTGTGCATCGGAAATTGCTTCAAAAATTATCATACATCCATTAGTTCCCCTTATTATTAACAGACTGCCATTTCCCTATTTGCCTGCTACCATGTTACTAACTACCTTCCATGTTAATTAACTGACCCTGGCCTGTTTACCGACGATGCCTCTGCCTGCCGATTTAAACCACGTTTCTGACTTCCACGTGTACCGACCTTGGCCTGTTAATCGACCATGTTTTTGCCTGCCACTTGGACTGATCTTTTGGCCATCTACTTTTAGTACACAGGGGTCTCACATATGTGAGGGGCTTCAGAATAGCGTTCTGAGTAGAGAAAACCAGTTTTTCGTTTTCTGTGCTCCAAGAACAGGGTCTGGTTGCCCGGAGGCTTCAAAGCGATTTGGGTGGGAGAAGCCTCTACCCCTGTCCCCCTGGCCCTAAGCTTGATGGTCCTTCCTGCTGCCTGGACCAATAATTTGGCTGTGCTGACCATATTACTGCCTGTAATGACCCATGACATTATGGACCATGTTTCTTCCTGCTGCTTGGACCAATAGTTTGGCTGTGTTGACCATATATCTGCCTGCTGCCTCTACTGACTTTGGACAGCATTTCTGCCGGGACACCTCTGCCTGCTACCTGGACCTGTGCTTTGGCTGTGCTCTGGCTGTGCTGACAGTATCTCTGCCTGTGCGAACTATGGACAGTATTCCTGCCTGCTGCCTGGATGATTGCTTTTGCTGTCGCTGACCTCATCCCTGCCTGCTGCCTGGACCGATGCTCTCCTCTGTGGACCACTGCACTTCTAAAACCACAGGTAATCTTTTGTTATTTGGTATGTACCTGCTATGTGTTAGATATATGAAGGGCCTTCAAAAATGTGATCGGTAGTCAGAAAATGATATGTGCAATTAATGCTGCTAGAATGCCTGGAGGTGCTACTTGGATGTTGGGCCTCTGTATGTGGCCAGGCTGTGTAAAAGTCTCAAACATGTGGTATCGCCATACTCAGGAGGAGTAGCAGAATGCATTTTGGGGTGTAATTTTTGCTATGTACACATTATGTGTTAGAAATATCTTATAAATTGACAACTTTGTGTAAAAAAAATGCATTTTAATTTTTTCTCCACATTTTCCAAAACCTTCTGGAAAAAAATGAACCGTTCAAAAGACTCATAATGCCTCATAGATTATATGTTGGGGTGTGTGCTTTCAAAAATGGGGTCATTTTGTGGAAAATTCTATTGTCCTGGTGCTCCAGGGCCTTCAAAATTGTAATAGGTGGTTGAGAAAGGATATGTGCGATTTATGCTTGTAGAACGCCTGAAAGTGCTACTTCAATGTTGGGCCTCTGTATATGGCCAGGCTGTGTAAAAGTCTCACACATGTGGTATCGCTATACTCAGGAGGAGTAGCAGAATGCATTTTGGGGTGTCATTTTTGCTATGTATATGCTATGCGTTAGAAATATCTTATAAATGGACAACTTTGTGTAAAAAAAATGCATTTTCATTTTTTCTCCACATTTTCCAAAACCTTCTGGAAAAAAATGAACCGTTCAAAAGACTCATAATGCTTCATAGATTATACGTTGGGGTGTGTGCTTTCCAAAATGGGGTCATTTTGTGGAAAATTCTATTGTCCTGGTGCTCCAGGGCCTTCAAAATTGTAATAGGTGGTTGAGAAAGGATATGTGCGATTTATGCTTGTAGAACGCCTGAAAGTGCTACTTCAATGTTGGGCCTCTGTATATGGCCAGGCTGTGTAAAAGTCTCACACATGTGGTATCGCTATACTCAGGAGGAGTAGAAGAATGCATTTTGGGGTGTTATTTTTGCTATGTATATGCTATGCGTTAGAAATATCTTATAAATGGACAACTTCGTGTAAAAAAAATGCATTTTCATTTTTTCTCCACATTTTCCAAAACCTTCTGGAAAAAAATGAACCGTTCAAAAGACTCATAATGCTTCATAGATTATACGTTGGGGTGTGTGCTTTCCAAAATGGGGTCATTTTGTGGAAAATTCCATTGTCCTGGTGCTCCAGGGCCTTCAAAATTGTAATAGGTGGTTGAGAAAGGATATGTGCGATTTATGCTTGTAGAACGCCTGAAAGTGCTACTTCAATGTTGGGCCTCTGTATATGGCCAGGCTGTGTAAAAGTCTCACACATGTGGTATCGCTATACTCAGGAGGAGTAGCAGAATGCATTTTGGGGTGTCATTTTTGCTATGTATATGCTATGCGTTAGAAATATCTTATAAATGGACAACTTTGTGTAAAAAAAATGCATTTTCATTTTTTCTCCACATTTTCCAAAACCTTCTGGAAAAAAATGAACCGTTCAAAAGACTCATAATGCTTCATAGATTATACGTTGGGGTGTGTGCTTTCCAAAATGGGGTCATTTTGTGGAAAATTCCATTGTCCTGGTGCTCCAGGGCCTTCAAAAGTGTAATAGGTGGTTGAGAAAGGATATGTGCGATTTATGCTTGTAGAACGCCTGAAAGTGCTACTTCAATGTTGGGCCTCTGTATATGGCCAGGCTGTGTAAAAGTCTCACACATGTGGTATCGCTACACTCAGGAGGAGTAGCAGAATGCATTTTGGGGTGTCATTTTTGCTATGTATATGCTATGCGTTAGAAATATCTTATAAATGGACAACTTTGTGTAAAAAAAATGCATTTTCATTTTTTCTCCACATTTTCCAAAACCTTCTGGAAAAAAATGAACCGTTCAAAAGACTCATAATGCTTCATAGATTATACGTTGGGGTGTGTGCTTTCCAAAATGGGGTCATTTTGTGGAAAATTCCATTGTCCTGGTGCTCCAGGGCCTTCAAAAGTGTAATAGGTGGTTGAGAAAGGATATGTGCGATTTATGCTTGTAGAACGCCTGAAAGTGCTACTTCAATGTTGGGCCTCTGTATGTGGCCAGGCTGTGTAAAAGTCTCACACATGTGGTATCGCTACACTCAGGAGGAGTAGCAGAATGTATTTTGGGGTGTAGTTGCAATTATGCATATGCTGTGTGAGAGAAAAAAACTGTTAATATGACCAGTTTGTGTAAAAAAAAAAAAAAAAAAATACATTTTCCCAAGAATTGTGGGAAAAAAATACAACTTCAAAAAACTCACCACGCCTCTTAGTAAATACCTTGGACTGTCTACTTTCCAAAAAGGGGTAATTTTGGGGTATTTGTACTTTCCTCGCTTGTTAGTGTCTCAAGAAATGAGATATCCCTTCAGTACATCAGGCGTGATCAGATGTGATAAATTTTCAGTGATTGCCACCATAGTTTGTAGACTCTATAACTTTCACAAAGACCAAATAATATACAATAATTTGGGTTCATTTTACCAAAGATATGTAGCAGTATACATTTTGGCACAAATTTATGAAGAAAAATTACTTATTTGCAAAATTTTACAATAGAAACTAAAAAAAAGTGTTTTTTTTTAAAAAAAAAATGCTGTTTTTTTGCTTATATCGCAAAAAATAAAAAACCCAGTGGCGATTAAATACCACCAAAAGAAAGCTCTATTTGTGAGAAGAAAATGATAAAAATTTTGTTTGGATACAGTGTAGCATGACTAAGTAATTGTCATTCAAAGTGTGAGAGTACTGAAAGCTGAAAATTGGTCTGGGCGGGAAGGTGCATAAGTGCATGGTATTGAAGTGGTTAAGGGAGTCTAACTGATTGTGCTGTTCACTCGAGAAGAATAAAGGAGTGTTGGACTTTAATGGTGTGGGGCTCTTTTCTGGTGGACATTGTTCAAGGTAACTCCAGGTGCACAACACTGACCCGAAGGTAGAGAAAGAACTTTGCTTACACCGCACTGACACCTGTGGTGAAGGCTTGGCATGGTGACCCCGCTCTCTCCCCTCTGAGGTACCCCTAGACAAGAGAAAGACGAGCTGATGCAAAAAGGGGAGTGAGGAGGCCGCTACACGTGTATTGGAACAAAACAAAAAAAGGGAGGAAAAAAAGCAAATTGGACATAATGTCACACAAAACTCCAAAAATGGGCTAGTCAAAATTCTTGGCACCCTTAACTTAAAGGGGTTGTAAAGGTACAATTTTTTTTCCTACATAGCTTCCTTTACCTTAGTGCAGTCCTCCTTCACTTACCTCATCCTTCGATTTTGCTTTTAAATGTCCTTATTTCCTCTGAGAAATCCTCACTTCCTGTTCTTCTGTCTGTAACTCCACACAGTAATGCAAGGCTTTCTTCCTGGCAGGGCCGATCCTAGGGTCGCAGGCGCCTGGGTGCAGAAATATTTCTGGTGCCCCCACATGGGCGTGGTCATCCTACTAACTCCTCCCCTTTACAATGTTTCTGTGGCAACGGCTCCAAACACAGAAATGTTCCCCTAAAGAGTCTTTGTTATCCTGGGATCCTCCCATAATCTCTTAAAAATAAACAAAATACAGAAATGGAGTACTCTAATGGGACCTGGAGGGGGGTCTTACTAATGGACACAGAGAGGGCTTCTGTTAGAGAGTCTGTTAGAAAGAGTCCCCAGACATACTGCAGACACACTACAGAAGATGGTCAGAGACTGCAGACATGATACAAGAGATGGTCAGAGACAGCAATCATAGTACAGGAGATGGTCAGAGACTGCAGACGTAATACAGAAGGTGGTCAGAGACTGCAGACATGATACAAGAAATGGACATAGACTGCAGACATGATAAAAGAGATGGTCAGAGACTGTGAAAATGATACAAGAGACCAACGCATCAAATGCAGCCTACCAGTGCCCATAAATTGCAGCCTACCATTTCCCACCTAATGCAGCCTTATCAGTGCCCATAAAATGCAGCCTACCAGTGCCCACCAAATACAGCCTCATCCGTGCCCATCAAATGCAGCCTCATCAGTGCCCACCAATTGCAGCCTACCAGTGCCCACCAACTGTAGCCTGCCAGTTCCCACCAACTACAACCTGCCAGTGCCCACCAAATGCAGCTTATCAGTACCTACTAAATGCAGCCTACCAGTGCCTACCAAATGCAGCCTATCAGCCTGCAAGTGCCCACCAAATGCAGCCTGCCAGTGCCCACCAAATGCAGCCTGCCAGTGCCCACTAAATGCAGCCTGCCAGTGCCCACCAAATGCAGCCCTTCCAGTGCCCACCAAATGCAGCCCTTCCAGTGCCCACCAATTGCAGCCTACCAGTGCCCCTGGATCACACAGAAGGGCAACGATCTCTTGCTGTCACGAAGCTTGAATTTGAATCTGCCGGGTGGTCACTGTAACAAAGTCCTGCCTCCTAGACCAGCTCGCTGCTCCTATGATACACATCACAATGAATTTCACTGCATTGGATTAGTGTTTCATCTATTACAGGAGCCGGTCTAGGAGACAGGACTTTGTTACAGCGCTGCCCAGGGGCAGACTGACAACTCATGGAGCCCCCGGGCAATAGGGGATCATGGCCCCCAAGGTTTAAAGATGGCTGTCACCATACCCTCTACACTCCTCTCCTGTACATATTGCCCAATGTCATAACCTCCACACTCCTCTCCTGTACATACTGCCCACTGTCATACCCTCCACACTCCTCTCCTGTACATACTGCCAACTGTTATACCCCCACACTCCTTTCCTGCACATACTGCCCACTGGGCCACTGTCATACCCTCCACACTATGACAGAGGGCAGTATGTACAGGAGAGGAGTGTGGAGGGTATGACAGTGGCAGTATATACAGGAGAGGAATGTGGAGGGTATGGCATTGGCAGTATACACAGGAGAGGCGTGTGGAGGGTATGACAGTGGGCAGTATGTACAGGAGAGGAGTGTGGAGGGTCTGAGAGTGGCAGTATACACAGGAGAGGCGTGTAGAGGGTATGACAGTGGGCAGTATGTACAGGAGAGGAGTGTGGAGGGTCTGACAGTGGCAGTATATACAGGAGAGGCGTGTGGAGGGTATGACAGTGGGCACTATGTACAGGAGAGGAGTGTGGAAAGTATTACAGTGGGTAGTATGTACAGGAGAGGAGTGTGGAAAGTATGACAGTGGGTAGTATGTACAGGAGAGGAGTGTGGAAAGTATGACAGTGGGTAGTATGTACAGGAGATGAGTGTGGAGGGTAGGGATGAGCTTCGAGTTTGAGTCGAACTCATGTTCGACTCTAACATTGCCTGTTCGCCCGTTCGCCGAACAGCGAACAAATTGAGGTGTTCGCGGCAAATTCGAAAAATCTATGGGAGAAATCTAAAGTGCTAATTATAAAGGCTTATATGCAAGTTATTGTCCTAAAAAGTGTTTGGGGACCGGGGTCCTGCCCCAGGGGACATGTATCAATGCAAAAAGAAGTTTTAAAAACGGACGTTTTTTCGGGAGCAGTGATTTTAATAATGCTTAAAATGAAAAAATAAAAGTGAAATATTCCTTTAAATTTCATACCTGGGGGGTGTGTATGATATGCATGTAAAGTGGCGCATGTTTCCCGTGCTTAGAACTGTCCCTGCAAAAAATGTCATTTTTGAAAGAAAAAAATGCATTTAAAACTCACTTGCGGCTATTAATGAATTGTCGGCTCCCGGCAATACAAACAAAAGTCATTGATAAAAAAAAAAAAAAAAGCGTGGGGGTTCCCCAGAATTCAATTACCAGGCCCTTCAGGTCTGGAATGGATATTAAGGGGAACCCTGCCGCAAATTAAAAACAAAATTGACGTGGGGTTCCCCCAAATATCCATTCCAGGCCCTTCAGATCTGGCATGGATTTTAAGGGGAACTCCACCCCAAATTTTAAAAAAAAATGGCGTGGAGTCCCCCTAAAAATCCACACCAGACCCCTTATCCGAGCACGCAACCTGGCCGGCCGCAGGGGAAAAGGGGGGGACGAGAGAGCGGCCCCCCCTCCCTCCTGAACCGTACCAAGCCACATGCCCTCAACATGGGGAGGATGTCCCCATGTTGATGGGGACAAGGGCCTCATCCCCACAACCCTTGCCCGGTGGTTGTGGGGGTCTGCGGGCGGGGGGCTTATCGGAATCTGGAAGACCCCTTTAACAAAGGGGACCCCCAGATCCCGGCCCCCCCCCATGTGAATTGGTAAGGGGTACATTGTACAGCTCACATCTCCATGTTAAGGCTTCATCCAGGGTCATCGTCTACTTCCTACACTAAGATGACAGTGTAGAGATATTAATCCTGATACCTGTGCTGATTTCACAAATGACTGACACAACCCAGCCACAAATCAGCACACTCTTACCTTGTGACAGCGGCTGGAGCTGCTGGGCTCCTTCTCATCGATGGAATGATCGGATTCAGGTAAGTAAAAGTGAGGCTCGGGGGGGCAGCTGCACCACAGAAGGTTTTTCCCCCTAATGCATAGAATGCATACAACTCCTTTAAAGGGTAGCCCCCCTACCCCTCAATCTTACCCCCCCCTTCCAGAAATCTCTGTGCGGCGCGGCTTGTTCTCATAGTTCTCATATAGAAGCTGGAAGGAAGGTGCTAACCATGCATATGTCGCTGCAATCCACTGGTCCCGTCAATAAACAGCAGCGGCTCCCAGAGCTATCAGTGACTGGCAGATGTCTCCCCGCACGCCCTTCTTCGGGAGATATCTACTCTAAGGCCCCTTTCACACGGAGGGTCCGTTCAGGTCCGCCTGTCAGTTTTTTAGGGGGACCTGAACGAATGCTCCATGTAGCCCTATGGAGGCACGGATGTCAGCGGTGACATGTCTGCTGACATCCGCTCCGCCAAAGTGTGACGGAGGAAAACACTATTTTTCCTTCCGTCGGCGGAGCGGATCAGATGACAACGGACTCTACGGTCCGTCGTCATCCGATTCCCCATAGGGGAGAGCGGCGCTCTGACAGGGCGGTCCCTGCACAATGTGCGGGGACCGCCCAGTTTAAACGTTTCTATCCAACATTGGCCGTGAGGAAATATGTTCTTATAAGCTTTCTGTCAAAAAACTGTTCTATGGTAGCAAACAATTTTTTACCCAATTAAGCTTTTATATTTCAGCTGCTGGCCTATAATTTGACAAGCGGGTCCAGCATCAGATATATTTTGCATTAGCATGCACTTAAAGTGTTACTAAACCCACAACAGTAAAATCAGTCTGTATATGCAGTAAAGCATGCTTGTTATACTCACTGTGGAACCTAAGGTGTTAATCCTCTGCAATTGTGTAAAATGGCTTTTTGATCCTGTCTTCTCTAATACCCCCCTTCCTTTACTGTCCCCAATCCATCTCCTGATAGTACAGAGCCTTGGGGACAAGCTGCACATGCTCAGTTTGGTGTGTGTTGCTAGAGAGTTTTTTTTTTTTATTATTGGGAGGGTGCATGTGATTAGCACAGGGCCAATCAGCACTGTCCAGACAGAGGGTCAGGGGTCATGAAATGAAATCTCCTCCTACAGGCTTCAACCAGACACTGATAGAAGTTACAAGACTGCTATATACTGCTGATGGAAAAAGGTATTTAGCAGTTTATATTTACTAAAATAATTACATTTCCATGTTCTGTGGGAGACCAGATATGGGGAATGCCGGGTCCTGGGTTTAGTAACACTATAAAGTATCACTAAACCCAGAAGCCTGCATTCACTAAATCTGGTATCCCACAGAACATGGAAATGTAATTATTTTAGTAAATATAAACTGCTAAATACCTTTTTCCATCAGCAGTATACACAGCTGTCTTGTGACTTCTATCAGTGTCTGGTTAAAGCTTGTAGGAGGAGTTTCCATTCTCCTCTGTCTAGACCGTGTTGATTGGCCCTGTGCTGATCACATGCACCCTCCCAAGAAAAAAAAACATGTCTAGCAATACACCAAACTGAGCATGTGCAGAGTGCCCCCAAGGCTCTGTACTATCAGGAGGTGGATTAGGGACAGTAAAAGAAGGGGAGGATCAGAGAAGACAGGATCAAAAAGACGTTTTACACAATGCAGAGGATTAACCCCTTAGGTTCCACAGTGAGTATAACAAGCATGCTTTACTTCATACATAGAATGTTTTTACTGTGGTGGGTTTAGTAACACTTTGAAATGAAAAGATACATCTGATGATGGGCCCATGCTTTGTAATGTATACATTTTCACACTTAAAGAATATGTTACCCCAACATTTCAAATTCCTGATATGTGTCTATTGTGTCATGTACTTGTATGAAAGAGTATCCTGTTCTCTTTGTATTGCTTCCTTTGTGTGAAATATTTGGTCACCGTGCCAGCCCCACTAGGCATTAAAGCACATTCATCCCAGCATGGTCAGTTTTCTGGCTGTGCTGGGAAAAAAGCCTGCCTGTCCTCTAATGGTCAGCCTTGTGCTGACCCCCCGCATACCCATTCACTGGGAAGATTAGTGTACTGCTGTTTCTCCATTCCCACCTCTCTAAGCCCTTCATGCAGCTGACAACAGAGATTATGTGATCACTTATTAAAGCAGAGGTTCCCCCAAAAGTGAACCTCCGCTTTTCGGAACCCTCCCCCTCTCTGGTGTTACCATTGGCAACTTTCAGGGGGAGGGGGTGCAGATACCTGTATAAAACAGGTATTTGCACCACTTAGGGGTATAGACTCCCGCGGGAGTCCTGCCCCTTCGTGTCACTTCCCCCGTTGTGTTCTGGGAAACACACGGCTCCCAGAACACAGCGGGGACCAGTGAGGACAGCGCAGCGCGACACGCGCATGCGCAGTAGGGAACCGAGTAGTGAAGCCGCAGCGTTTCACTTCCGGATTCCCTCACAGAGGGCGAACCTCCGCTTTAACACCTTGCCGACCAGCCGCTGTCGTTATACGGCGACAGGTTGGCTCCCCTGCGCGAATCATCGTAGCTATATGGCGGACACTTTAAGACCTATAGGAGGCAGCGCGACGCCGGAGCTGATACGCTCGGCCGGCGGCCGCAATGTCCGTCGGCGACCCGTGATTGCTCCAGAGAAAGACAGAATGGGGATCTGTCAATGTAAACAGACAGATCCCTATTCTGTCAGGGAAGTAGAGTGAGATTGTCTGTTCCTTGTGATCAGGAACAGCGATCTCTCTCCTCCTCTAGTCAGTCACCTCCCCCCACAGTTAGAAACACCTCCCTAGGACACATTTAACCCCTTGATTGCCCCCTAGTGCCAACCCCTTCCCTGCCAGTGTCATTTATACAGTAATCAGTGGCTATATTTAGCTCTGATTGGTGTATAAATGTCACTGGTAGTGATGAGGCGAACACCCCCGGGTTCGGTTCGCACCAGAACCCGCGAACGGACCGAGAGTTTGCACGAACATTAGAACCCTATTAAATACAATGGATGCGAACGTTCGGATTCTAAAGTGCTAATTATAACGACTATTATCCATGTTATTGTCCGAAACAGAGTTTGGGAACCCGGGTTCTGCACCAGGGGACATGTATCAATGCAAAAAGAAGTTTTAAAAACGGACGTTTTCCGGGAGCAGTCATTTTAATGATGCATAAAGTGAAAAAAAAAGTCAAATATTCCTTTAAATATTGTACCTGGGGGGTGTCTAAAGTATGCCTGTGAAGTGCCACGTGTTTCCCGTGTTTAGAACTGTCCCTGCACAAAATAACATTTCTAAAGGGAAAAAAGTCATTTAAAACTGCTTGCGGCTTTAATGTAATGTCTGGTCCCGGTAATATGGATGAAAATCTTTAAGAAAAATGGCATAGCTACCCCATGACCCCCCCCCCCCCTACCCCAGCCCATTACCAGCCCCTTTGGGTCTTGTATGGATATTAAGGGGAACCCCGCACACAAAATAAAAAAGGCCCTATATACTCTGAACAGCCGTATACAGGCGGTGCATACAAGACAGGGACTGTAGGTTTGTTCTTATGTAGAATCTGTTTGTAATTTTGAACAGCTGCATTGTTTAAGTGTAGCTCCATGCCAAATTCCTTTTTTTTAGCTTTTTGGAAAACATAGGGAACGGTTATCACCCCTGTCACATTTTTTTTGCTGTCTGTGCCCCTGTTCAGAACATTTCACCTCACTTTGCGTCCCAATGACAACTGTTTTTGAAATGTGGTGTTTTTATTGAAACAAGGATTGGTGATAAAGCATCAGTAGAGAGGAGACACCTTTCTCCCATATTAATTCTTACAGGAGAGAATTTTCCTTCCAAGGGGCAGATTTCCTCTCACTTCCTGTTGTCTTCTTCCGTTTGCAAGTAGTAGTCGTTTGTAAGTTGGATGTTTGAAAGTAGGGACCTGCCGTATATACTCTGCAGAAATTGGCCCCTTAGGTGTTGGTGTTGGCACAACACTGAAAGCACTCACAGTTACTCTTGGTGGGTGCTGGAATGCCCTGCTGTCAACTATTATATCAGGAATTGTAATTACATATAATTGTTGATCAGTGGTAGTAAAAATTGGGCCTTTGATGGTGGTGCTGGTGCCACAACACTGTAAGGCCTGACAGTTACTCTTGGTGGGCGCAGCAATGGGCCCTGCTGTGAATTATTAGATCAATAATTATAATTGCATGCCCCTGTTGAATAGGGGCTGAAAAATTGGGCCTTTGGTGGTGGTGGTGGTGGTGATGGTGGTGCTGGTGCCACAACACTGTAAGGCCTGACAGTTACTCTTGGTGGGCGCAGCAATGGGCCCTGCTGTGAATTATTCGATCAATAATTATAATTGCATGCCCCTGTTGAACAGGGGCTGAAAAATTGGGCCTTTGGTGGTGGTGGTGGTGGTGATGGTGGTGCTGGTGCCACAACACTGTAAGGCCTGACAGTTACTCTTGGTGGGCGCAGCAATGGGCCCTGCTGTGAATTATTCGATCAATAATTATAATTGCATGCCCCTGTTGAACAGGGGCTGAAAAATTAGGCCTTTGGTGGTGGTGGTGGTGTTGATGGTGGTGCTGGTGCCACAACACTGTAAGGCCTGACAGTTACTCTTGGTGGGCGCAGCAATGGGCCCTGCTGTGAATTATTAGATCAATAATTATAATTGCATGCCCCTGTTGAACAGGGGCTGAAAAATTGGGCCTTAGGCACTGGTGGAACAACACTGCAACCCCTCACAGATACAGGTCCTTCTCAAAAAATTAGCATATTGTGATAAAGTTCATTATTTTCTGTAATGTACTGATAAACATTAGACTTTCATATATTTTAGATTCGTTAAACACAACTTGAAGTAGTTCAAGCCTTTTCTTGTTTTAATATTGATGATTTTGGCATACAGCTCATGACAACCCAAAATTCCTATCTCAAAAAATTAGCATATCATGAAAAGGTTCTCTAAACGAGCTATTAACCTAATCATCTGAATCAACTAATTAACTCTAAACACCTGCAAAAGATTCCTGAGGCTTTTAAAAACTCCCAGCCTGGTTCATTACTCAAAACCGCAATCATGGGTAAGACTGCCGACCTGACTGCTGTCCAGAAGGCCATCATTGACACCCTCAAGCAAGAGGGTAAGACACAGAAAGAAATTTCTGAACGAATAGGCTGTTCCCAGAGTGCTGTATCAAGGCACCTCAGTGGGAAGTCTGTGGGAAGGAAAAAGTGTGGCAGAAAACGCTGCACAATGAGAACAGGTGACCGGACCCTGAAGAAGATTGTGGAGAAGGACCGATTCCAGACCTTGGAGGACCTGCGGAAGCAGTGGACTGAGTCTGGAGTAGAAACATCCAGAGCCACTGTGAACAGGCGTGTGCAGGAAATGGGCTACAGGTGCCGCATTCCCCAGGTCAAGCCACTTTTGAACCAGAAACAGCGGCAGAAGCGCCTGACCTGGGCTACAGAGAAGCAGCACTGGACTGTTGCTCAGTGGTCCAAAGTACATTCAGAAATCAAGGTGCCAGAGTCTGGAGGAAGACTGGGGAGAGGGAAATGCCAAAATGCCTGAAGTCCAGTGTCAAGTACCCACAGTCAGTGATGGTCTGGGGTGCCATGTCAGCTGCTGGTGTTGGTCCACTGTGTTTTATCAAGGGCAGGGTCAATGCAGCTAGCTATCAGGAGATTTTGGAGCACTTCATGCTTCCATCTGCTGAAAAGCTTTATGGAGATGAAGATTTCATTTTTCAGCACGACCTGGCACCTGCTCACAGTGCCAAAACCACTGGTAAATGGTTTACTGACCATGGTATTACTGTGCTCAATTGGCCTGCCAACTCTCCTGACCTGAACCCCATAGAGAATCTGTGGGATATTGGGAAGAGAAAGTTGAGAGACGCAAGACCCAACACTCTGGATGAGCTTAAGGCCGCTATCGAAGCATCCTGGGCCTCCATAACACCTCAGCAGTGCCACAGGCTGGTTGCCTCCATGCCACGCCGCATTGAAGCAGTCATTTCTGCAAAAGGATTCCCTACCAAGTATTGAGTGCATAACTGAACATAATTATTTGAAGGTTGACTTTTTTTGTATTAAAAACACTTTTCTTTTATTGGTCGGATGAAATATGCTAATTTTTTGAGATAGGATTTTTGGGTTTTCATGAGCTGTATGCCAAAATCATCAATATTAAAACAAGAAAAGGCTTGAACTACTTCAGTTGTGTGTAATGAATCTAAAATATATGAAAGTCTAATGTTTATCAGTACATTACAGAAAATAATGAACTTTATCACAATATGCTAATTTTTTGAGAAGGACCTGTACTGTACTTGGAGCACAGCAATGAGGCCTGTTGCAAAGTATTGCATCAAAAATTTTAATTACACGCCCCTGTTAAACAGGGGCTGAAAAATTGGGCCTTAGCCACTGGTGGCGTCACCCATAAACCAAAATGATCTTCCAAGCTATCATCATTAATCGTATCATTGAGGAGGAGGAGGAGGATAGCCAGTCAACATAACAGCACAGGCACTCAGCATCAGCATCAGTCTTGAAGGGATGTGACATTTTAAAATCAATTAGTCTGTTATATCAGCATCAGGTGTGTGGTAGCTGGTGGTGATCCAAGACTGGTTCATCTTGATGAAAGTCAGTCGATCAACCGAGTCGGTGGACAGGCGCACCCTGTGATCCGTGACAAATCCTCCAGCAGCACTGAATGTGCGTTCTGAAAGAACGCTGGATGCAGGACAGGCCAGTAGCTCAATTGCATACTGTGCAAGCTCTGGCCAGTGATCCATCCTCAAGACCCAGTAAGCCAGAGGATTTTCGGTGGGGAAGGTGTCCAAGTCTGACCTTGCCCCTAGGTATTCCTGGACCATGTATATCAAACGCTGGCGATGGTTGCTGAAACCGATCATACTTTGGGGCTGCGGACTAAAGAATTGTCTGAACGCATCGGTCAGACGGCCACCTTCCCCACCGCTCCTTCTTTGACTGCCCGAAGCCTCAGCAACTCGTTGTCCAGGACCAGGAGTTTGTAACCTCCCAGTCTCTGGGAACGCGTTGCACAGACCTTTCTGCAAGGCCTCCCGGAGTTGTCTCATCCTCTGCTCCCTCTGCGACGGTAAGATAAGGTCCGCAACCTTACCCTTGTACCGTGGATCAAGGAGAGTGGCCAGCCAGTAATGGTCCCTCTCCTTGATCCGAAGAATACGAGGACCCTTCCGCAGACTTTGCAGGATCAGGGAGGCCATGCAGCGTAGGTTAGCTGAGGCATTCAGTCCGGAGTCCTCTGGGTCACTAAGGACGACATGATCCGCAGCCACCTCCTCCCAGCCACATACAAGTCCACTGGTTTCTTGGGACTGTAAATCATCCCTAAAAGACTGCTGCTGATGATGCTGAGTGCCAGCCTCCACCTCCATGCTGACACAATCCTCCTCCTCCTCCTCCTCCTCCTCCTCCTCCTCTTCCTGTGCGATGGGTGGGACAGAAGGAACACTGTCTGGGTAAAGGGGGCCTTGAGAGGCAAGGAAGTCCTCCTCTTCCTGCCTCTGTTCTGCCTCAAGTGCCCTGTCCATTATTCCACGCAGCGTGTGCTCCAACAGGTGGACAAGAGGTACAGTGTCACTGATGCATGCACTGTCACTGCTCACCATCCTCGTGGCCTCCTCAAATGGTGCCAGGACAGTGCATGCATCCCTGATCATGCCCCACTGGCGTGGTGAAAAAAACCCGAGCTCCCCTGACCCTGTCCTGGTGCCGTAGTCGCACAGGTACTCATTGATGGCCCTCTGCTGCGTGTGCAGCCGCTGCAGCATGGCCAACGTTGAGTTCCACCTGGTGGGCATGTCACATATAAGGCGGTTCTTGGGCAGGTTCAACTCCTTTTGCAGCTCAGCCAGGCGAGCACTGGCATTATAAGATCTGCGGAAATGCACACAGACTTTCCTGGCCTGCCTACAGGACATCCTGTAAGCCCGGGTACCTGCCCAAGAACCGCTGCACCACCAGGTTAAGGACGTGAGCCATACAGGGCACATGGGTCAGTTGTCCCTGTCGGAGGGCGGAGAGGAGGTTGGTGCCATTGTCGCAAACCACCATTCCTGGCTTAAGCTGGCGTGGTGTCAACCACCTCTCGGCCTGCCCCTGCAGAGCAGACAGGACCTCTGCCCCAGTGTGGCTCCTGTCCCCCAAACACACCAGCGCAAGCACGGCATGGCATCTTTTTGCCTGCGTACTTGCGTAGCCCCTTGAATGCCTACGGAGCACCGCTGGTTCCGAGGACAAACCACAGGAAGAGGCCATGGAGGAAGAAGAAGAGGAGGGTGTGGAGGAGAGGTGTGTCACAACCAGTAGTAGCATTTTGGAGGCGTGGCGGTGGAACAACCTCCAACACTACTGCACCTTGTCCTGCATCCTTCCCAGCTGCCAAAAGAGTGACCCAATGGGCCGTGAAAGAAAGGTAACGTCCCTGTCCATGCCTGCTGGACCATGAGTCAGCGGTAATATGCACCTTACCGCTGACCGCCCTGTCCAGCGAGGCCAAGACATTGCCTTCCACATGCCTGTAGAGAGCCGGAATCGCCTTCCGTGCGAAAACGTGGCGTTTGGGAACCTGCCACTGAGGAACCACACATTGCACAAACTCACGGAAGGGGGCCGAGTCTACCAACTGAAAAGGCAGCAGTTGAAGCGCTAGCAATTTAGCCAAGCTAGCATTCAACCGCTGGGCATGTGGATGGCTGGGAGTGAACTTCTTTCGACGGTCCAGCAGCTGGGGCAGGGAAATTTGCCTGCTAGAATCGGACGTTGGTGTACTGCTAGCAGAGTGCCCGCAAGTACTTGGCTGTGACACACCTAATTCTACACCTTCATTCCTCTCAGAGCAGGTTTCAGAGAGGAGTGAAGGTATAGTGGGGTTGGAGATCCCAGCTGATGCGGTGCAAGAAGAGGTCAGCTTTGTTCTTTGGTGTGGGTCTTTAAGGTAGGCTTGCCAACGAGCTGCATGGCAGGTCAACATATGTCTGATCAAGCATGTGGTGCCCAAGCGGCTGATGTTTTGGCCACGCGATATACGCTTGAGACATATGTTGCAAACAGCAGCTGTGCGATCTGATGCACTCGCCTCAAAAAAGGCCCACACCAAAGAACTTTTTGAATGACGGGCAGAGACAGCGCCCTGCACAGGCGGAGCTCTGCGGTGTGATTCCGCCGGTGTGCTGCCCATACGCTGGCCACCCAAGGGCATCCTGCCTCATTGGAGATGTGCCTCCTCCTCATCCTCCTCCTCATCCTCCTCCTCTCTCCTATTAGGCACCCACGTGGAGTCAGTGACCTCATCATCCCCTCCCTCCTCATCACTGGAGCCAATCTGGCAGTATGCTGCAGCTGCTGGAGCATGACTGCCAGATTGGTGTCCTTCTTGAGCATCCCCTCTCTCTGCTCTCACGCTACTGCCTTCCTCTATCTGGGTATCATCATCAGATCCTTCGAAACGCTGGGCATCCTCCTGGAGCATGTACCCAACACTGTGCTCAAACAGTTCGGGGGACTCCTCAGGAGGAGGACATGGTGGGTCTAGGGAAGGATTGACTAATGAAGATAATGATACCAGAGAAGAGGACGCTTTGGCAGCTGCTTTGCCAGTACCCTGAGCCTGGGTGAGAGAGGATGAGGAGGATGAGGTGGGCTTGGTCATCCACTCTACCAAGTCTTCGGCATGATGTCGCTCAACATGTCCAGCTGCCGAAAAGAAGGACAAGCGTGTCCCATGGCCATGTGCTGATGACAATGCACCGCGTCCACGACCAGCACTGTTGCCCCGAGACACAGAGCCTGCTTGCCCTCTTTTTTTGCCTCCTGACTGTCTGCCTCTCCTTGTTTGCCTTCCAGACATTTTAATGGATGGCCTGCAGGGAGATGAGAAAAAGAGCAATAAGGGCTACCTTCAGGTGTATACTGTGCAGGAGGCTTAGCAACAATGACACTGACACTGTCCCCTGCCTATCCTTCTCTGTCCCTAAACTCAAGGATTTCAAATATGGTTCAGCAAAATTGGTTTAGAACAGAATAGCACACTGTCAGTTTCACTCACTGTACCTCTCTGTCCCTAAACTCAAGGATTTCAAATATGGAACAGCAAAATTGGTTTAGAACAGAATAGCACACTGACACTTTCCCTCACTGTCCTACTCTGTCCCTCCCTACAAACAAGATTTAGCACAGAATAGCACACTGATAGTTTCCACGAGTGTCCTTCTCTGTCCCTAAACTCAAGGATTTCAAATATGGAAAAGCAAAATTGGTTTAGAACAGAATAGCACACTGACACTTTCCCTCACTGTCCTACTCTGTCCCTCCCTACAAACAAGATTTAGCACAGAATAGCACACTGATAGTTTCCACGAGTGTCCTTCTCTGTCCCTAAACTCAAGGATTTCAAATATGGAACAGCAAAATTGGTTTAGAACAGAATAGCACACTGTCAGTTTCACTCACTGTACCTCTCTGTCCCTAAACTCAAGGATTTCAAATATGGAACAGCAAAATTGGTTTAGAACAGAATAGCACACTGACACTTTCCCTCACTGTCCTACTCTGTCCCTCCCTACAAACAAGATTTAGCACAGAATAGCACACTGAAAGTTTCCACGAGTGTCCTTCTCTGTCCCTAAACTCAAGGTTTTTAAATATGGAACAGCAAAATTGGTTTAGAACAGAATAGCACACTGACACTTTCCCTCACTGTCCTACTCTGTCCCTCCCTACAAACAAGATTTAGCACAGAATAGCACACTGATAGTTTCCACGAGTGTCCTTCTCTGTCCCTAAACTCAAGGATTTCAAATATGGAACAGCAAAATTGGTTTAGAACAGAATAGCACACTGTCAGTTTCACTCACTGTACCTCTCTGTCCCTAAACTCAAGGATTTCAAATATGGAACAGCAAAATTGGTTTAGAACAGAATAGCACACTGACACTTTCCCTCACTGTCCTACTCTGTCCCTCCCTACAAACAAGATTTAGCACAGAATAGCACACTGATAGTTTCCATGAGTGTCCTTCTCTGTCCCTAAACTCAAGGATTTCAAATATGGAACAGCAAAATTGGTTTAGAACAGAATAGCACACTGTCAGTTTCACTCACTGTACCTCTCTGTCCCTAAACTCAAGGATTTCAAATATGGAACAGCAAAATTGGTTTAGAACAGAATAGCACACTGACACTTTCCCTCACTGTCCTACTCTGTCCCTCCCTACAAACAAGATTTAGCACAGAATAGCACACTGATAGTTTCCATGAGTGTCCTTCTCTGTCCCTAAACTCAAGGATTGAAAATATGGAACAGCAAAATTGGTTTAGAACAGAATAGCACACTGACACTTTCCCTCACTGTCCTACTCTGTCCCTCCCTACAAACAAGATTTAGCACAGAATAGCACACTGATAGTTTCCACGAGTGTCCTTCTCTGTCCCTAAACTCAAGGATTTCAAATATGGAACAGCAAAATTGGTTTAGAACAGAATAGCACACTGACACTTTCCCTCACTGCCCTACTCTGTCCCTCCCTACAAACAAGATTTAGCACAGAATAGCACACTGATAGTTTCCACGAGTGTCCTTCTCTGTCCCTAAACTCAAGGATTTCAAATATGGAACAGCAAAATTGGTTTAGAACAGAATAGCACACTGTCAGTTTCACTCACTGTACCTCTCTGTCCCTAAACTCAAGAATTTTAAATATGGAACAGCAAAATTGGTTTAGAACAGAATAGCACACTGACACTTTCCCTCACTGTCCTACTCTGTCCCTCCCTACAAACAAGATTTAGCACAGAATAGCACACTGATAGTTTCCACGAGTGTCCTTCTCTGTCCCTAAACTCAAGGATTTCAAATATGGAACAGCAAAATTGGTTTAGAACAGAATAGCACACTGTCAGTTTCACTCACTGTACCTCTCTGTCCCTAAACTCAAGAATTTCAAATATGGTTCAGCAAAATTGGTTTAGAACAGAATAGCACACTGACACTTTCCCTCACTGTCCTACTCTGTCCCTACAAACAAGATTTAGCACAGAATAGCACACTGACACTTTCCCTCACTGTACCTCTCTGTCCCTAAACTCAAGGATTTCAAATATGGTTCAGCAAGATTGGTTTAGAACAGAATAGCACACTGACACTTTCCCTCACTGTACCTCTCTGTCCCTACAAACAAGGTTTAGCACAGAATAGCACACTGACACTTTCCCTCACTGTACCTCTCTGTCCCTACAAACAAGGTTTAGCACAGAATAATACACTGACACTCTCCCTACCTATCCTTATTTGTCCCTAAACACAAGGAATCCAGGATTAGTAAAGGAAAAAAATGACACTGTCCCTGCCTATGCTTCTCTTTCCCTGCTCCGAAACACACTACACAAGGCCGCCGTGCTGGCGGCCTTTTATAGTGTGGGGCGTGTACTAAACCCCCTCAGCAATAATTGGCCACAGGCATCCTGCCTGTGGCCAACCATTGCTCTCCTCGCTGCCGGCGCTGTGATTGGCCAAGCATGTGGGGTCACAGTGCATGCTTGACCAATCACAGCGCCTGGATGACACTGCGATGGCGTAGTGCATTGTGGGCCGTTCGCGTCACTCGAATTTGGCGCGAACGGCCCAAATCGTTCGATCTTCGTCGAACGATCGAACAGCCGATGTTCGAGTCGAACGTATGTTCGACTTGAACACGGGCTCTGTTGCCCACACTGCAAGATTTAAATGCTTGTTAAATCGTTACTACATACAGTACACGGCATCTGAGCACCACAAACTAAAAACGCTATTTAATTCACCTTTAATATTCAAAGCAAACTCCCCCATTCATCCATATCTCCATGCTTTATTTCATGGGTGCTCAACCTGTGGCCCTCCAGATGCTGCAGAACTACAAATCCCATCATGCCTTAGCATTTGGTAGTCATGCTTGTAACTGTCAGCCTTGCAATGCATCATGGGACTTGTAATTCTGCAACAGCTGGAGGGCCACAGGTTGAGCACCCATGCTTTATTTTATTGAAAAATCACTTTGAAAAACATCCCCTAGCATTTCTGGCGGTGGCCATCTTGAGTAAGGGTGGATGGTTCATGTAGCATTTACTTCCTGGAACCCATCTGCCCTTAGCTCAGGTTTGCAGCCAGGAGTGTGTGCTTAGCTGAGAAAACCCCTCCTCCCCTCCTGAAGACTCCTGGGATATGTGACATCATTTGCCTAGGCCTGGAAACCAGTGTAGCGGGTATCAATATTTAGGGGGAGTGTTTGGGCGGTAATATGGTCCAGATGCAACAATTACGAGTGTTTTATGGTTGTTTTTGTTCATGGAAGATATCAATGGTGTCCAGTTCCCTGCGGCCCCTGGGTGGCGTTGTCGCCTTTGGGTGGGGTTGAACCACCATTGTAGGACCGTGCCCTTTTTGTCCTCTCGCAGCAGCAGTACAGCGGGGCGGGGAACCCGCTGTGCTTGCTGGGAGAGGACATCTTGCGCACGAGGAGTCCGAGCACCAGACACCTTCAGCCTGGGGCTGCTGTCCGTTCGTCCGTGTCCAGGTGCCCTTGGCCTGGGCACGTGGAGTCGAGTTCCATCCCAGGCACCTTAAGCCTGGGGTGAGGTACTTTGCAAGAAGGCCTGGGACCCAGTACCTTCCACTGGGTCCCGCGAGGGATGAAGTATTCCTAGGGTGCCCCCTGAATTGGGTGCCCGAATCCAGGGCGTAAGGGACCAGAGATGTGACCCTCCTGAAGAGCTGGTACAGCATAATGCCGGTGACGGTGTGGGCCTCTGGAGACCGTCCGGATGGATGTCTTTCCCTGACAGGGGCCATTTATCCTAACGGAGGAATCCTATGTTCTTGTGGTCAGTGGCGGGGATCCAACTGAACCAGGTCGGTGGCAGAGACCAAGGTCTGTGGCAGAGGCCTCTACTTTCACCAGGGTTTGTGGCAGAAACCAAATTCACAGTCGGTGGCAGCGACTGTGCGCCAAGCCTGTTTGCACTATACGGAACAGGAGAGAACTTTAATTCTTTGATTGTGCCTGGACCTTCTCCTTCCCACACCTGTCTGTTCTTTAAGTTCAACCAGCCTACTATTTATTGCTCTAACAGAATAAATAAGTGTTGGACTTTATTTGGTGTGGAACTCAAGTTGCTGGAAGCTAAGTGCCCCTGCCTGTGACAGTGGCAATCATCCTCCACAAGAGAAGCTGAAGCTCCGGACGTGAACACAGACCCGAAGGTAAAAGGTATAGCTCAAGCCTCTGTATAACACACATCAGAGGGCACGAGCTGGTGGTGCGTCCCCCCCCCCCCATTCTTCTCCCTGGTACCCCTAGACGAGTCAGCCAGCCGCAAAAAGAGAAAGAGGGAGAAGTGGGAAAAGGGGGTGCCGCTACACCAGGAAGTAACTGAAGAAATGTTAAAGCGTTTAAAATGAGTAAATATATTATACTTTCCTATCTTTTTACAAAGGCTAGCAGCATAAGGATTAAAAATAGTCAATGCTGATTAAAAGAGGGAAGTTCTGCTTTAAATCTAGGGGATTGCAAAGAGGCTGCATTACTTCCCTGACTCCCCACTCAAGCAGGCTCCCTTCCGGCTGCGGTGGCGATCTCGCCCCCCACCACATACAATACAGATATACTCGTGTGCAGGGGGTGTGCCTGGGCACACCCTAATCACTATTATGTGCGGTGCTGATTCCCCTTACTGTCTAGGCTTCCCCCACCTTGTTGCCCCCCTCCCAACCCTCAGTGCTGCTGGCTTCCCTCCTCTCCTCTCCTCTCCCCCTGGCTGCTGCGGAGGATGATTTAAGATGGATAGTGGGGGAAGGGGCTAGTAATTATGTATGTAGCACTACCCTCATAGGAGCTTCTGGTTTAGATTTGGGCCTTTCACGTTACCTCACCATTCGTTGTCTAGGGGATGAGAGTCTATAGAAAGTTCAATGTCCACACAAGTTATGAATATTTTTCGTCAGGCTTTATTTCCAAACAAACTTGTATAGGTAGAGGGATGGAGGGTTAGGAGAAGGTTCAGGCACGCACAGCAGATCACTGGGGAAACTTCTAAGCTTCAAAAGTCACATTCACCACTCTCCTTCAAGTGGGTGTTGCTCACCCGGATAGGCCCCTCTCACTTGGCCTAGCAGCCGGGATGATGCTCGAACAAATAAAGAAATAACAGTCTCTGCCACAGACCTTTAGGACGATTAAAATTAACTGTTCAATGATCCTCTGCCACAGGATTTTAGTACCCGGATATCCAGCCTTACAGTTTAAGAGCCTTTAAGCCGACCCGGCACACTGTAAGGTTTCATTAGCTACTGTGCATCCTCCAATAGGGTCACCAGGCCTTCCTCAAGCTACCAGCCTTCCGCGTGGTCCTCTCCAGGACAGGTCCTCCCCTGGTTTCCTCCACTGAGCGGCTTCCTCCCACAGGATAGACAGCACAGGATCACCTTCAAGGTGTAGGCCCCAGTCAGGACCACTAGGCCTACGTGGCAGAGAGGCAGCCTCGGGCCAACATGGCTCCGTGGCTGAAATTCCAGTACCACATACCTCGAGCCAGGAGGGCCACGAGGCGAAGAGAGCCCAGAGAAAATGGCGTCTGCCCC
This sequence comes from Rana muscosa, assembly GCA_029206835.1. NCBI lineage: Eukaryota > Metazoa > Chordata > Amphibia > Anura > Ranidae > Rana > Rana muscosa. Next base: position 283,160,206 of record CM055123.1, read on the forward strand.
TTAAGTACCCTTCCCCAGCATGCCCAGCGGGGAGACCACTCCCATTGGGCTGTTCCCGGGGGAGGGCACCCAATACACTTTGGCCTGGGGTGGTAACGCCACCTACAGGCAAACAGTGGGAAGTCCTTCCAAACACAACCATAGCCGGGACAGAGGCTGATTTAGCCTTAATCATTACAAAGTCTGAGCTAACTACCAGCTCAGACACCCTCTAAATTTAACATAGCGCCTGGTCATCAGGAGCAGGGCGCTACATGTAATTTACCAGTCCCTTCCTTTTCTAAATGAACACACTTGCTCACTGTGTCCATTCATAACCGAAGCATAGGAAACCGTTTCCTATGCTTCAGTTTGTGAATGAACAGGAAGCCTCTCAACACAGAGCACTTCGCAGCCATTCACTGTCCAGTGCAGCTGAGGCTGAAAAACAAGGCATGTGTGTTTGAGGATTGGGATGCACACCCTAATTCAATAGGCTGCGCACACCTATAAATACAGAGCGTACACCCCTGTGCTATACGTGATGACACAGAGGTTCTGCCCATAGACATGAGCTTTGGGGAGAAGAGCAGAGCACTGCTGGAGTAGGGAGTCAGGTAAGTAATGCAGCCTCTTTACTTACCAATCAAGTGTATATTGATTGGTTTGCGCAAAAGTTATAGCGTCTACAAACTATGGGATATATTTATGGATTTTTTTTTTTAATTTCGCTTTTTTCTAGTAATGGCAGCGATTAGCGACTTATAGCAGGACTGTGATATTGCGGTGGACAAGAGTCCTTTCACACTGGAGCGGCCATAGCCTCGGCGGTAAAACACCGCTATTTTACCGCCGACGTTATGGGCGGATTTGCGGCGCATTTCGGTCGCTAGCGGGGCGGTTTTACCCCCCCCGCTAGCGCCCGCGAAAGCGTTAAAACCGCCCGCGATGCGCTGCAGAAGCAGCGCATTGCCGGCGGTATAGCCGCGCTGCCCCATTAATTTCAATGGGCAGGAGCGGTGGAGGAGCGGTAAACACACCGCTCCTTCACCGCTCCAAAGATGCGGCTAGCAGGACTTTTTTTTACCGTCCTGCTAGCGCAACGCTCCAGTGTGAAAGCCCTCGGGCTTTCACACTGGAGTGAATGGGGCAGCAGTTTATCAGCGGTTTGCAGGCACTATTTTTAACGCTATAGCGCCTGCAAAACGCAGTGTGAAAGGGGTCTAACTGAGATTTTTTGGGGAACCAGTGACACTAATAAGCGATCAGTGCTAAAAATATGCACTGTCACTGTATGACAGACAACTGCCACAGGAACAGATGTCCTCCCCATTGGAACACTTTCCCACTATTACTGTTCTGGGAACAACTCCCAATCCTCAAACACACATGCCTTCCTCTGCAGCCTCAGCTGCACTGGACAGCGAATGACTGGGAAGTGCTCTGTGTTGAGAGGCTTCCTGTTCATTCACAAACTGAAGCATAGGAAACGGTTTCCTATGCTTCGGTTATGAATGGACACAGTGAGCAAGTGTGTTCATTTAGAAAAGGAAGGGGCTGGTAAATTACATGTAGCGCCCTGCCCCTGATTTTCATTCCTAATGACATTGGAGATCAGGACAGTTAGAAAGATAGTGAATCCCCAAAATGGGGATACAGATAATAATAAAACATTGACAGCAATTCTGACCCCCTCAGCATTCTATCCAAATCTAAAAAAAAAAGTTTTGCCCTTTAGTTATACTTTAAGGATAACAAGAGGTTAATCAGGAATAAAAGTGTAAAAAAAAAAATCCAAATCCGGTGTTATTCCTGGCATAATCTTCATGATTTGCTCCATTTAACAAGCAGCTCAGGTTCTGAGTGGGCAGCAGTTTGTCCCATGATTATGTGCTAGTATTAAATCTCTCTACAGAAGGTGTGCTCAGTGGCTTCCACTTGTGCAGACTCCGATTCAGGGCCATTCAGGGCATGCTATGGAGATTTAAAGCAGGAATTAAACCCAAAATAAAACCTTTTTTTATATTGCAGCTTACTAATTCTTAGATGTGATGTCTATATTAGGTTTCTTTTTCTTGGCTTTCTTTCTTTTATTCATCATTCATTTTCTTTTATTTCTTCAACAGAGCAAGCTCTCCTGTAGTTGTAGAAGTTAGAGGGTTGAGACAAACCATTTACCCCTGACAGGGGTGCTTAAAATGATCCACTTTTATGTAAAACCTTTATTCCCAAAAAGGAACAAAACTGTTGCTTTTAACATCTTAAAACTAGAAATGGGCCGAACACCCCCTGGTTCGGTTTGCGCCACAACTCTCTAACATCGCAAACGAATCGTGATTCCTATTAAAGTCTATGGGTCCCGAACTTGAAAAAATCAAATGTGACCATTTTGAAGGCTTATATGCAATTTATTGACCATTAAAAGGGTATGGGGGGGGGGCGGGTACTGCCCTGGGGGACATGTACCAATGCAAAAATCGTTTTTTTTAAAAAGATCTTTTTTTTTGCTTACAAGCGTTTTTATTAGCGTATTTCAGCAAGTAGAAAAATGCATGGAGAGAATAAAGTGTACAGTACATTCAAAAACAAACGTGTGATTGTACAGGTATACAGCTCCCAATATATCATTAACCACATAAGGACCGCCACACGACGATATACGTTGACAGAATGGCACGGCTGGGCACAAGGGCATACAGGTACGTCCCCTTTAAGATCCCAGCCCTGGGTCGCGCGCGCGCCGCCGGCCTCACGCCCGTGACCCGGTCCGAAGCTCCATGACCGCACCCACGGGACCCGCGGACCCGATCGCCGGGGGTGTTCAGCGATCGGGTCACAGAGCTGAAGAACGGGGAGTGGTAAGTGTAAACAAACCTTTTCCCGTTCTTCCTAGCGGCACTGTCAGTGATCGTCTGTTCCCTGTCATAGGGAACGACGATCAGTGACGTCACATGCCAAGCCACGCCCCCTATAGTAAGAATCACTCACTAGGGCACACTTAACCCCTACAGCGCCACCTAGTGGTTAACCCCTTCACTGCCAGTGTCATTTTCACAGTAATCAGTGCATATTTATAGCACTGATCACTGTAAAAATGACAATGGTCCCAAAAATGTGTCAAAAGTGTCCGATGTGTCCGCCATAATGTCGCAGTCACAATAAAAATCGCTGATCGCCGCCATTACTAGTAAAAAAAAATATTAATAAAAATGCCATAAAACTACCCCCTACGTTATAACTTTTGCGCAAACCAATCAATAAACGATTATTGCGATTTTTTTTTACCAAAAATATGTAGAAGAATACGTATCGGCCTAAACTAAGGAAAAAATATGTTTTTTTATATATTTTTTAGAGATATTCATTATAGCAAAAAGTGAAAAATATGTCATTTTTTTCAAAATTGACGCTCTATTTTCGTTTATAGCGCAAAAAATAAAAACGGTAGAGGTGATCAAATACCACCAAAAGAAAGCTCTATTTGTGGGAAATAAAGGACGTCAATTTTGTATGGGAGCCACGTCGCACGACCGCGCAATTGTCAGTTAAAAGACGTAGTGACGAATCGCAAAAAGGGGCCCGGTCCTTTAGTAACAAAATAGTCCCAGGCTTAAGTGGTTAAGTAAGAAAATTTTTAAAATAATGAAATTCAAATTGAAAAGAATCTGAGTAAGTAACAGCGTTGCTTCTGCAAGTTTAGAAGAATGACTATATGGAAGATATGCGCTAGACAGAAATTTTCCAAAATAATTGAATCGACAGTACTGAATGCGTTTACTTCCAGCATTACCAATTCATGGAATAAACTCAAATGGGGAAACAATGAAACCCTTCAAACACATATTATATCTGGTAAGGCGACCAATTAGCCCACTAACGTTCGAAGATGTGCATGGTGTCCATAAGGGTGTGGTGCACCCTTTCCATCACTCTAATGAATTCCATGAGATGAAGCACCTGTGACCATGAAACAGAGGGGCAATTTTTAAAGGAGCAGTGAGTTTAATAATGCTTAAAGTGAAACAATAAAAATGAAAAATTCCTTTAAATATAGTGCATGGGTGGTCCCCTTAGTCTGCCTGTAAAGTGGCGCATCTGTACAGTGTATAGAACCTGCTGCAGCAAAACCAACATTTATAAAGTAAAAAGATGACATTAAATTTATTTTCCTTGCAAGCTTTCTTTATTTAGTAAACAACGGCTGGGGGATCCAGTCTGTATGATGAGCCCACAATTTTAGTGCACTCGGACCAAGATAGAGATTTTTGGGATAATTTTTGGTGTCTCTTTGGCAGGCTTTGGATGGAATTACCAACGTTTTGCACCACAGTAAGCAAGCCTTATGTGAAGAAGCCAAATTATAGTACACTCAGACCAGGATAATTTTTTTTTTTTTTTTTAGATAAAGTCTGGTGTCTCTTTTGCAGACTTTGGATAGAAGTAACAGTTGCAGAAAAATTGGGCTTTGGGTGTTGGCGGTGCCTTCACATCATAACACTATAGAGGTACTCTTGATGAAAGCAAAATTGGCCTTGCGGTAAAAAAAAAGATTTGATGCCTCTGTCAAACAATTGCGGAAAACTTGGTCTTTGGGTGTTGGTGGTGCCTTCACCCTGTAACTTTCTAGAGGTACTAAACTGACGAAGCCACATGAGTTAGTGGCATTACGTGTGGATGCAGAGCCAGGTGACGTCAGTCCCGGACCCAATGTTATTGGAACCTTACTTGTGAGCGCTGTGTTGGCATGTACGCAGGGCCGTCGGAACAGCACAGCAGAAAGAGGAGCCAGAGGACTCAGCACAGGAGGAGGAGGTAAGACATCCCCCCCCCCCGCGCATATCCACTGTAATATTGTGCGATCAGCGCCCCCCCTCCCGCTAACGGGCGCCCCCCCTCCTGCGACAACAACTTGGTGTACTTGTCCCGCGGACGCACCACCCCCCCCCCTTGTTGTCCAAGTCCTGCAGCAGAGCACAATCCCCCCCCCCCCCCCACCGCTTCTCAAATTTGTTGTCCATGTGCTTGGGACCCCCAAATTCCTTCAAACGGCCCTGCATGTACGGCGGAGTGTATGGAGATGCAGCCAGCTGAGGTTGGCATGTACATCTAGGAGCCATGCTTTGTGGATGAGACCAGACGATCGTCATACCTATAGATGGATTGTTGTCCTAAAAGTGAGCATTTAGCTAGTGTGGGGGTGGAGTACATAGTTTATAATAGTAAAGAGCCCTCAACACTTGCACCTTTTTTTTTTCTCTCTTTTTGGATATAAATTGTGGACTATTTGGATGCTTTTTTCAGTAAAGCACGTTTTTAAGGGTGAAGGGCCCTAAACATGGACACTTATTTGAATTGTAGCACATAGTTTATGAGGGAGTGCTACTTTTACTTTATCGCTGTTTTTCATGTTTTGGATTTTTTTTTATGTCATTAAGTGTATGAGGGGTTGATGTCAATTAATTATGATATGAGAGATTTTCTATAATATGTTTATAATATGTTTAAAGTGGTTGTACACCCTGTACAACCACTGTTCCCTGGCCTACAGGTAAGCCTATAATAAGGCTTACCTGTAGGTACTGGAAATATTTCCTAAACCTCTACGGTTTAGGAGATATTTGCAATATACGCCGGCACCGACATAATCGGCGCATGTGCACTGAAGAAAGGGTACGATCCGTGCCGTTTCTATAGTGCTTGTGCTGTGACCGTCGGCTCCCACGTGCATGCGCAGGAGTGACGTCACGCGACTCCGGCCTATAGCAGAGCTAATGACCCCAGAAGGAAGAGGGGTTGAAGATAGGTACCTCTACGGTTTAGGAGATATTCGCAATATACGCCGGCACCGACATAATCAGCGCATGTGCACTGAAGAAAGGGTACGATCCGTGCCTTTTCTATAGTGCTTGTGCTGTGGCTGCCAGCTTCCGCGCGCAAGCGCCGGAGTGACGTCACGTGACTCTGACCAATAGCAGAGCCCATGGCCCCAGACGGAAGAGGGGTTGAAGATGGACGCGATTAGAGAGAGGGGACAGCGCTGAAATCGCGGGCTTTTTCTGCAGGTAAGTGGCACATAATGGGCTAGTAGGTGATTCATACTGCCGCAGAGCCTACACACGGTCGTTTTTCTCGCCAAGAGAAAAAATGACGGGAAAAACGGCCGTGTGTGGGGGAACAAGCTGTTCCCTCGTTTTTCCTTTCGTGATTCACGGCGGTGATTTCACCGCCGTGAATCACGATTGTGTGTACGCGGCATTACTGTAGTATATAAAGTACAATGTGTGTGTTTCTGTAATATAGTTTTGCCAAATACCTCCGTTATAGCGCCGCTCTGCGCTTTTGTGACCCGCCGGAGCTCTCTTCCCCGCAATTATATTACACAAACACACACATTGTACATTATAAGCGGTTCCATTGTATAAATGTACATATGAATCTAGGGGATGTCCAAAGTATTGGATATTTGGACAGAGTCCAGAGATACTCTCAGATCCTCGGCAACCCCTTCATAGAATACTCTGTTTTGCTTCTCTTTACTGCTTAGATGTGGATCTGTATACAAAGAATGAACCACTCGACCCTTTTACTTTGCACACTCCAGATACCTTGCTTCCAGTTCCCCTAAGCCTTGGTTACCAACCACCTTGCCTTTTGTTGTTTTGTCTTTTTTAATGTGTGTGTTTTCACTTAAGCCTGGGTATGCCCAATAGACTTTGTTTTGTATACCAATTTATATTCTTACATATAAAAGAATAAAAAAAAAAAGAAAAGAAAAGAAAAAGAAAAGTTTACTTCTGTGCGAAAAAAAAAAGGATGCAGTATATTTCTGCCATACATGCAGACAATTCCCCATGTTTAATCCCTTTAAAGACCCTGTATTATATACAGTACCTGTTGACCTGTTCATCTGATAGAAATGCGCACGCCTGTTGCGTGCTGATAACACAGCATTTTTGTGGACTGAGTGGTGTCAGCCCTGCTCAGTTGTCTTTTGCTAAACAAATAAAACCAACCCCCTATCCTGTTCATCATTACACAGTTTAGTCCCAACCAGTTTTGTAAGTAACGCCATTTAAATAAACAGCGTTACCTAATGTAGTCACTTTTGAGGGTAACGAGTAATCTAACGGATTACTCTTCCCCTCATGGCAACGCCATTCCCATTACTTGGGTGGCGTTACCCCAATTACATCTACTTGCTGCAGCCGCCGCAAGTAGATGTAACCGCAATTACAGCCGCCGTCTGCCTACCTGATCAGCGTGTCATGCAGACAGATGGCGGCCATTGCAGTGTTCAAAAGCCACGCCTCCTCGTCTGTGATAGGCGGAACACTCAATTTCACAGCAGGCAGTTTTCAGCCTATGACGGACATCCTCTCATCCTCGTCTGTTATGAGGATAAGCGGATGTCCGTGATAGGCGGAACACTGAATGCTGGGAAATTGAGTGTTCCGCCTATCACAGACGAGGAGGAGGCGCGGCTTTTGAATAATGGAATGGCCGCCGGGACGCCGCCGATCAGGTATGCGGGCACAGTGAGACACGGGCACAGTGAGGCATGGGCACAGTGAGGCATTGGGCACAGTGAAGCATGGGCACAGTGAAGCATGGGCACAGTAAGGCATTGGGCACAGTGAAGCACGGGCACAGTGAGACACGGGCACAGTGAGGCATTGGGCACAGTGAAACACGGGCATAGTGAGGCATTGGGCACAGTGAAGCATGGGCACAGTGAAGCATGGGCACAGTGAGGCACGGGCACAGTGAGGCACGGGCACAGTGAAGCATGGGCACAGTAAAGCATGGGCACAGTGAAGCACGGACACAGTGAAGCACGGGCACAGTGAGGCACGGGCACAGTGAAGCATGGGAACAGTGAAGCATGGACACAGTGAAGCATGGACACAGTGAAGCATGGGCACAGTGAAGTATGGGCACAGTGAGGCTGGCATGGGCACAGTGAGGCATGGGCACAGTGAGGCATGGACACAGTGAGGCATGGGCACATAACCAATATTATTTATTGTTATCCCTCCTATTATTTTTATACAATGAAAAAATTACATATATATCATCCTTCTACCGCCCCGCCCCGTCCCCGTGTATATATAATATAACCAATATAGTTACTTTGCTGAGTAACTAATTACTTTTTCAATGTAGAAACTGAGTTACTAACTCAATTACTTTTTGGAAGAAGTAATTTGTAACTGTAACTAATTAACGTAAGATGAACAACACTGGTCCCAACATAGGGGGGGACTTTTGATATCCGCGTATTGCACCCTAGGTTTGGGTGCTCCCGGGATGCTCGATGGAGGGCTCTTTAAAGTCATGGTATTCAAAGGCATATGGGTCTATTATGCCAGCGCACATTGTGTGTTCTACTAAGAGGTTCATTTTAAAGTTCAAACTGGATCCAGAAACACATCCAAAACCACAAAAGAACTGCAGCTTTAATTTATTTCACTATTATCTGCACTGAGCTCCCATAATACAGATTCCTAATACAGAATATGCATACCATACAGAAAGTACTGAATGTTCCTCTTCCATTTGTGACATTATCAGTGCATGAGAATTCTTGACAGTTTGTTAACACATAAATTGGAGTTTAATCCTATTAATAATTCATATGGCTAACATCTGTCTTTCAGGATTTTTCCGCTGTCATTTTACAAATTTAGAATTTTCTATACATAAAAGTACTGTATTTCATTATATATCGCTTTTCTGTAATACTAGAATGTCAGTTTGACTGGTTTAGTGGATTAGTCCATTGAGTTTACCCACTTCACCCCCAGAGGATTTGGCTGCCCAATGACCGGGCCATTTTTTGCGATTCGGCACTGCGTCGCTTTACTGACAATTGCGCGGTGGTGCGACGTGGCTTCCGAACAAAATTGACGTCCTTTTTATTCCCACGAATAGAGCTTTCTTTTGGTGGTATTTGGTCACCTCTGCGGTTGTTATTTTTTGTGCTATAAACAAAAAAAGAGCGACAATTTTGAAAAAAAAGCAATATTTTTTACTTTTTGCTATAATAATTATCCCCAATATATATATATATATATATATATATATATATATATATAAATCTTTCTCAGTTTAGGCCGATATGTATTCTTCTACATATTTTTGGTACAAAAAAAATCACAATAAGCGTTTATTGATTGGTTTACGCAAAAGTTATAGTATCTACAAAATAGGGGATAAATTTAAGGCATTTTTATTAATATTTTTTTTTTACTAGTAATGGCGGTGATCTGCAATTTTTATCGTGACTGCGACATTATGGCGGACACATCGGACACGTTTGACGCTATTTTGGGACCATTGTCATTTATACAGCGATCAGTGCTATAAAAAATGCACTGATTACTGTGTAAATTACACTGGCAGTGAAGGGGTTAACAACTAGGAGGCGAGGAAGGGGTTAAGTGTAGCCTAGGGAGTGATTCTAACTGTGGGGGGGATGGGCTACCAGTGACACGACATTGATCACTGCTCCCGATGACAGGGAGCAGTTGATCACTGTCCTGTCACTAGGCAGAACAGGGAAATGCCTTGTTTACATAGGCATCTCCCCGTTCTGCAGCTCCGTGACACGATCGCGGGACACCGGCGGACATCGAGTCCGCGGGTCATGCGGGCATGGTCACGGAGCACCCGCATGGCAGCAAATTCAAAGCAACGGCGGAAGTGACGATATTTATCTTTTAGTCTTGAATTCATGCTTCACCAGTACTTCCTGACATGTGATTGTGCCTAAGTACTCCAGAGCCTACAGCCTCATAACTGCATATCTGCAGTGTGAGATCTAATGCACCGCTGTCTATGACTACTAATCTCATGAGATATGGAGTGATTCTTGGCAGTGTCATCTTAAGAGCATTATAGGCCCCCGGGCAATACGGTGCACTGGGGCCCTGTCTACACAATCACGCACGAGAATTTTTTACTGACAAAAATCATGACATTTACTGGCAGAACCACATTTTTTACTGCCACTGCAAAAAGGTACCTAAAATTACAGTTTTCAGTGCCAAACAGTGCAAATGTCAGTATTTAAACTATAAACATATAGATCGTGTTATTAGCAATGTGTTTAAGTTAAACAAAAGTAAAAATTGACATGAAGGTTAGGTTACTATAACCCGGCCAGCACAGAGTTTCCTCTTACATCAGAGTCTGCAGGATTCCCCCTTACAGTGAAAGGGAACTCTTATGTAAAGGGGAACGCTGCAGATCATGATGTAAGGGGAAACGCTGATGTAAGGGGGGCTCTGGTGACCAGAGACCACCTTATATCAGAGTCCACTGCTTTCTCTTTACATCAGAGTTCCCACTTACATCAGAGCAACAGACCACCCCCCGATCTCTTTGTGCAAGCTGCACAGTCAGCCAGACAGCCACTCACCGTACGACACCGACCAGGGCACTCCGTGTCTGTACTGGCTGGTGGCTGGGCAGGTTACAGGCTCACGAAAACCGGCACTTCCGACAGGGGTCCGACTCCGCCACACTCTGCTTCAAGCCTGCTGTGCTGTCTGCTCTGACAACTCTACTCTGTCCATTCAACCTCAGCTCCTCCTGCTTTTTTTTTTTTTTTTTTAAGTCCGGCGGGTGTGGCTAACGTCATCATCGGCGGACAGACAGAGGCGCACTCGTGGAGTATCGGATCTTCTCTGCGATTTCCGCAAACTGCGCATGCACAGTTCTGACCCGCCACTTCCCACCATTTTTTACTGTGGTCGCTGGGCAGCCGGTGAGGCCCCCCAGGCAAGTGTGGCCCCCGGGCAACTGCCCAGCGTGCCCAATGGAAAAGATGGCCCTGATTCTTGGTGATGTCACCAAAGTGCAGCTAGAAATCTGGTCCTAAGGACCTGCACTGTATTTTTTTCTCCCTGTGTCTACTTTCTTTGCTCTGTGAACTATTGCTTTTTACTAGGGATGCACTGATGTATTGGCCAAAAATAGGGTTATTGCGCCTTGCTGATAGAAAAAAAGGTGCCGATAATGGCTGCCGAACAGTATCGGCCAAAAATAGGTGCCGATAATGGCCGCTGAAAATTATCAGCCAAAAATAGTTGCCAAAAAGGGTCAAAAATTTATATTCGGTACACCATTTCTGTTTCAGTTTTTGGCCAAGTGCATCCTGAATGTTTGGTTTCGGTTCAGAATTTTCATTTTGGTGCAACACTACTTTAACAAAAACTCCACCTTGCGGGCAGTCAGTTATTCAGACGGTATGTCCATTGTTGCTAGAAGTTTAATATCTTATCTATATGTAGGGCACAGACCCCTTTCTTTACCTGCATTAACATTGGCTCCTCGCAGGAAGAGAGAGGCACACCGCACCACATGCCCGTACCCTCCTGTGTGAGGAGGTTGAGCGGTATTGTTTTTGCGTCTTTCCACGGTCAGAACATGAAAACCTCCAGAGCCTGATTCTCACCTCTATGTTAATTAGAGACAAGTCCTTGGCTTCCCATTAAAGGGAATGTCCACACAAGCTGAAACTCCAACTCAGAGTTTATTTTCTCTTAGCAATAACACAGTCTGAAAGGAGAAAGGTTGGAGTAAGAAACAGAATAGCAAGGTGTGGAGGAGGTCCAGGCACAAACGTTTTGGATGTTCGCTCAGCTTATCGAGCAAATTTTACTAGGCGCACAGTCTCTGCCACAGACTGTGAGGTTGGTCTCTGCCACAGACTGTGAGGTTGGTCTCTGCCACAGACTGTGAGGTTGGTCTCTGCCACAGACCTGATGAAACTGATCCCCTTCTTTAGCCATGGCCCTTGTTTAGGAGAAGACATCCCTCCGGAGAGTTACCGGGCCCCTACCGTCACCACGACTCTGCACTGGGTCTTCGGAGAGCTCCTCCCCGGCCTCCTCATCCTAGATAATGGTCCCCTCGCAAGGCGGCACCCTGAGATTCCTCGATCCCTGGCGGACCCCAGACGAAGGTGCTGGGCCCCAGGCCTCCACTGCGGTTCCCGGGCTTACATGCCCAGGGCGGACAAGAACAACATGTTAGTACCTCACCCTGAGCTAAAGGTGCCCAGGATGGAACCAGAACACTCGCTGGGAGTAGGACTCCCAATAACCGAACCAACGACAACCCGCCCCCGGGCCAAAGATGCCCGGGGGGGGGGGACAGGAACAAGAACCGACGTCATCGGTGCTATTTTTAAAAGCAAATATCTCCTTAACCGTGTAGGTTAAGGAGATATTTCATGCACCTACAGGTTAAGCCTTGTTCACACGATCGGATTTCCTATGGCTTTTTAACCGATGGATTTTTCCATCGGAAAACCGATGAAGCTGATTTTCATCAGTCTTGTCTACACACCATCAGTCAAAAAACCGACCGTTCCAAACGCGGTGACGTAAAACACTCAGATGAGCAGAAAAAAATGAAGTTCAATGCTTCTGAGCATGTGTCAACTTGATTCTGAGCATGCGTGGGTTTTTTTATCCAATGGAGTTCCACACAGACGATAGTAATTTGCTATCGGTTTTTTAACCATCGGATAAATTTAAAACATGTTCTATTTTTAAACACCGATGGAAAAAAGACCGATGGGGCCCATACACGATCGGTTTGTCCGATGAAAAAAGTCCATCGGACTGTTTTCATTGGTAAAACCTATCGTGTGTACAGGGCTTAAGCCTTAATCTAGGCTTACCTGTAGGTGCAAGTTGTCAAAGTGGGTTTACAACCACTTTAAGTGGTGCTGCTTGGTTTGGTAGGTGAAAGCCCAGATTTTGTCTTATTTGAAGAGTAATGATGAAAAGATCAGTTAAATGTAGACAATACTGGTGATTAGCTTTCTGCTTGCGTTTTTCGGACACAGCTTCCACAACGCAGGTCCTCTTTAATAAGTTGGTATGGGATTGGTGGGAGAAATTTGTAGCAAAATTTCCAATAAACAGTAGTACAACTTAACTTCTATTTCTACTCTTATTATTTTGTTGACCTATTTATTTCAACTTTAAATATTCAAAAGCAGGTTAGTAAACAGTCTGTTTTGTATTTACACAAAGGGAATAACCCAGAATAATTCAGAATTTTGCTCCAACAAACTGCTACAAAAGATAAAGAGAAGTAACAAAAATCAGCTCAATGCAATGTTTCTCGGCAGAAGCGATAAGAACGGGAAGCAGTTTGATATTTAGGCTTTATTGTGTGCAATCTTATCTGGAAAAATGGAAACGTCTGTTTTTTTCAAATCACAGTACTCTGGGGAACCACTGTAATTAGAACTAGAATAGTGTAATTAAAAAATACTTTGCTAAATGTTGCAAAAGATTTAATTTTCTGAACATTATTCAAAATTAACACTCAATCCAGCTCCCATATATTTAGTTTTTGGTGGGCTGCATTACAGTATGAGTTCCCCCACATATCACAACACAGAGTATGAGACTTTTCCACAATGTGTCTCTGTACAATCCCACATCATCATAATGAAGGTCTCACCTTCTTGACACTGGACTGCTTTTTATAGTGGTGCACAGAAATGAAAATTCTGGACCGAAACCAAAAATTCAGGATGCACTTGGCCGAAAACCGAAACCAAAATGGACAGTTAAAAAAAGAAAATATATTTTTTATATCTAATTGTATTATATTCAACTTTTTAATTAATATCATGAATTTAAATGAATATGTATCTTTTCGGCCATTTTCGGCACCTACCGTATATACTGGAGTATAAACCGACCCGAATATAAGCCGAGGCACCTAATTTTACCACAAAAAAATGGAAAAAAATATTGACTTGAGTAAAAGCCTAGGGTGGGAAAATGCAGCAGCTACTGGGTAAACAATGCCCATCTGCAGCCTCACTGTGCCCATTTGCAGTCTAATTGTGCCCATTTGCAGTCTCACTGTGCCCCTTTGCAGTCTCACTGTGCCCATTTGCAGTCTCACTGTGCCCATTTGTCGTCTCACTGTGCCCATTTGCAGTCTAATTGTACCCATTTGTAGTCTCACTGTGCCCATTTGCAGTCTCACTGTGCCCATTTGCAGTCTCACTGTGCTCATTTGTCGTCTCACTGTGCCCATTTGTTGTCTCACTGTCCCCATTTGCAGTCTCACTGTGCCCATTTGTAGTCTCACTGTGCCCATTTGTTGTCTCACTGTCCCCATTTGCAGTCTCACTGTGCCCATTTGCAGTCTCACTGTGCCCATTTGTAGTCTCACTGTCCCCATTTGCAGTCTCACTGTGCCCATTTGTAGTCTCACTGTGCCCATTTGTAGTCTCACTGTGCCCATTTGTCGTCTCACTGTGCCATGCAGTCTGTTCGGCGTCCATTGAAACAAAGCCCCGCCTCCTCCTCGTCCGTCCGTGATAGAGGAACACTGATATGATGCTGGGAAACTGTATCAGTGTACCGCCTTTCACAGGCGAGGAGGAGGCGGGTCTTTGTTACAATGGACGGGCGAACAGACTGCATTACACAGCGGGAGACACACGCTGTTTTAGTAATGAAAGGTACGGCTCACTCGAGTATAAGCTGAGGGGGAGTTTTTCAGCCTAAAAAATGGGCTGAAAAACTCGGCTTATACTCGAGTATATACGGTACTTTCGGCTGATAATTATCAACACCTTTTTTCTATTGGTAAAAAACGCAGATAACCCTATTTTCGGCCAATGATTTTCAGTGGCTGTTATATGGCAGCCAAAATGTTATAAAGTCATGGACAGATGGTGAAAAGTATATTTAGACCCCTTTCACACTGAGGAGTTTTTCAGGCGGTTTAGCGCTAAAAATAGCGCCTAAATACCGCCTGAAAACTCCTGCCCCTGCAGTCTCAATGTGAAAGCCCGAGGGCTTTCACACTGGAGCGGTGCGCTAGCAGGACCGCTCCAAAAGTCCTGCTAGCCGCATCTTTGGAACGGTGAGAGGAGCAGTGTGTTTACCGTTTCCCCAATAATACTATTCTAAAATTGCCTGAATTTCAAATTCTTACTCACAGGGAACCCTTTGTGGAAATCAATACTGACACGAAAGTGAAGCGCTTATCCCACCGAGCATCAACCCTTCAATTTTTTCCTCCATTTGTTGGGAGATTATAGGTTTATTTCTTCCCATTCAGCTGTAGGAAATGTTGTCCTTTTTATAGGAGGTAATTTGCTTATGCACTTAAATGATAAATAAAAATGAAGTTTTAGGATCCAGTGGGGCTGATGCACAGTGAGATAAGTGCTGTCAAAGACAGTGTTGCCGTAATAAGTAGCTCATCCCTCACATCCTGCCCAATGATAGGCAAAACCTTATGCCGCGTACACACAATCGGAAATTCCGACAAGAAATGTTCGATGTGAGCTTTTGGTCAAAAATTCCGACCGTGTGTACGCTCCATCGGACATTTTCTGTCGGAGTTTCCGACAACAAAAATTTGAGAGCTTGTTCTCAAATTTTCCGACAAGAAAAGTTCTGCTCGGAAATTCCGATCATGTGTAGCCAATTTCGACGCACAAAAATCCTATGCATGCTCGGAATCAATTCGACGCATGCTCGGAATCATTGAACTTCATTTTTCTCGGCTTGTTGTAGTGTTGTACGTCACCGCATTCTTTTTTTTTTCAAATATAATTTTTATTACATTTTCTTAGGGAAACACAAAAAAAAGGGGGGGGGGGGAAGAAAAAGGCAATAACACAGCCTCCTAGTCACATAGCACAGGAATAACAGTACATTGCAATACACATTAAATAATATATATATCTTGAAATTACCATTATCAATCACTATTCTCCTGATTTCTTTTATAACAAACAAACAACAGAAAAAAAAAAAAAAAAGGGAAAGGGAAAGAAGGACGGTGTTAGACCGAGCTCGCCATCCATTCAGGAATAATAAGTCTCACAGCTCGCATCAGTATGTTAACTATTTTAACTCTCTAAGAGTTCTTTCCCCTCTTTCGAGTGTATAAACATATTCCAACTAGCCCATGTTGTTTTGTAGGTCTCATGTCTATCCTGTGCCGTCATTGTCAAGTCTTCCATTTTATTTATGTTTTCCACCTTCCGTAGCCACATCACCACTGTCACCGCATTCTTGACGGTCGGAATTTCCGACATTTGCGTGACCGTGTGTATGCAACACAAGTTTGAGCCAACATTCGGTCGGAAAAAAATCCACCGTTTTCTTGTCGGAATTTCCGATCATGTGTACGCGGCTTTAGGGGCAATACAAAGGCTAAGAGAGTCAAAAGAAGAGAAGAGGAAAATCTCCTTATGAAGACACATCTGCACCACTGACAGCTGTCAAAGCTGGAAGCTCTCATCACAGATCCCTGATGATGGAGCTGAAGTAAGAGCTCCAAAATGTTGTTGTATCTATATGACTAATGAATAAGCTTAAAGGAGAAGTAAAGCCAAAGCCTGTTTGGCTGTACTTCTCCTATGGATCACAGAAGTTCAGTATGTTCTGTACTCCTTTGACCCATTTTCAGCAGGCAGCAGGCGTTCGGCGGACATCACAGAGCCGGTCAAGTCGGGACCTGCCCACAACCCTGGACTGGCACCTGGTTCAGCCTCTTAACGAGCCCCTGAGAGCTGGAGCGAGCCGCTCCTACCTACTCCACAGCCCAGGGCTCCAGTGAGTGTGCGGGGGTGGGGCAGAGCAGACAGCGGTGACTGCTCACAGAGCTCTGAGAACCGAGTGATCAGCAGTCTTTGATCGCTCGGCTCTCAGTCTTAGAGCCGTCGGGAGACAGCTCCAGCATCAGACCGATACTTCATCTACCTGGGTACAGTGGGGAAAATTATTTTTTGATCCCCTGCAGATTTTGTAAGTCTGCCCACTTACAAAGAATTTAAGGGTCTATAATTTTTTATCATATGTGTATTTTCAATGACAGAGGCAGAATATCAACCAAAAATCCTGAAAAAACAAGCGGTACAAAGTTATAAATTGAGTTGCAGTTCAGTGAGTAAAATAAGTATTTGATCCCCAAGCAAAACAAGACCTAGTACTTGGTGAAGAAACCCTTGTTGACAAGCACAGAGGTAAGGCCTTTTTTGTAGTTGGTTACCAGGTTTGCACGCATCTCAGGAGTAGGGATGAGCTTCGAGTTCGTGTCGAACTCATGTTCGACTCGAACATTGCCTGTTCGCCCGTTCGCCGAACAGCGAACAAATTGGGGTGTTCGCGGCAAATTCGAAAAGTCAATGGGAGAAATCTAAAGTGCTAATTATAAAGGCTTATATGCAAGTTATTGTCCTAAAAAGTGTTTGGGGACCCGGGTCCTGCCCCGGGGGACATGTATCAATGCAAAAAGAAGTTTTAAAAACTGCCGTTTTTTTAGGAGCAGTGATTTTAATAATGCTTAAAGTGAAACAGGAAAAGTGAAATATTCCTTTAAATTTCGTACCTGGGGGGTGTGTATGATATGCATGTAAAGTGGCGCATGTTTCCCGTGCTTAGAACTGTCCCTGCACAAAATGTCATTTCATTTGCCTGAGCGGGGAACTTCCTTCACTGTGTAAATTTAAATTTACACAGTGAAGGAAGTTCCCCGCTCAGGCCAATGACGTAGGCGGGGTCGGACATACCGAGGGGGCGGACCTGATGGGGAACTTTGTTCACTGTGTAATACATGAATAGACCCGCCCCTTCTCGCGTTCCGCATCTGGTCCGCTGAGCGGACCTGATGGGGAACTTTAGAAGGGGCGGGTGTATACATTTAAAACACAGCGGAGGAAGTTCCCCATCAGGTCCGCACAGGCACAACCAATGACGGACAGCGCTGGACATCGAGATCGCCGCGGGACACTGGATTTCATCGCTGGAATGTTTTTTTTTTTAATTATTTTTTATTTTTTTTAATAAAGGACTTTTCCAAGGTGTGTGTGTTTTTATTTACATTTTTTGACACTTTCTTCGTGAAATGGTAGGGGTACAATGTACCCCTTACCAATTCACATGGGGGGGCGGGATCTGGGGGTCCCCTTTGTTAAAGGGGTCTTCCAGATTCCGATAAGCCCCCCGCCTGCAGACCCCCACAACCACCGGGCAAGGGTTGTGGGGATGAGGCCCTTGTCCCCATCAACATGGGGACATCCTCCCCATGTTGAGGGCATGTGGCCTGGTACGGTTCAGGAGGGAGGGGGGGCGCTCTCTCGTCCCCCCCTCTTCCCCTGCGGCCGGCCAGGTTGCGTGCTCGGATAAGGGTCTGGTATGGATTTTTTGGGGGAACCCCACGCCATTTTTTTTTAAATTTGCGGCGGGGTTCCCCTTAATATCCATATCAGACCTGAAGGGCCTGGTAATTGAATTTGGGGGAACCCCCATGCTTTTTTTTTTTTTTTTCTTTATCAATGACTTTTCTATGTATTGATAAAAGCCGACAATTCATTAATAGCCGCGAGTGAGTTTTAAATGACTTTTTTTACTTCAAAAATGACACTTTGTGCAGGGACAGTTCTAAGCATGGGAAACATGCGCCACTTCACATGCATATCTTACACACCCCCCAGGTACGAAATTTAAAGGAATATTTCACTTTTATTTTTTCATTTTAAGCATTATTAAAATCACTGCTCCCGTAAAAACGTCAATTTTTTTAAACCTTTTTTTGCATTGATACATGTCCCCTGGGGCAGGACCCGGGTCCCCAAACACTTTTTAGGACAATAAATTGCATATTAGCCTTTATAATTAGCACTTTAGATTTCGAACGTTCGAGTCCATTGTATTTAATAGGGTTCTAAAGTTCACACAAACATTCTGTCTGTTCACAGGTTCTGGTGCGAACTGAACAGGGGGGTGTTCGGCTCATCCCTGCTCAGGAGGGATTTTGGTCCACTCTTCTTTATATCCTCTCTAAATCCTTAAGGGCACTTGGCTGTCGCTTGGCAACTCAGCTCTCTCCATAAGTTTTCTATAGGATTAAGGTCGGGAGACTGGCTAGGCCACTCCATGACCTTAATGTGATTCTTCTTGAGCCACTCCTTTGTTGCCTTGGCAGTATGTTTTGGGTCATTATCGCTTCTCGGACTTTTGGCTAAGATCAAGTGTAGTATCTGTTCTTATCAGTTGCCAGGAGGTGGCGCTGTGCTAACCGTCCCCAGTACACGGCGAGGTGGAAAGGGATGGCGGTGGCATATGCAAAACCTGCTGGTGTGGAGGTGGAAGCCTTCTGATGGGGATGGAGAATCACTTGGTCAAGGCGGAGGGCCGGGGGTTTTTATTCTGGCCTTCTGGCCGGTGTTGGTGTAGGCGCTGCTCCTATTGGCGTCCGGTGGAGGAGCATGCCCGGCCCTGTTTCGGGGTCGGGGATGAGTCTTGCAAATCTGCCGGATTGTGGGAGTCTGGAAGGGTTAGTACCGGGGGGCCGCTTTCACTGTCGGTGGCTCTCCCCGAGAAAACCCAGAAGGGCTCTCAATCCAGTGGGAGCGGAAGGCCGCACTGACCTGGTCGGGGGGTCGGATCAGAACCGAAAAGCCTATGGTGAATGTGCCCCTGGAGTGGCAGTTCAGGGGTGCCATAACTGCACAAGTGTTGTCCCGCAGCACTTTTGGTTTTTTTTGCACCACGGTCACTTCACCATACACACTTTTTCAGCACCTGCCTCTAGGGCCGAGCCTTTTGGCTAGGACCAGAGGAATTTTTTATTCCTGGCCGGAGGGCCGGCCATTGTATTGCACAATGGCCCTTTTCACTCTCCCACCTTCCTTCTCCCCACTTTCTTTTTATTTACCCTTGTGTGTGTCACTTTTTTGTATTTTTTTGTTTGATGTAGCACGTTTGTCACTGTGTTTAGTAGGGTGTAGGTCCTCGGGCCTGCCCTGAACGACTTGGGAGTAGGTGGACATGGTCTTCTGGCCTGGTTCGCCTGCTCTCATGGGGGTCTCCCTTCGGGGGAGCCCCACCTAGTACTTGGATGGGTCTGTTTCGGCAGACTCACCGACGAATGGGGTCTGTCTGGTTTCGGCCAGTCAGACCATAAGTACCTCAGTCCCCGTCTGGAGCCTAACGCCCCGGGGGATCAGGGTTGGTCCTTCCATGTGGAGGACAAGTGTTACACCCGTTGCACGTTTTGTGTTTCACTCTTTATGTGTGTGCACTTTTTTTGGCACCGGGTGGAGTTTTTGGGTGTGTTTCACACGCCATGGGCTTTTAAAAAAAAAAAAAAAAAAGTATGTTTTGGGTCATGCTGGAAGACCCATCCACAACCCCTCTTCAGTGTTCTGGCTGAGGGAGGAAGGTTCTCATCCAAGATTTTACAATACTGTAGGGATGGTGTTCTTAGAGTCATACAACGTTGTATCCTGGCCTAGGCCAACAAGGCCCAGGCCTAGGGCAGCACTTTGCAGGGGGGCAGCACAGAAAGAGTCCCCATCGGCTTGCGCTATACTGTTAGTGTAGCGCCAGTCTTATGGGGTGGACTGGGCTGAGGCAAATTAGTCTAACGCCCCCATAAAGCGGCTGCACTGCTTCCGGCGACCGGCATTCCGCAACTGTGGGGGGGGGGTGCTGCTTCTAATTTTGACTGTCCTATCATCCTGGACCACAAACCTTCCTCACTGTGCTATATGTTTCTGCTGCACCATTGGCATGGTTGTATCTTCTTAGTCCTGTCCATAAAATTATCAGAAATTTGTGCTTAAAGTAGAACTATAGGCAACACTTTTTTGTTTCATTTTGGATAGAGTAGGGGGGGGAGGGTTATAGCCCCTGTCAGTTTGTTTTACCATCCCTGTCCCATTGCAGAGATTTCCCTTCACTTCCTGCCACATAGCCAAACAGGAAGTGAAAGGAAATCTATGCAAATTAGGGGAATTCATTGCCCCCCCCCCAAGGCCCTCAGAACTAGTGTCCCCACTCGAAAATTTCAGGACAGGTCTTAAACAGCAAGGGGTGTCGACTTGACAGAAAGGGGTGGGTCATATTTAAATTAGGGGGTGCACAAGTTTCGTCATAAATACACTACTGGGGTCATAGTCTGCATTTTTCTTCATCCAAACACGGTGAGTCGAGTTAATGCCAAAGAGCTCAATTTTGGTCTCATCTAATCACAGCACTTTCTCCTAATCCTTCTCTGAATCGTTTTTATGTTCATTGGTGGACTTCAGACGGGCCTATACATGTGCCTTCTTGAGGAGGGGGACTCGCCATGTTTGGAGGAAGAAAAATGCTTCTCTTTGTTACATTCCCACAACGCTGCCTGTGTTTCCCCTACAGCTGGCTATAAAGCTGGTTGTTTAGCATACACTGGGCTGTCTTTGAAAAAGGGCCCGAAAACCCAAAACGCGTACGCCAGCCCACTTCCTCCTTCCCAGATAGCAAGGATAACTTTCCACACATTTGTGGCAGTGTTGAATTGTAAGTCTGTTAACTTGCTGCACTTGCTGCTTATCTTCGTGATACTAAGCAGATTATTCAGATTCTTGACACCCTTCCCTGTACGCCAAATAGTATTTTGATTACCGCCGATGTCGGATCCTTATACACGATTATTGACCATGATGCAGCTTTAGCCTCTGTTGTATGGATATTAGCTGAGACAGATCTCAGTAGAGAACATGTTCAATTCTTGCTGGATGGCCTGAGGTTTTGTCTTTTAAAAAATTTTTTTTGGTTTGATAGACAGTATTACCTACAACAATGTGGTGTGGCGATGGGTGCCCGTTTTGCTCCCAGTGTGGCCAACCTGTTTATGGCCCACTGGGAGGAAGATGCAGTTTTTCGCGATCGCCCGCCACAATTGCGTTGTTATAAGAGGTATATCGATGATCTGGTGATGATCTGGGAGGGTGATATGCCTAGCCTCCAGCTCTTTATGGATAAATTTGATAGTAATGATAAAAACATTAAGTTAACTTGGACTATTGATTATAACCAGATTACTTTTCTTGACCTTGAAATCTTTAAGAAAGATAACTGCTTCCACACCAGTAACCATTTTAAGGCCACTGATCGGAATGGTTATATTCCCCTAACTAGCTGTCATCATAAACTGTGGCTGTGTAATATTCCCAGGGGGCAGTTTATCAGGCACCGACGTTATTGTGCGTCGGAGGAAGAGTTTCTCTCACAATCGCAGGTTTTAGCCACTCGGTTCAGGCAGAAAGGTTATACTCATTCCACGATTAATAAAGAAATTGAGAGGGTACGAGCTTTGGATAGAAGTGCTATTGTTGTGGATAGGCCTATTAGTTCTACTAACAATGAAGTTGCTAGTGGATTTAAAATAGTTATTGATTTTAGCATCCAATATAAGAAGTTTGAGAAAATTGTTGCCAAGCATTGGCCAATCTTGAAGTATGATCGTATCTTGGGCCCTGCACTCCCAGATTGTCCTGAATTTATTTATCGTAAGGCCCCCGCGATAGTCTAGCACCTGGTGTTATAGATCCGCCAAGGATTGCTGATACCAAGCTTTTTAGCTTTCTATCAGGTTTTTACGCATGCGGTAGATGTGCGACTTGCAAGCATGCGAAAAATAATATAAAAAAACGGAAGGATTTTAGTTTATCAATGACGCATATACAGTATCAGATAAAACAGCTCATTACGCGTGCGATAGTTGGTGTCGTATACATGCTGGAATGCGACTGCAGTTTGCAGTATGTAGGACGCACCTCTCGAGCACTACATGTGGAAGTAGGTGAACATACCGGTATTAGTAACATTAAAAGAGGAGTGAAAACGCATAGCGTATCTAGGCATTTTAGAAACTGTCACCAGCGTGATCCCAAAAGTTTAAAGTTCTGGGGGATCGAAAAGGTACCCAGACATTGGAGAGGTGGACATTATATTCGCCAACTTAGTCGTAGGGAATCTTTTTGGATATTTGAGACTAAGGTAATGTCGCCTGCTGGTTTAAATGTAGATTTTGATTTACGGTATATACTTGAGTACAAGCCGACCCGAATATAAGCCGAGGCACCTAATTTTACCACAAAAAACTGGGAAAACTTATTGACTCGAGTATAAGCCTAGGGTGTCCATCTGCATGCCTCACTGTGCCTCACTTTGCCTCACTGTGCCCATACCTCACTGTGCCCATGCCTCACTGTGCCCATGACTAGACTGACGTTTAAGAGAGAAAAAGATACCGCTCCAGGTGGGTGCAATCAGGCAATCAATGTCTTCTCGGAAACCATGGGTGCAGGCAATGCACGAAGCAAGCAATAGGATAAATGTATGGACAGCCACACTCCAAAAACCGTTCAGGTAGCCACCCCTCTGTGCTGTGTCTCGAAAGCATCTACTGTATATACTCGAGTATAAGCCGAACCGAATATAAGCCAAGGCACCTAATTTTACCACAAAAAACTGGGAAAACGTATTGACTCAAGTATAAGCCTAGGGTGTCCATCTGCATGCCTCACTTTGCCTCACTTTGCCTCACTGTGTCCATCTGCGTGCCTCACTGTGTTCATGCCTCACTGTGTCCATGACTAGACTGACGTTTAACATGGGAGTCTATGGAAGGGGTGCCCGGCTTTGAAAAATTGGTGCTCCCCGGCCATAGGTTCCCCAGACAAAAAACTTTGCATACTTATTAAGGAGAAATGGTGCTACATTTGTGCCAAGTTGCGGGTTCAGGGGACCTACGACCGGCCAGTACTGGGTCTCCAAATTCACCAGAGAAATTACCGTTTAACATAGGAATCTATGGAAGGGGTGCTCGGGTTTGAAAAATCGGTGCTCCCCGGTCGTAGGTCCCCCGGACAACAAACTTTGTACACTTGTAGAGGAAGAGTGGGGCTACATGTGTGCCGGTACCGGGTCCCCAAATTTCGGGAGATCAGGCACAAAAAGGTGACTCGAGTATAAGCCGAGGGGGTCATTTTCAGCACAAAAAAAGTGCTGAAAAACTCGGCTTATACTCGAGTATATACAGTAAATTGTTTTATTTCAAATAGATAAAGGTGACTTTTTATTGTATGGTTTTTCTTATGTTTTTTAATGTGTGATTTCAATATGCTTTTCTCTTATCTTTGTATTATGTGGCTTTTTTATAATGTACATTTTTGTATTTATTTTATCAGTATTGCTACTGTTTCACTATGTGTATTTAATACAAGGGTATTGCTTATTACGGAGGTGGTCGTGGATGACGTGTGTCTTTTATATAAAAATTAGGTTTTTAAAAATTGTTTTTAAAAATAATTTTTAGGAAAAAATTTTTTTTTCATATTTGAGTTAGAGTGCCTTTTTAATTATTGGTGTGTTCCCCTTTTAATTTAAATCTATTTTTTTGGGGAGATTTTTGTACCATCAGGGCTGGTTATGCTAGGATGAGGTTTTTCCTTTCCTTTCCCCCTTTTATGTAGTTAAAAGTTGTGGGCAGTCTTTATTAATGGGGAACATGTTAATTATGTGCACTTTTCCTCTGTGTCTTGCGGCCCTCTTTGCAATGAGCGGCTCCCCTGGCAAACAAAGATGTGTTTTGTAAGAGACGTGAGCTGTGATTGGCCGGCTCTATCCGGGAGTCTTATTCGTTGCTTGACGGTTGCCAAGACACTTCATAAGTAGCTTTCTGCGGGAAGTTAACGTGTCATCCAACCCCACACTGAAGAAGTCCCGCCCACGGACGTAACGCGTACAGAGGGAGGAGCCACGACTAACGTCACCCGTGGCCACCGTTGTGGTCTGTAATTTCCTACACACTCTGTATGCAGGCACTCGCATCTGAGTGCTATGTAATGTGAGTAGCCACCTTTGTGTTCTTTACTTATTAAAACCATTTATTCAGAGAGCACTAGATTGTTTCCTTTATTTTTCTATGTGCGGTGGAGATAAGTGCCGGATATCGTTCCATGATCTGTATGTGGGCTTGTTGCTGATTACTGGCCGATCGGATGAGCCTTACTAACAGGATTTCTGCTTTACTCTGGTAATGAGTTCTATGCTTAGTGACCTATTGTAGGTCGAATTGGTGAGGTGAGAGGCCAATCTGTGTGTGGTGGAGGGATGTCAAAACGTCCACAATACATGCTGCTATTTTTTGTGCTTTCTCACATGCACTAATGGACTCCTTTTACACTTCCTATCACCTTATGGACATTATTGTGCAATATCGATCTCTATATATATTTTATGGACATATTTTGCAATATTGATTGATTTAATTTAAATTTTATTCTGTTGCGCTGCACTGTTTCACTTTATGACTTCTCTTGAGGGATTTCTTATGAATTCACCCTGAGTGCTGGCTTGCAATTTAGCTTGTTTACAATATATTGTTTTTTTCAGCGCTGAATACCTGTATATTTATTGCACATTTTCACTGACAAGTTGTACACTTGCAGAGCACTTGAAACACAAGTTCTAGTTGACATTTTTCCAATTTGTAGCAAATTTGCATGGCAAGTCTCTAGCAAGACCAAAGTTGCAGTGGCGGGTCTACAGCAAGAGCTCTGCATGTCTACAGCATGAAAATTCAGCCACAGTGACCCCCTGTGGTGGGATGACTATTGCACAACATAATTGAACTAGACATTGCAGTAGACTTGCAGAATGGTTGCAAAGAAAGTTGATCTGGAGTCATGCAATGCGGACTTACTGCAATTGTGCACAGGGGGGGATCCAGAGTCTTTTCTCGGGAGGGGCACTGCCAAAAAATGTTTTTTTTTGTGGGAAATTTATCGGGGAAATGGTTGGTGTCGGCGCTTCAATCATCCCGGCACCATGGTTGTTATGGCGTCAGGATGATTGAAGCGCATTATTTCTATTATTACATTGTAATATGAAATTAAATAGTTCAATGCAGAATCAGTGGGAGCCCCGAGTGTGTCACTTGCCACCGTCGCCTGCAATTAGTGGGAGCCCTGAGCGTGTCACTTGCCACACGTTGTGGATTGCCACTTGCCACGTCACCTGCCACATCTTGTGGATTGTTACTTCCCACATCACCTGCCACACCTTGTGGATTCTCACTTGGCACGTCACCTGCCACACCTTGCTGATTGTCACTTGCCTGCCACCAGATGCAGATTGTCATTTGCCACGTCACCTGACACAATTTGCGGATTGTCACTTGCCACGTCGCCTGCCACACCTTGCGGATTGTCACTAACTTGCCTGCTAAGGTGTAGTTTTGGTTGTCTCTTGCTGTGTCCCAGACTCCCAGAGTCAGGCAGCAGAGAGATAATGTAATCTCTCTGCTGCCTGCACAGTGAGGGCGGAAGTCACTGCAGGAATGCAGGGCAGGCACGGGCGGTGAGAGATGATCTCATCTCTCTGCTCCCCCGCTCCCGGCTAGCTGATTGGCCAGCTGCCACACTGAGCCTGCTCTCTCACTCTCACCTGCGCTGCCAACACACTGAGCAGCACGGTCTGCCCACGAACCGCGCCGCCCCCGACAACAAACCACGCCGCAAGCGGAGCCGCCCGCTTTCTTACCCGTCTGTGGAGCCGCACGCTATTGCACCTGCCCGCAGAGCGGCCTGACGTGACTCACTGACGTCACTCGTTGCTAGACGCCAAGCGGCCCAGGCGTTAGCAGCGAGTGCAGGGAAGAGGCTCCACCCACCTCCTCCTCCGCTCCTGGTATCGTGTCAGTGCGCCACGTAACTACATCAGACGAGTCTCTCTCTCAGCGCCGCTGATCGGCTGATGTGAGAAACTGAGAGAGAGACTCAGAGAGGCAGCGACAGCCGCAGAACAAGTACTGTATATACTCGAATATAAGCCGACCCGAATATAAGCCAAGGCACCTAATTTTACCCAAAAAACTG
Organism: Rana muscosa; assembly: GCA_029206835.1. Taxonomy (NCBI): domain Eukaryota; kingdom Metazoa; phylum Chordata; class Amphibia; order Anura; family Ranidae; genus Rana; species Rana muscosa. The sequence goes on from CM055123.1 coordinate 283,186,895, forward strand.
GGAAAACCTATTGACTCAAGTATAAGCCTAGGGTGTCCTAGGCTTATACTTGCCTCACTTTGCCTCACTGTGCCCATGCCTCACTGTGCCCATGATGTTTAACATGGAAGTCTATGGAAGGAGTGCCCGGCTTTGAAAAATCGGTTCTCCCAGACACCAAACTTTTCAAACTTATAGATGAGACATGGGGATACATGTGTGCCAAGTTTGGGGTCCAGAGGACCTACGACCGGCCAGTACCGGGTCCGCAAAATCACTGGAGAAATGACCGTTTAACATTGGAGTCTATGGAAGGGGTGCCCGGGTTTAAAAAATCAGTGCTCCATGGCCGTAGGTCCCCCAGACACCAAACTTTGTACACTTGTAGAGAAGACATAGGGCTATATGTGTGTCAACTTTGGGGACCAGGGGACCTACGAACGGCCGGTACCTGGTCCGCACAATCACCAGAGAAATGACCGTTTAACATTGGAGTCTATGGAAGGGGTGCCCTGATTTAAAAAATCGGTGCTCCCCGGCCGTAGGTCCCCCAGACACAAAACTTTGCACACTTGTAGAAGAGACATTGGGCTATATGTGTGCCAAGTTTAGGGTCCAGGGGTCCTACGGCCGGCCGGTACCGGGTCCCAAAATTTCGGGAGATCAGGCGCAAAAAAAAAAAAAAAACAGAGCAAGCAAGTGAGTGTGACAGATGGTCTCGGGGGGGGGGGGCAATTGCCCTGTTGCCCCCCCCCTGGATTCGCCACTGATTGTGCAACCAACTTGTGAAGCCCGGCAAGTCTAGCAATAGCTTAGCAAGTCATTTTCAAACTTGCAGCTCAATTGCTTGCTATCTGGGTTGGCATTGGTTGCTGTTTTGAGTGTAATGACCCATACACACGATTGGAAATTCCGACAAGAAAAGTCCGATGTGAGCTTTTGGACGGAAATTCCGACCGTGTGTATGCTCCATCGGACTTTTGCTGTCGGAATTTCTGCCAACAAAAGATTGAGAGCTGGTTGTCAAATTGAAAATCCGATCGTCTGTAGCAATTCCGACGCATGCTCGGAAAGAATTTGACGCATGCTCGGAAGCATTGAATTTAACTTCCTCGGTTCGTCGTAGTGTTGTACGTCACTGCATTCTTGACGGTCGAAAGTTCAGAGAACTTTTGTGTGACTGTGTGTATGCAAGCCAAGCTTTAGCAGGATTCCGTCGGAAAAACCATCCAAGGTTTTTCCGACGGAAAATCCGATCGTGTGTCTATGCGGCATTAGAGGGAGGCCAGTGTAGATGCTTCTTGTGGGCAGATTCTGGCTCAGCATCATCCAGCTCACCGATCCCTCTCTTGGTCTGTGTTGCTGTGCTATGGATTCCCACCCTTTACCTTGGTGCTGCCCCCCATTTGCCTAAGACTCCATTCACACAGGGGCAACACGACTTCCAGCGCGACTTTGGGAGGCAACTTGGACACGACTTGAGTATGAATCACAGCGCGACCTGGAGCTACTTACAAGGCAACTTCAAGTTGCCTCCAGGACAGGAGGCTTTCCAGTGGCCAATCAAACAAGAATCAGCTCTGTGGGAGGGAGGGGGAGGGAGGAGTTTGCCTGAGAAATGTATGTTCTCTTTCTGTATTGTTGCTTCTGTTAAGACATTGATCCGACTTCTGAGGCGACTTCCATTGAAATCAATGGGTACAAGTTGCCTACAAGTGGCCTAGAAGTCGGATTGAAGTAGTACAGGAACCTTTTCTGAAGTCGGAGCGACTGCAGTAGTGTACATTAAGACGGCTCCATTCATTTACATTGATTTTCTCATGCAGCGCGACTTGGGGCGACTTGGGGCCACTTGAAGTCGGATCCAAAGTCGTCCCTGTGTGAATGGGCTCTAAATGTATGGATATTTTGTGTACAATAAATTCTGACACTTTGTACTGATCCAGCGCCTTGGCACCTTTGTTTTTCATGGCACTAGTTCTGGTGACCTGTTTTCGCCATGGGACAAAAGTAAAGGTAGCTTTTCCCAATGGGACACAGAAAAAGAAAAAAAAAATCACAAGGACTATAACATTATAACCTTCCCTTACTCTATCCAAAATAATAAAAAAAAAAAGTTTTGCCATTAATTTAATGTGTTATTTACTTTCACCTTTGAACAACGCCTACCCAGGTAAAAAATCACCGGTTACCATACAAAAGGTCATATTGAGTGAACCTTCTTCTTTCTTTAATGAGCTGCAACAACACTGAAGTCTTCAAAAAGGATAATTCATCCCTGTCCGAGAACCTGCCTTAGTACTGAGTGCCAAATGGATGATGTTTTCACATCCAATCACCTTTGGATATCTATTGGTGTCCTAGATGTCTGAAGCACAAAACCTCAGAAAGCCAAATCATTTGTAAATCCAAATACTGTAGACCACTATCTGTACAAGCTATGTGTGTAGACTCATTGAAAATCTATTCCTTTATATTCAAGACAAGGCTTAGATGACTTGCACCGATTACAGACTTGTTTATTAACAGACTAGACAAGAAACTCCTGATATTGATCATTTCATTAAGCTGCTAGTTATTTATAGAATTAGCTCCCGGTAAATACTCAAATCACGAACGCCATTATCTGCTTTTAGACACAAAGAAGAAAGCTAAGGGTTTCAGTCAATGTGCAATACACAGATGAAGAAACACAAGCACCTTAAAGGGAAATTCCCATACACCTCGTTGGGACTCATGTGTCATAAATAATTATTTTATACAGAAACTAGCAAAAAAGTGTGCCCATTGCAAAGCAGGCAAGGTTTGGAATGGGGACAACTGTGGTAGAGAGGAAAGCTAGGTGGGGGGGGGGGTTAGATCCATCACCCGCCGATCGGTACAGGCACCTGTACCAGTTGCCAACTCCCCAGATTAGGGTGTGCCCAGGCACACCCCTGCGCACGCCTATGTAATGAGGATAACAAACATATAATACAACACAGTATATCATTATGTAGCGGGGTCCCCAAATTTAACCCCGCTATACCTAAATTTAGGGGTGACCAGAGCAATAGTTGGCTCGGGTCTTTTGATTATTTTGGACTCTGCCTTACTGCTGTGTCACCTGGCATGCAGTTCCCCTTTGGGAGTATAGGTGGTGTTGTCACCTATACCCGGGGTTGAACCACAGGTGATGGAGTAGGTATTGGATGTCCTCTCTCGGCTGCCGTTGGTGGGCGGTTCTGGCCTGCTGTGCATGCCAGGAGGGGATATATAAGGGGCAGACGCCATTACACAGGGGGCCAATTCCCGGGGCCCATGCCCGGAGGAGAGCCAATTCCTGGGGCCCATGCCCGGAGGAGAGTCAATTCCGGGGCCCACTGCCCGGAGGGAGCTACCCCTCAGAGGGGGGTGCGTCCCATCTTGATCGAGGAGTCTCAGCACCTTTAGCCCGAGGCTGCAGAGTTCCAGGTGGGCCCAGTACCTTTGACTGGGTCTACAACCGAAGAGGTGTCCCAGGGAACCCGCGTGAGGGTGACTGCTCTGACACAGAGGAAGCCAGGGGAGGATCGATCCCATAACAAGAGGGCGAGTAATAGAGTATTGCTGACTCGGGAAAGGCCTGGTGACCTGTCGGAGGGAGGGATTCCTCTCTTCGCAGACTGCCTCTGCGGAGTGTTGAAAGTTCCGGAGGGATCTCCTTGGCTTGGTCCTTGGAGGGGACTGAGCCATTGTTCCAGCATTACGCCAGCTGCTAGTGCTATTGAGTGACTGTCCGGGTGAGCTGTACCCACTCGGGACCGAGTGGCGACGAAGCCAAGAGTGTGCTTGAATCCACTTCTATCTGCTAACCTTTTCTCACTTCAACTCTCTGGTTCCTGAAAGCAAGATAAAATAAACTCATGTTAGAGTTGATATGTTGTGTGGACATTGACCTCATTTGGGAAAGATAAAGACTCACCTCTATAAGCATAGAGGGGAGAACCAGAAGAAGGGAGCTACTAACTGCAGGACCCAAGTATGTAACACCCCCTGACCTTTATAATCTAGAGGACACGGGCATGTGGCATGGGGTGTATTATTCCCCTGCTTGAGAAGGTAAGAGGGGGAAAAAGATCCGTGTGCTACATTATATAACATCATGTGAGAAAATGAGGATGGAGACCTTATGTTTCATAGAAGTCCAGGCTGCAAGGTATATTTTTATGTCTAAATATGCCCAGGTGCATTTAGCTCTCAGCTATATTTTCAATAGGAACATCTTTACTTTAACACAGGACTAAAGCCTAGTACACACTAGCTGCTTTTTTTTTTTCATTCAACCCAACAGGCTCAATGAAAAAAAACTGAAGATCTCGAAAGAAGGTCCTGTACTAACAATCCAATATTGGTACAGCGATCTCCCCCGCTAAGCTATTGTGTTCTGACAGGGGGACGGCCCTCCCCACCAAAACACACTATTGGCTGAGAGCGCTGATTGAATGCTGACCAGCAGACCTTTTTTGGTCATGCCCTTTCGACAGAAGCTAGACGTTCGTACACACGAGCCGAATGTTGGCCGGTTTCTATTGAACGGGCCAATATCGCCCAATATTCGTTCTGTGTGTAGGGGGCTTAAAGCCTCCTCTGTAACTCTAAACAGGTAAACCATAAAAAAATGAAAGCGTCGCCTATGGAGATTTTTAAGTACTGAGGTTTGGCGCCATTTCCCGAGGGTGCGCAATTTTAAAGCGTGACATGTTAGGTATCTCTTTACTTGGCATAACATCATCTTTCATACTATACCAAAAAATTGGGCTAACTTTAGTGTTTTTTTTATCTTCATGAAACTGTTTTTTTCCCAAAAAAACACGTTTGAAAAATTGCTGCGCAAATACCGTGTAACATAAAAAGCTGCAACGACCAGCATTTTAATCCCTAGGGTGTCTGTTAAAATATATATATATATATGTAATGTTTGGGGGTCTGAGTAATTTTCTAGCAAAAAAATTATGCTTTTTACATGTAGGAGAGAATTGGTTTCAGAATTGGCCTGGGTGGCAAGTGGTTAATTACCATAATTAGGAAATATACAAATAATTATTATATATTGTTTTTAAAGTTATTTACTGTATTTTCAAAAACTGTACTCAAGCAGGTGGCTTAATGGACAAATTACTGAAGTTTGAAGTTATAACTTCCAACCAGTAATTTCACAATTAATGGATAAATAATAAATTATTATCTTATAACATTTAGCATAATAATATATGATTTAGCTTGATTAAAGCAGTACCTTTTCAGCAGCAGATTCTCATTCTCCCTCTTAACTGTGTGAGAAAAACATGGGATTGTGGGTAAATCTTATACCCATAAACCCATGCTTTTTCCTTCTAGTTAAGAGGGCTGGGTTGGAAGGGATCATTTGTCTTTTAGACACACCCCCTTCTATGACACTGCAGTGAGAGGCGTGCCTCCACTGCAGCATTTTTATTGGACAGCTTGTTCCAATGGTGCTTTACCATTGGTCCAAGGCTCCAAGCTGTCCATTAAGCTCAGTGATTCTGACAAGAAGTGAGGAGAGGCACTGTGAGCAAAACAGAGTGTGCCAGCTTGTGTTTAAACTGGTCGCTCTGTGTGTAGCTTCTGACAGGCTGCACAAGTAGCCCCGTATCTCTGGAACTATAGGTGGCAGGAGCCCCAAATTTTGGCCAGTGGTGGGGTCGGACTTCAGGTCACCGAGCTACGACCCTCATATCTCAATCGTTTTTTTTTAGTTTTTTTTTTTATGTTCATGGCACCTGCCTCCCCTGACTGCACGTCCATGCAGTACATGAACCAACTCATATCCTTGATAATGATTGTTCTACTTCCACATTAAAGTTTTCCAAACACATGCGCAATTACAAACGTTTTGATTTTTCAAGGATGAATTTCTACATTGTAAGTTCAACTACAGAAGTCAGGGTTTTTTTTTATTTTATTTTATTTGAGAATTTATTTCTATACAGTATGTGCAACTACAGAAGTAAGAGAGGTTTTTTGTTTTCTTATAGCTAATGTACTGCATGTTGGGAATTTACAAACATTTGAATGTTCATCGCTTGCCCTGAGTTCTACTTTAGGAAGGCAGGTTAAGGGTAGTCTGGCCAATTTATTTTACTACTCCAACTTGCTTCCTTAATGCCTGGGAAACTTCACAGTTAGATTCATTTTAAATCTTTAGCTTTTATTTGAATCTAAACACAGGGAGAAAAATCAAGAGGTTCATTAAAAATGCATTTAACAAGATCAAGGTGTAGCTTTAGGTGCGATAAACAAATAGGGTCTAACATTCTGTTTTAAATAGATCCGTTACACTTCAAAGACTGTTAGTTAAATATTAATCTAAGCTCAGCATATTTTGTCAACTATGCACAGGCTTTTCGAATTTATAGCTTCCTAATTTTTTTTCATGAATACCTGGCTATGGAGAAAAAAATATCTAAATGAAACTAAGGCAGAGTCTAAAAACAGGAGCAAGACCTTCTAGAACAAAGGCTTTATACATGATGATTGATGATATTTTCTAAAGGAAACATGTACTTGTAAAATGTGTTAGTTTATTTAAAATGATATTAAAGGCTTTTTTGTTTAATAACAAGCATGTTGTAATTAGCTGCTCTGTGTAATGGTTTTGCACAGAGCAGCCCTCATCCTCCTCTTCTCGGGTCCCTCTTCTGTTCTCCTGGTCCTTCCCTCCTGCCACCGCTCTGTCAGGGTGGGACCCAGGAGAGCCACTGCTCTTATGCACATCGCTGGATCGAAATAAGGCTCAGTTAAGTATTAGGGGGCTGGGGGGGCTGCTGCGCACAGCATTTTTTATTTTATTTTGCAGACAATCTGTATGGCTGAATTCACATCGCACAGACATCACATGTGATTTACACAGCAGTGCGAATCACATGCGATCCTGACATTGCAGCAGTGTGAACCCAGCTTAAAACTCTTTTTGATAGGTAACTTCTGCATTTTATATACAGCTATATGGATCAGACCAAAATGAGGGACAAATGAGGAGGAAAAAGGGACAGAGGGACGTTGTTCCAAATTAGGGACAGTTGAGAGCTAGGATTGTGAGGGATGGAATGTGCACAACTTCATCACCCAATGTCAACTTATACCTCTCCAAGACTTTCTTGACCACTGAAATTCTCAACTCCGATCCAACCTCTACTGCTTCACTCTGCATTATGTAAAATAAATTAAAAATCCCACAGAAAGAATGAGGCCCTTTCAACCAGTGGCGGGCCGTCCATAGAGGGCGCATGGGCGCCGCCCCCCCCATCCATGCGTCTGGCCCCCTGATCTAGCTATCAGGCCACTGGACTATGGATTCCAATGCGGGTGGGTGTTTATTTGAACCACGTGATTAGAGCCAGAGGCTCTTATAGGCTTCAAAAAAGGGTGGGCTCGGGGCGCAGAGCACTGTGCTCTGAGCCCACCCAGTTGTGTGATGATAGCTAATAAATTTTCCCTATTTTCACACTAAATTTCTGCCAATCCGGAGGCAGGTCGTCAGGTGATTCTTATGGATGCCTAGCGCTTAGGTGGAAGAGATGACGCGAATCCCGCTAAATGCATTGAAAATTGGCAGCTTGCTTCACATTGGAGTGGTATGATTTTTCCTTTTTAATACACAGCTTAGATGTAAGCCGAGGCCCCCATTGTTTTTTCAGCAAACAGTCCGGCTGCTGCCTCCTTACACAGCTGTCAGTATACTGAGTTGTATACAACAATTTTACCCCTGTTACATATTTTAAATAAATTGGTGTTACACTATATCCCGTTTTTTTTTTTTTTTGTGGCTCTTTGCGGTGGAGCTTTTTAACCTTTCCAGAGTGGAAAATTGGCATTATTTGCCTTCAGGAAGCTATCTTGGTTGATTACTGAATATATCCTACAAGGGAGATTGGAGCAATTCAGAAGCAAGATAACCTGCTATATGCCTGATGGTCATTTATGGCCACATATTTCTGGTGAGCACATTTTGATTATCACGTCGGGTGAAGCACTTATTCCATTTAATGCACCCTTTGAAAACACGGTGGTTGGAGTTTTACCAATTGGATTTTTGAACTTGATTTTTTTTAGCATTGGTGTTATGGACATTTAACTACACTTGTTGCGCCCTTTATACCTTTCTTTCATTATGTATTAGTACTCACTAATTTTGGAGCTGCACTTGCCTGTAATTATTTATGTTAACAAATTTGTTTGGCGCCACTTTACACTTTTTATGATTCTTATGGATGCCTAGCGCTTAGGCGGAAGAGAGGAGTCACACTGCAGAGGAAGCTGCTGGAGGAGCGGGCACCGGAGCCACTGCCCTCACCCTGCCGCATGCACGGTGGGCGGACCGTGCTGGAGAAAGAGTTAGGAACACACCGCTCAAAGCCACCTGTGAGGATCTGATGAGCTGCTGAAAAGACCCGGGTGCCTGCCTGGTCCACAGCCAGAGAAATCAAACTCATCAGTGATGAGTAATCACGTCTGTGTGATACACGTCCACTGAGCACCTTTTTTGAATTGATGTTTGTCATGTTCACTTGTTTTTATGAATTTCCAGTAAATTATTTTTATTTTATGTCCGGATGTGCGCCATTCTTCTTTGTTTCCATTGGACCATGCTGGAGGACACCACAACCCGCCACCTAGATCAGGTAAGTGGGGGGTAATAGTGCTGCACCGCCAGCCGGGGGGAGGTTAGTAGTGCCTCGATACTGGCGGGGGTGGTTGTTTGCTGCCCCCCCCCAAAAGAAAAACCCACCAGCCGCCACTGCTTTCAACATATTCACAGCAGATAGGAAGACCTGGGAACTGAGGTACTGACTACGCGAGAACACAAAGTACCGGTATATGTGGCCAATGGATGATTTGATTCCAACTGACCACATAAAGAACAGTCTGAGATAAGTATCCAGTGTGCCTACATACAGCTGGAATTTCATTTAAATTTAAAAAAAGTTTTTTCTACTATTGTCTCCAACATTATTCAGTCAATCTCATTTTTGGTCTTCTCCAAGCCAACTCCAGCATCACTTTAAATGCTCATGCTTATTTGCCAATCCCTGCCAGCCAGTTGTGAGCTAGGTTAAAATACATATATACCAAAAGTGATCCTAAGCAGGCTTTCTTTTATATAACTGAGCTCATGTAATCTACTGCCCACATCTGTGGGCTAGTCATGTGCACTGCCGAAAAATTTGTTTGTTTTCGTTTCATTCGTTTGGGGTTTTTTTTGTTTTTCGGGTCAATCGTTATGCTCGAAATTTGTAAATTCATAAATTTGAAAATTCTGAAATTTTAAAGAATGAAAATCCGAAAATTGTAAATAATAACTAACTAACTAATAATAACTAACTATTAAATTATAGGTATTGGAATTTCCTTTCAAATTTGGCTGTTAGTCAACGTACCGAATACGAATTTATCCAGAGTTGCGAATTATCCGAAATAACTAATTTGCTGCATCAAAACAAATGAAACAGAATGAATTAATAATAATAATAATAAAAAGTTATTATTATTGTTATTTATTATTATTAATTTGTTACATTCCATTCGTTTAGATACAGCATTCGTTATTTCGGATAATTTGAACTTTCTCTAACAGCCACATTTTTAAAGGAAATTTCAATACCTATAAGTTAATAGTTAGTAATAGTTAAGTTATAACTGAAACAAACAACAACAACTGAAAACAACTACTGAAACAACAGAAACGACAGAAACAACGACTGAAAACAACAACAACAACTGAAAACAACATCTACAATTGAAACAACAACAACTGAAAGAAACAACAACAGAAACAACAACAACTGAAACAACAACTGAAACAACAACTACAACTGAAACAACAACTACTGAATTTTGGAATTTTTGAATTTTCGAAAATTAGAATTTACGAATATTCAAATTTACGAATCTTCGAAAAAATTTGTCAAATGGGTTTTCGTGGAAAAAAAAAGAATGAACTGTCCCAAGGTAAGTGAAATAAAAGTATGTGTGTAGCACACAGATCCTTTTCCCCCTTACCTTCCTTTAGGGGATCAGACACACCTTGCCACATGCCCGCATCCTCTGGATTAGAGGTCGGACGGTGTTATGTATTTGGGTCCCGCAGCGAGTTGCTTCCCTTCACTGGTTCTTTCCTCTAGATTATAGAGGCAAGTCTTTACCTTTCCCAAAGAAGGTCAATGTCCACACAACACTTCAACTCCAACAAGAGTTTATTTTCTCACTTGCTTCAGTAACCAGAAAGTTGAAGAGAGGAGAGGGGTTAGCAGAATAGAATGGATTCAGGCACACTCTTGGCTTCGTCGCCACTCGGTCCCGAGTGGGTACAGCTCACCCGGATAGTCACTCAATAGCACTAGCAGCCGGCATGAAGCTCGAACAGTGACTTAGTCCCCTCCAAGGACAACGTCAAGGAGATCCCTCCTTTACTAACGACACTCCGCAAAGGCAGTCTGCGCAGAAAGAAATACTGTATTACTCGCCTCCTTAATGGGGCCGATCCTCCCCCGGTTTCCTCTATGTCAGAGCGGTCGCCCTCACCTGGACTCCCCTGGTTTCCTTTCTGGTTGTAGACCCAGTTGAAGGTACTGGGCCCACCTGGAACTCCGCAGCCTCGGGCCAAAGGTGCCCGAAACTCCTCAGTTTAAAGTTGGGCGCACCCCCCCCCATTAGAGGCGCACACTCCTCCGGGTACAGGTCCCCGGGTACTCTCTCTCAGAACAATGGCATCTGCCCCTTATATATCCTCTCCCGGCATGCACAGCAGGCCGGAAACGCCCACCGTACGGCAGCCGATAGAGGACATCCAATAGCCACTCCATCACCTGTGGTTCAACCCTGGGTATAAGTGACAACACCACCTATACGCCTAAAGGGGAACTGCACGCCAGGTGACACAGCAGCAAGACAGAGTCCAAGTAATTAGAAGACCCGAGCCAACTACCGCTCAGGTCACCCCTAAATTGAAGCATAGCGACTCCCATAAATTGGGACCCCGCTACATGTGCAAAAAACGAAAATGTCCAAAAAGAAATGCAATTGAATAAGGATAAACGTTGATAGGTGAACAGTCCTGGAATCACAAGACTCTGTGGCAATAGAAGTGCTGTCTAATGTTTGATCCGTCTATCACCACCACCAGTAGTGCACAAACACCAAATAAAAATGTGCGCTTACCAAAAGGCAAGCTAGATATGCTTGCGGCTATATACCCAGCCAGGGCCTTTATCCAGGGGGTTCTATGGCAACACCTTAATACGATCGATATTATTGAAGAGAGGTATATCCCAGGTAGCTGGTTGACTCAATCAAATGATGATCGTGGATATTGGTTCAGATGTTACCTATAAGGACCAGGATATGTCTTGATATTGGACCCTATAACACCCTGCACAGCAACACTCAGGCCTCGTACACACGGCCGAGATTCTCGTCGAAAAAAACATGACGTTTTTTTCGACGAGATTCTTGGACAAGAAAATTGCCCCGGCCGAGTGTACACACGCTCGTTTCAAAGAACCCGCGGTTCTTTGAATGGAGCGTACGCGGTGACGTCATCGACTACGACGAGCATGCGCTCGTCACATTCGATGCCGTCGCCGCCATCTTGGTATACCCTACGTATGCCTAGGAAGCTACCGCGCATGCGTCGAAGTCATCAAATTCGTTGAGAAACAGGCTGACGAGAATCTCGACGAGAAAATAGAGAGCAGGTTCTCTATTTTCTCGTCGAGGTTACTTGTCGGTTTTCTCGACGAGAAACCCGATAGCCGCGTACACACGACCGATTTACTCGGCAAGACATCTCTGCCAGCAAGTTTCTTGCTGGTTCTTGTCGAGAAAATCGGTCGTGTGTACGAGGCCTCAGAGTATAAAAGCCAGAGGCAGCACTGAGAGCTCTATAACACTGCACAGTGCTGTCAGTGTTCCCCTCTAAATTAGCTTAGAGGAGGAAAGAGCACAAAGATAACCTCATCAGCTCAGATGTGTTTGGATCCTAATCCAAACCCACCTGTGATAGCCCACTAGGAGCTGTCACCTGTACTGGGCCAATCATCTGCAGCCAAGGCATTCACCTCCCTTGACAGTTCATTCCTTTTTTTTCCCCTGGATCATCATTAATTTTTATTTATTGCAACTTCATACATATTCCTCCACCTGTGGATTTGTTGTTGGTCATTTTCAATTTAATCCAATTTTTAGGTCACTAAATTATTTTTGGTTAGCGCGGCTACATTGTTTTATATTTTTTCGAATTGTGTGTATCCCACATTTTAGCCGCTGCTTTTGTTATTTAGTTTGTTTTGTTAGCGCGGAATTACCACTTTTCCATGAAAAACTTGAACTGTCAGGACTGTTGAAGACCCCAGTGCAGCTTTCAAGGGACAGCGCCAGAAAAAGGAATGAGTTGTATCTGCAGGGTTGTATGTTTTTGATTTTCCTGGACATATTGAAGTAACTGTTGTGTTTTAAAGTGCGCAGTCTTTAATGTCACGTGTGTTGATATTTTAGTAATAGTTGGGTATCTGAGGGTGAAGAAAAGAATGTTCCCAGTATACAATACAAAGCATTGTTTTTACTTAGTTACTTATTAAAAGTCCTGGAAACAAAGAATGCGCAAATGTTCTGCCTGCCTGTTCCCTCTAGTTTTCATCATATTTAGTAGCTGGCAATATTTTCTTTCTGTACCAATTTGCTTTTCAGTTGCTGTTGCCATGGAAACCCAAGGTAATTGTGAATAACCTGCAAGTCAGCGCACTCTACTTTGTATTGCAGGCACTGACACCATGGCCTGGGACACAATGCCTTGTCAAACTTCGAGATTTGTGTTTATCAATATTTGACCCTCCATTTAGACGTGAGCGGCATATTTTCTCTGCAATCAGGATGTCTATCATTCCAAAGAAGAAAAATGGACAGCCTTCAAAACACAATACTATTTAATGGTTATTGATCACTGATTCATCAGAGCAATGTTAAACTTCAAAACCTGAATGCCTGTATATTTGGCCAATAAAAGCCGATTCTCATAACTCACAATTGTAATGTATTAAAATACATACCGTATATACTCGAGTATAAGCCGAGTTTTTCAGCACATTTTTTTTGTGCTGAAAATGCCCCCCTCGGCTTATACTCAAGTCACCTTTTTGTGCCTAATCTCCCGGAATTTGGGGACCCGGTACCGGCCCAAACTTGGCACACATGTAGCCCCACTCTTCCTCTACAAGTGTGCAAAGTTTGTTGTCCGGAGGACCTACAGCCGGGGAGCACCGATTTTTCAAATCCGGGCACCCCTTCCATAGACTCCCATGTTAAACTGTCATTTCTCTGGTGACTTCGGGGACCCGGTACAAGCCAGTCGTAGGTCCCCTGGACCCGAGACTTGGCACACAAGTAGCCCCATTTCTTCTCTATAAGTGTGCGAAAGGTTGTTGTCTGGGGGACCTATGGCCAGGGAGCAACAATTTTTCAAAACCGGGCACCCCTTCCATAGACTCCCATGTTAAATGTCAGTCTAGTCATGGACACAGTGAGGCATGGGCACAGTGAGGCATGGGCACAGTGAGGCATGGACACAGTGAGGCATGCACATGGACACAGTGAGGCACAGCGAGGCATGCAGATGGACACCATAGGCTTATACTCGAGTCAATACGTTTTCCCAGTTTTTTGTGGTAAAATTAGGTGCCTCGGCTTATATTCGGGTCGGCTTATACTCAAGTATATACGGTACATTTCAAGTTAGAACAATCATGGGCAAATTGTGCCCCTTCACCTGTGGGCAGCCACAAGTTCAAGTGCAGATGCATTATGGTTGTTCTGTTTTAAATTCTATTTCATTCTACTGATAGATGAATGTCAGGGCAAACAAGGACTTTTTAGGGAGGGGAGGGGGGAGATTCAAGGGCTACAGCTTGTCCAACACCCAACAAAAATACACTTTCAACTTTTAATAACCACCTCAATACCAGCCCCCCCCCCCCTTCCTGCCCAGGCAAATTTTCAACTGTCAGCGAAGTCGCACTTTGAATGACAATTGCGTGGTCATGCAACACTGTCCTTCTATTGAGTGTGCTTGCCTCAACCTAGAGCATCTGGTGTGACTTCTATTTGCTCTCTCATTTCTCTGCTATCGGAACAAGTCACTTCTGAAATCTATGCCAACGTCAAGCAATCCCGGGAGACAGCACACAGCAGGTGACTGACAGCCTCAGCTGTGCATGTTTCCCTTTGAGACTGTAGGAAGGGTGTCCACTCAGGTCACAAATTACACTCAGCTGCCTGCTCTATGCTGTGTGTGTGTCATCAGCCTCCTGTCTGCTGGGGCTGATAAACACTGTCAATTCTGGAACAAATGTAGAGGAGAGAGGGCTACAGATAAACAGGTACAACTTATGTAGGAAGGATTTGTTTCATCTCTGTGTATCATCTGAGGCCAGTCACTTCAGTGGGTATATGTAAGGGTTTACAACCCCTTTAAAGAGGCTGTAAAGTCAGAAGGTTATTTTTTATCTTAATGCATTCTATGTGTGCAGCATTTATTTTTTTTAAAACTGAGACTTCAGAATCACTTTAACTGATGGGTTTTACTTCCTCTTTTGCTTCCTGCAAAGCCTGCCAATTAAAAGCATAATGGGCTAGTATGCATCGCATACTAGCCCATTATGTGACACTTACCTGCAAACGAATCCAGCACTGTCCCCTGTGCAGGCTGCGTCCATCTTCTCGCCCCTCTTCCTTCTCTGTAAAACGACTGAGCATGCGCGCGGGAGCTGCCGGAAATGGCACAGTCCAACTGAAGCAACGGCACGACGTGCCATTGCTTCAGTGCGCATGTGCCGATGACGTCGGCACATGCAGATCAGATACAGGGGGATATCTCCTAAACCGTGCAGGTTTAGGAGATATCCAGGATAGCTACAGGTAAGCCTTATTATAGGCTTACCTGTAGCAAAAAGTGGTATGTAAGGGTTTACAACCACTTTAACTGCTTGTTAAGTCTTGGGATACCGGGATAAGGGGGTACCGGGATAAGGATCCATACTAAACCTCTCCTCACTCTTGTAGATTCTCTCCAAACATGTGACTGCTTCCACAAAGCCTCATCTCCAAGGCTCTCTCTCGCCCACGGTTGCACTCCTGCCTCCATGTACAATACATAGTTAATAGCCTTGCGCTGTATGTGATGATACCCAGGGACCACCCACAGCCCAGAGCTGAGAAAAGAAGAGGACAGCCCTGGAGCCTGCTGGAATGGGTTGTAAGCAGTGGTGGCCTGTCCATTAAGGGCACACGGATGCCGCCCTCCTCTCCATTGCCGCCTCCCCTATCCATGTGTCCGGCCCCTTTCAGGACACCGGCACATGGATTCCAATGCAGAGGGCTGTTTTTTTTGAAGCACCGATTAGAGCCAGAGGCTCTAATAGGCTTCAATATAGGGTGGGCTCGGGTTGCAGAGAGTGTTGAAACACTGATCCTACTCCCGGCCAATCAGGAAGTGGGTTTTGACACCGGTCACCTGATTGGCTGAAAGGACAGGTGATCCTATTGGACGCCTAGGAGGAGGGGGAAGGAGCCGGAAGCCGCCATGGAGGAGAGGACACTTGGAGCCGAGCCGCTGCACCATGCTGTCTGCCACCCGCCATGATGGGTTTAGTGCCAGACCGACCGGCAAACAGCGGGGTGGGTGCCGCTCAGGGGGGGATGGGGGGTTGTTTTCTGCCTCCCCTCCAAAAAAAAACACCAGTCGCCACTGGTTGTAAGGCAAGTGATACAGCCTCTTCTGCTCCCATTAGACCTAATGAGCATTAGGTTAATTGTAGTGTGAGAGGTGGGGCACTGAAATGATTTTTTATTCCATCACAGAGTTTGGCTTTGAAAAATTGATACACTTACGTTAAAATACGTTTAGAACAATGGCTAAAAATATATAGGAAAGAACTGGCATAAATACAACACTTTGGCTACGATGGGCTTTAAAGTGCCAAAAAGTTTTACAGAGAACATCCTTCCCTGCTACAACGTGTCCGCTGACACCCGCCGGCATCCAATCCGCCGGCATCCAATCCGCCGGCACCCAATCCGCTAAAAAACAAACGGATGGGGTTATGTTCCCATCCGTCCATCGCATCAGATGACAGTCAGATAGAAATGGACAGATGGTCCATTTCTATCCAACTGCCCCATAGAGAATAGCTGGCTGTATAGCAGAGCTGACACGGACCTGTCTTCTGCCTTCTCACTGGGTATCAGTAGAGAGATCCCCCCCGCTGAGCAGGGAGATCTGCTTGATGGATTCCGCTCCATCTGAAATGGGCTTTATGCAATAAAGTTAGTGATAAATTGTTTTACTTAAAACGTAGTCTCCTCTGTACCAGTAAAATCTGATCAGCACTTTTTTTCCTCTATCTACTTGTAAAAGTTCAGAATGGTCTATATTAGCTGTAGCGGTCAACAAAGAAAAGTCAATTTAGACGTGGTGTATCTGGAATTTGCAAAAGCATTTGACACAGTTCCCCATAAACGTTTACTGTACAAAGTAAGGTCCGTTGGCATGGACCATAGGGTGAGTACATGGATTGAAAATGGCTACAAGGGCGAGTTCAGAGGGTGGTGATAAATGGGGAGTACTCAGAATGGTCAGGGGTGGGTAGTGGGGTCCCCCAGGGTTCTGTGCTGGGACCAATCCTGTTTAATTTATTCATAAATGACCTGAAGGATGGGTAAACAGTTCAATCTCTGTATTTGAGGACGATAATAAGCTAAGCAGGGCAATAACTTCTCCGCAGGATGTGGAAACCTTGCAAGAAGATCTGAACAAATTAATGGGGTGGGCAACTACATGGCAAATGAGGTTTAATGTAGAAAAATTTAAAATAATGCATTTGGGTGGCAAAAATATGAATGCAATCTACTCACTGGGGGGAGAACCTCTTGGGGAATCAAGGATGGAAAAGGACCTGGGGGTCCTAGTAGATGATAGGCTCAGCAATGGCATGCAATGATAAGCTGCTAACAAAACAAACAGAATATTGGCATGCATTAAAAAGGGCATTAACTCCAGAGATAAAGCGACAATTCTCCCGCTCTTCAAGACTCTGGTCCGGCCGCACCTGGAGTATGCTGTCCAGTTCTGGGCACCAGTCATCGGGAAGAATGTGCTGGAAATGGAGCGAGTACAAAGAAGGGCAACAAAACTAATAAAGGGACTGGAGGATATTAGTTATGAAGAAAGGTTGCGAGCACTGAACTTATTCTTTCTGGAGAAGAGACGCTTGAGAGGGGATATGATTTCAATTACAATTACCGTACTGGTGACCCCACAATAAGAATAAAACTTTTCCGCAAAAGGGAGTTTAATAAGACACATGGCCACTCATTAAAATTAGAAGAACAGAGGTTTAACCTTAAACTGCGTAGAGGGTTCTTTACTGTAAGAGTGGCAAGGATGTGGAATTCCCTTCCACAGGCGGTGGTTTCAGCGGGGAGCATCGATAGTTTCAAGAAACTATTAGATAAGCACCTGAACGACCACAACATACAGGGATATACAATGTAATACTGACATATAATCACACACATAGGTCGGACTTGATGGACTTGTGTCCTTTTTCAACCTCACCTACTATGTAACTAATGTGCTTTGGGGGCTGCCAAAGATCCTTTTCATCAGGACTGAAAAGTGTTAGCACTCAAAAAAGTCCAGTCTTTAGAACTATCAGTGATGGGAAGTTTCTAGTTCTCATATAAGCCATCTGAACCAGTGTTTTATATGTAGCCCTCAAAATACATTGGGTTTCCTTTGTTGGCTGCCACATCTAATGGGACCATTCAGGGCTATTACTAGTGGCCTGGACCTTCCCTCATTTCTTATCTTTGAAGATTTCTACAAGGACCACCTGTAATGTTGCGTACACACGACCGTTTTTAATGACGAGAAAAATGCCACTTTTTAAAATGGTCATTAAAAACGATCGCGTGTGGGCTCCAGAGCATTTTTCATGACGTGAAAAATGGGCAAGAAAAAATTGGAACATGCTCTAATTTTTCTCGTCGTTTTTCATATCGTCGTTTTTCTCGTCATGAAAAACGGCCGTGTGTACGCTTTAACGACGTGAAAAAAAATGCGCATTCTCAGAATCAAGTATGAGACGGGAGCGCTCGTTCTGGTAAAACTAGCGTTCGTAATGGAGATAGCACATTCGTCACGCTGTAACGGACTGAAGAGCACGAGGCTGAAAAGCGCGAATCGTCGCTCACCAAACTTTACTAACATGAAGGGTGGCGCCATCTGAATGGAACTTCCCCTTTATAGTGCCGTCGTACGTGTTGTGCGTCACTGCGCTTTACTCGAACTTTTTTTTCCACGATAGTGTGTAGGCAAGGCAGGCTTGAGAAGAATCACGTAGAGAAAAATGCAGTTTTTTTCAATGACATTAAAAACGGTCGCGTGTACGCGGCATTAGGCTTCTGTGTGGATTGAGAGCTACCAATGAAACGTACAAACTAAACCCGCAAACGAATACTATCATAGATCCCCACCAACCACTAGGATACATCCTCACAAAACACTCTACCCAAAGGTCAAGTGCTCCACCTTTATACTATTACAAAGGAAAATAAATCTGTTGCCGCGTACACACGACCGTTTTTCATGACGAGAAAAATGCAATTGGTCATTAAAAACGATCGTGTGTGGGCTCCAGAGCATTTTTCACGACGTGAAAAATGGGCATTAAAAATTTGCAACATGCTCTATTTTTTCTCGCAGTTTTTCTCGTTGTGAAAAACGGCCGTGTGTAGGCTTTAACGACGTGAAAAAAACGCGCATGCTCAGAAGCAAGTTATGAGACGGGAGCGCTCGTTCTGGTAAAACTAGCGTTCGTAATGGAGATAGCACATTTGTCGCGCTGTAACGGACTGAAGAGCACGAGGCTGAAAAGTGCGAATCGTCTCTCACCAAACTTTACTAACACGCGGATCAGCAAAAGCAGCCCAAAGGGTGGCGCCATCCGAATGGAACTTCCCTTTTATAGTGCCATCGTACATTTCGTACGTCATTGCGCTTTGCTCGAGCGTTTTTTTCACGATCGTGTGTAGGAAAGGCAGGCTTGAGAAGAATAACGTTGAGAATAACTTTGTTTTTTCAATGATATTAAAAACGGTCGTGTGTATGTGTGCAAGTTGTACACTTGCAGAGCACCTGAAGCACAAATTCTAGCTGACACTTTTCCTATTTGTAGCAAATTTGCGTGGCAAGTCTCTAGCAAGAGCAAAGTTGCAGTGGTGAGTCTATAGCAAGAGCTCTGCGAGTCTACAGCATGAAAATTCAGCCACAGTGACCCCCAGTGGTGGGATGACTATTGCACATTGCACGTCATAGCTGAATCAGAATTTTCAGCAGACTTGCAGAATGTTTGCAAAGAAAGTTGATCTGGAGTCATGCAATGCGGACTTGCTGCAATTGTGCAACAAATTTGTGAAGCCCGGCAAGTCTATCAATAGCTTAGCAAATCATTTTCAAACCTGCAGCACAATTACTTGCTATCTGGGAGGCGGCACCCCTCACCAGAACAAGAAAAATCTGAACATAGCTATATACAGCAATACATTGTAGAACACGGCTACTGACAGATGTTCTAATCCTTTCTCCATCCAAGACTAAAGCAGGACTAAAGCAAGGTTTGGTTAGACTTCTACTTTAACTATCAAAAGTTTATATATTTTTAATGCAGACCTACACCCAACGTTTAGGCCGGGTTCACACTATTGTGAATTGGATGCGGGATCACCGCATCCAATTCGCAATAGCAGGAGATGGTGACCGGCTCTCTCTATGGAGCCGGTTCACATATCTCCGATGCGGCTCCGGTGCAAATTTGCACAGGAGTTCTGTGCGTCTTTTGGTCCGTTTCAGGTCCGATTTCAGCCTGAATTTTGGGCTGAATTCAGACCTGAAATGGACCAAAAGAGGAGGAGCCAGAACCTCTAGTGGGGGGGGGACCCCAGAAAAGGAGGATTGGGGCTGTTCTGTTCAAAACCATTACACAGAGCAGGTAAGTATAACATGTTTAGTATTTTTGAAAAAATACAAATAAACCTTTAGCATTACTTAAAAAAATTGTGCATGTTTTGTATTTTTTTTATTTCCAGTTTTTGTATCACACTTGATAGAAGCATCAGATGAGGTGTAGAATGGTGCCTCTTGTTTTTTTATCTCAGAAAGTTGGTAGGTAGGATGTGCTTGGCTCAGCAAGAACTTCAGCCAGTGGAACTCTTGGGACTAGCTCATTGATTCACATAAATTGTTGTATTATAAATCTAACAGCATGCTGTCACACTATACTCTCACAAAACATGTTAAATACAAGGATGAAGTTATAAAGAGACAGATTCACACACAGTCTGAGAATAGCTGCCATCGCTCCCTCTGAAAGGTACTTTTAATAGCAAATTTTCTGTCAATCCATACCATCAAAAGCACAGATTTTAGAGAAAAAAAAAACATTCTGATGAGCTCATCTAATTTATTGTGACTGTTATGCCGCGTACACACGACCGTTTTTAATGTCATGGAAAAAAACAACGTTTTTCTCGACGTGATTCTTCTCAAGCCTGCCTTGCCTACACACTATCGTTAAAAAAAACGCTCGAGCAAAGCGCGGTGACGTACAACACGTACGACGGCACTATAAAGGGGAAGTTCCATTCGGATGGCGCCACCCTTTGGGCTGCTTTTGCTAATTTTGTGTTACCGCGTGTTAGTAAAAGTTTGGTGAGAGCCGATTCGCGCTTTTCAGTCTCTGTGCTTTTCAGTCCGTTACAGGGTGACGAATGTGCTATCTCCATTACGAACGCTAGTTTTACCAGAACCCATCTCATAACTTGCTTCTGAGCATGCGCGTTTTTTTTCCCCTCGTTAAAGCATACACACGGACGTTTTTCACGACGAGAATAACTACGAGAAAAAATAGAGCAGGTTCTAAATTTTGAATGGCCATTTTACTCGTCGAGAAAAATGCTCTGGAGCCCACACACGACCGTTTTTCACGACCAAGTTAAAAAATGGCATGTTTCTCGTCATGAAAAACGGTTGTGTATAATAGCAAAAACAACTATACGTAGTCATTTTTCTTAACAATATTGCCAGTGTAAGCCTCGGTTCACACTACACCGCATGTGAATCGCACAGGAACCGCACGGCATTCCTGTTCAATTCACATGTAATTCAGTGCGGTGTGATTTAAACCTATTCATTGAATGGGCTGTAATCGTATCGCACTGCACCACATCAATGTCGTGGGTGCATCAACTTTGGAACCGCACTGCAACTAGATTGCATAGCACTTTGTACCATACAATCCAGTGCAATCCGGTGCTGGCAAACACACTGCCTTGGTAACCTGCGTTTTGGGGTGTTGTTAATATTGCACTGACATCCGCTGCAGATTGCCAGGACAGAGCTGTTTAAATGTGGTGCAGGGAAACATGCACGGATCGTGTGGTTTCCCACACGGCATTAATGGGAACCTCGCCTAAATGTTGATGGCCAATAAATAAACTTCTGTTAATGAAACTACATTACAATGTAATGTCTCAGCCTTCGTGCCATGGGTCCTCCAAAATGTCCTTCAAGTTAAATATATAGGAGTTGGTTTTGAGCAAAATTAGATTTTTAGACCTAATTTGGCAATAATTGGCCCATGTATGGAGGGTAAATAACATCACCTGATCACCATCAAGCTGAATGTCAAAGGGGCAAGATGGAAGATTCAGTTGTACAACTACCATATGCCCATGGGAGAATAATAGAAAATGTCTGACATCTGTAAATCAATAGGCACCACATCCCATTTAAGTGGAGCACAAAGAATAGAGATGAATGGGATTTTTAAGGTGCAAAGAGACACAATATATATCAAAAATTACATTTTTATTGGTATAAAAAATAGAAATATATATAAACATGTAATAAAATTCATCTATATTACACTTAATAGCCAAAGTAGTATACAGACAAATATTCTCGACGTTTCGCCAATTTAACTGGCTTCTTCAGGAGTCTTTTGTCATGTGCATGGACAGGCACTGAAAGATGATGATAGGTCATCTAAGGGAGAGGAATAATACTTGAATTGAGTATGCAAACTACGATTTAATTGATATTAGTGGTGATAAAAAATCAATCAATAAATACCTGAGGATTCCTCAGTGATTTTTTGAAGTGATTAGATCTCAGGTATTTATTGATTGATTTTTTATCACCACTAATATTAATTAAATCGTAGTTTGCATACTCAATTCAAGTATTATTCCTCTCCCCTAGATGACCTATCATCATCTTTCAGTGCCTGTCCATGCACGTGGATTTATTCCGTGTTGTGTATAAAATAGCATCTCCTCTATGGTTCACCAATTTTACTCCTTTTTGAGAGCGTCCCCGATTCTAAATCAGCTATTTGATTGATTTTTACTTCATCTATAATATACAGGTAATAGTGATTTTCCTATGCGGTTGTTTTGGTCCTTGTCATTCCTGTGTTTGAATATTTATGAATATTATTTTGTAAAGAAATTAATTTGCATATTGGTATTGTATACTTATGTTGTATATCTTACATTTCAGTAATACTTGACAAAAGACTCCTGAAGAAGCCAGTTAAATTGGCGAAACGTCGAGAATATTTGTCTGTATACTACTTTGTTTATTAAGTGTAATATAGATTAATTTTATTACATGTTTATATATATTTCAATTTTTTATACCAATAAAAATTAAATTTTTGATATATATTGTGTCTCTTTGCACCTTAAAAATCCCATTCATCTCTATTCTTTGTACCATATGCCCATGTTTGTTTCTACTTTGCCACCTTCTTTTTAGAGTTACATCAGAACTTCAGTCAAAAATAACAAAAAATTAAGAGACCATTTAAAAATGAAAGAGAGAGAGAGTACAATGTATCAGCAGGAGGGATTCCCCTGTCAGCACTGTCTGTGTTGGGGGAATTGTGCAAATTTCTTTCCTGCAACTGTGGTTGCAGGAAAGAAATTTGCACCGTCTGTGATCTGCCTAAGCTCAGGTTGTGTTCACACCCTATTATGTGAGCGTTGTTCGAATTAGCAGTAAGGAGCACTGAAATGTAGACGGAAATGGGAGTGTCATTTGTGTCCCATATCTGAAAGTATCAGGTTTTTTGGGGGGCTGCACTGGCAGATTGGGCACTTGGAAAGCACGGCGAAGGTAGAAGCAGGTGACATGATTTCTGCTTCTAAGTAGTACTTTTATTTCTTGCCATCAGAAGAAAATTACATTAGCTGGGAAAGCCCTATTAAAAACGAATACAATGTAAAATATTTTAAACTGAACCCCTGTTCCCGTGAGAATAAAAAAAAAGAAACCCTATGTGTATGTAAGTCATGACGTGAGCTTACACAGCGCCTAAGTATTCTCTCTCTGTTTTATGTAACAGTGGGAGATGATGGCATGTGTCAGGAAAGGCTCCACTCGCTGGTAATACCATCTGATATTTGGCGTGCAGTACTGATGTCCACCAGCAGGTGTCTCCTGGCAGTTTGGAACTGTCAAGAGAGCCTTTCCCTGCTGGTGTTTTGTGATTTTTGGGCCGCAGTACTGGCGTCCACCAGCGGGTGGATCCTGACAGGATGGAGCAGATATCTCCTCCTGCAATTAGGAATCACCTGAACCTGATAGCAGGTAATGGTATAAAAACCTGGCAGGTTTAACACACTTTGCCTTGGCTTCGTCTTGTGCCCTGATCGGAACTTTGATCCTGAATCTGTTGCCTGAACCTGACTCTAAACCTGATCCCAAACCTATTTGTACCTGTTCCTGTCAGTCCTGTATCCCTGGATCCCTAACCTGCTGTCTGATCCCTTTCACCCTCTCCCTGTCCATTACTCCTTGTCCCCCATTTGCTGATCTCCTGTTATGGCCATGGCTTAGCTAGACTACGAGTCCGGTATTCCCATTTTTGCTATATTTATTCGTCTGATTATTGTTATTTTGGGGTCTTGTCTAATATTGGTTTGTTGTGCACTGTGCGTTATTGGAGGTGGTTGCGTTACATATTATTCACATTTCATTAATAAATCATTACTTTCTTCACCTATATACGTCTGGTTCACTTGTGCAGTCCACACAGTTCTGATCACATCTGATTCATGACAGCATGTCCCATGTTCCCCATACATACTGGGTACACTTCACTTCACTTCCCCAGGCCAATGGAGTAGCAGAGGAGTAAAAGGGAATATGAGAGGTGGAGAAATGGTCAACTACTTCTTTGTCTTGGATGGGTAGGATAGCATTGGTTAAACTGTCAGATCTACCTAAGCTTTTATATTATTTTAGAACTCTTCCCATACAATTTTCTATAAAGGTGCTTAAGACCCGGTTCACACAGGCGCGACTCCGGACGCGACTTCTGGTCGCCTCGAGTTGCCCCAAGTTGCGCTATTTTTAAAAATAATTGAAGTGAATTGAGGCGTTTTAATGTACCCGACTGCAGTCGCTCCGACTTCAAAAAAGGTTCCTGTACTACTTCAATCCGACTTCTAGGCGACTGCTAGGCGACCTGTACCCATTAATTTTAATGGAAGTCGCTCAGAAGTCGGATTCCCTGTCTTAACAGAAGCAACTTTCCAGGAAGAGAACATACATTTCTCAGGCAAACCTCTCCCTCCCCCCTCCCTCCCACAGAGCTGATTCTTGTTTTATTGGCCACTGGAATGTCTCCTGTCCTGTAGGCAACTTGGAGTTGCCTTGTACGTAGCTCCAGGTCGCGCTGTGATTCATACTCAAGTCGTGTCCACGTTGCCTTGTAAAGTCATGCTGGAAGTCGTGTTGCCCCTGTGTGAATGGGGCCTTAAGTGGAGTTCCAGTTGTTTTTGTGTTTATTAAAAGTCAGCAGCTACAAAAAGTGTAGCTGCTGACTTTTAATAAACACACACTCACCTGTCCCACGGTCCTACGGTCCAGCGATGCGGCCGCCGAACCCAAGTTCTCTCCCTCTCTTCTCCCCGGCGCCGGCACTACAAGTGTGGGCACCCAGCTGTGACAGCTTGCAGTTTCACAGCCGGGTGCGCACTGCGCATGTGCAAGTCGTGCAGCGCCTCCTTAATGGTCAGGCATTCAGGGGGTCCTGGACATTGGAAAGTATTATAATGCCTCTCAATTGACCCAGCTGATTCAAATCTACTCTGCTTCCTACAGGCAAGATTGGAGTGCTCCACTACCACTAGATCTAGTAATGTGAGTCTCTCCTAAAATTCATAAAATCTTTCTAAACCCAACTTTATCTCACTCTCTGAATTTGTGGGATTCCTTCTGTAGGAGATGGCCACTCCAGTCTCCTGATAGCTTGATCGCCCCGCTATTTAATAATCCCATATTCCTACCTGGCCTACAGCTCTATCAATTTCACTGGTGGTTAAATAAAGGTGTATATCGAATGGGACACTTCTTTGACCACAAAGGTATACACCCATCTTCCTATTTCACTCAGCAACCTGAGGTGCTGCCCTCAGAGCTGTTCAGACTACAACAAATCTTGCACTATTTTCACTCACTCCAGAAATCTACTTCTGACATTACGCTGAGAATCGTTTTTGGAAATACTGTATATACTCGAGTATACGCCGAGTTTTTCAGCACATTTTTTGTGTGCTAAAAATGCCCCCCTCGGCTTATACTCAAGTCACCTTTTTTTGTGCCTGATCTCCCGGAATTGGGGACTCGGTACTCTTTCTCTACAAGTGAGCAAAGTTTGTTGTCCGTGGGACCTACGGCCGGGGAGCACCGATTTTTCAAAGTTGGGCACCCCTTCCATAGACTCCCATGTTAAACAGTAATTTCTCCGGTGAATTTGGGGACCCGGTACCGGCCAGTCGTAGGTTCTCTGGACCCGAAACTTGGCACACATGTAGCCCCATTTCTCCTCTATAAGTGTGCAAAGTCTTTTGTCTGGAGGATCAACGGCCAAGGAGCACCGATTTTTCAAAGCCGCGCACCCCTTCTATAGACTCCCATGTTAAACGTCAGTCTAGTCATGGGCACAGTGAGGCATGGGCACAGCGAGGCATGGGCACAGCGAGGCATGGACACAGTGAGGCACGCACATGGACACAGTGAGGCATGGGCACAGTGAGGCATGGGCACAGCGAGGCATGGACACAGTGAGGCACGCACATGGACACAGTGAGGCATGCACATGGACACAGTGAGGCACAGTGAGGCATGCAGATGGACACCCTAGGCTTATACTCGAGTCAATACGTTTTCCCAGTTTTTTGTGGTAAAATTAGGTGCCTTGGCTTATATTCGGTTCGGCTTATACTCGAGTATATACAGTGGATGCTTTCGAGACACAGCACAGAGAGGTGGCTACCTGAACGGTTTTTGGAGTGCGGCTGTCCATACATTTATCCTATTGCTTGCTTCGTGCATTGCCTGATGGCACCCACCTGGAGCGGTATCTTTTTCCTTCTTCGAGACACAGCACAGAGGGGTGGCACCTCAATGCTATATAGCTTGTTTCTATGCCTAATAAGTTATCATACCAGTTACGATGGGAAAGAGATTTAGGCTGGGAAATTGAGGAACAGTGTTCTGCCTCTCCAATCTAAGCATTGAAAGTGTGATCTCTGTAACTTACAGTTGGGATGAGATAGCGATAACCCAATATTAGCTGAATTAGCAGTGACTCAATCAAGACGACACCTTTAAGATCTTGTGAAGTTTAACCACTTAAGCCCCAGACCGTTTTGTTGCTAAAGGACCAGGCCCCTTTTTGCAATTCGGCACTGCGTCGCTTTAACTGACAATTGCGCGGTCGTGCGACGTGGCTCCCAAACAAAATCGACGTCCTTTTTTTCCCACAAATAGAGCTTTTTTTTTGGTGGTATTTAATCACCTCTGCATTTTTTATTTTTTGCGCTATAAACAAAAATAGAGCGACAATTTTGAAAAAAAAACAATATTTTTTAGTTTTTGCTATAATAAATAGCCCCAAAAAATATATAAAAAAACGTTTTTTTTCCTCAATTTAGGCCGATATGTATTCTTGTACATATTTTTGGTAAAAAAAATCGCAATAAGCGTTTATTGATTGATTTGCACAAAAGTTATAGCGTTTACAAAATAGGGGATAGTTTTATGCCATTTTTATTAATATTTTTTTTTTTTACTACTAATGGTGGCGATCAGCGATTTTTATCGTGACTGCGACATTATGGCAGACACATTGGACACTTTTGACACATTTTTGGGACCATTGTCATTTTTACAGCGATCAGTGCTATAAAAATGCACTGATTACTGTGAAAATGACACTGACAGTGAAGGGGTTAACCTCAAGGTGGCGCTGTAGGGGTTAAGTGTGCCCTAGTGAGTGATAATTACTGTAGGGGGGCGTGGCTTGGCGTGACACGTCACTTATCGCTGTTCCCTATGACAGGGAACAGACGATCACTGACATGCCACTAGGAAGAACGGGGGAAGGTTCGTTTACACTGACATCTCCCCGTTCTTCAGCTCTGTGACCCGATCGCGGGACACGGGCGGCGATCGGGTCCGCGGGTACTGCGGGCGCGGTCATGGAGCTTCGGATCAGGTCGCGAGCGCGGCACTGGCAGCGCGCGCGCGACCCACCGCTGGAATCTTAAAATCTCTAAAATGTACCCCGGATACTCTTCTTCTTGCTTTCGCAGATGTGGTCAGGTGACAACAGTATTACACATATGGTGGACCTGCCCCAAGTTTAGGTGATTCTGAATGTGAGTTGACTCCATGCTAAATTCAGTAACCAATGTTAATATCACCTATAATGCCATGGTTGCCCTTCTAAATAAACCAGTTGACAACCTTCCCAGGCATACTCAAACATTGATTTATTTTATATTTCTAGTGGCTAAGATAGAGATAGCCACAGGCTGGAGGGGTATGGGGGTTGATTTATCTTTAAAGTAAGTGAAAATGAACCTGGATAATACCTAACAAAAAATTGTGTGCTTTGAGACAAACAATCAATGTTTGCAAAAGCTCTGGAACCCTAATGCCCTGTACACACGATCAGATTTCCGATGGAATAAAACCCGATGGAATTTTCCTTCGGAATTCCGATGAAGCTGACTTCCATCAGTCTTGCATACACACTGTCAGACTAAATTCCGACCTTCCAAAACGCGGTGACGTAAAACACTATGACGAGCTGAGAAAAATTAAGTTCAATGCTTCCGAGCATGCAGCGACTTAATTCTGAGCATGCGTGGATTTTTCTCCGATGGAATTCAACACAGACGATCAGAATTTCCCATCGGATTTTTTTCCATTGGAAAATTTTAAAATATGTTCTATTTTTTTAGTCCGATGGAAAAAAGTCAGATGGGGCCCACACACGATCGGAATTTCCGATGAAAAAAGTCCCGTCTGGATGACAGTGGACATGTGGAGAAGCAGATTGTAGGACAGGCACTCTTCTCCTTTTCTTCTTCCCTAGCCCTTTCATTATCTTGCTTCCTATACCATCTTTTCTCGCTCTTCTCTATACGCTGAGTCCTGTGCTCACACTCATAGGCCGATGGGAGGTTCTGTATGCAATTTCTGTTTGAAGAGACGTTTATGTTCATTCTGCCACTATCAAGAGCAGACTTTCTCATGGTTGGCACTGTGATACTTAGGAACGATGTTGCTTAGTTGCTTACCATGGGTTCATCTCTTTTCTTTGAATGTACTTTAGAATATGTCGTATGGAATGCTTATAGAGTCAGCCATTGTCAACTGACTGCTGTATACTATGCTGTGTACTATGTACTAGGCTTGTGCAATTCGTTTCGTAACGAATCGAAATTCGTCAGAATTTAGCAACTTTCGGACATTCGAAAGCATTCGAATTTCTGAACAAAGCAATTACGAATAAAACCGAATCCGAAATAAATTATATCGCAAATAGCGAATGCCCGAATGTCTTCGGCATAATTCGTTATGAAAAAAGTTACGAATGTACAAATCCATTCGAAGCACAATAACACTCTGCTCTGCTCTCTGCTTCTCCCTCACCGTGCTGAACTCCCTCTCAAAATGGTGTACAGGGGCGGAGGCTATAGCCGCATGTAAAAAACTAAAGTAAAATACGAGGTTTTGAATCGTTACAAATAACCGCTATGTATTTAGAAAAGTACAAATCCATTCGAAGCACATTAGGCATAATAGGCAGCGTTGTTGTGAGAGAGACACGGAAAATTACGAATCAACAAACCCCAAAAAAGTTACTAAAGTAGGAGTTGTGTCCAGAATCAACGAAAAACAATGTACTCTACCGAAAGTATGAATGAAAGTATGAAAGTATGAAAGTACCGAACACGAAAAATCCCGTCTAGCAAAATTACGAACGATTATGAATCAACAGGACCGAAAAGAAACGAACCAAAACGAAACAAATTTTTCCGTTGTGCACAAGTCTACTGTGTATACTAATGTAATCTTGAGCGCACTCTCATGTAACTTTTCTCTGTCTATAATTTGCACCATTGGTATATAGTTTTTGTGAAAAATCAATAAACACTATTGAAATAGAAAAGGGAACATGTGCATCACCTGCTGGGGGTAAACAACTATGTGGACTTGTTCCTTTGCTCTCCATGGGCACTTTTCACAAATCTTTTCACCGCTCTTCATCACTACACCAGCAGCACAGGACATCATTTGAATCAAAAAGGGCTGGCAACACAGATGCTCTTGAATAAAAGTACTTTATTGGTTACATGGGTACACAGGTACAGGCTATACGCTGAAGCGTTTCGGCTAAGAAGCCTTCATCACAGCACAGGAGATCGTGGCCACTATGTGTATCAGGGTCTGGAGGGGTGGCCAGAATATTCAGATTTACGCCACATTGTATTTTTTCCTGAAAAAGTGGACTTATCCTTTAACCACTTCAATACAGGGCACTTTCCCCCCTTCCTGCCCAGGAAAATTTTCAGCTTTCAGTGCTGTAACATTTTGAATGACAATTGCGCGGTCATGCAACACTGTACTCAAACGAAATGTTAATAATTTTCCACAAATATAGATTTATTTTGGTGGTATTTGATCACCACTGGGGTTTTTATTTTTTGCTAAACAAACTAAAAAATACTCAAGTTTTTGGGAAAAAATAAAGTTTTTCTTAGTTTCCGTTATAAAATGTTGTTTTCTCTTGACAGGCACTGATGGGTACTGATAAGGTGGCACTGATGGGCACTGATGATGAGGAGACTCTAAAATGCAGCACTGAAGGGCGGCACTGATATGCAGCACTGATGGGCACCGATAGGCGGCACTTATATGCAGCACTGATAGGCAGTACTGATAGGCACTGATAGGTGGCACTGATGGGCACTGACAGGTGGCACTGATGGGCACTGACAGGCAGCACTGATGGGCACTAATAGATGGCACTGATGGGAACTAATAGGTGGCACTGATGATGAGGTACTGACAGCCTTTACTGATGGGCACTGATTTGTAGACATGTGCACACTGAAATATTTCGTTTCGGAATTTCGTTTTCGTCCAAAAAATAAATTTATTTAGTTACTCCCGAAATTCGTTTTTATTTATTTCGTTTTTCGTTAAAAATTGCATTCGTCCGAAAATCTGAATGAATTAAGGTCGAATCTGTCATTGAAGGCTTATGGTGTCTGTCGAATGTTCAAAGAAGATTCGACGGAGCAGCGAAACTGTACGACTCTGCAATCATACATTTCCGGTCGAATGTTCCGCCCACAAGCAGTGATCTTTTCTCTCTATAATGTCGAATCTTTTCTCTCTATAATGTCGAATCTTTTCTCTCTATAATGTCGAATCTTTTCTCTCCTATGTCGAATCTTTTCTCTCCTATGTCGAATCTTTTCTCTCCTATGTCGAATCTTTTCTCTCTATAATGTCAAATCTTTTCTCTCTATAATGTCAAATCTTTTCTCTCCTATGTCGAATCTTTTCTCTCTATAATGTCAAATCTTTTCTCTCTATAATGTAGAATCTTTTCTCTCTATAATGTCGAATCTTTTCTCTCTATAATGTCAAATCTTTTCTCTCTATAATGTCAAATCTTTTCTCTCCTATGTCGAATCTTTTCTCTCTATAATGTCAAATCTTTTCTCTCCTATGTCGAATCTTTCCTCTCCTATGTCGAATCTTTCCTCTCCTATGTCGAATCTTTCCTCTCCTATGTCGAATCTTTCCTCTCCTATGTCGAATCTTTCTCTCCTGTGTCGAATCTTTTCTCTCTAATGTCGAATCTTTTCTCTCCTATGTAGAATAATCTTGGACTAATAGAGTTAAGGTTAGGCAGACAGGTTCGATAGACACAGATTGTTATTGTCAGCGTCACGTCGAATCTCCTATCTATATCGAACTGTTTTAGCAACGAAAACGAAAATAAAGCATTTGTTTATGTCGGATCTTTCGGTTTTCGGATTCTGTGCTTTCGTTTTCGTTTGTTAAAACGATAACGAAAATAGCTGAAATTCGGAAGAAAATGCATTCGGACGAAAACGAATGCACATGTCTACTGATTTGCACTTTGATAGGCACTGATTGCCACTTTGGTGGGCACTGACTGGCAGCTGATGGGCAGTGATTTGCAGATGTGATGGGCACCTCTGATGGGGGCTGAGCTGATAATCAATGTGCTAATTATCAGCGCAGACCCCCCTCTGACAGGAGAGCTCTTTCTGTCAGCGGGAACCGAGGAATGCCATTTACCGGCACTTCCTGGTTACACGCTGTGATCGGTCATGTGACGTCCAGTCAGGATAAGGCAACCACCGCCCGGCTGTCATTCTGCTACAGGCCGGGCAGGAAGTGGTTAAGTTATAATAATCACATACTGTACTTTTTTATTTTGCAACTTTAATATTTACCAAAATGTTTAACTTCTACAGCAAAGAAACTGCCTAGTTTTAGCTATTTGGAAAAAAAAATCCACTCCCCGCAGCTGTGCGCAAACCCTGGGGCGCATATCCATTTCCTTGATTTGTTGCTGACCCAGAAAAGTCTGCAGGTTAGGAGCTCTGCCATCCCTTCAAGCGGGCTACTAAAGGTCAACAGCACACTAAGTATTGAAGGAAGGATGAAAATGATATCTCCGAAGAACCTTCAAAATCAGCTACCAAACTTCTATTTTAGATGTTCCCTTTTACCTCCTGCTTACTTCCACAGAAAAACACAAAGCATGAACAGAATGTCTCAGGATGTCTATTATTAAATAAAATGTTAATAACCCATTCCCCAACCTGCCTATACCAAAAGGTTTAATGCTTAAAAATAAGTAATAAGGTTCAATTGAACAAAAACAATCCACAACTCCGTAAAACCTTGTGAAACTCTTGAAAACCTTGCCTAGTGTGGAACAAAAGGTTTACAATGTGGTATTTGATACACACTGAGCTCAAAGGAGATGAGAAGTTTTTGAACATCATGCATCCTTGGTTGCTATAGAAGTGAATGAGTGAGCTTTGTTCCACTGTACTTATGAGTCATGCTGTAGATAGACAGTGGATGTTGCCTAATACAAAGCTGCATAACACAGGAGAATGCAGAAATATCACCCAGGCACAGGACTTGAGGACCAAATGACTTGTTTAGGTCAAATTTCTTACCACCAGAATACCTACAATATGCAAAAACAAAAGACTAATGCCACATACACACGGTCGGAATTTCCGATGGAAAAAGTCCATCAGACTTTTCCCATCGGAATTTCCGACCGTGTGTATGCCCCATCAGACTTTTCCCGTCGGAATTTCCGACGGACTTAGATAGAGAGCAGGTTCTCTATTTTGCCGTCGGAAATTCAGACGGAGTTTTGCTCGGTCAATAGTCCGGCCGTGTGTACGCGGCATAGTTCTAAAGCCCTGTACACACGATCGGATTTCCTATGGATTCTAATCCGATGGATTTTTCCATCGGAAATCCGATGAAGCTGACTTCCATCAGTCTTGCCTACACACCATCAGTCAAAAATCCGACCGTCCCAAACGCTGTGACGTAAAACACTCCGACGAGTCGAGAAAAATGAAGTTCAATACTTCTGAGCATGCGTCGACTTTAATCTGAACATGCGTGGGTTTTTTGTCCGATGGAGTTCCACACAGACGATCGGAATTTGCTATCGTTTTTTTTCCCATCAGATAAATTTAAAACATGTTCTATTTTTTCTCACCGATGGAAAAAAGACCGATGGGGCCCATACAGGATCGGTTTGTCCGATGAAAAAAGTCCATCAGACTGTTTTCATCTGTAAAACCGATCGTGTGTACACGGCATACGTGGAATTAGGCTTTAGCATAGAGAGAGAGATAAATAAGAGGATGTGTAGTCCAAAAATGGTCAACCTGAAGAACGTGGTCATTTGTCGCTTTACTGCTAAAATATGATTTGTAATATTGGCACTTGAAGTTATACACCCTGTTCCAAATTATTATGCCAATGATATTTTTCTCATTTACCTAAATAATTGATGTAAACAACAGTCAGCATAATTCTCATGTTATCAACTATTAAGAGTACAATTCAAATTTTATTGAACAAACCTCCTAATAACAGTTTTTTTTTTTATAAAAAACTTAGAGCCCATTCACACAGGGGCGGCATGACTCGTGCTGCGACTGTGCTGGGCGATCTGCAGACGACTTCAAAGGAGACTTCCAAAATGACTTCTGTATTGAAGTCAATGGAAGTCGCCTTGAAGTCGTCTTGAAGTAGTACAGGAACCTTTTTCTAAGTCGGAGCGTCTTCAGTCGCTCCGCTTAGAACGGTTCCATTGTACAGAATGGGACGCGGCTCGTCAGGCGGCTGAGACGCCTGACGAGTCGCCCCTGTGTGAATGGGGTCTTACAATGCACTGTTCCAAATTATTACGCACAGTAAGTTTCAAAAGTCTTTGGTGTAGTCTTATGGAATAATCTTCCTGAGAATATGCGAAAAATCAACTCGCTAATTCACTATCGCAAGGTACTGAAGACTCACTTACTTTCCAATGTATATGGATAAGGGACGTCTGCTACCTTACTACTAACCAGCCGATCAGCTTGCCCTGACTTGTTGCTGCTTACCTAAATGTGGACTGTTACTCTGTTTCTTTTACTTTTTATTTTTCCCTCTGTTGTTATTTATTATTAATTTATCCTGTATGTGTTATCTGTTATGCTCATTTTTTAAGGTCAGTATATGTATTTGGTCTACCTAGCGCTTAGGCGCAGTTCTTGAACTGTATTTGGCGCTTTACAAATAATAAAATCAATCAATCAATCAATCAATCAAAACACTTTCTAGGTTGTAAGGAACTGAAAATTGTCATTTGTTGTGTTTGCAGCATATTTACTGAAATCAAAAGCTATTTTAATCTAAACTTTGAACAACATTTTAACTTTTTAAACATTTTAACAGGTCACGTTACATTTTTAACATAGGACCCCTTATTTGATAGCAGCTTCACAAGTCTTGCATCCATTGAACTTGTGAGTTTTTGGACAGTTTCTGCTTGAATTTGTTTGCAAGATGTCAGAATAGCCTCCCAGAGCTGCTGTTTGGATGTAAACTGCCTCCCACCCTCACAGATCTTTTGCTTGAGGATGCTCCAAGGGTTCTCAATGGGATTGAGGTCAGGGGAGGATGGAGGCCACACCATGACTTTCTCTCCTTTTATCCCCATAGCAGCCATTGATGCAGAGGTATTCTTTGCAGCATGAGATGGTGCATTGTCATGCATGAAGATGATTTTATTACGGAAAGCATAGTTCTTCCTTCTGTACCAGGGAAAGAAGTGGTCAGTCGGGAACTCCACATACTTTGCAGAGGTCATCTTTACACCTTTGGGAACCCTAAAGGGGCCGACCAGCTCTCTTCCCATGATTCCCGCCCAAAACATGACTCCACCACTGCCTTGCTGACGTCGCAGCCTTGTTGGAACAGGCTGGCCATCCACCAACCATCCACTACTCCATCCATCTGGGCCATCCAGGGTTGCACGGCACTCATCAGTGAACAGGACTGTTTGAAAATTAGTCTCCATGTATTTTTCTGCCCAATGCAGCCATTTCTGTTGTGAGCATTGGTTAGTGGTGGCCGATTGGAAGGTTTATGCACAGTTGCAAGACTCTGGAAGACTCTATACCTTGATGT
The DNA here is from genome assembly GCA_029206835.1 of Rana muscosa. NCBI lineage: Eukaryota > Metazoa > Chordata > Amphibia > Anura > Ranidae > Rana > Rana muscosa. The sequence continues at coordinate 283,222,086 of CM055123.1, forward strand.
CCGTGGGACTCCAGCAGCTTCAAATATGTGTTTGCTGCTATGTAATGGTGTTCTAGCAGCTGCTCTCTTGATCCGATGCATGGATCTGGCAGAAATCTTCCTCAATGTGCCTTTATCTGCACGAAACCCGTCTTTGTTTTGAATGAGCCACAAATCTCTTAATAGTGCGATGATCACGCTTAAGTTTTTGTGAAAAATCTAATGTTTTCATACCTCGTCCAAGGCATTGAACTATTTCACTCTTTTCGGCAGCAGAGAGATCCTTTTTCTTTCCCATATTGCTTGAAAATGGTGCTCTGCTTAATAACGTGGAACACCCTCCTTTAGGCCTGGTTCACACTGGTCCGACAAACGCTCCGACATTGGGAGCTCATGTCGCATGTCGTGTGAAAATCAATGTTTCCCTATGGGAGCCGTCTTAACTGGTCCGACACATGTAGGTCCGACTTTGAAAATGCTCCCTGTACTACTTTGGTCCGACTTTGATCCTACTTCAGCCCATTGAATATCATTGAAGTCGGATCAAAGTAGGATCCTTGTCCTAACCATCCGACATTTGACATCCGACATGGTGATTACAGCAGCAGTAGAAGGAATTTATCTCACCCTGGGATTGTTTTGATTGGTCAAAGGACAAGTCAGACTAGCACAAAGTCGGATCAAAGTAGTATCCTGTTCATGAAAGTCGGATGGATGTCGGACCAATGTAGGATCAATGTAGGACTGATGTCGCAGAGCAAAGTAGGATGAAAGTCGTGTCGTATAGTGTGAACCCAGCCTCAGTAGTTTTTCCTTTAATTGGGCTCACCTGGCAATCTAATTATCACAGGTGTCCGAGATTGTTTTCAATGATCAAAAGAGCCCTGAGGCTGGGTTCACACTAGTGCGACACGACATCTGTCCTACTTTGGATCCGACTTTGCCCTGCGACATGAAGCCGACATATGTCCGACTTTCAATGAACGGGGATCCGACTTGGATCCCCGCCAATATCAGGCACTGTGTTTGGTATGAATCTTGAGGGGGAACTCCAGGCCAAATTTTAAATAAAAAAAAAACGGCGTGGGTTCCCCTCCAGAGGCATACCAGGCCCTTGGGTCTGGTCTGGATTTGAAGGGGCGCCCCTACGCCGAAAAAACGGCTTGGGGGTCCCCCCAAAATCCAAACCAGACCCTTATCCGAGCACACAACCTGGCAGGCCGCAGGGGAAGAGGGGGGGACGAGAGAGCGGCCCCCCCTCCCTCCTGAACCGTACCAGGCCGCATGCCCTCAACATGGGGGGTTTGGTGCTCTGGGGCAGGGGGGCGACCTGCGGCCCCCATGTTGATGAGGACAGGGCCTCTTTCCGACAACCCTGGCCGTTGGTTGTCGGGGTCTGCGGGCGGGGGGCTTATCGGAATCCGGGAGCCCCCTTCAATAAGGGGGGCACCGGATCCCGCCCCCCCCCACCCTATGTGAATGAGTATGGGGTACATCGTACCCCTACCCATTCACCTGGTGGAAAAAAATTGCAATAAAAAAACACTACACAGCTTTTTAAAGTAATTTATTACACAGCTCCGGGGGTCTTCTTCCGACTCCGGCGCTCTTCTTCCGACTTCCGGGGTCTCCGGTGTCGTCTCCGCGCTCTCCGGTTCTTTCTTCCGCCGGGCCTCCGCTAACTTCTTTTTAGCTCTTTTGCTAACGGAGGCCCGGTCTTCCCGTTGTCTCGTCCGGCTCTCCGTTGTCCTTCTGCCGGCCCCTCCACTAACTTCTTGGTAGCTCTTTCGCTAGTGGAGGGGCCGGTCTTCCCATCGTCGCCGTCGGCTTCTTCTTCCCTCTTCTCCTCCTCGATGTTGACGCGTCGCTTCCTCCCGCTGTAATACTGGCTCTCCGCTCCGCATTAATATAGGCTTCTCATGACGTCACAGTCACATGTTCCGGGGCACATGGCCCCGGAGCATGTGACTGTGACGTCATGGGAACATGTGACTGTGACGTCATAAAAAGCCTATATTAATGCGGAGCGGAGCGGAGAGCCAGTATTACAGCGGGAGGAAGCGACGCGTCAACATCGAGAAGGAGAAGAGGGAAGAAGACGCCGACGGCGACGACGGGAAGACCGACCCCTCCACTAGCGAAAGAGCTACCAAGAAGTTAGTGGAGGGGCCGGCAGAAGGACAACGGAGAGCCGGACGAGACAACGGGAAGACCGGGCCTCCGTTAGCAAAAGAGCTAAAAAGAAGTTAGCGGAGGCCCGGCGGAAGAAAGAACCGGAGAGCGCGGAGACGACACCGGAGACCCCCGAAGTCGGAAAAGACCCCCGGAAGTCGGAAGAAGAGCGCCGGAGTCGGAAGAAGACCCCCGGAGCTGTGTAATAAATTACTTTAAAAAGCTGTGTAGTGGTTTTTTATTGCAATTTTTTTCCACCAGGTGAATGGGTAGGGGTACGATGTACCCCATACTCATTCACATATGGTGGGGGGCCGGGATCCGGGGGCCCCCTTATTGAAGGGGGCTCCCGGATTCCGATAAGCCCCCCACCCGCAGACCCCGACAACCAACGGCCAGGGTTGTCGGGAAGAGGCCCTGTCCTCATCAACATGGGGGCAGGGTGCTCTGGGGTGGGGGGGGCCGCAGGTCGCCGCCCTGCCCCAGAGCACCAAACCCCCCATGTTGAGGGCATGTGGCCTGGTACGGTTCAGGAGGGAGGGGGGCCGCTCTCTCGTCCCCCCCTCTTCCCCTGCGGCCTGCCAGGTTGTGTGCTCGGATAAGGGTCTGGTTTGGATCTTGGGGGGACCCCCACGCCGTTTTTTCGGCGTAGGGGCGCCCCTTCAAATCCAGACCAGACCCAAGGGTCTGGTATGCTCCTGGAGGGGGAACCCATGCCGGTTTTTTATTTAAAATTTGGCCTGGAGTTCCCCCTCAAGAGCAGCAGAGCACAAGTCGCATGCCAAAGTCGGATCATGCAAGACTGCGGTCCGACTTTGATCCGACTTCAATGATAGTCAATGGGCTGAAGTCGGATCAAAGTCGGACCAAAGTAGTACAGGGAGCATTCTCAAAGTCGGACCGACATGTGTCGGACCAGTTAAGACGGTTCCCATAGGGAAACATTGATTTTCACATGTCATGCGACATGAGCTCCTAATGTTGGAGCGTTTGTCGCCCCAGTGTGAACCAGGCCTGAGACACAGTGCCATCCATGAGTTAAACTGAAAAACAAAATATTTAATCTTTGTGACACTGAAATAGAATTTGCATAATAATTTGGAACAGAGTGTAAGTTAACCACTTAAAGTGGTTGTAAACCCACTTTGACAACTTGCACCTACAGGTAAGCTTAGATTAAGGCTTACCTGTAGGTGCAAGAAATATCTTCTTAACCTACACGGTTAAGGAGATATTTTCTGAAAACACAGCACCGATGTCTACGGCGCATGCGCGCCATAGACCGGCGCAGGCGCACTAGCGGGCCAGCTTCATGAATGGGATCATGCCGGTTTTCTGAATGGGATCATGCCGGTCCCGCGAGCATGCGTGTGACGTCATCGCCGCTCCGGCCAATCACAGCGCCGGAGTGGCGATACCAGGAAGAAGCTCCGAGGGGACATGGCGGCGGTGGAGTAGAACGAGGAGGACTTTGGGGGCTTCGATTTCAGGTAAGTGCCACATAATGAGCTAGTATGCTATGCATACTAGCTCATTATGCCTTTCTCTTGCAGGGGTTTGTTTTGCAGAAAAAGTTTTAGAGGGTTTACTTCCTCTTTAAGGACCGAGCCTCTTTCTGAGATTTGCTGTTTACAAGTTAAAAACAGTTTGTTTTTGCTAGAAAATTACTTAAAACCACCAAACATTATTAAAAAAAATTCTAACACCCTAGAGAATAAAATGGCGGCCGTTGCAATACTTTATGTCACATCGTATTTGCGCAGCGGTCTTACAAGCGTACTTTTTTGGGAAAAAATAAATTTTTTGAGTTAAAATATAAGACAACAGTAAAGTTAGCCCAATTTTTTTTTTAGATTGTGAAAGATAATGTTACGCCGAGTAAATTGATACCCAACATGTCACGCTTCAAAATTGCGCCCGCTTGTGGAATGGCGACAAACTTTTACCCTTAAAAATTTCTATAGGCGACGTTTAAAAAATTCTACAGATTGCATGTTTTGAGTTACAGAGGAGGTCTAGGGCTAGAATTATTGCTCTTGCTCCAATGATCACGCCGATACCTCACGTGTGGTTTGAACAACATTTTCATATGTGGGCGCTACTCACGTATGCGTTCGCTTCTGTGCGCGAGCTTGTCGGGACAGGGCACTTTAAAAAATGTATGGGCACTGGGGCAAACTGAAGCAATGGCACCTATGTGCACCTATGTGCCTTTGCTTCAGTCCGTGTGCCAATTACCAGCGGCTCCCGCTCCAATCACAGCACCGGAGCCGCGATACCCGGAAGTGACCCCCGGGAGAGATGTTGCCGCCGGAGGCGGGGGGGGGGGGAGGAGGGCTGCTGCGGGGGCTTTGATCTAAGGTAAGTAATTCATAATGAGCTAGTATGATATGCATACTAGCTCATTATGCCTTTGTCTTGCAGGTTTTTTTTTTTTCATATTGGGTTTACAACAACTTTAATATAATAGTAAGTTTGATAGATGCCGGTAATTGCAGAAAATAAATAGGAGTGCAGTCCCCAAAACGGTTCTTGTTTCCGTTAAGATAGTATTTGTAATATAATGACAAAGCTATCTTAGTTCTGACAAGAAAACCCGCTCCAGGTGTCTGAGCCACAGTATCTCCTCCCCCGTCAGGTACGAGTGTCGGCTCAGTATGCAATTAGCATATGAAAAAAGAAGTAATCTGGATCGCCGCACTTCAACGAAAATATATTTATTAATTACAGTACATACAGCAAAGAAATTAAACAGATTGTTGACGCGTTTCTAAGCACCAGTAGTAATGGTGTGAAACGCGCCAGTGATCTGTTTTATTCCTTTGCTGTATGGACTGTCATTAATAAAGATATTTGCGATTCAGATTACGTCTTTTTTCATATATGATCTTAGTTCTGTTCAATTAGAAATCCCATATCCCCTTTCCCCAACCAAGTTATATCCCACAAATAAACAAAAAAAAAAAACAAAGCAAAATTACTGTCCATTGTCTCTGAGAGTGATATATGGAGGTCTGGCAGCAGGGTGATATGGTGGATGATAGTAACTAGTAGCAACCATCCTCTACAAAAGTAATAATAGGGTCTGCAAACCCATTTGGGCACAAAAATTTGCTTTATATCCTTTATGGCTATTGAGGACTGTATGGAGTTTTTGTGCCTGGAGTTAAGGTTTAGTTCCATTTTTTTTTTTTTAAATGCACGCTTAACGAAATGTGGCATTGATACTATAAACATAAAAGCTGAAAAACAAAAACAAACACCTAGTAGTCAATTCACACGCTGCGCGACCTTTGTCAAAAAAAGTTGGAGGAAAAGCCACCAAACAGAACATGAAATAGCCTGATGGAAGTGTGTTAACAATCTTTATTTTGTTTAATTTTGTATTGGTGCTTGAAAGCTAAACCGTAGTGTTCATTCATCTTCCCAGCAGTTCAAGGCATAATAGGCTAAAAATATCTTCAATGCTGGAACCAAGGGCAGGTTGTAGAACAGAGCAACGTCAGGCTGCAAGCTCTGGGAATAGGGCATGACAAGGATCTGGAGGTTACCCACTATCATTAAATAATAACCCTTTCACATCCGCAGGCAAGAAAATACCTGCCTGTGGATGTGAGCCAACTAATGTCTTAATGGGTTGGTGGTCCAACTGTGCTGATGGCACCACAAAATGTTACTATACTTGGCATAATAATGTGCTCACAGTCAGCCTCAAAGTGTTCCAAAGAATTGTCTTCCCTTATCGGATTCTCTATTTTTAATCTACATTCAAATAATAATAGTTGGCTGTTCATATGAGCAGTACTGACCATCCTTATTTCAAAGACAAATGAAGAAACCAATTTAGGTTAGGTTGAGGTTTGGGCCGCACAGAGCCCTGACCTCAACCCTACTGAAAACCTTTGGGATGAATTGGAGTGCTGACTGCAAGCCAGGTCTTCTCACCCAAGATCAGACATAGACCTCACAAAAGCTTTTCTGGATGAATATGCGCAAATTCCCAAAATCTTGTGGAAAATCTTCCTGGAAGAGTGGAGACTGAGATACGTGCCAAAGATAGGGGGGCATGCAACTCCATATTAAAGTATAACTAAAAGCATTTTTTTTTTTTTTAGGTTTTGTGCCCCCCCCCCCCCCCCCCCCGGTCACCCTCTCTATTTGTCCTGTTTACCATTATCATTGAAAGTGAAAGTAAAAGGTTGTCCCCAGAAAAGTACCGTATATACTCGAGTGTAAGCCGACCCTAATATAAGCCGAGGCACTTAATTTTACCACAAAAAAATGGGAAAACTTATTAACTCGAGTATAAGCCTAGGGTGTCCATCTGCATGCCTCACTGTGCCTCATTTTGCCTCACTGTGTCCATGTGCATGCCTCCCTGTGCCCATGCCTCACTGTGCCCATGCCTCACTGTGTCCATGTGCATGCCTCACTGTGCTAGGGCTGGGCGATTTTCCCCCCAAAAAAAATCTGCGTTTTTTTTATAAAAAACTCGATTTACGATTCGATTAGATTTTTTTTCAATTATATTAATTAAAGTGCATCAACAAAGAAAATTGCAAAGGCAAACCCTTTCTCTAACTGCAAAGTCAGTATGCAACAAAGATTGTTAAACATCCAAATTATTAATACTGTATTTGAATTTAGCTAATAAAACAACAAAAAATCTTGAGGTTACTCTTAGTTGAATTGAACTGTGCCTGTGCCTCACTGTGCCTGTGCCTCACTGTGCCCGTGCCTCACTGTGCCCATTCTTCACTGTGCCCAATGCCTCACTGTGCCCAATGCCTCACTGTGCCCGTGCTTCAATCACTGTGCCCGTACCTGATGCAGATTTTCATGGGATACGGATTTTACTGCTACACCTGTGGCCATTCCAGTATTCAAAAGCCGCGCCTCCTCCTCGTCTGTGATAGGCGGAACACTCAATTTCCCAGCATTCAGTGTTCCGCCTATCATGGACATCCTCTCATTCTCATAACACAGACGAGGATGAGAGGATGTCCGTGATAGGCTGAACACAGTTTGCTGTGAAATTGAGTGTTCCGCCTATCACAGACGATGAGGACTCGGGAGGCGTGGCTTTTGAACACTGCAATGGCCGCCGTCTGTCTGCATGACACGCTGATCAGGTAGGCAGACGGCGGCTTGCGGTTAGTTAGTGTTACATTACATCTACTCGTGGTGGCTGCGGCGAGTAGATGTAATTGGGGTAACGCCACCCAGTGCCATTCCGGATACGCCCCCTGCAGCCCTGCTACGGAAACTTTGAAAAAAAAAAAAAATCTAAAAAAATCGATTTTCTTCAAATCTGAGTCGATTTGAACTCAAAACTCGATTCAAGATTAAAATCGATTTTTTTCCCAGCCCTACTCTGTGCCCATGCCTCACTGTGTCCATGACTAGATTGACGTTTATAATGGGAGTCTAAAGAAGGGGTGCCCGGATTTGAAAAATCGTTGCTCCCCGGCCGTAAGTCTCCCAGACAAAAAACTTTGCACACTTATAGAGGAGAAATGCGGTTACACGTGTGCCAAGTTTTGGGTCCAGGGGACCTACGACCGGCCGGTACTGGGTCCCTAAAATCACCAGAGAAATTACAGTTTAACATGAGAGTCGAAACGCGTTGGGTTGTGCATCTCCTCATATTTGGGAAATATTGGTTGCCATGGTCATCCATCACTGCATACACAATTGTCTGTAGATGAAATACTGTACTTTGGAGAGGGGGGAAGTTTGTTCAATTCATTAGAGTTATGCTATATAACTTTTGTTATTTCAATATGTCAATTATTTGGTATAGACACAATTTTAATAATTATATAATAAAATTCAATTTTAAATATAACATAGTAAGATTCATCATTCTAGGAGGAGGTTTCAGCACCTATAAAGTCACAATATTTTATTGTCTCTTGTTGTATATACTGGTTTTATTTTGTTCTACTATTGGCCACACAGATCTTTGTGAAGGTACAATGGTTTACCCTTCATAAATTATGTTTGTTTGGAATATTTACCAAACTATGAAACAAAAAGCAACCAAACTATCCCTAAAAAGTCACGTTGTAAGATTCATCATGCTAGGAGGAGGTATCAGCACCTACCATGTTTTCCCCAAAATAAGCCCGGGTCTTATATTAATTTTGGAAACAAAAGACACAGTAGGGCTTATTTTCAGGGTAAGTCTTACCATGTAATGTGCCGTCTTCTCTCCCCCTCTCCCTCCCTGCCTGTCAGGAATCCCCAGTGTGAACTGAGTTAAAATGCTTGTAAAATCCTATAATCCACTCTGTTACAGTATTATACAATGTACAATGTGTGTGTTTCTGTAATATAATTGTAGCAAATACCTTCGTTATAGCGCCGCTCTGCGCTTCTGTGACCCGCCGGAGCTCTCTTCCCCACAATTATATTAAAGAAACACACACATTGTACATTATATACTACTGTAATAGATTGAATTTTAGGATTTTACAAGCATTTTAAACTAGGGCTTATTTTCGGGGTAGGGCTTATATTGCAGCCCTCCTGGAAAATAACGCTAGGTCTTATTTTCAGGGTAGGTCTTATTTTCGGGGCAACACGGTATAAAGTCCCTTTCGTTGCCTCTTGTATATTCTTACTCCGGGAGGTGGTTCTGACTGTCAACTGAGTGAGTACATTATTATTACATAGAAAATAAAAAACAGTATTGACCATACTTCAGGGTCTCCTATCAGCTGAGATACTTCCTTGACCCTGCTTATGGGAGACATTTATTATCTATTTTATAATCATAACGTATTCACTATATACTTTACTCCAGTCCTGACATTATTCACACAAACCTGACTTTCTCATATGCTGGCAAAATATTAAACGCAAACACAGTGAAAAACGAATGTGCCAGTAAGATTGTCTGAGTGTGGCCAAGAGCACCATTAACTCATTACATTATGATGAATGGCCCATTACTGGGTAAACTCCACGAAATCACTACGTCCAGCACTATTTACTGAGTGTTTGCTCACCTCTTTGTACCCTCCCGATGCATTATTTACCTGCAGCGATGAAGGTTTCATAATGTGCTTTAATTATGTATGCTGCATTGAACCGAATATGTGATTTAGGCTTGGCAGCTGAAGAAACGCTTTGCGAAGCACTGACTCGACAGAAAGTGTCGTTTGTCTACCTTGTGTAAAAAAAAAAAATTGATATATCATTCAGTTTTGCTTTTTATTATTTCAGAGTAACAACAAACCGCAAGTAAACCTGTGCTAGAAGTAAACAGTAAAAGCCGAAACCAGAGATAAAAATTGGCCAACAAGAAGTACCTGCCTGTATGTATTTTTCATAGAGCCCCCAATAACTCAAACCTCAATCTGCCGGTAATCGTCTTTCCTCGGTTCGCGGTGACAGTCAGCGCATTGATTATCAGCAAAGCCCCCATCAGAGGTGCCACCACAGGTGCAAATCAGTGCCCATAAAAAATGCCAAACAGTGTCCATCAAAATGCAAATCAGTTCTCATTAGTAACCCCTGTCAGTGCCCATGACAGATGCCAATCAGTGCCCATCAGTAATAACTGTCAGTGCCTCCTCATCAGTGCCGCCTATCAGTGCCACCTATTAGTGCCCATCGGTGCCACCTATTAATGCCCATCAGTGCCACCTATTAGTGCCCATCAGTGCTGCATATCAGTGCCACCTATCAGTGCTGCATATTACTGCCTCCTCATCAGTGCCTGTCAGTAATAACTGTCAGTGCTGCCCATCAGTGCCACCTATCAGTGCCCATTATTGCCGCCTATCAGTGCCACTTATTAGTGCCCATCAGTGCCACCTATTAGTGCCCATCAGTGCTGCATATCAGTGCCACCTATCAGTGCTGCATATTACTGCCTCCTCATCAGTGCCACCTCATCAGTGCCTGTCAGTAATAACTGTCAGTGCCTCCTCATCAGTGCTGCCCATCAGTGCCACCTAACAGTGCCCATCAGTGCCCATCATTGCCGCCTATCAGTGCCACCTATTAGTGCCCATCAGTGCCACCTATTAGTGCCCATCAGTGCCACCTATCAGAGCTGCATATTACTGCCTCCTCATCAGTGCCACCTCATCAGTGCCCGTCAGTGAAGGAAAAAACAACATTTTATAACAGAAACAAAGAAAAACGTTTTTTTCCTCAAAAATTCTGTATTTTTTTATTTCATTAGCAAAAAATAAAAACCACAGAGGTGATCAAATACCACCGAAAGAAAGCTCTATTTGTGGGAAGAAAACTCTAAAAATGTAGTTTGGGTGTAGTGTTGCACGACCGCGCAATTGTCATTCAAAATGTGACAGCGCTGAAAACTGAAAATTGGCCTGGGCAGGAAGGGGGTGAAAGTTCCCGGTATTGAAGTGGTTAAAAGAGAAGTATGGGCTTCTGTTTGTTTTTTTATTATTCATACTTACCTAGGTGGATGCAACATCGGTCCCCACTGTGCCTCTACACTGAGAACCGAGCGATCGAACACCGACGATCGTTCGGTTCTCACAGCTCCATGAGCAGAGAGCTGTAGACTCCACGGCTCTCTGCTCCGCCCTCTTCCTCGCTCATTGGAGCGCTGGGCTGTGGAGGGGGTGAGAGCGGCCGGCTCAGGCTCTCAGCGGTTCACTGAGAGGCTGAGCCGGGTGTCGGTCCAGGGATCTGGCGGATCCCAACTCCGTGGTCGTGATGACGCGGAGCCTGGACCTACTCTGTGACATCATCATAGAACGGATCTCAGCTCGCTGTCAGCTGAAAACGGGTCACAGGAGTGCAAAACGAACTGCAATCCTCTGATCCGTAAGAGAAGTACAACCAAACGATCTCCGGCTGGACTTCTCCTTTAAGATTTGTATTCAGCATTCCCTAAGTAGAGAAAAAATTGCTTTGAGGGCTTCAAGAAAACTGCTGACTGCTTTTTGAAAGGCTTTGTAAATCTTTGTTGAATGTTACAGTCCTCAGCCTAATTATATACTAAAATTAAAAAGTAATTGTGTGTACTGAACCCAACACTTAATAAGATGCGGGTCTGTAAATGCCAACTGACAACGTGAGAGAAATGAGAGCAAATGCCGGGGAATGCAAATGAGGATTTTTAGATTAAAGTGTACCTGTGGTCAGACAATGGACAGAAAACCATTTACACATTCTGAATGTTTTGTTTTAAATGCCGCTTTATACATTGACATTCTTAGACCCAATCTGTCTGAACAGCATGGTCACCTGCTGGCTTTGTACTATCCACACGCAGCTTAAGGCCTCATGCCCACGGACGTTTTTACAGCCGCGTTTTTTACAGCTTAAAAACGCCTGCCCATGTTATTGTATACATTTTTTGACCTTTTTAAAAAAAAATAACAAAAAAATCGGACCTCAAAAACGTAATTGCGGCGTTTTCGCACGTTTTTTAATGCTTTGCGTTTTTTATGCCTGACGCGGAGGAACGCACTGGTCCTGGGTTTTTTCTTACAGCTTAAAAACGCCTAGGTGGGCATGAAGCTATAGACTAACATGGACAGGCGTTTTTAAGCTGTAAAAAACGCTCAAAAACGCGGCTGTAAAAACGTCCGTGGGCATGAGGCCTAACTCTTCAGATGTGTGTAGCACACAGACCCCGTTTTCTCTACTGCCTCTCTCCACCAGCAGCGGGGCACACCTGCTACTTGCCCGGTATCCCCTCCCTGTGTATAGAGAGGAGAGAGCGGTGTTATTGTTTGGGTCTAGCAGCAATTACCTCACTAGAGTAGATCTTCTCTCTCCGTTGTCTAGGTAGAAGTTCCTCAGAATAAGGCCAATGTCCACACAGGAGTAAAACCCAAGCAGCAAGCTTTTATTCTTTTATCTTTGCAGTGAACTTGAATAGGGAGTAGGAAGATGAGAGAAGTAAGGGAAAGAAAAAGGTTCAGGCACGCAACACCCAAAGCACAGTGTTAATCTTTCGTCGCCACTCAAGCCTGAGTGGGTTTTGCTCACCCAGATAGTCCCTATGAGAGCGGTCCTAGCAGCCGGGATGAAGCACGGATAATAAAGACAGTGAATCCCTCTTTAGGTGAGTTTCCAGGCTTCTTCCCGAGACAGCGGTAACGTCGCTAGTCTCCTCAGGGACTGATCCTCCCCTGGTCTCCTTTCCTAAAGGTGGGCTCCCTACAGATGGGCAGCCTGGGATTCTTCTCTGAGGTGTAGGCCCCTGCCAGCAAAGCTGGGCCTACCATGCAGCAACGCAGCCTCGGGCTGAAGGTGCCCGAGGCCCAAACATACTCGCGCACCTCGTGCCATACGAGGCACACCTACAGGACCAAAGGGTCCCCTGGAACGCCCCCAAAGCCAATGGCGTCTGCCCCTTATGTACCCTCTCCCAGCATGCACAGCGGGTCAACCACGCCCACTGCACGGCTGCCGAGAGAGAACACCCAAGGTGCTGTGATACCCCTCTTGGTTCACCTATGCCGGTGGTGACAGTGCCACCTACAGGCAACAGGGAACACTACTGCAGTATCACACCCAGAGCAGAAGCAATAATAAACCATCAATTGGTCTGAGCCCGACTACTGGCTCAGACTCCCCCTAAATTTCCACATAGCTCCCCCAAATATGGGGGGGGGCGCTACACGTGTTTCTAGTCTTTTGAAGTGTAAGTCAATGACTTTTCATAAGCGCTGTCTCTAACAAGGACTGAAGGAACGTAGAAGAAACAGGGAGGGTCTTGCTAGGACTAAACTAACTAGCATCAAACAAGAGGAGAGGGCTGAGGCAGAAACCTAATCACATGGTAAACAAGTTGTAGTGGCCCAAAACCACCCCTAGATGTCAGCATACTACTAAACAATAATAATCTGATGCAGTTCAATACAACACAATTCTGCAATTGAAGAAGTGAAACTATGCTGGATTAAACCAGCGGTCTCCAAACTTTTCAAGAAGGGCCAGCTCACAGCCCTTCAGTCTTTAGGGGGGGGGGGGGGGGGTTGGGGGGCGGATTGTGGACAGCGGGGGTAGAAAATGTCCCAGCATCAGTGAGAATAAACATTGCCACAGGGTTTGTGGTCAGTAAGAGGAGGAATGCCCCTATTATTGGTATTAGTGGAAGAAACAGTGCCCCATGGTTGGTGTCAGTGGCAGGGATAGTGCCCCATCATGATGATATTAGTGGGAGGAATGCCCTATCATTAGTGTCTGTGGCAGGACTTATGCCCTGCTGTTGGTGTCAGTGGAAGAAATAGGGCCCCACTGTTAGTGTCAGTGGGAGGAATAGTGCCCTAAGGGCCAGATTAAGGCTAACAAAGGGCCACATCTGACCCTCAGGCTAAAGTTTGGAGACCACTGGTTTAAACTGCCATCTCTTTTTGGAGAGTGAAGCTGTCTGTGGAGGGTGCTTATTCAGCAGGTGACCATACTGGCCAGATGGACTGAGGTCTAACGTTGGTATGTCAATGCATAAGGCAGTGCTGGAAACAGAGCATTCAAGATACAGAGATGAATGTGGCTTCTAATGAAGAGATTTTACTGCTAGTTCAGAATATGTACATGATCTGGGCAAAGGGGTCACGTAAAAATCCTTATGTGCAGCATGTACATTAAAACACACATTACTACAATTCTCAGTAATGCCATTGGCCTGAATCTGACTTTTCTATTATATATACTGTAGATACACACTCACCGCCCACTCTGTTAGATACACCTCGCTAGTACCGGGTTGGACCACCTTTTGCCTTCATTCTTCATGGCATAGATTCAACAGGGTGTTGGAAACATTCCTCAGAGATTTTGGTCCATAGTGACATGATGGCATCACACAGTTGCTGCAGATTTGTGGGCTGCACATCCATGATGCCAATCCCCCATTCCACCACATCCCAAAGGTGCTCTATTGGATGAGATCTGGTGAGTGTGGAGGCCATTGGAGGGCAGTGACCTCATTGTCCAGTGGTGAGATGATTGGAGCTTTGTGACATGGTACATTATCCTGCTGGAAGGAGCCATCAGAAGATGGGTACACTGTAGTCATAAAGGAATGGACATGGTCAGCAACAATACTCAGGTAGGCTGTGGCGTTTAAGCGATACTCAATTGGTGCTAAGGGGTCCAAAGTGTACCAAGAAAATATCCCTCACACCATTACACCACCAGCCTGAACCGGTGATACAAGGCAGGATGGATCCATCATTTCATGTTTACACCAAATTCTGACCCTACTATATGAACGTTGGAGCTGAAATCGAGACTCATCAGACCAGACAACGTTCTTCCAATCATCTATTGTCCAATTTTGGTGAGCCTGTGCGAATTTTAACCTCAGCTACCTGTTCTTAGCTGACAGGATTGGCACCCGGTGTTGTCTTCTGCTGCTGTAGCCCATCTGCTTCAAGGTTTGATGTGTTGTGTGTTCAGAGATGGTATTCTGCATACCTTGGATGTAACGAGTGGTTATTTGAGTTACTGTTGTCTTTCTATCATCTCGAACCAGTCTGCCCATTCTCCTCTGAACTTTGACATCAACAAGACACAACTTCTGCTCACTGGATATTTTGTATTTTTCCCACCATTCTCTGTAAACCCGAGAGATGGTTGTGCGTGAAAATCCCAGTAAATCAGTAGGTTTTGAAATACTCAGACCAGCCCGTCTGGCACCAACAACCATGCCACGTTCAAAGTCACTTAAATCCCCTTTCTTCCCCAATTCTGATGCTCGGTTTAAACCTCAGCAAGTCGTCTTTACCACGTCTAGATGCCTAAATGCATTGAGTTGCTGCCATGTGATTGGCTGATTAGCAATTTGTGTTACCAAGCAATTGAACAGGTGTACCCAATAAAGTGTCGGGTAAGTGTATATCTAGCTAGAGACTAGCAGTCTAATGCCCAATGCCTTAAAGAATCTCCTCCTGCAGATGTGTGCCTAGGAATGAAACATTGGAGGACACAATTAACATTTCTACATGTTTCCTAAAAGATAGCAAGTCTTCACTTT
Organism: Rana muscosa; assembly: GCA_029206835.1. Lineage (NCBI taxonomy): Eukaryota > Metazoa > Chordata > Amphibia > Anura > Ranidae > Rana > Rana muscosa. The sequence goes on from CM055123.1 coordinate 283,237,216, forward strand.
TTCATTTCTTGTCTCCTTCCACAAAAGTTGTTAGACTTTTAAAATATTCCATGTAACAGTCTTGGAAAGTGATGCTTTAAGATGCTTTGAGATAAACGGCATTTCTGCAGGTTTTTATTTTGTCCTATCAATGCTGATTAGTACAGATGCTTGGATGGTAAAACCAGATAAGGCTGAAGGTGTTAAACATAGCCAAGAACAAAATGATAATAAGGGGTGTTAGAGCATTTTGCCCACGTAGCACAAAAGAAAATGTTACCGTATATACTCGAGTATAAGCCAAGTTTTTCAGCACATTTTTTTGTGCTGAAAATGCCCCCCTCGGCTTATACTCGAGTCTGTGTCCATCTTCAACTTTGTGTGCCTGATCCCGGCCAGCCATAGGTCCCCTGGACCCCAAACTTGGCACACATGTAGCCCGACTCTTCATCTACAAGTGTGCAAAGTTTGTTGTCTGGGGGACCTACAGCCGGGGAGCACCGATTTTTCAAAGCCGGGCTCCCCTTCCATAGACTCCCATGTTAAACGTCAGTCTAGTCACACAGCGCCAGAGATCAGGTAGGGAGATTGGGCACAGTGAGGCATGGGCACAGTGAGGCATGGGCACAGTGAGGCATGGACACAGTGAGGCATGGGCACAGTGAGGCATGGGCACAGTGAGGCATGCAGATGGACACCCTAGGCTAAAGCCTCGTACACACGACCGAGTTTCTCGGCAAGAACCAGCAAGAAACTTGCTGGCAGAGCTTTCTTGCCGAGTAAATCGGCCGTGTGTACGCGGCTTTCAGTTTTCTCGTCAAGAAAACAGGCAAGAATCTCGACGAGAAAAATAGAGAACCTGCTCTCTATTTTCCGTCGAGATTCTCGTCAGCATGTTTCTCGACGAGAAAAGTGTGTGTGTGTACACTTACCTGTCACCGTGGAACCCCGCGCATGCTCGAAATGACTTTGACGCATGCGCGGTAGCTTCCTAGGCATAGGTAGGGCGTAGCAAGATGGCGGCGACGGCATCGAATGTGAAGAGCGCACGCTTGTCGTAGTCGATGACGTCACCGCGTTCGTGCCATTCAAAGGAACGGCAGTTCTTTTGAAAGGTACGTGTGTACACTCGGCCGGGACAAGTTTCTTGTCCAAGAATCTCGTCAGGAAAAACGACAAGTTTTTTCCTGACGAGATTCTTGGCCGTGTGTACGAGGCCTTATACTTAATATAATACGTTTTCCCAGTTTTTTGTGGTCAAATTAGGTGCCTCGGTTTATATTCGGGTCGGCTTATACTCGAGTATATACGGTAATTAAAAAATACTTTGAGCCTTGTGCCAATATGAAAATTAGAAAGGGAAAAAAGACATTGCCAGATGGCCGCAGTACTATAGGCATACCTCCCAACTTTTTAACTTTAGAATGAGGGACCCTGGAGGAGGGAAAAGACCTGCGTCACGCGGTAAAATGTAGGCGTGGCCAAGCGTGTAGCAGTGGGAGAGGCTTAAAGTGGTTGTAAACCCTGGAACCTTTTTTCCTGGTACCTTCATGGCAGCATACTAAGGGTTAATGGCTCCGCCCCAATTAACTCACAGGACCACGTAACTCTATAAAAGAAAGAGTTACTCCCCCCTCAGGTATTCTTTTTCCTGTCCTCATCCAAAACTGCAGGATCACAGATCAGCCCTACCTCACCGTCATATGGTGTAACCATTGCAGGTTCATGCTCTCCTGCAGGATGGAGTCCCATCACTTGGATTGCTAAATGCATCACATAAGTATGGGAGCCTGTTTTTCTGTGGATCTTTTTGGGGCCTGTCTAAAACATCCAGGAGCACCTACTTCTCCTCTGTGGCTTTTGGCTGACTATTCCAGGGCAAGACAGCACAAGGTACCTTTTAGAGCACTTCAGTGGCGTTCTTTTTTTTTTCTCATGTGTACCTGACACTGCATTCATGTGCACCTAAACACTGCAGCCATGTGTACCTAGCGCTGCCTCCATGTGCACCTAACATTGCATACTTGTGCACCTGCCGATGCTTCCATGTGCACCCAACACTGCATCTATGTGTACCTAGTGCTGCCTCCATGTGCACCTCACACTGCATATATGTGCACCTGGTGATGCCTCCATGTGCACCTAAAACTGAGTCCATGTGTACTTGGTGATGCCTCCATGTGCACCTAATTCTGCACTCATGAATTTCTGGCCTAACATTGCCTCCCATATGTACCTGGGTGTACACGGTGCTGTGGCGCTAGACGCTATACTCATAGGCGCTGCCTCCAGGTGCGGTCCTCTCCTGAAGATTCATTCCATTGGTGGGAGCTGTGAGTGGCCTGATAATACCGCCGGGTGCGCCGCCATTCCCCCCCCTCCCTGTGGGTCACAGCGCATGTGCAGTAGCCTTCTGAGACCGAGCAGCGGCCATCTTGGTACACCCTGTAGATTGTATGATTTTTGGGCTAATTTAAAGCCTGCCAAAGCAAAAATAAGACATCTCCTATTCTCTGCTCCCTCCATTACATTTTCATATAGCCTGACCAGTAGTATTAATGGTACATGTGTATATATATATATGTATGTATGTATATGTGGGTGTGTGTGTATGTGCATGCGCATGCGCACATGTATATGCTGTGAGGGGGTTAGCTCGGCAGCGGGTGTGTGTGACCCCCGGGATGGGCTCCCCACACAAAAACAGGCCCAGCAGACGGAGGTTGTGGTTTTCAAAATCAAAAAGGTGCCGTTTATTTTCTATTTACAGTGACAAAAACACAGCAAAGCAAAAGAAACAAACAAAATAAATCCTGGTCAACTTGACCTCTGACTAAACATACAGGTTTCCTAACTAACAACTGGGATCAGCCTAGTGCTGTCCTAGTCCCTGGTTTTAAATGTCCAAGCAAAATATAGCCACACAGGCTTTCTCTCACCGCACAGGGGTTCACTCTCCCTAGACAGTCCACACAGGTCTGCTTCCAGGCATGAGCTAACATCTAATGAATCTGGGAGTTTTTATAGAGGCCTTAAACGAACTGACAGGCTTCAGCTGGCCTCATCAACTCCCTGCCTGCACGACGCCCAGCCCTCTCCCTAGAGGTATGAGTCATCAATGAGCCCACTAGTCTCAGCTGGGCTTATACAACTCTCCACCTAGCTGTATAAATCGGCGTAAAGCCTGAATCTGGGCGAAATATATCTACCCCCCTGGATGCAACCAGGTGACTTTACCTTCCTGCTGTCACATACCCCCCCCTCTTGTTTTAACCTCGGGGTTGGAACACCAGCAATCAGGCATTCATGTACTCGAGACAAAGCATCCACATTCCCCATTTGAACGCCAGGGCGATGCTTTACTGTGAAGTTGAATTCCTGGAGGGCCAGGAACCACCTATTCACTCTTCTATTTGTTTCCTTGTTTTGAGCCATCCACTTTAACGGAGCGTGATCCGTAACCATGTCAAAGTGCCTACCTAGCAGGTAGTACCGAAGGGAATCTAGAGCCCACTTCACCGCTAAACACTCCTTTTCAACGGTGGCGTAATTTACCTCATGGGACTTCAACTTCCTGCTGAGGTAAATGACTGGGTGCTCTTCCCCGTTCCAGACCTGGGACAATACTGCTCCTAACCCCACATCTGACGCATCACTTTGTACGACAAAGTCTTTAGAGAAGTCGGGTGAGTACAACACTGGCTGGCTACATAAGGCTTGTTTCAAGAATTGGAATGCTGCCTCAGCCTCGGGGGTCCATTTAATCATGACCGACCCTTTCCCCTTCGTCAGGTTGGTTAGGGGCACAGCCTTAGAAGCAAAGTGGGGAATGAATCGCCGATAATACCCAGCGATTCCCAGAAAGGCTCGTACCTGCTTCTTGCTGTTGGGACGTGGCCAACTCTGGATGGCCTCGACTTTGTTGAGTTGGGGTTTTATTACTCCCCTCCCAATGGTGTACCCAAGATATTTGGCCTCCTCCTGCCCAATGGTACACTTCTTGGGGTTAGCCGTAAACCCTGCTTCCCGAACAGAGTCCAGGACTGCTTGCACTTTTGGCAGATGTGAGGCCCAATCTGTGCTATGGACAATTACGTCATCCAGGTAAGCCGCAGCATACTTCCGATGGGGCCTCAGCATCTGGTCCATTTTCCGCTGGAATGTGGCCGGCGCATTCTGTAACCCGAACGGCATTCTTTTATATTGGAACGCCCCGTCTGGGGTTACAAATGCGGTTTTCTCTTTGGCTGACTTGGCCAGGGGGATTTGCCAATACCCTTTTGTGAGGTCAAGAGTCGTCATGTATCGGGCTGTTCCCAGCCGGTCGATCAACTCATCTATACGTGGCATGGGGTAGGTGTCAAATTTTGTAACTTTGTTCAACTGACGAAAATCGTTACAAAATCGCCAGCTCCCATCCGGTTTAGGCACCAACACAATGGGACTAGACCAATCACTTTGGGACTCCTCTATCACCCCTAAGTTCAGCATTTTCTGTACTTCCTCCCGTATTGCCTCCCGTCGGGCCTCTGGGATCCGATAGGGTTTTAACTTCACCCTTTCACCGGGCGGGGTAATAATGTCATGCTCTACCCCAGATGTTTGTCCCGGCAGCTCAGAGAATACCTCCTTGTTGCGAAGCACAAACTCCTTAACCTCCTGTTGTTGGGGTTGTGACAAGGTGGCTGCGATTCCAACCTCAGGAATCACGCAACCAGTTTGAGCTGGTGACCAAGTGTCTGCGACTAGGGACTCTCTATCCCTCCAGGCTTTCAACAGATTAACGTGATAGATCTGTTCGGGCTTTCGCCTTCCTGGTTGTCTGACCTTGTAATTCACTTCGCTCACTTTTTCCATTATCTCGTAGGGGCCTTGCCATTTGGCAAGGAATTTACTTTCAACCGTAGGGACAAGTACCAATATCCTATCCCCCGGGGAAAAGGTACGGGTCTTGGCTCCACGGTTGTACACTCTCTGCTGTGCCAACTGCGCTTGGGCCAAATGTTCCTTCACGATGGGCATTACCTGTGCAATTCGATCTTGCATCAGGGCGACATGCTCAATCACACTCCTGTGGGGAGAACTCTCACTTTCCCAAGTTTCCTTGGCAATATCCAACAGCCCTCTTGGGTGTCTCCCATACAGTAACTCAAAGGGGGAGAATCCCGTAGAGGATTGGGGCACCTCCCTAATAGCAAACATCAAATAAGGAAGTAGACAGTCCCAATCCTTTCCATCCCTATCCACCACTTTCTTCAACATTTGTTTTAGGGTTTTGTTGAATCTTTCAACCAGCCCATCGGTTTGGGGGTGATACACAGATGTACGTAATTGCGTCACTTTGAACAATTTACACAGCTCCTTCATAACCCGGGACATAAAGGGTGTACCTTGGTCCGTAAGCAGTTCTTTACAAATACCCACCCGGCTAAAAACAAGAGATAGCTCTTTGGCTATGGTTTTGGCCGAGGTATTTCTGAGAGGGATCGCTTCTGGATAACGGGTGGCATAGTCCATTATAACCAATATGTACTGGTGCCCCCTAGCGGACTTGATTATAGGACCTACCAAATCCATTGCGATTCTCTCAAACGGGACCTCAATGATGGGTAGAGGGACCAGCGGGCTACGGAAGTGTGGCATCGGGGCCCACCTCTGACACACAGGGCAGGAGGAACAATAATTTTCTATGTCCTTCATCACCCCAGGCCAATAGAATCTCTGTAATACCCTCTCTCGGGTTTTCTCTGTCCCCAGATGACCTCCAAGAATGTGCCCATGGGCCAACTCCAACACCAACTTCCTGTAAGGTTTGGGCACCACAAGCTGCTCAACGGTTTCTTCTGCCCTTTTTGCCACCCGATACAGTAGGTCCTTCTCTACGCTGAAGTATGGGTAAGTGCAGGTATTATCTGGGTTCACTAACTCGCCATCTATTTTCACTACGTTTTCCCGTGCCTTTATTAGGGCCGGGTCTTTCAACTGTTCTGTGGCAAAGTTTTCCCTGTGAACCTCAAGATCAGAAAACTCCACAGACGGTAGGTTTTCGTCTGAGGAGGTGGGCTCCTCTCCAGTTTCTTGAGTCTCCCCTGCCAATACTGACAAGGGAAATTCGGGAGAGTCCTCACCACTCTCAGAGGAGTTCTGGCTATCATATTCCTGGTACATAGGGGCACCAGTGGGGGGCTCAGGATCATCCCACAGTTCCCAGAACTTCGGAAAATCCCTTCCCACAATGGCGTCATGCGGTAACTGAGACACTAAGCCCACTGGATGAGAAAGGGTACCTTTGGGGGTCTCGAAACACACTGTAGTCACTGGATACTCTCGGGTGTCCCCATGCACACAAATAACAGCTACCTTGCTATTCCCAGAGACCTCTGTTTTAACTAATTCAGCCTTTATCAGGGTCACAAGGCTACCTGAATCCAGCAATACCACAACATTTCTACCATTAATACACATTTTGCATAAATGTTTCTCAGTTCCCCGAATGGCAGTGCATGCGACTGTCGCACACAGCGACTGACGTCTGCCCGTCAGAAAGTCACACTGCATGGGTTCCTCCAAAACCGGGCAATTTGCTGCAATATGTCCCGCTTGCCGGCAGCGGTAGCAAATGATCCTTCTTGCCGCCTCTTGAGCCGCTGATTTCCCAGGCTGTTCTCGCCAAACTTGGGGTAGAGCTCCCACCCTCTCACTCTCTCCACCCTTACCCCTTGGAATCATCTTATCCGCCCCTGGGGATGGTCTGGTCTTAGGGTGGAAAGTCCGAGTGTCTCTGGAAGAGGCCGTCAGGTTCTCTGTAGCCAAGTATTTCTCCACACGATCCACAAGACCATCGGCCGTCTCTGGGTCTCCATGGCTTACCCACTTTTGGATGGCAGTAGGAAGAGCTCTCAAAAACCGATCCATTACAACACGTTCCACAATCTTTGGTGCGGACAAAGTCTCTGGCTGTAGCCACTTTCTGCTCAGGTGAATGAGATCATACATTTGAGACCTGGGGGGTTTTCCAAGCTGGAAAGTCCAGTTATGCACACGCTGAGCCCGGACAGCCAGGGTGACACCCAGCCTTGCCAATATTTCAGCTTTTAGCATCACATAGTCTTTTGCTTGGTCAGGCTCTAGGTCATAGTAAGCTTTCTGCGATTCACCCGTTAACAGAGGAGCCACCAGTCCAGCCCACTGCTCCTCAGGCCACTTTTCTCTTTCAGCAGTCCTTTCAAACGTGGTCAAAAATACCTCTGGATCATCCTCTCCAGTCATTTTTGTCAATAAACGACTCACCCCAAAGGACGCGGTATTAGTGGGACGGCTTTCCTCACTGGTCTGCGGACGTTGCTGCATTACTGCTTCCATTTGTTGTAGTCTCTGCTCTTGCTTCTGTAATAGGTCTATGAAGCGGGCCTCAGATCGTTGCTGGGCTTGTTGCTGAGCTTCCAGACTCTGTTGGTGAGCTTGCTGCTGGGCTGCAAGGCTCTGTTGATGAGCTTGCTGCTGGGCTGCGAAGTTCTGTTGTTGAGCTGCAAGGCTCTTTTGCAAACCTGCATTTGTCTGCTGTTGATTGGCATTTGCTAGAGCCAGCTGTTTCAGTATCTCCTCCATGCTGGCTTAAAAAAAAACTGCCACTGGTTCTCCACCAACTGTGAGGGGGTTAGCTCGGCAGCGGGTGTGTGTGACCCCCGGGATGGGCTCCCCACACAAAAACAGGCCCAGCAGACGGAGGTTGTGGTTTTCAAAATCAAAAAGGTGCCGTTTATTTTCTATTTACAGTGACAAAAACACAGCAAAGCAAAAGAAACAAACAAAATAAATCCTGGTCAACTTGACCTCTGACTAAACATACAGGTTTCCTAACTAACAACTGGGATCAGCCTAGTGCTGTCCTAGTCCCTGGTTTTAAATGTCCAAGCAAAATATAGCCACACAGGCTTTCTCTCACCGCACAGGGGTTCACTCTCCCTAGACAGTCCACACAGGTCTGCTTCCAGGCATGAGCTAACATCTAATGAATCTGGGAGTTTTTATAGAGGCCTTAAACGAACTGACAGGCTTCAGCTGGCCTCATCAACTCCCTGCCTGCACGACGCCCAGCCCTCTCCCTAGAGGTATGAGTCATCAATGAGCCCACTAGTCTCAGCTGGGCTTATACAACTCTCCACCTAGCTGTATAAATCGGCGTAAAGCCTGAATCTGGGCGAAATATATCTACCCCCCTGGATGCAACCAGGTGACTTTACCTTCCTGCTGTCACAATGCGTATATCGATGTGTAGGTACATCGGTATATTGGTAAATAATTAATAGTAGTATTAATTAGTATCCCCTTCTTATACCTTTTACGTATTTAGATTTAATCTTAGCCCTAGCCACTCTGATATTACAAAGCCGCATCAATAAAGATCCTCAACATATTTCTAGGTAAGGGCTGCAACTAACAGGTAAGTTCCTTCATTCAAAGAGCACAGGGCATATGGAAATATTCTCTGTTTATTTCCGCAAGCCCGCACCGAGAGCCACCCGCAAGGGTTCTCGAGGGAAATACCTCCCGCAGTGATGGAGGTCACCCCAGCATACCCCAACCAGGCATGACTCCCAGCGCAATTTTGCACGTCCAGGGGAAAAGCCTGAGTTTGTGGGAACAAGCCCTACTCGGAAAATGGGCGTATGGCCAAAGTCCGCCTAAGGAGGAAAGAGCAATAAAACGCGCTATTTTCTCTCCAGATTGGTTCAGAAGCTGATTCAGAAGGCGAGTCGATTGCAGCCAAAAAGAACATATCAACATTTTGATGTCAGTTTAGTAAAATCGCATCACATTGTTATCATGTTATTGCATTTAAAGATGCGATTCATGGGAGGAAGATCCGGTATCCTCTGTCCAAACGGGAGTATATATTGTTTTTTCCCTCACCTGACAAAGAAAACTTTGACCGTTACCTTTACGAGGTCAGGAAAACGAGGGGCGAAAGCACATCGCCTATAATGAATGTCTCAGAAGCAGATGCGCAGCTCCTTGATTCAGATCCGACTTTGAGCGCGCCGGTCATGAGGCTAGCCAAGAATGCAGCCATCGATGTCCTGGGGTGCTCCCCCAGAGCCATGCTATACTTCATCACGACCAGAAGGGCATTTTGGCTAAAGCCATGGTCAGTGGACCCATCTGCAATGCAATCCTGATGTCGCATATGATGGAAGGCCCAATTCGGCGATATAAAATATATATATATATATTTTTTCCCTAAGATAGGAGAAGAAATTTTGCCTCACGGTCAGTTACCAAACAAAGATCAAGAGAGAAGAGGCTGGTAAGGCTCACGAGCCACCTTTCCCAAATTGGACAACTCTTAAGACTGCGTCTTCATCGGTTGAGAGCCAGAAGTCCTTCTGACCCCCCTGATCCACAGGTCTGGCAGTAACATCAGGCCTTTCGTCTAGGTTTGAGTGGGAAAACTGCAATGGTCCATGCAGCCTCCACGATCCTTTAAGGGCTTATTCTTTTTTGGAAGTTCAATCCATCCTCCACCCCCCTTCTCTCCGACCCACCAAATTCTGATCTCCAAGGGCGAGAAGGAAGCTCTTTCAGTGTATTCAAATACTTCTACACCAACAGGCAGTATTGCCAGTACCAAACTTGGAGAAACACCCGGGGCTCTACTCCCCAGTCCTTTCTTTTAGTTCCCAGGAAATCAGGGGCTGGAGACTCGTGTTGGATCCAGAGAGGTTGTAGGATACGTTCGGGTAGAACATGTCATTCGGTATCCCTAGACACCGTAATTCTGTCAGTACAGCCAGATATTTGGATGGTCTCTAAGTCTCCAGGATTTCTTCCCTTCACATTCTCATCCATCTTTCCAATCTTTTTCCCGGGTTGAAAGTAGGCGATCTGCGCCTCCACTTCCAATATCTTCCCTTAGGGATTTCATCAATCCCCAAAACCTTCACCAAGGTCTTAGCAACCACCCTGGCTTCCTTCTGGGAAAGGAGGTCAGGGTCCTGCACTTCTTCCAATTCGAGTGACTTATCTGCTCAGTCAATTGACGCCTACGGGTGCAGCTGCAAACTTTAGTCAACATCCCAGTGAAGGCGGTGTCACTTCCATCAGAGGATCCCTGAATTGGTACCGAAGGTGGAGGAAGTGAACAGTTGGTGTTTACAATCTCTGTTTGGACTTTCTGGCACAACGAAGAAAGAGGCACCGAAGACAAATGAGAGTTATCGGTGGAAACCAGCCTTGGGGGTGGGCACGGCCTCCCAACCTCCTAGTTCACCGCTCCCTTGACCCATTCTTGCATCTGAAGCAAGTCAACTGGACTGGGGGGTGACACATCACCAAAAGAACCAGTTAGTACAAGGAAGATGGTGTTTCAACTCAGAGTATGATTTCCGATATCCTAGAGCTAAGAGTGGCATGGACGGCGCATCTAGTCCCTCTTCTTAGGAGCAAGTCCATACTGGTTCAGACAGACAAGGCGGCAGTGGCCTATGTTCAAAGCCTAGACGGGACGCACAGCAGGTCTCTGTCCAGCGACGTGGCCCCAATTAGTTTGTGGGCGGAGGACAATTTGGTCAATCTTCAGGTGGCCTAAATCCCAGCCCCTGAGAATCAGCTAACCGATCGCCTTTCAAGGTCTTTCAACAGCAACAACGAATAGTCACTAGGCCCGTGGATTGTCCGGTGGATATACCAACAGCGGGGTACTCCCCATTGAGAGCTTTGAGCTTCCCACTCAAAAGCGAAACTCCTTTGCTTTTTATGAGATTCCCTCAAGATTACTTTGATACTGAGTTTCCTCCAGCTTCTATTGTCGGAGAAGGTCACTATCCTGGCAAACATGACTTACTGGGAAAGGGGACAATGGTTTCCACTCTCAGTCAAAATGGCTCGGTGCAGCCCACTTCCGATTCCACACACGGTTTCCACTATTGGTCAAATAGCTCAGTACAGCTTCCACACACGGTCAACCTCCTATATCAAGACGACTTCTTTCTCCCACGTCCGGGGATCCTGGACTTGAAGCCCTGAAAGCTGAGCAGAGCAGACTGGGTGACCTAGGGTGCTCGCATGGTGTCACCCAAACATTATTACAACCAAGAGTCCTCCTCCTATGCCATCTTATATTAGGTTTCGAAGGGGATTCACAGAACTGGCAGAATCCAACCATTTCAATCCACTAGGCCCTGGGCTCCAAAGATTCTACTCTTTCTACTAACTGGTCTGGACTTAGGCTGAAGTCTAAAGCACTCTGAAGGTTCAGCCTGTAGCCTTGTCAGCTTTGACGGGCGCACGCTGGGCACTGAATCTTCTCGTAGAACGTTTCCTGAAAACAGTCAAAGTCCATGTCCTCCCGGGAAGACTGATACCCCATATGGGTGTCTGACAGATGTCTTAGCAGACCCTTCCTTCGCACCCACTAAAGAGTGTGCGTTGGGAGGCACTACATTGGGAACCTACCTTGCTGATTGCCATCATATCAGGTCGTAAGGCGTCAGAAACACAACCTCTAGGGGCACAGGAATCCTACGTCACCTTTTTCCCAGGCAGGGTAGCCCTTTTTCACCAGCATGTCTCTAAAGTGTCTGCACTCTACATTCTCAGCCGGGTATGGCTTCTCCTGACTTTCGGAGAAGATCAATCTCCTCAAACTACACGGTTTGGATATAGCCAGATCCCTGAGGCGTTACTTAGAACTAACACAACAGTTTCGCAAGGATCAATGTTCATTCGTTATTGCCAAGGGCGCAAAGAAAGCAATGACGCCCTCCAAGCTAGTCCAAGGACGTATCGGGCTAGTGGTCTCCCAGTCCGAAGTGCGCTGAATGCGCACTCATCATGGGGAAGGTCCTCTGCCTCGGCAACGTTTGGGCTAGGGTCTCTCCGGAGACAATTTGCAGGACGGCTAGTTAGTCATCCTTCATCACCTTCATGTCGCACTATACCCTAGGCGCGGCAATCCTTATCTCCTGAGATTTGGGAGGAGGTCTCTTGGAACTATCAGTTCTGTAAACTCATTTAATTGTATTATTGCAGTACCCTCCCTGTAAGCGAGTTAGGTACCCTTAGTATGCTGCCATGAAGGTACCAGGAAAACGGAAAATTGTATACTTACCTTTCCGTAATTTTCCTTTCCTGGTGCCTACCATGGCAGCATACACCCTCCCTTCTATAATCCTTAAAGTTCTGAAGACTAGTTACAAGAATACCTGAGGGGGGAGTAACTCTTTCTTTTATAGAGTTACGTGGTCCTGTGAGTTAATTGGGGCGGAGCCATTAACCCTTAGTATGCTGCCATGGTAGGCACCAGGAAAGGAAAATTACGGAAAGGTAAGTATACAATTTTCCGTTTTTTTGTTTTTTAATCCAACCTGCAAGACAAAGCCATAATGAGCTAGTATGACTAGCCAACTAGCTCATTATGCATCACTTACCTTAGATCGGGGCACCCGAAGCTGTCCTCGTCTCCCCCTCCAGCCAGAAGGTTACTTCCGGGTATCGCCGCTCCAGCCAATCACAGCGCCGCTCCGGCGCTGTGATTGGCTGGAGCGGCGAAGACGTCATTCCGCGCATGCCGGATTTGTGAATGGGATTAACCCTGTGAATGCGCCGTTGTCTACGGCACGCATGCGCCGTAGACACCGATGCATGTCATTTTTTGCAAATATCTCCTAAACCGTGTAGGAGATATTTCTTGCACCTACAGGTAAGCCTTAATCTAGACTTACCTGTAGGTGCAAGTTGCATAAGTGGGTTTACAACCACTTTAAGGGCTGTGGTTAAACAAAACCCGGGTTTCCTTGTACCTATAAAGTATGTTTTGATTGCTTTGTCTGAGCCTACCTTAAAGAAGAACTTCATTAAAATAGTTAGGGACTGCATAGCAACCAGAAACTGCTTGTCTGTCAAAAACAGCCAGGGAGAGATGCCGGCTGCAATGCGAAGTGTTGCTCGCGGCGTGGGGGAACCAAGACGCCCTGCACAGGACTCAGCCCTGATTCGCTGGGTCTACGGGACAGGGACCAATCTCCGGGATGGTCTCGGCGAATCAGGGACGGTTGGGAGGTATGCTATAGGTGTAACCCTTTTTGCTACAGGTAAGCCTATAATAAGGCTTACCTGTAGCTACCCTGGATATCTCCTAAACCTGCATGGTTTAGGAGATATCCCCTGTATCTGCATGTGCCGAAGTCACCGGCACATGCGCACTGAAGCAATGGCACGTCGTGCTGTTGCTTCAGTTAGACTGTGCTGTTACCGGCGGCTACCGCGTGCGATGTCAACGTGGCTCCGGCCAATCACAGTGCCGGAGCCCACGATACCCGGAAGTAACTCCGGGAGTGATGTCGGCGACCAGTGCTGTGTACGGGCACCGCAGCGAGGGCTTCGATCTCAGGTGAGTATTACATAATGCTATGCATACTAGCTCATTATGCCTTTGTCTTGCAGGTGTTTGTTTTTTGTTTGTTTTTGTCAATATGGGTTTACAACCACTTTTAGGCTCCATGTACACAGAAGCTGATAAACTGCAGTTTATTGGCGTTTTGGCGTTTTTTTAAAAAGCCCATTACCTGCACTCTATGTTAGCCTATGTGTTCATGTACACATAGCGTTTTTGGGCTTTTTTCTGAACGCAAGAAATTTGCGTTCAAAGTGCCGTTTTTCGGCAGGAAAAAAACGCCAAAAAACGCAAAACGCCGAAAAACGCTCATAAACGCTCATAAACGCTGACCGCAAGCGTTTTTTAGCGTTTTTTGGTCTATTGAAAAAAAAAATTTTTTTTTTTTTTAAAACGAAAAAACGCTACACTGAAAAACGCTAATAAAAGCTAGTAAAAAACGCTGATAAAAGCTAGCTTTTTCTGCTGCTTTAAAAACGACAGTTTTTGAGCTTCTGTGTACATGGAGCCTAAAGGGTATGTAGACTCAATGAACACCCCCTTTTTTGGTCTGTTTAATTTACCATTGAGGCTTCATTGACCTATCCGTATACCCGTGTGAAAGGCAGTTTTTGCCCACACGGGAGGCACAGGTTCTGTACATCCATGTGCAGACAGTCCCATTCATGTATATTGGGATACAGCGGTTGCACAGAGACAGCTGCTGGTCCTAATTTGACAGCCATGCAGGTGCGTGTCCCTGAAAGCACACTGTCAACATCTGTGAATCTTATGCAGGCAAAGACGGCTCTTCACATGGGTGTATGGATAGGTATGTCCAAGAGAATTAGGCCTAGGTATGTTTTGCAATATCTATATGTAGCGGGGGTTTAAATTTAGGGGGATACACCTGGGTGGTAGTATGACCCAGGTGTGTATAAATCATGAAAGGATTTAGACCATTGCTATTTCGTGGAGGACTTGGTGGTGTGTTGTTCTCCTTGACCTGTGGGTGGCGGGGTTGCCCCAGGTCTAAGGTAGATTTACTGCCGCAGTGCTGGCCTTTTTGTCCCCTGTCAGCGATGGTACGGCGAGGGCGGGGAACCCGCCGTGGCGTCGCGGGAGGAGATAAAGGGGAGAGACGCCCTGACCACGAGGTCTTTTTCCTGCATCGCGCGTCCAGGCACCTTCGGCCTGGGTGCGGGTGGTTCGGAGTTCCGGCCCAGGCGCCCTAGGCCTGGTCGGAGCGGAGTTGGCGTCCATCTCAGGCACCTTCAGCCTGGGGTGAGGTACTAAACCGGAGGCCTGGGGCCCAGTGACTTCGACTGGGTCCCGCAAGGGCGGAGGAGTCCGAGGGTCCCTGAGGTGGATGGGGCCCATGTCTGAGGTGAGGAGGCCGGGGAGGTCACCCGTCCAAAGAGTCCGGAGCAGCATCAACCCGGTGACGGATGGGCCTCCGGTAACTCCCTTGGAGGGACATCTTCCCCCTGACAGGGGCCGCAACGCAGCGAAGGTACTCCTATCTGCATTCTCTTGAGTCGCTGATAGAGACTCACAAGTTCCAAGTTCTCTCTCTAGCCAAGGCTATAGTAACCACTGGTGAAACCACAGTGGTTTAGCGTACAATCAGGATAGTGCCTCGACCTGCTCACCTCACTGTATTGAACTGTTATTGGGTCTCAACCAGTTAGCTGGCAAAGAACTGTTTGATTGTGAGTTTGACAATAAAACAAGTGTTGGACCCTAATCGGTGTGTGGTACTCTGGTTAATGGGAGCAAAGGGAAGTGTCAGCACAGCAAGACTTGGTCATTATCTGAAACGCACAGGCCCGAGGAAAATAACTGGTACTGGCCTTCACCTCACTCACTGCCATGGGGAGGACATGGGCCGTAGCGCATTTTACTCTCACATACAACATACCCCTAGACAAACCGGATGGAGTGAGGGCGCTACATATAGATAAGTGCAGAAATACCTGTTGATCTTTCCAGACATTTTGTCAGCTGGTAACGTCCGAGCTCTCTGCCTGTGCTGCATCAATTACAGCTGTCTTTAAAGTGGTTGTAAAGTAAACCCTTTTAAAAAACTTTTTTTTTTAAACTACCTGTAAGAGAAAGGCATAATGAGCTAATACGACTAGCATAATAGCTCATTATGCATCACTTACCTTAGATCGGGGCCCCCGAAGCCGTCCTCGTCTCCCTCTTCAGCCGCAGCCATCTCTGTGGCGATAGCCGGAAGGTTACTTCCGGGTATCGCCGCTCCAGCCAATCACAGCTCCGCTCCGGCGCTGTGATTGGCCGGAGCGGCGGAGACGTCACTCTGCGCATGCGCGCGGGAGCCGTCACATTCGGCTACGCCCAGCGATTGCTGGGAAGTAGCCAAATTTGTGAATGGGATTAACCCCATGAATGCGCCGTTGTCTACGGCGCGCATGCGCCGTAGACAGCGGCGCCTGTCATTTAACTAAATATCTCCTAAACCGTGTAGGTTTTGGAGATATTTCTTGCACCTACAGGTAAGTCTTAATCTAGGCTTACCTGTAGGTGCAAGTTGAAAAAGTGGGTTTACAACCACTTTAAAGAGGAACCTCACCCTTCTCCTAAAAAATTGTTATTATGCAATTTTCCTCTTGTTTTCTTCCTATGCTGCATAAATACCCTGTTTCCCCAGAAAATAATCCCTACCCCAAAAATAAGACCTAGCATGATTTTTGGGGATGACTGCAATATAAGCCGTACCCCAAAAATAAGCCCTAGTTAAAGTCCTTGTAAAAACATGTAACGCGTTGTGTGAAAAGATTATATCATGTGCAGTGTGTCTCCTTATGTAATTTTATTGTGGAAAATACCTTATTTACAGCACCGCTGGGCACTCACGTGACCCGCCGGAGCTCTTCTTCTCTCCTCCCTGGTGAAGTCAGCGGGGATCTCGGCCCCTCCCTCTGCAGTATTCGGAGTAGGGAAGAAGAGCTCCGGGGGGGTCACGTGAGCGTCCAGTGGCACTGTAAATAAGGTAAATTACAAAAGGGCACACACTGCACATTATATAATCTCTTTACAAAACAGATTACATAATTTTACAATGACTTTAACCAATGTTTCTTTTTGAGATTACAGAAGGTCATAATGCTGACTCCTCCTGAGCTAGCAGAAAAAAAACTTTTTTTTAAATTTAGGTTTTTTAGAACATAGATAACAGAGGGGTAAATGACACAGCACAAGCACTGTTCTGTCTATCATGCTTTAAAGCAGTGGTTCTCAACTCCTGTCCTCAGGACCCACTAACAGGCCAGGTTTGCAAGATAACTGAATTAGATCACAGGTGATATAATTTGCTGCTCAGTGAATGCAGTATTCTAGTCTGCATCTCCCCAAGGTAATACTTAAAATCTGGCCTGTTAGTGGGTCCTGAGGACAGGAGTTGAGAACCACTGCTTTAAAGGATCAGGATATGCAGTATATTTATATGTATATATATATTATATATATATAATATATTTTTTTTTTAAGGGTTACAACCACTTTAAGATCGTCATTGTACATACTGCAAATAAATAAGACATCCACCAAAAAAAAGGCCTAGTGTGTTTTTTGTAGCCAAAATTAATATAAGTCTTATTTTCAGGGAAACACAGTATACCTAAAGGCCCTGCAGGTCCAGCTTTGTCCTCTTCTCCAACACCGTTCTCCTACTACAGGTCCTGTCCTGCCCGCCATCTTTCTCTTCTACATTATCAGACATTTTGTCAGCTGGTAACGTCCCGAGCTCTCTGCCTGTGCTGCATCAGTTACATTGTTCTTAGCTGTTTTTAAAGTGGTTGTAAACCCTTTTAAAAATTTTTTTTTTTAAACTACCTGTAAGAGAAAGACATAATGAGCTAATACGACTAGGCTCTTGCAGCCGGCCCTCTGATAACACACTATGGCCAGTGGCGGAATTATCAGGGTTGCAACAGTCACCATTGCGACTGGGCCCTGTAGTTCCGCCAAGTCTGGGGGGCCCACCACCTGCCCGTGTGAGTGGTCCGACCACCGCCCGTGTTAGGGGCCCGCCCGCCGCCCGCCAGTGTGAGGGGCCCACCTGACTGTCCTGGTACGTTCTGTTCGTTCCGCCGCGGGGATCTGGTGCTTTTGCCCGCTGAGGGAAGACAGAAGGCAGAGGCAGCACGGAGAATGTGGACCGCCCCTGAAAAATCAAATGAGAAAAGGCGGGGGAGGAGCTTTCCCCTCTGCGGCTGCATGCGTGGAGTACCTACCCGGCGTCTACCCATAAGGGCACAAGGCAAGGCATCCTGGCGGGAGAAGGCACGGCGGGTGAAGGTGACCGACTGATCCAACGGAATTCCTGGGGAATCGATTGATTGACGGTAAGTCAATCAAGTGACAGAGCGGATGCAACCCTCCACCACCTGTGCCTCTTATTGATCCAATGGAATCCCTGGGGAATCGATTGATTGACGGTAAGTCAATCAAGTGACAGAGCGAATGCTACCCTCCACCACCTGTGCCTCTTACTGATCCCATCCCCCCACCACTGATCTCATCCCTATCCCCCCATTACTTCTACAACAGAGGTGATGGGGGGGATAGGGGTGAGATAAGTGGTGGGGGGATGGGATCAGTAAGAGGTGCAGGTGGTGGTGGGAGAGGATGACACCACCACTGCTACCGCAGCCACCCCCTTCCAAGTACCACCGCTGCCACACCCCCCCTCAAGTACCACCGCTACCACCCCCTCAAGTGCCACCGCTACCCCCCCTTAAGTACCACCGCTACCTACCACCCCCCCTCAAGTACCAACGCTGCCACCCCCTCAAGTACCACCGCCGCCACACCCTTCAAGTACCACCACTACCACCCCCCCTCAAGTATCACCGCTGGTACTTGAGGGGGGTGGTAGCGGTGGTACT
This sequence comes from Rana muscosa, assembly GCA_029206835.1. Lineage (NCBI taxonomy): Eukaryota > Metazoa > Chordata > Amphibia > Anura > Ranidae > Rana > Rana muscosa. The sequence goes on from CM055123.1 coordinate 283,255,480, forward strand.
TGAGGGGGGTGGCAGCGGTGATTCTTGAGGGGGGTGGCAGCGGTGATTCTTGAGGGGGGTGGTAGCGGTGATACTTGAGGGGGATGGCAGTGGTGGTACTTGTGGGGGGGTGGCTGTGGTGGTACTTAAGGGAGGTGGCAGTGGTGGTGCCATCCTCTCCCACCACCACCTGTGCCTCCTTACTGATCCCATCCCCCCACCACTGATCTCATCCCTGTCCCCCCTATTACTTCTACAACAGAGGTGATGGGATGGGATAGGGATGAGATAAGTGGTGGGGGGATGGGATCAGTAAGAGGCACAGGTGGTGGTGGGAGAGGATGGCACCCCCCCTCAAGTACCACTGCTGCCACCCCCCTCAAGTACCACCGCTGTCACCCCCCCTCAAGTATCACCGCTGCCACCCCCCAAGTACCACCGCTGCCACCCCCTCAACATCACTGTTGCAACCCCCCTAAAGTACCTCCGCTGCTCCCCCTCCCCCTCAAGTATCACCGCTGCCATCCCCCTCAACATCACTGTTGCCACCCCCTCTCAAGTACCACCGTTGCCACCCCCTCAACATCACCGTTGCCAACCCCCTCAAGTACCACAGCTGCCACCCCGCCCCTCAACTACCGCCGTTGCCACCCCCCTCAAAAAAAAGTATCAAAATCATGCTTTTTCGGGGGGGGGCCCTTTGTGATTTCTTGCACCGGGGCCCAGAAGTTTCTAATGACTAGGGCCCATACTCATCTGTTGTAGATTGCTCAGAAGCCTCCTGGGATGCATGACATAGGTATCCCTGGAAGCTGTGGGCGGCTGGGTCTACCTCATTCTCGCTGCGGCAAGAAAGACAAAGAGAAAGGTATTTGAAAAAAATGAATTGCGATGGTGGGAAAGGAGGGAGGAAGGAACAGTATTAGGTGATGAAGAGTGAAAATCCACTTTAATGGATTGCAAAATCCCTCCATTCTTTGTGTTGAAGAGTATATGGGAAGCGTCTGTAGCCCACTCCTGTTTCTGTTTTCCTGATACAATAGGGTTAGTAAACAAAGTCACCCTAAGGTTGGAAGTGTGTTACAGGGGCGGATCCAGGGGGGGGCAACAGGGCAATTGCCCCCCCCCGAGACCATCTGTCACACTCACTTGCTTGCTCTGTTTTTTTTTTCCGCCTGATCTCCTGGACTTTGGGGACCCAGTACCGGCCGGCCATAGGTCCCCTGGACCCCATACGTGGCACACATGTAGCCACATGTCTCCTCTACAAGTGTGCAAAGCTTGGTGTCTGGGGGACCTACGGCCGGGGAGCACTTATTTTTTAAAGCCGGGCACCCCTTCTATAGACTCCAATGTTAAACGGTAATTTCTCTGGTGATTTTTGCGGACCCGGTACCGGCCGGTCGTAGGTCCCCTGGACCCCTGGAACTTGGCACACATGTACCCCCTTGTCTCATCTACAAGTGTGCAAAGTTTGGTGTCTGGGAGACCTATGGCCGGGGAGAACTTGGCACACATGTACCCCCTTGTCTCCTCTACAAGTGTGCAAAGTTTGGTGTCTGGGAGACCTACGGCCGGGGAGAACCGATTTTTCAAAGCCGGGCACTCCTTCTATAGACTCCCATGTTAAACATCAGTCTAGTCATGGGCACAGTGAAGCATGGGCACAGTGAGGCATGGGCACAGTGAGGCAAAGTGAGGCACAGTGAGGCATGCAGATGGACACCCTAGGCTTATACTCGAGTCAATACATTTTCCCAGTTTTTGGGGTAAAATTAGGTGCCTCGGCTTATATTCGGGTCGGCTTATACTCGATTATATACAGTACTTGTTCTGTGGCTGCCGCTGCCTCTCTGAGTGTCTCTCTCAGTTTCTCACATCAGCCAATCAGCGGCGCCGAGAGAGAGACTCGTCTAATGTAGTTACGCGGCACACTGACACGATACTAGAAGTGGAGGAGGAGGTGGGTGGAGCCTCTTCCCTGCACTCGTTGCTAACGCCTGGGCCGCTTGGCGTCTAGCAATGAGTGACGTCAGTGAGTCACGTCGGGCCACTCTGTGAGCAGGTGCGATAGCGTGCGGCTCCACAGACGGGTAAAAAAGCGGGCGGCTCCGCTTGCGGCGCAGTTTGTGGGCAGGTGGCGCGGTTCGTGGGCAGACCGTGCTGCTCAGTGTGTTGGCAGCGCAGGTGAGAGTGAGAGAGCCGGCTCAGTGTGGCAGCTGGCCAATCAGCTAGCCGGGAGCGGGGGGGGCACAGAGATGAGAAAATCTCTCACCGCCCGTGCCGGCAGCAGAGAGATTACATTATCTCTCTGCTGCCTGACTCTGGGAGTCTGGGACACAGCAAGAGACAACCAAAACTACACCTTAGCAGGCAAGTTAGTGACAATCCGCAAGGTGTGGCAGGCGACGTGGCAAGTGACAATCCGCAAATTGTGTCAGGTGACGTGGCAAATGACAATCTGCATCTGGTGGCAGGCAAGTGACAATCAGCAAGGTGTGGCAGGTGACGTGGCAAGTGACAATCCGCAAGGTGTGGCAAGTGACAATCCGCAAGGTGTGGCAGGTGATGTGGCAAGTGACAATCCACAAGGTGTGGCAAGTGACAATCCACAAGATGTGGCAGTTGACGTGGCAAGTGACAATCCGCAACGTGTGGCAAGTGACACGCTCAGGGCTCCCACTAATTGCAGGCGACGGTGGCAAGTGACACACTCGGGGCTCCCACTGATTCTGCATTGAACTATTTAATTTTATATTACAATGTAATAATAGAAATAATGCGCTTCAATCATCCTGACACCATAACAACCATGGTGCCGGGATGATTGAAGCGCCGACACCAGCCATTTCCCTGATAAATTTCCCACAAAAAAAAACATATTTTTGGCAGTGCCCCTCCCGAGAAAAGACTCTGGATCCGCCCCTGGTTACTGGTAGAATGACCAGGTGAAACTATAGGAAAAAAGAAAGCTAATGCAATCACCACACCAAAAAACAGGTAAGTAGCAACATTATATTTTTGGTTATTATTATTATACAGTATTTATTTACCGCCAATGCTTTGTGCAGCACTTAACAACGTTAGAGCAAACAGTACAGTTACAATACAATTCAATACAGGAGGAATCAGAGGGCCCTGCTCGTTAGAGCTTACACTCTAAAAGGGAGGGTCAAGTGATGCAAAAGGTAATAACTGTGGGGGATGGGCTGATGAAAATATTAAAAGTACAGTAGTTAGGTGGGGGCAGGATAGGCTTCTCTTAAGAGAGAAGTTTTAAGGGATCACTTAAAAGTGGGAATTCCATAGGGTGGGAGAGGCTCGGGAGAAGTCCTGGAGGCGAGCATGGGCGGAGACGCAAGAGAGAAGGAGGTTGGGAGGAATGAAGAGAACCATTTGGTTGGTATTTTGAGACTAGCTTAGTGATGTAGCTGGGGGCCTAGTTGTGGATGGCTTTGTAAGTTATTGTTAGTATTTTGAATTTCATTTGTTGGGTGAGTGGCAGCCAATGGAGGGATTGGCAGAGAGGGGGAGCAGACACAGAGCGATGGGGAAGGTGGAAGAGTCTGGAAGCAGCATTCATTATGGACTGTATGTGGGATAGCCTATGTAAAGGTAAGCCAATGAGGAGGGAGTTGCAGTAGTCAAGGCGAGAGATAACCAGGGATTGAATTTGGAGCTTTGTGCTGTCATTGGTTAGGAAAGGGCGTATTTTGGAGAGGTTACAGAGATTGAGGTAGCAAGCTTTGGAAACTGATTGGATGTGGGGCTGAAAGGAGAGTTCAGAGTCCAATATAACACCAAGCACCCTTGCATTCGAGGATGGGTTGATGGTTGTGCCATTGATCTTGACAGAGAGGTCAGGGGAAGGGGCACGCGGGGGAGGAAATATTATGAGCTCAGTTTTGGACAGGTCGAGTTTGAGTGGTGTGACATCTAGACTGATATGTCTCTTAGAAAATGAGTGATGTGTGAGGAGACTGATGGAGCAAACTGAGGGGTAGAGAGATAGATTTGGGTGTCGTCAGCGTAGGAAGGATATTGAAAGCCATGGGAGGCTATCAGCTGACCCAGGGAGGAAGTGTAGATTGAGAACAGGAGAGGTCCAAGAACAGAGCCTTGGGGGACCCCGAAGGAGAAAGGAAGAGGAGAGGAGAGGAGGAAGTAGAATTGTACGTGACACTGAAGGTGCGGTGGGATAGGTAGGATAGGAGCCAGCGAAGAGCACAGTCACGGAGACAAAAGAAGTAACGTTTTTTGAAGAGGAGGGGATGGTCAATCGTATTAAAGGCAGCCGAAAGGTCCAGAAGTAGGAGTACAGAATAGTGTCCATTGGTTTTTCCTGTTAGTAAGTTTGTAAGTTTTAGGAGAGCTGTTTCTGTGGAGTGTTGAGGGCGAAATCCAGACTGAAGGGGATCAAGAAGGTTATTCTTAATGGGATGGTCACTCGGTTGTAGGCCAGGCATTCAAGGAGTTTGGAAGAAAAAGGGGAGCAAGGACATGGGGAGTAGGTTGTTAGGATTGGTAGGGTCCAAGGTTTTGGGTTTATTTATGCTTTGAATGTCAGCTTAGAGCTTACCTGTTGCTAATGTTCAAATATAAAGCTAACTTAGAAAGACTAGGCACCTTATCTGCTTTCACAGGAACATCTTGTACTTATTTTAATTGACCATTATCACCAGCCCTCCTTTTCATCTCGTCCAATCTGAAAACGCCTTGAAAAAAATACAAGGCTTCTGTGAATGGTGGCAGTTCTCACCTGTGGTCAATGTTCAGTGGGGAAACCAGGACCCGGAAGATTGCCGCTAACACTGTAGTAGTTGGCACTACTACAGTGATAGCGGCAATCTTCTGTGTGCAGTGCCAACTACTACAGTGATTTATGCTTCCATAGCGGTCCCTCAGAGATAAGATATGGATATTTACATTGGTCCAAGCTTGGCAAATGACTGCCCATTGTCTCAGAGGTGATATATGGGGGTCTGGCAGCAGGGTCATTTGGTGGATGTTTGTAACTCGTAGCAACCTACCGCTACACTCGCTAATGAAAAGTAGTCTTAAAGGGTATGTAAAGGCAATTTTTTTTTTTTTTTTAAATAACAAACATGTTATACTTACCTCCACTGTGCAGCTTGTTTTGCACAGAGTGGCCCCGAACCTGGTCTTCTGGGGTCCCTCAGCAGCTGTCTCGGCTCTTCCCCGCAAGAACTCACCACCTTCATGCGAGCGAGCGAGCATGGTGGTGACTTGCGGGCGCGCTCCAGTGATACAGCCGGCGTCTATAGCCGCTCACTGTATCACTCGGCCCCGCCCCCCGGCACGCCGCGTCATTGGATGTGATTGACAGCAGCGCGAGCCTATGACTGCGCTGCTTTCAATCCATCCAGTGTAGCCAATCAATGGCCAGGCTCAGAAACAAGGAGGATGACGGGGGCGAGCGCGGGGCTTTCAAGGGCTCAGGTAAGTAAAACGGGGGCTCGGGGGGGCGGTATTGTCGGATGTTTTTTCACCTTAATGCATAGGATGCATTAAGGTGAAAAAACATTTACCATTACAACCCCTTTAAGGTAGGGACAATGTTTTCTGCAGCCTACAACAGGGGATATTGGATATATTATGAAGGCATGATCTGGTATGCTTGCTCACAAATACTATTAGAGCAATCTCATTATAATGCTATTTCCCTTCTCTTTCCAATCTCCTGCTGGCTGCCTCTTGTTGTTCTGCTAATCAGTCACTGGCAAGCGGTTACAAACGGCAAAAGCATTAACAATACGCACATACTCTGAATTCTGACTTTTATAAATGACAATCATGGATCGCCAATGGGATTCGACTTTTACATTTAAACATCTGCAGGGATATCAGCCTAACCTATTCCATCTGTGAGATAGCTCTCTATTGTCTGAGGCTTTCATTGCATGAAACTAGGCACAGGTTATAATTGATGGTGAAAGTTAATTATGCTCCGTCTGGTTAAAAAAAAAAGTCAGCACTGAGATTCGGAAGCAGGCATATATCACCCTGACAAAACGAGTCTTGATGTTGCTGCATCTACAGTATAAACCTTCAAACATTTATTATTTAACGTTAGGACGATTTTAAAGTTAGTTTGTCGCATGTGAAACAAAACTGTGTAGTTGTTGAGCAGACTGAATTGATATAAAAAAAGGTTTTACTTTTTAAAGTGCTAGTTGACTCTTAAGCCCTGTACACACGACCGGGAATCCCGTCTGTTTGAAAAACTTCGGTTTTCCCGACGGGATTCCTGCCAAGCTTGCCTTGAAAAGCCGTGTATACACACGGCCACACAAAAGACCCGCCGTTCTTTTGAATGGCAAGAACGCAGTGACGTCAAAGACTACGACGAGCCGGCTAAATTACGCTCTATGCTACCGCGCATGCGTCGAAGTGTTATCGAGCATGTGCGGTTTATTTCCCCTTCAGGTAAACATACAGACGACTGGTTTTCTTGGCAGGAAACACTCTGCCCGGAATCCCAATGGGAAAATAGAGAGAAGGTTCTCTATTTTTTTCCGGCAGTTTTCCTGTCGGGAAAACTGCTAGGGAGCATACACACGGCCGGGATTCCTGGTCAAAAGCTCTCCTGGCAGTTTTTCTGCCGGGAAAACCGGTCGTATGTACAGGGCTTTACAGAAAAAATGAACAGGTGAACACTGTACACTCTCCCCAGTAGAAGGCCAGTAGAAGGAGCTGTGAGCCCCGAGCGCGTAGCCTGTGAAACATCCCACTCTATGTTTGGAGGACCGCCCTGCTGTATGACATCACTTCCGCTGGACCCATGTAAGTATGCAATAAAGATCATACCTGGATTTCAGCTTTAAGCACTGCTTACGTTTAAATTGATGACATGTCACTACTGCTCTCCTGATAATGAGGAATCAGTCAAAGTGGTTGTAAAGCCTTAAGGTTCTTCACCCCTTAATGCATTCTATCATTAAGGTGAAAAAATGTCTCTGCTGTAGCTCCCCCCCCCTTTTCTTACCTGAGCTTGATTCGATCTAGCGATGTGCACGAGTGCAGCGGGCTGCAGCCACTGTCGCTTTCCTCATTGGACAGATGGCTCCTGCTGCTGTCATTCAAATCCAATGACACGGGAGTGGGTGGTGGGGGCCGAGTCCCGCTGTCTGTGTCAATGGATGCAGCAGCGGGACTCGGGATCGAGCCCGCATGGGTGCCCCCATGGAAAGCGGATTTCCGTGGGGGCACCTGATGGAGAGGTGGGGCCTAAAGCGCTGGCGGGGGCCCCCAGAAGAAGAGGATCGGGGTTGCTCTGTGCAAAACCATTACACAGAGCAGGTATATATAGGCATGTTTTATTATTTTTAGACAAATAAAAGAGTTACAAACATTTTAAGCCCCCAAAACACATTAGCCTCGTACACACGGCCGAGAATCTCGTCAGGAAAAAACACGTTGTTTTTCCTGGCGAGATTCTTGACAAGAATCTTGTGTACACACGCTCGATTTAAAAGAACCGCCGTTATTTTGAATGGAACGAACGCGGTGACGTCATCGACCACGACGAGCGTGCGCTCGTCACATTCGATGCCGCCGCCGCCATCTTGCTACACCCTACCTATGCCTAGGAAGCTACCGCGCATGCGTCAAAGTCATTTTGAGCATGCATGGGTTTCCATGGCGACAGGTAAGCGTACACACTCTCGGGTTTCTCGTCGGGAAACAGGCCGACGAGAATCTCAACAAGAAAATAGAGAGCAGGTTCTCTATTTTTCTCGTCGAGATTCTGGCCAGTTTTCTTGACGAGAAACCTGCAAGCCGCGTACACACGGCTGGTTTTCTTGGCAAGAAAGCTCTGCCAGCAGTTTTCTTGTCGTTTCTTGACGAGAAAACAGGCTGTGTGTACGAGGCTATTGGCTATAGTTTTTACTCTTGCAATGAGTAAAAATGTAACTACTGTTTATCGAACACCTGCCACTCTCTCTTCATTCTACTAAAGTCTACCAAGCTCTCTTCAATGCTGTGCAAATGGGAGCCTCCTATTTAGATCCATCGGATCTTAGAAAAAGACCTCTTAACTAAAATATCAATAGATTTAAATACCTCCCAAAATCCCGAGCCAACACTCAACATATCTTGTTTATAAACCTTGTAATAGTAGATTGTAACAATTTGAAAACCCCTTTAAGTATAACAAAATGTTTATTGGATTGTTTGGAATCACATTTATTCTTTGTTTTAATTAGTTTTATTTCTCCTTTTCAATTAGTTTTACTTCCTTTTTTAACCGTGTATCAACAAAGACAGCTTCTCGGTTTTTTGGGCACCGCCATAGAATAGCAATGTGTGCTATATAGAAAAAAGAAACCCCCGCGCTAGCTGGGTATTTAACTAGTGAAGGGGAATGGGGATTGAGGGAAGAAAAATGGCTAGGGACACTGCAGCAGTCACCGGGGAGTCTGATCCAAGCAGACAAAAGTGAATAAATGAAAGAAGGGTGATGGTGGCTGCGCTGTGATTATAACTAGTGAAAGAAGTGAAGGGAAGGATCTGGAAAAGGAAACTACCTGATACTAACCAAATAAATGAAATCTAAAACGAACCAACCAGATGCAGTAGCGTGTTGACAACCAATGTGTAACATAAATAGTATGTGCATAAACTGAATGAATCACACCTATACACCTGAAAGGCGTGTAACCAACAGTGGACAATTAATGATGTATGCAAAAACGTGTATCACTCTAAGTGATCAACCTGTGCATATAATATCAAAGAAATAAAATATATAACAATATATATAATGAAGGTGTATAGTACAAAACTAAAAAACAGTGAAATTCTCAAACGATTCCTGAAAATAATGGTGCCGATATGTGATAAAGTGTATAACACAGAACTGTGAGCAATGGAATCCTCCAAAAACTTCCTGTAAGGCCTCGTACACACGACCGAGTTTCTCGGCAAGAACCAGCAAGAAACTTGCTGGCAGAGATGTCTTGCCGAGAAATTAGTTTGTGTGTATGGTTTCTCGTCAAGAAAACCGACAAGTAATCTCGACAAGAAAATAGAGAACCTGCTCTCTATTTTCTCGTCGAGATTCTCGTCAGCCTGTTTCTCGACGAGAAAAGTGAGTGTGTGTACACTTACCTGTCCTCCGGGAAGCCCGCACATGTTCGAAATGAATTCGACGCATGCGCGGTAGCTTCCTAGGCATAGGTAGGGTATACCAAGATGGCGGCGACGGCATCGAATGTGACGAGCGCATGCTCGTCATAGTCGATGACGTCACCGCGTTCGCTCCATTCAAAGAACCGCGGGTTCTTTGAATCAAGCGTGTGTACACTCGGCCGGGACAAGTTTCTTGTCCAAGAATCTCGTCAAAAAAAACGACATGTTTTTTTCGACGAGAATCTCGGCCGTGTGTACGAGGCTTAAATATCAAAAAATCCAATGTGTAGCAAGTCCCATCACCCGTAGAGTGCTTGAAAGAAGAAACTCTGGTGCAAATCCACCCAGTGCTCACTAGCAGCTTACCTCCCTGCGGGGAAGAGACAGCATGCACTGGGGCTTCTAATGTGGACAGCAATGCAGCAATCTTGCATGGAAGTATGATCTCACTCACATGGATGCATAGAAATACACAAACAAAAAAAGAAATTTATAGCGTAACTCTGTGGGTTCAGCAAACAGGTGACCAAAGGATGTATTCTCACACTCACATCAAACTGGTGAGCATGGACATCAATCCTACGAACGCCGAGCTCGTATATGATTGTGATGATTCCAACCATATGGTCCTCAAGCTTGCAGCAACATTTCATAGATAAGGGAAATGACAATCTCAAACGAGCACCGAGCTCATCTCCTCTCTTGCAGCTGTCGGTGTATCTGTGCTGATCCTAACGCAGGTATCGTCATGTCACATGACTTCTTCAGAAGAAGATGATAAAGCTGCATAACTCTACTCTGATGCCGTGTACACACGACCGTTTTTAATGACGAGAAAAATTAATTTTTTTTAAATGGTCATTAAAAATGATCGTGTGTGGGCTTCAGAGCATTTTTCACGACATGAAAAACGGGCATGAAAAAATTGGAACATGCTCTAAATTTTCACGGCGTTTTTTACATCGTCGTCTTTCTCGTCATGAAAAACGGCCGTGTGTAGGCTTTTACGACGTGAAAAAAAATGTGCATGCTCAGAATCAAGTATGAGACGGGAGCGCTCGTTCTGGTAAAACTAGCGTTCGTAATGGAGATAGCACATTCGTCACGCTGTAACGGACTGAAAAGCACGAGGCTGAAAAGCACGAATCGTCGCTCAACAAACTTTACTAACATGAAGGGTGGCGCCTTTCGAATGGAACTTCCCCTTTATAGTGCCGTCGTACGTCACCGCGCTTTACTTGAGCATTTTTTTCCACGATAGTGTGTATGCAAATCAGGCTTGAGAAGAATCACGTCGAGAAAAATGCAGTTATTTTCAATGACTTTAAAAACGGTCGTGTGTACGCGGCATAAGACACACCTAATAATGACGGCTCACCGAACATCAATGGCTTGAAACCATCAGCGGCTTAATAAGCCGTTACTTTCCTTAGTGAGATATAAATATTAAAAAGTGAGAAAGATATTTCAGCTCCTCCATTCACACCTCTCATAAATAATTGACCAACAGATTAACAGGTGCTGCCACTTAGTACCACATCGGTGACAGTGACATACGAGGACCGTCACACTCAAATTGCATTCATCTCTGCTGTCCGGAATAAAACATTTTTTTTTTTTAACAAGAGACGGAATAAAATTTTAAATGTATATTTGCACACAGCTTATAGTAACCAAAGCCAGTTCTTGAAAACCAATAAAATAATGGAGCATCGGCAACGAAATCACTTAACTATTAAAATGCCTAAATGAAAGATGGATTCTGGCATGCTGCTATAGGCAAGAGCTCCGGAGTTCATAAATCAACTGCCTAATGGAACTTCCCAACAAATAAGTATTTAAAGTTTAATAAATGTGTAATCCAGCACAGTAAACATACACTATATTGCCAAAAGTATTGGGATGCTTGCCTTTACACGCACATGAACTTTAATGGCATCCCAGTCTTAGTTCGTAGGGTTCATTATTGAATTAGCCCACTCTTTGCAGCTATAATTATTATTATTATTATTATTATACAGGCTTTATATAGCGCCAACAGTTTATGCAGCGCTTTACAACTTGAGGGTAGACAGTAGAAATACAACACACTTTAATACAGTAGGAATCAGAGAGAATGGCTTCAACTCTTCTGGGAAGGCTGTCCACAAGGTTTAGGAGTGTGTCTATGGGAATGTTTGACCATTCTTCCAGAAGCGTACTTGTGAGGTCAGGCACTGATGTTGGACGTGAAGTCCTGGCTCATAGTCTCCGCTCTAATTCATCCCAAAGGTGTTCCGTCGAGTTGAGGTCAGGACTTTGTGCAGGCCAGTCAAGTTCTTCAACCCCAAACTTACTCATCCTTGTCTTTATGGACCTTTCTTTGTGAACTGGTCCAAATCATTTGGTGGAGGGGGGATTATGGTGTGGGGGTTGCTTTTCAGGGGTTGGGCTTGGCCCCTTAGTTCCAGTGAACGGAACTCTTAAGGCGTCAGCATACCAAGACATTTTGGACAATTTCATGCTCCCAACTTTGTGGGAAAAGTTTGGGGATGACCCCTTCCTGTTCCAACGTGACTGCGCACCAGTGCACAAAGCAAGGTCCATAAAGACATGATGAGCGAGTTTGGGGTGAAGGAACTTAACTGGCCTGCACAAAGTCTTGACCTGAACACCTTTGGGATGAATTAGAGCGGAGACTGCGTGCCAGGCCTTCTCGTCCAGATCAGTGTCTGATCTCAAAAATGCACTTCTGGAAGAATGGTCAAACATTCCCATAGACACACTCCTAAACCTTGTGGACAGCCTTCCTAGAAGAGTTAAAGCGGTTATAGTTGCAAAGGCTGGGCCAACTCAATATTGAACCCTACGGGCGAAAACTGGGATGTCATTAAAGTTCTTGTGTGTGTAAAGACAGGCGTCCCAATACTTGACAATATAATGTACAGTGGGTACGGAAAGTATTCAGACCCCCTTACATTTTTCACTCTTTGTTATATTGCAGCCATTTGCTAAAATCATTTAAAACAACACATTTGTAAGTGTCATTTGTTTAGACCTATAGCAATTTCATTGGTTAGCTCCGCCATATAATAGGTGGAGCTGAGCGCTGAGGTCACTATTAGACCTTAGCAGAAATAATAATATTTTAATATTTTAACCTATCATTATTTCCTTTTTATTTTATACTCAGGTCATATATGTGAATGTAGACACTCCCCTGCGTATATTTCCTCTTGGTGTGCGTCCAACCATGAGACCGTTGTAGAGTGACCCATACCACTATGCCCCCCATACCACGAGTGGGCACATACCCCAGCCTGCATTGAGGATCCTTTTTTGTCAGCCACGAGGTATCTGTCCATGCATTTAGAGAGAGCTTTTACAATATAACCTATATGGATGTATTTTCACCAAAATTCTAATTTTCATATTATTATATGTATGTATTTATTATTAATATATTCTTTGTATTACTGTAGACTTGTTAAAGTGTTTGCGTCCCTGAAGAAGTCTAAATATAGGCGAAACATGTAGGACTAGCAGCATGCAACTCTGAAGGAACAAATGCATCACGGTTTATTTTTGGATTCCTTTTTTTAATGATACTGTATATTTGTAAATAAAGTAATATTTTAACTGTAACTATTTGTATTTTGTATACATTATTTGAACTTTCCAAGTGGACAGCAACTTAATTCTATTCAATAGGCATCCCTAAAATCCCATTATCACCCCGGATATGGGGTTATTTACATATAAAACAAAGGTATGCAGCGCTGAAATGAGATCTCCAAAACTGAATGTAGAGAACATAAAATGGGTTGATAATCAACTGAAATAATAATTAAAACACAAAAACATTTTAAGTGAATAATAAATAGGTGCAGTGGTGAACCATAAAAAATTATTAAAATCCTAAATGTTGACAGTGTAAATAATGTTAATAATTAATCCGTGAAAAAGTTCATAAACAAAGTCCATCAAAGAGAAACCTCCTTAGTGCAAAAAATCAACGACAATCCAATGTGAAATGAAGTGTTCCAAAAAAAGAGAAGAAAACTTGCTCCCAAACGTGAAGTAATGGATACAATGGTGACACCCGGGTGAGAAAGATATATATCCTGCTTACCAGATGCCCATGACTGCATTCAACAGTCTCACCCAGCGCAGGGAAATTAGGCTTCCCCCACAGCCTTTAAATTTCAATGGTGTAGATTCCTTGTCCGACCTTAAACTCAGGCATGAAAAAAGAATTCCATAGGGTAGTATGTCAAACCAGCTTAGTTTATTAAAAAGTATTGCACTTACAATGTCGAAGATCGTTGGAAGCAGTGATCACAATACAACGATATGGCAGTAACAGCTCCGGCGTTAGTCTGTGTCTCTCGTTCCTGTTTGTTCCGCGGCCAAACAGGAACGAGAGACACAGACTAACGCCGGAGCTGTTACTGCCATATCGTTGTATTGCGATCACTGCTTCCAATGATCTTCGACATTGTAAGTGCAATACTTTTTAATAAACTAAGGTGGTTTGACATACTACCCTATGGAATTCTTTTTTCATGCCTGAGTTTAACCACTTCCCGCCCCGTCAATAGCAGATTGACGTCCGGGAAGTGGTTCAGTTATCCACACTGGACGTCATATGACGTCCTGCGGGATAACAGCCGCCGCGCGCCCGGGGGGGCGCGCATCGCGGCGATCGGTGGAGCGGTGGGTCAGTCTGACCCACCGCTACACTGATCTCGGTAAAAAGCCTCCGTCGGAGGCTTTTTACCACGTGATCAGCCGTGTCGAATCACGGCTGATCACAATGTAAACAGGAAGAGCCGTTGATCGGCACTTCCTCTACTCGCGTCTGACAGACGCGAGTAGAGGAGAGCCGATCGGCGGCTCTCCTGACAGGGGGGGTTCGCGCTGATTGTTTATCAGCGCAGCCCCCCCTCGGATACACACACTAGACCACCAGGGAAGCCCCCCAGGACCACCAGGGAAGCCCCAATCATGTGGATGGCCCCCATGGCCATCCACATGTAGTAAAAAAATAAAAATAAAATAAAAACATACAAAAAAATATGCCAATCAGTGCCCACAAATGGGCACTGACTGGCACTTTCACAATGTGTGGTGGCTGGCATTGCTGGGCACCAGTGCCACCAATGCCACCTACTAGTGTCCATCAGTGCCACCTATCAGTGCCCATCTGTGCCCATCCGTGCCAATCTGTGCCCACCTATCAGTGCCCGTCCATGCCACCTATCAGTGCCACCCATAAGTGCCCATCAGTGCCGCCTATAAGTGCCCATCAGTGCCGCCTATGAGTGCCAATCAGTGCCGCCTATGAGTGCCAATCAGTGCCACCTATGAGTGCCCATCAGTGCCGCATACCAGTGCCATGTATCAGTGCCCATCAGTGCCACCTATCAGTGCCCATCATCAGTGCCCATCAGTGCCACCTCATCAGTGCCACCTCATTGGTGCCCATCAGTGTCGCCTTATCAGTGCCCTTCAGTGCCGCCTTATCAGTGCCCGTCATTGAAGTAGAAAAGGTACTTATTTACAAAAAAAAATTACAGAAACAAAGAAAAACTTAGTTTTTTTAAAAATTTTCGCTGTTTTTTTATTTGTTGTGCAAAAAATAAAAATCGCAGAGGCGATCAAATACCACCGAAAGAAAGCTCTATTTGTGGGAACAAAATGATAAAAAATTTGTTTGGGTACAGTGTAGCATGACCGCGCAATTGTCATTCAAATTATGACAGTGCTGAAAGCTCAAAATTGGCTTGGGCAGGAAGCTGTATAAGTGCATGGTATTGAAGTGGTTAAGGTTGGACGAGGAATCTACACCATTGAAATTTAAAGGCTGTGGGGGAAGCCTAATTTCCCTGTGCTGGGTGAGACTGTTGGATGCAGTCATGGGCATCTGGTAAGCAGGATATATATCTTTCTCACCCGGGTGTCACCATTGTATCCATTACTTCACGTTTGGGAGCAAGTTTTCTTCTCTTTTTTTTGGAACACTTCATTTCACATTGGATTGTCGTTGATTTTTTGCACTAAGGAGGTTTCTCTTTGATGGACTTTGTTTATGAACTTTTTCACGGATTAATTATTAACATTATTTACACTGTCAACATTTAGGATTTTAATAATTTTTTTATGGTTCACCACTGCACCTATTTATTTATTATTCACTTAAAATTTTTTTGTGTTTTAATTATTATTTCAGTTGATTATCAACCCATTTTATGTTCTCTACATTCAATTTTGGAGATCTCATTTCAGCGCGGGATACCTTTGTTTTTTATGTTTCGTATAGTTTTAGTATTTAGCTATTTATGCTGCTGTCCTTTGATCACTGATCACTTTACCAATTTCAATTGTTTTTCTAGCGCAATGTTAGCCCTCGGGCTTCTTTCCTTTCGGTTATTTACATATATTTCTCTACCAGGGATGTAGATGCCAATTGATCAATTTGTATGACAAGTGCAGGCTCTCAATACCATTTATCTAAAATCATTTAAGTTCATTTTGTTTCCTCATTAATGTACACACAGCACCCCATATTGACAGAAAAACACAGAATTGTTGACATTTTTGCAGATTTATAAAAAAAGAAAAACTGAAATATCACATGGTCCTAAGTATTCAGACCTTTTGCTCAGTATTTAGTATTTGCACCCTTTTGATCTAATACAGCCATGAGTCTTTTTGGAAAAGATGCAACAATTTTTTCACACCTGGATTTGGGGATCCTCTGCCATTCCTCCTTGCAGATCCTCTCCAGTTCTGTCAGGTTGGATGGTAAACGTTGGTGGACAGCCATTTTTAGGTCTCTCCAGAGATGCTCAATTGGGTTTAAGTCAGGGCTCTGGCTGGGCCATTCAAGAACAGTCACAGAGTTGTTGTGAAGCCACTCCTTCGTTATTTTAGCTGTGTGCTTAGGGTCATTGTCTTGTTGGAAGGTAAACCTTCGGCCCAGTCTGAGGTCCTGAGCACTCTGGAGAAGGTTTTCGTCCAGGATATCCCTGTACTTGGCCGCATTCATCTTTCCCTCGATTGCAACCAGTCGTCCTGTCCCTGCAGCTGAAAAACACCCCAACAGCATGATGCTGCCACCACCATGCTTCACTGTTGGGAATGTATTGGACAGGTGATGAGCAGTGCCTAGTTTTCTCCACAAATACCGCTTAGAATTAGACCATAGAATCTTATTTCTCACCATCTTGGAGTCCTTCAGGTGTTTTTTAGCAAACTCCATGCGGGCTTTCATGTGTCTTGCACTGAGGAGAGGCTTCTGTCGGGCCACTCTGCCATAAAGCCCCGACTGGTGGAGGGCTGCAGTAATGGTTGACTTTCTACAACTTTCTCCCATCTCCCGACTGCATCTCTGCAGCTCAGCCACAGTGATCTTTGGGTTCTTCTTTACCTCTCTCACCAAGGCTCTTCTCCCCCGATAGCTCAGTTTGGCCGGACGGCCAGCTCTAGGAAGGGTTCTGGTCGTCCCAAACATCTTCCATTTAAGGATTATGGAGGTCACTGTGATCTTAGGAACCTTAAGTGCAGCAGAATTTTTTGTAACCTTGGCCAGATCTGTGCCTTGCCACAATTCTGTCTCTGAGCTCCTCAGGCAGTTCCTTAGACCTCATGATTCTCATTTGCTCTGACATGCACTGTGAGGTGTAAGGTCTTATATAGACAGGTGTGTGGCTTTCCTAATCAAGTCCAATCAGTATAATCAAACACAGCTGGACTCAAATCAAGGTGTAGAACCATCTCAAGGATGATCAGAAGAAATGGACAGCACCTGAGTTACATATATGAGTGTCACAGCAAAGGGTCTGAATACTTAGGACCATGTGATATTTCAGTTTTTCTTTTTTAACACCTTCCTTACTGGGCACATATACCCCCTTCCTGCCCAGGCGAAATTTCAGCTTTCGGCACTGCGTCACTTTATCTGACAATTGCGCGGTCGTGCGACATTGCACCCAAACAAAATTGACGTCCTTTTTTTCCCACAAATAGAGCTTTCTTTTGGTGGTATTTGATCACCTCTGTTTTTATTTTTTGCGCTATAAACCAAAAAAGAGCGACAATTTTGAAAAAAAACAATATTTTTTGATTTTTGCTATAATAAATATCCCAATTTTTATTTAAAAAAACAATTTTTTTCTCAGTTTAGGCCGATACCTATTCTTCTACATGTTTTTGGTTAAAAAAAATCGCAATAAGCGTATAGTGATTGGTTTGCGCAAAAGTTATAGCGTCTACAAAATAGGGGATAGAATTCTGATTTTTTTTTTATTATTTTTTTTTTACTAGTAATGGCGGCGATCAGCGATTTTTATCATGACTGCGATACTGCGGCGGACACATCGGACACTTTTGACACATTTTTGGGGCCATTCACATTTATACAGCGATTAGTGCTATAAAAATGCACTGATTACTGTATAAATGTGACTGGCAGGGAAGGGGTTAACACTAGGGGGCGGGGAAGGGGTTAAATGTATGCCCTATGAGTGATTGCTACTGTGGGGGGAGGGGACTGACTGGGGGAGGTGACCGATCTGTGTCCCTATGTACAAGGGACACAGCATCGGTCTCCTCCCCTGACAGGACAGACACACACAGATCCATGTCCTTGTCTGTGTACAGGCCGATCGCGGGTGCCTGGCGGACATCGCGGCCGCCAGGCACGCGCATCGGCATCTCAGTGTGCCCCCCAGTGGCCGAAGGAGCGGAGGCCGTATAATGACGGCCTCCCGGCATTTAAGAACCACTTTGCGGCCGTCATAAGTCGTATGACGGGCGCGAAGTGGTTAATAAATCTGCAAAAATGTCAACAATTCAGTGTTTTTCTGTCAATATGGGGTGCTGTGTGTTCATTAATGAGGACAAAAAAATGAACTTAAATGATTTTAGCAAATGGCTGCAATATAACAAAGAGTGAAAAAATAGGATTTTTGTACTCACCGTAAAATCCGTTTCTCTGGCATCCATGGACTGACACAGCGTGTCTTATACACCTTTACACGTGGGTTATGTCCCTGCTTGCAGGAGAAGACCTAGGCAGAATGTGAGATGTTATACATACATTCTAAACAGCCAGAGCTGAACAGCCCCGCCCAGGGGGGCGGTCCCTCCGGCATAACCCTCCCACTGCAGTCAGCAGACCTCAGTTCGTAACAAAGCAGTACAAACTCGAAAAGAAGGGTGGGTGCTGTGTCAGTCCATGGATGCCAGAGAAACGGATTTTACGGTGAGTACAAAAATCCTATTTTCTCTTGTCATCCATGGACTGACACAGCGTGT
Organism: Rana muscosa; assembly: GCA_029206835.1. Lineage (NCBI taxonomy): Eukaryota > Metazoa > Chordata > Amphibia > Anura > Ranidae > Rana > Rana muscosa. Next base: position 283,273,912 of record CM055123.1, read on the forward strand.
CTTATACACCTTTACACGTGGGATGTCCCAAAGCAGTGTCAAGAGGGATGGGAGCAGTATAAATGGAAAACCAAAAACTTCACTCCAAACAAGGCAGAGCTCCTCAACGGAGGAGTTGCAACATCAAACAGCGGCCTGCAACACCTTGCGCCCGAAGGAAGCATCCGAAGATGCAGCCACATCAACCTTATAAAACTTAGAAAAGGTATGAACAGACGACCAGGTCGCCGCCTTGCACACTTGTGCAACCGACGCTTGATGTCGGAAAGCCCAGGAAGCACCAATTGCCCTGGTGGAATGTGCCGTAACCGGAAAGGGAGGCGCCCGCCCCTTGAGAGCATAAGCTTGAATGACGGTTTGTCTGATCCACCTAGAAATGGTGGCAGACGAAACCGCTTGGCCCTGTTTTGGACCAGAGACAGCCACAAATAGTGAGTCAGACTTCCGAATAGAAGCAGTAGCCGACAGGTACACCCGCAAGGCTCGTACCACATCCAAAGTGTGAAGCGCAAACTCTCTGGGATGCGATGGGTGAGGACACAAGGACGGGAGGACAATGTCCTCCTTTAAGTGGAAGGCCGAGACCACCTTTGGCAGAAAAGAAGGTCGCGGACGTAACACCGCCTTATCCTTATGGATGACCAAAAAGGGCGACTTGCAGGACAAGGCCGCCAATTCAGACACTCGTCTAATGGAAGTAATGGCCACCAAGAAGGCCACCTTCTGAGACAAAGTCAAGAGGGGAATATCTCTAATATTTTCAAAGGGAGGTTCCTGGAGGACCGAGAGCACCAAATTCAGATCCCACGGGGGGAGAGGAGGCTTGACAGGGGGGAGCACATGGCGAACCCCCTGCACAAAGGTGCTAACCAACGGATGACCCGCCAGCCGCTGAAAGAAGATGGCCAAGGCCGAAATCTGACCCTTAATGGTACTCAAAGCGAGCTTTTGGGTCACGCCACGCTGCAGAAAATGCAGGATTCTGGGAACGGAATACATTCGTGGGCGCCAGTCCAGCTCTTCGCACATGGCGATGTAAGCTCTCCAAGTACGGTGATAGATCTTTCTGGAGGAAGACTTCCGTGCCCTTAACATGGTCGAAATGACCGAATCCGAGAGACCTCGGTCTCTCAGCACCTGGCTTTCAATAACCATGCCGTTAAAGCCAGAGACTGTAAAGCAGGATGAAATATAGGACCTTGAGACAGAAGGTCCCCCCGTATTGGTAACCGCCAGGGAACGTCTGCGACGAGACGTACCAGATCGGCGTACCAGTGACGCCGAGGCCAATCCGGAGCAATGAGGATCACCGGAATTCCCTCGGTCGCTACCCTGCGGAGCAGGTGAGGGAGCAACTGCAGCGGAGGATAAACGTATATCAGGTGATACTGACCCCATGGGGCCACCAACGCATCCGAGGCATCCGCCCAGGGATCCCTGGATCTGGCCACAAACCTCGACACCTTGCGATTGAGTCGAGAGGCCATCAGGTCCACATCCGGCGTGCCCCACCGTCTGCAAAGGAGTTGAAAGACCTCCGGGTGCAAGGACCACTCTCCCTGGTCCAGCGTCTGGCGACTTAGATAGTCCGCCTGCCAATTGTCTACGCCCGGAATGTAGACGGCCGACAGAGCCGGCACGCTTCTTTCGGCCCACCTCAGGATGCGGGCGACCTCGGAAGCCGCAGCTGAGCTCCGATTCCCCCCTTGATGGTTGACATACGCCACTGCTGTGGCGTTGTCCGATTGGATCCTGATGGAGTGACCCTGTAGTTTCTCCGACCATGAGGAGAGGCACAGTCTGATTGCCCGTATCTCCAGCACATTGATCGGTAAGAGGGCTTCGTCCGGAGTCCAAAGCCCTTGGGCCGACAGGACTCCCCAGACTCCCCCCCAGCCCGTCAGGCTGGCGTCCGTCGTGATCACCGTCCATTGGATGGGGAGGAACGACTTCCCGGACCGAAGAGCCGGGGACCTCAACCACCACGTCAGGGACGCCCTGACCAGGTGACTCACCTGGATCTGAAGATCCAAGGACAATGGGGATTTGTCCCAAGTGGACAAGATCTCTTTCTGTAAATCCCTGGTGTGCGCTTGGGCATAAGGAACGGCCTCGAAGGAGGCCACCATGAGCCCCAGGACTCTCATGCAAAAGCGGATTGACGACCATTTTCGGGACGTCAGCACCCGTACTGCAGACTGAAGTGTCAGTAGTTTGTCTGGAGGTAGGAAGACTCTTGCCTCCAAGGAGTCCAGAATCAGACCTAGATACTCCAGACGCTGAGTCGGGACTAGAACCGACTTCTGAACGTTCAGGAGCCACCCAAACTCCCTGAGGGTCTGACTGACGATAGTCACACTTTCTTCCAATTCTGAGCCACTGTCTGCTCTTAGAAGAAAATCGTCCAGATAGTCCACGATAGCAATGCCTCGCTGTCTCAGCAAAGCTAGGACCGGAGCAAGCACCTTGGTGAACACCCTCGGTGCCGAGGCTAGGCCGAAGGGAAGAGCCACAAATTGATAGTGGACTTCGCCGACCGTAAAGCGCAGAAACTTCTGGTGGCTTGCGCAGATTGGAACATGCAAGTAGGCGTCCTTGATGTCCAAGGACTCCAGAAAATCCCCTTGATGGAGTGTAGCGATCACCGTGCGAATGGATTCCATGCGGAATTTTTGCACCTTCACGAAGGCATTCAGGGCCTTGAGGTCCAGGATTGGCCGAACCCCGTCCTTTTTTGGAACAACAAACAGATTCGAGTAGAACCCCTGAAACCTCTCCTGGGACGGAACCGGCACAATTACTCCGGACCCGATCAAATCCTGTACAGCCCCCAAGAGGGCTGCCCGACGGGCAGGAAGGAGAGGGAGATTTGAGGGAAAGAATCTGTCTGGGGGCCAGGAGCGGAACTCTATTCTGTATCCTGAGGTGACCACCTCGCACACCCACCAGTCGGAGATCCGGGAGGTCCACCGATCCGTGAACCTGCAAAGTCGTCCCCCCACCCCAGAGACGGGCGGGGGCAAGACTTCACGCGGAGGCGGGCTTGGGAGCCGGCTTGTTCGGCTTACGCACCCAGGGGCGCTCGTGCCCGCCAGCCGCACTGTTGTCAGTCTGGGATGGCTTACCCGTGGACTCTGACGGACGAAAAAAACCCTTTTTTGCTGGAAAGGAAGGACCCGGTTTACGTCGGGCCTCCTTACCCTTGATAGTTTGAGGAAGGAGAGTGCTTTTACCTCCCGTGACATCCTTGATGATGTCATCCAGAGCAGCACCAAAAAGTCTACCACCCTTAAAAGGTAGATCCGTCAGGAGCTTCTTAGAGGCTAGGTCAGCAGACCAGCATTTCAACCAGATGAGACGACGCAATACCACCGCCGAGACAGAGGCCCTGGATATTAAAGGGGCCGCGTCCAACGTGGCGTCGCACACATATATCAGACCCTGCACCATCTGGTGGGCCAGAGCAATAGTGTCTGGAGGAAGGTTATACTCCTGCACAGTTTGGTGCAAAATTTTTGCCCATTCCGTGAGTGTCTGAGACACAAGGGTCGCCGCTACTACGGGCCGTAGGGCGGATCCCAACAAGGCGACATGGCTCTACTCACCACTTCTGACCTCCTTTCAGTGGGGTCCTTAAACGCAGGAGTCCCCTCCATCGGGAGAGTGGTGGCCTTGTTTAAACGGGCGACTGGAGGGTCGACCACTGGGGGAGAAGCCCACTTTTTAAGCAGGGCGTCTTCAAAGGGGTATCTAATAGACAAACGCCGCGGGACCATGAAAGTCTTCTGCGGTTTTTCCCAGACCTGGTCAATGAGCTGGTCAAAGAAAGGTACATATGGAAAAACCTTTTTAGAAGGCTTGGTCTTAAAAGAACCAAAGGAGACTGTATCCGCCTGAGGTTCTGCGGTCGCAGCATTTAGCTTGAGAGTGTCCCTCACAGCATCAATGAGTTCACTAACAAGCGCCCTGTCATTTACTGACTCAGAACTGGAGTCTTCCTCACAAGGAATGTCCTGTTCAAAACCATCCAAATATTCAGAGCTAGGGTCCTGAGCAGCAATAGCTAGGCCCATATCTGAATCAGAGCACTCCCCTTGTGGAGATAAAGTGGGGAGAGGGCGCTTTTTTGCTCCCTTGTGCTCACACACAGCTTCCATCCTGGTCAGAAATGATTCCAGGACTGCCGACAACTGGTCCATAGGGACCGCAGGTGCTGGAGCACTGGCTGCTGCCTCTGGCATGTTAGGGGAAGCTGGTGACTCTGACTCCATAATGTCCCTCTCTGAGACCACCCACAGGCTGTGCTGACTGAAGTAGGGGAATGCCCAGGGAACCCACCAACCTGACCAGGACCGCTCGGTTCCGCCGCTCTGTCTCACTGCGCCGCGCTGCTCAGCGTGAGTGAGCTGAGAGGAGAGAGTGTGAGGAGATTCGCGCCGTTCCCAGCGGCGCTAGAGGCCAAACTAGTGCTAGAAAAACGTGCGGCTACAAGAAAATGGCCGCCGCAATGTGCTCCGGCGGGCCACGGCAAGATGGCCGCCAATGTAAAATCAGCACACACACTAAACATGGCGCCGAACGGCGCCCAGGTCCCTCACACCCAAAAACAAAACAGCCCCAGCGAATGCAGAGCAGCATGAGCCCCCCCCCAGGACAGGATGGCCCCCAGGCACCCCACACAGTACAGCGCCAGCACTAGTGACCAGAGAGTGACATTAAAAAAAAAAAAAACACAGGGGGAGACAGGGAAATCCCCCACACAAGAAACACACAGCATGTACTCACCTGCAGCCAGGAGAGACTACTTACCCGTCCCCTGAGGGACCCACTGGTGTGTTTCTGACAGAACTATCACAGTGCGGTACTGAGTAGCTGTCGGCCCGGTCCACCGCGAAAGATACAGCCGGACTGTTCTATCTTGAGAGGACCGCGGAGCTGGAAGCCCACCGGCCACCCCTGGAGTCGTGGGGCATGTCGTGAACTGAGTCTCACGCACACAAGGCGAGGATCAGCACGCTCGATGGTCGGACAGGGAAGACTACGAGGATATCTTGTACCCAACCTGTTGCCCAGCCGACAGTTGATAGAAGATCTCAAAAGAATAAAATAGGAAAAAAAAAATCCAAAAGGAATAAAAATAGGTCAGGAGACTGGCTCCTGAGAGAGCCACGTCTTCTCCTTCTGCTAGGCAGAAAAAAACTGAGGTCTGCTGACTGCAGTGGGAGGGTTATGCCGGAGGGACCGCCCCCCTGGGCGGGGCTGTTCAGCTCTGGCTGTTTAGAATGTATGTATAACATCTCACATTCTGCCTAGGTCTTCTCCTGCAAGCAGGGACATAACCCACGTGTAAAGGTGTATAAGACACGCTGTGTCAGTCCATGGATGACAAGAGAAATGTAAGGGGGTCTGAATACTTTCCGTACCCACTGTATAATAATTGCAATTCAAAGCAGTGCTGGGGCTCATGCATTACAGTCTTCAAAGCAGAAGACCCTTTCAAATCTATCAGAAAATCCTGACAATGGTGGGCATCCCAGAAACATGAAACCCTCATAGTATGTCACCCAAGATGTTCTGACCCAAGATGCACCCCCATCTCTGGTAATATAGCAGACCCCTTGTTATAAGCATATCCACCCATACCTATTGTTATTTAACTACTCCCAGACCACTAGCTCGCAATGTACTGTGGACGGGCGGCCTGGGCAGGCAGAGCAACGTACTGGTACGTCGCTGTCTGCTTATACAGGTGCTTTGCAGGGATAAGAAACAAAGAGATGGGTAAGTAAAAGCACCACATATTACACACAGTTCACATTGTTAGGCACACATTTAACCCCTTGATCGCCTTAGATGTTAACCGCTTCCCAGCCACGGTCATTAGTACAGTGACAGTGTATATTGTTAGCACTAATCACTGTATTAGTGTCACTAGTGATGTCGACTATTCCCCCCCCCCCCCTAGCATCAGTTATGCCTCGTTTCCACTGAGCGGATCGGTTCGGGTCGGTTCGGTACGGTACGCTATTTGGAGTGTTTCCATTATGAAAGAGGCCCATACAACCGAACCATACCACACCATTCAGGGTCCTGCTTCAGATGTGGGGCCATTAAAAATGATACGGTACAGTTAGGGAGGAGCTACTGGCGTCACACGATACATTCCACTGATTGGCGGACAGAAAAACATCAATGCTCACGTCAAAAGGAAAGCGCAAAACAAACACCACGTTTTTTTCTAAACACTGTATGGCCCCTGGCGGTCCGACTTGCAGTGGAAACGCTCACCTGAATAGGCCGGACCATTCTAACTGTTCCAAACTGTACCGACCCGAACCGTTCCGCTCAGTGGAAACGAGGCATTAGTGTTAGATTTTCCACCACACTATTGCAGTCCCATTATAAGTTGTTGATCACCCGCCATAGTTTGTAGATGCAAACTTTCACGCAAACCAATCAATATACATTTCATTTATTGGAATTTTGTTTTACTAAAGACATGTAGCAGAATACATTTTGGCTAAAATATATTAAGAAATTACATTTTTTTTTATTAGATATATTTTATAGAAAAAAAATACAAAATATATACCAGTATTTATTTTTTGGTATTTTCTGTCTTTTTTCATTCATATTGCAAATCTCACAGTATTTTGGTATCCAATAGGATTGCCATCCTCCTCAGGATAGACACTACTTGGATGAGGAAAGAAGAGCGCCCAGTTTCCAAAATAATGCAACTCTTGATGGAAGAATACAATATTTGATCCAACACGTTTTGGGGGAACTGCCCACCCCCCTTCTTTAGGGCTTGTGGATGGGAGCGGGCTCCTAAGCGGGTCCTAAATTTCAGGCTGTAGTTTGGCAGAGTTCTGGCTTGTACTAATAAAGAGGCAGAGTGCTGGCTTGTTCTAATAAAGAGGCAGAGTGCTGACTTGTACTGATAAAGAGGCAGACTTTTGCCTTGTACTGATGCCGGCAGAAAGCCAGCTTGTACTGATGCAGAAGCAGCCAGGCTGCCTCAGCATCCACACAAACTGGTGTTCTATCGAATAGCACATCCCTGTCGGATAATGCCTCAGACGATCTGTGCATGCGCAGGACGCAACGTCACTCCAGCTGATATGTTGATCAGCTGGCGTGACGTCAACACTGCGCATGCGCAGATCGTCTAAGGCAATATCCGATTATCTGCAAAGAGAGAATGTCATTGTCAGATTCTGCCTGCCTCTCTGCTCAAGCGAGAGAGTTGACCAATCAAGTGACATGCGATTTTTGGTGTGTTGCACGATTACATTCTCCCTTTGCAGATCATCGGGTAATGCCTCAGACGTTCTGCGCATGCGCAGTGTTGCCGTCACGCCAGCTGATTAATATATCAGCTGGAGTGAGGTTGCGTCCTGCGCATGAGCAGATCGCCGGAGGCATTATCCGGCGGGGATGCACTATTCAATAGAACACCAGCACTCTGCCAAGCAACAGTATGAAATTGGGGACCCGCCTTGGAACCCACCCCCATCCACAAACACTTACCAACAGCTCTGAAGAAGGGGAAGTGAAACGCGTTGGATTAACCTGTACGTTTTTAGACTTTCAAAAAAAGATTGTATTTTTCCATCAAGAGTTGCATTATTTTGGCCACCGGGTGCTCCTCCTTCCTTATCCAAGCAGTGTCTATGCTGATACAATGGCCCCGTCACACCAGTAAGGTAGCAGCCCAAACCTCCAAAGAGGGGCCAGCACCACCATTCAACTGCGGAACCACCTGATAACTACAAATGACCATATTAACTCAGTCCAGCATGGTCTCCAGCTCAAACTAATCCTCCTCAAGTGGCTGCCTGGAGTCCATAGCAGGGGACATTTAGTCCTCAATGGTCTCCTAACTAGCCTGAGGAAATGTCACAGTGCCACCTTCAGGTTGGTGGATATACTGCAGCATACACCTGCCAACACTGCCATTTAGCACTGCATAATGCTTGCTAATTTTGGTTAGAATGGATTATATAAAACAGACTAAAGTAAATACACTAAACCTTCTAATTTTATAGGATATAGGATTGTGTATATAGGATTGTATATATTTTTTTACCCTTTATTGGTTGAACTAGATGGACTTGTGTCTTTTTTTCAACCAGACTAACTATGTAACTATGTAACTACCGTATTTATTGGCGTATAACACACTTTTTCCCCCTTAAAACCAGGGGAAAATCGTGGGTGTGCGGTATACGCCGATCGGCTGCCTCAGAGGGGAAGGAGGGAACCAGTGCCGCCGAAATAGACAGAGCCCAAATCTCCTGTGTACTGGGATCTGCTCGTAGTCACGCCCAGCCCTGCCTCCTAGCATTGGACCGGTGTTATGTCCATCATAGGAGCCGGGCCAAGGGGCGGGACTGGGCGTAACTGCAGATGGGCACTGATCAGGCTGCAATGATGGGCAAGGCTGCAGATGGGCACTGATCATGCTGCAATGATGGGCACTGATCAGGCTGCAATGAAGAGCAAGGCTGCAGATGGGCACTAATCAGGCTGAAATGAAGGGGAAGGCTGCAGATGGGCACTAATCAGGCTGAAATGAAGGGGAAGGCTGCAGATGGGCACTAATCAGGCTGCAATGAAGGGCAAGGCTGCAGATGGGCACTAATTAGGCTGCAATGAAGGGCAAGGCTGCAGATGGGCACTAATCAGGCTGCAATGAAGGGCAAGGCTGCAGATGGGCACTAATCAGGCTGCAATGAAGGGCAAGGCTGCAGATGGGCACTAATCAGGCTGCAATGAAGGGCAAGGCTGCAGATGGGCACTGATCATGCTGTAATAATGGAAAAGGCTGCAGATGGGCACTGATCATGCTGCAATGATGGATAAGGCTGCAGATGGGTACTGATCAGGCTGCAATGAAGGGCAAGGCTGCAGATGAGCACTGATCAGGCTGTAGTGATGGGCAAGGCTGCAGATGGGCACTGATCAGGCTGCAATAAAGGGCAAGGCTGCATTGATGGGCAAGGCTGCAGATGGGCAATGGCGATGCTGCAGATGGGCACTGATAAGGCTGCATTGATGGGCACTGATCCTTAATTTGCTTCAAAATTCTTTATTTAAAATGTAAGTTTTTTTCCTGAAACTTCCTTCTTAAAATTAAGGTGTTATACGCCGATAAATACGATATATAACTTTAGAACAGCTGTACTGTTTCCTTAACAGCATTAGCAGATCTATGATAGATTTAACTACGATTTACATTTTAATTCTTTAAACATTACTGACAGATTCCGAAAACGTTGCATGCTATTGTTATACTCCGTCATATTTTTTACTATACAAGCTGACTTATTTCCGGCATTAATATAAAAACCTGAGTCTATTGTGTCTTGCATTCACTAGCAATTAAACACAATAAGCCCCGGAATAGAAAATTTATTAAAATCCCAGTAGGCAGTTAAGACCTTTTACGAAACTAGTTACGGCAGTTACATGGTATATGTTGATTGGATATATAAATTATATCGCACCTTTAGGAAGTAGCTTAAGGTCCCACTTCCAATAACAGAAGAAAAAAAAAGTAATAAAGAAATATACTTATTTTGTGTGAGCAGCTGTGCTGTGCTCAGTATTATGCGCTATAATACAATATTCTTGTTTGAAGAGTTTTTTTTGTGTTTTTTTTTTTTTCCATTTCAGCTTACAAAGAGGGGGAGCTTTTCTATAGTCTGGTTTTATTAAACACTAAATTGTCATTAGTCCCTCGCCTTCAGGCTTAGCGGAGAAAACCACATGCTGCTAAGCTTGTACGTTTCTCCCACATGCAATAATATGGAAAAGATATACATTCTAAATGATGCATTAAGAAACACTGTACTAGTATAGTGCAAACACTTTAAATGCACTTGTTGCTTACAAAGACATTAGCAGAGAAGGGCTAGCAAGGACAGCAAGAGTACAAACTCAGCCAGGGCTGCAAATACATCTGCAGTGTTAATTCTACTAATAGACTGCATCATATATGTCATTGTATTATTTTGCCTATAGTTTTAACCACTTGCCGTCCAGCCGTCGTCATTGTACTGCGGCAGGTCTGCTCATTCCCCGTCGTGGTACGTCGGCTCGTGAACTCTAGTTTGTGGGGGCGCACGCTGCCGGAGACGTGCACGCTCCGACTGGCCAGCGGGGGGAGCCAATCAGCGGGTCCGGCGGACTCGATGTCTACCGGCCACCTGCAATCGTTCCCCCCGCAGTGACAGAACGGGGATCTACCAGAGTAAACAAGGCAAATCTCCGTTCTGACAGGGGAGATCACACAGATCTAGGGTGACCACATTTCCAAACTACCATCCAGGGACACCCTCCCTTCCCAAAAATCAGCTTGTGCTGTAACGAATCACAGCACAGTGATTGGACACAAGAGGCGGGATTTATGATTTCTCCAATCACAAGCAGGGGGCGGGGATTGTGCTCCTCCAGGCATTCCAGCCAGGACAAGTACTGTCAGTAAGTAAAACAGTGATGTGGCGCCCTTTTTCGGGGGCATCAGATTGGCCGGGGGGTGGCTTTGTCAGTTTCATTCCGGGACACTGTATTGTCCTGGAATGAATGTGCCCGCGACAGACCAGCAAAATGCGGGACTGTCCCGGGCAATCCGGGACACGTGGTCACCCTACACAGATCCTGTCTTTCTGCTATGCAAGGAGACGGATCTGTGTGTTTCCCCAGGCAGACCATCCCCCATACAGTTAGAACACGCCTGCAGGGAACACATTTAACCCCTTAATCGCCCCTGATGTTAACCCCTTCCCTGCTAGAGTTGCCACCTCATCCCTTTAAAACCGAACACATCTTAATTACACAGGTTCTGTGGCTGATTAAGGTGGTAATTAAACTCACTTGGTGCCTTATCTGCATTAAAGTAGCCTCAGAACCTGTGTAATTCATATGTGTTTGGGTTTAAAGGGGTGAGGTGGCAACCCTATTCCCTGCCAGTGTCATTAGTACAATGTCAGTGCATATTTTTAGCACTGATTACTATAATAATGTCACTGGTTCCCCAAAAAAAGTCAAAAATGTCAGTTAGGTGTCCGATCTGTCCGCCGCAATGTCGCAGTCCCGCTAAAAATCACCGCCATTACTGGTAAAAAAATATATAATAATAAAAAATGCCATAAATCTATTCCCTATTTTGTAGACCCTATAATGTTTGTGCAAACCAATCAATATACGATTATTGAGATTTTTTTTTTACCAAAAATATGTAGAAGAATACATTTTGGCATAAACTGAGAAAGACTTTTTTTTTATTTTTTGGGGGATATTTATTATAGCAAAAAATAAAACATATTGCTTTTTTTTTCAAAATTGTCGCTCTTTTTTTGTTTATAGCGTAAAAAATAAAAACCGCAGAGGTGATCAAATACCACCAAAAGACAGCTCTATTTGTGGGAAAAAAAGGACGTAAATTTTGTTTAGGTAGAACGTCGCACGTCCCCGCAATTGTCAGTTAAAGCGACGCAGTGCCAAATCGCAAAAAGGGGTCATTAAGGGGGAAAATCTTCCGGTGGTTAAAAGAGAAGTAAAGGAGAAGTATTGAGGTTTTTTTTTTCTGAATCATACTTACCTAGGTGGATGCTGCACCTGTCCTGTCCCCCACCAGCTCTAAGACTGAGGACCGAGCGACCAAACACTGCCGAACGCTCGGTTCTCGGGGCTTCTTGAGCAAAGAGCTGGTGACTTTTAGTCACAGCTCTTTGCTCTGCCCCCCTCCACGCTCACTGGAGTGCTGGGCTGTGGAGGGGGCGGGAGCTGCCGCCTCAGGCTCTCAGCGGCTCACTGAGAGGCTGAGCCGGGTGCCTTTCCAGGCATGTGGGTGGATCTCGACCATATGGTCGTGATCATTCCCGAGCCTGGACTGGCTCTGTGACATCAGCCAACAGTGGACTTCAGCCCGCTGTCTGCTGAAAACGGTTCACATGATCCATAGGAGAAGTACAGCCAAATAAGCTTTGTATGTACTGTTCACACCACAATTTCTGCGTTCTGGATGTGCTTCTGCATGCGCGTATTCGGATGTGTTTTTTATGCATTCCAGTGCATTTTTTCCCCTCTTCTCTTTGTTCATCTCATTTGACAAGTGCATGCTGGTGCATTTTTGATGCGTTTTTCCATGTTCCATATGTGTTCCATACAAAAAAAATTGCAACAATTTCTACTTTTGTTGACTGCACTGCAAGGTTCACACCAGATGCAGTCCAGTGCATTTTAATTCTGCATCAAACCCACAAGGACAGTGTTTAACATGGATTCCAAAGACCCTAGTTCACACCAGTGCAGTCAACAAAAATAAAGTACGTTGCACTTTTCTCTGTATGGATCGCATCTGGAACGTGACAAATGGCATCAAAAAAGCACCAGAAAATTGAGATGAAGACAGAAAAGAGTGGAAAAAATGCACGGGAGAGCATCAAAAATGTACCAGAACCAGGGCCGCCATCAGGGAGGTACAGGCAGTACACCTGTAAGGAGCCCGGATGGCAACCCCCCTTTTTTTTTGTAAGGGGCCCAGAGGTCCCCAGGGCCCCGGGTGGCAACCCCCCTTTTTTTTAATTTTTTTTTTATTTTATCCTTTTTTTTTTTGTAAGGGGCCCAGAGGTCCCCAGGGCCCCGGATGGCAACCCCCCTTTTTTTTATTTTATTTTTTTGTAAGGGGCCCAGAGGTCCCCAGATGGCAACTTATTTTTTGTTCGTCAGCACCCAAAGCCTCCCCCCCGACCTCAACAATTTGCGGCGACAGCACCCCCCTGCTTCTCAATTAGTGGCAGCCCCCCCCGCTCCTTAATTTGCGGCGGCAGCACCCCCCCCCCCCGCCGGTTCTTCTCTACTCCTCCAGGGGGCCCATGCCTGAAGCTGATTTCCTGATGGTGGCCCTGACCAGAACGCATCAAGAATGCGCATGCAGAAACACATCCAGAATGTAGAAATTGTGGTGTGAACTGGCCCTGCATTTTCAGGTTCAACATCACTTTGCCTTTGAAAGAGCCTGCAGACTTCAAGCATGACTATCTTTAAAAACAGGACCTTGATCTTGTTTGGAATTAAAGTGACATTAAATGATATCATTCTCCAATAATAACCCATACACATCCATTACCTAAATTAGAATTCCAGCCTAAACTTAGCTAGTCTTAAAAATATCCCCATCCCTTAACACCTATGCTGAAAACATGTGTAATTTTTTTTTTATATATACTTACCTATTTTCAGTCCACTGGGGTCCGGCCATGTGATCCGACTTCCCTGTGTCAGCCATGAAAAGGAGGGCGCGCCGACAATGGCTGCCTATGGGTGACACCTTTGCTCTCGGAACCTCCCAGACGTTTTCAAGCGCTCTCTCCTCTCCCCTGCAGCCACCGCTGGCTGACATAAGGGATCATGTGACCATGTAGGCAGCACGGGGGAATTACATGCTATCCAGCAAAGTTTTGTTTGCTTATTTAATGTGTGAGTTAACATCCCCTTGTGGTCACAGAGCAGACCACCAGAAGAGGCCTCACACCAGAAGAAACAGGTCATCTTCTGCCAGGGAAACCTGTCCGGGCATTCACCACAAAGGCATTTCATGGACAACGGTGCAAAACACTAACTGTGCACTAATTATTAATAACTGTTTTCTACCCAGTATTTGTATATTAATGTCCTGGGTAGCTGCAACCATGATCCTGGTACCATTTTTTAGTGGCAGCGATTGGCATTTCGTGTAAAAAAAAAAAAAAAAAAAGGTCACTTTTACATTCTGCAGAGCCCATCTCCCTCTACGGTTCCTGGGCTCTCCTGTTCCATCGGGGAGCCTGAGACCATGTTAAGTGGTCAGGTTGGCTGCAAACATAAAGAGACGGAGGAACTTCCGTTCCCCCATCTCCTCTGCAACGAATGAAGGTGGAGGCGACAGGTTTTGTTACTTCCGGTTTCAGAGCTGTCTTTCACTGGCTGTTACAGCCTAGGAAGCAGCTCATCAAACAAATCTATGCTTGCTTATCTACTCTGAAGAGCAGGGAAGACATCATGGGTCTAATGGACCCCTGCTGTCTCCATAAAGACTACCTGTCACTGCCCAACACTTTTACAAAAAAGTTAAACGTAAAAAAAATAATTATTATATAAATTTAAAAAAAAAAAACATTTTGTTAAAGCACCCCTATTCCACTGTGCTCATGTGCAAATGCAAACTAACATGTAGGTCTGGCACCATATGTAAATGGTGATTGCAAAACCCATCTGGTCTTCAAAGGAAAGCGATAACAGTGGACAGTGTGGTCTCCAGCCAGTCTGTTAGTTTGGAGCAGAGAGGAACAGGGGAGTGCCTTGCCATCCTAGGCCACAGGGCCCTGTGTGTCTATTGATGCACACAGTGTAGGGAGACACAACACTAGTTTCCTATGCAAGGGTGGCTCCATAGGCTGTTGCAAAGAAAGGAGCCACCCTGAAACAGGAAACCTAAAAAAAACAGTCATGGCACCAGGAGCAGTGATTTTAATGATGCTTAAAGTGAAACAGTAAAAATGAAAAATTCCTTTAAATTTAGTGCAGGGGGGTCCCCTTAGTCTGCCTGTAAAGTGGCGAATCTGTACCATGTATAGAACCTGCTGCAGCAAAACTGCCCTTTACCTATTTAAGAATTGTCAAAGAGCAGAGCAGGCATTCGGCTATTAGCCTTCGTAGCGTGCAGAGCATTTTTTCTTTCCTTTTTCGGGTCCAGGGGTGTGGCGGGCATCATGATTGACGATGGATCTACATCGGGGGGGGCATTGATTTTTTTTAATAAAGAAATTGTCAAAAACTGCCTCCTGTATTTATTTATTTTTGACACTTTTTTTGGTGAATGGGTAGGGGTACTCATTCACATGAGGGGGGGGGATCTGGGGCCCTTGTTAAAGGGGGCTTCCAGATTCTGATAAGCCCCCTGCCCGCAGACCCCCACAACCACCGCCCAGGATTTTTGGAAAGTGGCCCTTGTCCCCATCAACAAGGAGGGAAAGGTGCATAGGGATAGGGGGGCAGACCCATGTTGAAGGCATGTGGCCTGGTATGGTTCAGAAGGGGGGCACTCGCTCACCCACCCCCCCTTCTTTCCTGTCCTACCAGGCTGCATGCTTGGATAAGGGTTTGGTATGGATGTTGGGGGGCTCCCGACAGCATTTTTTTACAATTTTGGAGTGGGGTTCCCCTTAAAATCCATACCTGACCCAAAGAGCCTGTTATGGATTGGGGGAACCCCCACGCCATTTATTTTTTCACTTTTTTCTATTGCCGGCAATGTTTTCTTTTTCATTCAGCTGTCAGTGGGGAAGCTCGTTGACAGCTGATGAGTCATCCGTTGTTAACGACGCAGCGGCTGGCTTCCTGGCCTGCTCCTTAACAACCAGCTATTCACAGCGCCCTGATTAGGCAAAGCTTTGCCCAATCTGGTCTTAAGCCTCGCACACACGGTCGGACTTCAAACAAATGTTTCTGTGGATTTTTGTCCGAAGGGAGATGGCCGGGCACACCCATAGCATACACACGCTCTGACTTTTCTGCAAACTTTCCCAAAACTTTCCCAACATCACGTGGTTTTTCTGCTCTTTTCTGCTCTTTACCGCCACCCTTTCGTCAACTTCTGCTATTGTTGGTTGATTTTAACATTGGTTATGGGCATGCGTATTTGTACTTCGGACAAAAGTCCGATGGATTTCTGTACACATGGTCGGACTTTGCACCATCAGACTTTTGTTGCCGAAAAGTTTGTCCGTTTGCAGAGCGAACTTTTGTCCGATGAAAACCAAAAAAGTTTGTCCGATGGAGCGTACACACGGTTGGATTTTTGGGAAAACTTGCTCATTTTGAAGTTTGTTGGCAAAAAGTCAGACCGTGTGTACGGGCCTTTAGAATGCACTGTGCAGCGACAGGGCATTGTGGAGCGCTCAGCAGGCGAACATCCCTTCGAGCGCCCTGCAAATTCAGGTGCTCGCCGAAAGGGCACACAGGCGATGTTCGGGCCCAACTTTTTTGCTCGGCTCGAACTGTTCGCCCAACTCTATTAGTAAATAAAGAACCTGCATAATCAGCTGCTGAAAGTGCTTAAAAAAATAAGAATTTAAATGATGCATACTGACACTACCAATTTTGAATTTGAGCATCGAGACTCCAATGACCTCTCATCTCGAAGGGGTTTAACAGCCTATATCAACAGGGCTGCCATCAGGGGGGTACAGGCAGGGCCGTCTTTAATATGGTTTGGGCCCTGGGCAAAAAAATTTTTTGCCCCCCCCCCCCATGCAATTTTTCTCTTTACCCCAACATCTCAAAAAACAGACACTAGGGTTGCCACCTGTCCGGGATTCACCCGGATAGTCTGAAACCCGGACACATTATCCATACAGGAATGTGGCTTGGAACAGGGCATGACAGGAGGGTGAGTGGGCACTATGTGCACCGCATTACTATTCCTTTTGAAGTGCCCAAAGGTGTCTCAGGTCTGTTACAATCCTACCGCGTATACTAAAACGAAAAAAAATGTACTATGCGCCGCTAAAGTGTTCGGGTTTGGCTTGAAGAAAAATTGGCAACCCTAACAGACACACACATAGAATTAGCTAAAAAAAACAACTTTGCAGACCCCCTTCACAGCAGTCCCACAGTGTCCTCAGTTCCCTTTCATGTCACAGCACTCAATTACATTGCAGCCTCTTGACATCACAGCGCTCCATTACATTGCAGACATTTTCACATTATAGTGCCCCTTATCACATCACAGCGCCCCCATTACATTAGAGTCCCCTTCATGTCATAGTGCCCCTTTACACATTACAGCACCCCAATT
Source organism: Rana muscosa (assembly GCA_029206835.1). Taxonomy (NCBI): domain Eukaryota; kingdom Metazoa; phylum Chordata; class Amphibia; order Anura; family Ranidae; genus Rana; species Rana muscosa. The sequence goes on from CM055123.1 coordinate 283,290,758, forward strand.
ACATTGCAGCCATTGTCACATCACACATTCAAATGTATGTATTTTGGCGGCCCACATTTGCGCAGGCACAGCAGCCCATTCATTTGAATGGGCTGCCATGCCTGCGATTCATGCAGAAAAAAAATGTGCATGCATCATGTAATAGGCTGCACACACCTATGCCCATCAAGCAGTGAAATACAGCACTGTCTGTCCACTCTGCTTTTGCACCATGTGATTTACCTCCAGTTCCTGCACGGGCAAACTTGCTGCATTTTTAGATGTTTAGGCCACGCTTTTAAAAACAGTGCGTTTGTGTGTGCAGGAACTGTAGGTATGTCGCATGGTGCAAAAGCAGAATGGATTTTAAGGCCACTGCCATTTTAAAATGCTGCATGCACCTTTTACATTACAGCCATTCATTTGAATGGGCTGCCATGCCTGCGTTTCCTGCAGAAAAAAAGGTGCATGCAGCATTTTAAAATGGCAGTGGCCTTAAAATCCATTCTGCTTTTGCACCATGCGACATACCTACAGTTCCTGCACACACAAACGCACTGTTTTTAAAAGCGTGGCCTAAACATCTAAAAATGCAGCAAGTTTGCCCGTGCAGGAACTGGAGGTAAATCACATGGTGCAAAAGCAGAGTGGACAGACAGTGCTGTATTTCACTGCTTGATGGGCATAGGTGTGTGCAGCCTATTACATGATGCATGCACATTTTTTTTCTGCATGAACCGCAGGCATGGCAGCCCATTCAAATGAATGGGCTGCTGTGCCTGCGCAAATGTGGGCCGCCAAAATACATACATGTGAACCAGCCAGGCCCAAAATAAGCCCATCAAGCAGTTAAATACAGTAATACAGTACATACAGTAATGCCATGTGCTGTAATGCTGTGTGCTCTGTAATAAAAAATACAGCCACAGCCTCACTCAGCTAGGGTGACCACATTTCCAAACTACAATTCAGGGGCACCCCCCTCCACTTCCAAAAACTCAGCTTGTGCTGTAACGAATCACAGCACAGTCATTGGACACAAGAGGCTGGATTTATGATTTCTCCAATCATAAGCAGGGGGCGGGGATTGTGCTCCTCCAGGCATTCCCGGCCAGGAGAAGTACTGTCAGTGAGTAAAGCAGTGATGTGGCAGATTTTTTGGGGGCATCAGATTGGCCCAGGGGGTGGCTGTGTCAGTTTCATTCCGGGACACTGTATTGTCCTGGCATAAAGGTACCCGGGACAGACCTACAAAATGTGGGACTGTCCCGGGCAATCCGGGACACGTGGTCACCCTACACTCAGCCTGGACTGCAGGTCAACATTTTTAAAATCTCTACACATGGGGAGCCAGTGGAGGAGGAAGAAGACCTACTTTGTCCTCTTGGCCAGCTCAGCTCCAGTCAATTCTCCACAGTAGTTTCCCTTGACCATCCAGCACTCTGACAGCACTCCACTCCGTAGTCTGACTCCTCCTACCGAGGCCTCTGCTCCTCTGTTCATGTTACAGGCAGCAGTGACTGTGCATGCATAGCAAGGGGCGGAGCCAGAACGTCAGTGGAGCTCAAGGCCCCGCCCACCCACAGCTCCCTCCTTGTTAGGGAAAATTCAGCACTGGCACTGCTGCACTGTGCACGCTGATGCCGCAGCTGCTTGTGACAGACTGTATGGGGATTGTCAGAGCCGATTATGTGCCGATTTGCGGGCAGTGTGCAGGCTTAAGGGGCAGCTCTGCTTTGGGCCCCAAACAGTGACAGGGCCCTGGGCAGCTGCCCCGTTTTGCCCTGCGGTAAAAACGGCCCTGGGTACAGGCAGTACACCTGTAAAGGTCCCCCAGGGCCCCGGATGGCAACCCCCCCTTTTTTTTTATACATTTTTTCTTTTTTTTTTGTAAGGGGCCCAGGGGTCCCCAGGGCCCCGGATGGCAACCCCCCTTTTTTTTATCAATTTTTTATTTTTTATTATTTATTTATATTTTGCAGGGGGGCCCCGGATGTTCAACAATTCGCGGCGACAGCACCCCCCCCCCCTCCCCCGGTTGAAGCTGGCGGCCCTGTATATCAATAAGAAGACTATAAATAGTGAAGGTGCACTTTAAATTGAGCTTGTTCTTTACTGCAGTTCCTTTAGAACGGCATGTACACATAAATACAACAATTTCCCCCAGGAGAAGCATTCACTGACCAGCATCATTAAACTATCCTTTTATGTGAAGTGTTAGAGAAAACACCCGTCATTGCGTTCCATCTCACACTTGGCAGCGGGAACTCACAACTTGACATTTCAGCTCCCAAGTGAACCGATGGGAGGCAGAGCATTAGCACCATCATACCCAAACAAAGCGCCAGTGTCTTCCATACAAAGCTCGGCACGGCTTGTCCTTTAGGAAATGATACAATCGGAGAGAGAGAGAGTGCTGGCTTTGCAAGTGTCTGAATCACATCAACAGAAAACAAAATCTTGATAGCCATCCCAGAAAAACAGGAGAGACGTTTATGTAAATCGAAATGGCCATTTCCCAATTCAACAATGTAAGCTGTTCTTTTCCCACTAAAAACTATTTTATTTTTTTATATGATATTAACCACTTAAGGAACAGAAGGATTTGCCCCCTGAATGACCAGGCCATTTTTGCGATACGGCACTGCGTCGCTTTAACTGACAGTTGCGCGGTCGTGCGACGTTGTACCCAAACAAAATGTATGTCTTTTTTCCCCCCACAAATGAAACTTTCTTTTGGTAGTATTTGATCACCTCTGCCATTTTTTATTTTTGTGCTATAAACAAAAAAATACCAACAATTTTGAAAAAAAAACAATAACTTTAACTTTTTGCTATAATTAATATCCAATATTTTTTTGTTTTTTAAACAAATTTCTTCATCAGTTTAGAGCAGGGGCGCCCAACCTTTAGAAGAGTGAGGGCCACTTAAGCGACTTGGTAATCGATTGCGGGCCACAACGAGTGGAGCGGGGGGATGGCATGTCCGCGTCTGCTCTGCACATGCAGAGCGGGCTCGGACACAGCCCACTATACTGTTTTTTTTGGTTTTTTTTAGTGGATCGGATTGGAGGTAGGACACAAGTCAGTTTACGTCTGCCACTACTTGGAGGTGAATGGAGGGTGCAATTGGTCAGGGTGTCGGACTGACCGTGTGAAAGGGGCCCAAGGCTGCTTTCACACTGATGCGCTGCAATTTACCCGCACTGCGGGTGCAACGCAGTGTGCCTTTTGCTTTCCTGCACTTTGCAATAGACTTCTATTATATTCTGCAGGTTTGGTGCACTTTCAGAAAGCTCACTAAACTCACAGGTAATAACAGAAGTCTATGGCTGACGGCGGCTGGTCAGCAAGTGGTTAAAGGTACACTCTTCCCTCTTCTCCTCCGGAGGTGTAACCACAGAGCTTAATTTTTTTTTTTTATCTAGGTATAGCTAGAATGCACCAATCTACCCCAATGATTAAAAATCACTAGAATTACACAAATGATTGACTAAGAGCCCATTCACACAGGGATAACTTTGGATCCGACTTCAAGTCGCCCCAAGTCGCCTCAAGTCGCGCTGCATGAGAAAATCAATGTAAGTGAATGGAGCCGTCTTAATGCACACTACTGCAGTCGCTCCGACTTCAAAAAAGGTTCCTGTACTACTTCAATCCGACTCCTAGACGACTTGTAGGCAACTTGTACTCATTGATTTCAATGGAAGTCGCCTCAGAAGTCGGATCAATGTCTTAACAGAAGCAACAATACTGGAAGAGAACATACATTTCTCAGGCAAACCCCTCCCTCCCACAGAGCTGATTATTGTTTGATTGGCCACTGGAAAGTCGCCTGTCCTGGAGGCAACTTGAAGTTGCCTTGTAAGTTGCCTCATGTCGCGCTGTGATTCATACTCAAATCGTGTCCAAGTTGCCTCCCAAAGACGCGCTGGAAGTCGTGTTGCCCCTGTGTGAATGGAGTCTAAAGCTGGTCATTCAGTGGGAGAATTTTAGTTTGAGAACTTTCATTTTTGTAATTTTTGCTCGGTTTTTTTAATGGTTAAAAGGGTTAAATAGACATTTTTGAAAGTTTTTTGACGGCAGTGTTAAGAACATTTGAAGATGCAAGATGGAATGAACGAAATTCTGAGAATTTGGTTTTCATTTGGGAAAATTGTACATATAGAAATGAAACCTGTTTAATACAACTGGGATTTCATTCAAATAGCAAGTCTGGATTACATTTTATAGGTTTAGTTGACTCAATGAAGGCAAAAAAGAATGTTTGAAGCTTCTGGTCCCCGCTGCAAAAGTTGACCTGGGCCCCTTCACTACCACCCGCTCCTCCCACCCCATGCCAAGATACTCCAAGCAGCTACAAAATTATTTCAGATCTTTATTTACCCCTAGCCCTGTACACACACTGCAGGCTCTGCTGTAGTCCACCTGCTCAGCAGGGAATCTGTCCATTGATCCTCACTGAGCAGGCGGATGGCTGGTCCATGTCCGCTGCACTTATGCAGAGAGGACACAGACACAGCCCGCTTTCCTCTATGGGCGGTCAGATGTAAACGGACCACGTGTCCGTATACACCTCACTGCCATCCAATTAGACGGATGGGGGATCCCCATCCATCTGTTTTTAGCAGGTAGGATCAGATGTCTGCGGGTGTCAACGGACACATGCCACCACTCCACAGAGGAGACTGGACAGTGTCAGTAGGGTAGTGGATTTTGTAGGTAGGGCAGAGGACAGGGCCACTAGAGCAGTGGATGATGTCAGTAGGGCAGTTGACTTTGTCAGTAGTATTTTGCTTTTTTTTTATTATTATTTACTATTTTTGACAACTTTTTTTTACAATTTTATTTTTTATTACCTCTTACAATATTTTTTTAGCAACCCTATGTGGGGCTTTGGTGAAATATCAGGGGTCTAAACAGACCACTGATGTCTCACTTTGGAGACAGAGAAAAGAGATTGAGGACACAGTACTCTCTATCTCTGCAGCCTGCACTTTTACAATCACTTTAATATTTACAGACATGCTATTCTACCACCCTCATTGTTAGGCCCTTGCATTTTACCAATTCACAATGGTGGTTGGCTGAAACAGTGCTTCTCAAAATTCTTTAAAAAGAGTCTCTTCATCTCATAAAGACCTCCCTATACATCAGAGACCCCTTCTATACATGAGATCCCCCTATCATATCAGAGCCCCCTCATCTTAGAGTTCTCTCATCACATTAGAGGCCCTGCAATCACAGAGCGCCCAATGGAAGACCCCAATCACACAATACCACCCATCATAGAGCCCACCTACCACACAGTTCTCTCGGAACATTGGAGCCATAGCTTTTGGCTCCAACAGCGCAGCAGAGAGTGGTAGGTAGAGCAGGCTTACAGGAGGGGCCTTCCATCCTTTTTTGAATGCTGGAGGGCAGGCCTACATACCACCAACATTATAGCAACAAATGATTCTGTGCATTGTGGCCCTAGACCAGGGGACTTCAAACTATGGCCCTCCAGTTGTTCAGTAACTACAATTCCCATCATGCCTAGTCATGTCTCTGAATGTCAGAGTTTTACGATGCATCATGGGATGTGTAGTTCCGCAATAGCTGGAGGGTCGTAGTTTGAAGATCCCTGCCCTAGACCATCCCTGATGACGTCCAATTGACAAAACGCATAGGAAAGAGAATCTTACATCACTTACATCTCCGGTTTATGGAATGCAGGATGCATTCCATGGGTGACTAGTATATTTCCTCATTACATTGTGCATTATTTGTAAATGTAAGTGCATTACTTTAATATGATACTATAATTAAGCGGTATTACACTATCCTTTGGTACCTTCCCAGTTTCTTCCCTAACATTTCCTGGGCACAACCTATTGGCAGAGGACAAGGAGTGGGGGTAAGGGATCAGCAAACCTGGTATATCCAAAGGCTGGAGATTAAACCTCACAGGAACCCTGGCATGAGAATTTGCGAGCGCAAAAAGACCTACTTATTAAAGAGGAAGTAAACCCTCTTTTAAAAAAAAAAAACCCTGCAAGAGAAAGGCATAATGAGCTAGTATGCATAGCATACTAGCTCATTATGAATGAGTTACCTTGGATCGATGCCCCCGAAGCGCTCCTCCGCCGCCGCCGCCAACTTGTTTTCGAGTCCCTTCCGTGTATCGTGGCTCCGGCTTTATTGAGCACAGACAGCGCAGGAACTTCCCATACTAATATAATAAATATTATCTGCAGCACATTGGTGATTTCAGGGATCACACTTCAGGCCACCTAAAATTTGTAAGTTGACAACCAATGATCGAGTGTCTTCCACTGGAAGCTGGAAAACCAGTAAATACTGTTTCCTGACAGACTCCATGGCAGACTACGTGTGGGTTAACCCCGCCTCCTCTCCACAGCTATAGGACCCCTTACCCATAAATTTGAGCTCACCTCCACAGACAGGTGTTCCTTTTTTATCCTCCTCACATGGACCTTCATCATGCAATTCGGTGCGATGTCCAGGATGTGGATTACTTGGATCGATCGGTACTGTTACTGTGGTGCACCCAGGGCCCAGCTATGAGCGGGCGAGTGGTTTCAGGGCCGGAAAATACCCCTATGGTGGAAGGGATGTGGCCCCAGAGTACCGGATCGGATGTCGCAGGAATCCTCGGCTGGCAAGGTCTGAAGATTTTATTCACCTCTTCTTTCATGGCAGACAAGTTTGTGTATGTTGTTTTGTTTTCCCTTGTTATTTCGTGTGTGTTGCGGCTTGTGGAACGCTTCCTGGTTCCCGGTCCGCCGCGCATCTGCGCATGCGCCAAGCCGCGGTGAAACCGAGGCTTGGTTTTCGCGCATGCGCATTGCGGCGGAGGGGTCAGGGGCCGCGCAGGCGCAGTGGGTCTGGTCTCATCGGCGCATGCGCGCAGCGGGACCGGCCGTGACGTCATTCCGGCGGTTTATTTAAACCGCTGAAGAGCCCTATACAGGTGGGATAACCTGTGGGCATAGAGCGGCAGCCTCCCGGAGCCTCAAGACTGCTAGGACGGGGTAAGCACTTCTATTGCAATGTAATGCCTGTTTTGTTTAAGTGTCTCTTAAAGGGACAGTTTAAAAAAAAAAAAAAAAACCTTTTTCTTTTTCTTATGCTTCCTTGCATTGATTTGCTTATCCTTAGTCTAGGTAGTGTAGTACTCCTGTGTCTCCCTCGTATGGACTCATCTTCACCGCCGTGTGGCCAGCCCTCCCGCACAAGGTATGTGCGGAGTGGGTAGGGGGTTGGTGTCTGTTATGCCTATCTGGTGGTTGCTAACGGTTACATCCTGCCCACCTCCCCCCCCCCTCCCTCTGTCTGTATTATTTCTTACAGCCCGGCAACTTCAGTTCATCGGTCACAAGAAAGGGACCTTGCCAGGCCGCATCATCACTCATCATCTAGGTCTAGACGCGACACTACGTCTAGGACCCATCATCATAGGGGACGTTCACATACCCCCACTAGACATAGGAGATGTTCCCATTCCTCCTCTAGTCACCGCCACCACCACCGCAATGATCGCTCTGACCACAGAGCCTGTTGGGGATGCAAGACCAGAATCCCGGAGGGCAAATCGCTATGCGACCCATGTTATGCCCGAGCGTTTGGTGAGAAAGAGACCGAAAAACAAAATCTTGAGTCTCTTGTGAAACGTGTGGTACAGCAATCTATGAAAGAAATAGTTGCCCCCCACACGAGGAGCCAGTCCACCACCTTGTCTGGCTCCTTGGCTGACGAGGCCCAGGAGGATCCCGGCCAATTCCAGCCCACAGAGCCTGTTGGGGATGCAAGACCAGAATCCCGGAGGGCAAATCGCTATGCGACCCATGTTATGCCCGAGCGGTTGGTGAGAAAGAGACCGAAAAACAAAATCTTGAGTCTCTTGTGAAACGTGTGGTACAGCAATCTATGAAAGAAATAGTTGCCCCCCACACGAGGAGCCAGTCCACCACCTTGTCTGGCTCCTTGGCTGACGAGGCCCAGGAGGATCCCGGCCAATTCCAGCCCCATGATTCCTCCCATTATTCCTCGCAAGACGAGATGGAGGGAGATGATTCTGTGATTCCTCGCAAGACGAGATGGAGGGAGATGATTCTACGGTGGGATTCGACTACGCCTTAGTCTCTCCACTGATCAAGGTAGTGAAGGAAACCTTAAAGTTGGAGGATACCACTGCCCCCCCAGAAAAACAAACAAAGAAAATTGTTTAAACAACTGGGGAAAGAACGCTCCAATTTCCCACTTCCCTCTGAGCTGAAAGGAGTGTTTGAGGAAGAATGGAGCAAGGGAGATAAGAAGGTTTCCATGCTAAGCAAAACCTCTAGACTGTATCCCTTTAAATCAGAGGATGTCAAGCATCTGGAGAATGCTCCCCTCGTGGATGCAGCAGTAATGCGCCTAGCAAAGCATGTCACCCTCCCGCTAGATGACACTGTTTCATTTAAAGATGGTCTGGATCGGAAGATCGACCAGGACCTCAAAAGAATATATAGCCTGGCCGGAACGGCATGCAAACCAGCTTTTGCCCTTGCAGTAACCTCCAAAGCAATGGAGGCCTGGGTGGAAAATGTTGACTCCGATCTGAAAGGTGTCTCGGAGGAATTGGCACAAAGTTCAGCAGTGCAAGAACTTAAACTGGCTATTGCCTTTTTGGGAGAAGCTTCAATTGATCTCATCCGCTTGATGGCTAGATCCATGCTATCTTCGGTCACAGCCAAACGAACACTATGGTTGCGCCCCTGGCTTGTTGATCCTGCCTCAAAGCAGGCATGGTGCAAAATTCCTTTTGAAGGAACTTCCTTGTTTGGAAACAAGCTAGATAACGCTATTTCAAAGGCTACAGGCGGAAAGTCGGGATTCCTCCCTCAGGACAAACGTCCGTTTAACCAAAGAAGGCCTCAGCGGAAACGCAGCACAGAGCGTTCAAGAGAGGCACGCTCCTATAGGCCCGGACGGGATTTTAGGAGAAGCTGGAACTGGAATAGGCAGATATCTTTCCAAAAAATCTGGCAAGAAACAGACGCCCGGTGGGCGCGAGCCAACCAAGTCCTTTTGAGATTGGGCCCGCCCAAGCGGGTCAGGTAGGGGGCTTGCCTACGTTTCTTCCGGCACGTCTGGGTGACCTTGATCTCAGATTATTGGACCATCAAAACAGTCTCAACAGATCACGCATGGTCCTTCACCAAGGTCCCTCCATGCAGACCAGTGTAATCTTCACTGCCTCAATCAGAAGAAAAACAACAAGTTCTTCTTTCATATGTGAATGCCCTGAAAGATCAAGGAGCAGTGGTGCCCGTCCCAAAGGACGAGGAATTCCAGGGGGTATACTTCCCCCTCTTCCTAGTACAAAAGAAGAACGGCTGTTGGCGTCCAGTTATAGATCTCACTTTCCTGAACAGGTACATAAAGCACGAGAAATTCAAGATGGAAGCACTCTCAACCATCCAAAAAGTCGTTCAACCAGGCGACTGGTTGATCTCAATAGATGTTAAGGACGCGTATTTTCATGTTCCCGTGGCAGAAGAATTCCACAAATACCTTCGATTTCAGGTCGAACAAGAGCACTTACAATTTATTTGTCTTCCATTTGGACTAACGACCTCTCCAAGGGTCTTTTCCAAGGTACTGTTGGTAATTGTGTCTCTTATCAGAATACAGGGTGTGCGTCTGTATCATTACCTGGACGAGCTGCTACTACTGTCCCAAGACAAGCAGCAGCTGCTGATCCACAAAGATCAAGTGATCTCTACATTGATAGAGTTCAGATGGCTCCTAAACCGAGAGAAAAGTCAGCCAGACCCGACCCTACGCCTAACCTACCTAGGAGCTCAATTCGACACAGTAGAGAATACCATCTCTCTTCCGGAAGAAAAATCCCGGTCATTCGGGTAAGAATATCTTTAGCCCTAGACTACTCTCACCTAAGGGCGTTACAGTGCCTGAAGATAATCGGCACGATGGTGGCCACGTTCCCCATGGTCAAATGGGCAATGTGGAGGCTTCGGCCTTTTCAATCAGGATTCCTTCAGTAATGGAAGACAGACGATCGCAATCAGCTGATCAGGATTACTCAGTCAATGAGGAATAGTGATGAGCCGAACACCCCCGGGTTCGGTTCGCACCAGAACCCGCGAACGGACCGAAAGTTCGAACGAACATTAGAACCCTATTAAATACAATGGATGCGAACGTTCGAATTCTAAAGTGCTAATTATAACAACTATTATGCATGTTATTGTCATAAATAGGGTTTGGGAACCCGGGTTGTGCACCAGGGGACATGTATCAATGCAAAAAGAAGTTTTAAAAACGGTCGTTTTTCGGGAGCAGTCATTTTAATGATGCATAAAGTGAAAAAAAAAAAGTCAAATATTCCTTTAAATATCGTACCGGGGGGGTGTCTAAAGTATGCCTGTGAAGTGCCACGTGTTTCCCGTGTTTAGAACTGTCCCTGCACAAAATGACACTTCTAAAGGAAAAAAAAGCCATTTAAAACTGCTTGCGGCTTTAATGTAATGTCTGGTCCCGGTAATATGGATGAAATTCTTTAAGAAAAATGGCATAGCTACCCCATGACCCCCCCCCCCCTACCCCAGCCCATTACCAGCCCCTTTGGGTCTTGTATGGATATTAAGGGGAACCCCGCACATAAAATAAAAAAGGCCCTATATACTCTGAACAGCCGTATACAGGCGGTGCATACAAGACAGGGACTGTAGGTTTGTTCTTATGTAGAATCTGTTTGTAATTTTGAACAGGTACATTGTTGAAGTGTAGCTCCAGCCCAAAAATCTATTTTTAAACTTTTTGGGAAACATAGGTAAGGGTTATCACCCCTGTAACATTTGTTTTGCTGTCTGTGCCCCTGTTCCGAACATTTCACCTCACTTTCCGTCCCAATGACAACTGTTTTTGAAATGTGGTGTTTTTCTTGAAACAAGGATTGCTGATAAAGCATCAGTACAGATGAGACCCCTTTCTCCCATATTTATTCTTACAGGAGAGAATTTTCCTTTCTAGGGGTAGATTTCCTCTCACTTCCTGTTGTCTTCTTTCGTTTGCAAGTAGGAGTCGTTTGTAAGTTGGATGTTTGAAAGTAGGGACCTGCCGTATATACTCTGCAGAAATAGGCCCCTTAGTTGTTGGTGTTGGCACAACACTGTAAGCACTCAGTTACTCTTGGTTGGTGCTGGAACGCCCTGCTGTCAACTATTATATCAGGAATTTTAATTACATATAATTGTTGAACAGTGGTAGTAAAAATTGGGGCTTTGATGGTGGTGCTGGTGCCACAACACTGTAAGCCCTCACAGTTACTCTTGGTGGGTGCAGCAATGGGCCCTGCTGTGAATTATTAGATCAAGAATTGTAATTACATGCCCCTTTTGAACAGGGGCTGAAAAATTGGGCCTTTCGTGGTGGTGGTGGTGGTGGCGTTGCCACAAGACTGTAAGCCCTCAGAGTTACTCTTGGTGGGTGCAGCAATGGACCCTGCTGTGAATTATTAGATCAAGAATTGTAATTGCATGCCCCTGTTGAACAGGGGCTGAAAAATTGGGCCTTAGGCACTGGTGGCACAACACTACAACCCCTCACAGATACTGTACTTGGAGCACAGCAATGAGCCCTGTTGCAAAGTATTGCTTCAAAAATTGTAATGACACGCCCCTGTTAAACAGGGGCTGAAAAATTGGGCCTTAGGCACTGGTGCCACAACACTCCAACCCCTCACAGATACTGTACTTGGAGCACAGCAATGAGCCCTATGGCAAATTATTGCTAAAAAAATTGTAATTACACGCCCCTGTAAAACAGGGGCTGAAAAATTGGGCCTTAGCCACTGGTGGCGGCACCCATAAACAAAAATGATCTTCCAAGCTATCATCATCAATCGTATCATTGAGGACTCGGAGGAGGAGGATAGCCAGTCAACATAACAGCACAGGCACTCAGCATCAGCATCAGTCTTGAAGGGATGTGACATGTTAAAATCAATTAGTCTGTTATATCAGCATCAGGTGTGTGGTAGCTGGTGGTGATCCAAGACTGGTTCATCTTGATGAAAGTCAGTCGATCAACCGAGTCGGTGGACAGGCGCACCCTGTGATCCGTGACAAATCCTCCAGCAGCACTGAATGTGCGTTCCGAAAGAACGCTGGATGCAGGACAGGCCAGTAGCTCAATTGCATACTGTGCAAGCTCTGGCCAGTGATCCATCCTCAAGACCCAGTAAGCCAGAGGATTTTCGGTGGGGAAGGTGTCCAAGTCTGACCTTGCCCCTAGATATTCCTGCACCATGTTTATCAGACGCTGGCGATGGTTGCTGGAACCGATCATACTTTGGGGCTGCGGACTAAAGAATTGTCTGAACGCATCGGTCAGACGGCCACCTTCCCCACCGCTCCTTCTTTGACTGGCCGAAGCCTCAGCAACTCGTTGTCCAGGACCAGGAGTTTGTAACCTCCCAGTCTCTGGGAACGCGTTGCACAGACCTTTCTGCAAGGCCTCCCGGAGTTGTCTCATCCTCTGCTCCCTCTGCGACGGTAACATAAGGTCCGCAACCTTACCCTTGTACCGTGGATCAAGGAGAGTGGCCAGCCAGTAATGGTCCCTCTCCTTGATCCGAAGAATACGAGGATCCTTCCGCAGACTTTGCAGGATCAGGGAGGCCATGCAGCGTAGGTTTGCTGAGGCATTCGCTCCGGAGTCCTCTGGGTCACTAAGGACGACATGATCCGCAGCCACCTCCTCCCAGCCACGTACAAGTCCACTGGTTTCTTGGGACTGTAAATCATCCCTAAAAGACTGCTGCTGATGATGCTGAGTGCCAGCCTCCACCTCCATGCTGACACAATCCTCCTCCTCCTCCTCCTCCTCCTCCTCCTCCTCCTCTTCCTGTGCGATGGGTGGGACAGAAGGAACACTGTCTGGGTAAAGGGGGCCTTGAGAGGCAAGGAAGTCCTCCTCTTCCTGCCTCTGTTCTGCCTCAAGTGCCCTGTCCATTATTCCACGCAGCGTGTGCTCCAACAGGTGGACAAGAGGTACAGTGTCACTGATGCATGCACTGTCACTGCTCACCATCCTCGTGGCCTCCTCAAATGGTGCCAAGACAGTGCATGCATCCCTGATCATGCCCCACTGGCGTGGAGAAAAAAAACCAAGCTCCCCTGACCCTGTCCTGGTGCCGTAGTCGCACAGGTACTCATTGATGGCCCTCTGATGCGTGTGCAGCCGCTGCAGCATGGCCAACGTTGAGTTCCACCTGGTGGGCATGTCACATATAAGGCGGTTCTTGGGCAGGTTCAACTCCTTTTGCAGCTCAGCCAGGCGAGCACTGGCATTATAAGATCTGCGGAAATGCACACAGACTTTCCTGGCCTGCCTCAGGACATCCTGTAAGCCCGGGTACCTGCCCAAGAACCGCTGCACCACCAGGTTAAGGACGTGAGCCACACAGGGCACATGGGTCAGTTGTCCCTGTCGGAGGGCGGAGAGGAGGTTGGTGCCATTGTCGCAAACCACCATTCCTGGCTTAAGCTGGCGTGGCGTCAACCACCTCTCGGCCTGGCCCTGCAGAGCAGACAGGACCTCTGCCCCAGTGTGGCTTCTGTCCCCCAAACACACCAGCGCAAGCACGGCATGGCATCTTTTTGCCTGCGTACTTGCGTAGCCCCTTGAACGCCTACGGAGCACCGCTGGTTCATAGGACAAACCACAGGAAGAGGCCATGGAGGAAGAAGAAGAGGAGGGGGTGGAGGAGAGAGGTGTGTCACAACCAGTAGTAGCATTTTGGAGGCGTGGCGGTGGAACAACCTCCAACACTACTGCACCTTGTCCTGCATCCTTCCCAGCTGCCAAAAGAGTGACCCAATGGGCCGTGAAAGAAAGGTAACGTCCCTGTCCATGCCTGCTGGACCATGAGTCAGCGGTAATATGCACCTTACCGCTGACCGCCCTGTCCAGCGAGGCCAAGACATTGCCTTCCACATGCCGGTAGAGAGCCGGAATAGCCTTCCGTGAGAAAAAGTGGCGTTTGGGAACCTGCCACTGAGGAACCGCACATTGCACAAACTCACGGAAGGGGGCCGAGTCTACCAACTGAAAAGGCAGCAGTTGAAGCGCTAGCAATTTAGCCAAGCTAGCATTCAACCGCTGGGCATGTGGATGGCTGGGAGTGAACTTCTTTCGACGGTCCAGCAGCTGGGGCAGGGAAATTTGCCTGCTAGAATCGGACGTTGGTGTACTGCTAGCAGAGTGGCCGCAAGTACTTGGCTGTGACACACCTAATTCTACACCTTCATTCCTCTCAGTGCATGTTTCAGAGAGGACTGAAGTTATAGTGGGGTTGGAGATCCCAGCTGATGCGGTGCAAGGAGAGGTCCGCTTTGTTCTTTGGTGTGGGTCTTTGAGGTAGGCTTGCCAACGAGCTGCATGGCAGGTCAACATATGTCTGGTCAGGCATGTGGTACCCAAGCGGCTGATGTTTTGGCCACGCGATATACGCTTGAGACATATGTTGCAAACAGCAGCTGTGCGATCTGATGCACTAGCCTCAAAAAAGGCCCACACCAAAGAACTTTTTGAATGACGGGCAGAGGCAGCGCCCTGCACAGGCGGAGCTCTGCGGTGTGATTCCGTCGGTGTACTGCCCTTACGCTGGCCACCAAAGGGCATCCTGCCTCGTTGGAGATGTGCCTCCTCCTCATCCTCCTCCTCCTCCTCTCTCCTATTAGGCACCCACGTGGAGTCAGTGACCTCATCATCACCTCCCTCCTCATCACTGGAGGCAATCTGGCAGTATGCTGCAGCTGCTGGAACATGACTGCCAGATTGGTGTCCTTCTTGAGCATCCCCTCTGTCTGCTCTCACGCTACTGCCTTCCTCTAGCTGGGTTTCATCATCAGACCCTTCGAAACGCTGGGCATCCTCCTGGAGCATGTACCCAACACTGTGCTGAAACAGTTCGGGGGACTCCTCAGGAGGAGGACATGGTGGGTCTAGGGAAGGAGTGACTGATGATGAGTCTGACATTGATACCAGGGAAGAGGACGCTTTGGCAGCTGCTTTTCCAGTACCCTGAGCCTGGGTGAGAGAGGATGAGGAGGAGGAGGAGGGCTTGGTCATCCACTCTACCAAGTCTTCGGCATGATGTGGCTCAACATGTCCAGCTGCCGAAAAGAAGGACAAGCGTGTCCCATGGCCATGTGCTGATGACAATGCACCGCGTCCACGACCAGCACTGTTGCCCCCAGACACAGAGCCTGCTTGCCCTCTTTTATTGCCTCCTGACTGTCTGCCTCTCCTTGTTTGCCTTCCAGACATTCTAATAGATGGCCTGCAGGGAGATGGGAAAAAAGCAATAAGGGCTACCTTCAGGTGTCCTTCTCTGTCCCTTGAAACAAGGACTTTGACAGTGAAAGAAACTGACACACTCTCCCTACCTACAGTTTTCTGTCCCTAGAAAAAATGTTTTTTTTAAGCACAATTTAGCACAAGGAGAATTACCTCACTGTCCTTCCAGGTCCCTGGAAACAAGGACTTTGACAGTGAAAGAAACTGACACACTCTCCCTACCTACAGTTTTCTGTCCCTAGAAAAAATGTTTTTTTTAAGCACAATTTAGCACAAGGAGAATTACCTCACTGTCCTTCCAGGTCCCTGGAAACAAGGACTTTGACAGTGAAAGAAACTGACATACTCTCCCTACCTACAGTTTTCTGTCCCTAGAAAAAATGTTTTTTTTAAGCACAATTTAGCACAAGGAGAATTACCTCACTGTCCTTCCAGGTCCCTGGAAACAAGGACTTTGACAGTGAAAGAAACTGACACACTCTCCCTACCTACAGTTTTCTGTCCCTAGAAAAAATGTTTTTTTTTAAGCACAATTTAGCACAAGGAGAATTACCTCACTGTCCTTCCAGGTCCCTGGAAACAAGGACTTTGACAGTGAAATAAACTGACACACTCTCCCTACCTACAGTTTTCTGTCCCTAGAAAAAATGTTTTTTTTAAGCACAATTTAGCACAAGGAGAATTACCTCACTGTCCTTCCAGGTCCCTGGAAACAAGGGCTTTGACAGTGAAAGAAACTGACACACTCTCCCTACCTACAGTTTTCTGTCCCTAGAAAAAATGTTTTTTTAAGCACAATTTAGCACAAGGAGAATTACCTCACTGTCCTTCCAGGTCCCTGGAAACAAGGACTTTGACAGTGAAAGAAACTGACACACTCTCCCTACCTACAGTTTTCTGTCCCTAGAAAAAATGTTTTTTTTAAGCACAATTTAGCACAAGGAGAATTACCTCACTGTCCTTCCAGGTCCCTGGAAACAAGGACTTTGACAGTGAAAGAAACTGACACACTCTCCCTACCTACAGTTTTCTGTCCCTAGAAAAAATGTTTTTTTTAAGCACAATTTAGCACAAGGAGAATTACCTCACTGTCCTTCCAGGTCCCTGGAAACAAGGACTTTGACAGTGAAAGAAACTGACACACTCTCCCTACCTACAGTTTTCTGTCCCTAGAAAAAATGTTTTTTTTTAAGCACAATTTAGCACAAGGAGAATTACCTCACTGTCCTTCCAGGTCCCTGGAAACAAGGACTTTGACAGTGAAATAAACTGACACACTCTCCCTACCTACAGTTTTCTGTCCCTAGAAAAAATGTTTTTTTTAAGCACAATTTAGCACAAGGAGAATTACCTCACTGTCCTTCCAGGTCCCTGGAAACAAGGACTTTGACAGTGAAAGAAACTGACACACTCTCCCTACCTACAGTTTTCTGTCCCTAGAAAAAATGTTTTTTTTTAAGCACAATTTAGCACAAGGAGAATTACCTCACTGTCCTTCCAGGTCCCTGGAAACAAGGACTTTGACAGTGAAAGAAACTGACACACTCTCCCTACCTACAGTTTTCTGTCCCTAGAAAAAATGTTTTTTTTAAGCACAATTTAGCACAAGGAGAATTACCTCACTGTCCTTCCAGGTCCCTGGAAACAAGGACTTTGACAGTGAAAGAAACTGACACACTCTCCCTACCTACAGTTTTCTGTCCCTAGAAAAAATGTTTTTTTTAAGCACAATTTAGCACAAGGAGAATTACCTCACTGTCCTTCCAGGTCCCTGGAAACAAGGACTTTGACAGTGAAAGAAACTGACACACTCTCCCTACCTACAGTTTTCTGTCCCTAGAAAAAATGTTTTTTTTAAGCACAATATAGCACAAGGAGAATTCACTCACTGTCCTTCCAGGTCCCTGGAAACAAGGACTTTGACAGTGAAAGAAACTGACACACTCTCCCTACCTACAGTTTTCTGTCCCTAGAAAAAATGTTTTTTTTAAGCACAATATAGCACAAGCACAAAACACACTGACACTCTCCCTACCTATCCTTCTCTTTCCCTAAACTAAAGGAATCCAGGTTAAGCAAGAAAGAAATAAAAGTCACTGTCCCTGCCTATGCTGCTCTATCCCTGCTCCGGAACACACTACACTAGGCCGCCGTGCTGGCGGCCTTTTATAGTGTGGGGCGTGTACTAAACCCCCTCAGCAATAATTGGCCACAGGCATCCTGCCTGTGGCCAATCATTGCTCTCCTCGCTGCCGGCGCTGTGATTGGCCAAGCATGCGGGGTCACAGTGCATGCTTGGCCAATCACAGCGCCTGGATGACACTGCGATGGCGTAGTGCATTGTGGGCCGTTCGCGTCACTCGAATTTGGCGCGAACGGCCCAAATCATTCGATCTTCGTCGAACGATCGAACAGCCGATGTTCGAGTCGAACGTATGTTCGACTCGAACACGAAGCTCATCCCTAATGAGGAACAGTCTTCTCTGGTGGCTTCAACACAAAAACTTGTTAACATGCCACTCCCTTGCTCCCATCCAATGGATGACTGTTTCATCCGATGCCAGCAATGCGGGCTGGGGAGCACATTGTAGTGCAGAACTGTCTCAGGGCATATGGGATGCCCATCTCCACATTCCAGGGTCAAACGTTCTGGAATTGCGTGCGGCATGGTGCGCCCTTCACGCCTTCTCCCACCTTCTGAAAGGGAAGTCGGTCCTACTGAAAATGGACAATACCACCGCTGTGGCATATGTGAAGAGACAAGGGGGCACTCGGAGCTCTGCCCTTCTCCAAGAGGTCGAGCCCATTATGACCTGGGCTCAGAGGAATCTACTCAACTTAACAGCAGTCTTCATTCCAGGGGAACAGAACATTCAAGCGAACTTTCTGTCACGCAGCAACCTAGACAACAACGAATGGTCACTGCATACACAGACATTCAAGTGGATCCTATCGTTAGGAATCGATCCAGAAGTGGATCTGTTTGCATCCCCCTGTAATCACAAAGTAGACAGATACTACACTCGAGGTCGGTGCAGTCAAGCCTTCGGAGTAGATGCATTAACAAGCCAATGGAAATTCAACAAGGCATATGCCTTCCCTCCACCTCCGATCATGCAAAAATTTCCTGCAGCGGCTCCAATTGGAGAAAGGCGAAGTGATAACAATAGCACCATACTGGCCGAACAGGCCATGGTTTCCTCTCCTGAATCTGATGAGCTTCAGGGACCCGCAAGAGTCTCTTGGGTGTGCTTTAGGGATATTCTCTACCCTTATGAGCTCCAGAAAGCCTAACATGAACAAAACCTACAACAGAATCTGGACCAGGTTTGTCAGCTTCATGACTTCTGCTGGAAAATCTTTCAGAAATCCTGGAGTTCAAGACGTTTTGGGTTTTCTACAATCAGGCTTGGATCTTCCTTTGTACTCTGAGGGAACTGATTGACAAGTTTCAGCCTTTTCGTCATTTTCAGGAACATCATGGGCAACTCATCCCCTGGTTCAACAATCCTTTCGGGGGGCTTCGAGAATCAGGCCTCAGAGGAAACCTAGATTTCCCAAATGGGATCTTCCGCTCGTCCTTGATGCTCTTTCAACACTCAACAACAAGGACCCTTCTATTAAGGACTTATCAATCAAACTGGCCTTTCTAGTGGCCATTGCTTCAGCCAAAAGGGTTTCAGAAATAAGCTTCCTGGGTTGTCAAGAACCCTTTCTGACTTTCTTCCCGGACCGTGTGGTCCTTATTCCCATGCTTGGGTCCAAACCAAAAGTCACGTCAGTTTTTCACAAGAGTCAGGAAATAGTCCTTCCTACTTTCAATTCTCCAGAATCAGCAGATGTTCATCCCTTGGATGTAGGTGAGACTCTGAAAGAATATTTGCGAGTTACTTCATCTTTTAGAAGCTTGAACTACCTGTTCTTGTTACATACTGGCGGCAACAAAGGAAAGAGGGCTTCCTCCAGAACAATAGCAGCCTGGATTGTTCAATTTATCCAACAGGCCTACAGGGCAAAGGGCTTGGCTCCTCCAGAGGCGGTGACGGCTCATTCCACCAGAGGCATGGCAGCCTCATGGGCAGCAGCTCGACACGTGGCTCCTGAAGTGATATGCAAGGCAGCCTCGTGGTCTTCTATTCATACATTTATGTCTCATTATTGTAGTGAGCCTGCTTCCCTTTCCTCTGTTAATTTTGGTCGAAAAATCCTGTCAGTTGACGGGAAAGATTAAAATATATTTTTGTTCAGCATACCCTCCCGTGTGGTTTGGCTAGTTATTTCCCACACGTAGTCTGCCATGGAGTCTGTCAGAAAAACTGAAAATTTATTACCAAATACTTACCGTAATTTTCCTTTCCTGATAGACTCCATGGCAGACGGAGTTCCCACCCATGAATTAAAAATATGAGAGTTGAAATGTGAGTCGGCTAGTTACGGAACACCTGTCTGTGGAGGTGAGCTCAAATTTATGGGTAAGGGGTCCTATAGCTGTGGAGAGGAGGCGGGGTTAACCCACACGTAGTCTGCCATGGAGTCTATCAGGAAAGGAAAATTACGGTAAGTATTTGGTAATAAATTTTCCGTTATATTCACACATAAGCACATCCTGCTCATGAATCCAAAACCTGCCTACCTCCCAACTTTTTGAGATGGGAATGAGGGACACCTATCAGCAAAAGTATGCGGGCATAGGACACACCCCTTGTCACGCCTCCTTAAAGGAGAATTGTACAAAAAAAAAGATTGGTAACCCCACAAATGCTTTTTTTACCACTTTAAAATTTCCTTTATATTGGCTTTTGGAATTTACAATTTAGAAATCAGATGAAAGGTTTAGCACTGGGAAGTACTTTTTGATAGCTAAAAAGTGCATTTTATATACATCTATATAGATCAGACCAAATGGGGGACAAATGAGGAGGAATGAGGGACATTGCTCCAAATCAGAGACAGTTGGGAGGTATGAACCTGCCATGCGCTACTTTAAAGGGAATCTAAATCCAAGAGCAAAGATGTACCGTATATACTCGAGTATAAGCCGAGTTTTTCAGCACATTTTTTTGTGCTGAAAATGCCCCCCTCGGCTTATACTCGAGTCTGTGCCCATCTTCACATTTGTGCGCCTGATCCTGGCCAGCCGTAGGTCCCCTGGACCCCAAACTTAGCACACATGTAGCCCCCCTCTTCCTCTACATGTGTGCAGCGAATTTTCAAAACTGGGCACCCCTTCCATAGACTCCCATGTTAAACGTCAGTCTAGTCACACAACGCCGGAGATCAGGTAGGAAGATTGGGCACAGTGAGGCATGGACACAGTGAGGCACAGTGAGGCATGCAGATGGACACCCTAGGCTAAGGTGACCAGATTTTTAAATAAAATCCGGGGACATATTTTTTTTTTTACTAGTAATGGCGGCAATCAGCAACTCTCTGCCCGTCACCCCGCCGCCGCCGCCCACCTCACAGACTCTCAAGTCTTACTCTCCGGGCCACGGCTACTACTGGGTGGGGAGCGGAGGAAGATCACTCCACCAGGGAAGGCAAGGAGATAAGCAGGCAGGCAGTTGGCTGAGACTTGAGCCAAGGCAGAAGAACATGCGAGCAGAGCTGAATGGGCATGCACCCGAAACTGAAAAAATATTCCCTCCGCTCCGACCAGCACATGATCATCAGAAAGGGGCACAGATAATGGAAAAAAATACACCCCCCTAAGCTAGTAGGAGCGGCGGGGCGGGGGGGGGGGTGTAATTCAGATTTTTTTTTTTTTATTCTGCACTGACTGTCTTTGAAATTTCCCCAGCCCCTGTTCAAATCCAATCCGGGGACAAAACCGGGGACAGATTTGATCCAGGGACAGTGTCCTCAATCCGGGGACTGTCCCCTGAAACCGGGGATGTCTGGTCACCCTACCCTAGGCTTATACTCAAGTCAATACGTTTTCCCAGTTCTTTGTGTTAAAATTAGGAGCCTCGGCTTATATTATTCGGGTCGGCTTATACTCCAGTATATACGGTAATATATTGCTGCTTGCCAGTCCGTAGATGCGATGGTTGCATTTGTTTTCTTTTTAGGCCAAGTACATTCTATACAAGTAGAAAAAATACCCACCAGAAACACTGTGTTCTTGTCACTTCCTTTGAGCTGAACTGAATTCTAAAACAGATTTATCTCTATTGTTATCTATCTTCTGTAAACTACAAACAGACCCCTGCCTCCATGTAATGGAGATCAACAAAGGGGAACTTGTGTTTGTAGTTCACATTAGGAGAGCAGCCTAGGGTGACAACTGTGCTCCTCCATAAATACTGTACAGTGCACTGAGAGTGAGCGTAGCCACCTAATGACAGTAAAAGTGTTACTGACAGGATCACCGGGAACAAATAAAGAAAAAAAAAAAGCCTGGAAAAAAAGAAAACCAACGCAGCCACCATAGCTAAGGACTAATGAGCTGCATTATATTAAATTTTTTGTTCTTGGATTAACCGATTCCCGACCGGCTCACGCAGATGTACTGCAGAAGAATGGCTCTCCTGGGCGAAATCCCGTACAGTGAAACCTCGGATTGCGAGTGACGCGGTTAACGAGCGTTTCGAAATAATACGAGCAATATTTTTTTTAAAATCCTGACTCGGTTTCCGAGTATTGTCTCGCAAAACGAGCAGGATTCAAGCCACAGTGGTGTGCAGTACTGCGCTTGGCCTGAGGTGGGGGGGGCACCGGAGCCGAGTAGAGCCGATCGGAGACGTTCGGAAATGCTCGGAAATACTCAGTTCCCGAGCCTTTCCGAGGTTTTCTAAGTTCAGCCGAGCTGTCCCCGGGCCTTTTTGAGTGTTTCCGAGGCTCTCCGACGCCCCCCCCCCCCCCCACCTCTGGCCACATGCGGTATTGAATGCCTTTGAAGTCAAGGCGGAACAAATTATTTTAGTTTCCATTGACTTCTATGGGGAAACTCGCTTTGATATGTGAGAGTTTTGGATTACGAGAATTCTCCTGAAATGGATTCTGCTTGTAATCCAAGGTTCCACTGTATAAATATGGCTTTGCCCAGGAGAGCCACCAGAGGGCGCGCCCGCTGTACAGCACGGGGATTTGTCTGTCATCTCTCCTAGTTAGTCCCATCCCCACACAGTTGGAACACACTGAGGGAACACACAGTTAACCCCTTAATCACCCCCTAGTGTTAACCCCTTCCCTGCCAGTGACATTTACACAGTAATCAGTGCATATTTATAGCACTGATCGCTCTATAAATGTCAATGGTCCCAAAAATGTGTCAAAAGTGTCCGATCTGTCCACCGCAATTCCCGCTAAAAATCGCAGATCACCGCCATTACTAGTAAAAAAAAAAAAAAAAACGCCATAAAAATGCCATAAATATCTTTCCCATAGATTGTAGACGCTATAACTTTTGCGCAAACCAATCAATATACGCTTATTGCGATTTTGTTTTACCAAAAATTGAAAGAAGAATACATATTGGCCTAAACTGATGAAGAATTATTTTTTTTTTAAATTGGGGATATTTATTATAGCAAAAAGTAACAAATATAATTTTTTTTTTCAAAATTGTTGCTCTTTTTTTGTTTATAGTGCAAAAAAATAAAAAACGCAGAGGTGATCAAATACCACCAAAAGAAAGCTCTATTTGTAGGAAAAAAAGGACGCAAATTTCATTTGGGTACAGCGTCGCACGACCACGCAATTGTCAGTTAAACGACGCAGTGCCAAATTATAAAAAGTGCTCTGGTCGGGAAGGGGGTAAAATCTTCCGGGGCTGAAGTGGTTAAGAAACAAATGACTGCACTAAAATATCTAAAGATAGAAAGAAGATTTTTTTTTAACATCAAAATATGAAATAAAAAACAAATGTATCTGAATGAATGGGCTCAGTAAGCTGGAACCATAAGACTGATGAGCCGCTGGTGGTATTTTAGGAAACACATATCCCATTTGTGTTCCTTCAAGGACATTTTAACATATAAATGACATCGGTATTGTTGTATGTTGGCTAAATCCGGAGTTTAATATTACAAGCCTCCAGGCGGTAATTAATTGCAGCAAATGCCATAGGACAACTCTTCTAATAGCTTAACCGCTTGCGGACTGCCTCACGTAGATATACGTCGGCAGAATGGCACGGGCAGGCAAAGCAACGTACAGTTGGCGCCGCGGTCTCCGTGACCATGCCCGCAGGACCTGCAGACTCGATGTCCGCCGGTGTCCCGCAATCGTGTCACGGAGCGGCAGAACGGGGAGATGCCTTTGTAAACAAGGTATTTCCCTGTTCTGCCTAGTGACGGGACACTGATCTA
The DNA here is from genome assembly GCA_029206835.1 of Rana muscosa. Classification (NCBI taxonomy): domain Eukaryota; kingdom Metazoa; phylum Chordata; class Amphibia; order Anura; family Ranidae; genus Rana; species Rana muscosa. The sequence goes on from CM055123.1 coordinate 283,314,424, forward strand.
CTGCTCCCTGTCATCGGGAGCAGTGATCAGTGTCATGTCACATGTAGCCCATCCCCCACACAGTTAGAATCACTCCCTAGGACACACTTAACCCCTTCTCGACCCCTACTGGTTAACCCCTTCACTGCCAATGTAATTTACACAGTAATCAGTGCATTTTTATAGCACTGATCGCTGTATAAATGTCAATGGTCCCAAAATAGCATCAAAAGTGTCCAATGTGTCCGGCGCAATATTGCAGTCACAATAAAAATCGCAGATCCCCGCCATTACTAGTAAAAAAATAATAATGAAAATGCCATAAAACTATCCCCTATGTTGTAGACACTATAACTTTTGCGCAAACCAATAAATATACGCTTATTGCGATTTTTTTTACCAAAAATATGTAGAAGAATACATATTGACCTAAACTGAGGAAAAAAAAATTTTTTTTATATATTTTTTGGGGATATTTATTACAGCAAAAAGTCAAAAATATATTTTTTTTTTCAAAATTGACGCTCTTTTTTTGTTTATAGCGCAAAAAAAAAAAAAGAAGCAGAGGTGATCAAATACCACCAAAAGAAAGCTCTATTTGTGGGAAAAAAAGGATGTAAATTTTGTTTGGGTACAACATCGCAAGACCGCGCAATTGTCAGTTAAAACGACGCAGTGCCGTATTGCAAAAAATGGCCTGGTCATTCAGCAGCCAATTCTTCCAGGGCTGAAGTGGTTAAAAAACAAAAACTTCATTAAAATGAGCCCGTCACTTGGAACTAGAACAGTTTTTTTTTCTTTACGTTGATTTTATCTTCTTCACCTTAGGGCACAGCTTCACCCAAATCTAGTTCCGCGTACACACGACCGTTTTTAATGTCATTGAAAAAAAGGTGTTTTTCTCGACGTGATTCTTCTCAAGCCTGCCTTGCCTACACACTATCGTGGAAAAAAATGCTCGAGCAAAGCGCGGTGACGTACAACATGTACAACAACACGTATGACGGCACTATAAAGGGGAAGTTCCATTTGGATGGCACCACCCTTTAGGCTGCTTTTGCTGATCCTCGTGTTAGTAAAGTTTGTTGAGAGACGATTCGCTCTTTTCTGCCTCGTGCTTTTCAGTCCGTTACAGCGTGACGAATGTGCTATCTCCATTATGAACGCTCGTTTTACCAGAACGAGCGCTCCTGCCTCATCACTTGCTTCTGAGCATGCGCATTTTTTTTCACGTCGTTAAAGTCTACACACGGCAGTTTTGCATGACGAGAAAAACGACGACGTGAAAAACAACGAGAAAAATTAGAGCATGTTCCAATTTTTTCATGCCCATTTTTCACGTCATGAAAAATGCTCTGGAGCCCACACACGATCGTTTTTAATGACCATTTTAAAAAATAGCATTTTTCTCGTCATTAAAAACGGTTGTGTGTACACGGCATAACAGTAAAAACTTCAATGGATTGGCAAGTATAATAATATCTTTCAGCTTGAATTTCTATGATCTCATGCCGTGTAATCTCTGCAGCCCTACTTGTTATAATGTCTGTTTGTCAGTAAAATGAGAAAATTGGTCAAGACTTAACACTTTTACAAGGCACTTTAGTAAATTGCACATTTTCTGTATAGTAAAAATCCGCAGAACTAGTTTTGACCACAGAGATAATAAAGCATCTCAAAGAAATAGTGGTTCTATTCTTTTATCTACGGATAGAACATTCATAAAAGTAATCTTTTTTTTGATGACTGTCACCAGAAAAATCTATCTGCAGATTCTGATCATTTTTTATTGATCATCAAGCAATCTTTTTACATTTATTTTTCTATTTTAATGTAGCTGAATGACGGTATGCAATATGTATGCTTGTGCCTCATATCCCCAGAAGTGCTGTTTTGTCATAATCTGTGACCATTAAAGCCCAACTCCAGGTAAATGTAAAAATTATCCTTGCACTCAATGGCGGCTGGTGCTCAACATTTTTGGGGGGCGCAAACAAACTGAAAAATTTGGAAAAAAAAACATCAATTGCAGCCTCACTCACTGTGCCATCAAATGCAGCCACTGTGCCTATCAAACGCAGCCACTGTGCCCATCAGTTGCAGCCAGTGTGCCCATCAATTGCAGCCACTGTGCCCATCAATTGCAGCCACTGTGTCATCAAACGCAGCCACTGTGCCATCAATTTCATGCCACTGTGCCCATCAAATGCAGCCACTGTGCCCATCAATAGCTGGAGAGAGGGGGCGTCGCCCGTGCACCCTTAATGGATGCACCACCACTGCTTGCACTGCAGGAGGAACGTCAGAGCAGAGGTAAGTATAACAGTCACTATACTCAGCCATGTGGCTGTTATTATTAACTCCCATTGGTTGCCATGAACAGACAAGTTGGCCCCCGCTTTCTGCTGCTGCACTATCACAAGCCGCACTCTGCCAATTGGATGTTCAAAATGTAGAAATCACGCCAGAACCTATCCCCACCTATAAGCACACACTAACAGCCCTGAAGAAGGGGGAGTTCATTCCCCTGAAACACTTTGGCGCGATGTTGAGGCCTGTAGAAGGAGCTGGTGCTCCGAGCACGTAGCCTATCCTCTGCCCTAGCTCTGTCAATCCTGGCCGCATCTCGCTCCTGTGACGTAATTTCCGGCTGTTCAGGCTGGTTGTCGGTTCCTGTTTTTTGGTGGCCACAGGGTGTAAAGAACATCATCCACCCATCCACACAGCCTCGAAAGTGACTGGGAACATTTAAGGATGCCAAAGGGCTCAAACGTCTCCTTCACCCTTGGACCTTATGAGCCTGTATCACTTACTATCTTGTGTTCTACCTTTGCGCTAATAAAGCAATTTTAATCTCTGCAATTAGGTGGCGCTTCCCCCTTTTCTTCTCCCTACTTTTGGCGTGATGTACATGCCTTCCCCTTTCAATAAATGTTTTGTGAACCCTACACCAAGAGTTGCATTTTTCTGGACACGGGGCGCTCCTTCTCTCTCACGCCACTCCAATGACATCATCCTCACAAAGCTTTATTATTCTACCACTTGATCACTAAAGAGTCCTTGCAGACAAATGCCCCATACACACGGTCGGATTTTCCGTCGGAAAAACCTTGGATGGTTTTTCCGACGGAATTCCGCTCAAGCTTGGCATGCATACACACGGTCACACAAAAGTTCTCTGAACTTTCGACCGTCAAGAACGCGGTGACGTACAACACTACGACGAACCGAGAAAAGGAAGTTCAATGCTTCCGAGCATGTGTTGAATTGCTTCCGAGCATGCGTCTGACATTTGCGCGTTGGAATTGCTACAGACAATCGGATTTTCCGATAGGAATTTTTTCCATCGGAAAACTAGAGAACCTGCTCTCAATCTTTTGCTGGTGGAAATTCCGACAGCAAAAGTCCAATGGAGCATACACACGGTCAGAATTTCCAACCAGAAGTTCACATCGGACTTTTGCTGGCGGAATTTCCAACTGTGTGTACGCGGCATAAGCCTCATCTTAATTGTAAAGAATTCCATATGGGGAGCAGTGGCGAACTCCATTGGCTAACACCTGAAACCACAGAGACTGCGAGCTTTGAGCGGCAGCTTTCTTTGGTACTCCCATTGGTTGGCATTGCTAAAGATAACTGTTATGGAAATACATTTTTGCTGCTACATGAACTGTGCCCAGTGTGTTATCAGAAGGCCTTCAAAAGGGCAACAACCAGCTATATGAGGCCTCTCAGTGCCGATAATCAGCTCCTACAGTCATCCTTATACAAACTAAGCAAAGCTAAATGATGATTATTTAGGACCAATTTTTCAGATTCTTGCAGAAGCCCATCCACATTGTATAAACAGCTATAACTACGAGTGGTGTAGAGCCGGTAAACCGCACCATCCAGATTACGACTCCGTGAAGAAAACACATTCTCCTTCAGAGATGAGCCTGCCATTTACCAATCATTTTCTCTGAAGCAGAAAAGGTGATATAATGATGTTGCACAGAGCTGAAGTCACATTTGACACAATGAAGTCAATTCTCTCCAGAGCTCTCATTAGTTCTACATCAATGAGGTTACACACAGACCATTAGAGCACATGGCACAGCAGGTCACAGTCATCCACTAGCCTCAGCTCTTATGTCTCTTTGGTGGGTGGAAAAGGCAGAGAGCATGCTATAGACATTTCCTAATATATATGTATTCCAGGACTAGTGTAATGTATAAAGGTCATTAGGTTCAATTCACAAAGCTTTAAAGAGGAACTCAAGGCAACATTAAAAACCTATAAGCAGGCAGGCTATTTATCGTAGAAGGGATATGCAATGCCTGCAATAACATAAACCCACCTGCCCGCTCGTAGTCTTCTGTGCCCGCTACTACATAGCTGGCACAGTCCTTGTGATCCTGCACATGCAAAAGAGTTACCTCATCCTGCGTTGGCCAATCAAGACAGCCAAAGACTGGCACCCGGAAGGAGCCGGGGAGAAGATGCCAGCGCCAGCAAGAGACCCCGTATGTTCTTCTGACCATTGGAGAGGAGGTGTGTATGGGCTCTTTAGTTCCACTGGCACTTTACCACGAGGATAAGGTTTTCTAATTTACGCATTTGACTGTAACATTTAAAAGACAAGTTTGGGTTTTAGAAAAAATAAAATTATACTCACCTCGATCCGATGCTGCATCTGTCTCCCGTCGTTCTTAGACAGAGAACTCTCAGTTCTGTCTTCACTGAGCAGAGAGTCGGTGACTGTCATTCACCGGCTCTCTGCTCTACACCACCAGAGCTCTCACCTCTTCACAAAGCCCCCTCCCCTCGCCACCACAGCACTAATCTCTTCACAAATCCCCCCGGCCCCCCCCCACAGCTCTCACCTCTTCACAAAGCCCCCTCCCCCGCCACCACAGCACTCATCTCTTCACAAATCCGCCCCCGCCCCACAGCTCTCACCACTTCACAATTCCCCCCCCAGCTCTCACCCCTTCACAAATCCCCCGCCACAGCTCTTACCTCTTCACAAATCCCTCTCCCCACAGCTCTTACCTCTTCACAAATTTCCCCCCACATCACTCATCTCTTCACAAATCCCCCCCCCATAGCTCTCAACTCTTCACAAATCCCCCTCCCCTACAGCTCTCACCTCTTCACAAATCCCCCCACCCCCCACAGCTCTGGCATTGATAAACTTTTCTATGGCTCGGCGCTGGCAGCAGTCAGGCTCTTGGGCACTTATAGACTGGCCAATGGAGAGGCGGTGGCAGGACTGGGAGTCCTGTGTTCCTGAAGAGGGCCGACACCCCACTCAGCAGCCCAGCGTGCAGCTGTCTCAGACCCAGGCACCCAGAAAATGCAGGAACAATTTCTGTGCCCCCTTAATGTTGCGCCTGGGGCGACTGACCCAGCTGCTCCTCCCCCCACGCTACGCCACTGGGATGAATTAGAGCGGAGTCTACGAGTGCCAGCACAGGGATTTGTGTGTGTTTGTGTTTGTAAACACACAAATCTTTGTGGTGTCAGGGAAGAGGAAACATATTGTTTGTTGTAGGAAATACGATATGTCTCCTCTCCTAGTCAATAACATCCCTACACTGTTAGAACACACACGAGGGAACACAGTTAACTCCTTGATCGTCCCCTAGTGTTAACCCCGTACCTGCCAGTGACATTTACACAGTAATCAGTGCATTTGTATAGTACTGATTGCTGTATAATTGTCAATGGTCCTAAAAAAGTGTCAAAAGTGTCCGATCTGTCCCTTGCAATGTCGCAGTACCGCTAAAAATCGCAGATCACTGCCAAAACTAGTAAAAAAAATTAAAACAATAAAAATGCCATAAATATTTCCCATAGTTTGTAGATGCTATAACTTTTGTGCAAACCAATCAATATACACTTATTGTGAATTCGCACAACCGTGCAATTGTCAGTTAAAGCGACGCAGTGGCAAATTGTAAAAAGTGCTCTGGTCAAGAAGGGGGTAAAATCTTCCGGGGCTGAAGTGGTTAAATTAAGTTGTAAAATAGCAGACTAAGGCCCCTTTCACACGGAACAGATCTGTGATGATCTGCCCCGTAACCCTCCGGTTGCTCAGCGGGGATCGCCCTGTCAGATCTCCGCTCTCTCCTATGGGGGGATCGGATGAACACGGACCGTCTGTCCGCGTTCATCCGATCCGCTCCGCAGACGGATAGAAAAATAGGAATTTTTATATCCAGAAAAACTAAGCATTGCGGACACGGATGAGATGGGGTGTCAGCGGATGTTTCATCCGCTGACACCTGCGATCTCATAGGGACCAATGTATGTCCCTTTTTCATCCGTAAACGGATGGATGAAAAAGCGGACATACGGTCCGCTAGTGTGAAAGGGGCCTTACTGGCTGGATCTCTAGGTGAAAATAAAGCAAAAAAACAATCAAAAATAAAAGCAAAAAAAAACTAAATATAAAAGAAAACTGCCATCACATGTAAGAACTGGTAAGCTGCATTTTATAAAATTTTTGTTTTTAATACAGCTTTACCATTAAAATGGTGGTGTGCCATATATATATATAGCAGATAGACGTGTTTCAGGTCTATCTTTGCCACCCGGTGGAGCACTGGCAGGGGACCCCAGAATAAAAAAAAAAAAATTGCCCTTTGCCACTTTAAGTGAATGTTTCTGTGCTTGGTGTTCAGCTTTAAAGATTTCCCCTCTCTTTTTGTCCTGGTAAAAAACATTTTCCTGCAATTTTATTTCCACTGAAAATGGTCCCCAGGACAAATGCAGAGGGTAAATTTCCCCAGAGGAGGGGCACAAACGGCAATAAGAACCCCACAGAGGGCCCAACTCTTCCCCATTCAATAAAATAAAAACTATTTGCCATAAAATACACTTTTTGAGAATACATATGTTGGGTTTACTACTACATTTTAGAGCTGCACGATTAATCGTTAAGAATCAAAATTGCGATCTTTTCCCTTACCGATCTTCAAAACAGCATGTCACGATTCTTTCTAACTAGTGCAGAGAGTTCTCACAGCTGGAAAAAAAATCCAGGCAGCCTGCCAAGTTTAATCACAATACATGAATAAGTAGAAACAAAGCATCTTTTCTTTCTTTTATTAAAGGAAAGAACTCCGGCGTGTAAATGAGGCAAGTTTAACCATTTAATCACTTGCCACCCAGGCCAATTCTGACATTTCTCTCCTACATGTAAAAATTTTGCTAGAAAATTACATAGAACCCCCAAACATTAAATATGTTTTTTTAGCAGAGACCCTGGAAAATATAATGGCGGTTGTTGCATCTTTTTATCTTGCACGGTATTTGCTCAGCAATTTTTCAAACGCGTTTTTAAGGGACAAAAAACATTTTCATGCTTTAAAAACCAAAAAAACCAAAAAACAGTATAGTTAGCCCAATTTGTTTGCATAATGTGAAAGATGAAGTTACGCCGAGTAAATGGATACCTATTTTTTAGTGTGACACATTTTTTTTTTTTTTTATCACTTTCATTCCTATTATAAGGAATGTAAACATCCCTTGTAATAGATTGATTCTGGTCCAATACCAGAAACTATTCCCTTATTCTGCCGCTGGTTCGTATCTATGGTGATATGAGGGCATGCTTCAAGAATTACAAGCTGAGAGCAGACGCATCAGTGTGTCTTCTTCCCCATATGTGGCACAACAACAGGAAGTTCTTTTATTTAAATCCAGCTTATATAGACAAGGTGACATAGGCAATCGTCATCACAAATATACATATGATTGGCTGTTTCCATATATGGTCGTCTTTCTCTCAAGTCTATTTCTTCCACATGTCTTCACATTCCAGGACATGGGGGCCATATTGCTTTACACAGTGGGTTGGGCTGGATGGAGTAAGTTGAAAGGCTGCACAGGACATCTGTTTCTCATTTATCTATTTTGTCATTTTATGTAAGGGGAAATACTACTGTTGTAATAAGATTTACCAAAACACACAATATACTCTTGATAATACTCTTGATAATATTCTTAGCTAGCATACATTAACTTTCTAGTTCCCAATTCTTGTACAAATATATCTCAGGGTGTGTGTGCACATCAAATCTTCTTTTAAAGGAGTGCTTCCATTGTTCCTTGCAGGCACATTCTCAAAAGGATACTAGTTACTCTAAATTCCTGGGGTGGGGGACAGTGAACCATATGTGCAGCTGTATACAAGAGTCATTTAACCTATACTAAATTTCTAAACCCATATTTGAGTAGATAATAGAGAGAAAGATCATTCATATAAAATAATAATTTTATAAACTCCATCACACCTTGTAATAGAAATGTGACATGACAGGACCTCTTTACAGTGAGATATGGAGTCAATAAGACCCCACACCTCACCACTAGACTGGGAGGCCTGAAATAAAAAAAAAAAAAAATGATCTCGGCTTCTCAGCCGAGGCGGCACCGTTTTTTTTAATGCAGGCCGGGCGTGATGTCATAATATCGCACCCGGCCTCTGAGATCAAAGAGACTCCGGCGAACATCTGGTCTGCCGGAAATCTCTATGGTAAACATCCGATGTCGGCGGATCCATTCTCCGACTCACCGATCACAGCGGTGAATCGGTAGAAGCACCGGGAGACGTCCCCTCTCACCACCCGTAAGAACGATCAAGCGGCTGACTGGCCGCTATGATCGTTCTTATGGTGTAGGCCTAGGGAATCGCTGGCTGAAAGACAATATCTGAATGATGCCTGTAGCTGCACCCATCATTCAGATATCACCGCTCAAAGTCAAGGACATCATATGACGGCCAGCGGGGGGGGGGGGAGGGGGGGAGTGGTTTTAACCACTTCAGCCCTGGAAGGATTTACCCCCTTCCTGGCAAGAGCGTTTTTTGCGATTAGCCACTGAGTCGCTTTAACTGACAATTGCGCGGCCGTGCAACGCTGTACCCAAACAAAATTGATGTCCTTTTTTTCCCCACAAATAGAGCTTTCTTTTAGTGGAATTTGATCACCTCTGCGGTTTTTATTTTTTGCGCTATAAACAAAAAAATAGCAACAATTTTGAAAAAAAGGCAATATTTTTTACTTTTTGCTATAATAAATGTCCCACGTTTTTTTTTCAAAAAAACAATTTTTTTCCTCAGTTTAGGCCGATATGTATTCCTCTACATATTTTTGGTAAAAAAACCAAAAAAAACACAATGAGTGTATATTGATTGGTTTGCGCAAAAGTTATTGCGTCTACAAAATAGGGGGTCGTTTTATGGCATTTTTATTATTATTTCTTTTTTTACTACTAATGGCGGCAATCTGTGATTATTATCGGGACTGCGACATTATGGCGGATAGATCGGACATTTTTTACACATTTTTGGGACCACTGACAATTTTACAGCGATCAGTGCTATAAAAATGCACTGATTACTGTAAAAATTTCACTGACAGGGAAGGGGTTAACACTAGGGGGCGATCAAGAGGTTAATTGTGTTTCCTCTGCATGTTCCAACTGAAGGGGGGATGTGACTTACTAGGGAAGATGACAGATCGCTGTTCATACATTGTATGAACACACAATGTCATTTCTCCCCTGTTTACACACACAGATTCCGATTCTGGCTCTGTCACGAGCGATCGCGGGTGCCCGGTGGTCATCGCTCCCGCCGGGCACTCGCATCGGCTCCGGCGGCGAGCCGCGGGTGCGCGCCCCTAGTGGCCACAATGGGAAGCAACGTAAGGTAACGTCGCTCTGCCCAGCAAAGCCAACCTGCCACAGTAAAACTGCGGCGGCTGGTCGCCAAGTGGTTAACCACTTAAGCCCCGGACCAATACGCAGCAAATTTCCCACAAAAATATATAAAAAAAATTTTTTTTCCTCAGTTTAGGCCGATACGTATTCTTCTACATATTTTTGGTTAAAAAAATTGCAATCAGCGTTTATTGATTGGTTTGCGCAAAAGTTATAGCGTTTACAAAATAGGAGATAGTTTTATGGCATTTTTATTAATATTTTTTTTTTCACTAGTAATGGCGGTGATCAGCGATTTTTATCGTGACTGCGACATTATGGCGGACATATCGGACACTTTTGACACATTTTTGGGACCACTGTCATTTTCACAGCGATCAGTGTTATAAAAATGCACTGGTTACTGTGAAAATGACACTGGCAGTGAAGGGGTTAACCACTAGGTGGCGCTGTAGGGGTTAAATGTTCCTGCTTGTGTTTCCTTGCTGAGGGGGGGTTGGGTTCTGTGTCACATGACACCGATCTCGGCTCCGTGTACACGGAGCCGAGATCAGTATCATTGTTACTAGGCAGAGCAGGGAAATGCTTGTTTACACAAGCATCTCCCTGCTCCATACCTCCATGAGACGATCGCGGGAATCCCCGCGGCGATCAAGTCCGCGGGACCCTCGGTCTGACTCATGGGGAAGGCAGGGGGGTCGTAAGCTCAGGCCGGCGGCGGGGGCGGAACCCCCACGTCAAGCAGTTAAAGGGGACGTACAGGTACGTGATTGTGCCTGTACGAGCCATTCTGCCGACGTATATATACAGTGCATGGTCGCCAAGTGGTTAAAGACCAAACCTTTTCTGACATTTGTTGTTTACAAGTAAAAATCATTATTTTCTGCTAGAAAATTACTAGGAACACCCAAACATGATACATTTTTTTTTTTTTTTAGAAGAGACCCTAGAGAATAAAATGGTGGTTGTTGCAATATTTTATGTCACACTGTATTTGCGCATCGGTTTTTCAAACGCAATTATTAAAAAAAAAATACACTTTAATGAATTAAAAAAAAAAAGTAAACAGTAAAGTTAGCCAATTTTTTTGTATAATGTGAAAGAAGATGTTATACCGCGAGAATCGTGATCTTTATTCTAAGCAAAAAAATTGTGATTCTCATTTTAGCCAAAATCGTGCAGCTCTACTACATTTGTAAGAAGAAAGAGGAATCTGTAATGACAGAACACATGAGTGGAGGTCCAGGCATGCTGAATATTACACACTACGTTTCCTGGTGAATGATGTAGAGTGCACATGTAAGATTTTACCTAATCCATTAGTACTGCGCATATAAATGACTAATCCAATTACTTATTACAGCATTAAGGGTTTCCTCCAGCTACATTTAAGCCCAGCGAAATCCACTTGAGATTTATATTTCATATTTCATGTTCTCCCACTGGGAGCTCCACGTGGTGATAAAGTCTAATGGATGGTGCAAAAGAACCACACAAGTCCATCATTTGTATAATAAAGTGTACCTGTCATTTATAGGTCGAAAATCTGTGGACTTTAACAATATGCAACCCATGAAATCACTTAGAGGTAATTACTATGGCTGTGATGTCACACGTTCCCGCGATGGTGATAGGATAAGTAAAGCAATGGTCCTTACTTCTGTATAAGAGATATGCCTTGTGCACACGATCGGATTTTCCATCGGGATAAACTCTGACGGATTTTTCAGACGGAATACCGTTCAAGCTGTCTTGCATACACACTGTCACACCAAATTCCGACCGTCAAGAACGCGGTGGCGTACAACACTACGACGAGCCGAGAAAAATGAAGTTCAATGCTTCTGAGCATGCGTCGACTTGATTCTGAGCATGCGTGTTTTTTTCTACGTCGGAGTTCCACACAGACGAATGGAATTTCCAATAGGAATTTTTTCCATCTCTTTCTAAATTCCGACGGAAAAAAGTCTGATGGGGCACACACACGGTCGGAATATATTTTCATCGGAAATTCCGATCGTGTGTACAAGGCATGAAACCCGGTTCACACTGGGGCGGCACGACTTTGGGGGCGACTCGGCAAGGCGATCTCAAGATGACTTCAGAGGCGACTTGCAAAATGACTTCTGTATTGAAGTCAATGCAAGTCGCTCCGAGTCGCCCCCAAAGTCGTACAAGAACCTTTTTCTAAGTCGGAGCGACTTGCGTCGCTCCTATTAGAACGGTTCCATTGAACAGAGCGGAGCGCGACTTGTCAGGCGGCTGAGTCACCTGATGAGTCGCCCATGTGTGAACCGGCTCTGAGAGTAAAGGTGACCAAAAATGATACAATCTGATTGTACAATCTCTAACTAAAGTTAGAAGAAAAGCGGTTTAACCTTAAACTGCGTAGAGGGTTCTTTACTGTAAGAGCAGTGAGGATGTGGAATTCCCTTCCAAAGGCGGTGGTCTCAGCGGGGAGCATCGATAGTTTAAAAAAACTAATAGATAAGCTCCTGAATGACCACAACATACAGGGATATACAATGTAATACTGACATATAATCACACACATAGGTTGGACTTGTGTCTTTTTTCAACCTCACCTACTATGTAACTATGAACTACTGTTTAGTGTGCGTGCATGCGTGTCCCCCACCCAGCTCCAGCTGTGATTGTACAGCCTGTCAGCAAGTCCCGGCCAAAGAGTCACGGCCGGGACCTGCTGATTGGCTGTGTGCAACCACAGCGTAAAGCCCTGTGTTGGTAAACAACACTGTGCTCTGTACAGAGGGAGCAATCTGTTAGTTTCTCATCCCTGCAAAGCAGGGATGAGAAAATGAGGGATCTCTTAACCACTTAAGCCCCGGATCATTTGGTAGCTAAAGGACCAGAGGTGAATTCAGAATTTTGCACTGCGCTGCTTTAACTGTAAATTGTGCGGACATGCAATGTTGTACCCAAACGAAATTTGCGTCCTTTTCTTCTCACAAATAGAGCTTTCTTTTAATGGTATTTGATTGCCTCTGCGATTTTTATTTTTTGCGATATAAACGGAAAAAGACCGAAAATTTTGAAAAAAAATTATATTTTCTACTTTTTGTTATAAGAAAAATCGAATAAACTCAATTGTAGTCATACATTTAGGCCAAAATGTATTCAGCCACATGTCTTTAGTAAAAAAAATGTCAATAAGCGTATATTTATTGGTTTGCGCAAAAGTTATAGCGTCTACAAACTAGGGTACATTTTCTGGAATTTACACAGCTTTTAATTTATGACTGCCTATCTCATTTCTTGAGGTGCTAAAATGGCAGGGCAGTACAAAACCCCCCCAAATGACCCCATTTTGGAAAGAAGACACCCCAAGGAAATTGCTGAGAGGCATGTTGAGCCCATTGAATATTTTTTTTTTTTTGTCCCAAGTGATTGAATAATGACAAAAAAAAATAAAAAATTACAAAACGTTGTCACTAAATGATATATTGCTCACACATGCCATGGTTATATGTGGAATTGCACCCCAAAATACATTTTGCTGCTTCTCCTGAGTACGGGGATACCACATGTGTGGGACTTTTTAGGAACCTAGCCACGTACGGGACCCCGGAAACCAAGCACCGCCTTCAGGATTTCTAAGGGCGCAAATTTTTGATTTCACTCCTCACTACCTATCACAGTTTCGAAGGCCATAAAATGCCAAAATAGCACAAAACCCCCCCAAATGACCACATTTTGGAAAGTAGACACCCCAAGCTATTTACTGAGAGGCATGATCAATCCATGGAATATTTTATATTTTGCCACAAGTTGCGGGAATATGACAAACTTTATTTTTTTTGCACAAAGTTGTCACTAAATGATATATTGCTCACACATGCCATGGGCATATGTGAAATTACACCCCAAAATACATTCTGCTGCTTCTCCTGAGTACGGGGATACCACATGTGTGGGACTTTTTGGGAGCCTAGTCGCGTACGGGACCCCAAAAACCAATCACCGCCTTCAAGGTTTCTAAGGGCATAAATTTTTGATTTCACTCTTCACTACCTATCACTACCTATCACAGTTTTGAAGGCCATAAAATGCCAAGATGGCACAAAACCCCCCCAAATTACCCCATTTTGGAAACTAGACACCCCAAGCTATTTGCTGAGAGGCATGTTGAGCCCATTGAATATTTTTTTTTGTCCCAAATGATTGAATAATGACAAAAAGAAAAAAAAAAAATGTACAAAAAGTTGTCACTAAATGATATATTGCTCACACATGCCATGGTTATATGTGGAATTGCACCCCAAAATACATTCTGCTGCTTCTCCTGAGTACGGGGATATCACATGTGTGGGACTTTTTGGAAGCCTAGCCGGGTACGGGGCCCCAAAAACCAAGCACCGCCTTCAAGGTTTCTAAGGGCATACATTTTTGATTTCACTCCTCACTACCTATCACAGTTTTGAAGGCCATAAAATGCCAAGATAGCCCAAAACCCCCCCAAATGACCCCATTTTGGAAAGTAGACACCCCAAGCTATTTGCTGAGAGGCATGGTGAGTATTTTACAGCTCTCATTTGTTTTTGAAAATGAAGAAAGACATATTTTTTTTTTTTTCAATTTTTAAAACTTTGTGACAAAAAGCGAGATCTGCAAAATACTCACCATACCTCTCAGCAAATAGCTTGGGGTGTCTACTTTCCAAAATGGGGTCATTTGGGGGGGTTTTGTGCCATCTGGGCATTCCATGGCCTCCGAAACTGTGATAGGCAGTGAGGAGTGAAATCAAAAATTTACACCCTTAGAAATCCTGAAGGCGGTGCTTGGTTTTCGGGGTCCTGTACGCGGCTAGGCTCCCAAAATGTCTCACACATGTGGTATCCCCGTACTCAGGAGAAGCAACAGAATGTATTTTGGGGTGCAATTCCACATACAACCATGGCATGTTTGAGCAATATATCATTTAGTGACAACTTTTTGTACATTTTTTTTTTCTTTTTGTCATTATTCAATCACTTGGGACAAAAAAAAAAAAATATTCAATGGGCTCAACATGCCTCTCAGCAAATAGCTTGAGGTGTCTACTTTCCAAAATGGGGTCATTTGGGGGGGGGTTTTGAACTGTCCTGGCATTTTATGCACAACATTAGGAAGCTTATGTCACACATCATCCACTCTTCTAACCACTTGAAGACAAAGCCCTTTCTGACACTTTTTGTTTACATGAAAACATTATTTTTTTTTGCAAGAAAATTATGTTGAACCCCCAAACATTAGATATATTTTTAAAGCAAAGGCCCTACAGATTAAAATAGTGGGTGTTGCATTTTTGTTTCCATACAGTATTTGCGCAGCGATTTTTCAAACGCATTTTTTGGGGGAAAAACACACTTTTTTTATTTTTAATGCACTAAAAAACACTATATTGCCCAAATGTTTGATGAAATAAAAAAGATGATCTTAGGCCGAGTACATGGATACCAAACACGACATGCTTTAAAATTGCGCACAAACGCGCAGTGGCGAGAAACTACATTCATTTTTAAAAGCATTTAAAAGCCTTTACAGGTTACCACGTTAGATTTACAGAGGAGGTCTACTGCTAAAATTACTGCCCTCGATCTGCCCTTTGCGGTGATACCTCACATGCATGATGCAATTGCTGTTTACATATGACGCTAGACCGACGCTTGCGTTCGCCTTTGCGCAAGAGCAGGGGGGGGGGACAGCGGTGCTTTTTTTTATTTTTTTTTATTATTTATTTTGCTTTTTTATTTTATTTTTAAACTGTTCCTTCCATATTTTTTTTTTTTATCATTTTTATTGTTATCTCAGGGAATGTAAATATCCCCTATGATAGCAATAAGTAGTGACAGGTACTCTTTTTTTGAAAAAAAATGGGGGGTTAGACCCTAGATCTTTCCTCTGCCCTCAAAAGCATCTGACCACACCAAGATCGGTGTGATAAAATGCTTTCCCAATTTCCCAATGGCGCTGTTTATATCCGGGGGGGCATTCCCTCCCACTGCTTGTAAAAGCAGTCTAGAGGCTAATTATCTGCTAGAATTGCTTTTACATGAAAGCCGGCCACTGGCTGAAAAGAATGATACCAAGATGATACCTAAACCTGCAGGCATCATTCTGGTATAAACATTCAAAGTCCAGCAATAGGGATGAGCTTCGTGTTCGAGTCGAACATACGTTCGACTCGAACATCGGCTGGTTCGCGCCAAATTCGAGTGACGCGAACGGCCCACAATGCACTGTGACCCCGCATGCTTGGCCAATCACAGCGCCGGCAGCGAGGAGAGCAATGATTGGCCACAGGCAGGATGCCTGTGGCCAATTATTGCTGAGGGTGTTTAGTACACGCCCCACACTATAAAAGGCCGCCAGCACGGCGGCCTAGTGTAGTGTGTTCCGGAGCAGGGAAAGAGAAACATAGGCAGGGACAGTGACATTTTTTTTTTCTTGCTTAACCTGGATTCCTTTAGTTTAGGGAAAGAGAAGGATAGGTAGGGAGAGTGTCAGTGTGTTTTACTGTGCGAATCCTTGTTTCTAGGGACAGGGAAGGACAGTGAGGGAATTCTCCTTGTGCTATAGTGTGCTTTAAAAAAACATTTTTTCTAGGGACAGAAAACTATAGGTAGGGAGAGTGTCAGTGTGTTTTACTGTGTGAATCCTTGTTTCTAGGGACAGGGAAGGACAGTGAGGGAATTCTCCTTGTGCTATAGTGTGCTTTAAAAAAACATTTTTTCTAGGGACAGAAAACTATAGGTAGGGAGAGTGTCAGTTTCTTTCACTGTGATAATCCTTGTTTCTAGGGACAAAGAAGGAAAGTGAGTGAAATTCTCCTTGTGCTATAGTGTGCTTTAAAAAAACATTTTTTCTAGGGACAGAAAACTATAGGAAGGGAGAGTGTCAGTGTCTTTTACTGTGCGAATCCTTGTTTCTAGGGACAGGGAAGGACAGTGAGGGAATTCTCCTTGTGCTATAGTGTGCTTTAAAAAAACATTTTTTCTAGGGACAGAAAACTATAGGTAGGGAGAGTGTCAGTGTGTTTTACTGTGCGAATCCTTGTTTCTAGGGACAGGGAAGGACAGTGAGGGAATTCTCCTTGTGCTATAGTGTGCTTTAAAAAAACATTTTTTCTAGGGACAGAAAACTATAGGTAGGGAGAGTGTCAGTGTGTTTTACTGTGCGAATCCTTGTTTCTAGGGACAGGGAAGGACAGTGAGGGAATTCTCCTTGTGCTATAGTGTGCTTTAAAAAAACATTTTTTCTAGGGACAGAAAACTATAGGTAGGGAGAGTGTCAGTTTCTTTCACTGTGATAATCCTTGTTTCTAGGGACAAAGAAGGAAAGTGAGTGAAATTCTCCTTGTGCTATAGTGTGCTTTAAAAAAACATTTTTTCTAGGGACAGAAAACTATAGGTAGGGAGAGTGTCAGTGTCTTTTACTGTGCGAATCCTTGTTTCTAGGGACAGGGAAGGACAGTGAGGGAATTCTCCTTGTGCTATAGTGTGCTTTAAAAAAACATTTTTTCTAGGGACAGAAAACTATAGGTAGGGAGAGTGTCAGTGTGTTTTACTGTGCGAATCCTTGTTTCTAGGGACAGGGAAGGACAGTGAGGGAATTCTCCTTGTGCTATAGTGTGCTTTAAAAAAAATTTTTTCTAGGGACAGAAAACTATAGGTAGGGAGAGTGTCAGTGTGTTTTACTGTGCGAATCCTTGTTTCTAGGGACAGGGAAGGACAGTGAGGGAATTCTCCTTGTGCTATAGTGTGCTTTAAAAAAACATTTTTTCTAGGGACAGAAAACTATAGGAAGGAAGAGTGTCAGTTTCTTTCACTGTGATAATCCTTGTTTCTAGGGACAAAGAAGGAAAGTGAGTGAAATTCTCCTTGTGCTATAGTGTGCTTTAAAAAAACATTTTTTCTAGGGACAGAAAACTATAGGTAGGGAGAGTGTCAGTGTGTTTTACTGTGCGAATCCTTGTTTCTAGGGACAGGGAAGGACAGTGAGGGAATTCTCCTTGTGCTATAGTGTGCTAAAGCATTCCTCATCAACCATCTTTGAAATCCTTGTTTTTTTGGACAGTCAGGGAAATTGTCGTTGTGCTATTCTGTGCAAAAGCAATCATCCTCAACCATATTTAGAAATCCTTAAGTAAAGGGACAGAGAAGGACACCTGAAGGTAGCCCTTATTGCTTTTTTCCCATCTCCCTGCAGGCCATCTATTAGAATGTCTGGAAGGCAAACAAGGAGAGGCAGACAGTCAGGAGGCAATAAAAGAGGGCAAGCAGGCTCTGTGTCTGGGGGCAACAGTGCTGGTCGTGGACGCGGTGCATTGTCATCAGCACATGGCCATGGGACACACTTGTCCTTCTTTTCGGCAGCTGGACATGTTGAGCCACATCATGCCGAAGACTTGGTAGAGTGGATGACCAAGCCCTCCTCCTCCTCCTCATCCTCTCTCACCCAGGCTCAGGGTACTGGAAAAGCAGCTGCCAAAGCGTCCTCTTCCCTGGTATCAATGTCAGACTCATCATCAGTCACTCCTTCCCTAGACCCACCATGTCCTCCTCCTGAGGAGTCCCCCGAACTGTTTGAGCACAGTGTTGGGTACATGCTCCAGGAGGATGCCCAGCGTTTCGAAGGGTCTGATGATGAAACCCAGCTAGAGGAAGGCAGTAGCGTGAGAGCAGACAGAGGGGATGCTCAAGAAGGACACCAATCTGGCAGTCATGTTCCAGCAGCTGCAGCATACTGCCAGATTGCCTCCAGTGATGAGGAGGGAGGTGATGATGAGGTCACTGACTCCACGTGGGTGCCTAATAGGAGAGAGGAGGAGGAGGAGGATGAGGAGGAGGCACATCTCCAACGAGGCAGGATGCCCTTTGGTGGCCAGCGTAAGGGCAGTACACCGACGGAATCACACCGCAGAGCTCCGCCTGTGCAGGGCGCTGCCTCTGCCCGTCATTCAAAAAGTTCTTTGGTGTGGGCCTTTTTTGAGGCTAGTGCATCAGATCGCACAGCTGCTGTTTGCAACATATGTCTCAAGCGTATATCGCGTGGCCAAAACATCAGCCGCTTGGGTACCACATGCCTGACCAGACATATGTTGACCTGCCATGCAGCTCGTTGGCAAGCCTACCTCAAAGACCCACACCAAAGAACAAAGCGGACCTCTCCTTGCACCGCATCAGCTGGGATCTCCAACCCCACTATAACTTCAGTCCTCTCTGAAACATGCACTGAGAGGAATGAAGGTGTAGAATTAGGTGTGTCACAGCCAAGTACTTGCGGCCACTCTGCTAGCAGTACACCGACGTCCGATTCTAGCAGGCAAATTTACCTGCCCCAGCTGCTGGACCGTCGAAAGAAGTTCACTCCCAGCCATCCACATGCCCAGCGGTTGAATGCTAGCTTGGCTAAATTGCTAGCGCTTCAACTGCTGCCTTTTCAGTTGGTAGACTCGGCCCCCTTCCGTGAGTTTGTGCAATGTGCGGTTCCTCAGTGGCAGGTTCCCAAACGCCACTTTTTCTCACGGAAGGCTATTCCGGCTCTCTACCGGCATGTGGAAGGCAATGTCTTGGCCTCGCTGGACAGGGCGGTCAGCGGTAAGGTGCATATTACCGCTGACTCATGGTCCAGCAGGCATGGACAGGGACGTTACCTTTCTTTCACGGCCCATTGGGTCACTCTTTTGGCAGCTGGGAAGGATGCAGGACAAGGTGCAGTAGTGTTGGAGGTTGTTCCACCGCCACGCCTCCAAAATGCTACTACTGGTTGTGACACACCTCTCTCCTCCACCCCCTCCTCTTCTTCTTCCTCCATGGCCTCTTCCTGTGGTTTGTCCTCGGAACCAGCGGTGCTCCATAGGCGTTCAAGGGGCTACGCAAGTACGCAGGCAAAAAGATGCCATGCCGTGCTTGCGCTGGTGTGTTTGGGGGACAGAAGCCACACTGGGGCAGAGGTCCTGTCTGCTCTGCAGGGCCAGGCCGAGAGGTGGTTGACGCCACGCCAGCTTAAGCCAGGAATGGTGGTTTGCGACAATGGCACCAACCTCCTCTCCGCCCTCCGACAGGGACAACTGACCCATGTGCCCTGTGTGGCTCACGTCCTTAACCTGGTGGTGAAGCGGTTCTTGGGCAGGTACCCGGGCTTACAGGATGTCCTGAGGCAGGCCAGGAAAGTCTGTGTGCATTTCCGCAGATCTTATAATGCCAGTGCTCGCCTGGCTGAGCTGCAAAAGGAGTTGAACCTGCCCAAGAACCGCCTTATATGTGACATGCCCACCAGGTGGAACTCAACGTTGGCCATGCTGCAGCGGCTGCACACGCAGCAGAGGGCCATCAATGAGTACCTGTGCGACTACGGCACCAGGACAGGGTCAGGGGAGCTTGGTTTTTTTTCTCCACGCCAGTGGGGCATGATCAGGGATGCATGCACTGTCCTGGCACCATTTGAGGAGGCCACGAGGATGGTGAGCAGTGACAGTGCATGCATCAGTGACACTGTACCTCTTGTCCACCTGTTGGAGCACACGCTGCGTGGAATAATGGACAGGGCACTTGAGGCAGAACAGAGGCAGGAAGAGGAGGACTTCCTTGCCTCTCAAGGCCCCCTTTACCCAGACAGTGTTCCTTCTGTCCCACCCATCGCACAGGAAGAGGAGGAGGAGGAGGAGGAGGAGGAGGATTGTGTCAGCATGGAGGTGGAGGCTGGCACTCAGCATCATCAGCAGCAGTCTTTTAGGGATGATTTACAGTCCCAAGAAACCAGTGGACTTGTACGTGGCTGGGAGGAGGTGGCTGCGGATCATGTCGTCCTTAGTGACCCAGAGGACTCCGGAGCGAATGCCTCAGCAAACCTACGCTGCATGGCCTCCCTGATCCTGCAAAGTCTGTGGAAGGATCCTCGTATTCTTCGGATCAAGGAGAGGGACCATTACTGGCTGGCCACTCTCCTTGATCCACGGTACAAGGGTAAGGTTGCGGACCTTATGTTACCGTCGCAGAGGGAGCAGAGGATGAGACAACTCCGGGAGGCCTTGCAGAAAGGTCTGTGCAACGCGTTCCCAGAGACTGGGAGGTTACAAACTCCTGGTCCTGGACAACGAGTTGCTGAGGCTTCGGCCAGTCAAAGAAGGAGCGGTGGGGAAGGTGGCCGTCTGACCGATGCGTTCAGACAATTCTTTAGTCCGCAGCCCCAAAGTATGATCGGTTCCAGCAACCATCGCCAGCGTCTGATAAACATGGTGCAGGAATATCTAGGGGCAAGGTCAGACTTGGACACCTTCCCCACCGAAAATCCTCTGGCTTACTGGGTCTTGAGAATGGATCACTGGCCAGAGCTTGCACAGTATGCAATTGAGCTACTGGCCTGTCCTGCATCCAGCGTTCTTTCGGAACGCACATTCAGTGCTGCTGGAGGATTTGTCACGGATCACAGGGTGCGCCTGTCCACCGACTCGGTTGATCGACTGACTTTCATCAAGATGAACCAGTCTTGGATCACCACCAGCTACCACACACCTGATGCTGATATAACAGACTAATTGATTTTAACATGTCACATCCCTTCAAGACTGATGCTGATGCTGAGTGCCTGTGCTGTTATGTTGACTGGCTATCCTCCTCCTCCGAGTCCTCAATGATACGATTGATGATGATAGCTTGGAAGATCATTTTTGTTTATGGGTGCCGCCACCAGTGGCTAAGGCCCAATTTTTCAGCCCCTGTTTTACAGGGGCGTGTAATTAAAATTTTTTTAGCAATAATTTGCCATAGGGCTCATTGCTGTGCTCCAAGTACAGTATCTGTGAGGAGTTGGAGTGTTGTGGCACCAGTGCCTAAGGCCCAATTTTTCAGCCCCTGTTTAACAGGGGCGTGTCATTACAATTTTTGAAGCAATACTTTGCAACAGGGCTCATTGCTGTGCTCCAAGTACAGTATCTGTGAGGGGTTGTAGTGTTGTGCCACCAGTGCCTAAGGCCCAATTTTTCAGCCCCTGTTCAACAGGGGCATGCAATTACAATTCTTGATCTAATAATTCACAGCAGGGCCCATTGCTGCACCCACCAAGAGTAACTCTGAGGGCTTACAGTGTTGTGGCAACACCACCACCACCACCACCACCACGAAAGGCCCAATTTTTCAGCCCCTGTTCAACAGGGGCATGCAATTACAATTCTTGATCTAATAATTCACAGCAGGGCCCATTGCTGCACCCACCAAGAGTAACTCTGAGGGCTTACAGTGTTGTGGCAACGCCACCACCACCACCACCACGAAAGGCCCAATTTTTCAGCCCCTGTTCAAAAGGGGCATGTAATTACAATTCTTGATCTAATAATTCACAGCAGGGCCCATTCCTGCACCCACCAAGAGTAACTCTGAGGGCTTACAGTGTTGTGGCAACACCACCACCACCACCACCACCACGAAAGGCCCAATTTTTCAGCCCCTGTTCAACAGGGGCATGCAATTACAATTCTTGATCTAATAATTCACAGCAGGGCCCATTCCTGCACCCACCAAGAGTAACTCTGAGGGCTTACAGTGTTGTGGCAACACCACCACCACCACCACCACGAAAGGCCCAATTTTTCAGCCCCTGTTCAACAGGGGCATGCAATTACAATTCTTGATCTAATAATTCACAGCAGGGCCCATTGCTGCACCCACCAAGAGTAACTGTCAGGGCTTACAGTGTTGTGGCACCAGCACCACCATCAAAGGCCCAATTTTTACTACCACTGTTCAACAATTATATGTAATTAAAATTCCTGATATAATAGTTGACAGCAGGGCGTTCCAGCACCAACCAAGAGTAACTGTGAGTGCTTACAGTGTTGTGCCAACACCAACAACTAAGGGGCCTATTTCTGCAGAGTATATACGGCAGGTCCCTACTTTCAAACATCCAACTTACAAACGACTCCTACTTGCAAACGCAAGAAGACAACAGGAAGTGAGAGGAAATCTACCACTAGGAAGGAAAATTCTCTCCTGTAAGAATAAATATGGGAGAAAGGTGTCTCCTCTGTACTGATGCTTTATCAGCAATCCTTGTTTCAAGAAAAACAACACATTTCAAAAACAGTTGTCATTGGGACGGAAAGTGAGGTGAAATGTTCTGAACAGGGGCACAGACAGCAAAACAAATGTTACAGGGGTGATAACCCTTACCTATGTTTTCCAAAAAGTTTAAAAATAGATTTTTGGGCTGGAGCTACACTTCAACAATGTACCTGTTCAAAATTACAAACAGATTCTACATAAGAACAAACCTACAGTCCCTGTCTTGTATGCACCGCCTGTATACGGCTGTTCAGAGTATATAGGGCCTTTTTTATTTTATGTGCGGGGTTCCCCTTAATATCCATACAAGACCCAAAGGGGCTGGTAATGGGCTGGGGTAGGGGGGGGGGGTCATGGGGTAGCTATGCCATTTTTCTTAAAGATTTTCATCCATATTACCGGGACCAGACATTACATTAAAGCCGCAAGCAGTTTTAAATGGCTTTTTTTCCCTTTAGAAGTGTCATTTTGTGCAGGGACAGTTCTAAACACGGGAAACACATGGCACTTCACAGGCATACTTTAGACACCCCCCAGGTACGATATTTAAAGGAATATTTGACTTTTTTTTTTTCACTTTATGCATCATTAAAATGACTGCTCCCGAAAAACGACCGTTTTTAAAACTTCTTTTTGCATTGATACATGTCCCCTGGTGCACAACCCGGGTTCCCAAACCCTTTTTAGGACAATAACATGCATAATAGTTGTTATAATTAGCACTTTAGAATTCGAACGTTCGCATCCATTGTATTTAATAGGGTTCTAATGTTCGTACGAACTTTCGGTCCGTTCGCGGGTTCTGGTGCGAACCGAACCCGGGGGTGTTCGGCTCATCACTATCCAGCAACATACCAGTACGTTGTTGGTCCTTGTTGGACATGTATTGTAATCTTTTTTTTCATGCAGCCTGTTGGCTGAACGAAAAAAAGAGATTGATCGGTGGGTATGCCCACCATTAGAATACCTCCCTTCATCCACCCACTTCTATTGATGGGCATATATGCCGAAGCATGGGGGCATCCTCCCGCAAAAAAGTTATGCCGCGTACACACGGTCGGACTTTTCCACGGGCAAGCCTCCGGCGGGAATTTCGACCGTATATACGCGGCATTAGGAGCAAAATCGCTCCTCCGCCCCTGCTGCCCCCATGCTTCGGCATATATGCTCTTTTTTTAACTGTGGTGGTGAAATCACCTCCTACAGCGTTGGAGTCACGGCTTTATGTATCGTGGGAGCAAACGCTGTTGCTGTCAAGATAAATAAATCCGCGATGCAACTGAATGGCGTACCTGCTAAGCAAATGATGGTTTGTTAACCATTAAAACAAAGTAACATTACAGTACAACAGTAAGACCTTACCATACCATACCTGCAAAGCAAATACCAAAACAAAACCTAGTAAAAAATAAAACATTTTTTTAACGCAGCCTGTGCCTAAAATATATATATGCCGAAGCATGGGGGCATCCTCCCGAAAAAAAGTTATGCCGCATACACACGGTCGGACTTTTCCACGGGCAAGCCTCCGTCGGAATTTCGACCGTATATACGCGGCATTAGGAGCAAAATCGCTCCTCCGCCCCTGCTGCCCCCATGCTTCGGCATATATGCTCTTTTTTTTTAACTGTGGTGGTGAAATCACCTCCTACAGCACTGGAGTCACGGCTTTATGTATCGTGGGAGCAAACGCTGTTGCTGTCAAGATAAATAATTCCGCGCTGCAGTTGAATGGCGCACCTGAAAACAAAAAATTACATACCTGAAAAGCAAGCATGATAAAACATTGCAGAATGGAATACAGTAAAAAAGAGCAGAACAATAGAGAGAAAATAGAGAGAGAGAGAACAATAAAACGACAACTATTTTAGTTTTTTTTATTTTATATTTTTTTGGTGTTTTTGTTTTTTACGTTTTTTTTTTTTCTTTTTTACACTTTTTTTTTTAAACTTTAACAACTGTAATGGTTCGGGTCTCTCAAAATGTAATGGCATCTTGGGAGACCCTGTGTAAGTGTGTCCTAGTCTGTGAAATGCTGTACCCTACGCTAAAACTTCACTTTTGAGTGGTAGCGATCAAAACATTCACCAAGGCAAAGACCAGGTTTGTCAGGACAGAGTGGACAATAATAACGGGTGTCACGCCTAAATCCGCGCTTGCTACAGACACAACATCTTTTTTGGGGGGTTCGTTGGGTAGGGGTACTCGGGAGGACATACGGATAATGCCTCTCATGCAGCCGGCTTACTGCATTTGGTAGGGGATGGTGAGGTGCAGAACCGCCTGGATACAGGAGTTCTGTGACTATCTCATTCTGGAATTTTAGAAGAGATAAAGTCCCGCCTGAAGCTCTGTATAGCACATGAGCGTTCAGCAAAGCCAATTGGAATAAGGATAGAGACACTTTTTTGTACCAGCGTCTCGCCTTACGGTCAATTAGATACGGCGCCATCAACTGGTCGTTGAGGTCCACCCCTCCCATATTTTTGTTATATTCGTGGACACAGAGGGGTTTCTCCACAACACCAGTCGCCGTACGAATTTGGACTGTCGTGTCTGCATGAAGGGAGGTAAGAAGGAAAACATTCTTATTGTCCCTCCACTTCATAGCGAGCAAGTTAATACACTTCAAGCAGGCTCTCTCCCCCAGCCTAAGACGGGCATCTACAAGCCGCTGGGGAAAGCCCCGGCGATTAGGTCGCACGGTGCCACATGCTCCAATCTGATGATCAAACAAGTGACTAAACAGTGGCACGCTCGTGTAATAATTGTCCACATACAAGTGGTACCCCTTTCCGAATAAGGGTGACACCAAGTTCCACACTATCTTGCCAGCGCTCCCTATGTAATCCTGGCAGTTGACCGGCTCAACCTGATTATCTTTTCCCTCATAAACCATAAAGCTCCATACATAGCCTGTTGCCCTGTCACAGCACTTATAGAGCTTGACCCCGTATCTGGCACGCTTGCTGGGAAGGTACTGCTTGAAAGCCAAGCGGCCAGAAAATTTAATCAGGGACTCATCAACGCAGACAACTTGATTGGGAATAAACAAGGCTGCAAAACGTTCGTTGAAGTGGTTTATGAGGGGCCGAATTTTATAGAGCCGGTCGTATTCAGGGTCCCCACGTGGACGACAAAGTTCATTGTCGTTGAAGTGCATGAACCGCAAAATCTGCTCGTATCGTTTCCTGGGCATGGAGGCAGAGAACACGGGCATGTGGTCAATTGGGTGCGTGGACCAATAAGCACGCAATGACGGGAATTTATGTGTGCCCATGTTGAGGGAAAGGCCCAGAAAGGACTTAAATTCGGAAACCGTAATTGGTTTCCAATCTTTGGCAATGGAAGGCAACTGGGGATTAGCAGCGATGAATTGACCAGCATATAAATTACTCTGGTCCACAATAGATCTATAGAGATCTTCCGTGAAAAACAGTGAATAAAAATCGATTGGCATAAAATCAGCTGTTTCCACCTGAATACCAGGTTGGGCAGTGAATGGGGGAAGTATGGGTTCTGCAGAAGTGGTGGGGACCCAATCAGGATAGGCAAATTCTGCAGGAAGAGCACTATGGGTACGACGGGCCTGCCTTTGTCTTCTTATTGGTGGCAGCGGGACACTACTTGTGCTTGCCACCTCGCCAGCTTGAACTGCACTTATGGGACTCGCCACGTCACCAAGTGATACTGCAGTGCTGGATGTACGCCCAGGCTGTACTAGGCCGCTGGTGCTTGCCAATTCACCAGAAGGAATAGCGGCGCTAGTACTACTCTGCTCCATGATACGAGAGCCCTGCGGTTCTTGCTCCTCAACAACCTCAGAAGATCGGGATCGGGTACGCCTGACCTTAGCAGGGACCTCAACTTCGTCGTCAGAGCTATCTGACGTGGGGCCGCTGACGTCACTGTCTTCTACGGGAAGATATTCTGAGCCTGAATCTGACAGATATGTGACCTCCTCTTCACTATCTGTCATGCTCAGAATCTCGTAGGCCTCTTTACTAGTGTACCTTCGACTTGCCATTTTGGGCTCTAAATTTAGGGGTACACTAGTAAGATTCACAGGAAAAAAAGCACCTGACTGTCGTCAGCAAATATATCAAACGCTACAAAAAAAACTGTTAGCGGTCGCAGGGATCAGGACTGTCTCTGCGAACGCTGCAGTCAGGCGCGGGCTGGGGCGGGTGGCAAGGTGGAGATTTCCCCCCGGGCCGCTTCCATTATCTTTTAAAACGGCCGCGGTCCGCGGCGCTAGCTGTCTGTTTTTTCTTGTTTTTTTTTTCCAAAAGTCGGCCGCGGCGGCCGCCGATTGGCTGGCTGGCTGCTGCCTTCTGCACATACACTGCATTGTGGGAGTTGTAGTTCGGCCGCGCTATATAGGTAATTAACCTATCAGCGCAGCAAACTACAACTCCCACGAGTCTCAGAGGCAGCCAGGCAGGTCATGTGGCACGTCAGGGGAGGGTCAGGGGGTATGAGCGGCGTCAAGAGCGTCACACTCGTGGGTTGGCCTGGGACTGGCTGCAGAGGAGAGACGTGAACATCTTATCACGGTGCAAGGCTAAAGTAAGTGTGAATGATGACCCCCGCCCCGCCAGCCCCCCCCCGGCCAGCATACTCAGCCAGCACCCCCCCCCGGCCAGCATACTCAGCCAGCCCCCCCCCCTCGGCCAGCCACAGTCAGCATACTCAGCCCAGCACCCCCCTCCCCAGTCAGCATACTCAGCCCAGCACCCCCCTCCCCAGTCAGCATACTCAGCCCAGCACCCCCCTCCCCAGCCAGTATACTCAGCCCAGCACCCCCCTCCCCAGTCAGCATACTCAGCCCAGCACCCCCTCCCCAGCCAGCATACTCAGCCCAGCACCCCCCTCCCCAGCCAGCATACTCAGCCCAGCACCCCAGTCAGCATACTCAGCCCAGCACCCCCCTCCCCAGTCAGCATACTCAGCCCAGCACCCCAGTCAGCATACTCAGCCCAGCACCCCCCTCCCCAGCCAGCATACTCAGCCCAGCACCCCAGTCAGCATACTCAGCCCAGCACCCCCCTCCCCAGTCAGCATGCTCAGCCCAGCACCCCAGTCAGCATACTCAGCCCAACACCCCCCTCCCCAGTCAGCATACTCAGCCCAGCACCCCCCTCCCCAGTCAGCATACTCAGCCCAGCACCCCAGTCAGCATGCTCAGCCCAACACCCCCCTCCCCAGTCAGCATACTCAGCCCAGCACCCCAGTCAGCATACTCAGCCCAGCACCCCAGTCAGCATACTCAGCCCAGCACCCCAGTCAGCATAATCAGCCCAGCACCCCCCCCCCTCGGCCAGGATACTCAGCCAGCAGCACCCCCCCAGCCAGCATACTCAGCCAGCACCCCCCCCCCCTCGGCCAGCCAGCATACTCAGCCAGCACCCCCCCGGTCAGCATACTCAGCCAGCACCCCAACCCCCCCCCCCGGCCAGCATACTCAGCCCAGCACCCCCCTCCCCAGCCAGCATACTCAGCCCAGCACCCCCCTCCCCAGCCAGCATACTCAGCCCAGCATTTTTTTTTAATGAAGTCGGCCAGATGCACGGCCGCATGCTATGGCATTCTGGGACTTGTAGGCGGCAGGCTACACTAACGCCCTGTGATTGGCCGAACAGGGTCATGTGCGGCCGCACGCTGTGGAATTTTGGGACTTGTAGTCATGATGCGAGCCTCGCATCACGACTACAAGTCCCAGAATTCCACAGCGTGCGGCCGCACATGACCCTGTTCGGCCAATCACAGGGCATTTGTGTTGTGTGCGCCCTGCAAATGGATCGGCGGAGCTGGTCACGTGTGGATGCGGCCAAGCGGGGCTGGTCATTACCACTTGCTGGAGTCATGCCTCTCTGCGTGTTTCTGAGATCTCTAAGTCTCATCTACCCCCCTCTCTGTCAGCCCACCCTCCCTCTGTCAACCCACCTCCTCTCTGTCAGCCCACCCTCCCTCTGTCAACCCACCTCCTCTCTGTCAGCCCACCCTCCCTCTGTCAACCCACCTCCTCTCTGTCAGCCCACCCTCTCTCTGTCAACCCACTTCCTCTCTGTCAGCCCACCCCCTCTCTGTCAACCCACCCCCTCTCTGTCAGCCCACCCCCCCTCTGTCAGCCCACCCCCTCTGTCAGCCCACCCCTCCTCTATCAGCTCCTCTCTGTCAGCCCACCCCCCCTCTCTGTCAGTCCACCCCCCCTCTGTTAGCTCACTCCCTGCTCTGTCAGCCCTGCTCTGTCAGCCCACCCCTCCGTCAGCCCACCCCCCCTCTCAGCCCACCCCTCCTCTATCACTCCCCCCTCTGTCAGCTCACTCTCCCCTCTGTCAGCTCACTCCCCCCTCTGTCAGCCCACCCCCTCTCTGTCAGCCACAGCAAGGAGCCAGGCCAGCCACCTGCAGCAGGGTGCACTGTGACAGCCAGTCAGCCACCCACCCACTGACCCACAGCAGGGAGCCAGGCCAGCCACCCACCCACAGTAGGGTGCACTGTACAAGCCAGCCACTGACCCACAGCAGGGAGCCAGGCCAACCACCAACAGCAGAGTGCACTGTGCCAGCCAGCCAGCCACCCACCCACCCACCCACCCACTGACCCACAGCAGGGAGCCAGGCCAGTCACCCACAGCAGGGTGCACAGTGCAAGCCACCCACTGACCCACAGCAGGGTGCACCGTGCAAGCCAGCCACTGACCCACCCACTGACCCACAGAAGGGAGCCAGGCCAGTCACCCACAGCATGCTGCACCGTGCCAGCCAGCCACTGACCCAAGGCAGAGAGCCAGGCCAGCCACCAACAGCAGGGTGCCAGGCAGCCACCCACAGAAGCCAGCCACCCACGGTGACCCACCCAGAGCAGGGCCAGGGTGCCAGCCACCCATGGTGACTCATCCACAGCAGGGCCAGGGTGCCAGCCAGCCACCCACAGTGACCCACCCACACCAGGAAACCAGCCAACCACCCACAAGAGCCAGCCAGCCACGGTGACCCACCCACAGCAGGGAGCCAGCCACCCACAGAAGCAAACCAGCCACGCTGACTATCCACAGCAGGATGGCAGCCAGCCACCCACGGTTACCCACCCACACCAGGGATCTAGCCAGCCACAGCAGGGTGCCGGCCAGCCACCAACAGGTGCTAGCTAGCCACCCACAGGAACCAGCCTCAGAGGATGCGGGAGCCAGCCACAGCTACAGCACCCATAGTTAAGGTAAGAGTAGTGCTAAAATGTTATTTCTACTTTGTGAGAGGTTGAGGCAGGGGTTAGAGTCATGGCACAAAGAGGGGGTCCCATTAGACTCTGTTGTAGTCCCTAATGGGGGCCTGGAGGGGACACTTTCTAACAGACTGTCCATGGGACACTGTTAGAAAAAGACCCCCCTCCAGGTCCCATTAGACTCTGTTGTTAAACAGTGTTTATTTTTTATTTTTAAAGGTAGTACTTTGTACAAATTGAAGGGGCGGGCCAGGGGTGGGTCATGATAGGGCCAGGAATGGGTCATGGGCAGGGCCTGACAAGGGGCCCTTGCTTTGTTTGGTCTGGGGGCCCTGGGCGTTGTCAGTCCACCCCTGGGCAGCAAGGCGCGCCAGGGAGTTGGGACCCACATGACTGGCTTGGGCTGCAAGTTTACTTGACCCCAGGACAGGAGCATCACTTCACACCCCCAGGATCGGAGGAGGCCATGCAAGGACCTGCTGAGCTGGTCCTGGCAAGGGCAGCTGCCATCACTGAGGTGGGAGACCCTGACACCCGCAGCTGAACCCCACATCCCATCTACCCCCCCATACACCCTATTTACACTGCCCCAGGCAAGTGCCCACTCAGTAGCCTAAAAATCACCCTCAACACTGTGGGTCCTGCTGGGAGCTGGCCATGGCCAGCAGGACCCACAGGCCATGGCCAGCAGGACCCACAGGTCCGTAGCCAGCAGGACCCCCAGGTGCACAGGCAGCTCCCAGCAGGACCCACATGTGTGGGTCCTGCTGGGAGCTGGCCACAGACCTGTGGGTCCTGCTGGCCACTGACCTGTGGGTCCTTCTGGCCACTGACCTGCTGGCCACTAGCCTAGGGTGACCAATCCCCGGACTGAGGACACTGTCCCTGGACCAAGTCTGGCCAATTGGGAGCGGGTGCACCGCAAGATGGGGCAGTGGGAGGGCGCCCAGGGTCTGTGCCCATTGGGCTGCCTCGGAGGGGGAGCGCCACCAGATTTTACAGAGCGGGGATCT
The DNA here is from genome assembly GCA_029206835.1 of Rana muscosa. Taxonomy (NCBI): domain Eukaryota; kingdom Metazoa; phylum Chordata; class Amphibia; order Anura; family Ranidae; genus Rana; species Rana muscosa. The sequence goes on from CM055123.1 coordinate 283,345,419, forward strand.
CCCACTTACCTGGCGGCCACTGTCATACAAAGTCGCGCCTCCTGGACTGGCTCTTATGATAGACAGCACACTGATGACTTCCATTATGGGAGCGGCCACGCTGGGCAAGTGGGAGATCTCCGCTCTGTGTAATCCGGCTACTCTCCTCTCTAATCCCCATGCACTGAACAGACTGCGCTGATGGGCACTGGTGAGGCTGCGCTGATCGGCACTGGTGAGGCTGCGCTGATGGGCACTGGTGAGGCTGCGCTGATGGGCACTGGTGAGGTTGCGCTGATGGGCACTGGGGATGGTGAGCTTATTCGGTGGTTCAAAGGGCCACTTGACTGGACTTGCCCCCCAGGCCTAAGGCTGCCAGCCCTCCCCTGGCTGCAGTTATGTGTGTTGTGTTTGGTAAGTGACAGTGATCGATCGATACTGCACTTGGGTGGGCTGGGCTGGGCTGGGCTGGGCGGAGGGGGCTAAACGCAGGTGCTAGCAGGTATCTGGGCTGATCCCGCTAACACTGCGTTTTTGGGAACCCTAAATCGCTGGGGACGCTAGTATAGATCTGATCAGATACTATACCACTAAGGGAGGTGTATGCTTTGCGCGTGGGTGTTAGCGTTACTGGCACTAACCTAACGCTGCCTGGGGCGACGCAGACCCTCTCTGGCGCTAAAACCTAATTGATCTCACCCGCCGGGTGATCAGGGGGTTAAACCTTTATTGGGTTATATACGGCGGGTGCCCTGATGCTATAAAAAGCAAACTAACCAACCAGCGTCACCCGTAACCTTTATATGGTGATCACTGGTGAAAGGGTTAACTAGGGGCAATCAGGGGGTTAAAACCTTTATTAGGTTAAATATGGGGGTACCCAACGTTATATAAAAACCTGACGGGTTACCTAAATAACTAAATAACTACCCGGGTAACCAGTGTCACCAGTGACGCTTATACGGTGATCACTGGTGAAAGGGTTAACTCTAGGGGCAATCAGGGGGTTAAAATAATATATGGGGGTACCTGACGCTCTAAAAACCTGCGGCGAAACTAAAAATAAATAACTGGCTATCTAGGGCACCACCGGCACTAAATACAGCGATCGAAAATACGATCGCTTAGTGACGCTGGCGTTAGGGGGTGAAAGGGTTACCTGGGGGGCGATCAAGGGGTTAAACCTTTATTAGGGGGGTTAGGGGGCTACCCTGGATCTAAAGGGGCCTAATCCTAACTGCCCTGCAACTTTTTACTATCACAGATGACACTAAATGCAGTGATCAGTAAAATAAATGATCACTGCAATCAGTGACACTGTGATTGGGGGCTGGGGGGTGACCTGGGGGGTGATCTGGGGGTGACTGGGGGGTGAAATGTGTGCCTATGTGTACCTATGTGTCAGTGGACTGTTGGTGCACTAACCTGCTTCTTCTCTCCTCGGCGCTGGAATCGAAAAGACCGCCGCGAGGGAGATGACATCACTTCCTCCTGCCTGTGTTTACATCACATGGCGGAGGAAGCATTTTCATTCGCCGGGAGCGATCGCGAGGGGGTGGCCGAAATCAAATGGTCACCCCCTCATCTCTGATCGCTCCCCAACGATAAACAGCCGCTCACTATATAGGAGGGGGGTCCGATCGGACCCCCCAACTGTACAAAGGCGATCACGTATGCTCTACGTGATTGTGCCTGTCGGTGCCATTCTGCCGACGTATATATACAGTGAGCGGTCGTTAAGTGGTTAAGGCGGACCTTCAATCATTTTTTCATCTTTCCATCTATTAAAGCGGAGTTCCACCCAAAAGTGGAACTTCCGCTTTAACCACTCCTCGCCCCCTTACATGCCACATTTGGCATTAAATTTTTTTTTTTTTGGGGGGGGGGGGAGTGGGGGCTTCAGTAGGAGTGGGACTTCCTGTCCCACTTCCTCCTTCCGCCCAAAAACAGCTTAGGCGACTCGTCATATCGCCTTTTGGCGGCCCCTCCCTGTAGGCGATCACCTGGGACACGTGACAGGTCCCAGGCGGTCGCCTGTCCACTCAGATTGCACAGCGCCGCTCGCGCATCGAAGTGAGTACCCGGCCGTGAAGCCAAAAGCTGTCACGGCTGGGTGCCCACAGTTGGAATGGAGGCACCGGCGGAGGGGGGGGGAGGAGCGAAGCTCAGTTCGGCCGTGTCGCTGGACAGTGGAACAGGTAAGTGTCTGTTTATTAAAAGCCAGCAGCTACACTTTTTGTAGCTGCTGAAAACATAAAAAAGGCTGGAACTCCCCTTCTGCCCTTGTTGTTTTAACTTTGGATAGTAAAACATTTTTTTTCTGCCAGTAAATCCCTTATACAGCCCACTTCCTGTTTCTTGTCTGGTCATTATCCTAGGTTTATGACATCATGCACAGCTCTCTCTATCACTCTCGTGAGAGTTTGCCAGAAAGGGAAGGGAGTTGAGTCATAAGAGGGCCAATCAGAGCTGCAGAGCTGGAGGTTTGTGTCTGTATAAATCCAGGAAGTGAACAGGCAGCAGCTTCAGCTGCCTACAGTTAAAATGGCTGCAGCCAGACTCAGTGGAGGGAGATTTCTGCAGCATATTTGGCAAGTACAGAATCACAGTATATATAAAATAATATGCAAAGTGGTTGGAGGGAAGCTTCAGAATGGAAAAATGTTTTTATCACAAATTTTGTGAGCAGACTGCAGTTCCTCTTTAAGCAATATATGGTTTGAATCTCGGCCGGTTCAGCAGGAACCGGCTAAGATTCAAACCATGTATGGACAGGCTGACTGTACCAAGTTGATCGATCGATCAACTTGGGTACAACCTGCCTGTCGGATTTTAGTTGCGACTATCGCAAGTGGCTGGTATAGCCGCTAGCAATAATCACTAATCACTATCTTCTTCCAGCGAGTACGGCTTGCCCCGCCCCCCTCGCCTGGAGAATGCAATGTCTTGGCATGAGGAATTCCCACATCAGCACTGTCTGTGTTGATGGGGGAATCGAGAAAATTTCTTTCCTGCAACCCATGGTGGCAGAAAATAAATTTGCACCGGCATTAGTGAAATCAGCACACTGTACACACATTACACATTGTTAGGCAAACATTTAACCTCTTGATCGCCCTAGATCTTAACGCTTTCCCAGCCAGTGTCATTAGTACAGTGAGAGTGTATATAGTATTATCACTGATCACTGTATCAAAGTCACTGGTGATATCAGTGGCAATTGATGATCAGTTCCCCCCCAGCGTCAATTAGTGTCAGATTTCCCACCACACTATCGCAGTCCCATTATAAGTCGCTGATCGCTGCCATTAGCAGTATAAAAACTTTTTTTTTTATTCCAGTATATATACCATAGTTTGTAGATGCTAAAACTTTCACGCAAACCAATCAATATACACTTTTTTGGATTGTATTATTCCAAAATATGTAGCAGAATAAATTTTGGCTAAAATTTAGGAAGAAATTAAATTTTTTATAGTAGAAAGTTAAAAAAATATATTTTATTTCAACATTTTCGGTCTTCTTTCGTTTACATTGCAAAAAAAAAAAAACAGAGGTGATCAAATACCACCGAAAAAAAGCTCTATTGTGTGAAAAACATGATATACATTTTGACATGTGTCTGACACCAAACAGTTTACATCATCATAAAGGCAGGAGCTGCATGATGTACTCGGTAAGTATATAACAAAACACAACCTTAAAGTGGATGTAAAGCCACTCTCATCCTTTCTAAACTCCTGCCATAGTGCTGATCTATAAGGATATAGATGCCTCCTGCATGTATCCTTATCTGTCAAATGTGTCCCCTCTGTCTGTTATAAGTACTGAAAAACTGCAGATTCTGTGGGTGGATCTGTTGTCTGGAGCTCGGTGGGTGGAGTCGTGATGTCAGTAGACTCCCCGCCCACCTCTACACTCCCCTTGTTAACATGCATTTTCTCCTGTGTATTCCTTCTGCTATGATCACTAACATCCAGTCAAAATCCAGAAAAGTAACCACATGACTTCAGAAAAGGAGTGGGGGTGGGAATTAAAAAATAATGCCTGTCTCAGGCTTAGTGCATGAGATATGTAAATAACCTGTCATTCACAGCAAGGGGGCGGAACAGACAAAAGTTCTCTTGTTTGTCTGTTTATCTTACTGAAAAAAGAAAAGAGGATTGCTCAGAGCTGGATTAACTCTTTGTGGCAAGACTGGGCACAGATGATAGGAAATCTTATACACTACATTGTGACAGCAAAAAAACAAAATAAAAAAATTGGGGTTTACATCCACTTTAAAGAATATTTTGAATGCCATCAAGGACCCTATTCGGATCAATAGGAATGCTTCAGATCACCCATCGTACATAAGTATGCATCTAACAACAAAGCTGTATCTAACAAATAACAAATGGTAGAATAGTAGAAATGGTAGAACATCTGTTGCCCCAGTGACGACGTCTGTTCGGAACGTGTAGGGCGGATCTATAGCAGTGAAGTCATTTTGCCTGCCAGGGCGCTCGATGTTGTATATGTGATATGCCTTGTTACTTCTCTTACTCCTGATGAGTACTGAGTGGAGATATCTGTGGCTACCTGGCGCACTTGCTGATCCCAGACCAGAGCTGAGCTGTGACCCATCCATTCATTCATTGAGGGTTCTCTCCCTTAAGAGCTGTTAGACCTTCTTTTTATAGAGGTCTTAGATTCCGGTAAGAGGCTTTGATATCCCTCTTGGTGGTGCACGTTTTGGTGAAGAACAAAGACATAAGATTTTTCGGGGTATCTCCAGACACACACACACAGAGCACCTTGATCTTTCCAGGCACTTTTACTGCGACTGGTTTTCCACTTTCTATGAATTCTATGAACATTTTGGGAGCATTTATTTATTTATTCATTATCTGAGTGCATTTTTTATGAATGGTGAATTTATTTAATAATTTATGAATTATGATGTGAGTTGTTTATGCACTTTATTATATTAGATTTACTTGGTTTATATATAGATAGCGCATACATTTATTTTGGTCAACTTGAACATCGGACGAAGTTGATGACGAAACGCATTAGGACGTCACCACACGGCCACTGGGTCAGTCAACGAGTGTGCAGCTCAACCCGGGAATCGCCGTGGCTAACAACATTGAGGAGTGGTGAGAGTGATACACGCAGGTTGACGAGTGACCTATTGTCCATATGCTTTTAAATACTTTTTACTTTGTAAGTGCAATTGTTTAGGGGGGTTTGGATTAATAAATTGGTGTAACAGAATCACGCTATGAGATTGTTTTTTTCACATGGGTGCTACATCTAGTGAGGGGAGGATCCTCAGTTATAGCAAACTCTGCTGGAAGAAGGAGCCTGTGCATAAGGCGTAGTCTATCCCTTGATCTGCCGAAATTTTTTCCAACCTGCTCCTTTGAATTTTCTCATCAATGCAGTTAAAAAATAATGTTGATTTTTCCCCACTAATGATTGGAAAAAAACGAACGAACATTCCTAAAACAAAACATTTTGAACAAAATTCTACTAGCTTTACATGTGTTGATAATTTATACAGTGCCTTGAAAAAGTATTCATACCCTTTGAAATTTTCCACATTTTGTCATTTTACTACCAAAAAACGTAAATGTATTTTATTGGGATTTCATGTGATAGACCAACACAAAGTGGCACATAATTGTGAAGTGGAAGGAAAATGATGAATGGTTTTTAATTTTTTTTATAAATAAATATGTGAAAAGTGTGGTGTACATTTGTATTTAGTCAATACTTTGTAGAACCCCCTTTCACTGCAATTACAGCTGCAAGTCTTTTTGGGGATGTCTCTACCAGCTTTGCACATATAGAGAGTGACATTTTTGCCCATTCTTCTTTGCAAAATAGCTCAAGCTCTGTCAGATTGGAAGGAGAGCGTCTGTGGACAGCAATTTTTGCTACAGATTCTCAATTGGATTTAGGTCTGGACTTTGACTGGGCCATTCTAACACATGATGGTGAATATGTTTTGATCTAAACCATTCCATTGTAGCTCTGGCTTTTTTTTTAGGGTTGTTGTCCTGCTGGAAGGTGAACCTCCACCCCAGTCTCGAGTCTTTTGCAGACTCCAACAGGTTTTCTTCTAAGATTGCCCTGTTTTGGCTCCATCCATCTTCCCATCATCTCTGACCAGCTTCCCTGTCCCAGCTGAAGAAAAACATCCCCACAAAATAATGCTGCCCCGACCATGTTTCATGGTGGGGATAGTGTGTTCATGGTGATGTGCAGTGTTAGTTTTCCACCACACATAGCGTTTTACTTTTAGGCCAAAAAGTTCAATTTTGGTCTCATCTGATCAGAGCACCTTCTTCCATGTGTTTGCTGTTTCCCCCACATGGCTTCATACAAACTGCAAATGGGACTTCTTATGGCTTTCTTTCAACAATGGCTTTCTTCTTGCCACACTTCCATAAAGACCAGATTTGTGGAGAGCATGACTAATAGTTGTCCTGTGGACAGATTCTCCCACCTGAGCTGTGGATCACAGCAGCTCCTCCAGGGTTACCATGGGCCTCTTGTCTGCTTCTCTGATTAATGCTCTCCTGGCTCGGCCTGTCAGTTTAGGTGGACGGCCATGTCATGGTAGGTTTGTAGTTGTGCCATACTCTTTCCATGTTCGGATGATGGATTGAACAGAGCTCTGTGAGATGTTCAAAGCTTGGGATATTTTTTTTATAACCTAACCCTGCTTTATACTTCTCCACAACTTTATCCCTGACCTGTCTGCTGTGTTCCTTGGCTGGGCTTCACAGAACAGCTGTATTTATACTGAGATTAAATTAAACAAACATAGGTGGACTCTATTAGTTAGGTAACTTGTGAGGGCAATTGGTTCCACTAGATTTTAGTTAGGGGTATCAGAGTAAAGGGGGCTGAATACAAATGCATGCCACACTTTTCACATATTTATTTGAAAAAAATAAATAAAACCATTTATCATTTTCCTTCCACAATTATGTGCCACTTTGTGTTGGTATATCACCTAAAATCCCAATAAAATACATTTATGTTTTATGGTAGTAAAAAGACAAAATGTGGAAAATTTGAAAGGGTATGAATACTTTTTCAAGGCACTGTATATATGTGCTCAAAAATGCCCTTTTATGTTTTCTTATGGTAAATTCTGCTCACTAAGCATTTGTGGCACATCCAATCCCACGGGTGTTAAAAGAGCGTTTTATATAATATATTTTAGGCATCATTGGCAATGCATCTGATTCCTTTAGACAGAAAGCTCCCAGCATGATTTTTGCCTAATTACAAGTCTTGCCGTCTTAATTAAGAGGTAGCTTAGTTTCCTATTTCCGTGTCTTCCAAAAATCTGGAGGGATAAATTAAGTCATATGACATTGAAGAGCAACAGATCTCTGCCGGAATAAACTAAACGGGAAAGTTTGACCGCTAAGATTTGTTCGTTATTTTCCCGAAAAATAACTTGGCTCAGACTTGGCACAGCAGCTTTATTATGCATCGGTTCACAGGCTGAACAGAAAACCCTCCGGTTACATTGACATGTACTGAAATCAATAATCTAACATCTATATTTAATTACAATAGGAACAGCTTCTAATATTTAGCAGGGAATTGTATTATAGCAGCAAAGAAACAGAATTGATACAACAATGAACATGATACAGAATATCTATTTGTAAACTTGTAATACTTGAAAACAGCTACAAAAACATAATCACCAATGATCCAAGTAGAAATATTTAGGATTTAGGATTTTGTTTTATAAATAAACTATCATATATTTTCAATGATTACATATTTTGATGTATTATGTAAAGACTTTTAAATTTTTTTATTTTTTTGTGCCATAGTTTGATGTTGAGATATATATATATATATATATATATATATATATATATATATATATATATACACACCGTATATATACTCGAGTATAAGCCGACCCAAGTATAAGCCGAGGCCCTAATTTTACCACCAAAAAATGGAAAAACGTATTGTCTCGAGTATAAGCCTAGGGTGAGAATGCAGCAGCTACTGTAAGCGGAAATGAGGGTCAACAATGCCCATTTTCAGCTTCACTGTGCCCATTTGCACGCCTCACTGTGCCCATTGCACGCCTCACTGTGCCCATTGCAACCTCAATGTGCCCATTGCAACCTCACTGTGCCCATTTGCAACCTCACTGTGCCCATTTGCAACCTCACTGTGCCCATTGCAACCTCACTGTGCCTATTTGCAACCTCACTGTGCCCATTTGCAACCTCACTGTGCCCATTTGCAACCTCACTGTGCCCATTGCAACCTCACTGTGCCCATTTGCAACCTCACTGTGCCCATTTGCAACCTCACTGTGCCCATTGCAACCTCACTGTGCCCATTTGCAACCTCACTGTGCCCATTTGCAACCTCACTGTGCCCATTGCAACCACACTGTGCCCATTGCAACCACACTGTGACCATTTGCAACCTCACTGTGCCCAACCTCACTGTGCCCATTGCAGCCTCACTGTGCCCGAAGTCAGTGTACCTGTATTCTTGCGGGAGTCCATTTTTCAAAAGTCGCGGCTTCCTCCTGGTCCCGTTCCGTGATAGGCGTTTGACACTGTGTTCCGCTACCGCCTATCACGGAGGTCCTCTCATCCTCGGACTCAGTTTCCCAGCAGACACTGTGTTCAGTGTTCCGCCAATCACAGACCTTCTTTCATCCTCGGACAAGAGGACGTCCGTGATAGGCGGAACACTGAACACAGTGTCTGCTGGGAAAGTCCGAGGATGAGAGGACCTCCGTGATAGGCGGTAGCGGAACACAGTGTCAAACGCCTATCACGGAACGGAACAGGACCAGGAGGAAGCCGCAACTTTTGAAAAATGGATGCCCGGAGTCCTTCAGGTACACTAACTCGAGTATAAGTCGAGGGGGGCTGTTTTCAGCCCTAAAAAAAGGGCTTAAAAACTTGGCTTATACTCCAGTATATATGGTATATAAAATATATATACATACATATATACACATACACAGATCAGCCATAACATTATGACCACCCCCATAACCTGCCGAAGCATGGACTCCACTAGACTTCTAAAGGTATGCCGTGGTATCTGGCACCAAGCCATGAGTAGCAGCTTCTTTAAGTCCGGTAATATGGGAGGTGGGGCCTCCATGGATTGGACTTGTTTTTCCAGCACATTCCACAGATGTTCAATTGGATTGAGATCTGGAAAATTAGGTGGCTATGTCAACACCTCAAACTGGTTGTGCTCCTCAAACCATTCTTGAGCTCATCAGACCAGGTCACCTTCTTCCATTGTTCTGTGGTCCACTTCTGATGCTCACATATCCATTGTAGGCATTTTTGGCTGTGGACACAGGTCAGCATGGGCACCCTGACCCATCTGCGGTCTACACAGCCACATATGCAATGGCAAACTGTGAAGCACTGTGTGTTCTGACACCTTTCTATCTGAACCAGCATGAACTTTTTAGCAATTTGAGCTACAGTAGCTCTTCTATTGGATCAGACTACATGGGCCAGCCTTCGCTCTCCACATGCATCAATAAACCTTGGCCATCCATGAGCCTGTCACCGGTTTTCCAACCTTGGACCACTTTAGGCAGGTTCTGGCCGCTGCAGACTGGGAATACCCCACAAGAGCTGTATATTTGGAGTTGCTCTGACACACTAGTCTAGCCATTATAATTTGCATCTTCTCAAAGTCACTCAAATGCTTACACTTGCCCATTTGTTCGGCTTTCACTACATCAACTTCAGGGACAACATGTTCACCTGCTGCCTAATATATCCCATCCACTTTCAGATGCCATTGTAACAAGATAATTAATGTTATTCACTTTACCCGTTGTGATTTCTGATGTATCTTTTTTCCAGCCTTGATAAAGGTGGATTGATTTGCCTCGAAATGCATTGAATGTCTTTTATCATTTTGTTACTGTAACAAAGTGTAAACAAACCTGTACCGAGAGCGCGTATCCTGTGGGCTCCCAGGACCGTTATTGGTGCCTACCGCAAAGCTCCAGATCGCTACTTGCGATTGGGAGCTTTCCGATCAAGTGACCAATGTGACAGCCAATCACAGTGTTCACGTGATCATAAACCTCGCCCCGCCTCCCAGCATCAGAAACCCTGTAAATGACTGGGAGGTGCTGGTGTTAAGGGGTTAAAGAGGAGCTCCAGGCCCCCCCCCCCCCAAAAAAAAAAAAAATTATTAAAAAATACTGTAGCTGCTGACTTTTAATATTAGGGCACGTACCTGTCCAGTAATCCAGGTGTGTCCTCACCCTAGCTGATTCTTCAATCGGATATCGGGTGCTGGTGCCACCATCTTGACTAAGGGAAACTGGCAGTGACTTCACAGCCAGTACCTACTGGGCATGTGCAAAGCGCGCTGTCCTTTGTGAAAGGAGCAGCTGCAGGGGAAGGAGGGGGGGGGGCAAACTTCTGGCTCAGTTTTCCACGGCAAACTGAGCCAGAAGTGGGAGCGGGTACCTGTCAAAATGCTCCTCTTAAGTGACGTCACCTGTGAAGATGGCACCACATGACCTGGAGGTCTTTGTTGGAGCTGTTGCTTAAACCATACAACCCTGGATTTGTGGGCAGGCAGTTATGTTTAATGTAGACAACCCAGTGGTACAGGTAGGTGGGTAAAATAAAAATGTCAAACATGGAGTAAAGTTTATCTTTAATTCCCTGTACACACGAATGGAATTTTCCGTCGGAATTCGGATGAAGCTGACTTCCATCAGTCTTGCATACACACTGTCAGACTAAATTCCCACCGTCCAAAACGCGGTGACGAAAAACACTCCGACGAGCCGAGAAAAATGAAGTTCAATGCTTCCGAGCATGCGTCGACTTGATTCTGAGCATGCGTGGATTTTTCTCCGATGGAATTCCACACAGACATTCGGAATTTTCCATCGGATTTTTTTCCATCGGAAAAATTTAAAACATGTTCTATTTTTTTACTCCAATGGAAAAAAGTCGAATGGGGCAAACACACTATCAGAATTTCCAATGAAAAAAGTCCATCAGACTGGTATAAACAACTCATGCTATAATTATGGAGTACAGTACTGCATTGCCATGTTTTGATGATTACGTTTACATCTGAGGCTTTCTGACCAGGAAAATTCTTATATACGTTGTGCTAGTTGTTTTTGTTGTCTTCGTTATCTACGTTATTATCTAGGAGTTGGATGGGGTGTTTTTCCCTCCTCTCTCTCCAACATGTCACCACATTTTTGGTGACCACGTTTTATGTTTATTTTCTTTTGTTGTTTTTCCCACTTACCCCGCCCACTTTTACCGTTCCCCATAACACCCTAGCCTTGTAATGTTGGGTTACCCGCATCGTCTTTCGCTATAGATTTGATGGTGTTTACTCACAGCATGTTTGCAGAACCCTATTAAAGTCCTATAGTGGACTGTTTAGACAGTTTCTTTTTCTCAGGAATGTTTATGTCTTGGTTGTAATTTTTGTATCTCTTGTACATTGAAAACAAAATAAAGATTTTTTTTTAAAAAGTATTAAAATCAGGCAGTTATTACATACAGGTGGGTAATACTATAGAACAGCCAACCTCACAACCTCAACCAGGGTTCCGTGCAGGGCTGGCCCAAGACATTGTGCTGCCTGGGACCAAGAACGAAATACTGCCCCCCCCCCAAAAAAAAAAAAAAAGCTCATGCCCACCAAAAGGCCCCCACATCTATTATTTTATATTATGACAATTAAAACTAAAATGACATTATCAGAAAGTCAGATTTACATGCAACAGCACGTTGTCTATATGCAAACTTACTGTATAAGACATACCACCATGTAACCACTCCCCCATCTTGGCACCCTAGAAGAACCATGGGTACAGTGTGTGTCAGCACAGTGGCCCCCTCCCCCTAACCCTCAGGGCACATGTGCAGTGAACACGATGCACCCATGGATGATATGCCACTGGAATAGGGCTGCAGAGGGGCGGCGGGCTATGGCAGTATAGGGGCAGGCTAGGGCAGTATATAAACAGGTTAGGGCAGTATATAAACAGGTTAGGGTAGTATAGGGGCAGGCTAGGGTAGTATAGGGGCAGGCTAGGGTAGTATAGGGGCAGGCTAGGGCAAACAAGGATTGCCGCTCCAAACAGGCTTACCCAAAATAAAATTCACCTTTCCAGGAACCGAGGGTGCTGGCAATGCACTAGGCAATTGAGAAAATAATGATGATCTGGACAGCCGCACTCCAATCCAACGTGGCTTTATTCACAAAGTAAAATGAAAACAGGCACTACATGTCACAGCAACAGAAAAATGGGGACAGCTAACGCGTTTCACACTTAGAAGTGCTTACTCATAGCTAGGGCAGTATATAAACAAGTTAGGGTAGTATAGGGGCGGGCTAGGGCAGTATATAAACAGGCTAGGGCAGTATATAAACAGGTTAGGGTAGTATAGGGGCAGGCTAGGGCAGTATATAAACAGGTTAGGGTAGTATAGGGGCGGGCTAGGGCAGTATATAGACAGGCTAGGGTATAATATAGACAGGCTAGGGTAGTATATAGACAAGCTAGGGTAGTTTATAGGCAGGCTAGGGTAGTATATAAACAGGCTGGGTTAGTATATAGACAGGCTAGGGTAGAATATAGACAGGCTAGGGTAGTATATATAGACAGGCTAGGGCAGTATATAGACAGGCTAGGGTAGAATATAGACAGGCTAGGGTAGTATATAGACAGGCCAGGGTAGTATAGGGGCAAGGGCAATATATAGCCAGACTAGGGTTGAATATAGACAGTCTAGGGTAGTATATAAACAGGCTAGGGTAGTATATGGACAGGCTAGGGTAGTATATTGACAGGCTAGGGTAGTATAGGGGTGGACTAGGGCAGTATATAGGTAGGCTAGGGTAGAATATAGACAGGCTAGGGAAGTATATGGAAAGAATAGTGTAGTATATGGGCAGGCTTGGGTAGTATAGGGGCGGGCTAGGGCAATATACAGAAAGTCTAGGGTAGAGTATAGACAGGCTAAGGTAGTATAGGGGTGGACTAGGGCAGTATATAGGTAGGCTGGGGTAGAATATAGACAGGATAGTGTAGTATATGGGCAGGCTGGAGTAGTATAGGAGCGGGCTAGGGAAATGTATAGACAGGCTAGGGTAGAATATAGACAGGCAAGGGTAGTATATGGTCAGAATAGTGTAGTATATGGGCAGGCTAGGGTAGTACAGGGGTGGGCTAGGGCAATATATACACAGGCTAGGGTAGAATATAGACAGGCTAGGGTAGTATATGGACAGGCTAGGGTAGTATGGGGTGGGCTAGGGCTATATATAGACAGGCTAGGGTTGAATATAGACAGTCTAGGGTAGTATATAAACAGGCTAGGGTAGTATATGGACAGGCTAGGGTAGTATATTGACAGGCTAGGGTAGTATAGGGGTGGACTAGGGCAGTATATAGGTAGGCTAGGGTAGAATATAGACAGGCTAGGGAAGTATATGGAAAGAATAGTGTAGTATATGGGCAGGCTTGGGTAGTATAGGGGCGGGCTAGGGCAATATACAGAAAGTCTAGGGTAGAGTATAGACAGGCTAAGGTAGTATAGGGGTGGACTAGGGCAGTATATAGGTAGGCTGGGGTAGAATATAGACAGGATAGTGTAGTATATGGGCAGGCTGGAGTAGTATAGGAGCGGGCTAGGGAAATGTATAGACAGGCTAGGGTAGAATATAGACAGGCAAGGGTAGTATATGGTCAGAATAGTGTAGTATATGGGCAGGCTAGGGTAGTACAGGGGTGGGCTAGGGCAATATATACACAGGCTAGGGTAGAATATAGACAGGCTAGGGTAGTATATGGACAGGCTAGGGTAGTATGGGGTGGGCTAGGGCTATATATAGACAGGCTAGGGTATAATATAGACAGTCATGGTACGCTGGGGTTCCTCCAGAAGTTGCTAGGGGTTACGTGAGCAATAAACAATTTATTTCTCTCAATTAATTTACCAATGACACCAATGATCCTTTTAGCTATCTGTAAGGGGGGGGGGGGGGTGATTGTTTCCAATGGCCACCAATGTATGGGACATTCTTCCCTACTGACCACTGCAAGATGGGGCTATAGTAACGCCTGGCAGGGGTTCCCTGAGACCTGAAAGTTATTTCAAGTGTTCCTTCATGTGTAAAAGGTTGAGAAACATTGCTATACAATGAAATTCTACCAACTTCAGGCAAACAAAACAACTTTGTGAAGGTTTAGGAAGGAATTCCCAGCACATAAGCCATCCATGTGACCATTGGAGGATGATGGGTAAGGTGACTCTATGGACTTATTGTGGTACCCAGACTCAGGTGGGATCTCTGGGATGGATCCTTCCTCCTTATACATCTGATCTCTATAAATAATTGCAGAAGTGAGAAAGATCATAAAAAAAAAAAAAAACAACCCTAGATCATTGCTACTTACCGTCCTCCTTCTCATCAAACACGGGTCTTTTGGAGGAGATGTTGGCCCCCATCCTCTTCTTCCACTTGTTCCAGTGAAACATTGATGCAGAGGTGGAGATAGCATTCCCTATCTCCTGGAAATAGAAGAAGAAGATGCCGGGAACCCAACCCCAAGCACACTCATCAGCGCTCCATTCCCCGGGGCTCCTAGTGATTGCCTGGCGTGCTCTCTGATCACTCACATCGCCTTCAGCACCATGGTGAGAGGTGGAGGGGACAGCGCGGCTCTGCTGGTCAGTGTGGCCACCGCTCCGCTAATACAACTCGCCGCTTCCCTGAACACTGGAGCGCTGATCATCCATGCCGCCTGCACGCGGCTACTGCGCTTTAACAGCGATCGCATCCGACATCAGGCGAATGGGCGCCACCTCATGGTGGATCTGAGAATTGCACAGGCACGAAAAAGTGCAGTAAATCAAAGAGGATTTGGCTGAGATCGTCATTTTTTTTTTTTTTTTTTACTTCAGCTATCCTGATCAGTATATATTATCCTGATCAGTATATATTAATTAATTCAAGGTTTAAAAATCTCATATTTAATGTAAAACATTTTCCAGAGTGTCACCCAGACCAGTTCTGATATTTCCCTCATACGTGTAAAAATCTGCATTTTTTCATAGTTATAATATAGAAGCTTAGACTTAAATGTATTAACTTAATTTGTCTTTTTACCCTTTCCTTTTCTTCATCTAACCTATAATCTAAGATATAAGTATATATGTATAAACCCTTTTGTTGAAAAGAAACAAATAAAGAATAATAAAAAAAAAAAAAAATCAGCATTTTTTCCCCCAAGAAAATAGAACCCCCAAAACATTATATATATATATATATATATATATATATATATATATATATATATATATTTTTTAAGCAGAGGCCCTAAAAAATAAAATTTTGGGTGTCGCAATTTTATATGTCACGTGATATCTGCACAGAGGTTTTTCCAAATGCAATTTTTTTGAGGGGAAAAAATACATACGCTTTAACCGCTTCAGCCCCGGAAGGTTTTATCCCCTTCCCGACCAGAGCGCTTTTTACAATTTGCTTTAACTGACAAGTGCGCGGTCATGTGACGCTGTACCCAAACAAAATTTGCGTCCTTTCCCCCCCCCCACCCCACAAATAGAGCTTTCTTTTGGTGGTATTTGATCACCTCTGCGGGTTTTTTTTGCGCTATATAAACAAAAAAAAAAGAGCGACAATTTTGAAAAAAAAAAAACTTATATATTTTTAACGTTTTGCTATAATAAATATCCCAAAAAGTTTTTTAAAAAAACTCTTTTTTTTTTCAGTTTAGGCCAATATATAGTGTCCATCCCTTCATACCTAACCTTATTTTTCCTTTGCATAGCGCTACATATTTTACCTTCATCACTATATACAAACTGTCTTTTGTTTATGTTAGCAGCTTTGCCACGCCCATTTAGGTAGCGCAGTAATTTTCTCCAACTTTTTAGGCCAATATATATTCTTCTACATATTTTTGGTAAAAAAAAAATCGCAATAAGCGTATAAATGGATTGGTTTGTGCAAAAGTTATAGCGTCTGCAAACTATGGGAAAGTTTTGGCCATTTTTATGGCATTTTTATTATTATTATTTTTTTTACTAGTAATGGCGGTGATCTGCGATTTTTAGCAGTACTGCGACAATGCGATGGACAGATCAGAGACTTTTGACACTTTTTTGGGGCCATTGGCATTCAGCAATCAGTGCTATAAAAATGCACTGATTACTGTGTAAATGTCACTGGCAGGGAAGGGGTAAACACTAGGGGGCGATCAAGGGGTTAAATATGTGTTCCCTCTGCATGTTCTAACTGTGGTGGCCGAAAACGTGTAGGACGTACCTGTACAGGATTTCGCCCACCAGTGCTATTGTGCCACAGTATAACATGACACGGTCAGCAACTGGTTAACTACTTGCCGACCACCAGGGTTGCCAACCTCCTGCAGCATTTTTTACTGACAAAACGTGGGCAATTTACAGGCGGAGCACATTTTTTACTGACAACCTGGGAAATTACAGAACTCCTATTGAAAACTAACAGTGAATATTTGAACAGTATAAACATGATGATATGAAAAAAACACTGACAATACCTATAATACCTATAACAAAGTCATTTTCTTGATTTAAACTTAAAAAGTCAACACAGCATGAAATTATCAGCCCCTGATATTTACTGGCAGTTGTAAAAAAATCACAGATTTTTACAAACTGACAGTAAATTTACTGGCGATTGACAACCCTGCCCACCACCCGCCTCAGATGTACTGCAGCAAGGTGGATCAGCTGCGCAAATCACCGTACCGATACGGTACCTGGTGGCATGCGCTCGTTCCCCGCAGAGAAAGAACGGGGATCTGCTGAAGTAAACAAGACAGATCTCTGTTCTGTCCGGGGATGACGCTGAGATCTGTCTTCCTGCAAAGCAGAAAGATGGATCTGTGTGTTTCCCCAGTCACACAGTCCCCCATACAGTTAGTAATCACAAACAGGGAACACATTTAACCCCTTGATCGCCCCTTCCCTGCCAGTGTCATTAGTACAATGTCAGTGCATATTTTTAGCACTGATTACTGTAATAATGTCACTGGTTCCCAAAACAGTGTCAAAAATGTCAGAGTGCTTTCACACTCACAGCGCCCGTGCGTCGGCAGTAAAACGCAGCGATTTACTGTCATTTATGCAGCGCTTTTCGGGCGCTTTTAACCCCCGCTAGCGGCCGAAAAATGGTTAAATGCGCCCGCAAAGCTTTGCCAGCCGTTCGGCAGCGCTGCCCATTGATTTCAATGGGCAGGGGCGCTTTAGGAGCGGTGTATTCACCGCTCCTAATGCGGTGCAAAGAAGCTGCTGGCAGGACTTTTTCTGACGCCCTGCCATGCAGCGCACCGCTCCAGTGTGAATGGAGCGGCTCTTTCAGGAACGATTCGCAGGCGCTGTTTTTAGCGCTATAGCGCCTGCAAAGCGCCTCAGTGTTAAAGGGGTCTTAGGTGTCAGATCTGTCCGCCGCAATGTCGGCGTCCCGATAAAAATCGCGGATCACCATCATTACTAGTAAAAAAAAAAAAATTATAAAAATGCCATAAATCTATCCCCTATTTTGTAGATGCTATAACTTTTCCTGCAAACCAATCAATATACGCTTATTGGGTTTTTTTTTTTTTACCCACAATATCTAGAAGAATACATATTGGCATAAACTTATGAATAATTTTTTTTTTTTTTTTACAAACTTTTTTATTGAGTACAAATCAGTGGAATGCAATACATTTGTTTTTTTATATATTTTTTGGGATATGTATTATAGCAGAAAGCAAAAAAATATATATATTTATATTTATATATTTATATTTATATATTATTTTTTTGTTTATAGCGCTAAAAATAAAAACCGCAGAGGTGATCAACTACCACCAAAAGAAAGCTCTATTTGTGGGAAAAAAGGACATCAATTTTGTTTGGATACAACGTTGCATGACCGCGCAATTCTTAGTTAAAGTAACGCAGTGCCGTATCGCAAAAAATGGCCTGGTCATTAGTTGGGTAAATTCTTCTGGGACTGAAGAGTTTTTATTTTTTTCATGAATCCTTTTATTCAGTTTCAAAGACAAATTTCAATACAAAACAGAGCCTAATGGGCATACCCAAGGCCCCATGTAATACATAAATACATAAACAAAACCGGCACCTCATCTAATAACAGTTAAAAGGTGTATGCCACCTACTATTTACCAACATTAATAATTAAATACCTTGATTTTATCTTATATGGAGACTTGATGCATTCGCTCAAACCTGCCGCAGGGGTAGCCAGACACTTCAAGAGGCCGTGTAGTACCCCACCACACATTCACACCTTTTTTTAAAGATGCTTTTATTGAACTTTTTGTGAATTTAAATGAATTTTAGTGCACACAAACACAATATATAACCCATGGACATTTAAAGTGGTTGTAAACTCCATAGATGAATTGTACTTAGGTAAGCCTATAATAATGCTTACTTATAGGTACTGTAAATATCTCCTAAACACGCCAAAGCACCTTGTCCCCATATTGATGTGGACAAGGGTCTCTTCCCCACAACCCTGGGCTGTGGTTGTCGGGGTCTGTGGTCAGGGGGCTTATCTGAATCTGGAAGCTCCCTTTAACAAGGGGGCCCCCAGATCCTAGCCCCCTATATGAATGAGTATGGGGTACATAGTACCCTTACCCATTCACCAAAGAAGTGTCAAAAAGTAATAAAAACACAGAGACACCCCCCCCCCATGTTAAATCGTTTGATAACCCAAAAAAATAAAATAAAGATCCTGTTCTCTTAAAGCATGTTATACAGCACAGTGCTTGTGCTGTGTCATTTGGACCCTCGTATCACCTGTAATACTGGCTGATCCTGCTTGGCTATACCCTCCCCATAGCAAACTGACCACGATAATCATGGCTGCTGGGCCCTGACACTGTGGTCATTTTGCGTGATTCTGTATCTGTCTCCTGTGTCCTTCTCCCCCCTCCCCTCTCTGCCTGTCTCTGCTCGTACCAGTGACGCCCCCCCCCCCTGCTCCTGCTGCTCTCATATCAGCTATTAAATGCTCCCATCCTCTCTGCACTATTATAATAATAGTCCCTGTACCTGTGTCCTGTAAAAAAAACTGCCAGATTGTACCTATATGAGCGCGGCTCCCAGCGCTCAGCTGATTGTTGGTGCTGTCTCTCTCCTCTCTCCCCCTCCTCCCCGGCTGACATCAGCTGGAGGGCTTGGCCCCGCCCACTGCAGCTGTGAGCCGGAGAGAGAAAAGTGGACAGGAATCAGCTGAGCGCCGGGAGCCGTGGGAGCATTTAATAAAAGTGGGTTAAAGTGGAGGTCCACCCTGAAAAAATCTTCACACTAAAAATACAAAAAAAAAAAAATAATAATAATAGAAAAAAAAATGATACTCACCCTAAATGCCTGTTGCTATGCGGAAGTCCCCTAATCTGCCGCTAATGTTCCTCTTCTCCGTCCGCGGTGGCTCTCCTTCAGCTTCCTCTTCTTGTGAATGGGCCGCGCTGCCTTCTGGGAACTGTGTGTATCCCAGGAGGCAAGCCGCCCATTCACAAAGCGCCGTGCCTGTTTCCCCTACTCAGAATGGAGGAGCCGGGAGCCTGCCAGCAGCGATCGATCTCCGCGGCAGGACCGACATCGCGGGAGAGTAGGACAGGTAAGTGTCCTTATTAAAAGTCAGCAGCTACACTGTTAGTAGCTGCTGACTTTTTTTTTTTCCTGCACCACCGCTCTAATAACCACTTTCAGGGCATGTGGCCTGGTATGGTTCAGCAGTAGGGCACTCGCTCGCCCCCCTTCTTTTCTGACCTGCCAGGCTTTGTGCTCGGATAAGGGTCTGGTATGGACTTTGCGGGGGGCACGCTTTCTTTTTTTTTTTTACTATTTTTAACAGGAATTTATTTTTTTATTCAGCTGTCAGCGGGGGAGCCTATTGACAGCTATTAACTCATCCATCATTAAGGACGCCGTGGCAGGCTTCCTGGCCCAGCTCCTCAACAACCATCTTTTACTGTGCCCGGATTGAGCAAAGCTTTGCTCAATCCAGGCGCTGAATGCACTGTGCAGCACACAGTGCATTGCAGGGTGTTCGGCGGCGCGAGCATTCTCCGAACACCCTGCAGATTCGGGTGTTTCCCGAACAGGGCGATCAATCAGCCAATGTTCAGCCTGAACACATGCTCGGGCCGAACCGTTCGCCCAACACTAATAGCTAGTAATGGGCAAACAGAACAAACTAGTGGTCAGGCTGCACCCTTTAGAGGCAGGGCAAGTCTGCCTTTTCTTTTTGGCGGTGTGCATGTTTTGCAACATGCGTAGGGGGTTGTGGAGTTATTAACCAAGCCTTCATCATCCACTTCCCCCTCCCAGGCGCAGGGCAGCTTATTCCCCCCATCAGTTGCAAATGCAACCTCTATTATTTTTTACAGCTAATCCCCCCATTGTCTTGCAAACTGGCATGGATCACTTGACTGAATTATTTCAGCACTGCAGGAGTCACTTGGTGCAGGTGTATGCTTAAGAATTCTTGTTATCAAATGTTAACGAAGAAAGCATCAGGGAGGAGACAACAAGCATAGAGCAGCAATTGCAATCGATGTTCCTGCCGCTGAAGCTTACTGCCAAAAGAAGCAATAAAGAGGGTGGGGATGAAGGGGTGGCAGACCTTACCTGGATGCTAGAGATTGTGGAAGTGGAAAATGAGGGAGAGGTACAACAACAGCAAAGCAGGGTTTCGTCCATGGGCAGCTTGCAGAGGAGTGGAAGGAGGAGCTGCCCTATACCACCAAATGCCACTGCCCCATGGGTACAGGTCACTGCTATCCCTTAGGCTGTTCCACTTAGCTCAGCAGTCTGGGCCTTTTTTAACAAATCTGCTGCTGACATCACCATGCTTAGAAGCTTCTGTTTGCAGCGTATCAAGGGTGCTAAATGTACACGTAATTTTACAATCACATGCATAAGGGGACACATGATTTTTAGGCAGGCCATACACAGTTCGAATGTACCACCCGAGATTTGAACCATGTATGGGCAGGTTCAATGTACCAACTTGAGTATAACCAGCATGCTGGGTTTTACCTGCAATTATCGCCAGTGGTTGCTATAGCCACTAGCAAGAACCACTGTCTTTTTACAGGGAGAAGGCAATGGACACAAACTGCGCCCAAAGCCCACCCAGTTAATGTTATAATAGGGAATACTCATCGCTATTGTAACACTAATTCTCCTCCTGGCCAATCAGGAAGCGAGTCATGACCCGATTGGCTGGAAGGAGATCAGATTGAATTAGCCGCCAGGAGAAGGAGGGAGGGGATGCACAGAGGAGAGGAAACACAGGGGAACCGAGAAAGCAGCAGCCCGGAAAAGATGGGGTAAGTGCCGGGCCCCGACTGACTGACCAACCGAGGGGGGGTTTTTGCATTGGGTGGATTGTTTGCAAAGGGCAAAGGGTTTGAGAGGCTTACCTTCCAGCACATCAAGTGCAGAAGAAGATCAGCACAGGACCCACACAGAGTCAGGCTAATCGCAGACTTGAATCTCCCTGTAAATCTGCTAACCTGATTCCACCATCTCCAGCAACATTCATGACTAAGTACGTGTCTCCTCCCTAGCTGCTGGAGAGGAAGAAACAATTGTCACCCAATAAAACTCATGCCCCGCGCCTCAATGACGACTTGGCAAAATTTCAGCTGCCCCTTTCCACAGCTTTGTTGCCTGAGCTGCACCATAATGGCAGGAACCCAAATTATATTTTTCCACTCAGGATGCCATTACTGCCCTCCACCAGCATTTGGAAGGTAATGTCTGTTTCGCTGGTCCATGCAGTCAGAAGTAGGGTCCACATGATACCTTTTCACTTTCAATAAGTTTGTATTGAAAAGTTTTAAAGAATACAGCTTGTGTCAGATAAACGCATGCGATTGATTGCTTGCAAGTCAAAAGCAGCCGTACATCAAATAGAAAAGTTGTAGCAAATTAAAAATGTAGTATGTCAAAAAGTACATTAATCATGTTGCAACAGAGAAACATTGTAGATGGCAGGAGAAGGAAACCATGCGCCTGTACCAGAGAAACAGGTGCTGGTGCCAGGGAAACATGCGATGGTGGATGAGATGTCAGTGTATAAAATTCACCATAAAAAACAAACAAAGGAGTGCATGAGAAAAAAACATCCATATGGAAGTGCACATAATCATTGTGACAATTGTCTCACTGAAATAAGGCACTCTAATTGTGGCTTCATGATTACAACCTGCCTGGTCTCTTCCTGTTGAACTGCAGTCTAGTAAAAGTGCATACACATAAAGTGCATGGAGTCAGTACAATATTTTGTTGATTTTTGGATTAAAAGCTGACTGCTGGGACAACAGTTCAAAATGCATTTCACAAATATTGAGCAAATACTTTGTATGGATTCAGTACAATATTTTGTGAAGCAAAAATGCTTAAATGTTACATTTTGCATTAAAAGCTGACTTGTCTTCCCTTTTTATAATGCAGCCTAGTGACATTTCTTAAATACTGTGCATAATAATACAATATTTTGATGTTTTTTATAATATTTTATTAAAAGCTGGGCGTTGTCTCTCCTGTTAAAAATATTGCTTAGTACAAGTGCTTAAATACTGTCCACAGACTCACTGCAATATTTTGGTGTTCTTTTTCCGAATAAATAAATACACTCTAATATTGATTTTTACATTAAAAGCTAACTGGTGTCCCTCTAGTTCAAAATGCAGCCTACTTCAATTGTTCATTTACTGTCTATGCAGTGTATACAATATTCCTATTTTTTTTCTGGGAAATACATACAGCCTAATGGTAATTTATGGGCTGAAAAATGTGGCCAACAAGAGTTAAAATATTGTTTATGTAGTGGTTTCACTTACATTTTGGACTTATTTTAAAGCAATATGGGACACTTTTAACCTAAACCGAATTTAGTGTCTCTGCTCCGGCATCTATGTCCCCCATTCAATGTGTTCCACTGAGGGTGCAGGTCAGGCTAGGAGTCCACCCTGACTCCATGTAATCCACAGAACAAATAGAGAAAAATCTCAGCCACCGCACACCATACAAGTCCATCGTGCAATAAGTGATAGCAGCTTCGCCCTAACTTTATCCATGCCACACCCCTGACATGTTTCGCCCCACCCACGGGGGGAACCTCCATATCACTTACCCACTGAAGTTGTATTGTGTGTGATGGCTGAGATTTTTCTTTTGTAGGACACTCATTTGATTATTGGAACATTGATGCATGTATATGGGGATTTTTTGAGAGTTGCAAGTTTCATGTATACGTCTTTATTTGTGATATTTGATAAATATCCATTTATAGTTTTTCATGATCATTATATGTTTTAAATATAGGCACCTTTTACAATATAGGTCACATGTGCATTTTGCCTCACGTGCTCTCCCTCTCTTTTTCTCTCACATTTTGTCATGACGTATATAACAAGCCTTATTATAATTTGATTAGTAGATCTATATTAAATTTTAATTAAAAGAGATGAAAATTAGAGGTGACATTGTTAGTTAACATTATAGGGACATCCAATGAATTCTCTTTCCTAGTTCTATATAAATGTTTGTGTTAACAATATGCTTGTATATGATTACAGTATATGTGCAATTTGTATTAGAATCCGAGGCCCCAATGAAGTGGGTTTTCCCCGCAAAACGCTTAGGAAATTTTTACGGATTCAGCAGCCAGGACTAAAACACCGTGGACAACTTAACTGTAACTGTGATTTTAACAGGTCTTGTCTTCCAATTTTTTTTTTTCAAACAAACCCTTTGTATATGTAAAAATAAAGATGTGTTTATATATTTTTTTTACATTTCCATTAGTCTGTGTATTTATCAGACCCCACAAGGTACATTCAAAGTCCCATATCATTTTGTTCTTGTATGGTATTTGTGATATTAGTTTTGTGTATACTGTATACAGTATATGATTTATTTTATATACAGTATGTATGGGCAGCGCAACACTGATTTGTACTGTTTGTATGATTTAATATGTGGTATGGAATCACTTATTTGGTGTTAGCTTGCAACAATGTATAAATGATTGGGTGACCGCCCAGATTTATTATTGGATAATAACTGTACAACAGTTAGGATTTCACTATTGCTGTGATACTGATATCCTAAAAGTTTGAAAATTCTTACTTGTGAGCTGAAGCAGGTCCATTCTGGTATAGAATACCCAAGCACCACCTTAGTACTGCCACTGTGTCTTAAGGACAGAAAATAAAGGGAAATCTTCCCATGCAAATACAGATGGCCAACAAAAAACATAACAGAACCCAGAGTTGGATTCAAAGTCAGGCGCAATGTGTTGGTTGGAAGGGACCCTAAACAACATATTTTTATTTTTTCTTTAGTTTGTATGCATGCAAAATATTACAAAATGCAGGACAACGTATTCCATGTGAACAAGACATACTGGCCTACAAATTCAAAACACACCCAATGAGTAGTCAAGGCAAATCAGGTCCCTGTAGTAAACGGAAATGAAATTAGAGTAGACATGTGCAGAACGAAAAAATGTGTTTTGTTTCGATTCGTTATTTACATTTTTTTTTTTTAGTTAAATTATTTTCATTAGTTAAAATTTGTTTTCGGAATTTGTTTTGTTTATTCGTTTTCAAACCGATTCAAATTCAGATCAACTCAAAAGGTTTTCGAATCAATTTTGAATAGTTTTCGAATTCGAATCGTTTTCCAATTTCCAAAGAGAATAAAATAGAATATAAAATATTTTATTCTCTTTGGAAATTGGAAAAGTATTTGAATTTGAAAAGTTTTCGAATATGAATTTGAAAAGTATGCAAATTCGAAAAGTATTCCAAAAGTATTCGAAAACGATTTGAATTTCATCCGGGTTTGTTTAAATTCGGTACTATTCAAATTCGGATACATATGAATTTCTGAAAAATGAAAATTAGTCAGAATTTTAATTCTGAATGAAATGAACCGCACATGTCTAAGTCAGAGACACATGCAGAAAAGGCTTTTCTGGCCAATACAGATCATAGGCGGCAACGAGTGGTGTCTGCTGTCAAGGACTGTTACTATTATAAATATAAAATTAAGTACAGGTTTACTTGAAGAATCAGAATCACTAAGTCAAGTTAAAGCGGGATTCCACCCGCAATTTTTTTTTTTAAAAGTCAGCAGCTAACAAACACTGCAGCTACTGATTTTTAATAAGGACACTTACCTGTCCTACTCGCTCGCGATGTCAGCCCCCCCAAGGCCGATCCCTCGATTGTGGAGGGTCCCGGCACCGCCATCCTCAGTAAGGGAAACAGGAAGTGAAGCCTTGCGGCTTCACTGCCCATTTCCTACTGCTCATGCGCGAGGCTCGCGCCGCTTTGTGAATGGGTGGCTGCTTTCTGGTATACACACAGTTCCCAGAAGGCAGCGCGCCACATTCACCAGAAGACACCCTGAGGAGGACGAGGAAGACCTGCCGAGGTGGAGGAAGAGGCAGATTAGCAAGTTCCGCATAGCAACCGCCCTTTCTGGTGAGTAAATTTTTTTTATATTTTATTAAAGGATTTTGGTGTATTTTTTTTTTTAGGGTGGAACACCACTTTAAATCAGGGGGAAAATATAGACCATTCATAAATAAGACCGTACAATTTTCTTATCTGAAAGTATTAAAGCAGTACAAAACCTGAAGGCAAACATTTATTATATTGCAGGTTAAAGAGGAACTGCAGTCTGCTCACATAATTTGTAATAATAACATCTTTGCCATTCTGAAGCTTCCTTCCAACCACTTTGCATATTATTTTATATATACTGTCATTCTGTACAAATATGCTGCAGAAATCTCCCTCCACTGAGTCTGGCTGCAGCCATTTTAACTGTGGGCAGCTGAAGCTGCTGCCTGTTCACTTCCTGGATTTACACAGACACACAGAGGCACACCTCCAGCTCTGCAGCTCTCACTGGCCCTCGTATGACTCATCACCCCCTCTCTTACTGGCAAACTGTCATGGATATGCAGTAATGTTTGTCTGCCATCTTACCTTCCTCTTCATGTGTTCACCTTAGAGGCCAGGCTCTCTCACCTGGCTGCTTTTATAATCTCTCCTCCCAGTATGCTCCACCCCAGACCCTATCAGGGAACACTATATTAACCTGTGCACTGCAAGCCAGCCGTGCTGATCAACGTGTTTGTTAAGCATTGTGTGTTTGGGTTCCTGCCTGCCGTGTGCTACGTCTGTCTCTGTGTTACGATATTGGCTTGTTCTCGACATTCCCTGTCTGCTAGTGACCTTGACCTTCGGCTTGTCCTTCGTTTATCCGTGCCTGCTTGTTGCCCTGACCTTGGCTTTTCCCCTCACTATTCTTGTATCCTGTGCTGCTGCTTCCCCTCTATCCTCTTTACCCTACGGAGCGTGAGCTAGGGGACTCTAGGGGGCGCGACCTGGATCCAGCTGCAGTGTAGGCCATCCTCACCACTAGAGGCTCTGGTGAAAACCTGCTGGATCTTAGACTCAGCGCCCTGGGGAATCTTGGGTTCTAGCTCCCTGTGGATCCCTGTTGTGCTCCACTGGTCCCGCTGTCCACAACCACCCAGTGTCCCATCCGCAGCAGTCAGCCATAGGGTTCACTACCTTGTTGTGCACTCCTGACCCCCAACGGTGTGCATCTGTCATCTGGCCACAGGTGACCTGACACAAACTCTCACGAGAGTGATAGAGAGAGCTGTGCATGATGTCATAATCCTAGGCTAATGACCAGACAGGAAACAGGAAGTGGGCTGTATAAGGGATTTACTGGCAGAAAAAAAATGTTTTACTATCCAAAGTTAAAACAACAACAAGGGCAGAAGATTTAGATGGAAAGTTGAAAAAATTATTGAAGAGCCACTTTAACATTTCTTAGATGAGATGGCTGCATTCATTTTTCTTTTTTAGGCTTTCTTTCTTCTATTTTTACCTGGTGATCTAGCCAGTAAGTCTGTTGTTTTCAAAAGAACAAGCTCTCCAGCAAAATGAATGAGTTACCTAAATCAGACAGCGCATTTAAGACTGGCAGGAGTGCTTACATCAGCTTTTATTTATGTAAAACCTTTATCCCAAAAGGAAAAAAAAAACATTTGCTGTAACTGCTTATAAAGTATTGGATGATGTTTAGCTTTAATTTGTTTGTGTATTTAAATCTGCTAGTGCATCTAACACTCCCCTTCCCCAAGGCTGACAATGCTGCTGTCCAAATGTGCACACTGTGCTCCCTTGTCCAGAGTGTAGGCATTCTAATACAGGAGGTGTGTTACTGGCAGGTTCACCAAGTGAAAACAGAGGGAAAGAAGCCTAAAAAAGGAAAACGAATGCAGCACCACATCGTATGTTTGGTAAGCTGTAGACATGTGCAATTTGTTTAGTTTCTAATTTGTTTTTCACGAATTTAGAAAAATTCCTTAATTCTGAAATTTCCGAATTTTCGGTTTTTCGGATTTCCAAATTTCCTAATTTTCGGATTTCCGAAACTTAGAATTTCCGAATTTCCGAATTTTTCAATTTCCGAATTTCCGAATTTTCGAATTTTCGAATTTCCGAATTTTTGAATTTTCGAATTTTCGAATTTCTAAAATTTGAAAATCTAAAATTCGAAAATGGGAAATTTGGAAAGTTGAATTTCCGAATTCCGAATTTTAAGAATTTCCGAATTTCCGAAAATCAGAGATTCGTTTTTTTTAGTTTTTTTGCTTTTTTCGGAAATTCGAAAAATTTGTTTTTTTCGTTTTAGTTTTATTGTTTTTTTGGGAAATTCGGAAATTCGAAACTCGGAATTCCGAATTTCCTGAATTTCCGAAAAAAGCAAAAAAACTAAAAAAATCGAAAACAATTTTTTTTTTTTTCGAATTTCCCGATTTTCCGAATTTCCGAAAAAAGCAAAAAAACTAAAATGAAAAAAACAAATTTTTTGGCAGTGCACACGTCTAGTAAGCTGCAATATATTACATTTTTTTTTGTGCGTAATACTGCTTTTATTTATTGCATTTCAGTTCTCTCTTTCATGGAGGCTCATTATCACATGTGGGCATTAACTATGGCTGCCTGCATACAAATACAGCCTGACTAGGAACCTCCATTCCTCCAGACTGATCTCTAACCATCAAAAAATGTTGATATTTGCATAACCCCTCCCAAGAGTCAGCGCACTGCTTGGACCATGGCTGAGGGGAGTACTGAGACAGGGTGCTGTGATGTTTTCAGGAAGTGTAGTGTTACCCCAAAGGAGCCCCTCTGTAATTTGGGTTCTCTGTTCTGTGCCTCAAGTCCAATAACATCTTCAGCCAGGGCCGATCCCAGACAGGGTGCGAGGGGTGCAGTTCACCCAGGCGCCACAGAGGTGGGGGCGCTCAAGCGCCAGAGTGCTCCCCTCCCTCCTCCTCCTTGTTGGTTTACAGAGAGCGAGGCCGCTCTCTCCGCCGCTCACCGCTCCCGCTATTTCCTGTGCCCAAGCCCAGGGCCAGCAAGAACACCGTTCCCTTTGCCAGGACTCGAGCCGCCCGAGCGATCCGCGGATTGCGGCCATAGGAAAGGCCGTGGCTTCGGCCTAGCTCCGGAGCGGCGGCCATCTTGGTACACCCGGCGGAGGCCAAGGTGAGATGTTAGGACTCTGGGGAGATGTGCACAGGGGGGAGATGTGGACATTACAGGGGGGAGATGTGGACATTACAGGGGGGAGATGTGGACATTACAGGGGGGGAGATCTGGACATTACAGGGGGGAGATGTGGACATTACAGGGGGGAGATGTGGACATTACAGGGGGGAGATGTGGACATTACAGGGGGAGATGTGGACATTACAGGGGGGAGATGTGGACATTACAGGGGGAGATGTGGACAATACAGGGGGGAGATGTGGACAGTACAGGGAGGAGATGTGGACAGTACAGGGAGGAGATGTGGACAGTACAGGGAGGAGATGTGGACAGGGGGAGATGTGGACATTCCAGGGTGGAGATGTGGACATTACAGTGGGGAAGATGACGTGGATATTACAGTGGGGAGATGATGCGGAGATGACGTGGACATTACAGTGCGGAGATGACGTGGACATTACAGTGGGGGAGATGACGTGGACATTACAGTGGGGGAGATGACTTGGATATTACAGTGGGGGAGATGACATGGATATTACAGTGGGGGAGATGACGTGGATATTACAGTGGGGGAGATGACGTGGACATTACAGTGGGGGAGATAACATGGACATTACAGTGGGGGAGATGACGTGGACATTACAGTGGGGGAGATGACGTGGATATTACAGTGGGGGAGATGACGTGGACATTACAGTGGGGGAGATAACGTGGACATTACAGTGGGGGAGATGACGTGGACATTACAGTGGGGGAGATGACGTGGACATTACAGTGGGGGAGATGACGTGGATATTACAGTGCAATAGGAAATGTCCCCCTAACTAGGGGTTGGGACTTTAAGGGCAACAAAATATAACAAGTATATGAGTACAAAAATTTATTAAATAATTAATTTTAAGATTAAAATTAATTATTTAATAAATTTTTGTAATTATTTAATACATTTTTGTACTCATATACTTGTTATATTTTGTTGCCCTTAAAGTCCCAACCCCTAGTTAGGGGGACATTTCCTATTGTTCTAGAACACACGGGATGTTGGCAACACTCTAAATCATGGATATGCAATTAGCGGACCTCCAGCTGTTGCAAAACTACAAGTCCCATCATGCCTCTGCCTCTGGGTGTCATGCTTGCTGCTGTCAGAGTCTCGCTATGCCTCATGGGACTTGTAGTTTGGCAACAGCTGGAGGTCCGCTAATTGCATATCCCTGCTCTAAATCAAATTCTGGTGTATAAATTCTTTGGATATTACAGTGGGGGAGATGACGTGGACATTACAGTGGGGGAGATGACGTGGATATTACAGTGGGGGAGATGACGTGGATATTACAGTGGGGGAGATGACGTGGATATTACAGTGGGGGAGATGACGTGGATATTACAGTGGGGGAGATGACGTGGATATTACAGTGGGGGAGATGACGTGGACATTACAGTGCGGAGATGACGTGGATATTACAGTGCGGAGATGATGTGGACATTACAGTGGGGAGATGTGGACATTACAGGGGGGAGATGTGGACATTACAGGGGGAGATGTGGACAGTACAGGGAGGAGATGTGGACAGGGGGGAGATGTGGACATTCTAGGGTGGAGATGTGGACATTACAGTGGGTGAGATGACGTGGACATTACAGTGGGGGAGATGACGTGGATATTACAGTGGGGAGATGACGTGGACATTACAGTGTGGAGATGACGTGGATATTACAGTGCGGAGATGACGTGGACATTACAGTGGGGGAGATGACATGGATATTACAGTGCGGAGATGACGTGGACATTACAGTGCGGAGATGACGTGGATATTACAGTGCGGAGATGACGTGGACATTACAGTGGGGGAGATGACATGGATATTACAGTGCGGAGATGATGTGGACATTACAGTGCGGAGATGACGTGGACATTAGAGTGCGGAGATGACGTGGACATTAGAGTGCGGAGATGACGTGGACATTACAGTGGAGTTACACAGCAATGCTTGGGTGAGAGCCTGCGTCTCCTCTCCTCACACCGTCACACACACTCTGCCCTGACACTGTGTGTGCAGTGAGCTGTAAAAGAAAGCCCTTTTTGTACCCTGCTATAATATATATATATAATATATTTATATATTGACCAGCCAGACAGCACCCTGAGGCAAGCCTGCCAGTCAGCACTCTGAGACCAGCCAGCCAGCCAGCACTCTGAGACCAGCCAGCCAGCCAGCACCCTAAGACCAGCCAGCCAGCCAGCACCCTAAGACCAGCCAGCCAGCCAGCACCCTAAGACCAGCCAGCCAGCACCCTAAGACCAGTCAGCCAGCCAGCACCCTAAGACCAGCCAGCCAGCCAGCACCCTAAGACCAGCCAGCCAACCAGCACCCTAAGACCAGCCAGCCAGCACCCTAAGACCAGCCAGGCCAGCACCCTGAGACCAGCCAGCACCCTGAGCCCATCACAGCACTGATTGTCAAGTCTTCAACTCAAGTTGAGCAAGTCTTCAGAACTGTAAGTAAAGATCATCACCCATTTTGTTTTTGTAAACTGGCACTTTACAATAAATGTTGCACTGTATTTTCTGTGAAATATATATGCATATGAGCGTATCTTTTTTCTTTTTTTTTTGGTGGGGGAGTGGACTTTGGATGGGAGTTCCCACACTTTTTTTCCCAGGACTTGACCCCTGCCCAAGCCCCTCCCCCCTCCATCCTCCTGTCAGAGGAGATCGGAGCGGCTGCTCGGAGAGAGACCCGCACAGTGACGTCGTTGGGAGGCGGGGCGGTCCGTGCGGTGCAGTGCATCATGTGCATTACATTTCTTCCTCTCATTGACACGATCTTCTCCACCTGGGCGGCGCGGCTGCACACTGTGCTCTCCTCCACAGCTGCCGCCCGGGTGGGGTTTGTACAGGGGGGGGTTTGTACAGAGGGGGGGTCTGTACTAATGGAGGGGGGATGGTTTGTGGGGGGTCTGTACTAATGGAGGGGGGTGGTTTGTCCTGGAGGGGTCTGTACTATTGGAGGGGGTGCTTTGTCCTGGAGGGGTCTGTACTATTGGAGGGGGGTGCTTTGTCCTGGGAGGTCTGTACTAATGGAGGGGGGTCTGTATTGAGGGAGGGGTTTATACTTAGTAAGGAGTCTATACTCAATACAGATCTGGACTCAGTGGAATTACTACGGGCAATTCAGAGTGAGCTGACTCCTGATCAGAGGAACCGTTGTTGCTGTATCGCTGGGTCAGGTGAGAGGGCCGATCAGCCATTATCTCCTGTAGTATGTCTGCAGTCTCTGACCATCTCCTGCATTATATCTGCAGTCTCTGACCATCTCCTGTATTATGTCTGGGGGCTCTTCCTAACAGACTCTCTAACAGAAGCCCTCTCTGTGTGCATCAGAGAGACTCCCCTCCAGGTCTCATTAGTGTACGCTCTTCCTGTATTTTCTTTACTGTTAAAGGATCATGGGAGGATCCCAGGGTAACAACGACTTGTTAGGGGAGCATCTCTGTGTTTGAGTCGTTGCCATAGAAACATGTGTAAAGGGGTGGAGTTTGTAAGATGACCACGCCCACATGGTTGGCACCAGAAATATTTCTGCACCCAGGCGTCTGTGACCCTAGGATCAGCCCTGTCTTCAGCCCCTCTGACACACCTGATTGAGTGAAGGTTACTGCACACACTTATAGGAACACAAGTGGAGATACCTTTAACTTATTTTTGGTCTGTTAGACAGTATAATCACTCTGCCAAAATAACTTGGAATAGAGTTCTGTACCACTAGACTGGAATCAACACATAAATGAGCAAAATCAGAAATAAACATAAGCAGTAACTGCAATTTGAATAGTAGTATTATAACTAGTCTAGAGTTCACTCTGCGAGAATGGCTGGAATTAGACATGTGCAATTTGTTTCGTTCCAAATTATTTTTTTAACGAATTTCGACAAATTAGTTAATTCGGAAAAATCTGAATTAATCAAAACTCGTTTAACAAATTTTTCTAAAGATTTGTAAATTCAAATATTCGAAAACTCGTAAAATTTGTAAAATCGAAAATTTGTAAAAAAAATCCGAAAACCTGAAAATTAGAAAATCTGAAATAACTAACTAATAATAACGTAACTTTTTTTTTTTTGGGAACTATAGCGTCGGGAGAAGAGGGGAGAGATGAAACAGTAGAGGGAGAGAAACCCACCCCATAAGTAAAGTGGATATATGGATTGTAATATGGTATGTTTTTTTTTTTTTAACAAGAAGGTAATATGGTATGTTTAAATGCTATGAATGTTATATGTAAAGAATCTTTAATAAAAGTTAAATTATTTTAAAAAATAATAACGTAACTATTATTAACTATTAAATTATAGGTATTGGAATTTCCTTTCAGATTTGTCTGTTAGTGAACGTAACAAATACAAATTTATCCGAAGTTACGAATTATCCGA
Organism: Rana muscosa; assembly: GCA_029206835.1. NCBI lineage: Eukaryota > Metazoa > Chordata > Amphibia > Anura > Ranidae > Rana > Rana muscosa. Next base: position 283,378,541 of record CM055123.1, read on the forward strand.
AATAATGAATGTCGTATCTAAACGAATAGAATGTAACAAATTAATAATAATAAATAACAATAATAATAATAATAAAAACGTTTTATTATTAATTATTAATTTGTTCCATTCCATTTGTTTAGATGTGGCATTCGTTATTTTGGATAATTCGTATTCTAACAGCCAAATTTGAAAAGAAATTCCAATACCTATAATTTAATAGTTGGCTATTATGAGTTAGTTATTCTTTCAAATTCTCTGATTTTCTTTCTTATTTTCAGATTTTCGAATTTACCAATTTTCGAATTTACAAATTGCAATTATAACGAATGACCCGAAAAACGAATAAAAAAACCCAAAACAGTATCTCCCCCACTGTAATGTCCACGTCATCTCCCCCACTGTAATATCCACGTCATCTCCCCCACTGTAATGTCCACGTCATCTCCCCCACTGTAATGTCCATGTTATCTCCCCCACTGTAATGTCCACGTCATCTCCCCCAAAAGTCCATATATGAATTAAAAAAAAAAACACCAGTGCTCTGTGAGAAATAAAATCCATGAAGTGAAATGTTGCATCCAAAAATAACATGTAGTTCCACCACCAATCAGCAGAAATTCCTCCTTACCAGCTTGTCACGATCCCCCATGACAGAGGATCAGTGAATGCATGAAAACAAGCAGCTCTCTCCGCAGATCAGCAAACACACATATGTTTCTTGAGGCAACAGCTTCCGACAATCATCATGGGTAAAATGAGAAAGAAGCATAACTGGAAGGCAAGGCAACAAGTAAAGTCCACAGAAGATAACCCCTCAGATCCCGATCAACACGTGCAAGTGGAGATTGAAGGTGAGACACCCTTCCAAAAAAGGCAAAAAGAAAACAATTCATGAGAATGCTTCGACAAAAAAGCCTTTAACCCGAAAACAGTAGAAGGCACTGCAGAAGGTTGTCTTCATGTGTTCACCTTCATTAGCATAAAAGCAATAGGTGAAGATCTCTGTGCAGCGGGTGTAAAGGAACAGTCTTTAGTCCTGAATCTTCAGCCGGCTAGCATTGGTGCCTATTTGTACTGTTGGTGCATATAAGAATAGCCCCAATCAAGCCTGCCAGTAGCAATAGGGCTACTAGATGGCTGTATGGACAGTTCCTAAAGGGCTCAGTCTCTTTCTCTAGCAGCAGAGAATAAATCCCCGCAGCAGCTCACCAGTCCCAGAGATATTGCCGCTCCCCTTCCGGTCAAACACAGTAATTAGTCCACTGCGACATTCAGATCACCATCTGAGGTCCATCATAGTGATTGGGAATAGGAAATAGTCCAGACACGAAGCCTGCATCTGATCGGAATGGTGTTAGGTGATGCAATGGATGGCGGAAGCCTTGGAGAAGACTTCTGTTCCAAGTATTTGTTTGTTGACGCAGTTGTGGAAGCAGAACTAGAAGAAGCAGAAGAAGCAGAACACATTGGCAGGTTGCAGTTTCACTTTAAGAAAAACTAAACCATATTTAAAACATTTTGTATGTCTCCATCAAACATTACATTCGCTGAACTCTACTGGGTACAGGTGTTCCTTTGAAAATACAGATGCAAGAGTCATTTATCTCATTATACCATGAAAAAGGCATCAGCCGAGATTAAATTCACAGAGATGAAACAGCTGCATGCACTAATACGTTTTGTAATTTTAGGATCTCTTTCTCATATATTGAAAAATACAACATAAGTGTTGTTAGTTTTAGTCTCTGATACAATATCTATAAAGAGACCTTTTATTCTGTGAAGTAATATTTGATCAACCAAACAAAGAGTTTAAAAAGCTAACGTGATATAAAAAAAAAAAAACATTCACTGATAATGGGGAAACCAGATTATAACCTTGAAATTAGATGAGGCGGCACCTGCATAATGACATAGGAGGACAGGCGTGCAAAGGTTTGTGCTTATTACCATCTGACCAACTATTTCAATAGTATTGAACAATTATAATAGCATGTTATGGTGAGGAATGAACCAATCTGTGTCACCAGAGGTAGGTGTGGATTCTCTCCAAGGTGCAAAATGTACGGCAGCCTTTCACATGGGCTCAGGGCTGGATTTCCCACTAGGCACTATAGGCATGTGCCTACAGGCGCCCCTCCTAAAGAGGCGCCTGTCAGTATTCTTTTTTTTATTCTTTTATTTTTTTTTTAATCCTTTCGCTACCAGGTCCATGTCAGAACCTGACAGCAGGAGGGGGGGGGGGGGGCTTCACACACAATCTGCTGGCTGCACCCACCGGGATTGTGTGTAAAACTGACAGGCAGACTCGAGCCTGTCAGGTGGAAGCATTCGGCCCGTTTCCTTCCACATAAGACCCCCCTGGGTTCCCCGCCCCACCATACCGCTGCAGAGGAAGGACAAAAAGGAGTCACAGCACACAGCGGCTGACATAATCCAATCCAGAAACCGACTAACAATTGCACAAAAAATGTAAAACTTTAGAAAAACTATCCAACTGAAACATTGTGTCTGAGCCCTGTAAAGAAAAGGGAATAAAGACAAGAGAAAACAACAGCACTGATTCATAACTTTGAATCACATATTCACATATGACTTTTCCCCCCCCATCCTGACTAAGACCCACCCCATACTCAGTGGACTTGATGGGATGTTCTCCTGCAGAGGGAAAAGAAAGGATTAATATTAGGGCTGTGGAAATTAACTATTAATTCCTCGATTAATCGATTAATTGTTTTGATCGATCAAAATTCTTTTGATCGATCAAAATTCTTTGGGCTTGCCGTGTCCATCTGAAGAGCTCCTTGGCTGTGCCTTCATATCTGCATGCCGGCGGGACCTTACTATCTGCCACACGCAAGGGCTGTTACACTTCCCTCTATCGCTTCCCTCTATCAACCTGGGATTCTACAGCCATCCACTGGGAGTTGTGATCGTTCCCTTCATGGGACATCTACATGCCGACGGACTGATGTTAACCCCTCCTCATCTGGATTCAGCAGTGGTATCGTTGTACACATTTTTATACCAGTATCATACTTAGCTACATGTTTTTTATGACTACTTTTGCTACCGTTTGGTATTACTCGCACCATTTTTACAGTTTATGTAGCTACATCGATTTGATCTCCAGTGCAATATTTATTTTGTTACCTACTTGAAGACTATAAAAGTTTTATTGCTATTCCCATTGAGCGCTGCCTTTGTGTGTTTTTTGTATCCTGCTATCCATTTTTCCAGTAGTTGGTAACTGCACTGGGAATCGGCCTGCAAGGAGATCAGCTAAACGTAGTTGAATCTGTATTTGTGTTATAATTAATTGAAATTAGTCGATTAATCGATTAAAAAAAACGATTAATCGAACACGAAAATTTTAATCAGTAACAGCCCTAATTAATACATATAACCCTGACACCTGTATTCGTGTAATGGAAAAGAAACTTCTCCGAGAAGAAATCCTTTTTCTCCAAAGAGTGAGTGCATGAAAAGTGTCTTAACGTTGCGCAACACTGCCACCTGGTGACAGCACCGCGGTAACTGCACTCGTGGAACTTTCCTCTTTTCCTTTGGCCCTATCTACCCAGAGTCCATAATCTCTTGCAGGAAAAGTGAAGAACAAACAGGAACAGTTCTTCATTCCTCTGGGCACAAAAGCAACAGGCCCCAGAAAGTTCAGCAGCATGATAAGAACGGAGTCTCTTTTCTCCTACAGGTAAAAGCGGGGATGCGGCAGAACAAGTGGTTTCAAGTGCTGATCCATAGTTTCCAGATGATACTCCACATCTTCTCCTTCTTTGCGCCGGATCAACACTTTATCTGCATGGATGTGTCGTCCCAACATCCATTCTGCCTTGCAGTCTTTAAAACGTTGAGAGGCCTTTGGAGAGCATGCCAGGTACCTGCGGGCGTGGGGAACCTGAAGGTGGGTCCACACAAAGTCATTGTACCAGCGCTCCTGGCACACTTCCACCTCATACAGCAGTTTCTTCGACAAGTACGGATACTCCCATCCGTAGTCTGCAGCAACCTTCTGGCCAAATAACCGTTGTAATCTCGCCAAAGGAGGCATGGTGGCTCTGTCCCCCTTGCCAGGCACATCTGATCTGGGCATAGGCGCCCGCAGCAACAGTCTCTTTTCCCCGGCCTTCGGTACAGATGGCACCGGGGATGCAGAAGCAGGCTGGGGACAGGACCTCTCTTCAGGCGCTGATGCCTCCACCCGGGGTGTACTTTCCCCTGTTGACATGGGTGGATCTCTGATCCTCCGAGATGAAGCGAGAGGTATTTTGTCCCAGCCCTATCCGGCAAACAAATCGTCTATGGCAACGTCGTCTCCCATGTCCGAGAGCGACTCCAGGTCAGAGGTGTCACACTCCTCCGCGGGTATGTAGCCGGTTGTAGAAACGGAGCCACCACCTCCCGCGGATTCGCTAGGCCATGACTTCCTGACACCTCCGCCCACACACCACATCTCTCCGCCTGGCTTACCTCGGCCTTTACTTGAAGCGGGACGTCCGGAACTCTTGTCGACGGATCCATCCAGGCCGGGCGTAAGCGGGCGAGACGGTCCACCACAACCGCTGGTCGGGGCTACCATGCCGGTCTTTCTCTTCGGTGGCGGACGCTGCGAGACAGTGGTGACCGAGTCAGCATCCTCGGATTTCTCCCGTTGGGGTTTTACGACCTCCTCCGCGGTCGCTGCAGTGTGCGTAGGGATGGCTCTCACAGCAGTGATTCCTCCTCTCTGAGTGGTATTGCCCGCAGCACGGCCGGGGTAAATGGTTCTCGGCCTCTCAACCGCCGGATCCACTTCGAACAGGAACTCCCCACCCACTGGGCTGCAGGGAATTACACATCACTGATGTCTCTGCCAAGTTCAAATTTACACCCGGGAAAGTACATACCCGCTACATTTACATTTCTTGTGACAGCAATAACAGTGATACAAATTTTTTTTAAAAAACATAAAATGACAGTGTAAACAATATATTTTTTTTTAAATAAACAAAATAAACAAAATATTGGCAAAAAATATTGTCAAGAGAGGTGGCCGAAATATCGATATTGTTTTTTCAGTGCCGAAACTATACTCGTCGATCCCTACTCTGTACTAACGATCAGATTTTCGTACGATCGTGTCTGGGCCATTAGGCTTCATTCACACAGGGTGTACTTAAAGGGATTGTAAACAAAATAGTTTTTTTTTTTAAAATAACAAACATGTTATACTTACTCCCACTGTGCAGCTCGTTTTGCACAGAGTGGCCCGATCCACGTCTTCTGGGGTCCCTCGGCGGCTGTCTCGGCTCCTCCCCACGAGCTCGCATGGTGGTGAGTGATTGCGGGCGCGCTCCAGTGCTATTGCCGCTGACTGTATCACTGTACCGCTGGCTGTAGCCCCCCGGCGCGCCGCGTCATTGGATGTGATTGACAGCAGCGCCAGACAATGGCTGCGCTGCTTTCAATCCATCCACTGTAGCCAATCAACGGCCAGGCTGAACGGCGAGGAGGATGACGGGGGTGAGCACGGGACTTTCGAGGGGTCAGGTAAGTCAAACGGGGGCTCGGGGGGGGCGGTATTGTCGGATGTTTTTTCACCTTAATGCATAGGATGCATTAAGGTGAAAAAACATTTACCTTTACAACCCCTTTAAGTGCATGCCCATGTGATGGCCGTGTTTGCCTGCAGGTGTTCTGTGCATCCTTGTGCAGACAGTCCCATTCATGTCTATTGGGATGCAGCAGCTGCATGGACACAACCGTTGCTCCCAATTGTCCCAATATGACTGCCATTTAGGTGCGGGTCCCCGAATGCACCCACACAGATGTCAAATTAGAAGCAGCTGCTGCATCCCAATTGATATAAATGGGACTGCCTGCATGGGAATACACAGAACACCTGAGCATCCCGTGCGGGCAAACACGCCCCTTGTGCCGGTGTAAACCTTAAGCCTTGTACACACGATCGGAATATCCGACGGGAATTGTGCGATTGCAGACTGTTGTCGGAAAATCCAACCGTTTGTACGCTCCATCGGACAATTGTTGTCGGATTTTCCGCGGACAAATGTTGGGATAGCATGCTTTAAAATTGTCTGTCAACAAATGTGTGTTATCAGATTACCACTAGGCAAACTAGGCAGCCGCCTAGGGCGCCCTGCTGCCTAGGGGTGCTCGGCCACTGGTGTTCCTACTCTCTTCTCTCTGCAGCAAGCAACTAAGTCTCAGCATCAGCAGGCATCAGTCTGCATACCGACTCCCGAATGAATGGAAGCATCATTGATGGTCGCTGGTGAGGCTGCATTGATGGGCGCTTGTGAGGCTGGATTTGATCGGTGCTGGTGGGCTGCATTTGATGGGCGTTTCGTTAAATAGGTGGGGTATACATGGGCAGGGCAAAGAGGGTGGAGTCAGGGGTGGGGCCAATGGGGGGGCGGCAAAATGAGGTTTCGCCTAGGGTGTCAAAAATCCTTGCACCAGCCCTGAATAGATGCGCTTTCTCCGGACTCTCCCGCCAGCACCAAAAAAATGCAGTGCGCCGCTAAAGTGTTCGGGTTTGGCTTTGAAGAAAAAGTGGCAACCCTACCAACGCCCTTCGGACAAAAGTCCTACGCTTTGTCCGATGGAAATCCGATCGTGTGTACAAGGCTTAAGTGAGCCCATTGAACGAGGCATTACTGAAAAAGCCCGACTGCTTGGTTCAGCACAAACAATATTTATATTATACTCTTATGTTAAATTTTAATGTTGAGGCTTCTGGCACATATACTCCCTCAACAATAATGGACTTTTCTATTAGTATCTCTATTTGGTTGAAGTCTTATAACCTTTCTCACCTGAATGCTTGTGTCATATGCAATATTGGACTGTGACACATATACACGTCCCCACACACTAGATGTGCTAGACAATACATAATAACAGCAAAATAACTGACATTTGAGCGGCGGTGAGTCACTCGTTTAATAAAGATGAGCAATGAAGCCTTTGAATATCTCAACCTTTCTGCTTTTCTTTACTTGTTTTGCATGCATTTATAAATTAAAGAATAATGCTGGTGTACAGAAGCAGAAGACAATCATTAAGACCTCGTGCACACTGTGCAATTAGTCCCTGAACACGAGATCCTGAACACCCAGTGTGCAAGAGAAACACCCAGTGTGCAAGAGGTCTTAACACTTTAACCTAAGTGATGTGTCATGGAACGGCTGACATGAAGTCCAGGGACTCATACCCTAAGGCCCCTTTCACACTGAGGCGTTTTTCAGGCGTTTTAGCGCTAAAAATAGGGCTGTAAAAAAACGCCTGAAATAATCCTGCCCCAGCATTCTCAATGTGAAAGCCCTGAGGGCTTTCTTACTGAGGTGTTTTTCTGGCTGTGCGTTGGAAAAAATCCTGCAAACAGCTTTTTTGGAGCATCTTTGGGGCGCATAAAATAGCGCTGTAAAAACGCCTATCCCCATTGAAATGAATGCGTACCGCTGTAAAAACGCGGTAAAAACGCCCAGAAGCATGACCGCAGTAGAGTGGAGGATTGTGGGATACCAAATAATAATTTTTACCGCAAAAACGCGGTAAAAACGTGGTAAAAAAGCGGTAAAAACGCATAGGCGTTAGTGCTATTTTTAGCGCTAACGTGGTAAAAACGCAGTAAAAACGCAAATCATTTTTAGCGCGTTATTTCAAGGCCTCAGTGTGAAAGGGGCCTCGTACAAGTTGGGATGAAGCCCATTAAAGCAGCAGATGACGGAGAATCATGTCTCCTGGTGCTGCTGGACCTCAGTGCAGCTTTTGACACAGTAGACCACAAAATTTAGCTCACTCGTCTCATAGAAGTAGCCGGAGTAGAAGACTCTGATCTACCATGGTTTGCATCGTTCCTTGAGAACCGATCCCAGACAGTGAAACTAGGAGCCTTCCCTTCGGAAGCACGGACCATTACATGCAGAGACCCTCAAGGATCACCCCTGTCGCCTGTGCTCTTCAACATCTACCTCCGCCCACTCCTCAAAATCATCAGCAAACACGCCCTAACTTATGTTCAAAATGCCCGGCAGCCGCTGCCCGCTACTATTTTCTTTTTTATTCTGGTCTAGGAAGTCGGGCCGGGGGCATGGCCTTGGCGGCCGACCACTAGCTGTTGCATTCCGGGAGTTGTAGTCCGCGCTCAAGATTCCGGTGGGTGGAAAACAGCAGCGCAGAGGAAACTACAACTCCCTGGGACCGGATTCTTGGAAGCAGACAGAGGCGTGCCAGGGAGGCGGGACGCAGGGCAGCAGGGCTGGGCGCTGGCTGCAACTTGACCCCAGGATCAGGAGCGTTACCCCCCCAGGAGACCTGCTGAGCTGAGATTGCTGAGGTGAGAGATCCTGACACCCCTAGCTGACCCCCCATCTCCCCCACAATACACCCCATGTAACCTGCCCCAGTGATCAGGCTTCATTGATGGGCACTGGAGTTGGCTGCACTGATAAGCACTGGTGAGGCTGCATTGAAAAACCAGGTGGGCCATGGATGGTGAGCTGATTCGGCGATTCAGTGGGCCACTTGACTGGACTTGCCCCCCAGGCCTAAGGCTACCAGCCCTCCCCTGCTCACATTGATCGATAATTGGATGACAGAGAGCTCCCTCAAACTTATTGGATCCAAAACAGAACTTCTCTTTCTTCACGCAAACCAGAAGATGAACTCTAGGAAGACATGGACACCACCCACCATCCTTGGACAAACCATCACCCCAAGAACCAAAGTCAAAAGCCTCGGAGTCATCTTTGACTTAGACATGACTATGGACGCTCAAATAGGATCAGTAGTCAGCAGATCTCACCATCTTCTTTGCTTGCTACGAAGACTCATCCCCTTCATCCCGGAAGAGGACACAGCAGTAGTAGTTGGAACAATCATCAATTCCCGACTTGATTATGCAAACTCCCTCTACATAGGACTACCCAAATACCAGATTTCTCAGCTACAAGTCGTCCAGAACACGGCAGCAAGACTGGTAACGGGAAAAAAACCATGGGAATCAATCACCCCGTCCCTGAAGACCCTCCATTGGCTAGCCGTAAAGGATCGGGTTACATTCAAGACCCTCTGCCTCACTCACAAATGCACACAAAAAAAACGCTCCTCAACATCTATGCGGAAAAAAAAAACACTACATCCCTAATCACGTTCTACGATCAACTAACCAAAACCTCCTCCGCATCCCTAAATCGCGCTACAAATCTAAAGGAGAACGAAGATTCGCAGTCCAAGGACCACGGCTATGGAATGCTCTACCAACAAACATCCGCATGGAAGAAACCACCGGGCCTTCAGGAAAAAACGTAAGACCCACCTCTTCTGAAGGATCATGACGTCACTGGATACCAAGCGCCTTGAGGTGATTTAGTTCGCATTTGTAGCGCTATATAAGTTTTCACTCACTCACTCGTACACACGATCAGATTTTCCAACGGGTATTTCGTGTTGACAGCCTGTTGGCGGAAAATATGACCGTTTGTACGCTCCATCGGACAATTGTTGTCGGATTTTCCACAGACAAATGTTGGATGGCAGGCTTTCAAAATTTTCCGTGGACAACGGTCTGTTGTCGGATTTTCCAATCGTGTGTACAATAGTCCAAAGTACAAACACGCATGCTCGGAAGCAATGCTCACAAAACACAACATTAGCAGAAGATGCCCAAAGGGTGGCGCTAAAGAGTGAAAAACCATGTAGTACGTAACTATGTTCGTGTTTGTTGGCCAACAATTGTGTGCCGTTTGTATGCAAGACAAGTTCACGGAAACCCAACGCCCTTCAGACAAAAGTCCAAGGCTTTGTCTGTGGAAAATCCGATCGTGTGTACAAAGCTTTATACTTTGTAATCAGCTGCTGGAACCCACTGTCAACACTAAGATTTTATTGCTTAAAAATCTTAACACATTCAGACCGGAGGTCCCTTTAAAACCCCTGAAGCATGTCGACTTGCTATTTGACCTATTTGACCTTCTGACTGGGGCTCCTCTGACCCCTAGGTGAGACCTTCTGTCACGTGACTCCTGACTGGGGCTCCTCTGACCCCTAGGTGAGACCTTCTGTCACTCGACTCCTGACTGGGGCTCCTCTGACCCCTGGGTGAGACCTTCTGTCACGTGACTCCTGACTGGGGCTCCTCTGACCCCTAGGTGAGACCTTCTGTCACTCGACTCCTGACTGGGGCTCCTCTGACCCCTGGGTGAGACCTTCTGTCACGTGACTCCTGACTGGGGCTCCTCTGACCCCTAGGTGAGACCTTCTGTCACGTGAATCCTGACTGGGGCTCCTCTGACCCCTAGGTGAGACCTTCTGTCACTCGACTCCTGACTGGGGCTCCTCTGACCCCTGGGTGAGACCTTCTGTCACGTGACTCCTGACTGGGGCTCCTCTGACCCCTAGGTGAGACCTTCTGTCACTCGACTCCTGACTGGGGCTCCTCTGACCCCTGGGTGAGACCTTCTATCACGTGACTCCTAGCTGGGGCCCCTCTGACCCTGGGTGAGACCTTCTGTCACGTGATTCCTGGCTGGGGCCCCTCTGACCCCTGGGTGAGGCCTTCTGTCACGTGACTCCTGGCTGGGGCCCCTCTGACCCCTGGGTGAGGCCTTCTGTCTCCAATATGGGAGCTCTGAGCTATTTTCAGGCTTGAGTATATTATGACCCTGCACACCGGTGTACTCACCCAGGCTGCAGGTACCTGGTAAAACTCAGACACAGGATTTAAGGTTCTGTCCCACCCAATACATTTTGGAAAATTCAAGCTCCAGGCCCTGATCCAGAATCTGCAGAAATCCAAAAACGGCTTTCTCCAAACTTTGCAATAATGCGGAGTTCCACCCACTTTTTTAACTTTATCTTATTTAATCTATCAATGGCAATAATTTCTTCATTGATCTCTTTTTATTTTTTTTTATTCGTCAGCTTACCATATTTAGAAGCTGTTCCATTTCACTTCCTCCTTCTCCCACCTGCAGCTAATCATGTAATTTCCTGGCGGGGAGCTTGGTGTCATGAGTCCCCACCGCTCAGCATCGCCAGATTTCAAAACCAGAAGTGATGCGATGATATCTTCCTGGTCACCACAACGGGGCGGGCACTTACGACGACGCCGCCCATTGTGATAGCAACGTCAGAAGTTTACGGCGCTGTGAGCCGAACATTCTGCGCATGTGCGAGAATGGGCGATGCATGCTGGTCGCTCAGCTGCACCGTATCCCGGAAAATAGTGCTTGTGGGCTTTACATGCTCACAAGCAATATGGGAAATGCGAGGACAGAAGAATAAAAGTAATTTTTTTTACTTAGAAATCGGAAATCGAGCGGCGATATATACAAAAAACGTGAGTACTATATTTAACAGTTACGATCGTAAGATATTCATAAAAAATAAATAAATACAGTGGAACCTTGGATTACGAGCATAATCCGTTCCAGGAGAATGCTTGTAATCCAAAGCACTCGCATATCAAAGTGGGTTTTCCCATAGAAGTCAATGGAAAAAAGATAATTTGTTCCGCATTGACTTCTATGGCATGCAATACCGCATGTGGTCAGAGGTGGGGGGCGCCGGAGAGCCTCGTAAATACTCGGGGACAGCTCGGCTGATCTCGGAACTCGGGAACGGAGTATTTCTGAGTGTTTCCGAGTATTTCCGAACGGCTCCGGCGCCCCCGCACCTCTGGCCAAATGTAAAACCGAGTCAGGATTTAAAAAAAATAATTGCTCGTATTGCGAAATGCTCGTTTTCCGCATTACTCGCAATCCAAGGTTATATATATATACAGTGGGAACTCAGCTTTAAGCCTTAAGCCCCATACACATGGTCGGACTTCCATCGGACTTTTCCGTGTTTTTTTGTCCGAACGTAGTTGGTCGGGAACACCCATAGCATACACACGCTCTGACTTTTCTGCAAACTTTCTCAAAACTTTTTGCAACATCACGTGGTTTTTCTGCTCTTTTCTGCTCTTTACCGCCACCATTTGGTCAACTTCTGCTATTGTTGGTTGATTTTAACATTAGTTGTTTTGTCCATCGGACAAAAGTCCGATGGTTTTCTGTACACACGGTCGGACTTTGCTCCATCTGACTTTTATTGGGCAAAAGTTTGTCCGTTTGCAGACCCAACTTTTGTCCGATAAAAACAAGAAAAAAGCAAAAAAAGTTTGTCCGATGGAGCGTACACACGGTCGGATTGTTGGTCCAACTTGCTCAAAATTAAGTTTGTTGGCCAAAAGTCCGACCGTGTGTACGGGGCTTTAATGGGAATCCTGTGACAATTTCTCCTACATTTTTAAATTGGCAGGGCATGGCACTGTCACAAGTACTATTGCTATAAAGTAATCTGTCTGGGCACCTTGCAGGACTTATGCCTTGTACACACGATCGGAATTTCCGATGGAAAAAGTCAGACGGAATTTTTTCATCGGATATTCCGACCGTGTGTGTGCCCCATCAGACTTTTTTCCGTCGGAAATTTGAAAGAGAAGAGAAATTCCGTTGGTCTGTGTGGAACTCCGACGGAGAAAAAAAACACGCATGCTCAGAATCAAGTCGACGCATGCTCGGAAGCATTGAACTTCATTTTTCTTGGCTCGTCGTAGTGTTGTACGTCACCGCGTTCTTGACGGTCGGAATCTGGTGTGACAGTGTGTATGCAAGACAGCTTGAACAGAATTCCGTCGGAAAAATCAGTCGGAATTTATCCCGATGGAAAATCCGACCGTGTGCACAAGGCATATCTCTTATACAGAAGTAAGGACCATTGCTTTACTTATCCTATCACCATCGCGGGAACGTGTGACATCACAGCCGTAGTGATTACCTCTAATGCCGCGTACACACGATCATTATTCACGGCGGTTAAAAAACCGCCGTGAATAATGACAGGAAAAACGAGGGAACCGCTTCGGTTCCAAGGGTTCCCTACACACGGTCGTTTTTCCCGTCATTTTTTCTCTTGACGAGAAAAACGACCGTCTGTGGGCTCCGTGGCAGTGTCTCCCTATGGGAAAACTGCAGCGGAAAAAAATGATGGAAAAAACGATGAGAAAATTTAGAACATGTTCTAATTTTTCTCGTCGTTTTTTATGCCGTTTTTCTCGACGAGAATAACAACATAAAGCCCACAGACGATCGTTTTTCTCGGCGGAAAAAAAAAATGCAGTTTTTCTCGTCGAGAAAAGCGGTCGTGTGTACGCGGCATCAGTGATTTCATGGGTTGCATATTGTTAAAGTCCACAGATTTTCGACCTATAAATGACAGGTACACTTTATTATACAAATGATGGACTTGTGTGGTTCTTTTGCACCATCCATTAGACTTTATCACCAAGTGGAGCTCCCAGTGGGAGAACATGAAATATGAAATATAAATCTCAAGTGGATTTCGCTCGGCTTAAATGTAGCTGGAGGAAACCCTTAATGCTGTAATAAGTAATTGGATTAGTCATTTATATGCGCAGTACTAATGGATTAGGTAAAATCTTACATGTGCACTCTACATCATTCACCAGGAAACGTAGTGTGTAATATTCAGTACGGAAATTCCATTGGTCTGTGTGGAACTCCGACGGAGAAAAAACCATGCATGCTCAGAATCAAGTCGACGCATGCTCAGAATCATTGAACTTCATTTTTATCAGCTCGTCGTAGTCAGTGGCGGCTGGTGCTCCAAATTTTTTTGGTGGGGGTGGGGCGCAAACAAACTGAAAAAAAATAAATCAATTGCTGCCACTGTGCCCATTAAACGCAGCCACTATGCCCAAACGCCACCAGTTTGCCCCCTCAAATGCAGCCAGTTTCCCCCAAATGCAGCCAGTTTGTCCCTAAATGCAGCCAGTTTGTCCCCCCAGCCCTGCACTTATCTTCTTCGGGTCAGCGCCGTCCTTCTTCCGTCCTCGATGTACATCACCGCGTTCTTGACGGTCGAAATTTGGTGTGACAGTGTGTATGCAAGACAGCTTGAACGGAATTCCGACGGAAAATCCGATGGTGTGTGCAGGGCATAAGCAACCCCCCTAACCTGCAATTTAGCATTGCACACACTGAAGAGCACTTAGAATTCCAACTTTGTTGACTTTCTGGTTTCCAAGTGGATAAAAGCTTTAGTGAGATTTCGACCCAGGAATTGTTACTGTTAAATAAATAAAAGCAAATGGGATTTTTTATTTTTTTTGTAAAGGATTAAGCTAATTGCAGCATGGCATATTAATCAACTTGGTCAATATAGGTTTTTTAACCCTTTAAAACACTTTAGTTGTAGACAATAAATAGCAGTGCTACCACACTGTAAATGAATGTAGATGATGATGTTGCATAACAAGCTCCATGCCAAGATATTGTGTACATTATAAAAGGATCTCAAATAGGAGATCAATAAGTGGTGCTGACTGTGGCATCATTCTGCAGTTGCAAAGAAGAGCAATTTTAGAACATAAGGAAAGAAATTAAACTGCTAATGGTGCTGTGGTAGTGCTGCAACAATTCAGTGCAACCAGAGCCAAAGTTGTATTTTGGATAAAGTGGTGAGAAGTTAGGGTTGCCACCTGTCCGGGATTCACCTGGACAGTTCAGGTTCAAAATCATGCGTCTGTGATTTCACTTTCTTTTCCTTCCTGCGTTTTTATTTGATTTTTTCCCCATCACACCTGCCAGTTTCTGGCATCTTTTCACCGTATTCCCCTTTAGTCTCTATGCTCTCACCACCTTTGGCTCAGGTCTTTCATCTACATACAGATACACATGCGTTTTTTCACGCTTACCTACCTTATTACCTCAATTATCTAGCATACATATTTGTGTTTAGAGCCAACATTCCTCATGGTCCCATTGAGACATTTGGGGATACACAAACTCTATCCATGCTGTGCCCTCCTTCCGTTTGACCCGAATTGGGATTTCATTTGGCCCCGCCTCCTCTGCTCCCTGGCAAGACATTCACAGCCGCCGTTTGGGGGCCTCACATGCACTGGTTTCCGGCTATGTCCATTGGTGAGTATGGGGTTTTCTACATCAAGGGACCCCCCCTTACCCTGTGCCCTTTTATATCATACTATACACCATATCCTTTCATTTTAGGTACACTACAAGCATCCACCCCTGAAGAGCGAGCTAAGCCTCGCGAAACGCGTTAGGTATACTTTATGCTTGTGTGCTAATATTGACAGATACTTGCAAAATAATTTTTACCTATTTTCTGTATTTTGTATGAATTGGCTGATGTTCATGACATCAATGTATGCACTATTATTTACTTGAATTAAGTATATACTGTATTTATTTCTGCTATTTTTACTGGCTCTGTAGTGATCGCCTCACTTAAAGTCCCAAGGGCGCCCCTTTCTCTTTTCACATTGATGGGCACAGTGGTGACAATTGATGGCACAGTGGCTGCCTTTGATGGCATGGCACAGTGGCTGCGTTTGATGGCATGGAACAGTGGCTGCGTTTGATGGCACAGTGGTAACAATTGATGGCACAGTGGTGACAATTGATGGCACAGTGGCGACAATTGATGGCCCAGTGGCGACAATTGATGGCATGGCACAGTGGCGACAATTGCTGGGCACAGTGGCTGCGTTTGATGGCACAGTGGCGAAAATTGATGGGCACAGTGGCTGCGTTTGGGCACAGTGAGGCTGCAATTGATGTTTTTTTTTTTGTTTGTTTGTTTGCGCCCCCACAAAAATTTTGAGCACCAGCCGCCACTGCATCTGAAAGAGAGGTGCTGACTGCCAAGGGGTGAGTGAGCTCACCATCCATTCCTGTCTGTGACTGAAGTCTCCTCTCTTCTCTCTCCTGCCTCTGAGTGAGTACACTAAGGAAAATCAGGGTTCTCAGAGCACCCCTTACATCAGAGTTCCCCTTTACATCAGAGGACACAGTGTCCCCCCTACAGCAAAGTCCTCTCCGAACATCAGAGTTCTCAGTGTTCCCCCTTAATTCAGGGTTCCCAGAGCATCCTTTAGAGTCCCCAGAGTCCTCTCCATACATCAGTGTCTTCAGAGTCCCCCCTTACAGGGAAAGGGAACTCTGCAAGTTCAGATGTAAAAGGGGAACTCTGCGGACTCTGATGTAAAGGGGGACTCTTGTTATTGATGTAATATAATTAGAAATGTTATTTAATAGCAAAATATATATATTGTTTATACTATAAAACAGCCTTTCTCAACCTTTTCAACATAGAGGAACCCTTGAAATAGTTCTCCGGTCTCGAGGAACCCCTGCTAAAAATTAGAAATCTACAATTCATGATACCTTTGTGTGATGGTCAGTGGGAAGGATGGTCCTTACACTTGTGGTCATTGGGAAGAATTACCTTCTTACAGATGGCTAAAAAGATCAATGGTGTCAGTAGGAAATTATCTGAGAGGCAGAAATTGCCCAATGCTGAAGGAACCCCTAGCAACCTCTGGAGGAACCCTAGAGTTCCACGGAACCCTGGTTGAGAATCACTGCTATAAAAGATTTGAAGAAAAGGTGGCAACCCTAGTGGGGTTGTGGGTGGTGTTGGGGGCATGGAGTTGAATGGGGAGGGTGGGTTCCTGCACCTATTCTCTGAAAAAAAAGCCCTGGCAACACCAATAAGATAACCTTATAGATCCAGCACTATTTTCCATATTCCTTTACTATATACAATAAAACCTTGGTTTGAGAGTAACTTGGTTTGTGAGCGTTTTGCAAGACAAGCAAAATGTTTTAATAAATTTTGCCTTTATATACAAGCGATGTCTTGATATAAGAATAGCGTCATGTCACAACTGAGTATAAAAGAAAAGAGAGGCGCCTCTAATGCCGCGTGCACATGGTCAGAATTTCCGATGGAAAATGTCAGACGGAATTTTTTCATAGGATATTCCGACCGTGTGTATGCCCCATCGGACTTTTTCCGTCGGAAATTTCGACGGACTTAGAAAGAGAACATGTTCTCTTTTTTTCCGACGGAAATTTTTTTTATCGGAAATTCCGTTCGTCTGTATGGAACTCCGATGGAGAAAAAAAACACGCATCGTGTGTACGGGGCATAAGTGTAGCAATATGGTTACATTTAACCACTTAAGCCCCGGACCATTTTGGCTGGTTAAAGACCAGGCCCCTTTTTGCGATTCGGCACTGCGTCGCTTTAACTGACAATTGCGCGGTCGTGCAACGTGGCTCCCAAACATAATTGGCATCCTTTTTTTCCCACAAATAGAGCTTTCTTTTGGTGGTATTTTATCACCTCTGCGGTTTTTATTTTTTGCGCTATAAACAAAAATAGAGCGACAATTTTGAAAAAAAATTAAATATTTTTTACTTTTTGCTATAATAAATATCCCCCAAAAATATATATAAAAAAAAAATGTTTTTCCTCAGTTTAGGCCGATACGTATTCTTCTACATATTTTTGGTAAAAAAAAATCGCAATAAGCGTTTATTGATTGGTTTGCGCAAAAGTTATAGCGTCTACAAGATAGGGGATAGTTTCATGGCATTTTTATTAATAATTTTTACTAGTAATGGCGGCGATCAGCGATTTTTATCGTGACTGCGACATTATGGCGGACACTTTGGACACTTTTGGCACATTTTTGGGACCATTGTCATTTTTACAGCGATCAGTGACACTGGCAGTGAAGGGGTTAACCACTAGGTGGCGCTGTAAGGGTTAAGTGTTCCCTATTGAGTGTTTCTTACTGTAGGGGGGATGGGCTGTGTGTCAAATGACACTTCTCTTTGCTCCGAGTACACGGAGCGGAGATCCGTGTCATTGTCACTAGGCAGAGCGGGGAGATGCTTGTTTACACAAGCATCTCCCCGCTCTATACCTCCGTGAGACGATCACAGGGATCCCTGCGGTGATCGAGTCCGCGGGTCCCACGGTCCGACTCACGGGAAAGGCGGCAGGGTCGCGAGCGCGCCGCCAGCGGCGCGCGTGCGACCACACGGCAGGCATTTAAAGGGGACATACAGGTACGTGATTATGCCTGTCCGTGCCATTCTGCCGACGTAAATCTACATGGGCCGGTCCTTAAGTGGTTAATGAAGGTACAACATTTAGCAACTTATTGCTGATTTCTATAACCAAATTAAGGGGGTTGCAATGGGGGCTCGTTATGCCCCTAGTGTGGCCAATTTGGTCTTGAATAAGTGAGAGGGGGAAACCATTTACAAGGACAACCAACAATCCCTACTTTTCTATAAAAGGTACATCGATGATGTAATACTGTTGTGGGAGGGATCCCAGACTACCTTACAAGTCTTCTTGCCAACAAATAGTTGCCATCATCCCCAATGGTTGGGAGCCATTCCCAAGGGACAGTATATGCGGATCCGTCGCAACTGTGCCACTGATGCAGATTTCAACACCCAAGCCGCAATTCTCACAGAGAGGTTCTATGAGAAGGGATATAACCATGACGACCTTGATAGAGCCAGGAACCAAGTTTCTGTTATGGATAGGCATTCTCTTCTAGAGTCCAAAAAAAAAAAACCTTTACGGGAGAATTGCCCTTTATTTCGGGCTTTCATAGGCAATATAGAAGTATAGAAAAGGTGTTTAAAAAATTCTGGCCCATTCTCCAAAAAGACAGGGACCTTGCATCAGTGTTACCCCCAAAGCCTAAATTCATCTACAGGAAAGCGCCTGGTTTGAGGAACATCATTGCGCCTAATGTATCAGATCCCCCAGAGAAACCCCCCACTTTTCTGGATGGGTCGGGATTTTACTATTGTACAAGATGCAAGGCCTGCCGTACCACTTCTCGACGCACCAAAAAAATTATTAAATTAAAATCCCTGGTAACCCAAGAAGAATTCAAAATTAAACCCTTGATTACTTGCTATTCCAAACACGTGACCTACGTTTTGGAATGCCCCTGTTCTCTTCAATATGTGGGGAGCACCACTCGAGAGCTCAGGGTCAGAATAAATGAACATGTAGCAAATATAGTCAAGGGTTTTCCCAACAACAGTGTATCGCGTCACTTTTTACAATACCATAATACGGATCCTCGTCAGTTGGTCTTTTATGGTATTGATAGAGTCATACAAAATTGGAGAGGAACAGATCTCAAAAAATCTATTTCTCAAAATGAGACCCATTGGTTGTATCGTCTGTCCACGATGCAGCCCCAGGGTCTCAATATAGATCTGGACTTAAATTGCTTTCTGACCCATGAATGATTTCACATCCACTTTTTCTTTCTCGTACATCACGGGACACAGAGCGACATAGTCATTACTAATGGGTTATATAGTTACCGTCAGGTGCTGGCACTGGCAACTTCCAAAACCGGAAGTACCCTCCCCTATATAAGCCCCTCCCATCCGGGAGCACCTCAGTTTTTTGCCAGTGTCTAAGGTGTTGGCCAAGAAGAAACATGTGTTTTTCACTGAGCTTGCGTACAGGTTCTTTTGGGCCTCAGTAAGCTATTCCGGATCCGACCAAAAAAGCTTCATAGCTAAACGGTCGGTACCCGGGCCTTGCAGAGAAGAGCAAGGTTCTGCCTGTAATGCTTCTCTTAGGAGAGCTGGACCCTGGGATCCAGAGCTCTGGTCATACCCACGACCAAGATGTTTTCTGTGCAGGGTGCTATACAGGTCCAGGGGAGTGGAATCCTTGGGAACCCGGTCCCTGAAGGTTTGATTACAATGCCTGCCGTGATAGGTGAAGTTTGGGCTTTTGTGGACCAAACAAAGTCCTGCGGCGGGGAACAGGTAAGTGGGGGCCCCCAGGAACTTGGTTCTATTGGGGGACCCCCAAGCCTAATTTGTCTTTCTGTCTGTTACCTAACGGTATTCCCGCTAATATCTGTGCATGCCTGTAACTACTAAAAAAAAAATGTAATAATTTTTAATGGTGGTCAAGAAAAAAAAAAAAAAAAAGAATGTTTTTTTATATATGTTTAGTATATTAAACTGCGGTACCTGTGTTTGTCCACTAGAGGCCGCTGTGGAATGTTTTTCTTGTCATATGGACTAGTTTCTTCTCAGAGAGCAAAGTCCAGGCAGCTGGTGAGTTCTCCTACAGGAAACTGTTTCCTCTGCCATGTTGCAGTGTTCGTCTATCCCCCGGCCTGCGGCAAAGGGGGCCCTGGCTCCTGTCCCTGGTTTCCATGTTTGAAAATTAGCGCCGAGGCGCACGTGGCCGCGCGCGTGCGCGTGCACGCGCCTCTATATATAGAGGTGGCCGGAAAAAGGGGCGGGGCCTGGGGGATGACGCTCTGTGCGCGCCGCAGCGCTTCTGCGCATGTGCAGGCGTCCCAGCAGGTTTTTAAAAAGCCACATTATTGCAGTAAGCTGGCTATGAAGTACAGAGACAGAGCTGGCAACATTTAAAGGCATACAGCAAGCGGTTGATACAGGCATCCCCTAGAAAGGCACATTAGTAGACACCAACTGTTTATTATAGCAGCATTTATGCTAGACTATTATCAGTAACTGGTGTATTTTCGGCTGGAATACCTCAGCTTTGTGGCTTAGGAATATGCCGTCTAAAGACTCCGGGACTAGAAATTCCAGGAGGAATAGGGGGTCTCCATCGGGCTCTGAGGATCTTGGGCATGCTTTGGCTGCACCAGTCTCCCCTGAAGAATCAGAGGTTAGTGACCGTAGGGCACCCCCAGGAGTACCTGGTACTGTGGCTGTCCCCAGTTCACCTGCTCCTGTGTATGTAACAGAGGAGGTTTTTTCCTCAGCTCTGGCAGGGCTGGAAGAGAGATTGTCAGCACTAATTGCTGCTTCCCTGTCACAGGAGAAAAGCGCTCGATCTCCGTCTCCTCCCTCAGAGTGCCTGTTAACAGAGCAACAGTCCCATACAGAGAACGACCTACCTGAGGGGGATCAGGATGAGGTTGATTCAGTTGTAGAGGAATCAACAGTGGAGGAGCCGTTCTCAGCATCACATGCTGAGAGGTTATGGGTGCAGTCCCTGACTAATATGGTCCGATCAGCATTTAAAATGCCACTTGCGGAGCCATCCTCCTCTTCTGTCTCCTCGTTGGGGTCGCTAAAAGCTCCCCAGACTGTTTGTTCTTTTCCGATCCATCCTTTACTGGAGGGGCTCATTTACCAGGATTGGGAGCATCCTGACAAAATATTTACTCCCCCCAAGAGATTTCCGGTGGTCTATCCTATGGAGAATAAGTTCGTCAGAAAATGGAAGGTCCCTACAGTGGACGCAGCCATCTCTTGTGTGAATAAATCACTGACATGTCCGGTGGAAAATGTCCAAATGTTCAAGGGCCCAATAGATAAAAAATTGGAGTCCTTATTGAAATCTGCTTTTTCTACAGCAGGATTGGTGACACAACCAGCAGTGGCAGCTATAGGGGTCTGCCAAGCAGTGAAGGATCAGTTGAAACAGGTCTTAAGGGACGTGCCAGATCAGCAGGCTCTTGCTCTAGCTGATCTACCTAGAGCCTTATGCTTTGCGGTGGACGCTATAAAGGATTCAATCCATCAGGCCTCCCGCCTTACGCTGTCTGTAGTACATATGCGCAGGCTTCTATGGCTCAAAAACTGGTCTGCTGAAGCTCCCTGTAAAAAATTGCTGGTCAGCTTCCCATTTCATGGGGAGCGCTTATTCGGGGAAGACCTGGACAAGTATATCCAGAGAATTTCCAGCGGTAAAAGTACACTCTTGCCGGTCAAAAATAGAGTTAGAGGTCCCTCTTTTAAGAGGCCGGCTTCTCCAGTCCCTAGGACATCGGCTGTGAAACAGTTCCGACGGCCTCCCCGGTCAAATCCCGGAGGTAAAAATCAGGGACAGTTGCAGGGTAACAAGAAGCCCTGGAGCAGGAGAGGTACAAAACCTCCCCCAAAGTCAAATGCATGAAGGGTTGCCCCCACCCAATCGGGTGGGGGGAAGACTTCAGTTGTTCACAGAAACCTGGCGGGACACGATCCGAGACAGATGGGTGCTCTCCGCAGTAAATCTGGGATACAAATTGGAGTTAAAAAACTCCCCTCCTTCCCGCTTTATAAGGTCGAACGTGCCAAGGGATCCCCAGAAGAGAGGATCCCTCCTGTTGGCACTGGAACAATTATTGCTTCAAGCAGTAATTATAGAGGTCCCCCTGGAAGAATGGGGGTTCGGGTTTTACTCAAACCTCTTTACAGTTCCGAAGCCAAACGGGGACGTGAGGTCCATATTAAATCTAAAAGGGCTAAACAAATTCCTACATATCAGGACTTTCCGGATGGAGTCGATCCGATCGGTAGCCACTGCCCTACAAGGGGAGGAATGGTTAGCCTCGATCGACATCAAAGATGCGTATTTGCACATCCCCATCTTTCCAGCCCACCAAAAATTTCTACGCTTTGCGATAGAAGGGCGCCATTTTCAGTTCAGAGCCTTACCCTTCGGTCTGGCCACAGCACCAAGAGTGTTCACAAAAATTCTGGCCCCATTATTGGCCAATCTAAGAACACGAGGTGTAACGATAATGGCATATCTAGACGACTTGTTGCTGATAGACCACTCAGTGGAAAAACTAGAAGTGGTTGTTCACGAGACAATCAAGTATCTGGAATATCACGGTTGGATTATCAACCGAGACAAGTCAGCCCTAAAACCAGTCAAAAGTCTGGAATACTTGGGGCTAAGGCTGGATTCAGACCAGAGAAAATTTTTCTTGCCTCGAGAAAAGGGGTCGTCTTTGAGAGATTTGATCCACTTAGTGGGTTCAAAAAGACAGCCATCCATACGCCTGTGCATGAGGCTGCTGGGAAAAATGGTGGCATCATTCGAAGCAGTACCCTACGGTCAATTCCATTCAAGGAAGTTGCAAAGGGCCATACTGTCAGCCTGGAACAAAAAAGTTCAGGCTCTGGACGTACCAATGTCCTTGTCCCCTTCCGTTCGCAGAAGCCTCCGTTGGTGGTTGGTTCCCCGGAATCTGGAAAGAGGGAAATCCTTCAGTCCGATTTCTTGGAAGGTGGTCACTACAGATGCCAGCCTTTTAGGCTGGGGAGCAGTACTGGAGCAATGGTCTCTCCAGGGCAGATGGTCGGATGCGGAAAAGGCCCTGCCCATCAATCTCTTAGAGATACGAGCAGCCCGGTATGCCCTAGTAGCATGGACATCCAAACTCCAAGGGTCCCCTGTCAGAGTTCAGTCAGACAATGCCACAGCAGTGGCATATATCAATCGTCAGGGGGGCACCAGGAGTCGTGCAGCCCAAAGGGAAGTAAATTACATCCTGAGATGGGCAGAAAGATATGTCCCAGCCATATCTGCGGTATTCATTCCAGGGGTGGAGAATTGGAAGGCGGACTTTCTAAGTCGCCAACAATTATGCCCAGGGGAATGGTCCCTTCATCCCGAGGTTTTCCGGACAATATGTCAGCGGTGGGGAACACCGGATGTAGATCTGCTAGCATCCAGGTTCAACACGAAAGTGGACAGGTTTGTCTCTTGGACAAGGGATCCCCTAGCGTGCGGCTCGGATGCCCTAGTGTTCCCTTGGGATCAGTTCAAGCTGATATATGCATTCCCACCGCCACAATTGTTACCTCGATTACTCCGCAGAATCAGGGTAGAAAAGAAACCAGTGATTCTGGTGGCTCCAGCGTGGCCCCGAAGAGCATGGTACGCGGAGATTGTAAAAATGTCTGTGGGGAGTCCTTGGACCCTCCCACATCGTCCGGACCTGCTTTCGCAGGGACCGATATACCACCCTTCCTTACCAGCCCTAGGTTTGACGGCCTGGCTATTGAAGCCCACATTCTAAAAAGGAGAGGGCTCTCTAATGCTGTGGTGTCTACCATGATCAATGCCAGGAAACCGGTATCCAGGCAGATCTACTATAGAATCTGGAAGGCGTACATCGCCTGGTGTGAGGCCAGGAAATGGCATCCACGTAAATACGTAATAGGTAGAATTCTGGACTTCCTACAATGGGCTGTAGATAGGAAGCTTGCCTTGAGTACTATCAAAGGTCAGATTTCGGCCTTGTCAATATTTTTTCAAAGGCCCTTGGCTTCGCATTCACTAGTCAAAGCCTTTATACAAGGAGTGATGCGTATTAGTCCTCCGGTTAATATTCCCATATGTCCATGGGATCTAAACTTGGTTCTGTCGGTTCTACAGAAACAACCATTTGAACCATTACAGCATATTTCCTTAGTGCTTCTCACCAGGAAATTGATTTTTCTAGTAGCCATTTGTTCGGCTAAAAGAGTATCGGAATTAGCAGCTATGTCCTGTAAGGAGCCATATCTGGTTATCCATAAGGACAGAGTAGTGTTACGTCCTCATCCAGCCTTTCTTCCTAAGGTGGTATCGAGTTTTCATTTGAACCAAGATGTGGTTCTTCCTTCTTTTTTCCCCAAGCCTACTTCGGTAGAGGAAAAGTTATTGCATTCTTTGGATGTAGTAAGAGCAGTTAAAGCTTATCTAAAAGCCACTGCTCAGATTCGCAGAACGGATACTTTGTTTATTCTGCCGGAAGGCCCCAGAAAGGGTCAGACAGCGTCAAAATCTACTTTAGCCAAGTGGATTCGACAGGTCATAATACAAGCCTATAGCTTGAGAAGTAGACCGCCTCCGTTCAAAGTTAGGGCGCACTCCACGAGAGCAGTTGGAACTTCATGGGCAGTGCATCACCAGGCCTCCCTGGCTCAAGTCTGTAAGGCCGCAACATGGTCTTCAGTACACACGTTTACTAGGTTCTACCAGGTGGACGTTAGAAGTCAGGAGGATGTCGCCTTTGGGCGCAGTGTGTTGCAGGCCGCAAAAGATCCTCATGTCTGATAGCGCTCAGCTTATATATGGTGTATCCCCCCCCTCATTTGGCATTGCTTTAGGACATCCCATTAGTAATGACTATGTCGCTCTGTGTCCCGTGATGTACGAGAAAGAAAATAGGATTTTTATAACAGCTTACCTGTAAAATCCTTTTCTTGGAGTACATCACGGGACACAGAGCTCCCGCCCCTCTTTGGGGACACTTATTGCTTTGCTACAAAACTGAGGTGCTCCCGGATGGGAGGGGCTTATATAGGGGAGGGTACTTCCGGTTTTGGAAGTTGCCAGTGCCAGCACCTGACGGTAACTATATAACCCATTAGTAATGACTATGTCGCTCTGTGTCCCGTGATGTACTCCAAGAAAAGGATTTTACAGGTAAGCTGTTATAAAAATCCTATTATATGAGTGTGTTGTTGAGATTTATTAAGTGCAACTCTCTTACAAAATATCTTTTTAAAAATCTCTTAATAATTTTTTTACTCTTATGCCGCGTACACACGATCGATTTTTTCGACGGTGAAAACACCGTCGAGAAAATCGACGTTAAAAATGAGGAACAGCTTGTTCCCCCCACACACGGCCGTTTTAAATGTCATTTTTTTTTTGGTCGGAAAAAACGACCGTGTGTGGGCTCCGCGGCAGTGTTTCCCTATGGGAAACACTGCCGCGGAAAACATGTCGAAAAAAACGCCGAGAAAAATTAGAACATGTTCTAATTTTTCTCGTCGTTTTTAATGCCGTTTTTCTCATCGAAAAAAACGACAGAAAGCCCACAGACGATCGTTTTTCTCGTCGAATGGGAAAAATTTAGTTTTTCTCGACGAGAAAAACGGCCGTGTGTACGCGGCATTAGAATAATTTAAAAAAAATTATTTTTTAATATATATGTAGCGGGCATGCACTTTCCCTGTGTATTTAAACTGGCAGAGACACCAGTAATGTGCAGTTCCCTGCAGCTCAGCGGGTGGCGCTGTCGCCTTGGGCTGGGGTTGGACCATTGCTGTGTGCCGTACCCCTTTTTGTCCTCCCTCGGCAGTGGTATGGTGGGGCGGGGAACCCGCCGTGCTTGCTGGGAGAGGGTATAAAGGGGCCGGCCATCTTGGTCACGGGGTCGAGTCCCAGGCACCTTCAGCCTGAGGGCGGTGGTTCGTGTCGGTCCTCTAGGCGGCCCAGGCCTGGAGGACGTTCGGAGGTCGTGTTCCATCCCAGGCACCTTTGGCCTGGGGTGAGGTACTCGGATGGAGGTCCGGAGCTCAGTGCCCACCACTGAGTTCCGCGAGGGAAGGAGATCCTAGGGGACCCGAATCCAGAGGCGTAATGGACCGGGAGGGGGTACTCGCTTGAAGACCTGGTGCAGCATATCGCCAGTGACGGGTGAGCCTCCACCGGAGACCGCCTGGAAGGAAATTCCCCCTCGATTGGAGACCGCAACCCACTTTCAGGAAGGAAAGTGGAGAGTTCATTGTGTCTGGGCCTACTCGTATCCACACCCCTCTGTCTGTTCTACTCGTTGAGGGAGTCCAACTGTCTGTGCATTACTCTGTTATCGGAAGAATAAAGGAGTGTTGGACTTTATTGGTGTGGGGCTCATTTTCTCTCTCACTGCACATACATCTGCAGGGGGACTTGGCGTGGTGACCCCGCACTCTCTCCTTCAGAGTACCCCTAGACAAAAGCCAGAGCCAGAAGAACTGTTATATAGAGGGAGAGAGTGGAGGCCGCTACATATACTTTCAATTAATCATCTAAAATAAAATTAGATAAATCTAATTAGTGCAACCTCATAGATGCAATGATGTAAATGACGGTGTACACCGCAATGATCATACAGCAGGGTATGGGGTGGGATGTTATACATCATGCCGGTACATGTTAGTCTAAATTGTTATCATCATGATTAACGTTGCTAGATGGTTGTGTATTTTTAATATTTGCTCAGCAGTAATGTTTTTGATGCCCACTGCTTTTTAATAACTGAACATTGTATGTATGTAATACGGAAGAACCGGGACTGAGGCTGTGATTGGTTTAGTACGTTCCCTTCCCTCTGATTGACTGACACTTACATAAATAGTCAGATGCACGTAGTCCCGCGCGCTTCCTGATGACGTGCAATACGAAACAGCTGTCGAGGCGACGCTAGGCTACGCTCTGACGCTACTTCCGGTCCCGCTGGTTCTCTCCCCGTGAAAGGTGGAACGCACGCCGGATCGTTTCTCGTTCAGATCCATCACGCCCAGCTTGTCTAAGCTATCCAGCCTCAGTGCCGGGTCTGTGGCACTATTCAAGTAAGGGGGCATTTGGCTGTCAATTTTTATCTACTTTATCAATAAACGGGATTACACTATTGCTGTTTTCTCTCCCTTGTGTTCCGCATATCTACGTCTGAGCCTCCAGGAGGCAGGGATTCTCAGTTCCGTTTATGACATCTCTATCCAAATAAGCAAGTGCTACTTGCAACAAGCGCTACTGACTCCTTTTTAATTAAATGAGTCAACATGATCTGGTAAGTGGCGAACCTCTCTTGAGCACTATTGGGTGTTATACACTTATGCCGCGTACACACGGCCGTTTTTCTCGTTGAGAAAAACAACATTTTTCCCATTCGACGAGAAAAACGATAGTCTGTGGGCTTTCTGTCGTTTTTTTCGATGAGAAAAACGGCATTAAAAACTATGAGAAAAATTAGAACATATTCTAATTTTTCTCGTCGTTTTTTTTCGACATGTTTTCCGCGGCAGTGTTTCCCATAGGGAAACACTGCCGCGGAGCCCACAGACGGTCGTTTTTCTCGACAACAGAAAAAACGACGTGAAAAACGACCGTGTGTGGGGAACAAGCCGTTCCCTCGTTTTTAATGACATTATTCACGGCGGTTTTTTAACCGCCGTGAATAATGATCGTGTGTACGCGGCATAAGTTGGTGAAGGCTGTCACTACAAGTTCACTCAAGTTTGGATCAAGTTTTATCAAAGCTTCTCTGCATCACTGAATATTATGAACTTTTGGAACAATACTGTTCACTATTTATTTGGACATTCAATAAGGTCACTTATGCTTATTGTTATTATTATTTTTTGACACTAATCAGCAGGTGTGTCAATTTACATAGGTGCACTCTATTCTAACTGAGCTCTGATCAGGAGAGCTGCAGTAAGCAGCTTTTGATTGCACACGTGGGTTGGTGACATATTTTTGTTTTGTTGTTTATGCAGGTATATTGTTTTACTTGTTCACAGGTGTTTTATAATCTAGCACTGTGGTTAGCGCCCCCACTATACATGCACGGTGCGCACGTATAATCTTTTAAACTTATTGCTACACTTAGAGGCGCCTCTCTTCTCTTTTATACCCTGTAAAAAAAATGCTTTGATATACAAGTGCTTTGGATTACAAGCATGTTTCTGGAACGAATTATGCTTGCAAACCAAGGTTTTACTGTAAACTGGTGCTAGGCACTTTTATCCAACATTGACTAGATAAGTAAACTATCCAAATATTATGTCTTAAGCCTAGTACACACGGCCGAGAATCTCGTCGTAAAAAAAAACGTGTTTTTTCTCGACGAGATTCTTGTCAAGCTTGACGAGATTCTTGTCAAGCTTGCCTTGCATACACACTGTCAATTCCAAATCTCGTCATTGTAAAGCGCGGTGACGTACAACACGTACGACGGCACTATAAAGGGGAAGTTTGATTCCAATGGCGCCATCCCTTAGGCTGCTTTTGCTGATCTTGTGTTACCACGTGTTAGTAAAAGTTTGGGGAGAGACGATTCGCGCTTTTCAGTCTTTGTGCTTTCAGTTCGTTACAGCGTGACGAATGTGCTATCTCCACTACGAACGCTAGTTTTACCAGAAGGAGCGCTCCCGTCTCATACTTGATTCTGAGCATGCGCGTTTTTTTTAAGACTCGGAAAAGCATACACGACCGGTTTTCTCGTCGGGAAACAGGCCGACGAGAATCCTGACGAGAAAAACGAGAATCCTGACGAGAACTAGAGAGCAGGTTCTCTATTTTTCTCGTTGAGATTCCCAGCAATTTTCTCGACAAGAAACCATACACATGAACGGTTTTCTCGGCAAGAAAGCTCTCCCAACAGTTTTCTTGTCGTTTCTTGCTGAGAAAACCAGTCGTGTGTACGAGGCTTTACAGGTTTCTGTACATTTGGACTTGGTCCAGGCTTACATAGCTTATCTTTCCCTATTCAGCAAGTGCCGCATTGGAGCTGCATTAAAAATGCTACTGATTATGCCAAATCAATAATGTATAGAATTAATAAACAAACTACATCCCAAGGGAAGCATTCTGTGTGCGTGGAAAAAAAAAACAAAAAAACATCAACAGTATTAAAATGGCAAGATACAAGAATGTGCAATTCCATATTACAAATAATTTTCCATTAAATACAGTGTATTACTGCAAGGTACAATACACTATTTGAAGATTCCGATTTTAATAAGACCATAAATAAAATGAATTCTCAACTGTCTGTTAGACATTGCTAAAGTATTTTCATTTTCACTACAATACAGAATATAAAACCAGACAGATTCACTGTTACACAGGATACTGCTCTTAAATCAGAGAAGCAATTATACAGGAAGACTGTGGTCAGAAGAGAACCATTATGGTCTTTGTCCTGCACATATGTCAGACCTCATTATGGCCAAGTACTTAACCACTTGGCTGGCCAATGACCAGGCCATTTTTTGCGATTTGGTACTGCGTCGCTTTCACTGAAAATTGCGCGGTCATGCGACGTGACTCCCAAACAAAATTGACGTCCTTTTTTTCCCAAAAATAGAGCTTTCTTTTGGTGGTATTTGATCACCTCTGCAGATTTTATTTTTTGCGCTATAAACAAAAAAAGAGCGAAAATTTTGAAAAAAAGCAATATTTTTTACTTTTTGCTATATTTTTTTACCACAGTTTAAGCCTACTGTATATACTTGAGTATAAGCCGACCCGAATATAAGCCGAGGCACCTAATTTTACCACAAAAAACTGGGAAAACGTATTGACTCGAGTATAAACCTAGGGTGTCCATCTGCATGCCTCACTGTGCCTCACTGTGCCTCACTGTGTCCATGCCTCACTGTGCCTCACTGTGTCCATGCCTCACTGTGCCTCACTGTGTCCATGCCTCACTGTGCCTCACTGTGTTCATGCCTCACTGTGCCTCACTGTGTCCATGCCTCACTGTGCCTCACTGTGTCCATGCCTCACTGTGCCTCACTGTGTTCATGCCTCACTGTGCCTCACTGTGTCCATGCCTCACTGTGCCTCACTGTGCCTCACTGTGCCTCACTGTGTCCATGTGCATGCCTCACTGTGCCTCACTGTGTCCATGCCTCACTGTGCCTCACTGTGTCCATGTGCATGCCTCACTGTGCCTCACTGTGTCCATGCCTCACTGTGCCTCACTGTGTCCATGCCTCACTGTGCCTTACTGTGCCCATGCCTCACTGGGCCCATGCCTCACTGTGCCCAATCTCCCTACCTGATCTCCGGTGCTGTGTAACTAGACTGACGTTTAACATGGGAGTCTACATGTGTGCCAAGTTTGGGGTCCAGGAGACCTAGGGCCGGCCAGTACCGGGTCCCCAAAATCTCCAGAGAAATTACCATTTAACATGGGAGTCTATGGAAGGGGTGCCCGGCTTTGAAAAATCTGTGCTCCCCGGCCGTAGGTCCCCCGGACAACAAACGTTGCACACTTGTAGAGGAAGAGTGGGGCTACATGTGTGCCATGTTTGGGGTCCAGGGGACCTACGGCTGGCCGGAATCAGGCACACAAAGTTGAAGATGGACACAGATTCGAGTATAAGCCGAGGGGGGCATTTTCAGCACAAAAAAATGAGATGAAAAACTTGGCTTATACTCGAGTATATACGGTATATGTATTCTTCTACATTTTTTTTGGTAAAAAAAAATATCGCAATAAGCGTAGATTGATTGATTTGCGCAAAGTTTTTACTAGTTATGGCGGCGATCAGCGATTTTTATCTTGACTGCAACATTATGGCGGACACATCGGACACTTTTGGTGCTATTTTGGGACCATTGTCATTTATACAGCGATCAGTGCTCTAAAAATGCACTGATTACTGTGTAAATTACACTGTCAGGGAAGGGGTTAACCACTAGGGAGCGGGGAAGGGGTTAAGTGTGTCCTAGGGAGTGATTCTAACTGTGGGGGGGCTGGGCTACAAGTGACATGACAGTGATCACTGCTCCCGATCACAGGGAGCAGCAGATCAGTGTCCTGTCACAAGGCAGAACAGGGAAATGCCTTGTTTACACAGGCATCCCCCCTGTTCTGCCTCTCCGTGACACGATCGCGGAACGGCGCGAATTTCAAAGCAACGTACCTGTACGTTGCTTTGCGACCAGGAGCCATTCTGGCGACGTATATCTACTGACAGTGGTCGGCAAGTGGTTAAAGACACCTTTTCGCCAGAGCAAACAATCTTTCAATAGGCATATACAGTGCTGTGAAAAAGTATTTGCCCCCTTTCTGATTTATTTTTTTGTATATTTGTCACACTTAAATGATTCAGATCATCAAATTTATTTTAATATTACACAAACATAACCTGAGTAAATCCAAGATGCAGTTTTTTAATTATTATTTCATTTATTAAGGGAAAAAAGCTGTTCAAACCTGCCTGGTCCTATGTGAAAATAGGATTTTTTACTCACCGTAAAATCCTTTTCTCTGAGTCCATGGACCGACACAGCTTCTCTATTGACAAAGTGGGTATTATCCGTTAATTAGGAGTGACTAGGCAGAAAAACTTGTAAAAAGTGTTGCATCACACCTTCTACAGTACCGCCCAGGGGGCGGACCCTCTGGGTATACCCTCTCAGTCTGCACATCGCAGATCAGTTCGTCAAAAAGCAGTACAAACTTAAAAGGAGGGGTGGGTGCTGTGTCGGTCCATGGACTCAGAGAAAAGGATTTTACGGTGAGTAAAAAATCCTATTTACTCTTTCGTCCATGGACCGACACAGCTTCTCTATTGACAAAGTGGGACGTCCCAAAGCAGTGTCAGAGAAAAAAACGAGGGGTGGTAACAGCATAAAAACAAACTTCACCCCAAAACACAAAACAGCACTCCTCCAACGGAGGAGTTGCAACTCTAAACAGCCGCCTGCAAAACCTTGCGGCCGAAAGAGGCATCCGAAGATGCACCTACATCAACTTTGTAGAATTTTGTGAAAGTGTGAGCGGACGACCAAGTCGCCGCTTTACATAGTTGGGAAACAGACGCTTGATGTCGGAAAGCCCAAGAGGCACCTATTGCCCTGGTCGAATGCGCCGTGACAGGAAAGGGGGGCGCCTGACCCTTTAAGGCGTAAGCCTGGATTACTATCTGTCGGATCCACCTAGAGATGGTGGCCGATGAGACTGCTTGGCCCTTCTTGGGACCAGCCACCGAAACAAACAGTGAGTCTGACTTCCGGAACAGGGAAGTAGCAGATATGTATACTCTCAAAGCTCGGACAACGTCCAAGGAATGCAACGCCGACTCCTTAGGATTCGACGGCTGAGGACACAAGGATGGAAGTACAATGTCTTCGTTGAGATGAAAAGCCGAAACGACCTTCGGAAGAAAGGAAGGCTGCGGCCGCAGCACCACCTTATCCTTGTGGAAAATTAAATAGGGAGCCTTGCAGGACAAGGCTGCCAGCTCAGAGACTCGTCTAACTGACGTAACAGCCACCAAAAAGACCACCTTCTGAGAAAGTGTCAACAGGGGAATATCTCTAATATTCTCAAACGGTGCCTTCTGAAGCACCGAGAGGACCAGGTTCAAGTCCCACGGAGGTAACGGGGGGCGGACCGGAGGGGCCACATGTCGAACCCCCTGCACAAATGTACTCACGAGAGAGTGAGTCGCCAGGGGTCGCTGAAAAAAGACAGCCAGGGCAGATATCTGTCCCTTAATCGTACTTAGGGCAAGCCTTTGGTCTACCCCATGCTGTAAAAACAGCAGGATTCTGGAAACCAAATAGGTACGCGGATGCCATTTCATTTCCTCACACATGGAGATGTAGGCCCTCCAAGTGCGGTGATAGACCTTCCTAGAGGACGGTTTCCGAGCACTTCTCATAGTAGAAATTACTGAGTCTGACAGGCCCCGGTCTCTCAGTACCTGGTTCTCAACAGCCATGCCGTTAAAGCCAATGACTGTAAAGCAGGATGGAATATGGGACCTTGCGACAGCAGGTCCTTCCGTAGTGGTAGGCGCCAGGGGACGTCTGCTACCAGACGTACTAGATCGGCGTACCAAGGATGCTGAGGCCAATCTGGAGCGATTAGGATCATTGGAATTCCCTCTGCCTCCACTCTGCGGAGCAGAAGAGGAAGAATCCTTAAGGGAGGGAAGGCATAGATTAGCCGATACTGGCCCCACGATGCTACCAACGCGTCCGTTGCGTCTGCCCATGGGTCTCTTGACCGGGCCACAAACCTCAATACCTTCCGATTGAGTCGGGAAGCCAGAAGATCTACGTCTGGTGTGCCCCATCTTTGGCAGAGGAGTTGGAACACCTCCGGGTGTAAGGACCATTCTCCCTGGTCCAGCATCTGGCGGCTCAGGTAGTCCGCCTGCCAGTTTTCCACACCCGGAATGTACACGGCCGACAGTGCCGGTACGCTCCTCTCTGCCCACTTCAGGATGCGAGCGATCTCCGATGCTGCAGCTGAGCTTCTTGTTCCTCCTTGATGATTGACATATGCCACTGCTGTGGCGTTGTCTGACTGGATCCTGACTGGACGCCCTTGCAGTCTCTGAGACCATTTGAAGAGGCACAGCTTGATCGCCCGGATCTCCAGGACATTGATCGGCAGGAGGGCTTCCTCTGGGGTCCAGCGACCTTGCGCCGACTGGACACCCCAGACTCCCCCCCAACCTGTAAGGCTGGCGTCCGTCGTGATCACTATCCAGTAAACCGGAAGAAATGACTTCCCGGCCATTAGAGCCGGTGCTGTCAGCCACCATACCAGGGATCTCCTGACTAGGTGGCTCACTCGGATTTGATAATCCAGAGATGAAGGGCATCTGTTCCATCTGGACAGAACTTCCCTCTGTAACACTCGAGTGTGGTATTGAGCATATGGGACCGCCTCGAAGGAGGCTACCATGAGGCCCAACACTCGCATGCAAAAACGGAGTTTCGACCAATTCCTGGAAGTCAGCTGCCGTACTGCAGCCCGGAGGGTCTGCAACTTCTCCACAGGGAGGAATACCTTTGCCTCTGAGGAATCCAGAATCAACCCCAGGTACACTAGGCGTTGAGTGGGCACCAATACTGACTTTTGCGTGTTTAGTATCCAACCACAGTCTCGAAGAGTCTGACAGGTAATGGACACGCTTACCTCTAATTCTGAGCTTGAAGGGGCCTTCAGCAGAAGGTCGTCCAAGTAACCTGTGATAGCGATACCCCGCTGTCTTAGAAGTGCCAGAATCGGAGCGAGCACCTTGGTGAACGTCCTGGGTGCTGAGGCAAGGCCAAACGGGAGGGCCACAAACTGGTAGTGGTTCTTCCCGATAGCAAATCGCAGAAACCTCTGGTGTCTGGAGTATATGGGGACATGCAGGTATGCGTCCTTGATGTCCAAGGAGGCCAGAAAGTCCCCCGGATGGAGAGCCGTGACTACAGATCGAACCGACTCCATCCGAAAACTTTGTACCTTCACAAAGCAATTGAGGGCTCTGAGATCCAAGCTTGGACGAACCCCCTCCTTCTTCGGCACAATGAACAGATTTGAGTAAAAACCCCGTTCCAGTTCTGGAACTGGAATAACTACCCCGCGTTCCAGTAGACCCTGGACCGCCCCATACAGGGCCTCCCGACGGGTCGGTAGTAGCTGGAGATTGGAGGTGTTGAATCTGTCCGGTGGACAAGAGAGAAACTATCTTGTAGCCTGAGGAGATTACTTCGCAAACACACCTGTCGGAGATTAGTGCTGTCCACTGAGTCGCGAATTTGCGAAGACGTCTCCCCACCCGAGAGCTGGGTGGGGGTGGACCTTCATGCGGACGCAAATTTGTCCGCAGGCTTATTGGGTATGCGGGACCAGGGACGCTTTTGTCCTTGGGCAGGCGCTTTATCGGCCTGGGGTCTTTTCCCTGTCGCCCTAGGGGGACGAAAAAACCACTTGTGTGCAGTAAAGGAGGGCCCTTGCCCTTGGCGTGGCCCCTTACCCTTGCTAATTTGGGGAAGCAAAGTGCTTTTACTTCCTGTGGCATCCTTGATGATGTCATCCAGAGAAGCCCCAAAAAGTCTGTCGCCCTTAAAAGGCAGATCCAACAGGGCTTTCTTGGAAGTCTGGTCCGCAGACCAGCCTTTTAGCCAGATCAGGTGGCGTATTGCTACTGCATAAACCGAAGTTTTAGACAGCAGGGGAATAGTATTCATGTCTGACTCGCAGACAAACCTAAGGCCCTGGACCAACAGGTCGGCCAATGTTATCTCATCAGGAGGAGCATCTCGCTCCTTAACCCCTGGAGTAGCAATCTTGCCCATTCAGTAAGTGTGTGAGACACTAGGGCCCCCGCCAATGCCGGGCGTACTGCCGAGCCTACCACTGAGTATAGGTAGCAAGCGAGTGCTTCAGCCTTCTTATCCACAGGGTCCTAGAAAACAGGAGCCCCTTCTACAGGAATTGTGGTGGCTCTATTAAGTCTGGACACCGGAGGGTCCACTATAGGGGGGAGAGGTCCATTTCTTCAGAAAACTCTCCTCAAAAGGGGTACCGTACCGCAAACCTCTTTGGGGCTGTAAAGACCCTCAGTGGGTTCTCCCATTCCTTGTATAAGAGTTTATCAAAAGACACACAAGGGAACACCTTAGCAGTGCGGGCAGGTCTATGAAACCCAAGTGGACCGGAGTCTCTGCTGCTTCTGCAGTATTTTCCAATTTTAGCATATCCCGCACTGCAGTAATAAGGTCAGATACCAAAGCCGTCTCGCGTACTGACCTGGACTTTGAGTCATTCTCACTGTCCGGTCACGGTCTGCAGTCTCTGGTGCATCAGAATCTGGGCCCCGAGCCATAGCTGGACCTGGTTCTGCACCAGAATTATCCCCAGAAGCTTGCAGGGGATGGGGCGTTTACTACCCCCTGTATTCCCGTGTGCTGCTTCCACCCTGGCAGCAAACGCCTCTAGGATTGCCGACATAGCGTCCATAGACACCTCAGGGACACCAGCTGCTAAATCTGGTGTTTCAGGGGAGAAGACATCTGGCTCAGATGCCATGCTGACCACACGCTGACACTCACAGGGCTCCAGGCAAGATATCAATAGGCCACCCTCCTGCGCTGCAGAGATGCTGGGTCACCCAGAGGACTCACCACCCTGGATAGGTACTGCTATGCTGCGCCTATGATGCTGTCCCCTTGCTGCTGTGTCAGTCTGCTTCTTTTATCAGCACTTCCTGTGTGAATTTTCGCGCCAGTGTAATGCACCCTAGAGGCCGGAGGCTCTCGCAAAATGGTTGCCAAAACCGTCTGTATGGAAGATAATGTGGGCTCTAAGAAAATGGCCGCCGACAGAAGATAGAGGTCAGGCAGCCATAGCCCACAAAAAAGATGGCCGCCGAACGGCAATATCTGCATACAGGGTGGACAAACATGGCCGCCGATCACCTGATAGGGGCCAGTGGGTGTGGCCGAACTACAGGAAGATGGCCGCCAGGCAGTTACAAGAGGCCAAACTTGGCATGGACCACCTCAAAATGGCCGCCGACAGCATGGAGACACAGAAACACAGGTAAGCAAAAATGACATTTCTTTTAAATGTTAGTTACAGCCAGCCCCGCTCCAGTGGGACCCCCTAGGTGACCCCCAGCACCCAGCAACCTTTAGCTAGAAGCCCAGGGAGGAGGGAAAGGCAGGGAGAGAGGGAAGAAAGGGGCCACAACCACTTACTTGATCTCTCCAGGAATGTCCAGCTAAATCACCCAGCCGAGGCAGGGGAGTTTTACTTACCTATCCTGCATGTATTCTGCTGGAAGACATTCCAAACAGATCATCGTCCGCGCACGGAAGGTGACTGTTGGCCAGGCATGCTGTGATTGGACCCAGAAGGGACGATCATATGTATGCCCTGGAGCATGACGCTCACCGGACAGGCTGCTGCGACTCGGCCGTAAGGTCAGCCGAAGCTGAGCGGTCCGATGCAAGCCTTGGAGCGTAAGCTCACCGGCCAGGCTGCTGCGACTCGGCCGTAAGGTCAGCCGAAGCTGAGCGGTCCGATGCAGGCCCTGGAGCGTAGGCTCACCGGCCACCCGTGGAGCGACGGGCATGTCGTGGAAAACCCAGCGCGTAGCTAGGGTCGGCACACGCTCGATGGCCGAAACTGGGGAGACTACAAGGATCGAGGATCCAGCCTGTCACCCAGTCGGCAGTTGATCGAAGATCGCAGGAAACAACAAATGTAGCAAAAAAATAAAAATATATATATCTTTTTTTCCCCGGACCAATGAGCCCGAAGGGAGCCATGTCCTACTCCTTGCTAGACAGAAAAAAACTGATCTGCGATGTGCAGACTGAGAGGGTATACCCAGAGGGTCCGCCCCCTGGGCGGTACTGTAGAAGGTGTGATGCAACACTTTTTACAAGTTTTTCTGCCTAGTCACTCCTAATTAACGGATAATACCCACTTTGTCAATAGAGAAGCTGTGTCGGTCCATGGACGAAAGAGTAAATGTAATTGCCCCTTCCCATGCTGAATCATGAATAAACTGTGACTAACCACAAATGTTTGGAAAGCTGGGTTAAATTTCACTTGACACACCCAGGCCTGATTACTGCCAGACCTGTTGAATCAAGAAATCACATAAATAGAAGCTGTCTGACAAAGTGAAGCATGCTAACAGATCACAAAAAGTCACACATCATGCCACAATCTAAAAAAAAATAAAGAATAGATTAGAAACAAAGTAATGTACAGGTATCGGTCTAGGGAGGGTTTTAGAGCCATTTCTAAGGGTTTGGAACCCCAGCGAACTATGGGGAGAGCCATTATCCACAAATGGAGATAACTTGGAACATTGATGGGCAGTGAGGCTGCATTGATGGGCAGTGAAGCCCCATTCATGGGCAGTGAGTCTGCATTGATGGACAGTGAAGCCACATTGATGGGCAGTGAGGCTGCATTGATGGTCAGTGAGGATGCATTCATGGGCAGTGAGGCCGCCGTGATGGACAGTGAGGCCACATTCATGGGCAGTGAGGCCGCATTGATGGGCAGTGAGGCTGCATTGATGGGCAGTGAGGCTGCATTGATGGGCAGTGAAGCCGCATTAATGGGCAGTGAGGCCGCATTGATGGGCAGTGAGGCTGCATTGATGGGCAGTGAGGCCGCATTGATGGGCAGTGAGGCTGCATTCATGGGCACAGTGAGGCCGCATTCACAGGCACAGTAAAGCTGCATTTGATGGACACAGTGAGGCTGCATTGATGGACAGTGAGGCCGCATTGATGGGCAGTGAGGCTGCATTTATGGGCAGTGAAGCCTCATTGATGGGCAATGAAGCTGCATTCATGGGCACAGTGAGGCTGCATTCATGTGTACAGTGAGGCTGCATTCATGGGCACAGTGAGGCTGCATTCATGGGCACAGTGGGGCTGCATTCATGGGCAGTGAGGCCGCATTCATGGGCGGTGAGTCTACATTGATGGGCAGTGAGGCTGCATTCATGGGCACAGTGAGGCTGCATTTGATGGACACAGTGAGGCTGCATTGATGCTCAGTGTCCTACTGTCACTCCGCACCACACCCACTTTTGCCTAAGTGCGCATAGCATGCCGCCCGCCGCTTCGTCCTTCAAGTGTCCCTCATTCTGAAGTTCAAAAGTTGGATGGACTGGGCTGATGCTAAAGTTTTACTTGCAATTAATACCATCATTTTCTACTGTAGCCAACTATGATCAAAGAAACAGTCTCATTATCACACTCCTTACTACATAAAAGGTCGTTTTTATTGTTTTTATCACAAAGGTGCACTTATTGAATGCATTTATGGTTACGTAACCAATGCTTTTGTTTTGCTGTACATGTCAGTTAAGAATACAGTGTATAGTTCTTACAAAAAAAAAAAAAAAAAAAGAAATCTGAGTAACACGTTGCTAGGAAAAAAAAAAGACAGCTTTTAGAAAATTACAGAGACACGCTGTGCAACTAGGAGGCTGTGGACATCAGTAAAGCCTTCAACCCAGTAATGAAATGCTGCTGTGCCTCTACTATTAAATGTACCATCAATGTGTCAGGCTGATCTGTGTTATAATAGCTTTTATATCTGGGTTGGCTTCAGTTTGTGCCATCCACCAAGCTAATATATCTGTTATGCCGTGTACACACGACCATTTTTCTCGTCGGGAGAAATTTAATTTTTTCTCTTTGACGAGAAAAACGACCGTCTGTGGGCTTTTGGTCATTTTTCCCGACGAGAAAAACGGCATTAATCACGACGAGAAAAATTAGAACATGCTCTAATTTTTCTCGTCGTGATTCACGGCATTTTTTTTTTCCTCTGCAGTTTTCCCATAGGGAAACACTGCCGGGGAGCCTACTTTCTCGACCAAGAGAAAAAATGACGGGAAAAAAACGGCCGTGTGTAGGGGACCAAGCCGTTCCTCGTTTTTCCGTCTATTTTCTCGACGGTGTTTTCACCATCGAGAAAATCGATCGTGTGTACGCGGCATTATATTTGATTCTGTCTTTGTCCTCCAGTATCTCTGTTTAACCACTTCAGCCCCGGAAGATTTTCCCCCTTAATGACCAGGCCATTTCTTGCGATATGGCACTGCGTCGCTTTACCTGACAATTGCGTGGTCGTGCAACGTTGTACCCAAACAAAATTGAGGTCCTTTTTTCCCCACAAATAGAGCTTTCTTTTGGTGGTATTTGATCATCTCTGCAATTTTTATTTTTTGCGCTATAAAAAAAAAAGAGCGACAATTTTGAAAAAATATATATACATTTTTTACTTTTTGCTATAATAATTATCCCAAATGTATTTATTTTATAACTAATTTATTCCTCAGTTTAGGCCGATATGTATTCTTCTACATATTTTTGGTGAAAAAAAATCACAATAAGCAACATATATTGATTGGTTTGCGCAAAAGTTATAGCATCTACAAAATAGGGGATAGTTTTATTATTTATTTATTTTTTACTAGTAATGGCGGCGATCTGCGGGATTGGGGGATTGTGACATTGCTGCGAACACATCAGACACTTTTGACACTTTTTTGGAACCTTTGCCATTTATAAAACGATCAGAGCTAAAAATAGCCATTTGATTACCGTATAAATGTCACTGGCAGGGAAGGGGTTACACTAGGGGGCGATCAAGGGGTTAAATGTGTTCCCTCGTGTTTGTTTCTAACTGTGTGGGGAGGGGACTGACTGGAGGAGGAGACATATCGCTGTTCCTGATTAGTAGGAACAGCAAATCTGTCTCTTCTTTCCTATCAGAATGGGGGTTTGTGTGTTTACACACACAAATCCCTGTTCTGGCTCTCGTGCCCGCGATTGCGGGTGGCCGGCGTACATCGCGGCCGCGCGCATCGGGTCCCCCGCAGTGCAGCGGGCATGTGTGCGCACCTGCTTATGGCTCTTAAAGGAGCCGACGTACACCTACGGCGATTTGCGGGAACGGCAAGTGGTTAAAGAAGAACTACAGTCTGCTTACATAATTTGTAATAAAAATATCTTTACCATTCTGAAGCTTCCCTCCAACCACTTTGCATATTATTTCATATATACTGTGATTCTGTACTTGCCAAATACAGAGGAACCTCGGTTTACAAGTAACGCAGTTAACAAGCGTTTTAAAAGACAAGCAACTTTTTTTTTTTTTAATCCTGACTCGGTTTGCGAGTGTTGTCTCGCAAAACGAGCAGAATTCAAGCCAATGGGGTGTGCAGTACCGCATTTGGCCAGAGGTGCAGGGGCGCTGATTCGGAGCCGTTCGGAAATACTCAAAATCACACGGAAATACTCGGAAACGATCGGAAATACTCCATTCCCGAGTGTTTCTGAGCCTCTCCGAGGGTTTCCGAGATCAGCTGAGCTGTCTTCGAGTATTTCCGAGGCTTTCCGGCGCCCCCCCCCCCCCACCTCTGGCCACTAGCGGTATTGCATGCCATAGAAGTCAATGCAGAACGAATTATCTTTGTTTCCAATTACTTCTATGGGGAAACTCGCTTTGATATGCGAGTGCTTTGGATTACAAGCATTCTCCTCGAATGGATTATGCTCGTAATCCAAGGTTCCACTGTATGCTGCAGAAATCTCCCTCCACCAACTCTGGCTGCATCCATTTTAACTGTGGGCAGCTGAAGCTGCTGACTGTTCACTTCCTAGATTTACATAGACACACAGAAGCACACCTCCAGCTCTGCAGCTCTCCTTGGCCCTCTTATGACTCACTCAACCTCCCTTCCTGGCAAACTCTCACGAGAGTGAGAGAGAGAGCTGTGCATGATGTCATAGTCCTAGGCTAATGATCAGACAAGAAACAGGAAGTGGGCTGTATAAGGTATTTACTGGCAGAAAAAAAAAATGTTTTACTATCCAAAAGTTAAAACAGCAACAAGGGCAGAAGATTTAATAGATGGAAAAATGAAAAAACAACTGAAGTTCCGCTTTAAAGCGGGGTTCCCGGCATAATTTTTTTTTGCCAGCTAAAATTAATCACATTAAATAGTCCCTAAAACATATTAATAGCTCCCCAATCGTTCCAGAAATCATTGCAAACACTTGCCTTATATCCTCCATCTCATGTTGTGGCCGTATCCATCATATGTGTGGGCATGTGAAGCCCAGTTCCTTTTTCTTCCTGGTTTTCAGGGAGAGGTGCAAGCTTGGCAATTTTTAGGCACAGTAATGCCCAGAGACTCCTGGCAAATGAGTATCATCATTTCCCAGGAGGCAATGGGGTCTTAGGACAGGAAGTTGAACCACCTAGGACCAGGAACTAGGCAGATTACAAAATCTACC
This sequence comes from Rana muscosa, assembly GCA_029206835.1. Taxonomy (NCBI): domain Eukaryota; kingdom Metazoa; phylum Chordata; class Amphibia; order Anura; family Ranidae; genus Rana; species Rana muscosa. Next base: position 283,420,304 of record CM055123.1, read on the forward strand.
TAGTAACAGCCAGATAGAAGTGAGTAAAAAAAACTGTAAAAAAAAAAAGTAATCCAAAACTGCCCTGCAAATGGTTCAGAGCACCGTCATCAATTTGTGTCTGCATTTCCATGACAATATTGTTACATTTTTATTTTTATTTTTTCCACCTCCATTCCATTGGCATACTATCTGTAATAAGATCCTCCTGAAAGCTGATATGTGCCTGTGGCATGAGAAACAGATTTGTTTTAATGCCCAGAATATTTATTACATTTAGTCAGCCTGCTGTTTGGGATGTCGATGTTGATAAGCTGGCAATTACTCTCTGATTTGTCTGAGAAATGATAGGCTATGAAGAATGAATGCAGAAGGACGCAATGGCTGGGGATGGTTTATTTTTCCAACAAACATAATTTTGTATATGCCAGTATGAGAGGGGTTTAGTCAGAACAGAACACACATGGAGTTCGAGAGTAGTTTAGACCCTGAACCACAGAGTTTTTTTATTGAGGAGTTTGACGAAGGGTTTATAAACCACTTCAGCTCCGGAAGGTTTTACCTGACCAGGCCCGGCTCACGCACTTATATGTCGGCAGAATGACACAGCTGCGTAAAGCAACGTATATATACGCCGCTTTGAAATTTGCGCCATGCAGGCACGCGCGCGCCCCTGCCGCGAGCTCCGTGACCATGCCCGCGGGACCCGCGGACTCGATGTTTGCAGGTGTCCCGCGATCGTGTCACGGTGTCAGGGACATGGCCGTCACAGTACTGGCAATGTTGCCCAGAACCTCAATGGATGCTCGCGGAGGGTTCCGAGATGTGCACGAGCGCGCGCCACACATCAGCGTGGATTGACACGCACCAGCGCGCATCGGCGGTACGGCGCGTGTGTGACGGCGTGCAAGTAGGGTGACCACATTTCCAAACTACCATTCAAGGACACCCTCCCTTCCCAAAAATCTGCGTGTGCTGTAACGAATCACAGCACAGTGATTGGACACAAGAGGCGGGATTTATAATTCCTCCAATCACAAGCAGGAGGCAGGGATTGTGCTCCTCCAGGCATTCCGGGCCAGGACAAGTACTGTCAGTGAGTAAAACGGTGATGTGGAGGCATTTTTTGGGGCCATCAGATTGGCCTGGGGAATGGCTGTGTCAGTTTCATTCCGGGACACTGTATTGTCCTGGAATGAAGGTGCCCGGGACAGACCTGCAAAATGCGGGACTGTCCCGGGCAATCCGGGACACGTGGTCACCCTACGTGCAAGTGCAGTGACTGATGTTGGCGCCAATGGCCCTATTTAAGTCAGCCTGTGACTGCTGAACGGCGCTGGATTATCTCTTCAGTCTCCTGTGTACCTTGAACCTGTTCCTTGATCCGTGCTTATCTGTTGTGACCCGGCTTGCCTTGACCTCGCTTCCTGTTCTCCCAGTCTTGACCCCTTGCCTGCTTCCGGACTCTGCTTCTGCTTCCTGATCACCCGGCTTGACCCTCGGCTTGTATCTGGACCCTGCCTGTGTTTGAGCTGTGACCAATCACAGCTGATTATCTCGTGAACCAGGAAGTGATGGTAAACGGCATTACTCGGTTAACGCGCTGACAGGGAGAGCCGATCGGCGGCTCTCCCTGTCAGAGGGAGGGGGGTCTGTGCTGATAATCAGCACATTGATTATCAGCACAGCCCCCTCAGTTTTGCCAATCACCTGCCAATCAGTTCCCTGCATGAAACACAACAATAAAGTCTCCCAGTGCCCACCACAGTGCCAATCAGAGCCCACAACAGTGCCAATCAGAGCCCACCACAATGCCAATCAGTGCCCACCACAGTTCCAAACAGTGCCCAGCAGTAACACCTGTCAGTAATCTATCAGTACCTCATCATCAGTGCTGCCCATCAGTGCTACCTGTCAGTACCACCTGTCAGCGCCAATCAGTACCGCCTATCAGTGCCAATCAGTGCCGCCTGTTAGTGCCCATCACAGCCGCCTGTCAGTGCCCATCACAGCCGCCTGTCAGTGCCCATCAGTGCCGCCTGTCATTGCCCATCACAGCCGCCTGTAAGTGCCCATCAGTGCCACCTATCAGTGCCCATCAGTGCCGCCTATCAGTGCTGCCTATTGGTGCCCATCAGTGCTTCATATCAGTGCCACCTATCAGTGCCCAACAAATCTACATATCAGTGCCTCCTCATCGGTGCCACTTTATCAGTGCCAACTCATCAGTGCCCATCAGTGCCGCCTCATCAGTGCCCGTCAGTGAGGTGGAAAACAAACTTTTATGACAGAAGCTAAGAAAAACTATTTTTTTCAAAAATTTGGGTCTTTTTTAGTTTGTTTAGCAAAAAATAAAAACCACAGAGGTGATCAAATACCACCAAAAGAAAGCTCTATTTGTGGGAAGAAAATTATAAAAATGTAGTTTGGGTACAGTGTAGCATGACCACGCAATTGTGTGAGAGCGCTGAAAGCTGAAAATTGTCCTGGGCAGGAATGGCCGAAAGTGCCCGGTATTGAAGTGGTGAATTTAGTTAAGCTGTCAGCCGGGATGAGGATTTATGTGACCAGTAGTGATGAGCCGAACACCCCCGGGTTCGGTTCGCACCAGAACCCGCGAACGGACCGAAAGTTCGCACGAACTTTAGAACCCTATTAAATACAATGGATGCGAACGTTCGAAATCTAAAGTGCTATTTATAACGACTATTATGCATGTTATTGTCCTAAAAAGGGTTTGGGAACCCGGGTTCTGCACCAGGGGACATGTATCAATCCCAAAAAAAGTTTTAAAAACTGCCGTTTTTCGGGAGCAGTCATTTTAATGATGCATAAAGTGAAAAAAAAAAGTCAAATATTCCTTTAAATATCGTACCTGGGGGGTGTCTAAAGTATGCCTGCGAAGTGCCACGTGTTTCCCGTGTTTAGAACTGTCCCTGCACAAAATTACATTTCTAAAGGAAAAAAAGCCATTTAAAACTGCTTGCGGCTTTAATGTAATGTCTGGTCCCGGTAATATGGATGAAAATCTTTAAGAAAAATGGCATAGCTACCCCATCACACCCCCCCCCCCCCCTACCCCAGCCCATTACCAGCCCCTTTGGGTCTTGTATGGATATATAATAATAATAATAACAAAATAAAAAAGGCCCTATATACTCTGAACAGCCGTATACAGGCGGTGCATACAAGACAGGGACTGTAGGTTTGTTCTTATGTAGAATCTGTTTGTCATTTTGAACAGGTACATTGTTTAAGTGTAGCTCCAGCCAAAAAATCTATTTTTAAGCTTTTTGGAAAACATAGGGAAGGGTTATCACCCCTGTAACATTTGTTTTGCTGTCTGTGCAGTGTGCACCTGTTCAGAACAGTTCACCTCACTTTCCGTCCTAATGACAAATGTTTTTTGAAAATTTGGGGTTTTTATTGAAACAAGAATTGGTGATAAAGCATCAGTGGAGAGGAGACACTTTTTTTCCCATATTAACTCTTACAGGAGAGAATTTGCCTTCCTAGGGGTAGATTTCCTCTCACTTCCTGTTGTACCCTTCCGTTTGCAAGGAGGAGTCGTTTGTAAGTTGGATGTTTGAAAGTAGGGGCCTGCCGTATATACTCAGCTGAAATTTGCCCCTTACATGTTGGTGTTGCCACAACACTGTGAGCCCTCACAGTTACTCTTGGTGGGCGCATGAATGGGCCTTGCTGTGAATTATTAGATCATGAATTGTAATTGCATGCCCCTGTTGAACAGGGGCTGAAAAATTGGCCCTTTGGTGGTGGTGGTGGTGGTGGTGGTGTTGACACAACACTGTAAGGCCTCACAGTTAGTCTTGGTGGGCGCAGGAATGGGCCCTGCTGTGAATTATTAGATCAAGAATTGTAATTACATGCCCCTGTTAAACAGGGGCAGAAAAATTGGGCCTTAGGCACTGGTGCCACAACACTGCAACCCCTCACAGATACTGTACTTGGAGCACAGCAATGAGCCCTGTTGCAAAGTATTGCATCAAAAATTGTAATTACACGCCCCTGTTAAACAGGGGCTGAAAAATTGGGCCTTACCCACTGGTGCTGGTGCCACGACACTGCAACCTCTCCCAGATACTCTAGTTGGAGTGCAGGAATGAGCCCTGCTGCAAAGCATTGCATAAAAAATTGTAATTACATGCCCCTGTTAAACAGGGGCAGAAAAATTGGGCCTTAGGCACTGGTGCCACAACACTGCAACCCCTCACAGATACTGTACTTGGAGCACAGCAATGAGCCCTGTTGCAAAGTATTGCATCAAAAATTGTAATTACACGCCCCTGTTAAACAGGGGCTGAAAAATTGGGCCTTAGCCACTGGTGCTGGTGCCACGACACTGCAACCTCTCCCAGATACTCTAGTTGGAGTGCAGGAATGAGCCCTGCTGCAAAGCATTGCATAAAAAATTGTAATAACACGCCCCTGTTAAACAGGGGCTGAAAAATTGGGCCTTAGCCACTGGTGGCGGCACCCAGAAACAAAAATGTTCTTCCAAGCTATCATCATCAATCGGATCATTGAGGAGGAGGAGGATAGTCAGTCAACATAACAGGACAGTCTCTCAGCATCAGCATCAGTCTTGAAGGGATGTGACATTTGAAAATAAATTAGTCTGTTATATCAGCTTCAGGTGTTTGGTAGCTGGTGGTGATCTAAGACTGGTTAATCTTTATTAAGGTCAGTCGATCAACAGAGTCGGTGGACAGGCGCACCCTGTGATCCGTGACAAATCCTCCAGCAGCACTGAATGTGCGTTCTGAAAGAACGCTGGATGCAGGACAGGCCAGTAGCTCAATTGCATACTGTGCAAGCTCTGGCCGGTGATCCATCCTCAAGACCCAGTAAGCCAGAGGATTTTCGGTGGGGAAGGTGTCCAAGTCTGACCTTGCCCCTAGGTATTCCTGCACCATGTATATCAGACGCTGGCGATGGTTGCTGGAACCGATCATACCTTGGGGCTGCGGACTAAAGAATTGTCTGAACGCATCGGTCAGACGGCCACATTCCCCACCGCTCCTTCTTTGACTGACCGAAGCCTCAGCAACTCGTTGTCCAGGACCAGGAGTTTGTAACCTCCCAGTCTCTGGGAACGCGTTGCACAGACCTTTCTGCAAGGCCTCCCGGAGTTGTCTCATCCTCTGCTCCCTCTGCGACGGTAAGATAAGGTCCGCAACCTTACCCTTGTACCGTGGATCAAGGAGAGTGGCCAGCCAGTAATGGTCCCTCTCCTTGATCCGAAGAATACGAGGATCCTTCCGCAGACTTTGCAGGATCAGGGAGGCCATGCAGCGTAGGTTAGCTGAGGCATTCGGTCCGGAGTCCTCTGGGTCACTAAGGACGACATGATCCGCAGCCACCTCCTCCCAGCCACGTACAAGTCCACTGGTTTCTTGGGACTGTAAATCATCCCTAAAAGACTGCTGCTGATGATGCTGAGTGCCAGGCTCCACCTCCATGCTGACACAATCCTCCTCCTCCTCCTCCTCCTCCTCTTCTTCCTGTGCGATGGGTGGGACAGAAGGAACACTGTCTGGATAAAGGGGGCCTTTAGAGGCAAGGAAGTCCTCCTCTTCCTGCCTCTGTTCTGCCTCAAGTGCCCTGTCCATTATTCCACGCAGCGTATGTTCCAACAGGTGGACAAGAGGTATAGTGTCACTGATGCATGCACTGTCACTGCTCACCATCCTCGTGGCCTCCTTAAATGGTGCCAGGACAGTGCATGCATCCCTGATCATGCCCCACTGGCGTGGTGAAAAAAACCCGAGCTCCCCTGACCCTGTCCTGGTGCCGTAGTCGCACAGGTACTCATTGATGGCCCTCTGCTGCACGTGCAGCCGCTGCAGCATGGCCAACGTTGAGTTCCACCTGGTGGGCATGTCACATATAAGGCGGTTCTTGGGCAGGTTCAACTCCTTTTGCAGCTCAGCCAGGCGAGCACTGGCATTATAAGATCTGCGGAAATGCACACAGACTTTCCTGGCCTGCCTCAGGACATCCTGTAAGCCCGGGTACCTGCCCAAGAACCGCTGCACCACCAGGTTAAGGACGTGAGCCACACAGGGCACATGGGTCAGTTGTCCCTGTCGGAGAGCGGAGAGGAGGTTGGTGCCATTGTCGCAAACTACCATTCCTGGCTTAAGCTGGCGTGGCGTCAACCACCTCTCGGCCTGCCCCTGCAGAGCAGACAGAACCTCTGCCCCAGTGTGGCTCCTGTCCCCCAAACACACCAGCGCAAGCACAGCATGGCATCTTTTTGCCTGCGTACTTGCGTAGCCCCTTGAACGCCTACGGAGCACCGCTGGTTCCGAGGACAAAGCACAGGAAGAGGCCATGGAGGAAGAAGAAGAGGAGGGGGTGGAGGACAGAGGTGTGTCACAACCAGTAGTAGCATTTTGGAGGCGTGGCGGTGGAACAACCTCCAACACTACTGCACCTTGTCCTGCATCCTTCCCAGCTGCCAAAAAGTGACCCAATGGGCCGTGAAAGAAAGGTAACGTCCCTGTCCATGCCTGCTGGACCATGAGTCAGCGGTAATATGCACCTTACCGCCCTGTCCAGCGAGGCCAAGACATTGCCTTCCACATGCCGATAGAGAGCCGGAATCGCCTTCCGTGAGAAAAAGTGGCGTTTGGGAACCTGCCACTGAGGAACCGCACATTGCACAAACTCACGGAAGGGGGCCGAGTCTACCAACTGAAAAGGCAGCAGTTGAAGCGCTAGCAATTTAGCCAAGCTAGCATTCAACCGCTGGGCATGTGGATGGCTGGGAGTGAACTTCTTTCGACGGTCCAGCAGCTGGGGCAGGGAAATTTTCCTGCTAGAATCGGACGTCGGTGTACTGCTAGCAGAGTGCCCGCAAGTACTTGGCTGTGACACACCTAATTCTACACCTTCATTCCTCTCAGTGCAGGTTTCAGAGAGGACTGAAGGTATAGTGGGGTTGGAGATCCCAGCTGATGCGGTGCAAAAAGAGGTCCACTTTGTTCTTTGGTGTGGGTCTTTAAGGTAGGCTTGCCCACGAGCTGCATGGCAGGTCAACATATGTCTGGTCAAGCATGTGGTGCCCAAGTGGGTGATGTTTTGGCCACGCGATATACGCTTGAGACATATGTTGCAAACAGCAGCTGTGCGATCTGATGCACTTGACTCAAAAAAGGCCCACACCAAAGAACTTTTTGAATAACGGGCAGAGGCAGCGCCCTGCACAGGCGGAGCTCTGCGGTGTGATTCCGTCGGTGTGCTGCCCTTATGCTGGCCCCCCGAGGGCATCCTGCCTCGTTGGAGATGTGCCTCCTCCTCATCCTCCTCCTCCTCCTCTCTCCTATTAGGCACCCACGTGGAGTCAGTGACCTCATCATCCCCTCCCTCCTCATCACTGGAGCCAATCTGGCAGTATGCTACAGCTGCTGGAACATGACTGCCAGATTGGTGTCCTTCTTGAGCATCCCCTCTCTCTGCTCTCACGCTACTGCCTTCCTCTAGCTGGGTATCATCATCAGACCCTTCGAAACGCTGGGCATCCTCCTGGAGCATGTACCCAACACTGTGCTCAAACAGTTCGGGGGACTCCTCAGGAGGACATGGTTGGTCTAGGGAAGGAGTGACTGATGATGACATTGATACCAGGGAAGAGGACGCTTTGACAGCTGCTTTGCCAGTACCCTGAGCCTGGGTGAGAGAGGATGAGGAGGATGAGGAGGGCTTGGTCATCCACTCTACCAAGTCTTCGGCATGATGTGGCTCAACACGTCCAGCTGCCGAAAAGAAGGACAAGCGTGTCCCATGGCCACGTGCTGATGGCGATGCACCGCGTCCACGACCAGCACTGTTGTCTCTAGACACAGAGCCTGCTTGTCCTCTTTTATTGGCTCCTGACTGTCTGCCTCTCCTTGTTTGCCTTCCAGACATTCTAATGGCCTGCAGGGAAATGGGAAAACCAGCAATAAGGCCTAGCTTCAGGAGTATATTTTGCAGGAATGACACTACGCCTGCTGTAGGTGCTGCAAATGCCTGTTGGTGTAACACACCAGGAAAAAGCAGCAATACAGGCTAACTTCAGGTGTAATATGATCAGGAGGCACACTCCGCCCGCTGTAAGTGCCGCAAATGCCTGTTGGTGTAACACACCAGGAAAAAGCAGCAATACAGGCTAACTTCAGGTGTAATATGATCAGGAGGCACACTCCTCCCGCTGTAAGTGCCGCAAAATCCTGTTGGTGTAACACACCAGGAAAAAGCAGCAATACAGGCTAACTTCAGGTGTAATATGATCAGGAGGCACACTCCGCCCGCTGTAAGTGCCACAAATGCCTGTTGGTGTAACACACCAGGAAAAAGCAGCAATACAGGCTAATTTCAGGTGTAACATGATCAGGAGGCACACTCCGCCCGCTGTAAGTGCCGCAAAATCCTGTTGTTGTAACACACCAGGAAAAAGCAGCAATACAGGCTAACTTCAGGTGTAATATGATCAGGAGGCACACTCCGCTCGCTGTAAGTGCCGCAAATGCCTGTTGGTGTAACACACCAGGAAAAAGCAGCAATACAGGCTAACTTCAGGTGTAATATGATCAGGAGGCACACTCCGCCCGCTGTAAGTGCCGCAAATGCCTGTTTGTGTAACACACCAGGAAAAAGCAGCAATACAGGCTAACTTCAGGTGTAATATGGTCAGGAGGCACACTCCGCCCGCTGTAAGTGCCGCAAATGCCTGTTGGTGTAACACACCAGGAAAAAGCAGCAATACAGGCTAACTTCAGGTGTAATATGATCAGGAGGCACACTCCGCCCGCTGTAAGTGCCGCAAATGCCTGTTGGTGTAACACACCAGGAAAAAGCAGCAATACGGGCTAACTTCAGGTGTATAATGTGCAGGAGGCTTAGCAACAATGACACTGAGACTGTCCCCTGCCTATCCTTCTCTCTCCCTGCACACAAGGTTTATCAAAGTATATGACACTGACACTCTACCTGCCTATCCTTCTCTCTCCCTACACACAAGGTTTAGCAAAGAATATGACACTGACACTCTCCCTGCCTATCCTTCTCTGTCCCTACACACAAGGTTTAGCAAAGAATAGATTTGACACTGTCCCTGCCTATCCTTCACTTTCCCTGCTCCGGAACACACTACACGAGGCCGCTGCGCTGGCGGCCTTTTATAGTGTGGGGCGTGTACTAAACCCCCTCAGCTATAATTGGCCACAGGCATCCTGCCTGTGGCCAATCATTGCTCTCCTCGCTGCCGGCGCTGTGATTGGCCAAGCATGCAGGGTCACAGTGCATGCTTGGCCAATCACAGTGCCGGGATTACACTGCGATGGCGCAGTGTATTTTGGGCCGTTCGCGTCACTCGAATTTGGCGCGAACGGCCCAAATCGTTCGTTGTTCGCCGAACGCAGCGAACAGCCGATGTTCGAGTCCTACTTATGTTCGACTCGAACACCGAGCTCATCCCTAGTGACCAGTGAAATTAGTGACTGGTGGTGGAGGAGAAAGTGGATTAACGAATGAATTCTGCTAACATCCACCCTCCGCAGAATAAAGAGAAGAAAATCCCATTACAAGAAATTGAAGCTCCAAAATCCAGACACTAACGTTAGCCCAACAGCCTGGAGGCGTAGGACTCTGTTCAGCCAGCCTTGTGATTCAGGAAGACCTGCCAGACAGCACAGCCCGGTCGGTGACCTCACTAATCTCCATGGTGGTTAAGTGAGATAGGTTGGTCACTGACCCACCACCACAAGCTGCTGATTGGTCAGTGAAGGGCGCCATCACAAGCTCTCAGCTTAAACAAGACCTCCACCCCCCAAAAAGACAATGTGGGCCTGCCTGGCTCCAGCCCCCCTCCCTCAACCTTTAGGCTCCATTCACACCAACAGAAACACTTTACTTTTAACATGGGTTCCTATGGAACACATTCACATCAATTCCTTTTTTTTTTTTTGCCTCTGAGTTTTTGGAAAGGGGTCAGGGACGTTTATAAGGCTTTGGTCACACCTGGGCGATTTGAATCGCATTCGGAATCGCACCAATTCTGCCCGCAATTCCAAATCGCTGGGGTGCGTGTGCGACGCCATTACTTCCTAATGGCACCCCAATCGCGCTGCGATTTTGCCCGTGATTGATAAATTGTATCAAATCGATGCAGCCAGGAGGGCGGGCAGGATTTGCAAGTCAGACTTGCTGGGATCAGTAGTCCATCAACATTTAATCTTCTCAAGTAAACGGTTGCTGCCATAAAGGGCTACTGCAGGCCCCTGGCCTAAAAAAGGTCATTAAGAAAATTAACTGGAACTTATTCAGAGTGAGGCCTAGTCAGGTTCTGATGGCTTGACAGGATTACTAAGACTGTGACAGAAAGTAGTGTGCTGGAGGAAGAAGTGTTCTGAGGTAAAAGTCGGTCAAGTAGAAGTGTGCTGGAGGAAGAAGTGTTCTGAGGTAAAAGTCGGTCAAGTAGAAGTGTGCTGGAGGAAGAAGTGTTCTGAGGTAAAAGTCGGTCAAGTAGAAGTGTGCTGGAGGAAGAACTGCTCTGAGGTAAAAGTCTGTCAAGTTTACTGTCAGCCATCTTGTCCTTTTTGAGAAGCGTGACACAGTTACTATATTCTTCAAAGTACTAATTTGTTCTATGGGCATCCCATGTCCCTTTCCCCAACCAAGTTCAATCCCCTAATAAAATAACAAAAACAAGCAAGAGACTGTTCATTGACTAAAGGAGTGTGTCTAATGGATGTCTGGCAGCAGGGTGGAATGTGTGGATGCTGTAACTCGTAGTTCCACGTATAAGCACATGAGGACAGCGCAGTCAAGAAGGGCCCAGATCTAGGGTTGCCACCTTTTTTTCAAGCCAAACCGGAACACTTTATCAGCACACAGCAATTTTTTTTTGTAGTATAAACAATTTTTTTTCCCATTTTCGGTCCATCAGGTGGCGTGGATTTACATCGCTGGACATTTTTTTTTTTTGTGACACTTTTGACACTCTTTTTGGCGAATTGGTAGGGGTACAATGTACCCCGTTACCAATTCAAATAGGGGAGGGCCAGGATCTGGGAGCCCCTTTGTTAAAGGGGGCTTCCAGATTCCGATAAGCTCCCCGCCCGCAGACCCCCACAACCACCGGGCAAGGGTTGTGGGGGTGAGGCCCTTGTCCCCATCAACATGGTCAGACCCCAAACCACCCTCCCCATGTTGAGGGCATGTGGCCTGGTACGGTTCAGGAGGGGGGGCGCTCTCTCATCCCCCCTCTTTTCCTGTGGAATGCCAGGTTGCGTGCTCGGATAAGGGTCTGGTATGGATTTTTGGGGGGACCCTGAAGCCATTTTTTTTTTTATTTGGTGCAGGGTTCCCCTTAATATCCATACCAGACCTGAAGGGCCTGGTATGGATTTTGGAGGGACCCCCACGCAATTTGTTTAAAAATTTTTAGTTTGCGGTTCCCGTAAAAACTACAGTTTTTAAAACTTTTTTTTGCATTGATACATGTCCCCTGAGGCAGGACCCAGGTGGTCCCCAAACACTTTTTATGACAATGCCATGCATATAAGCCTTTAAAATTAGCACTTTTGGTTTTTCATGTTAGTGTCCCATAGACTTTAACGGGGTTCCGCGGCTTTCGAATTTACCCCGAACTCTGCATATTGTTTGTTGTTCGCCGAACATCCAAACAACCAAAGTTCGGCCTGAACTTATGCTCAGGCTGAACCGTTCGCCCATCCATAGTTTACACACACACGTCCCTGTTCTGGCTCTCGAGCCCACGATCGCGCATGGCCAGCGGTCATCGCGACCGCCGGTCACGCACATCGGCACCCCCGCAGTGCAGCGGTGCGCGCGCCTTGCTTTCCGCTTAAAGGAGCCGAACTACAGCTACAACAGCTCACAGGATCATGCTGACCTGCCGCAGTATAATGATGGCAGCTGGTCGGCAAGTGGTTAAGCCATTGGATCAGCAGCATAGCCAGGCAATACATACAGTACTCACTTTTGTTGCCAGCGGTTTAGACATTAATGGCTGTGTGTTGAGTTATTTTGAGGGGACAGCAAATTTTACACTGTTATACAAGCTGTACACTCACTATTTAAATTGTAGCAAAGTGTCATTTCTTCAGTGTTGTCACATGAAAAGAATAAAATATTGACAAAAATTTGAGGGGTGTACTCGCTTTTGTGAGATACTGTATTAAGAGAATGAGAGAGTCCCAGTAGTGGAAGTCACTTGTCTAGAGCAGCCTTTTCATCACAGAGGAACCCTTGAAGTAACTTTCGGCCCCAAGCCGCGAACCCTATTAAAGTCTTTGGCACCCAAACATGAAAAATCAAAAGTGTCCATTTTGAAGGCTTATATGCAAGTTATTGGCCATAAAAAGAGTATGGGGCCCGGGTACTGCACTGGGGGACATGTATCAATGCAAATTTTTTTTACATTAGAAGTGATTTTAATGATGCTTAACCCCATCAGATCCACGCTATACCCAAATGACGGCTGCAGCGCGGACCTTCTTTGAAAGGAGGCCTTCAATAGACGTCCTCCCCTTTTGCACGCTCCCCGTGATCACCAAATCACTGAGACTCGGTGATCATAGATCGGAGTAAGGAGCCGATCCCGGCCCCTTACCACGTGATCAGCTGTCAGTCAATGACAGCTGATCACGTGATGTAAACAGAAGATCGATAATCGTTTTTTTTCTCCTCACGCTGACAGCGAGAGGAGAAAAAAAAGCCGATCACCGGCTTCTATGTAAGAGACATCGGTCCCGAAGAGGAAAGTTGCACAGTCATCTCATCTGTACTCACCAGTACCACCTGCCAGTGCCACCTGCCAGTGCCACCTGCCAGGGCCCACAGTGCCCACCAGTGCATAACAGTGCCAGCAATCAGTGCCACCTATTAATGCCCACAAGTGCCACACATCAGTGCCCACCAGTGGTGCCAATCAGTGCCTCATCAGTGCCACCTAGCAGTGCTGCCTATCAGTGTCACCTACCAGTGCCGATCAGTGCTCACCACTGCCACCCATCAATGCCCACCACTGCCACCTATCAGTGCCCATCAGTGCCAGCTATCAGTGCCACCTATTAGTGCTACTTCTCAGTGCCCACCAGTGCCACCTATCAATGCCCTTCAGTGCCACCCATCAGTACCACCTCTTAGTGCCTCTTCTCAGTGCCACCTATTAGTGCCCACCAGTGCCACCTATCAGTGCCCACCAGTGCCACCTATCAGTGCCCATCAATACAGCCTATCGGTGCCCATCAGTGCAGCCTCATCAGCGTACATCAATGCAGGAGAAAAATTACCTGTTTGCAAAATTTTATAACAAAATATAAAACGGTTTTGTATTTTTTTTTTTTTTATGTCCTTATTTAAATTTTACCGCAGAGGTGATCAAATACCACCAAAAGAAAGCTCTATTTGTTTGAGTACAGTGTTGTATGACCGTGCAATTGTCGTTCAAAGAATGACAGCGCCGAAAGCTGAAAATTGCTCTGGGCAGGAGGGGGATTTAAGTGCCCAGTGAGTAAGTGGTTAAACAATAAAAATGACAAATTCCTTTAAATATAGTGCCTAGGGGGTCCCCTTAGTCTGCCTGTAAAATGGCATATCTGTACCGTGTATAGAACCTGCTGCAGCAAAACTGACATTTACAAAGAAAAAAAAAGAAATTTAAATAGATTTTCCCAGCTGTAAGCCATTGCTGACAATAGGAAAATGTTAACAAAAAACTGCAATTTTTTTTTTTTTAAATGGCGTGGGGCCCCCCTAAATCCATACCAGACCCTTATGTCTGGTATGGATTTTGAGGGGAACCCCCATGCCAAGGGGGGGGGGGACGAGCGAGTGCCCGCTTCTCCAAAACCATACTAGGCCACATACCCTCAACATGGGGGGGTGCTTTGGGGCACCTTGTCCCCATGTTGATGAGGACAAGGGCCTCATCTCAACAACCCTGAACGGTGGTTGTGGGGGTCTGTGGGCAGGGGGCTTATCTGCATCTTTAACCCCTGATCCCCCCCCCCTTGTGAATGAGTACGGGGTACATTGCACCCCTACTCATTCACCAAAAAAAGTGTCAAAAAGGAAACAAAGAACAGTTTTTGACAATTTCATTATTAAAAATAAAAAAAGTCCCCATCCATCGATAACCGCTTGCGACTAAGGCTAACTGCCAACTGCCTGCCCTGCCGTCTGACAGCTCTTAACCACTTCCCTACCCAGCCATAGTCATACGACGTCCTCGGCTTTGTGGGGGGATATCTGAATGATGCCTGCAGCTAGAGGCATCATTCAGATATTCTTTTGTTGTGCCGGCGATTCTGTGCACCATAAGAATGATCATAGCGGCAGTTCCGCCACTTGATCATTCTTATAGGCGGCTGGAGGGGACATCCCCCCCTCCCTCCACCATCCGGTGCTTCCCTGGGCTCTCCCGTGCCATCGGGGAACCGGAGAGAATCGTCCGGCGCCGGTGGTGGGTCACGTGACGAGCATAGAGATCACTTGTGACCAGATGGTCTCCAATCATCTCTATGATCGTCGGAGGCCCGGGCGCAATGTGATGATGTCACGCCCGGGTCCTCAGATGTAAACAAAGCCGCCATTGCGGCTAGTAAGTATGAGATCAGTAAAAAAAAAATCACGATCTCATGCTTTCCAGCCTGGAGGAGAGATGTGGGGTCTTATTGACCCCGCATCTCTCAATAAAGAGGACCTGTCACACACATTCCTATTACAAGGGATGTTTACATTCCTTGTAATAGGAATAAAAGTGATCAAAAAAAAAAGTAAGTAAAATAAAATTAAAAATAATAAAAAAAAAAATTAAAACACCCCTGTCCCCGGTAGCTCGCGATCAGAAGCGAACGCACACGTAAGTCCCGCTCACATATGTAAACGCCGTTCAAACCACATATGTGAGGTATCGCCGTGTGCGTTAGAGCGCGTGCAACAATTCTAGCTCTAGACCTCCTCTGTAACTCTAACCTGGTAACCTGTAAAAAAATGAAAACGTCGCCTATGGAGATTTTTAAGTACCAAAGTTTGGCGCCATTCCATGAGTGTGCGCAATTTTAAAGCGTGACATGTTAGGTATCTATTTACTCAGTGTAACATCATCTTTCATATTTTCCCCAAAAATTGGGCTAACTTTACTGTTTTGTTATTTTTTAATTCATGAAACCATTTTTTTCCCCAAAAAAAGGCATTTGAAAAATTATTGCGCAAATACCGTGCAAGAAAAAAAGTTGCAATGACCGTAATTTTATTCCCTAGGGTGTCTGCTAAAAAAACATATATAATTTTTGGGGGTTCTGAGTAATTTTCTAGCAAAAGAATGATGATTTGTACATGTAGGAGAGAACTGCCAGAAAAGGCCCGGTATTGAGGTGGTAAAAAAAGCCCGGGGTTGAAGTGGTTAAATAGGCAAGGGGCGGGGCCACCTGGCGATGTCAGCTGGTGGCACCGCCCCCATGTGATGTCACTGACTTAGCATGCACCCCTGCCCCAAAGCACCCCCTCCCCATGTTGAGGGCATATGGCTCGCTCATTCCCCCTTTCCTGGCCTGCATGCTCAGATAAGGGTCTGGTATGTATTTTGGGGGGTGTGGGGCTTCCCCTCAAAATCCATACCAATATCCATTTTTGCTGGCAATAAAAAAACATTTTTTTTTATTGCCAGCAATTTTATTTTGCATTTAGCTGCCAGTAGGCAAACCCGCTGGCAGCTTATAAATCATTATTTGGTATGGACATGGTGGCCTTAATAACATATTCACTGCTGTGTGCTCGGTGGGGGAACATCCCGCTGAAAGCACCGCAAATTCGGATGTTTGCACGTGAACACCCAAATAGGCGCTGTTTGGGGCCAAAATCAAAATGCTTTGCCCGAACAGTTCGCCCATCCCTACTCCTGATATTTTCCACCATTGGAATTGTTAGGTGACTAATGTATGGAAAGAAGTAAAAGTCATCAATGAGGCCTGCCTCACATCAGTGTGTTTTCAAGTTTTGCAGAAATGCACTACAGTCCATTTAACATGATTTCCTATGAGTCACGTTCGCATCTGTGCGTTTTCAACCGGTTTCGTTTTTTTGGAAAGGGTCGGGGACTTTTATGCCCACAGCAGGTTGCATTTTTGGTTCCATAGACTTCAATGGAAATGCAGCAGAAACGTGAAAAAAATGCAGTGCTTGGGTTTTTGATGCATTTTCGCTGCATTTTTGCTGGAGTCTCCTGCATGACAACAGACAACTACCAAAAAATGCAAAATGCATCAAAAACACATTTAAAAAAATTGTCAAAAAGGCAGAATGCACCAAGAAAACAAATTAACTGCAACCCGCATAGGTGTGAACCCAGTCTGGGGAGGAGGTACTCACACAGTGAAGGAAATGTATTACATCTGGATGGTATGCACTCTGGGCTATGCAGAGGTTGAGTTTCCTTTGCAACATCATAGCTCCCAACTGTCCCTGACTTCGAGGGACTGTCCCTGATTTGGAGCAATGTCCCCTCCGTCCCTCTTTCCTCCGAGGCGCGCGCACCTCCTAGTGGCCGGGAGGCCTGAGGACGTCATATGACGGCCGCCCAGGATGGCAAAGCCACCTTGCGGCCGTCATTTTACTTTACGTGGGTAATGAAGCGGTTAATTTAAAGTCCTTCAGTACAGACAATATGAGCCAGGACAGTACAGCCAGCCATAAATAATTTGTACATAGTGTGAGGGGGCTAGCTCGGCAGCGGGTATGTGTGACCCCCGGGATGGGCTCCCCACCCAAAACAGGCCCAGCAGACGGAGGTTGTGGTTTTCAAAATCAAAAAGGTGCGGTTTATTTTCTATTTACAGTGACAAAAACACAGCAAGGCAAAAAAAACATAAACAAAATAAATCCTGGTCAACTTGACCTCTGACTAAACTTACAGGTTTCCTAACTAACGACTGGGATCAGCCTAGTGCTGTCCTAGTCCCTGGTTTTAAATGTCCAAGCAAAATATAGCCACACAGGCTTTCTCTCACCGCACAGGGGTTCACTCTCCCTAGACAGTCCACACAGGTCTGCTTCCAGGCATGAGCTAACATCTAATGAATCTGGGAGTTTTTTATAGAGGCCTAAATGAGCTGACAAGCTTCAGCTGGCCTCATCAACTCCCTGTCTGCACGACGCCCAGCCCTCTCCCTAGAGGTATGAGTCATCAATGAGCCCACTAGTCTCAGCTGGGCTTATACAACTCTCCACCTAGCTGTATAAGTCAGCGTAAAGCCTGAATCTGGGCGAAATATATCTACCCCCCTGGATGCAACCAGGTGACTTTACCTTCCTGCTGTCACATACCCCCCCCTCTTGTTTTAACCTCGGGGTTGGAACACCAGCAATCAGGCATTCATGTACTCGAGACAAAGCATCCACATTCCCCATTTGAACGCCAGGGCGATGCTTTACTGTGAAGTTGAATTCCTGGAGGGCCAGGAACCACCTATTCACTCTTCTATTTGTTTCCTTGTTTTGAGCCATCCACTTTAACGGAGCGTGATCCGTAACCATGTCAAAGTGCCTACCTAGCAGGTAGTACCGAAGGGAATCTAGAGCCCACTTCACCGCTAAACACTCCTTTTCAACGGTGGCGTAATTTACCTCATGGGACTTCAACTTCCTGCTGAGGTAAATGACTGGGTGCTCTTCCCCGTTCCAGACCTGGGACAATACTGCTCCTAACCCCACATCTGACGCATCACTTTGTACGACAAAGTCTCTAGAGAAGTCGGGTGAGTACAACACTGGCTGGCTACATAAGGCTTGTTTCAAGAATTGGAATGCTGCCTCAGCCTCGGGGGTCCATTTAATCATGACCGACCCTTTCCCCTTCGTCAGGTTGGTTAGGGGCACAGCCTTAGAAGCAAAGTGGGGAATGAATCGCCGATAATACCCAGCGATTCCCAGAAAGGCTCGTACCTGCTTCTTGCTGTTGGGACGTGGCCAACTCTGGATGGCCTCGACTTTGTTGAGTTGGGGTTTTATTACTCCCCTCCCAATGGTGTACCCAAGATATTTGGCCTCCTCCTGCCCAATGGTACACTTCTTGGGGTTAGCCGTAAACCCTGCTTCCCGAACAGAGTCCAGGACTGCTTGCACTTTTGGCAGATGTGAGGCCCAATCTGTGCTATGGACAATTATGTCATCCAGGTAAGCCGCAGCATACTTCCGATGGGGCCTCAGCATCTGGTCCATTTTCCGCTGGAATGTGGCCGGCGCATTCTGTAACCCGAACGGCATTCTTTTATATTGGAACGCCCCGTCTGGGGTTACAAATGCGGTTTTCTCTTTGGCCGACTTGGCCAGGGGGATTTGCCAATACCCTTTTGTGAGGTCAAGAGTCGTCATGTATCGGGCTGTTCCCAGCCGGTCGATCAACTCATCTATACGTGGCATGGGGTAGGTGTCAAATTTTGTAACTTTGTTCAACTGACGAAAATCGTTACAAAATCGCCAGCTCCCATCCGGTTTAGGCACCAACACAATGGGACTAGACCAATCACTTTGGGACTCCTCTATCACCCCTAAGTTCAGCATTCTCTGTACTTCCTCCCGTATTGCCTCCCGTCGGGCCTCTGGGATCCGATAGGGTTTTAACTTCACCCTTTCACCGGGCGGGGTAATAATGTCATGCTCTACCCCAGATGTTTGTCCCGGCAGCTCAGAGAATACCTCCTTGTTGCGAAGTACAAACTCCTTAACCTCCTGTTGTTGGGGTTGTGACAAGGTGGCTGCGATTCCAACCTCAGGAATCACGCAACCAGTTTGAGCTGGTGACCAAGTGTCTGCGACTAGGGACTCTCTATCCCTCCAGGCTTTCAACAGATTAACGTGATAGATCTGTTCGGGCTTTCGCCTTCCTGGTTGTCTGACCTTGTAATTCACTTCGCTCACTTTTTCCATTATCTCGTAGGGGCCTTGCCATTTGGCAAGGAATTTACTTTCAACCGTAGGGACAAGTACCAATATCCTATCCCCCGGGGAAAAGGTACGGGTCTTGGCTCCACGGTTGTACACTCTCTGCTGTGCCAACTGCGCTTGGGCCAAATGTTCCTTCACGATGGGCATTACCTGTGCAATTCGATCTTGCATCAGGGCGACATGCTCAATCACACTCCTGTGGGGAGAACTCTCACTTTCCCAAGTTTCCTTGGCAATATCCAACAGCCCTCTTGGGTGTCTCCCATACAGTAACTCAAAGGGGGAGAATCCCGTAGAGGATTGGGGCACCTCCCTAATAGCAAACATCAAATAAGGAAGTAGACAGTCCCAATCCCTTCCATCTCTATCCACCACTTTCTTCAACATTTGTTTTAGGGTTTTGTTGAATCTTTCAACCAGCCCATCGGTTTGGGGGTGATACACAGATGTACGCAATTGCGTCACTTTGAACAATTTACACAGCTCTTTCATAACCCGGGACATAAAGGGTGTACCTTGGTCCGTAAGCAGTTCTTTACAAATACCCACCCGGCTAAAAACAAGAGATAGCTCTTTGGCTATGGTTTTGGCCGAGGTATTTCTGAGAGGGATCGCTTCTGGATAACGGGTGGCATAGTCCATTATAACCAATATGTACTGGTGCCCCCTAGCGGACTTGATTATAGGACCTACCAAATCCATTGCGATTCTCTCAAACGGGACCTCAATGATGGGTAGAGGGACCAGCGGGCTACGGAAATGTGGCATCGGGGCCGACCTCTGACACACAGGGCAGGAGGAACAATAATTTTCTATGTCCTTCATCACCCCAGGCCAATAGAATCTCTGTAATACCCTCTCTCGGGTTTTCTCTGTCCCCAGATGACCTCCAAGAATGTGCCCATGGGCCAACTCCAACACCAACTTCCTGTAAGGTTTGGGCACCACAAGCTGCTCAACGGTTTCTTCTGCCCTTTTTGCCACCCGATACAGTAGGTCCTTCTCTACGCTGAAGTATGGGTAAGTGCCAGTATTATCTGGGTTCACTAACTCGCCATCTATTTTCACTACGTTTTCCCGTGCCTTTATTAGGGCGGGGTCTTTCAACTGTTCTGTGGCAAAGTTTTCCCTGTGAACCTCAAGATCAGAAAACTCCACAGACGGTAGGTTTTCGTCTGAGGAGGTGGGCTCCTCTCCAGTTTCTTGAGTCTCCCCTGCCAATACTGACAAGGGAAATTCCGGAGAGTCCTCACCACTCTCAGGGGAGTTCTGGCTATCACATTCCTGGTACATAGGGGCACCAGTGGGGGGCTCAGGATCATCCCACAGTTCCCAGAACTTCGGAAAATCCCTTCCCACAATGGCGTCATGCGGTAACTGAGATACTAAGCCCACTGGATGAGAGAGGGTACCTTTGGGGGTCTCGAAACACACCGTAGTCACTGGATACTCTCGGGTGTCCCCATGCACACAAATAACGGCTACCTTGCTATTCCCAGAGACCTCTGTTTTAACTAACTCAGCCTTTATCAGGGTCACAAGGCTACCTGAATCCAGCAATACCACAACATTTCTACCATTAATACACATTTTGCATAAATGTTTCTCAGTTCCCCGAATGGCAGTGCATGCGACTGTCGCACACAGCGACTGACGTCTGCCCGTCAGAAAGTCACACTGCATGGGTTCCTCCACAACCGGGCAATTTGCTGCAATATGTCCCGCTTGCCGGCAGCGGTAGCAAACGATCCTTCTTGCGGCCTCTTGAGCCGCTGATTTCCCAGGCTGTTCTCGCCAAACTTGGGGTAGAGCTCCCACCCTCTCACTCTCTCCACCCTCACCCCTTGGAATCCTCTTATCCGCCCCTGGGGATGGTCTGGTCTTAGGGTGGAAAGTCCGAGTGTCTCTGGAAGAGGCCGTCAGGTTCTCTGTAGCCAAGTATTTCTCCACACGATCCACAAGACCATCGGCCGTCTCTGGGTCTCCATGGCTTACCCACTTTTGGATGGCAGTAGGAAGAGCTCTCAAAAACCGATCCATTACAACACGTTCCACAATCTTTGGTGCGGACAAAGTCTCTGGCTGTAGCCACTTTCTGCTCAGGTGAATGAGATCATACATTTGAGACCTGGGGGGTTTTCCAAGCTGGAAAGTCCAGTTATGCACACGCTGAGCCCGGACAGCCAGGGTGACACCCAGCCTTGCCAATATTTCAGCTTTTAGCATCACATAGTCTTTTGCTTGGTTAGGCTCTAGGTCATAGTAAGCTTTCTGCGATTCACCAGTTAACAGAGGAGCCACTAGTCCAGCCCACTGCTCCTCAGGCCACTTTTCTCTTTCAGCGGTCCTTTCAAATGTGGTCAAAAATACCTCTGGATCATCCTCTCCAGTCATTTTTGTCAATAAACGACTCACCCCAAAGGACGCGGTATTAGTGGGACGGCTTTCCTCACTGGTCTGCGGACGTTGCTGCATTACTGCTTCCATCTGTTGTTGTAGTCTCTGCTCTTGCTTCTGCAACAGGTCTATGAAGCGGGCCTCAGATTGCTGTTGGGCTTGTTGCTGAGCCTCCAGACTCTGTTGTAAAGTTGCAAGGCTCTGTTGATGAGCTTGCTGCTGGGCTGCAAGGCTCCTTTGCAAACCTGCATTTGTCTGCTGTTGATTGGCATTTGCTAGAGCCAGCTGTTTCAGTATCTCCTCCATGCTGGCTTAAAAAAAAAACTGCCCGCATTCTCCACCAACTGTGAGGGGGCTAGCTCGGCAGCGGGTATGTGTGACCCCCGGGATGGGCTCCCCACCCAAAACAGGCCCAGCAGACGGAGGTTGTGGTTTTCAAAATCAAAAAGGTGCGGTTTATTTTCTATTTACAGTGACAAAAACACAGCAAGGCAAAAAAAACATAAACAAAATAAATCCTGGTCAACTTGACCTCTGACTAAACTTACAGGTTTCCTAACTAACGACTGGGATCAGCCTAGTGCTGTCCTAGTCCCTGGTTTTAAATGTCCAAGCAAAATATAGCCACACAGGCTTTCTCTCACCGCACAGGGGTTCACTCTCCCTAGACAGTCCACACAGGTCTGCTTCCAGGCATGAGCTAACATCTAATGAATCTGGGAGTTTTTTATAGAGGCCTAAATGAGCTGACAAGCTTCAGCTGGCCTCATCAACTCCCTGTCTGCACGACGCCCAGCCCTCTCCCTAGAGGTATGAGTCATCAATGAGCCCACTAGTCTCAGCTGGGCTTATACAACTCTCCACCTAGCTGTATAAGTCAGCGTAAAGCCTGAATCTGGGCGAAATATATCTACCCCCCTGGATGCAACCAGGTGACTTTACCTTCCTGCTGTCACAATAGACAAGTCATTGTGTTAAAAGGACAAAGACACAGCTGTGGGTTAGAAATTATTCCCATTTCTGTCTGATTTTTTTAAAATATTTTTTTTGGGGGGGGGGGCTTCGGTAGGAATGGGACTTCCTGTCCCACTTCCTCCTTCCGCCCAGGGACCGCCTCGGTGACTCCTCCTCTCGCCTTAGGCGGCCCCCGTGGAGCAGGTAAGTGTCTGTTTATTAAAAGACAGCAGCTATACTTTTTGTAGCTTTTAATAAACTTAAAAAAAAGGCTGGGACTCCCCTTTAACCACTTCAGCCCTGGACCATTATGCAGCTTAAAGACCAGAGGTCTTTTTACAATTTGGCACTGCGCTGCTTTAACTGGTAATTACGCGGTCATGCAATGTTGTACTAAAAACGAAATTTGAGTCCTTTTTTTCCCACAAATAGAGCTTTCTTTTTATGGTATTTTATTGCCTCTGCGATTTTTATTTTTTGCGATATAAACTGAAAAATCCGAAAATTTTGAAAAAATATATATATTTTCTACTTGTTGTTATAAGAAAAATCGAATAAACTAAATTTTAGTCATACATTTAGGCCAAAATGTATTCAACCACATGTCTTTGGTAAAAAAATGACAATAAGCGTACATTTACTGGTTTGCGCAAAAGTTATAGCGTCTACAAACTAGGGTACATTTTCTGGAATTTACACAGCTTTTAGTTTATGACTGCCTATCTCATTTCTTGAGGTGCTAAAATGGCAGAGCAGTACAAAACCCCCCCAAATGACCCCATTTTGGAAAGTAGAGACTCCAAGGAAATTGCTGAGAGGCATGTTGAGCCCATTGAATATTAAGTTTTTTTTGTCCCAAGTGATTGAATAATGACAAAAAAAAATTAAAAATTACAAAAAGTTGTCACTAAATTATATATTGCTCACACATGCCATGGTTATATGTAAAATTGCACCCCAAAATACATTCTGCTGCTTCTCCTGAGTACGGGCATACCACATGTGTGGGACTTTTTGGGAGCCTAGCCGCGTACGGGACCCCGAAAACCAAGCACCGCCTTCAAGATTTCTATGGGCATACATTTTTGATTTCACTCCTCACTACCTATGACAGTTTTGAAGGCCATAAAATGCCAAGATGGCACAAAACCTCCCCAAATGACCCCATTTTGGAAAGTAGACACCCCAAGTTATTTTCTGAGAGGAATGTTGAGTCCATGGAATATTTTATATTTTGACAAAAGTTGCTGGAATATGACAAACTTTTTTTTTTTTTTGCACAAAGTTGTCACTAAATGATATATTGCTCACACATGCCATGGTTATATGTGGAATTACACCCCAAAATACATTCTGCTGCTTCTCCTGAGTACGGGGATACCACATGTGTGGGACTTTTTAGGAACCTATCCGCGTACGGGACCCCGAAAACCAAGCACCGCCTTCAGGATTTCTAAGGGCACATATTTTTGATTTCACTCCTCACTACCTATCACAGTTTCGAAGGCCATAAAATGCCAAAATAGCACAAAACCCCCCCAAATGACCCCATTTTGGAAAGTAGACACCCCAAGCTATTTTCTGAGAGGCATGGTGAGTATTTTACAGCTCTCATTTGTTTTTGAAAATGAAGAAAGAAAATATTTTTTTTTTTCAATTTTCAAAACTTTGTGACAAAAAGCGAGATCTGCAAAATACTCACAATACCTCTCAGCAAATAGCTTGGGGTGTCTACTTTCAAAATGGGGTCATTTGGGGGGGGGGTTTGTGCCATCTGGGCATTCCATGGCCTCCGAAACTGTGATAGGCAGTGAGGAGTGAAATAAAAAATTTACACCCTTATGCTGCATACACACGATCATTATTCACGGCGGTTAAAAAACCGCCGAGAATAATGACATTAAAAACGAGGGAAAGGCTTGTTCCCCACACACGGTCGTTTTTCACGACATTTTTTCTCTTGTCGAGAAAAACGACCGTCTGTGGGCTCCGCGGCAGTGTTTCCCTATGGGAAAACTGCAGCGGAAAAAATGACGGGAAAAACGACGCGAAAAATTAGAACATGTTCTAATTTTTCTCGTCGTTTTTAATGCCGTTTTTCTCGTCGAGAAAAATGACAAAATGCCCACAGACGATCGTTTTTCTCGTCAAAAGGAAAAAATTTTGTTTCTCTCGACGAGAAAAACGGTCGTGTGTACACGGCATTAGAAAGCCTGAAGGCAGTGCTTGGTTTTTGGGGTCCCGTACGCGGCTAGGCTCCCAAAAAGTCTCACACATGTGGTATCCCCGTACTCAGGAGAAGCAGCAGAATGTATTTTGGGGTGTAATTCCACATATGCCCATGGCATGTTTGAGCAATATATCATTTAGTGACAACTTTGTGCAAAAAAAAATAAAA
Organism: Rana muscosa; assembly: GCA_029206835.1. Classification (NCBI taxonomy): domain Eukaryota; kingdom Metazoa; phylum Chordata; class Amphibia; order Anura; family Ranidae; genus Rana; species Rana muscosa. The sequence continues at coordinate 283,445,010 of CM055123.1, forward strand.
AATAAAATAAATTGTCTTTTTTCCGCAACTTGTGTCAACATATAAAATATTCAATGGACTCGACATGCCTCTCAGTATATAGCTCGGGGTGTCTACTTTCCAAAATGGGGTCATTTGGGGGGGGTTTGAACTGTTCTGACATTTTATACACAACATTAGGAAGCTTACATCCACTCTTCTAACCACTTATAGACAAAGCCCTTTCTGATACTTTTTGTTTACATGAAAACATTCTTTTTTTTTGCAAGAAAATTATGTTGAACCCCCAAACATTATATATTTTTTTAAAGCAAAGGCCCTACAGATTAAAATGGTGGGTGTTGCATTTTTTTTCCCACACAGTATTTGCGCAGCGATTTTTCAAACGCATTTTTTGGGGAAAAAATACACTTTTTTTAATTTTAATGCACTAAAACACACTATATTGCCCAAATGTTTGATGAAATAAAAAAGATGATCTTAGGCCGAGTACATAGATACCAAACACGACATGCTTTAAAATTTCGCACAAACTCGCATTGGCGACGAACTACATACATTTTTAAAAGCCTTTAAAAGCCTTTACAGGTTACCACGTTAGATTTACAGAGGAGGTCTACTGCTAAAATTACTGCCCTCGATCTGACCTTCGTGGTGATACCTCACATGCATGGTGCAATTGCTGTTTACATATGACGCCAGACCGACGCTTGCGTTCGCCATTGCGCAAGAGCAGGGCAGGACAGGGGTGCTTTTTTTTTTTTTATTATTATTAATTTTGCTTTTTTATTTTATTTTTAAACTGTTCCTTCCATATATTTTTTTTAATCATTTTTATTGTTATCTCAGGGAATGTAAATATCCCCTATGATAGCAATAGGTAGTGACAGGTACTCTTTTTTTGAAAAAACTGGGGTCTGTTAGACCCTAGATCTTTCCTCTGCCCTCAAAGCATCTGACCACACCAAGATCGGTGTGATAAAATGCTTTCCCAATTTCCCAATGGCGCTTTTTATATCCGGGGGGGGGGGGAACATTCCCTCCCACTGCTTGTAAAAGCAGTCCAGAGGCTAATTAGCCACTAGGATTGCTTTTACATGAAAGCCGCCTCTGGCTGAAAAGAATGATACCAAGATGATACCTAAACCCGCAGACATCAATCTGTTATAACCATTCAAAGTCCAGCAACATGCTGGTCCTTGTTGGACATGTATTGTAATCTTTTTTTTCATGCAGCCTGTTGGCTGAACGAAAAAAAGAGATTGATCGGTGGGTATGCCCACCATTAGAATACCGCCCTTCATCCACCCACTTCTAATGATGGGCATACATGCACCATTTATATATGCCGAAGCATGGGGGCATCCTCCCGCAAAAGTTATGTTGCACACACATGGTCGGACTTTTCCACAGGCAAGCCTGCGTCGGAATTTTGACCGTATGTACGCGGCATTAGGACCAAAATCGCTCCTCCGCTCCTCCGCCCCTGCTGCCCCAATGCTTCGGCATATATGCTTTTTTCTTTAACTGTGGTGGTGAAATCACCTCCTACAGCACTGGAGTCGCAGGAATCAGGCCTGTCTCTGTGAACGCTGCAGTTATTTGTGTTGTGTTTTGTAAGTGACAGTGATCGATAGATTCTGCACTTGGGTGGCCTGGGCTGGACGGAGGGGCAAAACGCAGGTGCTAGCAGGTATCTGGGCTGATCCCGCTAACACTGCGTTTTTGGGAACCCTAAATTGCTTGGAACGCTAGTATAGATCTGATCAGATCAGATATTGATCTGTTCAGATACTATACCACTAAGGGAGGTGTATGCTTCACGCGTGGGTGTTAGCGTTACTGGCACTAATCTGACGCTGCCTGGGGTGTGACGCAGACCCTCTCTGACGCTAAAACCTAATTGATCTCACCCGCTGGGCGATCAGGGGGTTAAACCTTTATTGGGTTATATACGGCGGGTGACCTGACACTATAAAAAGCAAACTAACTAACCAGCGTCACCCGTAACACTTATATGGTGATCACTGGTGAAAGGGTTAACTAGGGGCAATCAGGGGGTTAAACCTTTATTAGGTAATATATGGGGGTACCCGACGCTATAAAAACCGGCGGCGAACCTAAAAAAAATAACTGGCTACCTATCGGCATCACCGACACTAAGACAGCGATCAGAAAAACGATCGCTTAGTGACACTGGCAAAAGGGGGTGAAAGGGTTACCTGGGGGGCGATCAAGGGGTTAAACCTTTATTAGGTAATATATGGGGGTACCCGATGCTATAAAAACCTGCGGCGAACCTAAAAAAAATAACTGGCTACCTATCGGCATCACCGACACTAAGACAGCGATCAGAAAAACGATCGCTTAGTGACAGCGGTGCTAGGGGGTGAAAGGGTTACCTGGGGGGGCGATCAAGGGGTTAAACCTTTATTGGGTAATATATGGGGGTACCCGACGCTATAAAAACCTGCGGCGAACCTAAAAAAAATAACTGGCTACCTATCGGCATCACCGACACTAAGACAGCGATCAGAAAAACGATCGCTTAGTGAAACTGGCAAAATGGGGTGAAAGGGTTACCTGAGGGGCGATCAAGGAGTTAAACCTTTATTAGGTAATATATGGGGGTACCCGACGCTATAAAAACCTGTGGCAAACCAAAAAAAAAAAACTGGCTACCTATCGGCATCACCGACACTAAAACAGCAATCAGAAAAACGATCGCTTAGTGACAGCGGTGCTAGGGGGTGAAAGGGTTACCTGGGGGGTGATCAAGGGGTTAAACCTTTATTAGGGGGGGTTAGGGGGCTACACTGGACCTAAAACTAACTGCCCTGACACTTTTACAGTCACAAATGTCACTGATTGCAGTGATCAGTAAATAAATGGTCACTGCAATCAGTGACACTGTGACTGGGGGCTGGGGGGTGATGTGGGGGGTGATCTGGGGGTTTCTGGGGGGGCCTGGGGGGGCGATCATGTACCTATGTGTGCTGGTGTTAGTGTAGTGTTTGTGCACTAACCTCTGTGTCTTCTCTCATGCGGCGCTCGGTATATGCGCCGCATGAGGGATGACATCACTTCCTCCTGCCTGTGTAAACATTACACAGGCAGAGGAAGCATTTGATTCGCCGGGAGCAATCGCGAGGGGGTAGCCAGAATCGAATGGCGGCCCCCTCATCACGGATCGCTCCCGAAGCGATCCCGGCCGCCCACTGTACCGGAGGGGGGTCTGATCGGACCCCCCACCCATACGAAGGCAGTCACGTACAGGTACGTGATTGTGCCTGTCCGTGCCATTCTGCCGACGTATATTTACAGTGGGCGGTCGTTAAGTGGTTAAATAGGTAAGGGGCGGGGCCACCTGGCGATGTCAGCTGGTGGCACCGCCCCCATGTGATGTCACTGACTTAGCATGCACCCCTGCCCCAAAGCACCCCCCCCCCATGTTGAGGGCATATGGCTCACTCATTCCCCCTTTCCTGGGCTGCATGCTCAGATAAGGGTCTTGTATGCATTTTGGGGGGTGTGGGGGTTCCCCTCAAAGTCTGTACCAATATCCATTTTTGCTGGCAATAAAACATTTTTTTTTTTTATTGCCAGCAATTTTATTTTGCATTTAGCTGTCAGTGGGCAAACCCGCTGGCAGCTTATAAATCATCATTTGGTATGGACATGGTGGCCTTAATAACATATTCACTGCTGTGTGCTCGGTGGGGGAACATCCCGCTGAAAGCACCGCAAATTCGGATGTTTGCACGTGAACACCCAAATAGGCGCTGTTTGGGGCCAAAACCAATGCTTTGCCCGAACAGTTCGCCCATCCCTACTCCTGATATTTTCCACCATTGGAATTGTTAGGTGACTCTAATGTATGGAAAGAAGTAAAAGTCATCAGTGAGGCCTGCCTCACATCAGTGTGTTTTCAAGTTTTGCAGAAATGCACTACAGTCCATTTAACATGATTTCCTAGGAGTCACGTTCACATCTGTGCGTTTTCAACCGGTGCGTTTTTTTGAAAAGGGTCGGGGACTTTTATGCCCACAGCAGGTTGCATTTTTGGTTCCATAGACTTCAATGGAAATGCAGCAGAAACGTGTAAAAAATGCAGTGCTTGCGTTTTTGCTGCATTTTTGCTGGTTTCTCCTGCATGACAACAGACAACTACCAAAAATTGCAAAATGCATCAAAAACACATTTAAAAAAATTGTCAAAAAGGCAGAATGCACCAAGAAAACAAATTAACTGCAACCCGCATAGGTGTGAACCCAGCCTGGGGAGGAGGTACTCACACAGTGCAGGCAATGTATTACATCTGGACAGTGGCATAGCGTGGGTTGTCAGCGCCCGGGGCAAGGCAAGAAATTTGTGCCCCCAACCTGCGGACTTTCCACTACACTACACACGACCACTAACCTGCACACCACTACCTTGCACACCTGACCTACGTGACCATTACACTGACCCACCTGACACCTACACTGACCCACCTGACACCTACACTGACCCACCTACTGACACCTACACTGACCCACCACCTGACACCTACACTGACCCACACACTGACCCCTACACTGACCCCTACACTGACACCCACACTGACACCCACACTGACACCTACACTGACCCACACAGTGACCCCTACACTGACCCCTACACTGACACCCACACTGACACCCACACTGACACACACCTGACACCTACACTGACCCTCCTGACACCTACACTGACCCACACACTGACACCTACACTGACACCTACACTGACACCTACACTGACACCTACACTGACACCTACACTGACACCTACACTGACCCACACACACACTGACCCACACACACACTGACCCACACACACACTGACCCACACACACACACTGACCCACACACACTGACCCACACACACTGACCCACCGACCTTACACCTACACTAAAATATGTAAAATGAGGTGCAGCGCTAAATGAATAAATAAATGAATCTCAATAGGTGTAATGTGAAAAATTGGTGAAAATGAAAACTAATGCAGAGTCTCCTTTTTTTTAAATTCATATGAGTCTAAGTAATTTTCAATTGAATGAAATTAAGACATAAAAATTAGTGAAGGAGGAAAAATATTGCAGAATCCTAATCACATAAAATTGATATATCTGGGCAAGATACCAATAGCATAAACAAATGAGATGAAAAAAATATCAACAAGTGAAAAAAACAGTGAGAAAGGAAAACTATTGCAGAATCTCAATCTCATAAAGTACATGTAGGTCTATGCAAAATTAAAGTAAAGGAATTAAGGAATTGTGAGTGGTGAAAAATTCAGCGGGTGAAAAAAGAAAAGAAAACAAATGCAGAGTCCCAATCACAATGAAGTTCATAAGATTCTATGCAATGCTTGGCATCCAAATGAGTGAAAAATAGATAAGTGACACAAATCTTCACATCAGCCACCGTGGCTGTGCAAATAGCTCGACACCCAATTAAGAAGTAGCCTGCTTACCAGAAAGGCCGGGACTGTCACACAGTCTCGCCAGGTATAGGGAATTTAACTGTCTCCCTAAGACTCAAGTGGTATCCGGAAACAGCAAAGTGTAATTGAGGTGTTACTCGCGGACATGGAAGGTAAAAAATATTCTCATGGTGCAGTATGTTAACTCAAATAAATGTATTATAAGAATTATTGCACTTACAAGCGTGATGTTGGTATATCAGCGAAACAGCAATCACATATGCGGTCATGTAAGGAGCTGCGGCATCTCCATTACCTTCTCTCTACTCCCTATCGTCAATCCACGGTCTGGAAAGGAAAAACGTGATGATGGGTGGAGCCCTGGTGACGTCATCACGTTTTTCCTTTCCAGACAGTGGAGGCCCGAGGACATCATATGACGGCCGCCCAGGATGGTAAAGCCACCTTGCGGCCGTCATTTTACTTTACGCGGGTAATGAAGTGGTTCATTTAAAGTCCTTCAGTACAGACAATATGAGCCAGGACAGTACAGCCAGCCATAAATAATTTGTACATAGACAAGTCATTGTGTTATAAGGACAAAGACACAGCTGTGGGTTAGAAATTATTCCCATATCTGTCTGATTTTTTTAAAATTCCTTTTTTGGGGGGGGGGTGGGGGCTTCGGTAGGAGTGGGACTTCCTGTCCCACTTCCTCCTTCCGCCCAGGGACCGCCTCGGTGACTCCTCCTCTTGCCTTAGGCGGCCCCCGTGGAGCAGGTAAGTGTCTGTTTATTAAAAGTCAGCAGCTATACTTTTTGTAGCTGCTGACTTTTAATAAACTTAAGAAAAAGGCTGGAACTCCCCTTTAAACACTTCAGCCCCAGACCATTATGCAGCTTAAAGACCAGAGGTGTTTTTACAATTTGGCACTGCGCTGCTTTAACTGGTAATTACGCAGTCATGCAATGTTGTACCCAAACGAAATTTGCGTTCTTTTTTTTCCCCCACAAATAGAGCTTTCTTTTGATGGTATTTTAATGCCTCTGCGATTTTTATTTTTTGCGATATAAAACGGAAAAATCAGAAAATTTAGAAAAAAATATATATTTTCTACTCGTTGTTATAAGAAAAATCTAATAAACTAAATTTTAGTCATACATTTAGGCCAAAATGTATTCAACCACATGTCTTTGGTAAAAAAATGACAATAAGCGTATATTTACTGGTGTGCGCAAAAGTTATAGCGTCTACAAACTAGGGTACATTTTCTGGAATTTACACAGCTTTTCGTTTATGACTGCCTATCTCATTTCTTGAGGTGCTAAAATGGCAGGGCAGTACAAAACCCCCCCAAATGACCCCATTTTGGAAAGTAGACACCCCAAGGAAATTGCTGAGAGGCATGTTGAGCCCATTGAATATTAAAAAATGTTGTCCCAAGTGATTGAATAATGACAAAAAAAATTAAAAATTACAAAAAGTTGTCACTAAATGATATATTGCTCACACATGCCATGGTTATATGTAAAATTGTCCCCCAAAATACATTCTGCTGCTTCTCCTGAGTACGGGGATACCACATGTGTGGGACTTTTTGGGAGCCTAGCTGCGTACGGGACCCCGAAAACCAAGCACCGCCTTCAAGATTTCTAAGGGCATACATTTTTGATTTCACTCCTCACTACCTATGACAGTTTTGAAGGCCATAAAATGCCAAGATGGCACAAACCCCCCCAAATGACCCCATTTTGAAAAGTAGACACCCCAAGCTATTTTCTGAGAGGCATGTTGAGTCCATGGAATATTTTATATTTTGCCACAAGTTGCGGGAATATGACAAACTTTTTTTTTTTGCACAAAGTTGTCACTAAATGATATATTGCTCAAACATGCCATGGTTATATGTGGAATTACACCCCAAAATACATTCTGCTTCTTCTCCTGAGTACGGGGATACCACATGTGTGGGACTTTTTGGGAGCCTAGCTGCGTACGGGACCCCAAAAACCAAGCACCGCCTTCAGGCTTTCTAAGGGTGTAAATTTATGATTTCTCTCCTCACTGCCTATCACAGTTTCGGAGGCCATGGAATGCCCAGATGGCACAAAACCCCCCAAATGACCTCATTTTGGAAAGTAGACACCCCAAGCTATTTGCTGAGAGGCATGGTGAGTATTTTACAGCTCTCATTTGTTTTTAAAAATGAAGAAAGAAAATTTTTTTTTTTAGAAAATTTGTGCCAAAAAGCGAGATCTGCAAAATACTCACCATACCTCTCAGAAAATAGCTTGGGGTGTCTACTTTCCAAAATGGGGTCATTTGGGGGGGGGGTTTGTGCCATCTGGGCATTCCATGGCCTCCGAAACTGATAAGCAGTGAGGAGTGAAATCAAAAATTGAGCAATATATAATTTAGTGACAACTTTGAGCAAAAAAAAAAAATTTTCTTTTTCCCGCCACTTGTGTTCAAATATAAAATATTCCATGGACTCGACATTCTTCTCAGCAAATAGCTTTGGGTTGTCTACTTTCCAAAATGGGGTCATTTGGGGGGGGGGGGGGGGTTTGAACAGTCCTGGCATTTTATGCACAACATTTAGAAGCTTATGTCACACATCATTCTTCCAACCACTTGAAGACAAAGCCCTTTCTGACACTTCGGCTCCTTTTAAAATGAGGCGTTGCAATAATGCGCTAAAAACTATAAGCGGTTTTACCACGTTTTTACCACGTTAGCACTAAAAATAGCGCTAACGCCTATGCGCTCAGGCTCACCGCTCAGCCAATGACCTTTCGTGTGGACAGCGCCGGACATCGGATCGCCGTGGGACACTGGATTTCATCGCTGGAATGTTTTTTTTTTTTTTTTTAATAAGGACTTTCCCAATGGTGTCTGTGTATTTTTTTTACAATTTTTTACACTTTCTTTGTGAAATTTTAGGGGTACCCCATTACCAATTCACATAGGGGGGGCCGGGATCTGGGGGTCCCCTTTGTTAAAGGGGTCTTCCAGATTCCGATAAGCCCCCCGCCCGCAGACCCCCAGAACCACCGGGCAAGGGCTGTGGGGATGAGGCCCTTGTCCCCATCAACATGGGGACATCCTCCCCATGTTGAGGGCATGTGGCCTGGTACGGTTCAGGAGAGGGGGCGCTCTCTCATCCCCCCCTCTTTTCCTGCGGCCTGCCAGGTTGCGTGCTCGGATAAAGGGTCTGGTCTGGATTTTTGGGGGTACTCCACGCCATTTTTTTTTACATTTGGGGTGGAGTTCCCCTTAAAATCCATACCAGACCTGAAGGGCCTGGTAATTGAATTTGGGGGAACCCCCACGCTTTTTTTTATTTTTATCAATGACTTTTCTATGTATTGCCGGGAGCCGACAATTCATAATAGCCGCGAGTGAGTTTTAAGTGACTTTTTTTCCTTCAGAAATGACACTTTGTGCAGGGACAGTTCTAAGCACGGGAAACAAGTGCTGCTTTACATGCATATTGCCGAACACCGGACCCGAACCTGAACATACAGTCAATTGTTCGGGTTCGGGTCTGGGACCCAAAAACCCAAAAGTTCGGTACGGACCCGAACTTTACAGTTCGGGTCCGCTCAACCCTAATTATATATTTTTTGAAAGCAAAGGCCCTACAGATTAAAATGGTGGGTGTCCTATATCCCTCCTTACCTCAGATGTTAAAATTTTGGCCAGGGTTCTCGCAAATAGGTTATCAAAATACATTGGTAGTTTGATACAAGAAGATCAAACGGGTTTTATTCCAAAGAGAGCAGCTGCAACAAACATTCGCAGATTATTTTTGAATTTGCAATTGCCTATGGAAAATAGGGGATCAAGAGCAATACTATGCTTAGATGCCCAAAAGGCCTTTGATATGGTGGAGTGGGAATATTTATGGACTGTATTGGAGGCTTTTGGAATAGCAACGGGTTTTTTAAAATGGGTGAAAATATTATACAGGGACCCTAAAGCAAGGGTAAGAATTAATAATACACTATCTAGCCCGTTTACCTTATCTAGAGGGACAAGACAGGGTTGTCCCCTATCGCCATTACTGTTGGCGATAGCAGTAGAGCCCCTTGCCCTTGCCATTAGACAATCAACCAAAATAGTTGGGTTTTGTCGGACAGGAAGAGAGGATAAAGTGGCCCTTTATGCAGATGACGCTCTTATTTTCCTGGGGGATACCTCAAACTCATTATCGGAACTTATGAGCCTTATTTCCATATTTGGGTCATTTTCGGGTTTCCAGATTAACTGGGATAAATCCATACTATTACCATTAGATGAGTTAAAAACCCCATTATTAAATCAAGCCTCTAAAATCTAAATTAAGGACACAGTGAAATATTTGGGGATAGAGATTTCTCGGGATGTAAAAGACTATATTAATTTAAATTTGAAACCATTATTAGCAAAATTCAAAGATAAATGTTGAAGTTGGTGTAAGTTACCTCTGACGGTGATAGGAAGAGCAAATCTTATCAAAGTGATTTGGGCCCCGCAATTACTTTATGTGTTTAATAATTCACCCGTATGGATTACAGTCTTTTGGTTTAGAAAAATAGAATCTCTCTTTAGAGAGATGATTTGGAGGAATAAACGACCACGTATAAAGTTAACAACTTTAATGTTAAATAAGGAAGAGGGTGGTCTTGCAATCCCCCATCCCAAAAACTACTTTTTAGCCTCACAAATACAACATTTTAGTGGATGGACAAAAGTATTACAGTCTGATCCTATACAGAATCTGCTGTTATCAGTTTATGAAGTTTATCCACTAATTTCTTTACTAGAATCGAGAAATCAATTGTGCGATAAAGGATTCCATACGGGTAAATTATTTGACATGGTATGGCAGGAAATGAGGAAAATTACTGAAGTAAAGGGATTTACTTCATACACGCCAATTTGGAATAATAGTAGATATGTGGAACTGGGGAAATTGGAGGGGTTTGAGTTTTGGAGGCAGAAGGGACTAAGGTATATGCCACAGCTATTTGAGGAAGATGTGATGAAAACCTTTAGTGAATTAAGTAAAGAATATAATATTCCAAATAAAAGATTTTTTCAATTCCTTCAGCTTAGGCATGCGTTAAAAACACAGGGTCGTATACAGGAATTGAAGTTTAATAAGTCAGTGGTGATAGCCTTGCTGGAGAAGACAGGGCAAAATAAAAAGGGTCTGATATCACAATTATATGATATATTATTTGATAAATTTAAAAAAACTGTGGACATACCAGCAAGACTAGCCTGGTCAGGGGATATTGGGACAATATCAGATGAACAGTGGGCACAGGCACTATCAGTAATACCTCAGGCCTCTCTATCTCCAACACAAAATTTAACACAACTATTTATCCTACATAGGGCACATTACACACCAGAGAAATTATTTAAATGGAAATGTAGAGATACAGACCGTTGCCCTAGATGTAAAGGGAGAGGCGCCAATTTAATACACATGATATGGAGATGCCCTAAACTTCATTGCTATTGGTCTGGGGTGGTATCTATGATTAATAGTGTATTTGAGAGTGGGATACTCATGGAGCCTGGGGGTTGTCTTCTGGGTATACTGGATGAATCGAGAAGCCCAGTGGATTATATCGTTTCAATAAATAGAAGTCTATTCCAGGCTCGTAAGCTTATTGCTCAAAAGTGGCTATCACTATACCCACCCACTGTAGAAGAGTGGAAAATACAAGTAAGGGAAACGGTAATCAAAGAAAAGTATATTTTCTTACGCAGAGGTTGCCCGGGGAAATTTGAAAAAATATGGAGAGGGTGGTGTGATATCTTGGAGGTATGAGGGGAGGGGGGATGGGTGAGTAGAGATGGGAGAGGAGGGAGACCATGGGAGCTAGGGGTAAGGAGGACGCAATTTGTGTTTTGTTTTTTTTTGGGGGGGGGGGGTTTCTCTCAATGCGGGCATGGGTTGTATGTTGTATTTGGTGTTTTTGATGTTTGTATGTAAAGAAACAATAAAAAGATGATTTGATTTTTTTTAAAAAAATGGTGGGTGTTGCATTTTTTTTTCCACACAGTATTTGCGTAGCGATTTCTCAAACGCATTTTTTGGGGAAAAAATACACTTTTTTTTTATTTTAATGCACTAAAACACACTATATTGCCCAAATGTTTGATGAAATAAAAAAGATGATCTTAGGCCGAGTGCATGGATACCAAACCCAAAATGCTTTAAAATTGTGCACAAACGCGCAGTGACGACAAACTACATACATTTTTAAAAGCCTTTAAAAGCCTTTACAGGTTACCACATCCACATTAGATTTACAGAGGAGATCTACTGCTAAAATTACTGCCCTTGATCTGACCTTCGCGGTGATACCTCACATGCATGGTGCAATTGCTGTTTACATATGACGCCAGACCGACGCTTGCATTCGCCTTTGCGCAAGAGCAGGGGGGACAGGGGTGTTTTTTTTTTGTTTTTTTTTATTATTTCTTTTGCTTTTTTATTTTATTTTTAAACTGTTCCTTCCATTTTTTTTAATCATTTTTATTGTTATCTCAGGGAATGTAAATATCCCCTATGATAGCAATAGGTAGTGACAGGTACTCTTTTTTGAAAAAATTGGGGTCTATTAGACCCTAGATCTCTCCTCTGCCCTCAAAGCATCTGACCACACCAAGATCGGTGTGATAAAATGCTTTCCCAATTTCCCAATGGCGCTGTTTATATCCGGGGGGGGGCATTCCCTCCCACTGCTTGTAAAAGCAGTATAGAAGCTAATTAGCTAGCCGCTAGGATTGCTTTTACATGAAAGCCGACCGCTGGCTGAAAAGAATGATACCAAGATGATACCTAAACCCGCAGGCATCATTCTGGTATAACCATTCAAAGTCCAGAAACATACCAGTACGTTGCTGGTCCTTGTTGGACAATGGACATATATTGTAATCTTTTTTTTCATGCAGCCTATTGGCTGAACGAAAAAAAGAGATTGATCGGTGGGTATGCCCACAATTAGAATACCTCCCTTCATCCACCCACTTCTAATGATGGGCATACATGCACCATTTATATATGCCGAAGCATGGGGGCATCGTCCCGCAAAAGTTATGCCACGTACACACGGTCAGACTTTTCCACGGGCAAGCCTCTGTGGGAATTTCAACCGTATGTACCATTGCTCTCCTTTACTCTCCTAGATTATTACTCCAACATTGTATGCCACTGTCGATGATTCATTATCTGTTATATCTTCCGTGCATATTCTATTGCTCACTCGTTACCATTTGGTCTCTGTAACCTTTTGTGTATTCGCTGTAATCCTGAAAGCTTTAATAAAAATGTCATGGAAAAAAACAAAACATTAAAACAAAATAAAATTACAGTATAACAGTAGGACCTTACCATACCATACCTGCAAAGCAAATCCCAAAAACAAACATAGTAAAAAATAAAACATTTTTTAACGCAACCTGTGCCAAAAAAAGTTATGGCGCGTACACACGGTTGGACTTTTCCACGGGCAAGCCTCCGTCAGAATTTTGACCGTATGTAAGCGGCATTAGGATTAAAATCGCTCCTCCGCCCCTGCTGCCCCCATGCTTCGGCATATATGCTCTTTTTTTAACTGTGGTGGTGAAATCACCTCCTACAATGTTGGAGTCACTGCTTTATGTATTGTGGGAGCAAGCGCTGTTGCTGTCAAGATAAATAAATCCGCGCTGCAACTGAATGGCGTACCTGCTAAGCAAATGATGGTTAACAATAAAACACAGTAAACAGTAAAGTATAAAAAAAATTACATACCTGAAAAGCAAGCATAATAAAACATAATAACAATAAAACATTGCAGAATAGAATACAGTAAAAAAAAGGGCAGAACAATAGAGAGAGAATAGAGAGGGAGAGAACAATAAAACAACAACTATTTTAGTTTTTTTATTATATATTTTTTTTGTGTTTTTTTTTACCACTTTTTTTGTAACTGTAACTGTTCAACTGTTCGGTTACAGGTTTGGGTCTCTCAAAATGCGATGGCATCTTGGGAGACCCTGTGTGTGTCCTATTCTGTGCATTGCTGTACCCTACGCTAATACTGCACTAGTGTGTGGTAGCGTTCAAAACATTCATCAATGCAAAAACCAGGATTGTCATGACAGCGTGGACAATAATAACAGGTGTCATGCCTAAATCAGCGCTTTCTACAGACATGACATCTTCTTTGGGGGGCTCGTTGGGTGGGGGTACTCGGGAGGACATACGGAAAATGCCTCTCATGCAGCCGGCTTACTGCATTTGGTTGGGGATGGTGAGGTGCAGCACCACCTGGATACAGGAGGGCCAGGACAATATCTTCATGGAATTTATGTAAAGTTCCAGTCCATCCTGAAGCTTTGTATAGCACAAAAGCCTTCAGCAAAGCGAATTGAAATAAGTATACAGACACTTTTTTGTACCAATTGGACAATTTTGGGTAATTTTTGTCAAAAAGTGTGATTTTGGGCAATTTTGAGCAAAAAGTGTGATTTTGGGCGATTTTGGGCAAAAGGTGTGATTTTGGGCGATTTTGGGCAAAGATTGCGATTTTGGGCAAAAGGTGTGATTTTGGGCAATTTAAGGCAAAAAGTATGATTTTGGGCAATTTTGGCCAAAAGTGTGATTTTGGGCAATTTTGGGCAAAATGTGTGATTTTTGGCAAAAGGTGTGATTTTGGACAATTTTGGGCAAAAAATGTGATTTTGGGCAAAAGGTGTGATTTTGGACAATTTTGGGCAAAAAAATGCGATTTTGGGCAAAAAGTGTGATTTTGGGCAATTTTGGGTAATTTTGGGCAAAAAATTAGATTTTTAGCAATTTTGGGCAAAAATTTTGATTTTAAGCAATTTTGGGCAACAAAATGCGATTTTGGGCAAAATGTGTGATTTTTGGGAAAAAAGTGTGATTTTGGGCAATTTTGGGGTAAAAGTGTGATTTTGGGCAATTTTGGGCAAAAATGTATTTTATATTTTCAATATTTTTATTTTTATATTTTGCCACTAATATATAACATAAGCTCCCATTACATAACATTATAGGTTGTTTACATGTTTGTCACTAGGGATGAGCTTCGTGTTCGAGTCGAACATACGTTCGACTCGAACATCGGCTGTTCGATCGTTCGACGAAGATCGAACGATTTGGGCCGTTCGCGCCAAATTCGAGTGACGCGAACGGCCCACAATGCACTACGCCATCGCAGTGTCATCCAGGCGCTGTGATTGGCCAAGCATGCACTGTGACCCCGCATGCTTGGCCAATCACAGCGCCGGCAGCGAGGAGAGCAATGATTGGCCACAGGCAGGATGCCTGTGGCCAATTATTGCTGAGGGGGTTTAGTACACGCCCCACACTATAAAAGGCCGCCAGCACGGTGGCCTAGTGTAGTGTGTTCCGGAGCAGGGATAGAGCAGCATAGGCAGGGACAGTGACTTTTATTTCTTTCTTGCTTAACCTGGATTCCTTTAGTTTAGGGAAAGAGAAGGATAGGTAGGGAGAGTGTCAGTGTGTTTTGTGCTTGTGCTATATTGTGCTTAAAAAAAACATTTTTTCTAGGGACAGAAAACTGTAGGTAGGGAGAGTGTGTCAGTTTCTTTCACTGTCAAAGTCCTTGTTTCCAGGGACCTGGAAGGACAGTGAGGTAATTCTCCTTGTGCTAAATTGTGCTTAAAAAAAAACATTTTTTCTAGGGACAGAAAACTGTAGGTAGGGAGAGTGTGTCAGTTTCTTTCACTGTCAAAGTCCTTGTTTCCAGGGACCTGGAAGGACAGTGAGTGAATTCTCCTTGTGCTATATTGTGCTTAAAAAAAACATTTTTTCTAGGGACAGAAAACTGTAGGTAGGGAGAGTGTGTCAGTTTCTTTCACTGTCAAAGTCCTTGTTTCCAGGGACCTGGAAGGACAGTGAGGTAATTCTCCTTGTGCTAAATTGTGCTTAAAAAAAACATTTTTTCTAGGGACAGAAAACTGTAGGTAGGGAGAGTGTGTCAGTTTCTTTCACTGTCAAAGTCCTTGTTTCCAGGGACCTGGAAGGACAGTGAGGTAATTCTCCTTGTGCTAAATTGTGCTTAAAAAAAACATTTTTTCTAGGGACAGAAAACTGTAGGTAGGGAGAGTGTGTCAGTTTCTTTCACTGTCAAAGTCCTTGTTTCCAGGGACCTGGAAGGACAGTGAGGTAATTCTCCTTGTGCTAAATTGTGCTTAAAAAAAAACATTTTTTCTAGGGACAGAAAACTGTAGGTAGGGAGAGTGTGTCAGTTTCTTTCACTGTCAAAGTCCTTGTTTCCAGGGACCTGGAAGGACAGTGAGGTAATTCTCCTTGTGCTAAATTGTGCTTAAAAAAAACATTTTTTCTAGGGACAGAAAACTGTAGGTAGGGAGAGTGTGTCAGTTTCTTTCACTGTCAAAGTCCTTGTTTCCAGGGACCTGGAAGGACAGTGAGTGAATTCTCCTTGTGCTATATTGTGCTTAAAAAAAACATTTTTTCTAGGGACAGAAAACTGTAGGTAGGGAGAGTGTGTCAGTTTCTTTCACTGTCAAAGTCCTTGTTTCCAGGGACCTGGAAGGACAGTGAGGTAATTCTCCTTGTGCTAAATTGTGCTTAAAAAAAACATTTTTTCTAGGGACAGAAAACTGTAGGTAGGGAGAGTGTGTCAGTTTCTTTCACTGTCAAAGTCCTTGTTTCCAGGGACCTGGAAGGACAGTGAGGTAATTCTCCTTGTGCTAAATTGTGCTTAAAAAAAACATTTTTTCTAGGGACAGAAAACTGTAGGTAGGGAGAGTGTGTCAGTTTCTTTCACTGTCAAAGTCCTTGTTTCCAGGGACCTGGAAGGACAGTGAGGTAATTCTCCTTGTGCTAAATTGTGCTTAAAAAAAACATTTTTTCTAGGGACAGAAAACTGTAGGTAGGGGAGAGTGTGTCAGTTTCTTTCACTGTCAAAGTCCTTGTTTCCAGGGACCTGGAAGGACAGTGAGGTAATTCTCCTTGTGCTAAATTGTGCTTAAAAAAAACATTTTTTCTAGGGACAGAAAACTGTAGGTAGGGAGAGTGTGTCAGTTTCTTTCACTGTCAAAGTCCTTGTTTCCAGGGACCTGGAAGGACAGTGAGTGAATTCTCCTTGTGCTATATTGTGCTTAAAAAAAACATTTTTTCTAGGGACAGAAAACTGTAGGTAGGGAGAGTGTGTCAGTTTCTTTCACTGTCAAAGTCCTTGTTTCCAGGGACCTGGAAGGACAGTGAGGTAATTCTCCTTGTGCTAAATTGTGCTTAAAAAAAACATTTTTTCTAGGGACAGAAAACTGTAGGTAGGGAGAGTGTGTCAGTTTCTTTCACTGTCAAAGTCCTT
Source organism: Rana muscosa (assembly GCA_029206835.1). Lineage (NCBI taxonomy): Eukaryota > Metazoa > Chordata > Amphibia > Anura > Ranidae > Rana > Rana muscosa. The sequence continues at coordinate 283,461,807 of CM055123.1, forward strand.
GTTTCCAGGGACCTGGAAGGACAGTGAGTGAATTCTCCTTGTGCTAAATTGTGCTTAAAAAAAAAAAATTTTCTAGGGACAGAAAACTGTAGGTAGGGAGAGTGTGTCAGTTTCTTTCACTGTCAAAGTCCTTGTTTCAAGGGACAGAGAAGGACACCTGAAGGTAGCCCTTATTGCTTTTTTCCCATCTCCCTGCAGGCCATCTATTAGAATGTCTGGAAGGCAAACAAGGAGAGGCAGACAGTCAGGAGGCAATAAAAGAGGGCAAGCAGGCTCTGTGTCTGGGGGCAACAGTGCTGGTCGTGGACGCGGTGCATTGTCATCAGCACATGGCCATGGGACACGCTTGTCCTTCTTTTCGGCAGCTGGACATGTTGAGCCACATCATGCCGAAGACTTGGTAGAGTGGATGACCAAGCCCTCCTCCTCCTCCTCATCCTCTCTCACCCAGGCTCAGGGTACTGGAAAAGCAGCTGCCAAAGCGTCCTCTTCCCTGGTATCAATGTCAGACTCATCATCAGTCACTCCTTCCCTAGACCCACCATGTCCTCCTCCTGAGGAGTCCCCCGAACTGTTTGAGCACAGTGTTGGGTACATGCTCCAGGAGGATGCCCAGCGTTTCGAAGGGTCTGATGATGAAACCCAGCTAGAGGAAGGCAGTAGCGTGAGAGCAGACAGAGGGGATGCTCAAGAAGGACACCAATCTGGCAGTCATGTTCCAGCAGCTGCAGCATACTGCCAGATTGCCTCCAGTGATGAGGAGGGAGGTGATGATGAGGTCACTGACTCCACGTGGGTGCCTAATAGGAGAGAGGAGGAGGAGGAGGATGAGGAGGAGGCACATCTCCAACGAGGCAGGATGCCCTTTGGTGGCCAGCGTAAGGGCAGTACACCGACGGAATCACACCGCAGAGCTCCGCCTGTGCAGGGCGCTGCCTCTGCCCGTCATTCAAAAAGTTCTTTGGTGTGGGCCTTTTTTGAGGCTAGTGCATCAGATCGCACAGCTGCTGTTTGCAACATATGTCTCAAGCGTATATCGCGTGGCCAAAACATCAGCCGCTTGGGTACCACATGCCTGACCAGACATATGTTGACCTGCCATGCAGCTCGTTGGCAAGCCTACCTCAAAGACCCACACCAAAGAACAAAGCGGACCTCTCCTTGCACCGCATCAGCTGGGATCTCCAACCCCACTATAACTTCAGTCCTCTCTGAAACATGCACTGAGAGGAATGAAGGTGTAGAATTAGGTGTGTCACAGCCAAGTACTTGCGGCCACTCTGCTAGCAGTACACCGACGTCCGATTCTAGCAGGCAAATTTCCCTGCCCCAGCTGCTGGACCGTCGAAAGAAGTTCACTCCCAGCCATCCACATGCCCAGCGGTTGAATGCTAGCTTGGCTAAATTGCTAGCGCTTCAACTGCTGCCTTTTCAGTTGGTAGACTCGGCCCCCTTCCGTGAGTTTGTGCAATGTGCGGTTCCTCAGTGGCAGGTTCCCAAACGCCACTTTTTCTCACGGAAGGCTATTCCGGCTCTCTACCGGCATGTGGAAGGCAATGTCTTGGCCTCGCTGGACAGGGCGGTCAGCGGTAAGGTGCATATTACCGCTGACTCATGGTCCAGCAGGCATGGACAGGGACGTTACCTTTCTTTCACGGCCCATTGGGTCACTCTTTTGGCAGCTGGGAAGGATGCAGGACAAGGTGCAGTAGTGTTGGAGGTTGTCCCACCGCCACGCCTCCAAAATGCTACTACTGGTTGTGACACACCTCTCTCCTCCACCCCCTCCTCTTCTTCTTCCTCCATGGCCTCTTCCTGTGGTTTGTCCTATGAACCAGCGGTGCTCCGTAGCCGTTCACGGGGCTACGCAAGTACGCAGGCAAAAAGATGCCATGCCGTGCTTGCGCTGGTGTGTTTGGGGGACAGAAGCCACACTGGGGCAGAGGTCCTGTCTGCTCTGCAGGGCCAGGCCGAGAGGTGGTTGACGCCACGCCAGCTTAAGCCAGGAATGGTGGTTTGCGACAATGGCACCAACCTCCTCTCCGCCCTCCGACAGGGACAACTGACCCATGTGCCCTGTGTGGCTCACGTCCTTAACCTGGTGGTGCAGCGGTTCTTGGGCAGGTACCCGGGCTTACAGGATGTCCTGAGGCAGGCCAGGAAAGTCTGTGTGCATTTCCGCAGATCTTATAATGCCAGTGCTCGCCTGGCTGAGCTGCAAAAGGAGTTGAACCTGCCCAAGAACCGCCTTATATGTGACATGCCCACCAGGTGGAACTCAACGTTGGCCATGCTGCAGCGGCTGCACACGCAGCAGAGGGCCATCAATGAGTACCTGTGCGACTACGGCACCAGGACAGGGTCAGGGGAGCTTGGTTTTTTTTCTCCACGCCAGTGGGGCATGATCAGGGATGCATGCACTGTCCTGGCACCATTTGAGGAGGCCACGAGGATGGTGAGCAGTGACAGTGCATGCATCAGTGACACTGTACCTCTTGTCCACCTGTTGGAGCACACGCTGCGTGGAATAATGGACAGGGCACTTGAGGCAGAACAGAGGCAGGAAGAGGAGGACTTCCTTGCCTCTCAAGGCCCCCTTTACCCAGACAGTGTTCCTTCTGTCCCACCCATCGCACAGGAAGAGGAGGAGGAGGAGGAGGAGGAGGAGGATTGTGTCAGCATGGAGGTGGAGGCTGGCACTCAGCATCATCAGCAGCAGTCTTTTAGGGATGATTTACAGTCCCAAGAAACCAGTGGACTTGTACGTGGCTGGGAGGAGGTGGCTGCGGATCATGTCGTCCTTAGTGACCCAGAGGACTCCGGAGCGAATGCCTCAGCAAACCTACGCTGCATGGCCTCCCTGATCCTGCAAAGTCTGCGGAAGGATCCTCGTATTCTTCGGATCAAGGAGAGGGACCATTACTGGCTGGCCACTCTCCTTGATCCACGGTACAAGGGTAAGGTTGCGGACCTTATGTTACCGTCGCAGAGGGAGCAGAGGATGAGACAACTCCGGGAGGCCTTGAAGAAAGGTCTGTGCAACGCGTTCCCAGAGACTGGGAGGTTACAAACTCCTGGTCCTGGACAACGAGTTGCTGAGGCTTCGGCCAGTCAAAGAAGGAGCGGTGGGGAAGGTGGCCGTCTGACCGATGCGTTCAGACAATTCTTTAGTCCGCAGCCCCAAAGTATGATCGGTTCCAGCAACCATCGCCAGCGTCTGATAAACATGGTGCAGGAATATCTAGGGGCAAGGTCAGACTTGGACACCTTCCCCACCGAAAATCCTCTGGCTTACTGGGTCTTGAGGATGGATCACTGGCCAGAGCTTGCACAGTATGCAATTGAGCTACTGGCCTGTCCTGCATCCAGCGTTCTTTCGGAACGCACATTCAGTGCTGCTGGAGGATTTGTCACGGATCACAGGGTGCTCCTGTCCACCGACTCGGTTGATCGACTGACTTTCATCAAGATGAACCAGTCTTGGATCACCACCAGCTACCACACACCTGATGCTGATATAACAGACTAATTGATTTTAACATGTCACATCCCTTCAAGACTGATGCTGATGCTGAGTGCCTGTGCTGTTATGTTGACTGGCTATCCTCCTCCTCCGAGTCCTCAATGATACGATTGATGATGATAGCTTGGAAGATCATTTTTGTTTATGGGTGCCGCCACCAGTGGCTAAGGCCCAATTTTTCAGCCCCTGTTTTACAGGGGCGTGTAATTACAATTTTTTTAGCAATAATTTGCCATAGGGCTCATTGCTGTGCTCCAAGTACAGTATCTGTGAGGGGTTGGAGTGTTGTGGCACCAGTGCCTAAGGCCCAATTTTTCAGCCCCTGTTTAACAGGGGCGTGTCATTACAATTTTTGAAGCAATACTTTGCAACAGGGCTCATTGCTGTGCTCCAAGTACAGTATCTGTGAGGGGTTGTAGTGTTGTGCCACCAGTGCCTAAGGCCCAATTTTTCAGCCCCTGTTCAACAGGGGCATGCAATTACAATTCTTGATCTAATAATTCACAGCAGGGTCCATTGCTGCACCCACCAAGAGTAACTCTGAGGGCTTACAGTCTTGTGGCAACGCCACCACCACCACCACCACGAAAGGCCCAATTTTTCAGCCCCTGTTCAAAAGGGGCATGTAATTACAATTCTTGATCTAATAATTCACAGCAGGGCCCATTGCTGCACCCACCAAGAGTAACTGTCAGGGCTTACAGTGTTGTGGCACCAGCACCACCATCAAAGCCCCAATTTTTACTACCACTGTTCAACAATTATATGTAATTAAAATTCCTGATATAATAGTTGACAGCAGGGCGTTCCAGCACCAACCAAGAGTAACTGAGTGCTTACAGTGTTGTGCCAACACCAACAACTAAGGGGCCTATTTCTGCAGAGTATATACGGCAGGTCCCTACTTTCAAACATCCAACTTACAAATGACTCCTACTTGCAAACGAAAGAAGACAACAGGAAGTGAGAGGAAATCTACCCCTAGAAAGGAAAATTCTCTCCTGTAAGAATAAATATGGGAGAAAGGGGTCTCATCTGTACTGATGCTTTATCAGCAATCCTTGTTTCAAGAAAAACACCACATTTCAAAAACAGTTGTCATTGGGACGGAAAGTGAGGTGAAATGTTCTGAACAGGGGCACAGACAGCAAAACAAATGTTACAGGGGTGATAACCCTTACCTATGTTTCCCAAAAAGTTTAAAAATAGATTTTTGGGCTGGAGCTACACTTCAACAATGTACCTGTTCAAAATTACAAACAGATTCTACATAAGAACAAACCTACAGTCCCTGTCTTGTATGCACCGCCTGTATACGGCTGTTCAGAGTATATAGGGCCTTTTTTATTTTATGTGCGGGGTTCCCCTTAATATCCATACAAGACCCAAAGGGGCTGGTAATGGGCTGGGGTAGGGGGGGGGGGGGTCATGGGGTAGCTATGCCATTTTTCTTAAAGAATTTCATCCATATTACCGGGACCAGACATTACATTAAAGCCGCAAGCAGTTTTAAATGGCTTTTTTTTCCTTTAGAAGTGTCATTTTGTGCAGGGACAGTTCTAAACACGGGAAACACGTGGCACTTCACAGGCATACTTTAGACACCCCCCAGGTACGATATTTAAAGGAATATTTGACTTTTTTTTTTTCACTTTATGCATCATTAAAATGACTGCTCCCGAAAAACGACCGTTTTTAAAACTTCTTTTTGCATTGATACATGTCCCCTGGTGCACAACCCGGGTTCCCAAACCCTATTTATGACAATAACATGCATAATAGTTGTTATAATTAGCACTTTAGAATTCGAACGTTCGCATCCATTGTATTTAATAGGGTTCTAATGTTCGTTCGAACTTTCGGTCCGTTCGCGGGTTCTGGTGCGAACCGAACCCGGGGGTGTTCGGCTCATCACTATTTGTCACTGAACAATACACTGCGTAAAGTTTTTGAAAAAAAAAAAGCAGTTGTTTTTCTCCTGCGATGACATCACAGGTCAGAGCCTATATAAGGCAGCTCTGCCCTCTGCTGGGTGTCATTTGTTGGTGACTCTCGTAGCGGTAAGTTCATTTCTTCTTCTCTCCTGGATTCTGGGGACAGATTTACACTCAGCATTCACATCACCATCTGAGATTACAGAATTTTGCACATTAACATAAGATTTATTAAATCTAGGCAAATATAAGGATATAAAATATATAATTTTTATAAAAAAAAGCAGAATATTGCAGCATGTAGTGGTCAGTAACGTTATGTAATGAGTGCTTATGTCAGGGGTCTCAAACTGGTGGCCCTCCAGCTGTTGGGAAACTACAAGTCCCATGAGGCATTGCAAGGCTGACAGTTACAAGCAGGACTCCCAAAGGCAGAGGCATGATGGGACTTGTAGTTTCACAACAACTGGAGGGCCGCCAGTTTGAGACCTCTGGCTTATGTACTGGTCAGTTTTCAAACATCTGACCGTTATTTTCAAAGCTCGGCTAAAAATAACTGTCATTAAAAGAAGAAGAGGATTCTTATGCTGGCATATTTTAAACTTGTATTGATCTACTACAGTATATAGGACTTTGGGCTCAGTTCATGAAGCTGGTTACATAAAAACAAGGATGTCCGCTTTCAGTCATATGACAGTTTTTTTCGAATGGAATCTGAGTTAAAAAAAAAGTAACTGTCATATTTTTGAAAACAGAAGATTTTTTTTAATGTAAATGATAAATCTTTTAATTTAGAGTCCTTCAGTACAGAGAATATGAGCCAGGACAGTACAGCCAGCCATAAAGAATTTGTACATAGACAAGTCATTGTGTTATAAGGACAAGGACACAGCTGTGGGTTAGAAATTATTCCCATATCTGTCTGATTTTTTAAAATATTTTATTTTAGATTTTTTATATTTTTATATTTTACCACTAATATATAACATAAGCTCCCATTACATAACATTATAGGTTGTTTACATGTTTATTACTGAACATACACTGCATGAGGTTTTTTATGACATCACTTGTCAGTTGGTCAGAGTCCATATAAGGCAGTGCTGCAGCAGTTTTTTTTTAAAATGGCACATGACCATTATTTTCTAATCTCAACTGTCATTTAAAAAAAAAACTGCCGATTCATTTTTTTTTAAATGATAAAGATTTTATTTAGAGTCCTGCAGTACAAAGACAATATGAGCCAATAAAGTGGAGCCAGCCATAGAGAATATGTACATAGAGAAGTCATTGCACTACATAGGGCGATGGGTATTAGCAAGGACGTGGCTGTGCGTTATAAGGCCCCTTTCACACTGAGGCGTTGGGATTTTACAGCGATTTTTGACAGCGTTTTTACCGCGATTTTACCGCGTTAGCGCTATTTTTAGCGCTAACGCGGTAAAAACGCATAAGTGTTAGCGCTATGACGCTTATGTGTCCCCCAGAGGGACTTTCCATCAGCCCAATTCAAAAGTGACATGCAGTCAGCGTATCAAGATGAGATCGAGGACCACTCTCTATGGTAAGTGTTAGTGTTTCAGCATAAAAAAAAACTGTCGGGCATTGACTTTCTATCCAAAATCTATCGCTAAAAATAATTTGTACCATTTCAGAGTGGCACATCTCTTTTAGAGTACTAGAAAGCCTCGTTATTATTGGAGCCTGGCCTATTCTCTGAGATCTGTAAGAAATTTGTGCACCCGCCATGTCTCGCTCATACATTTATCGTTAATTTTTCTTTTCTGCAGATTATCAATCAAGAGCTAGAGCACAACTCCTCTTCCAGAGGAGAGGTTTATTCTATACCATCGCAGGTCCCAACACCTCTCCAGTGACCGGAAGGACTTTACATCCAGTGCCAATCAATTCAAAAGTGACTTGCAGTGAGCGTATCAAGATAAGATCGAGGACCACCCTCTATGGTAAGTGTTAGTGTTTCAGCATAAAAAAAAACTGTCGGGCATTGACTTTCTATCCAAAATAAAATAAATTTATTCAGATACACTCTAATTATTTTATTCTGTGGTCTGGAGATCTGTATTTGTACCATTTCAGAGTGGCACATCTCTATTAGAGTACTAGAAAGCCTCGTTATTATCGGAGCCTGACCTATTCTCTGAGATCTGTAAGAAATTTATGCACCCGCCATGTCTCGCTCCACATTTATCGTTATTTTTTTCTTTTCTGCAGATTATCAATCAAGAGCTAGATCACAACTCCTCCTCCAGAGGAGAGGTCTATACTATACCACCACAGGTCCTGACACTGCTCCAGTGATCCGAGGGACTTCCCATGAGCCCTTTGAGGGACCCTGCCATACCATCGCAGGTCCTGACACCACCCCAGTAACTGGAGAGACGTTCCATCAGACTTCCACCACAACAGTCGTAGACATGTTTGGCCAGTCCTCCCAGGGTGCGGCTTCAAGTCAGATCCCCGCGCCAGTGGCGGCTGCCACTCAGACTTCCACCACAACAGTCGTAGACATGTCTGGCCAGTCCTCCCAGGGACCAAGTGTGGCTTCGAGTCAGATCCCCGCGCCAGTGGCTGCTGCCACCAAAAGTCCCAGGTTCAGACTAAAACGGGCACACTTGTTTGATCTGTCCTCCCAGGGAAAAGGTAAGGCTTTGAGTCAGATCCCAGCGCCAATGGAGGCTGCAAGTTGCTTTCCCGCACCAGTGGTGGCTGCAAGTTGCTTTCCCACACCAGTGGTGGCTGCCACTCAGACTTCCACCACAACAGTCGTAGACATGTCTGGCCAGTCCTCCCAGGGTGCGGCTTTGAGTCAGATCCCCGTGCCAGTGGCGGCTGCCACTCAGACTTCCACCACAACAGTCATAGACATGTCTGGCCAGTCCTCCCAGGGACCAGGTGCGGCTTTGAGTCAGATCCCCGCGCCAGTGGCGGCTGCCACCAAAAGTCCCAGGTTCAGACTAAAACGGGGGACCACAGGGACCCAGGGACCCAAAAATGCCGCCCATCAATACAATAAAAGAACAAAGACATCAAATCAGATCCCAAACAGATTTGACAATACTGCAGGACAACGCAGCAAAAAGCACAAACACATCTGAAATGTCTTTTGAAGTGAGAATACTCTTCGCCTTTATGACTAACGCTAAACTGTACCTACCTCTGCCTGCTCTGGAACTGACCCTGGCCTGTTATACGACCACGTTTCTGCCTAACGCTAAACTGTACCTACTTCTGCCTGCTCTGGAACTGACCCTGGACTGTTTGACCATGTTTTTTGCTTGCCTCTTGGACTGATCTTTGACTCTGGTACTGGAGTAGTGGGATTCATAACACAGGGGTCTCACATATGTGAGGGGCTCCAGAATTGTTTTTCTGTATGAAGAAAACAATTTTTTTAGTTTTCTCATTCACGGATTTGGGTCTGGAGACTCGGAGGCTTCAAAGAGATTTGGGTGGGAGAAGCCTCTACCCCTGTCCCCATTCTTTCCTGGCTTGCTACTTGGACCAAGTTCCTGCTTACTACCAGGACCAATATTTTGGCACTGCTGGCAATGTCTCTACTTGCACTGACCCTGGACTGTATATGGACAGTATCCCTGCCTGTACTGACTATGGACAATATTCCTGCCTGCTGCCTGGACAATTCCGATCACTGTCGCTGACCACGTCCCTGCCTGCTGCCTGGATCAGGGCTCTCCTTCTTTGGACAATTGCACTACTAAAACCACAGGTAATCTTTTGTTTACCCTTTACTCTTGGTATGTACATGCTATGTGCTAGAAATATGAAGGGCCTTAAAAAATGTGATAGGTTGTAAGGAAATTAAAATCTTAATTTTGCAAAGAATTTTGTGAAAAAATTACAACTTCAAAAAACTAACTATGCTTCTTACTAACTACCTTGGAATGTCTTATTTACAAAAAGGGGTCATTTGGGGGGTATTTGTACTTTACTGGCTTGTTAGGGTCTCAAGAAATAAGATAGTCAGTACATCAGGTGTGATCAAATTGATCAATTTTCAGTGATTGGCACCATAGCTTGTAGACCCTATAACTTTAACCCAGACTAAATAATATCCACTAATTTGGGTTATTTTTTACCAAAGATATGTAGCAGTATACATTTTTACCCAAATTTATGAAGAAAAATTACTTATTTGCAAAATGTTATAATAGAAATGAAGAAAAATTCATTTTTTTACCAAATTATTTTTTCATTTATAGCACAAAAAATAAAAAACCCAGAGGTGACCAAATACCACCAAAAGAAAGCTCAATTTGTGTGAAAAAAAGGACAAAGATTTCATATGGGTACAGTGTTGCATGATTGAGTAATTGTCATTCAAAATGTGAGAGGTATTTCACCTGCTGCCCAGCCATATGGCACTGATCCTTACCCGCTGACCAGCCTGACTTCATGGATACGCCAGCAGCTATCAAATCTGATGCCACTGATCTTCAACCTACTGCTCAGGCTGACACTACTATTCATTTACCCGCTGACAATCCTGATGTTGCTGATACGCCACCAGCTATTCAGTCTGATGCCACTGAATCTGATCCTCTACCTATTGTCCACTCTGACTCTACTAATCCTTTACCTGCTATCCAGCTTGAATCCATTGGTATTTCGCCTGTTGCCCAGCCATATGCCACTGATCCTTTATCTGCTGACAAGCCTGATGTTGCTTACATACCACCTGCTGCCCAGCCTGCCTCTGCTAGTTTTGTGCCTGCTGCCCAACCAGTCTCTGGTTCTAGGGTCAAGATATTACTAGCTCCAGAGGTCTAATACCTCCGCATCTCCATGCTTGTTGCATGCCTGGCATGAGTTACCCGTTTGGTCCAAGATTCCTGTAAACAACTTTCATGAGCCATTTGCTTATGTTGTGCCAAAGCCTGGTGGTCCAGATTTCTGCTTTTTATATACAGCTCCAGTAATAGAGGTGTTCTGGGTGAGGGCAGATTTCCATCTGACGTTTGTCCTGATCCAGTTGTAATGTGTGCCTCTGCGATTCCAAGGGTGTTAGGGGACCTTTGCTGTATGAACCAATGTCTTGGTAAGACCTGAGTGACTGTTAAAATACACTTACACTTACAGCTCCAGTAATAGAGGTGTTCTGGGTGAGGGCAGATTTCCATCTGACGTTTGTCCTGATCCAGTTGTAATGTGTGCCTCTGTGACTCCAAGGGCATTAGGGGACCTTTCCTGGGGAACCAATGTCTTGGTAAGACCTGAGTGACTGTTAAAATACACTTACACTTACAGCTCCAGTAATAGAGGTGTTCTGGGTGAGGGCAGATTTCCATCTGACGTTTGTCCTGATCCAGTTGTAATGTGTGCCTCTGTGACTCCAAGGGCATTAGGGGACCTTTGCTGGGGAACCAATGTCTTGGTAAGACCTGAGTGACTGTTAAAATACACTTACACTTACAGCTCCAGTAATAGAGGTGTTCTGGGTGAGGGCAGATTTCCATCTGACGTTTGTCCTGATCCAGTTGTAATGTGTGCCTCTGTGACTCCAAGGGCATTAGGGGACCTTTGCTGGGGAACCAATGTCTTGGTAAGACCTGAGTGACTGTTAAAATACACTTACAGCTCCAGTCATAGAGGTGTTCTGGGTGAGGGCAGATTTCCATCTGACGTTTGTCCTGATCCAGTTGTAATGTGTGCCTCTGTGACTCCAAGGGCATTAGGGGACCTTTGCTGGGGAACCAATGTCTTGGTAAGACCTGAGTGACTGTTAAAATACACTTACACTTACAGCTCCAGTAATAGAGGTGTTCTGGGTGAGGGCAGATTTCCATCTGATGTTTGTCCTGATCCAGTTGTAATGTGTGCCTCTGTGACTCCAAGGGCATTAGGGGACCTTTGCTGGGGAACCAATGTCTTGGTAAGACCTGAGTGACTGTTAAAATACACTTACACTTACAGCTCCAGTAATAGAGGTGTTCTGGGTGAGGGCAGATTTCCATCTGACGTTTGTCCTGATCCAGTTGTAATGTGTGCCTCTGTGACTCCAAGGGCATTAGGGGACCTTTGCTGGGGAACCAATGTCTTGGTAAGACCTGAGTGACTGTTAAAATACACTTACAGCTCCAGTAATAGAGGTGTTCTGGGTGAGGGCAGATTTCCATCTGACGTTTGTGCTGATCCAGTTGTAATGTGTGTGCCTCTGTGACTCCAAGCACGTTAGGGGACCTATGCTGGGGAACCAATTCCTTGGAAAGACCTGGGTGACTGTTAAAATGAAAAGCAGTATGGGTCAAGGACTCCATGTTAAGCCTGCAAATAGTCCATGGGATCCCAGCATTGGAATATTTTCTGCAAGATCCAAGTGTTGTACTTCTTAAAGGATCTGATCTGCGGGGGAACTCAGCCAGCTTACAGGCCCCAGCAGCAAGGCACTCAGCCACACAGGGCACCTAGCCAGTTGCCAAAACCTGGCAGCAGGGTATCTAACAGACTGAAGGACTATCTATTTTCAAATGTACTTTTTATCATATTATAGGACACTTTTAAAGCAGAACCGGTTGCTTTCAACCAAACTATAAAAACATCATATGGCTGGTGTCATGGCTGATCACCAATAGAACACCATGAGAACTGCAGATCAAACAGAAATTAAGATGGAAGCTTCCTTGCTTGTAAAGGATAAGAGGTCAGAGGACGCAATAATAACCACCAACAATGGTGTCAGTGGGTGCAAAAATCCCCAGCATTGGTGTCAGTAGAGGCAATATTAATCCCCCAAGCATTGGTGTCAGTGGACACAATAATACCTGAACCTAGGTAATATTACGCCTATTTGGCAAGACAAATCGTTCTGGTGCCCCCATAAAGCGCCCGCACTACTGCCGGTTTGATGGTGCAGACACAAGGGACACTGACATGGTCACCTATAACTGGCAGGTAGGTAGTAGGACTCTCCTGCAATCCTTAAACTGACCACTCCATGCTTTAGAGAGATGCACACAGACAGACAACCAAATTAGGACAGAGTAGATCGCACACACAGATTATAGGATGAGGCCTACTACAAACATACACCCAACATTAGAAAAATGATGACTAGCATCCAGTAGGGTAGCTTAGTGTAGTTAGTGTAGGTCCTGCCCTAGAAGAGTCTACCTTGCCGTGGTGGGCAGGCTTGGAATCTCTTGGTCAAAAGTGTATCAGCGAATGGTTGAGAGAATCACTAGATCTTCACTTCTGGCCAATTGATTTTACCAAAGGACTCTTGGTTTATTCAGAATATATATAATTGGAAAAGGAAAAAATGTGTATAGATCCATAATTATACTTTTATAAAACACACAATAAAAAATTGGTATATTTACATTTGAATTGCGTCCTCTTTTATTTAATCCTTTCATGACCGGGGGTCATTACCACTTGGATGCACAGGCCACATTTGTAAGGCTGGAAGGGGGTCTCTGGCTACTTCTTCCACTTCTGGTGTGTGTAGGGATGTGTAATAGGTGTTTATGTATTAACATGTGTCCTAACCATGTATATATGTGTAGCGGGTATGTACTTTCCCGGGTGTAATTTGAACCTGGCAGAGACACCAGTGATGTGTGATTCCCTGCGGCCCAGCAGGTGGCGCTGTCGCCATGGGCTGGGGGTTGAGCCATTGCTGTGTGCTGGGCCTCCTTTTTGTCCTCTCTCGGCAGCGGTATGGTGGGGCGGGGAACCCTGGGAGAGGGTATAAAGGGGTCGGCCATCTTTGTCACGGGGTCGAGTCCCAGGCACCTTCAGCCTGTGGGCGGTGGTTCCTGTCAGTCCTCTAGGCGGCCTAGGCCTAGAGGACAGCCGGAGGTCGTGTTCCATCCCAGGCACCTTTAGCCTGGGGTGAGGTACTTGGATGGAGGTCTGGAGCTCAGTGCCCACCACTGAGTTCCGCGAGGGAAGGAGGTCCTAGGGAACCCAGGGATTGGGTACCCGAATCCGGAAGGCATAATGGACCGGGAGGAGCTCCTCACTTGAAGACCGGGTGCAGCAGATTGCCAGTGACAGGTGAGCCTCCCATCGGAGACCGCCTGGAAGGAAATTCCCCCTCGCTCGGAGACCGAAACGAGTAAATTGTGTCTGGGCCTATTCGCATCCACACCCCCTTTTATGTTCTGTTCTCCAAGGGAGTTCAACTGATTGTGTTCATTCAAGAAGAAAAAAGGAGTGTTGGACTTTAATGGTGTGGGGCTCTTTCCTGTCAGACATTGTTCAAGGTAACTCTCAGTGGAGGTTCCAGGTGCACAACACTGACCAGAAGGTAAAATAAGAACTTTGCTCACACCGCACTAACACCGGTGGTGAAGGGTTGGCGTGGTGTTCCCCGCTCTCTCCCCTCTAAGGTACCCCTAGACAAGAGACAGACGAGTTGATAAAAGAGAGGGGAGAGAGGAGGCCGCTACATATGTATGTACTGACAAGCCCCTTATGTGACAGTAGTGACAACAAGGTCCTCTCAATGGAGACATCAGGGGTCTTCTAGTTTCACCCCAAGAACAGGATATACAATGAAATCCTGTAATGAAACATTCCTCTTAAAGCGGTTGTAAACCCAGACGAAAAATTTTTTTTTTTCAAATCACCTGCAAGAAAAAGCCATAATGAGCTAGTATGACTAGCATACTAGCTCATTATGAATCACTTACCTTAGATCGGGACCCCCGAAGCCATCCTCGTCCCCCGCTCCGACCGCAGCCATCGCTCCTCAGATACCCGGAACATTACTTCCGGGTATCGCCGCTCCAGCCAATCACAGCGCCGCTCCGGCGCTGTGATTGGCCGGAGCAGCGAAGACGTCACTACGCGCATGCGCGCTGGAGCTTTCTATTCCGGCAGCGCCGGAATTCTGAATGGGATTAACCCTGTGAATGCACCGTTTTCTACGGCGCGCATGCGCCGTAGACATCGGTGCATGTCTTTTTTTGCAAATATCTCTTAAACCGTGTAGGTTTATGAGATATTTCTTTTACCTACAGGTAAGCCTTAGTATAGGCTTACCTGTAGGTAAAAGTAAAAAAAAAGACTATACAACTGCTTTAACTAGGAAAAGATAGCAAGTTCTCAGGGAATTTTATATAACTTTTTAATAAATGTTATATTCCTACACATTCTCCTCACAAAATATATAGGGAATTCTTTCCTGTTATCCAGGGCTAGAGGATCTGCTTTATTCATGTAGCGGTACCCCCATGGGGGCTGCTTATAACTCTATACCCCATGGGCCCTCCCGACTCACACAAGAGAGCAAAGAAACAATATCAATGCAAACAATCACATCAGATGCTAGTAATATATGTTACTAAATCGCTCCCCTAAAGGACAGTTCAGCAATGCTGTGACCATATATAGTAAACTTGAAGAATAGCAAAGTGATGACTTTTCCTTGTATCTCAGTCCTTCTTCAGCTAGCTCTGGTGTTGGTGCACTTATTTGCAATCCAAATAAAGGTGAAAGGAAAATAACAACTGTGAGAATAAAGTGTGGTTTAAACAGAACCGCTAACTCTGTCAATCCGGCTGTACAGACACGCAGGTATAGTGAATTCCTATCTGCAGCACTACAGGTGTCAGCAACACAGTCTGGATAAACCACTCACTCCTCACTATCTCAGTTAACTACTGGATAGGCAAGTGCCTTCTCACCACTCCTCTCCTCAGCGCCGCTGGAATGCTCCGTCCGGAACTCATTTGCGGATGTCTGAGGAAAAAGATGGCGCCGACACCCGCGCGGCCGTTCCCCAGGTATCTGTGAGCAGGTATCTTCAAATGCTATGAAGCGCTGGTCGATCCACCTGTCCAGCGAGACAGGGCCGTCCTTCAAGGATCCCTCTGAGGCGAATGATCCGGCGCTCAGCTGTAGGCTGCAGGCCTGAATCCTCAGTCACTCACACAGACCTCCTGCTGGCAGTTGAAAAGGCGCATCCAGAGAGACCTAAATGCAGCCTGGCTTGTCCTTTTATCTGGGTCCCAGAAGGCTGTGCTCTCCCGCATTGCATTCTGGTAGCACCAAAGGCATTGTGGGTTAGTAGTCTTTACACTCACTTATAGCCATAGAGTCACTTCTCATAAGAACTACCCATCCCATAATGCACCACAATACAATTTTAAACCTGGAAAAATAAACATCTTTAATAGTGTCCAGTGGTCACCAGAGGGAGCCAATCCTTTACCAATGAAATATATATATAACAACATTCAGTAGCTATCTCCTGGCTACACACTCCCCCCACTTAAAATCTTTGGCCCCCAAAGACAGAGGAAATCTCTGCTAAAGCTAGAAAGGGAGTGACAAGGTTAGTAAACACTGGTTTAGCATCAACCAAAAACTGCTTCTAACAGACGCTAACCCATTTCTGGATCCGTCAAAAACCAACTGTACACAGCTTTAGTAATTTTACAGTCAGTTTGCTCACAAGCCAGGGCAATTTCCGTGGCCCACCCAGGAGTGTCAGAGGTTAGAGCAGAGTCACCCCCTACCCAATTAACAGTAGGAGGGGTAGCCTCAGGGACAGTTCTACTGACAGTATGCACTAGTTCATCGGAACTCTCTCCCAGCTTGTCATAAGTAAGTCTTTTTGGGGGATGCACACTTCGTCTGAGTCTCATTGGGGAGTTGGGTTCAGCAATCTGTGTAGATTCTTGTTCTTCCTGCGAGGTAAGGAGGTTCTCTGGCGACTCTATTTCTCCTCCAGCTGGGTCCAGACCTCGAACCTCAACAGCTTCTTTCTGCTCAAGGGCTGGTAGTGGTTCACCATACAAGTCTATTGAGTCTTGAGTTCCTGAGTCAGCCATAGTGTTCTCCATACTGTTCTTTCTTGCATCCTGAGGAGATGGTAAAGAGTTTAATTCTATCTCCAAAGACCTGCGTACCATTCTCTGGGTCTCTTTGGGTGGGGGGGGGGGGTACCACTTTAACCGCTCTCTGTGGCTGAGGTGGAAATTCCGGAAGAACATCTAAAGGATCCTCCCTTCCCTTCACAGGACTTTTCACCGACTTGTCTTCAGTAGGCCACCACCAGAAAGGCACATCTATGACCTCTTCCTCTTCCTCATCTTCATCTTCATCTTCATCTCTCCCCCCACTGGAGGGATGCGCTGAACTAGACAGAGGCAGTGAACTGGAACAAGCGTAATCTTCTCCCCACTCATTCTCCTCCTCACTCAACCTTTCTCCCGAGCAACAGTCTCTTTCTGTGATCGTGTCCGAGGCGGGATGCCTGTGGCCAATTATAGCTGAGGGGGTTTAGTACACGCCCCACATTATAAAAGGCCGCCAGCGCGGCGGCCTCGTGTAGTGTGTTCCGGCGCAGGGAAAGAGAAGGATAGGCAGGGACAGTGTCATTGCTATACTTTGCTAAACCTTGTGTGTAGGGACAGAGAAGGATAGGCAGGGAGAGTGTCAGTGTCATATTCTTTGCTAAACCTTGTGTGCAGGGAGAGAGAAGGATAGGCAGGGAGAGTGTCAGTGTCATATTCTTTGCTAAACCTTGTGTGTAGGGAGAGAGAAGGATAGGCAGGGAAAGTGTCAGTGTCATATTCTTTGCTAAACCTTGTGTGTGGGGAGAGAGAAGGATAGGCAGGGAGAGTGTCAGTGTCATATTCTTTGCTAAACCTTGTGTGTAGGGAGAGAGAAGGATAGGCAGGGAGAGTGTCAGTGTCATATTCTTTGCTAAAGCTTGTGTGCAGGGAGAGAGAAGGATAGGCAGGGGAAAGTGTCAGTGTCATTGTTGCTAAGCCTCCTGCACATTATACACCTGAAGCTAGCCCGTATTGCTGTGTTTTCCTGGTGTGTTACACTACCAGGCATTTGCAGCACTTACAGCGGACTTAGTGTGCCTCCTGCACATTAAACACCTGAAGCTAGCCCGTTATGCTGTGTTTTCCTGGTGTGTTACACCAACAGGCATTTGCAGCATTTGCAGCACTTATAGCAGGCGTAGTGTCATTCCTGCAAAATATACTCCTGAAACTAGCCAGTATTGCTGTGTTTTCCTAGTGTGTTACACCAACAGGCATTTGCAGCATTTGCAGCACTTATAGCAGGCGTAGTGTCATTCCTGCAAAATATACTCCTGAAACTAGGCCGTATTGCTGTGTTTTCCTAGTGTGTTACACCAACAGGCATTTGCAGCATTTGCAGCACTTATAGCAGGCGTAGTGTCATTCCTGCAAAATATACTCCTGAAACTAGGCCGTATTGCTGTGTTTTCCTAGTGTGTTACACCAACAGGCATTTGCAGCATTTGCAGCACTTATAGCAGGCGTAGTGTCATTCCTGCAAAATATACTCCTGAAACAAGGCCGTATTGCTGTGTTTTCCTAGTGTGTTACACCAACAGGCATTTGCAGCATTTGCAGCACTTATAGCAGGCGTAGTGTCATTCCTGCAAAATATACTCCTGAAACTAGGCCGTATTGCTGTGTTTTCCTAGTGTGTTACACCAACAGGTATTTGCAGCATTTGCAGCACTTATAGCAGGCGTAGTGTCATTCCTGCAAAATATACTCCTGAAACTAGGCCGTATTGCTGTGTTTTCCTAGTGTGATACACCAACAGGCATTTGCAGCATTTGCAGCACTTATAGCAGGCGTAGTGTCATTCCTGCAAAATATACTCCTGAAACTAGGCCGTATTGCTGTGTTTTCCTAGTGTGTTACACCAACAGGCATTTGCAGCACTTACAGCAGGCGTAGTGTCATTCCTGCAAAATATACTCCTGAAACTAGGCCGTATTGCTGTGTTTTCCTAGTGTGTTACACCAACAGGCATTTGCAGCATTTGCAGCACTTATAGCAGGCATAGTGTCATTCCTGCAAAATATAATCCTGAAACTAGGCCGTATTGCTGTGTTTTCCTAGTGTGTTACACCAACAGGCATTTGCAGCATTTGCAGCACTTATAGCAGGCGTAGTGTCATTCCTGCAAAATATAATCCTGAAACTAGGCCGTATTGCTGTGTTTTCCTAGTGTGTTACACCAACAGGCATTTGCAGCATTTGCAGCACTTATAGCTGGCGTAGTGTCATTCCTGCAAAATATACTCCTGAAACTAGCCCGTATTGCTGTGTTTTCCTAGTGTGTTACACCAACAGGCAATTGCAGCACTTACAGCAGGCGTAGTGTCATTCCTGCAAAATATACTCCTGAAGCTAGGCCTTATTGCTGGTTTTCCCATCTCCCTGCAGGCCATTAGAATGTCTGGAAGGCAAACAAGGAGAGGCAGACAGTCAGGAGCCAATAAGAGGGCAAGCAGGCTCTGTGTCTAGAGACAACAGTGCTGGTCGTGGACGCGGTGCATCGCCATCAGCACGTGGCCATGGGACACGCTTGTCCTTCTTTTCGGCAGCTGGACGTGTTGAGCCGCATCATGCCGAAGACTTGGTAGAGTGGATGACCAAGTCCTCCTCATCCTCCTCATCCTCTCTCACCCAGGCTCAGGGTACTGGCAAAGCAGCTGCCAAAGCGTCCTCATCCCTGGTATCAATGTCATCATCAGTCACTCCTTCCCTAGACCCAACATGTCCTCCTGAGGAGTCCCCCGAACTGTTTGAGCACAGTGTTGGGTACATGCTCCAGGAGGATGCCCAGCGTTTCGAAGGGTCTGATGATGATACCCAGCTAGAGGAAGGCAGTAGCATGAGAGCAGAGAGAGGGGATGCTCAAGAAGGACACCAATCTGGCAGTCATGTTCCAGCAGCTGCAGCATACTGCCAGATTGGCTCCAGTGATGAGGAGGGAGGGGATGATGAGGTCACTGACTCCACGTGGGTGCCTAATAGGAGAGAGGAGGAGGAGGATGAGGAGGAGGCACATCTCCAATGAGGCAGGATGCCCTTGGGGGGCCAGCGCAAGGGCAGCACACCGACGGAATCACACCGCAGAGCTCAGCCTGTGCAGGGCGCTGCCTCTGCCCGTTATTCAAAAAGTTCTGTGGTGTGGGCCTTTTTTGAGGCGAGTGCATCAGATCGCACAGCTGCTGTTTGCAACATATGTCTCAAGCGTATATCGCTTGGCCAAAACATCAGCCGCTTGGGCACCACATGCTTGACCAGACATATGTTGACCTGCCATGCAGCTCGTTGGCAAGCCTACCTTAAAGACCCACACCAAAGAACAAAGCGGACCTCTCCTTGCACCGCATCAGCTGGGATCTCCAACCCCACTATACGTCCTCTCTGAAACCTGCACTGAGAGGAATGAAGGTGTAGAATTAGGTGTGTCACAGCCAAGTACTTGCGGGCACTCTGCTAGCAGTACACCGACGTCCGATTCTAGCAGGCAAATTTCCCTGCCCCAGCTGCTGGACCGTTGAAAGAAGTTCACTCCCAGCTATCCACATGCCCAACGGTTGAATGCTAGCTTGGCTAAATTGCTAGCGCTTCAACTGCTGCCTTTTCAGTTGGTAGACTCGGCCCCCTTCCGTGAGTTTGTGCAATGTGCCGTTCCTCAGTGGCAGGTTCCCAAATGCCACTTTTTCTCACGGAAGGCGATTCCGGCTCTCTACCGGCATGTGGAAGGCAATGTCTTGGCCTCGCTGGACAGGGCGGTCAGCGGTAAGGTGCATATTACCGCTGACTCATGGTCCAGCAGGCATGGACAGGGACGTTACCTTTCTTTCACGGCCCATTGGGTCACTCTTTTGGCAGCTGGGAAGGATGCAGGACAAGGTGCAGTAGTGTTGGAGGTTGTTCCGCCGCCACGCCTCCAAAATGCTACTACTGGTTGTGACACACCTCTCTCCTCCACCCTCTCCTCTTTTTCTTCCTCCATGGCCTCTGCCTGTGCTTTGTCCTCGGAACCAGCGGTGCTCCGTAGGCATTCAAGGGGCTACGCAAGTACGCAGGCAAAAAGATGCCATGCCGTGCTTGCGCTGGTGTGCTTGGGGGACAGGAGCCACACTGGGGCAGGGGTCCTGTCTGCTCTGCAGGGGCAGGCCGAGAGGTGGTTGACGCCACGCCAGCTTAAGCCAGGAATGGTGGTTTGCGACAATGGCACCAACCTCCTCTCCGCCCTCCGACAGGGACAACTGACCCATGTGCCCTGTGTGGCTCACGTCCTTAACCTGGTGGTGCAGCGGTTCTTGGGCAGGTACCCGGGCTTACAGGATGTCCTGAGGCAGGCCAGGAAAGTCTGTGTGCATTTCCGCAGATCTTATAATGCCAGTGCTCGCCTGGCTGAGCTGCAAAAGGAGTTGAACCTGCCCAAGAACCGCCTTATATGTGACATGCCCACCAGGTGGAACTCAACGTTGGCCATGCTGCAGCGGATGCACACGCAGCAGAGGGCCATCAATGAGTACCTGTGCGACTACGGCACCAGGACAGGGTCAGGGGAGCTCAGGTTTTTTTCACCACGCCAGTGGGGCATGATCAGGGATGCATGCACTGTCCTGGCACCATTTGAGGAGGCCACGAGGATGGTGAGCAGTGACAGTGCATGCATCAGTGACACTGTACCTCTTGTCCACCTGTTGGAACATACACTGCGTGGAATAATGGACAGGGCACTTGAGGCAGAACAGAGGCAGGAAGAGGAGGACTTCCTTGTCTCTCAAGGCCCCCTTTACCCAGACAGTGTTCCTTCTGTCCCACCCATCGCACAGGAAGAGGAGGAGGAGGAGGAGGAGGAGGATTGTGTCAGCATGGAGGTGGAGCCTGGCACTCAGCATCATCATCAGCAGTCTTTTAGGGATGATTTACAATCCCAAGAAACACGTGCACTTGAACGTGGCTGGGAGGAGGTGGCTGTGGATCATGTCGTCCTTAGTGACCCAGAGGACTCCGGACTGAATGCCTCAGCTAACCTACGCTGCATGGCCTCCCTGATCCTGCAAAGTCTGCGGAAGGATCCTCGTATTCTTCGGATCAAGGAGAGGGACCATTACTGGCTGGCCACTCTCCTTGATCCACGGTACAAGGGTAAGGTTGCGGACCTTATCTTACCGTCGCAGAGGGAGCAGAGGATGAGACAACTCCGGGAGGCCTTGCAGAAAGGTCTGTGCAACGCGTTCCCAGAGACTGGGAGGTTACAAACTCCTGGTCCTGGACAACGAGTTGCTGAGGCGTCGGTCAGTCAAAGAAGGAGCGGTGGGGAAGGTGGCTGTCTGACTGATGCGTTCAGACAATTCTTTAGTCCGCAGCCCCAAAGTATGATCGGTTCCAGCAACCATCGCCAGTGTCTGATATACATGGTGCAGGAATACCTAGGGGCAAGGTCAGACTTGGACACCTTCCCCACCGAAAATCCTCTGGCTTACTGGGTCTTGAGGATGGATCACTGGCCAGAGCTTGCACAGTATGCAATTGAGCTACTGGCCTGTCCTGCATCCAGCGTTCTTTCAGAACGCACATTCAGTGCTGCTGGAGGATTTGTCACGGATCACAGGGTGCGCCTGTCCACCGACTCGGTTGATCGACTGACTTTCATAAAGATGAACCAGTCTTGGATCACCACCAGCTACCACACACCTGAAGCTGATATAACAGACTAATTTATTTTCAAATGTCACATCCCTTCAAGACTGATGCTGATGCTGAGTGACTGTGCTGTTATGTTGACTGTCTATCCTCCTCCTCCTCAATGATCCGATTGATGATGATAGCTTGGAAGAACATTTTTGTTTCTGGGTGCCGCCACCAGTGCCTAAGGCCCAATTTTTCAGCCCCTGTTTAACAGAGGCATGTAATTACAATTTTTTATGCAATGCTTTGCAGCAGGGCTCATTCCTGCACTCCAACTAGAGTATCTGGGAGAGGTTGCAGTGTCGTGGCACCAGCACCAATGCTTAAGGCCCAATTTTTCAGCCCCTGTTTAACAGGGGCATGTAATTACAATTTTTTTATGCAATGCTTTGCAGCAGGGCTCATTCCTGCACTCCAACTAGAGTATCTGGGAGAGGTTGCAGTGTCGTGGGACCAGCACCAGTGCCTAAGGCCCAATTTTTCAGCTCCTGTTTAACAGGGGCGTGTAATTACAATTTTTGATGCAATACTTTGCAACAGGGCTCATTGCTGTGCTCCAAGTACAGTATCTGTGAGGGGTTGCAGTGTTGTGGCACCAGTGCCTAAGGCCCAATTTTTCTGCCCCTGTTTAACAGGGGCATGTAATTACAATTCTTGATCTAATAATTCACAGCAGGGCCCATTCCTGCACCCACCAAGAATAACTGTGAGGCCTTACAGTGTTGTGTCAACACCACCACCACCACCACCACCGAAGGCCCAATTTTTCAGCCCCTGTTCAACAGGGGCATGTAATTACAATTCTTTATCTAATAATTCACAGCAGGGCCCATTCCTGCGCCCACCAAGAGTAACTGTGAGGCCTTACAGTGTTGTGTCAACAACACCACCACCACCACCAAAGGCCCAATTTTTCAGCCCCTGTTCAACAGGGGCATGCAATTACAATTCTTGATCTAATAATTCACAGCAGGGCCCATTTATGCGCCCACCAAGAGTAACTGTGAGGGCTTACAGTGTTGTGGCAACACCAACATGTAAGGGGCAAATTTCAGCAGAGTATATAGGGCAGGCCCCTACTTTCAAACATCCAACTTACAAACGACTCCTACTTGCAAACGGAAGGAGACAACAGCAAGTGAGAGGAAATCTACCCCTAGGAAGGGAAATTCTCTCCTGTAAGAGTTAATATGGGAAAAAGGTGTCTCCTCTCTACTGATGCTTTATCACCAATCCTTGTTTCAATAAAAACCCCACTTTTCAAAAACATTTGTCATTGGGACGGAAAGTGAGGTGAAATGTTCTGAACAGGGGCACAGACAGCAAAACAAATGTTACAGGGGTGATAACCCTTGCCTATGTTTTCCAAAAAGCTTAAAAATATATTTTTTGGCTGGAGCTACACTTAAACAATGTACCTGTTCAAAATTACAAACAGATTCTACATAAGAACAAACCTACAGTTTCTGTCTTGTATGCACCGCCTGTATACGGCTGTTCAGAGTATATAGGGACTTTTTTATTTTGTGTGCGGGGTTACCCTTAATATCCATACAAGACCCAAAGGGGCTGGTAATGGGCTGGGGTAGGGGGGGGGGGGTGATGGGGTAGCTATGCCATTTTTCTTAAAGATTTTCATCCATATTACCGGGACCAGACATTACATTAAAGCCGCAAGCAGTTTTAAATGGCTTTTTTTTTCCTTTAGAAATGTCATTTTGTGCAGGGACAGTTCTAAACACGGGAAACACGTGGCACTTCACAGGCATACTTTAGACACCCCCCAGGTACGATATTTAAAGGAATATTTGACTTTTTTTTTTCACTTTATGCATCATTAAAATGACTGCTCCCGAAAAACGGCCGTTTTTAAAACGTCTTTTTGCATTGATACATGTCCCCTGGTGCAGAACCCGGGTTCCCAAACCCTTTTTAGGACAATAACATGCATAATAGTCGTTATAATTAGCACTTTAGAATTCGAACGTTCGCATCCATTGTATTTAATAGGGTTCTAATGTTCGTGCGAACTTTCGGTACGTTCGCGGGTTCTGGTGCGAACCGAACCCGGGGGTGTTCGGCTCATCCCTACTGAGGAGCACTTAACTTAAGTCAAAAGCTAAATATAATATAGACTTTGTATATGAAGAGTCCAGATGCATTAGAAGGTGAGGAAAAGAGCTGTTGCCCAATGTTTCTATGCATGAAGATTCAGCATATTTAAAAAAGATGGCTAGGGAGGACAGACACTCTTTAGAAAATGTACTACTTGTAGCTAACAATATTGGCAAACTATTGCCAGGAGTGCACATAACATTGCATGCAGACAATGTCTTGCAACGATGTAAATTGCTGGGAGTTGCCAACTCCAGAGATCAGGTTAAAGTTTTACTATTACCAGTTAACTTAAACACATGGTCTTCCCTACCAGACCATGTTAAAGAAGGAAGAGCAGATTACAATGAAACAGTAGATGAATTGCTAAAAATATTATATCCCTTTGACCTAGGCTTAATAGCAGCGTATAGAACAAAACAGGAAAATAATGAGAATCCACTTCTTTATGCAAACAGGCTATGGTCAGCTTATTATGTAGGCAAATGGAGAAACGGACACAGAGAGGACCCAGAGTACAAAACCCTCCTAATATCTAATGCCCATCCAAAATTTTAAATCAAATGTGGATTTTTTATAAATCCTCTTACAGATTCATATCAATGTATCATGGACTGCATGCACAAGCATTTCCATGTAGTCAGAAGGTCTAATTCAAGTCACACTAAAGGAGAATTTGCGAGGGGCGTGGCCAAGACCGGCATGTGAGAGGACGCACTTCTCACAGCTCCTGCCTGATCCGTCCATTGATCCTACCCCAGCATCTCTGATCCTGCTCTCTTCGGCTCCCCAGCTGGCTACCGAACCCCTGCACTGCCCGGGCCCACCGCCGGCCCTCTGTACACGGGGGAAGACCCGTTGCGGTATGCTGGAGATGGCGGGACCGGACTCCCAAGATGGCGCCGCCGCAGCACAGCGCTCATCGCGGCTGACAGACAAGCCTAAGGAAGTTGGCAGTAGGAAAGCTCCAAAGGCTCAGACGAGGGACATGCTCTACTACACCCAGAAGGTACAGGGCCCTGTACTTTCTGACGCTGGGGGGACAGTGGATGATGGGGATGGAGGAAACCAGGACACGCAGGCAGACTGGGGCCATGATACGGAGGACACCCCCCACCGCTCTGAGGCTGATGCTGTTCAGCCCCCCTCCTCCTCCCCTTCGGAAGACACACCAGAGCCTACATTAGCAGACATACTGAGGGCTGTGCAGATGGGCAATGCTGACATGAAGGCACAGTTTGGGGGACTGAGGGAAGAAGTGTCCCTTCTTAGGCAAGATCTTCAAAAGGTCAGGGAAAGGGCAACAGCTGTGGAGACTGCAGAGTGAGCGATTTAGAGGACAAGTTACCCCCATTAGCAAGTGAAGCCAGGGCAGCACACCGCATGGCCCAAGACACATTTAACAGAGCAGAGGACACAGAAAATCGTTTGCGCAGGAACAACGTCCGTATTGTCGGTCTCCCAGAGAAATCAGAGGGCAGAGACCCCACCATGTTTGTGGAGAACTGGCTTATCGAGGTGTTTGGCAGGGAAGCTTTTTCCCCATTTTTTACAGTGGAACGAGCTCATAGAGTGCCGGGCCGCCCCCCCCCCCCACAGGGGGCCCCTCCCCGTTCAATGCTGGCCAAGCTCCTACATTACCGTGACAGAGAGACAGTTCTTCGCTGTGCGCGGGAGCGGGGCAATGTCACATTTAACGGAGTCAGAGTGTCATTCTACCCCGATTTCTCTGCTGAGGTGCAGAGGAGTAGAGCAAAATTTGGTGACGTAAAGAAACGCCTGAGAGCCCTGCAACTGCCATATGCCATGCTCTACCCAGCTAAACTGCGAGTGACGGCGGAAGGCCAGGCGCAGTTCTTTGAGTCGGCCAGGGACGCGGCGGCCTGGCTGGATCACAATGAGCAGGCCTTACGTCGTCGCAGGGGGGATGCTGGAGGAGACTGACCCTGACAACTCGTGTAACACAAACTGTGCATTTATACCTGGATTGTTCATCTCCTTGCATTGATGGGATGCTGTTCTGGCTTCGAGGACACCCTTTCATCTTATCCGGTTCCTCTTCTTGTGCCGGGGGGAAAATTAAATTTCCAAATGTGCTAGGACAAGAACTGTGAATTCAACTTAGGTTTAATTTTGAATCTAGTAGAAATACATAGACCTTCAGTTAGCCCACTGTTGGGCTGGGTTGCGGTACCAGGAGTTGCCCGGTTGGCGATGTTACTGTGGCTGACTGTATATTTCAGCCCCGTCCAGGCGCTTCCTACTGTGAGGATTCTCCACCGGACTGGGGACTACCTATCAACAACTGCTCTACTGTTTGTTGGCACCGTTGTGCCTTGTTGTGTTCTACAGTGTACGCTACCTTACAGTCCAAAGATGTACTTTTTTCTGGTCACCTATCGTTTTGTTGCTACCGTAGTTCTTCATCGCCCCACTAACTCTGACTCACTGGAACAGTCCGAGCTGGGGGTGCCCAAGGGCCCCACCCTGTCACTATTTCTGCCTCTGCAATGGAGGGTACCCCCTTGATCTCCTGGAATGTTAGGGGCCTGAACTCCCCCCTTAAGCGAACTATGGTGTTTACTTGTATGAAAAAGTTCTACCCTGCTATCTTATGTTTTCAGGAAACGCATCTGACACCTGACACTATAGGATGTATGAAATACTCCTGGGTGGGCTGGGCGTACCACTCCACTCACACCTCCTTCTCCCGGGGGGTGAGTGTGGTGGTGCACAGGTCCCTGGACTACCAGAAGTATGCCTCTAGGGTTGATTCTGAGGGCAGGTTTGTGTTTTTACATTGCCGCATTGGTATTTTGAACTGTATATTGGCCTGTGTTTACATACCTCCCCCGTTTGATGCTCGGGTGCTGCGGCTTCTCCTGGAGTTTTTGGGGGGTAGGCTGGAGCTCCCGATGCTTCTGGTGGGAGACTTTAACAGCTGGTTGGATCCGGGGATGGACAAACATCCGGTACCGGGGGCGAGCTCTTGTGGGCCTACTCCTCTGGCTAGACTGTTTCAGGAGGTGGGCTGGCTAGACATATGGAGGCACCGAAACCCTACAGTTAAACAGTTTTCTTGTTTCTCTAAGTCCCATGGGTCACTATCTAGAATAGACTTGGCGGTGGGTAACCCTGCGATGCTCCCCTCGGTTTCGGAGGTCTCATACAAACCTAGATGTGTTTCTGATCACTCTTACATGGTAATCGGTTTTACGGTGACTCATTTATCTACACTCTCCAGAGCACCCTGGAAATTTAACGCCTTTTGGCTTAAGCTATTTACTGCCCCAGAGGAACTAGAGGGGAGCGTTCAGAGGTTTTTCTCCGACCAGCCTGATCCAGGGTCTCTCCTTGCTGAATGGGAGGCATTTAAAGTTTACCTTCGACGTTTACTTAGCAATGAGGTCAATAAGGTCAAGAGGCGCTCTGAAGCCTTCAGAGAAGCTCTGGAGATACAAGTCCATTCTCTGGAGGCTCAGTACGTGCAGGATCCCACTGACTCGGCTAAGGGGGCGTGGCAGTCGGCTCAATCTGCGTATGAGCACTTGCTCGCCTCTTCGGCGGAAAAAAAGAGGTTCTTTACCAAAACAGCATTTTTTGAGGAGGGGGAGACGACGGGCCGTCTCTTGGCTAGGATAGCTAACTCAGAACAGAAATCCCCGGTTATTGGTACCCTGCGAACCACGGAGGGGCGACTGGTTAACTCCCCTGATCTCATAATAAAGACATTGGCAGACTTCTATGAATCATTGTATCGCCCAGCCTCGGAGTATAGCTCGGGGGAGCTGTCTGGCTACCTGGACGAAATTACGTTCCCGCGTCTCTCCCCTACTCAGAGCATGGAGTTAGATTCCCCATTGAGTTTGGAGGAGATGCAGGTGGCGGTGGCGGCCTTCCCTAACGGTAAGGCTCCAGGGGGGGATGGAATCCCCATGGAGATTTACAGACAGTACTCAGAGGTCCTGTTGCCTAAGCTGTTGGGGGTCTTTAATGCTGCAAGGGAGTCTGACGTCCTCCCGCCCTCTATGGCAAAGGCACATATTGTGTTGATCCTCAAACCAGGAAAGGACCCAGTGGACCCGGCCTCGTATAGGCCGATTTCGCTATTACAAACAGATATAAAGATCTTGGCGAAGGTACTGGCCCTCAGGCTAAATAAAGTGATTACCTCTGTCATACACCCAGATCAGGCGGGATTTATGCCCAACAAATCCACGGCTATAAACCTCAGGAGACTATTTCTTAATATGCAATCCCAGGCTGATAACATGGGTAAGAGAGCTCTGCTGTCGCTTGACGCTATGAAAGCTTTTGATAGCGTTGAGTGGCCGTACCTTTGGGAGGTGTTGAGGCGATTTAGTTTCGGGGAGGTGTTCATTTCTTGGGTGCGTTTTCTGTACCACTGCCCCCAGGCGGTTATTAGAGAGGCGGGGAGAGTGTCGCCGGCCTTTGCTCTGGGCCGGGGTACGCGGCAGGGGTGTCCATTGTCCCCCCTGCTGTTTGCCTTGGCTATAGAACCATTGGCGATTCGGATTAGAGACCATAGAGGTATCACTGGCTTCTGCTATGGGGAAAGACAGGAGAAAGTGATGCTTTATGCAGACGATACAATGATTCTGCTGGGTGATACAGAGCAATCCCTGAGCGAGACGATGGAGACGGTGGCTCGGTTTGGGGAGTTCTCGGGCCTTAAAATAAATTGGACCAAGTCAGCCTTAATGCCACTGGATGATGTCCTGTTACATCATGGAGACCGGGTGGGGGGTATTCCTGTAGCCACCTCCTTCAAATATCTGGGGATACAAGTGACGCCGCATATCAGGGAATACAGTCAGCTCAATATCTCCCCGCTGCTGGCCAGGTTCCGATCTCGGGTTAAAACGTGGAACACTCTGTGTATGTCGGTTGTGGGCAGAGTGAATCTAATTAAAATGATTCTTATGCCCCAACTGCTGTACATGCTCCACAATTCCCCGGTAGTGATCCCACTGAAGATCTTCAGAATAGTGAATACCATATTTCGCGAACTGATCTGGAAAAATCGCCCCCCCCCAGGATAAAATTAGAGCACTTGCAACGCCCCAAGGGTGAAGGTGGCCTTGCTTTGCCGAATCCGTGGTTGTACTATCTGGCGTCGCAATTGCAGCATCTGATAGGTACCATGGTTTTGGAGGGTGACACGGCGGGTAGAAGCCATGGCGCCTCTGAACATATTATGCTTTGGACAGTGGGGGGAAAGTCAGTTCCGACAGCGCTTGAGGCCCTGGCTTTTGGAAGGCCTCACAGGAGCTTCCCTACGTACAGTTTAATACAGAAGATATGGAATAAAACTAAATATCTACAGGGGGCCTCAGGTATTACAGAGTTCAGCCCTATCTGGGCAAATGATTCCTATCCCGAGCTAGCCAAATTACAGCATGGGGACAGGTGGAAGAGATATGGAGTCTGCTACCTGACACAAATTATTGGGAACGGCAAGTTACTGCCCTTTGAGACTTTAAGGGAGGCATATCATTTGCCTGCGAACATGCTTTTCTACTATCTGCAGCTTCGGCATGCATTTACAGCTCAGTCAAGGGTCTCAGAGTGGCATGTAGATTCCCCTCCACTTCTCTTGCAGCTTAGGGGTGCAGAGACGTCTAAGGGCTTCATTTCCCAGAGCTATGGTACGCTGCTTTGTAAATTTCTCACAAAACACCCCCTGACTGTTAAAGGGAAATGGGAAACGGATGTAGGACCCCTGGATGAGGATCAGTGGGAGGAGGCCCTGCAGTCGGTTACCGTATGCTCCCTCAATGTGACACAGCGGCTGACGCAACTATATACACTCCTGAGAGTATACTACACGCCTCACAGACTATATGGTATGGGACTGCTGCCCGCACCGACCTGTACGAGATGTAAAAGAGACCATGGGGACCTGATACACATGCTCTGGCGCTGCCCCAAGTTGCATACCTATTGGAAGGGGGTGATAGACACGCTGAACACAGTATTCCAGGTGTCAGTCCCATTAGATCCGAAACAATGTCTTCTGAATCTGCTAGATGAGCTGGAATGGGAACCCCATATTAGGGAAGCCCTCACTAGGGCCCTTTTCATGGCCCACAAAATGATTATGCAACATTGGAAGTCTGAATCACCCCCCACAGTCAAGGAATGGATTAATGCACTTGGTAACGCACTGAGAATGGAAAAGGTTATATACCAACATAGGGGATGCTCTGGAAAGTTTGAAAAATTATGGGACCTGTGGTTGGGAACACCGGGGCTAGCTCCGGACGACCTAATTATGGACAGACTTTTGAGACTAAATGTGGGTTGATATGCTACTTAAGTGCGTAGGCACGGGAGTATAATGGGCAGATTGTCCGGGCACAGACAGTGCCTTGGGGGAGGTGCGGTGGCCGCTCATGGCAGTATGAATACTCAGGATGGTGACAATTGTGTTTAAAATTCATTGCATGTATTGTAAGTAGTACGGTCATGTTGACTGTATTTGAAGAGATTATGGTACTTTGGACTGTAAGTGTTAAACTTGAATCAATAAACTTTGTTTGTTTTTTTTTCTGGAAAAAAAAAAAAAAGGAGAATTTGCAACCTTTTCAAACAGAATGAGGCACCATTACAATTACAATGCCTCCAAAGATAAGATCTATAGGCATGACCCCGCAGTGACTAGCCAGAGGCAAATAGCCTCATGCTCCCCTTTGGATGTAAATTCCATGGAAAGCGATCTCACATTACAGCACAGGAGATCTGTTCTGAAAGAACTTAAATTAATTACCACAATCACCTCCCTTGAAAAGGAGATTGAACTACTGAAGTCGCATATTCATAATTGGGAAAATACCAATAAAATAATGGAAACATCACAACAAGTTTCTATGGTAAAATATGAAGCATGCCATGCAGATGTGGTACAGTGTAGGAAAGAACTGAAAGAAATAAAACAATCTTTTGATAAAATTGTTACGTCCCACAGAAAACCGTCTGTTCCATTCAAACAGAAAATACAGGAGGGAGGCCCAACCTATCTATGTTATCTGCCAGGACTTCACCTTACTGGGAACAAAACTTAAATATAAGTAATGTAGAAACAGCGAAAGAAATACCAGATCTAATGTGCAGAGGCGGCTCTAGGCTTTGTGAGGCCTTAGGCAAAACTTGACATGGGGCCCCACTCACACCCATGATGGGAAAAAAAATTCAAGGACAAGAGCCTCTTCCCCACAACCCTGGCCGGTGGTTGTGGGGGTCTGCGGGCAGGGGGCTTATCGGAATTTGGAATCCCCCTTTAACAAGGCGGCCCCCATATCCTGCTCTTTAATAACTAAGGGGCGGGGGCCACCTGGTGTTGTCACCTGGTGAACCCGCCCCCTTGTGACATCATTGACTGAGGGCATGCTGGGTCATTGATGTCACAAGGGGTGGTGTCACCGATATTCACTTGTTGTTAGGAACGCTGGCGGCCCCGCTCCTGAGTCAGGGCTCTTAACACTGCCTGAGCACAGCAGCGTTAAGGTCCCCTGTCCCTCAAAACTGGGGTAACGCATTGGGTAAGTTAGGCGGCCGCGAGGCCCCTTAGGCGACCGCCTAATTTTCCTAATTAAAGAGCCACCTCTGCTAATGTGTCATTCAGATGTCTATGATCTGAGTCATTTATTTTCACCAGATCCAAGTGTGAATGT
The DNA here is from genome assembly GCA_029206835.1 of Rana muscosa. Lineage (NCBI taxonomy): Eukaryota > Metazoa > Chordata > Amphibia > Anura > Ranidae > Rana > Rana muscosa. Next base: position 283,493,563 of record CM055123.1, read on the forward strand.
CAGTGAACATATACCAATGTAAATATGTAAATGTAACAACGTGGCAGTGTTTGCTTTCTTTGGGTGTCAAAGAAAGGGAAAAGGGTAATAACTTTTGTCTATAAGTTATATTTTCCAGGTGCAGTGACCTCATGAAAAAGTATTTACATATTAACCACTTAACGACCGCCCACCGCCGATTTACGTCGGCAGAATGGCACGGACAGGCAGAATCACGTAGATCTACGTGATCGCCTTTGTGCAGTTGGGGGGTCCATCCGGACCCCCCTTCACTGCAGTGAGCGGCCGTTAAGTGTTCGGGAGCGATCAGGCATGAGGGGGCGGCCGCTCGATTCCGCCCCCCCCCTAGCGATCGCTCCCGGCCAATGAAATTGCTTCCTCCGCCATGTGATGTAAACACAGGCTGGAGGAAGTGATGTCATCTCCCTCGCCGCGGTCTTTTCGTTCCCGGCGCCGAGGAGTGAAGACAGAGGTTAGTGCTCCAACAGTCCACTGACACGTAGGTACACATAGGCACACAAATCACCCCCCAGTCACCCCCAGATCACCCCCCAGGTCACCCCAAATCCCCCAATCACAGTGTCACTGATTGCAGTGATCATTTATTTTACTGATCACTGCATTTAGTGTCATCTGTGATTGTAAAAAGTTGCAAGGCAGTTAGGATTAGGCCCCTTTAGGTCCAGGGTAGCCCCCTAACCCCCCCTAATAAAGGTTTAACCCCTTGATCACCCCCCAGGTAACCCTTTCACCCCCTAACTTCAGCGCCACTAAGCGATTGTTTTTCCGATCGCTGTATTCGTGTCGCTGGTGTTTTAGATAGGCAGTTATTTTTTTTTTAGGTTCGCCGCAGGTTTTTATTGGTGTCAGGTACCCCCATATTTAACCTAATAAAGGTTTTAACCCCCTGATTGCCCCTAGTTAACCCTTTCACCAGTGATCACCATATAAAGGTTACGGGTGACGCTGGTTGATTAGTTTGCTTTTTATAGCATCAGGGCACCCGCCGTATATAACCCAATAAAGGTTTAACCCCCCTGATCGCCCGGCGGGTGAGATCAATTAGGTTTTAGCGCCAGAGAGGGTCTGCGTCGCCCCAGGCAGTGTTAGGTTAGTGCCAGTAACGCTAACACCCACGCGCAAAGCATACACCCCCCTTAGTGGTATAGTATCTGATCAGATCTATACTAGCATCCCCAGCGGTTTAGGGTTCCCAAAAACGCAGTGTTAGCGGGATCAGCCCAGATACCTGCTAGTACCTGCGTTTAGCCCCTCCGCCCAGCCCAGCCCAGCCCACCCAAGTGCAGTATCGATCGATCACTGTCACTTACCAAACACAACACACATAACTGCAGCGTTCGCAGAGACAGGCCTGATCCCTGCGATCGCTAACAGTTTTTTTGTAGCGTTTGATATATTTGCTGACGACAGTCAGGTGCTTTTTTTCCTGTGAATCTTACTAGTGTACCCCTAAATTTAGAGCCCAAAATGGCAAGTCGAAGGTACACTAGTAAAGAGGCCTACGAGATTCTGAGCATGACAGATAGTGAAGAGGAGGTCACGTATCTGTCAGATTCAGGCTCAGAATATCTTCCCGTAGAAGACAGTGACGTCAGCGGCCCCACGTCAGATAGCTCTGACGACGAAGTTGAGGTCCCTGCTAAGGTCAGGCGTACCCGATCCCGATCTTCTGAGGTTGTTGAGGAGCAAGAACCGCAGGTCTCTCGTATCATGGAGCAGAGTAGTACTAGCGCCGCTATTCCTTCTGGTGAACTGGCAAGCACCAGCGGCCTAGTACAGCCTGGACGTACATCCAGCACTGCAGTAACACTTGGTGACGTGGCGAGTCCCATAAGTGCAGTTCAAGCTGGCGAGGTGGCAAGCACAAGTAGTGTCCCGCTGCCACCAAGAAGACAAAGGCAGGCCCGTCGTGCCCATACTGCCCTTCCTGCAGAATTCGCCTATCCTGATTGGGTCCCCACCACTTCTGCAGAACCCGTACTTCCCCCATTCACTGCCCAACCCGGTATTCAGGTGGAAACAGCTGATTTTATGCCAATCGATTTTTATTCGCTGTTTTTCACGGAAGATCTCTATAGATCTATTGTGGACCAGAGTAATTTATATGCTGGTCAATTTATCGCCGCTAACCCCCAGTTGCCTAAAATTGCCAGAAATTGGAAACCAATTACGGTTTCCGAATTTAAGACCTTTCTGGGCCTTTCCCTCAACATGGGCACACATAAATTTCCGTCATTGCGTGCTTATTGGTCCACGCACCCAATTGACCACATGCCCGTGTTCTCTGCCTCCATGTCCAGGGCACGATACGAGCAGATTTTGCGGTTCATGCACTTCAACGACAATGAACTTTGTCGTCCACGTGGGGACCCTGAATACGACCGGCTCTATAAAATTCGGCCCCTCATAAACCACTTCAACGAACGTTTTGCAGCCTTGTTTACTCCCGATCAAGTTGTCTGCGTTGATGAGTCCCTGATTAAATTTTCTGGCCGCTTGTCTTTCAAGCAGTACCTTCCCAGCAAACGTGCCAGATACGGGGTCAAGCTCTACAAGTTCTGTGACAGGGCAACAGGCTATGTAGTGAACTTTACGGTTTATGAGGGAAAAGACAGTCAGATTGAGTCGGTCAACTGCCCGGATTACATAGGGAGCGCTGGCAAGATAGTGTGGAACTTGGTGTCACCCTTATTCGGAAAGGGGTACCACTTGTATGTGGACAATTATTACACGAGCGTGCCACTGTTTAGTCACTTGTTTGATCATAAGATTGGAGCATGTGGCACCGTGCGACCTAATCGCCGGGGCTTTCCCCAGCGGCTTGTAGATGCCCGTCTTAGGCTGGGGGAGAGAGCCTGCTTGAAGTGTAATAACTTGCTCGCTATGAAGTGGAGGGACAATAAGAATGTTTTCCTTCTTACCTCCCTTCATGCAGACACGACAGTCCAAATTCGTACGGCGACTGGTGTTGTGGAGAAACCCCTCTGTGTCCACGAATATAACCAAAATATGGGAGGGGTGGACCTCAACGACCAGTTGATGGCGCCGTATCTAATTGACCGTAAGGCGAGACGCTGGTACAAAAAAGTGTCTCTATCATTATTCCAATTGGCTTTGCTGAACGCTCATGTGCTATACAGAGCTTCAGGCGGGACGTTATCTCTTCTAAAATTCCAGAATGAGATAGTCACAGAACTCCTGTATCCAGGCGGTTCTGCACCTCACCATCCCCAACCAAATGCAGTAAGCCGGCTGCATGAGAGGCATTATTCGTATGTCCTCCCGAGTACCCCTACCCAAAGCCACCCCCAAAAAAGATGTCGTGTCTGTAGCAAGCGCGGATTTAGGCGTGACACCCGTAGTTTTTGTCCACTCTGTCCTGACAAGCCTGGTCTTTGCCAAGGTGAATGTTTTGAACGCTACCACTCAAAAGTGAAGTTTTAGCGTAGGGTACAGCATTTCACAGACTAGGACACACTTACACAGGGTCTCCCAAGATGCCATTACATTTTGAGAGACCCGAACCATTACAGTTGTAAAGTTACAAAAAAAAGTGTAAAAAAGAAAAAAAAAACGTAAAAAACAAAACACAAAAAAAATATAAAATAAAAAAACCAAAAATAGTTGTCGTTTTATTGTTCTCTCTCTCTCTATTTTCTCTCTATTGTTCTGCTCTTTTTTTACTGTATTCTATTCTGCAATGTTTTATCATGCTTGCTTTTCAGGTATGTAATTTTTTGTTTTCAGGTGCGCCATTCAACTGCAGCGCGGAATTATTTATCTTGACAGCAACAGCGTTTGCTCCCACGATACATAAAGCCGTGACTCCAGTGCTGTAGGAGGTGATTTCACCACCACAGTTAAAAAAAAGAGCATATATGCCGAAGCATGGGGGCAGCAGGGGCGGAGGAGCGATTTTGCTCCTAATGCCGCGTACATACGGTCGAAATTCCGACCGTGTGTACGCGGCATAACTTTTTTGCGGGAGGATGCCCCCATGCTTCGGCATATATATATTTTAGGCACAGGTTGCGTTAAAACATTTTTTTATTTTTTACTAGGTTTTGTTTTGGTATTTGCTTTGCAGGTATGGCATGGTAAGGTCTTACTGTTGTAATGTAATGTTACTTTGTTTTAATGTTAACCACCATTTGCTTAGCAGGTACGTCATTCAGTTGCAGCGCGGATCTATTTATCTTGACAGCAACAGCGTTTGCTCCCACGATACATAAAGCCGTGACTCCAACGCTGTAGGAGGTGATTTCACCACCACAGTTAAAAAAAAGAGCATATATGCCGAAGCATGGGGGCAGCAGGGGCGGAGGAGCGATTTTGCTCCTAATGCCGCGTACATACGGTCGAAATTCCGACCGTGTGTACGCGGCATAACTTTTTTGCGGGAGGATGCCCCCATGCTTCGGCATATATATATTTTAGGCACAGGTTGCGTTAAAACATTTTTTTATTTTTTACTAGGTTTTGTTTTGGTATTTGCTTTGCAGGTATGGCATGGTAAGGTCTTACTGTTGTACTGTAATGTTACTTTGTTTTAATGTTAACCACCATTTGCTTAGCAGGTACGCCATTCAGTTGCAGCGCGGATCTATTTATCTTGACAGCAACAGCGTTTGCTCCCACGATACATAAAGCCGTGACTCCAACGCTGTAGGAGGTGATTTCACCACCACAGTTAAAAAAAAGAGCATATATGCCGAAGCATGGGGGCAGCAGGGGCGGAGGAGCGATTTTGCTCCTAATGCCGCGTATATACGGTCGAAATTCCAACGGAGGCTTATCCGTGGAAAAGTCCGACCGTGTGTACGCGGCATAACCTTTTATGCCGCGTACATACGGTCGAAATTCCGACGAAGGCTTGACCGTGTGTACGCGGCATAACTTTTTTGCGGGAGGATGCCCCCATGCTTCGGCATATATGCCCATCATTAGAAGTGGGTGGATGAAGGGAGGTATTCTAATGGTGGGCATACCCACCAATCAATCTCTTTTTTTCGTTCAGCCAATAGGCTGTATGAAAAAAAAGATTACAATACATGTCCAACAAGGACCAGCAACGTACTGGTATGTTGCTGGACTTTGAATGTTTATACCAGAATGATGCCTGCGGGTTTAGGTATCATCTTGGTATCATTCTTTTCAGCCAGCAGCCGGCTTTCATGTAAAAGCAATTCTAGCAGATAATTAGCCTCTAGACTGCTTTTACAAGCAGTGGGAGGGAATGTCCCCCCCCCCGGATATAAAAAGCGCCATTGGGAAATTGGGAAAGCATTTTATCACACCGATCTTGGTGTGGTCAGATGCTTTGAGGGCAGAGGAAAGATCTAGGGTCTAACCCCCCAATTTTTTTCAAAAAAAGAGTACCTGTCACTACCTATTGCTATCATAGGGGATATTTACATTCCCTGAGATAACGATAAAAATGGTAAAAAAATAAAATATGGAAGGCACAGTTTAAAAATAAAATAAAAAAGCCAAATAAATAATAAAAAAAAAAAAAAAAAAAAAAAAAGCACCGCTGTCCCCCCCTGCTATTGCGCAAAGGCGAACGCACGCGTCGGTCTAGCGTCATATGTAAACAGCAATTGCATCATGCATGTGAGGTATCACCGCGAAGGTCAGATCGAGGGCAGTCATTTTAGCAGTAGACCTCCTCTGTAAATCTAACGTGGTAACCTGTAAAGGCTTTTAAATGCTTTTAAAAATGAATGTAGTTTTGTCGCCGCTGCGCGTTTGTGCGCAATTTTAAAGCATGTCGTGTTTGGTATCCATGTACTCGGCCTATGATCATCTTTTTTATTTCATCAAACATTTGGGCAATATAGTGTTTTTTAGTGCATTAAAAATAAAAAAAGTGTGTTTTTCCCCCAAAAAATGCGTTTGAAAAATCGCTGCGCAAATACTGTGTGGGAAAAAAAAATGCAACACCCACTATTTTAATCTGTAGGGCCTTTGCTTTAAAAAAATATATAATGTTTGGGGGTTCAACATAATTTTCTTGCAAAAAAAAATTTTCTTTCATGTAAACAAAAAGTGTCAGAAAGGGCTTTGTCTTCAAGTGGTTAGAAGAGTGGATGATGTGTGACATAAGCTTCCTAATGTTGTGCATAAAATGCCAGGACAGTTCAAAACCCCCCCAAATGACCCCATTTTGTAAAGTAGACACCTCAAGCTATTTGCTGAGAGGCATGTTGAGCCCATTGAATATTTTTTTTTTTTGTCCCAAGTGATTGAATAATGACCAAAAAAAAAAAATGTACAAAAAGTTGTCACTAAATTATATATTGCTCAAACATGCCATGGGCATATGTGGAATTACACCCCAAAATACATTCTGTTGCTTCTCCTGAGTACGGGGATACCACATGTGTGGGACTTTTTGGGAGCCTAGTCGCGTACGGGACCCCAAAAACCAAGCACCGCCTTCAGGATTTCTATGGGTGTAAATTTTTGATTTCACTCCTCACTGCCTATCACAGTTTCGGAGGCCATGGAATGCCCAGATGGCACAAAACCCCCCCAAATGACCCCATTTTGGAAAGTAGACACCCCAAGCTATTTGCTGAGAGGTATGTTGAGTATTTTGCAGATCTCGCTTTTTGTCACAAAGTTTTGAAAATGTAAAAAAAGAAAAAAAAAAGAAAAAAAAATGTCTTTCTTAATTTTCAAAAACAAATGAGAGCTGTAAAATACTCACCATGCCTCTCAGCAAATAGCTTGGGGTGTCTACTTTCCAAAATGGGGTCATTTGTGGGGGTTTTGGGCTATTTTGACATTTTATGGCCTTCAAAACTGTGATAGGTAGTGAGGAGTGAAATCAAAAATTTATGCCCTTAGAAACCTTGAAGGCGGTGCTTGGTTTTTGGGGTCCCGTACGCGGCTAGGCTCCCAAAAAGTCCCACACATGTGGTATCCCCGTACTCAGGAGAAGCAGCAGAATGTATTTTGGGGTGTAATTTCACATATAACCATGGCATGTGTGAGCAATATATCATTTAGTGACAACTTTTTGTACATTTTTTTTTTCTTTTTGTCATTATTCAATCATTTGGGACAAAAAAAAAAAATATTCAATGGGCTCAACATGCCTCTCAGCAAATAGCTTGGGGTGTCTACTTTCCAAAATGGGGTCATTTGGGGGGTTTTGTGCCATCTTGGCATTTTATGGCCTTCAAAACTGTGATAGGTAGTGAGGAGCGAAATCAAAAATTTATGCCCTTAGAAACCTTGAAGGCGGTGCTTGGTTTTTGGGATCCCGTACGCGGCTAGGCTCCCAAAAAGTCCCACACATGTGGTATCCCCGTACTCAGGAGAAGCAGCAGAATGTATTTTGGGGTGTAATTTCACATATGCCCATGGCATGTGTGAGCAATATATCATTTAGTGACAACTTTGTGCAAAAAAAAAACAGTTTGTCATATTCCCGCAACCTGTGGCAAAATATAAAATATTCCATGGACTCAACATGCCTCTCAGCAAATAGCTTGGGGTGTCTACTTTCCAAAATGGGGTAATTTGGGGGGGTTTTGTGCTATTTTGGCATTTTATGGCCTTCAAAACTGTGATAGGTAGTGAGGAGTGAAATCAAAAATTTACGCCCTTAGAAATCCTGAAGGCGGTGCTTGGTTTTTGGGGCCCTGTACGCGGCTAGGCTCCCAAAAAGTCCCACACATGTGGTATCCCCGTACTCAGGAAAAGCAGCAGAATGTATTTTGGGGTGCAATTCCACATATAACCATGGCATGTGTGAGCAATATATCATTTAGTGACAACTTTTTGTACATTTTTTTTTCTTTTTGTCATTATTCAATCACTTGGGACAAAAAAAAAATATTCAATGGGGTCAACATGCCTCTCAGCAAATAGCTTGGGGTGTCTACTTTCCAAAATGGGGTCATTTGGGGGGGTTTTGTGCCATCTTGGCATTTTATGGCCTTCAAAACTGTGATAGGTAGTGAGGAGTGAAATCAAAAATTTATGCCCTTAGAAACCTTGAAGGCGGTGCTTGGTTTTTGGGGTCCCGTACGCGGCTAGGCTCCCAAAAAGTCCCACACATGTGGTATCCCCGTACTCAGGAGAAGCAGCAGAATGTATTTTGGGGTGTAATTTCACATATGCCCATGGCATGTATGAGCAATATATCATTTAGTGACAACTTTGTGAAAAAAAAAAAAGTTTGTCATATTCCCGCAACTTGTGGCAAAATATAAAATATTCCATGGACTGAACATGCCTCTCAGTAAATAGCTTGGGGTGTCTACTTTCCAAAATGGGGTCATTTGGGGGGGGGTTTGTGCTATTTTGGCATTTTATGGCCTTCGAAACTGTGATAGGTAGTGAGGAGTGAAATCAAAAATTTGCGCCCTTAGAAATCCTGAAGGCGGTGCTTGGTTTCCGGGGTCCCGTACGTGGCTAGGCTCCTAAAAAGTCCCACACATGTGGTATCCCCGTACTCAGGAGAAGCAGCAGAATGTATTTTGGGGTGCAATTCCACATATAACCATGGCATGTGTGAGCAATATATCATTTAGTGACAACTTTTTGTAAATTTTTTTTTTTTTGTCATTATTCAATCACTTGGGACGAAAAAAAAAAATATTCAATGGGCTCAACATGCCTCTCAGCAATTTCCTTGGGGTGTCTACTTTCCAAAATGGGGTCATTTGGGGGGGTTTTGTACTGCCCTGCCATTTTAGCACCTCAAGAAATGAGATAGGCAGTCATAAATTTAAAGCTGTGTAAATTTCAGAAAATGTACCCTAGTTTGTAAACGCTATAACTTTTGCGCAAACCAATAAATATACGCTTATTGACATTTTTTTTACTAAAGACATGTGGCTGAATACATTTTGGCCTAAATGTATGACTAAAATTGAGTTTATTCGATTTTTCTTATAACAAAAAGTAGAAAATATCATTTTTTTTCAAAATTTTCGGTCTTTTTCTGTTTATATCGCAAAAAATAAAAATCGCAGAGGCAATCAAATACCATTAAAAGAAAGCTCTATTTGTGGGAAGAAAAGGACGCAAATTTCATTTGGGTACAACATTGCATGTCCGCACAATTTACAGTTAAAGCAGCGCAGTGCCGAATCCCAAAAACAGGCTTGGTCCTAATGGCCCGAAATGGTCCGGGGCTTAAGTGGTTAAGCGGGTGTATCAATATAGATGTATATATATATACATACATACACCTAACAAAGGTAACGTATAGTAGACTAGGTATTCAGACATGGTTCTTAGTAATACAGGTGTTTATCTTCCCCAAAGGATCAGAAGACTGCCATAAATATTTAAAGGTATAGGATACAAGTATGGCTGAGTACAGAAGCTTACTCTTGCTTTGTTTTTATTTATTTATTTATTTTTTGTTTGTTTTTGTTGGTGTTATTGGCTGTTTGTTTGTTTTTTCTCTCAGTGGCAGAAACACATAGAAATTCATTTGCAATTACCAAAGCTCTATTCAGAATGTATGGGATTCAATCTAAACGAATGTGTGTGTCTGAATGATGGAATGGATGTGTATGAACTGTCCATGTGTAAACAAGATTTTTTGTTTTATGGCCATCAATAAGGGTGATCACATTAATGTGCATGCTTTGTATGGTTTATGTTTATTTGATTTTTATTTTTCCTTCTCTCTCTCTCGTTTGTAATGAGCTCAATTTAAATACATAGAGTACCAGTTTAAATTTATACTTTTTTTTTTTTTAAATTTTAATGTATTCGCGAATAAATAACCTGTGCACAGATACGTTGTTTTGTTTTTTTTCTCTCCCTTTCCTGTGGTTAGAGTGAAGCTTCATTTACTCTGACACGTGGAAACTACATAATACATTACCTTATGGCATAGGTCTTAAGTTTTGTCTTGTTTTTTTTTCAAATAGATTTTTACAAACCCCACCAGGTTTTCCTTTAACGTTTTGTTTGTCAGAGTACAGATATGTGGGGGAATCGGTACATGTTTCACTGTACTCACTGTTGAAGGACTCATTACCTCTGCTGGAAGTCTGTTCCAAGCATATACTGCCAGGTAGCCCATTAGAACCTCTCAGAAGAGGTACAGTGAGGTGTTATTAATGATTTTGAGTTTTGTATTTTAGGAAGAAATACACACACAAGGACTGATGAATGGAACAAGACTGGTCAAATTTATTTAAAAACACAGAGGACCTTAAAACATATTTTTTTTTATGTCTTGTTTTAAGGATAATCCTGGAACAGAATGAATTAGTCAGGCCTAACTAAATTCTAAAAAAAAAATTTGGACTGTTTCATTAAACAGTATCTCTCTCTGATAGAACTTTCTGTGGCCTAGTGGACTTGCAAATTGATTTTCACTGAGAATCAATTAATATCAATTAATATGTTAATAACTACCGAGAGAGGGCATTGCCTTTTGTATAGCTGCAATGTTTAAAGGTGCCTAGGCGCGTGAAGAAGAAGATCCCGAAGACCTCGTGGCTAGGGCGTCTCCCCCCTTTATCCCCTCCCTTGACGTCACGGCAGGTTCCCCGCCTTTGCCGTACCATCTCCGGAAAGGGACAAAAAGGACAGCACTGCGGCAGCAATTCTACCTCGAACCTGCGGGCACAGCGCCACCTTCAGGCCAAGGAGAATAATACACCACCCAGTCCTCCACGAACACAAATGGTCCAAAAGCTCTCATGATTTACACACCTGGGTCATACTATTACTCAGGTGCATCCCAACTAAATTTAAAGACCCCGCTACAAGTGTATATTGATTGGTTTGCTCAAAAGTTATAGCGTCTACAAACGATGGGATATTTTTATGGAATTTTTATAGATATTTTTTTTTTTTTACTACCATGTTTCCCCGAAAATAAGCCCGGGTCTTATATACATTTTTGAAACCAAAAGCACAGTAGGGATTATTTTTGGGGTAGGGCTTGCAATTTAATCCTCAGTGTGAACAGCGTAAAAGTGCTTGCAAACTGCCAGAATCCCCACCACCACAGCAGAATATAATGCAAAAGGTATGTGTCTCTGCAATCCAACAATGTCACGTACCTTCCCACAGCGCCGCTCAGTGCTTTCCGTGACCCGCCTGATCGGTCTTCCCTGGCACAATCACTGCAAAAGGGGGGCCCGAGATCCCCCGATGGCAGAAGAGGAGAGCAGCGGGCATCAGCTGAGCGTGGCTCGGTGCTTCCATGACCCGCCTGAGCTCTCTTACCTGCACCAATCTTTTCAGAGGGAGGGGGGCCCAAGATCTCCTGATGACAGCTGGGAGAAGAGGAGAGCAGCGGCGGATCAGCTGATCACAGCTCGGTGCTTCCGTGACCCGTCTGAGCTCTCCTACCCGGTCTGAGCAGAAGGGGGGGGGGGGACGAAATCCACCGCTGACAGCTGGGAGAAGAGGAGGAATCCAGCAGCCCACAACCACCCTAAACTAGGGCTTATTTTCGGGGTAGGGCTTATATTGCAGCCCTCCTGGAAAATCGGGGTAGGTCTTATTTTCGGGGTAGGTCTTACTTTTGGGGAAACACGGTAGTAATGGTGGCGATCAGCGACATATAGCGGGACTGTGACATTACGGCGACAAGTTTGACACTAGGTGACACTTTTTTGGGGCCACCCTGCCGCAGTATATGTATGTGGGGGCGGTCCTTAAAGCGGAGTCCAGCTACAAATACTGCAGCTGCTGACTTTTAAAATAAGGACACTTACCTGTCCAGGGCGCCCGCGATGTCGGACCCCGAAGTCGATCTATCCCTTGCCTCTCGGGTGCTGCCGCCGCCATCTTCGGTAAGGGAATCAGGAAGTGAAGCCTTGAGGCTTCACTTCCTGGTTCCCTACTGCGCATGTGCGACTCACGCTGCGCGATCCCACTAGTCCCTGCTGTCTTCTGGGACCTGTGTGTCTCCCAGAAGACAGCGGGGGGGACGAAGAAGGCGCCGAAAGTGGCGTAGACAGCCGTGGGTGGCTCGGGTATCTATGCCCGAAAATGGGAGCAAAATACCTGTATTAGACAGGTATCTGCTCCCCCCTCCCCCTGTAGGGTGCCAAATGTGACACCGGAGGGGGGGGGAATCCGAAAAGAGGAAGTTCCATTTTTGGGTGGAACTTCTCTTTAAGCAGTTAAGTGAATAGGCTGCTGTATGCACAACACGCGGGGAAAAAAAATCACAAGTGAAAATATGCATTTCTGCTACGCGAGATGTGAACGGGGACTTATGGCCCATACACACGATCCCGAATATCGTCCGAAAAATGTCGGCCGAGGAAGAATCGTGCGATAATCGGATCGTTAGTACAGGGCTTCCGTGAGCCGATCATGACAGTTCATCCGATTATATTTTATCGGACATGCGCGAAAATTTCCTTGTACGATACCTAATCGTTTAGTCAGTACAGCTGTCGTCCGAAAATACAACACAAATACATTACAAAACTTTTTTTTTTTCTGTCGTACAAGAATTTTCGTGACTTTAGTAACCTATTCAATTAGTACTTGCGACTAGTAAACGAAAAAAGTCGGACGATCTGTCGTACGATTTTTGGATCGTGTGTGCGGGGCATAATAGAAGCTTGTGTACTTTTTTGAGCGTCTGGCGTTTTGCTACAGGCGACAAAACGCTCAGGTGTAACAGGGGACATTGAAATTAATATAATTTTTCTTCGAAGCTACAAAACCCCTCTGTGTGTGAATGGGGTCTGAAATTGCACCTCTTTATCACATTCTGCCATCTGTTCTTGTGACTCATAACAGGTAGCTTTGTGCAAGAACTAGGCTCTTCTCTGTAGATCTCATCCTCCAGACAAGTCAGCATATTATATATATAAAACATATTGTGGAGTTTATTAGTAATCTACTCTCCCTGCACTCCTAATAACACACCAACACTTTTGGCCCCACCAGGCGGCTGTAGCCCGGCCTCAGTTGCCCCGGCAACGCGATATTGTTGTTGTGTGTCAGGTGACCCAGCGCCGTGCACGTGCTGGCGGAATAGATACCCACCGGCGCTTCCACACTGCAGGAGGCTGGAGGAGAGAGTGCATGTGCCGCACAGGTAAGTAGGTGACACTACAACTCCCAGCATGCTCAGCCACTAGCTGTCCCTGGCGCTCAATTACTGCTGAAGATCTGAACGTGTCTGATCATCTGCTCTGATACAGACAGGGATTTATTTACTAAAGCGTGCAAAAATCAGTCACATTTCCGCATAGAGACCAATCAGCTTCCAGGTTTTATTGCTAAAGCTTGATTGAACAAGCTGAGGTTAGAAGCTGATTGGTTTCTCTGCAGAAATGTGACTAATTTTGCACTCTCCAGCTTTAGTAAATAAACCCCCACAGTCCTCGTCTCCTGCACGGCACGGATCAGGACGCACGCGTGCGTGTGCATGGATTCTCGCCATCTGTGGGAGTTTTACCCACTTCAGTCCCCGGACTTTTAGCTCTGTAAGGCTTCGTTCACACCACGCAGGCGCAAAGGAGCGCGCTTTCCCACACATCGCTTGTAGGGCAATCTATTCGTTTCAATCGGCTGCACCGTGCTTGAGAATAGCGCAGAAGAAGTCCATGAACATGCAAAAAAAATAAAAAATTCCCTGAGGCTCTGTGTAGCTTGGGTGTGTTTTTACACCAGGGGCGGACTGACCCATCGGGCACTGCCTGAGGGCCCGGGGCTATTAGGGGGTTCCATAAGAGGCTCTGCACACATTGCATTAGGGATGAGCTCAGGCGTGTTCGCATTGAACACATGCAGAGCCTGCCAAGGAAGTCGGCACCGTCTGAACCACGCTGCGCTAATCGCAGGCAGGGAGACATTTCCCGATCTCTGCAGCCGAGCATCGGGACAATGTCTCCCTGCCTGTGATTAGTGCAGCGCAGTTCCGACGGTGCCAACTTCCTTGGCGGGTTCTGCATGTGTTCAATGCGAACACGCCTAAGCTCATCCCTATCTGTAAGGCTTCGTTCACACCACGCAGCCGCAAAGGAGCGCGCTTTCCTACACGTCGCTTTTAGGGCAATCCATTTGTTTCAATCGGCTGCACCGTGCTCGAGAAAAGCGCAAAAGAAGTCCATGTACATGCAAAAAAGAAATTCCCTGAGGCTCTGTGTAGCTTGGGTGTGTTTATACACCAGGGGCGGACTGACCCATCGGGCACTGCCCGAGGGCCCGGGGCTATTAAGGGGTCCCATAAGAGGCTCTGCACACATTGCATTAGGGATGAGCTCAGGCGTGTTCACATTGAACACGTGCAGAGCCCGCCAAGGAAGTCGGCACCGTCGGAACCGCGCTGCGCTAATCACAGGCAGGGAGACATTTCCCAATCTCTGCAGCTGAGCATCGGGACAATGTCTCCCTGGCTGTGATTAGCGCAGCGCGGTTTCCGACTGTGCCGACTTCCTTGGCGGGCTCTGCACGTGTTCAATGCGAACACGCCTGAGCTCATCTCTACATTGCATGTAGAGCAGCCCATTGGTTTCAATATGCGCAAAATAAGTCCCTGACTTTTTTGCAAAATTGTGACGCACCGAACCGCGTGGTGGTGCAGCATCATGTGTCTTGGTGCCCGCGGAGGGAGGGGGTGCAGTTAAGAATGAATGGGACAGTTGCGCGTCTGATAAAGAGTAGCCCGTCTTATACGGGTCAGGAACACTTGATTATGCACACGTTTCTAATTTGCGCATATGTGAACTTGGCCTACGGGTGAGGAACATGGTGGGAAAAAAAAAGCCCACTTCTGTGAGGCCGTATATGTGTGCAGTCGGGGGGAAGGCGTTAAACACAACATGCATTTTCCATGCGTTTTTGATGTGCTTTCATTAACCGCTTCCGGACCGCCCTGCGTGAGTCCTGAATCTCAAGCATTAGTATATCCACACATTATACCTTTTACATTTGTAGTCTACCCTAACATATAAAGGAAAAAAGAAAGCGCTAGGGCTAACGCTGTGCTAGATGGCAAATAGAAACGTGTGTTAACTATGAGAACATAAAAAAGGGGGGACAGCTGCTAGCACCATAAGTTCAGTACAAAAAAAACTTATATATAGTAAAAAGGGAAGGGAAAGTGCAGCGCTAAAAAAAATGATTGTGAAAAATCGTAAATTAATAACTTAATAATTGAAATTAAATTATTTATAACCCCACAATGAGTGTGAAGGGATATATACAGGTCCTTCTCAAAAATTTAGCATATTGTGATAAAGTTCATTATTTTCTGTAATGTAGTGATAAACATTAGACTTTCATATATTTTAGATTCATTACACACAACTGAAGTAGTTCAAGCCTTTTCTTGTTTTAATATTGATGATTTTGGCATACAGCTCATGAAAACCCAAAAATCCTATCTCAAAAAATTAGCATATTTCATCCGACCAATAAAAGAAAAGTGTTTTTAATACAAAAAAAGTCAACCTTCAAATAATTATGTTCAGTTATGCACTCAATACTTGGTCGGGAATCCTTTTGCAGAAATGACTGCTTCAATGCGGCGTGGCATGGAGGCAACCAGCCTGTGACACTGCTGAGGTGTTATGGAGGCCCAGGATGCTTCGATAGCGGCCTTAAGCTCATCCAGAGTGTTGGGTCTTGCGTCTCTCAACTTTCTCTTCCCAATATCCCACAGATTCTCTATGGGGTTCAGGTCAGGAGAGTTGGCAGGCCAATTGAGCACAGTAATACCATGGTCAGTAAACCATTTACCAGTGGTTTTGGCACTGTGAGCAGGTGCCAGGTCGTGCTGAAAAATGAAATCTTCATCTCCATAAAGCTTTTCAGCAGATGGAAGCATGAAGTGCTCCAAAATCTCCTGATAGCTAGCTGCATTGACCCTGCCCTTGATAAAACACAGTGGACCAACACCAGCAGCTGACATGGCACCCCAGACCATCACTGACTGTGGGTACTTGACACTGGACTTCAGGCATTTTGGCATTTCCCTCTCCCCAGTCTTCCTCCAGACTCTGGCACCTTGATTTCCGAATGTACTTTGGACCACTGAGCAACAGTCCAGTGCTGCTTCTCTGTAGCCCAGGTCAGGCGCTTCTGCCGCTGTTTCTGGTTCAAAAGTGGCTTGACCTGGGGAATGCGGCACCTGTAGCCCATTTCCTGCACACGCCTGTTCACGGTGGCTCTGGATGTTTCTACTCCAGACTCAGTCCACTGCTTCCGCAGGTCCTCCAAGGTCTGGAATCGGTCCTTCTCCACAATCTTCTTCAGGGTCCGGTCACCTCTTCTCGTTGTGCAGCGTTTTCTGCCACACTTTTTCCTTCCCACAGACTTCCCACTGAGGTGCCTTGATACAGCACTCTGGGAACAGCCTATTCGTTCAGAAATTTCTTTCTGTGTCTTACCCTCTTGCTTGAGGGTGTCAATGATGGCCTTCTGGACAGCAGTCAGGTCGGCAGTCTTACCCATGATTGCGGTTTTGAGTAATGAACCAGGCTGGGAGTTTTTAAAAGCCTCAGGAATCTTTTGCAGGTGTTTAGAGTTAATTAGTTGATTCAGATGATTAGGTTAATAGCTCGTTTAGAGAACCTTTTCATGATATGCTAATTTTTTGAGATAGGATTTTTGGGTTTTCATGAGCTGTATGCCAAAATCATCAATATTAAAACAAGAAAAGGCTTGAACTACTTCAGTTGTGTGTAATGAATCTAAAATATATGAAAGTCTAATGTTTATCAGTACATTACAGAAAATAATGAACTTTATCACAATATGCTAATTTTTTGAGAAGGACCTGTGTGTATATATATATATATATATATATATATGTATGTATATGTATATGTATGTGATGTGATAGAAAAAAAGGCAGTGAAAAAAAATAATTCTTTTTGTGAAAAAAAACTATTTTTGTTGGGTGGTGAAAAAAAAAGGGGTAAAAAGGAAAACTAGTGCAAGGTTCCAGGAAAAAGGTTAATATAAAATTCAAAAACCGGGGATGAAAGGGGAAGGAGATAATAAATAGTGAATGGAGGAATAATGGCAAAGATTTGCAAATTTAATATATCTGAAATATAGAAAATGCAAAAAATTGTAAAAAACACAAAAAATTGGGCTGAAATTGCTCAGTACACAAAATTAGGTGATTATGGAGAAAAAAAAAACAAAAAACAGCAAAAAAGAGCAGTTGATGCTGGGAGGCCTTGACGATGAGACCAGTCTGGTGATGTTTCTTGATTTGTATGAATGGGACGAATGAATGTTCCTGAAGATTTCCATTATCACACAGTCATCGTGGAGACACAAAGGTCCTGGGGAAACCTATTCCCTGTGCTGGGTGAGACTGTTCAACACATTCACGGCAATCTGGTAAGCAGACTATCCACCACCAGGGTGTTACACCTGAAGTC
Organism: Rana muscosa; assembly: GCA_029206835.1. NCBI lineage: Eukaryota > Metazoa > Chordata > Amphibia > Anura > Ranidae > Rana > Rana muscosa. The sequence goes on from CM055123.1 coordinate 283,510,938, forward strand.
TCCACATTCCCTTGGGAAGATTGGTTCATCACTTCTATCTTCACTTTTAAACATCACCTTTTAGGACTATATTATTATTAGTATTATTAGTTTTATGGGACCTCTTTTTTTTTTTTTTTCTCCATAATCACCTAATTTTGTGTACTGAGCAATTTCAGCCCAATTTTTTGTGTTTTTTACAATTTTTTGCATTTTCTATATTTCAGATATATTATATTTGCAAATCTTTGCCATTATTCCTCCATTCACTATTTATTATCTCCTTCCCCTTTCATCCCCGGTTTTTGAATTTTATATTCACCTTTTTCCTGGAACCTTGCACTAGTTTTCCTTTTTACCCCTTTTTTTTCACCACCCAACAAAAATAGTTTTTTTTTTCACAAAAATAATTTTTTTTTTTCACTGCCTTTTTTTCTATCACATCACATATATATATATATATATATATATATATATATATATATATATATATATATCCCTTCACACTCATTGTGGGGTTATAAATAATTTAATTTCAATTATTAAGTTATTAATTTACGATTTTTCAAAAAAAAATTAGCGCTGCACTTTCCCTTCCTTTTTTACCCTAACATACAAATTGTCTTTTGTTTTCTGGACAGACAGGGCTTTAACCCCGTCGCTGAGCATACGCACATATGCGGCCCCAAGTGAAGTGGGTCTTCTTTTGTGGGGTCACAGATGGGCGTACATATACTGCACCTTCCCAGCATGGAGACCAAAATGTCACTGACGGCACCGGGTTTTGTACTAACAATTGGGATAGGGGAGGACCAGCTTTTAAATGCTGCGATAGCCACTGATTGACTGTCACAGTGATCAGTCTCTGTACAGCCCGCTATCCTTTTCTCTATTACATAGGGAAGAGTGATTATGTAGTTCACAGAAAATAGGTGGTTAATGCTGATAGGTGCTTGAGATTTCAGTTCAGTGCACAGGAAGTTACACAGGTACTTGATTTTTGGCAGGATCAACATGTATTTTTCTTTACTTGCAGAAAATGTATTTGAACATACCTGAACAAAAGAAAACTAATGCAGCCATCACATAGAGAAAATGGTACATGCAATATGTTACATTGTTGTTTTTGCATTTAGATATACATTACTTCAATGCCTTTTACACAGTGGGCACTTTCCTAGCTCTTTATGCCTTTTTTTCCTGACAGGAGAAAAGCAGTGTTAAAAACGCACCTAAATGTGTTTTGGAAACAAGTTTAGGTGCATTTCGACGCATCAAATGTTCGGGGGTAATTCTTTCTAATAACTAGAATAATAATTTATTCTGGCAATTGGAATCTAAGGAACACTCAAGCACTAAACACACTTAGCGTTTAGGCACATCAGGCATCCAAACTATCTTATCCTGTCTCTAAATGCCTATGTAGTAATACCTTGGAATATGAGCATAATTCGTTCCAGAAGAATGCTTGTAATCCAAAGCACTTGTATATCAAAGCGGGTTACCTCATAAGAAATAATAGAAACTCAAATGATTTGTTCCACAATCGCTGCTGGTGTATGCAGTACTGTATGTGAACAGAGGTGCGGGGGCGCTGGTGTACAGGCAGTCCCCGAGTTACGAACACCCGAGTTACGAACGACTCCTACTTACGAATAGGGATGAGCTCAGGCGTGTTCGCATTGAACACTTGCAGAGCCCGCCAAGGAAGTCGGCACCGTCGGAACCGCGTTGCGCTAATCACAGGCAGGGAGACATTTCCCGATCTCTGCAGCCGAGCATCGGGACAATGTCTCCCTGCCTGTGATTAGCGCAGCGCGGTTCCGATGGTGCCGACTTCCTTGGCGGCTCTCCACGTGTTCAATGCGAACACGCCTGAGCTCATCCCTACTTACGAACGGCCTCAAATGCCGGCCACTTGTGCTCCACGCTGGTCCTGGATACCTTCGAACACCTCCGGACACATCCCAAAAAATTCTACAGGTTGCATGTTTTGAGTTATTGCTCTTGCTCTACCGATCGCGGCGATACCTCACATGTGTGGTTTAAACACTGCTTTCATATGCGGGCGCTACTCACGTATGCGTTCGCTTCTGCACGCATTGGTCGTTAAAATAAAAAACCTGGCTCCTAACTTTTTTAGCTGGCTCCTATATTGCAAGCAAATTTGTCAAGCCCTGCAGTACTGTATGTGGCCAGAGGTGCGGGGCGCTGGTGTATGCAGTACTGTATGTGGCCAGAGGTGCGGGGCGCTGGTGTATGCAGTACTGTATGTGGCCAGAGGTGCGGGGCGCTGGTGTATGCATTACTGTATGTGGCCAGAGGTGCGGGGGCGCTGGTGTATGCAGTACTGTATGTGGCCAGAGGTGCGGGGGCACTGGTGTATGCATTACTGTATGTGGCCAGAGGTGGGGCAGGGGGCACTGGTGTATGCATTACTGTATGTGGCCAGAGGTGCGGGGGCGCTGGTGTATGCAGTACTGTATGTGGCCAGAGGTGGGGCAGGGGGCACTGGTGTATGAAGTACTGTATGTAGCCAGAGGTGCGGGGGCGCTGGTGTATGCAGTACTGTATGTGGCCAGAGGTGTGGGGGCACTGGTGTATGCATTACTGTATGTGGCCAGAGGTGGGGCAGAGGGCACTGGTGTATGCAGTACTGTATGTGGCCAGAGGTGCGGGGCACTGGTGTATGCATTACTGTATGTGGCCAGAGGTGCGGCAGGGGGCACTGGTGTATGCAGTACTGTATGTGGCCAGAGGTGCGGGGCGCTGGTGTATGCAGTACTGTATGTGGCCAGAGGTGCGGGGCGCTGGTGTATGCAGTACTGTATGTGGCCAGAGGTGCGGGGGCGCTGGTGTATGCAGTACTGTATGTGGCCAGAGGTGCGGGGGCGCTGGTGTATGCAGTACTGTATGTGGCCAGAGGTGCGGGGGCACTGGTGTATGAAGTACTGTATGTGGCCAGAGGTGCGGGGGCACTGGTGTATGAAGTACTGTATGTGGCCAGAGGTGCGGGGGCACTGGTGTATGAAGTACTGTATGTAGCCAGAGGTGCGGGGGCACTGGTGTATGCAGTACTGTATGTGGCCAGAGGTGTGGGGGCACTGGTGTATGCATTACTGTATGTGGCCAGAGGTGCGGGGGCACTGGTGTATGCAGTACTGTATGTGGCCAGAGGTGTGGGGGCACTGGTGTATGCATTACTGTATGTAGCCAGAGGTGCGGGGGCACATGTGTGTGCAGTATTGTATGTGGCCAGAGGTACGGGGGCGCTGGTGACACTCGGGTGCTCCGACGCACGTTACACGCGCCCCACCCAGCTCCGAGTGTCTCTGGGTTCTCCAGCGCCCCCGGACCTCTGGCCATTTTGACACCCAGTGTGCACGAGGCTTAAAGTGGTTGTAAATTCTCAAGATTTTTACCTTCATGCATTCTATTGTTGATCTTGCTAAGCACCGCTGAAAGAATTCTAACTGTCATGAATATGTTTAAAAAATCCACTTGAACCTCTGTGCCTACCGGTGTTTCCAGGCACATTCGGTTGCACTACACTGTAGTGTGGGGCAAGCAGTAGAAGTACGCCCTCCATGGTTCTGGTCCATGTACTGGTGGAGTTACTGAGAGAGCCGGTTACTCCCCCTGAATGATGCTGGACCAACTTTCAATATGTTCCCACGTACTGTTGTAGTCCGGCTCTAGGGAAGACATGCTGATTGTCATTTTAATGTTGGCATTGTCACTCCATCTAAGGAAGCAAGTGGACAAATGTCATTTCTGCCAGGAACCCGCGTATACTTTTGCAGACTCCTTAGAGCACACAGTGGGTTTGATTTCCTAAAGGCAAATAGGCTTTTCACTTTGCAAGTGAATTTTTCTTTAGCTTAGTGAATAAGGCAAAGGTGTGCAAACATCCACTATCCAATCATGTGTAAGCAAAAATCCTACGTTTTTTTTATTTCTTGCACATCATGTCATTCCCTTGCCAAGTGAAAGGCATATTTCCCTTTAGTAAATAAACCTCATTGTAATTCTGTGTGCACGCTCTGCGGCCTATATATCTTCTTTTTTTTTTTTTGCCAACATTGTAAGCAAACTAAAAGTACATTTTTTTTAATTTATTTATTTTTTTTGTGCACTAAATAAGCTTATTTTTTGTTTGGATATTTTTTCTTTATTCTATTTGCAGATCTTGGTAACCAATGGATAAGGAATCCACCAGAGATGGTCACACCAATGATGCTGACTTTGCCATTGTGAAGTCCAGTGTTGGAGCAGCGGACCAACAACACCGACCCAAACCTTCTTCCACTTCTGACACTTTGGACCTAAGCAAGAAAAAGCTCTGTAGTCTCAGTGAAGATCTGTACAGGGACAGTCCTTGTATTAAGGTACATTGTACACGTGTGATCCTGCTTTATATATCTATAGGGAATATTTTATACACACTTGCAGCTCTGACAGTGTACACTCCGCTCAGCCAAACTCGCACTATCCGGCTTCTTCAGTATAGCCGTATGAAGGTCAGTGATGAGGTCAAAGCAGGGGAGATGTCTGCTGTAGTTTATTCACTGCCACTTGCCCCCTGTTGAAGGAAGTAGCCTGGGAAACTAAAGATAAATGAACCAATTGTTGACCGCAATACGTACATATACGTTACGGCTTGCAAGTGGTTTACCGGGGTTATGGCTGAAGCTATCGGCTATAACCTCAGTATTTTTTTTTTTGCCCGGCAATTCTCTTTCTCATGAAAGCGGTCCGAGAGGCTAATTAGCTGCTGGATCGCCTTCAGAAGCACTGGGAGGACTAGGAGGGCCCCCCACCCGGGTAACCATCCCGCCCCCGGGCCCTGGGCTCAGAGGGAAGGGCCCCATGACCAGAGAAATGGGCCTCAGGACAGATGGAAAGGGCCCCGGCAGTCAGGGGGCTCTTCATGGTTTCTTGCACAGGGGTCCTGAAGGTTCTAGTTATGCCTCTGCACCTAAGCATTTTGATGCGCGTTTCTAGAAGTGGTAGACTATAGTTCAACGCTTTGAAAGACTACAGGAGCTTCTTTGGGTGGGTATCGCGCATTCTTGGCCCCAATAGACTTTAATGGGTGCGTCTTAAAAAAAACCCCAATTTTTTCACAATGCTCCACATCTCACCTATTGCTTTCCATTGGTCACTGCACTTAAAGCGGAGGTCCGCCCACTGCTTAAAAAATTAAAAGCCAGCATCTGCACATACTGCAGCTGCTGACTTTTAATAATAGGACACTTGCCTGTCCTGGAGTCCAGCGATGTCGGCACCCGCAGCTGATGTTTCCATCAGCTGTCGGTTACTGCCGCGGCCATTGCGGGTAAGGGAACCCGGCAGTGTAGAATTGCAGCTTCACGCCGGGAACCCTACTGCACATGCAAGAGGCTCCGCTTCTCTTTCCTATTGGCCTGGTGGCGGGGGAAGGAGGAGGGAGCCGAGTGGTGACGTCAAGGGCCACGGCGCAGGCTCCCGGAAGTGGGGACAGGGTACCTGTAAAAGACAGGTATCCTCTCCCCCCTCCCACCCCCCCAAAGGTGCCAAATGTGGCACCAGAGGGGGGAGAGTACAATGAGCAGAAGTTCCACTGTTGTGTGGAACTCTGCATTAAAGATAGAGGAGAGATTTGGGGTCCTATAGACCCCAGATCTCTCCATAAAGAGGACCTATCATCCCTTATTTCTATTACAAGGGATGATTACATTTCTTGTAATAGGAATAAAAGTCATCAAGTGAACATGGGTTTGGTTCCCACTGCTGCGATGCTTGCGACTTACTTGTGACATGCTTGCAATTTCCTTGCTACTTCCTTTTGGACTTTTGTGATTTACCATTGCAGTCCATGGCACTCAAATCTTACCTAAGTCGCAGAAAAGTAAAAGGGCCCGGAGATGAGTGAAAAGGGCCCTGGGCTCAGAGGGAAGGGACCCAGGACCAGAGAAATGGGCCTTAGGACAGATGGAAAGGGCCCCGGCAGTCAGGGGGCCCTTCATGGTTTCTTGCACCGGGGTCCTGAAGGTTCTAGTTCTGCCTCTGCACCTGAGCATTTTAATGTGAGTTTCTAGAAGTGGTAGACTATCGTTCAATGCTTTAAAAGACTACAGGAGCTTCTTTGGGTGGGGATCGCGCATTGTTGGCCCCAATAGACTTTAAGCCCACGTTCACACTGGGCTGCGGGAGTGAAGCCTGCGAGTTCAGCTGAACTCGCACAATTTCACTCCCGCTGGCAGTCCCGATTTCAACCACGATTACAAAGACATCTGACACAAATGTCAATGTAAATCGCGGCTGAAATCGCAAAAAGTAGTACAGAAACTACTTTTTGTAATCGGTGCAGCGCCGCAGATGCGGCGTCGCACCGATTAGGACGGTGCCATTGCCCGCAATTTGCGGCAAATTTCGCCGATTTGACATGTCAAATCGCACCAGTGTGAACCAGGGCTTATGGGTGCGTCTTAAAAAAAAAAGCCCAATTTTTCCCACAATGCTCCACATCTCACCTATTGCTTCCCGTTGGTGTCTGCACTGCAGATCCTTGTGTTGTGTAGAAATGAATGAAATGTAATATTGTGAAGGGAAAAGTAAACAATATCTAGCGCTGACAATGTAAGTCACTGCTCTCCACCGCCGTACACAACACACACCAAGCCACATGTTAAATCGGCTCATTTTAGCATGTGACTTGGTATGACCTTTGACTAAATACCATTTGCCTGGGAGCCATGCTTGATCCTCTGATGTTTTATTACTTTTTGGGTCACTGACCTGGAATATTCATGCAATAGAGTCAGAGATGAATCGGAACTCCTTATTTGCATACTGTATGTGTTCCAGATCAGTGTGTCGGGAAGGATTAAAGCCATTTTCAGGAGGAATGGTCTGCAAGGATCTCCTCCTTATATCTTTCAGCACAGGGTTCCTTTAATACTTTATACATTAGACAATGTTTGCACCTGTTTGGCATCATTTGCATTTTTGTAAGATAAAAATATGGTAATAAGTAGAGGTCGACCGATATGGGTTTTTCTCTGCCCGATGCCGATATTTAAAAAACGGGGCGGCCGATGGCCGATATATGATGCAGATTTTTGTGGCCGATTTCTTTTATTTATTTTTGGCAGGTGGCACTGACAGGTGGCACTGGTTGGCACTGGCTCGTGGCACTTACAGGTGACACTGGCAAGTGGCACTGATTGGCAGATGGCACTGATTGGCACTGGAAGATGGCACTAGCAGATGGCACTGATTGGCAGGTGGCACTGGCAGGCACTAACAGGTGGCACTGGCAAGTGGTACTGGTTGGCACTGGCCGGTGGCACTGAATAGCACTAGTTAGCATTCGAAGGTGGCACTGATTGGCAGGTGGCACTAGTTGGCACTGGCAGATGTCACTGGCACTAATTGGCACTGGCAGGTGGCACTAATTGGCACTGGCAGGTGGCACTGGTTGGCACTGGCAGGTGGCACTGAATGGCATTAGTTGGCACTGACAGGTGGCACTGGTTGGCACTAGCAGGTGGCACTGGTTGGCACTAGCAGGCACTGGTTGGCATTAGCAGATGGCAATGGCAGGTTTCACAGCATATAATGTAACTGTGTGAAACTGCTCTCTGCATGCTGCGTAAAACTGTATGGAGAGAGAGAGAGAGAGAGAGAGGAGCTCACAGATTCAGCGTGATGACGGAGGTGGGCGGGACCCGGTGTGGGCGGGCCTCAGCAGCTATCCAGCCAATGATCGGGCCGTTAAAGAAAGGGGCGAGGCCACATTCATGTAGCGGTCCACCCAGATACCATCCCATTGGCTGGTGTTGGATCGCTGGGTCCCGCCCACCCCGACATCCAACCTCACTAATGACAGCTCGCTTCTCTCTCCATAACGTTGCACACACAGCGGCGCTGCTCTGCAGACAGAGTGTGAAGAAGGAACCCCACGTTCCTCCTCCCTTCTCCACACTCTGCTGGCACAGGTGCGGGCAATGTTAAATATCGGCCTAATTTAGATAATAATCGGCCGATGCAGATTTCTCCAAAATATCGGTCGTCCTCTAGTAATAAGCTGATATTCCCCTTTTTAGAGAAAGACCTGAACAAAATAATGGAGTGGGCTAATACATGGCAAGTTTAATGTGGAGAAATGTAAAGTAATGCACTCGGGGGCAAAAAACATAAATGCAAACTACTCACTTGGGGGAGAACCTCTGGGGGAATCAAGGATGACGAAAGATCTGGGGGTCCTAGTAGATGACAGACTGAGCAATAGCATGCAATGTTAAGCTGCAGCTACCAAGGCCGGCAGAATATTAGCATGTCTAAAAAAAGGATATACTCCAGAGATAAAACTATAATCTTACCTGTTTATAAAATTCTGGTTAGACCACATCTGGAGTATTACTTCCAGTTCTGGTCACCAGTCTTTGGAAGGGATGTGCTGGAACTTGAGAGAGTCCAAAGAAGGGCAACGAAACTAATAAGGGGACTGGAGGACCTGAATTATGAGGAACGACTACAGGCACTAAATTTATTCTCGCTGGAAAAACAACGCCTGAGAGGAGACATGATAGTGATTTACAAATATCTCTCAATGGTGATCCCAGTATAGGGAAAAAAAAAGATTTTTCTCTTATCGTCCATGGACTGACACAGCTCTCATACTGTTTACGTGTGGGTATATGTCCCTGCTTGCAGGAGAAGATCTAGGCAGAATGTTAGATGTTAGAAACATTCTAGAACAAAACCAGAGCTGAACAGCCCCGCCCAGGTGGGCGGTCCCTCCGGACATAACCCTCCTATTTGCAGCCTCCATTTTTTTCTGCCTAGCAGAAGGAGAAGACGTGGCTCTCTCAGGAGCCAGTCTCCTGGAAGATTTTACTTTTAAATTTTATTCATTTGGGAATTGTATTATTTTATTTTTGAGACCTTCAATCAACTGACGGCTGGGCAACAGGTTGGGTACACTGGTATCCTCGTAGTCTTCCCTGTCCGACCATCGAGCGTGCTGATCCTCGCCTTGTGTGCGTGAGACTCAGTTCACGACATACCCCATGACTCCAGGGCTGGCCGGGTTGCTTTTATGCTCCCGCGGTCCTCTCAAGATTGAAAAGCACTTATCTGTATCTTTCGCGGTGGACCGGGCCGACAGCTACTTAGTACTACTCTGTGATAGGTCTGTCTGAAACAAGCCAGTGGGTCCCTCTGGGACGGGTAAGTAGTCTCTCCAGCTGCAGGTGAGTACATGCTGGCTGTGTTTCTTTATCTGTTTTTTTTTTTTCCCTGTCTCCCCCCTGTTATACTGCTCTCTGCACCCTGTACTGGTGCTGTGCTGTGGGGGTGCTTGGGGGTCGATCTGGCCTGGCGGAGGGCGCTCATATCTGTTAGTGAACTCTGGGAAGTGTTCTGGTGTGTGAGTGTGGGGACTTATTGGGTCGTCAATTTGTTTCTGCATGAGAGTCCTGGGACTAATGGTGGCCTCCTTCGAGGTGGTTCCGTATGCCCAATCACACACTCGGGCATTTCAGAAGGGAATTCTGTCTCTTTGGGACAAGTCCCCATTGTCATTGGATCTTCAGATCCAGGTGAGTCACTCTGTCAAGGCGTCCCTGACTTGGTGGCTGAGATCCCCGTCCATCCAGTGGACGGTGGTCACGACGGATGCCAGCCTGATGGGCTGGGGAGGAGTTTGGGGAGTCCTGTCGGCTCAAGGGCTCTGGACTCCGGACGAATCTCGTCTACCAACCAACGTCCTGGAATTGCGGGCGATGAGACTGTGTCTCTCCGCGTGGTCGAAGAGGTTACAGGGCCGCTCGATCAGAATTCAGTCGGACAACGCCACGGCGTATGTCAACCATCAGGGGAGCACTCGGAGCTCGGCTGGGGCATCCGAGGTCACTCACATCCTAAGGTGGGCAGAAAGAAGCCTGCCGGCGCTGTCGGCCGTATACATTCCGGGCGTAGAAAACTGGCAGGCGGACTATCTGAGTCACCAGTCCCTGGACCGGGGGGAGTGGTCCTTGCATCCAGAGGTGTTTCAACTCCTTTGTCGGCGGTGGGGCACACCAGATGTGGACCTGATGGCATCTCAACTCAATCGTAAGGTGCCGAGGTTTGTGGCCAGGTCCAGGGACCCCTGGGCGGATGCCTCGGACACGTTGGTGGCACTGTGGGGTCAGTATCGCTTAATGTATGCTTACCCTCCGCTGCAGTTGATTCCTCGTCTGTTGTGCAGGGTAGTGGTCGAGGGCATTCCGGTGATCTTCATTGCCCCGGACGGGCCTCGGTGTCACTGGTACGTCTCATTGCGGACGTCCCTTGGCGCCTGCCCTTGAGGGAGGACCTTCTGTCTCAAGGTCCTATCTTTCATCCTGCTTTACAGTCTCTGGCTTTAACGGCATGGCTATTGAGAGCCAGGTACTGAAGGACCGAGGCCTGTCGCATTCGGTAATTTCAACCATGCTTAGGGCACGGAAGTCTTCTTCTAGAAAGATCTATCACCATACCTGGAGAGCTTACATCGCTATGTGCGAAGAGCTAGACTGGCATCCACGGACGTACTCTGTCCCCAGAATCCTGCGGTTCTTGCAGCGTGGTGTGGCCCAAAGGCTGGCTTTGAGCACAATTAAGGGTCATATTTCGGCCTTGGCCGTTTTCTTTCAAAGACCCCTAGCAGGTCATTCTTTAGTTAGCACTTTTGTGCAGGGGGTTCGCCATGTGGTTCCCCCTGCCAAGCCTCCGCTCCCTCCTTGGGATCTGAACCTGAAGGTGGCTTTCTTAGTGGCCATCACTTCTGTTAGACGGGTGTCTGAGTTGGCGGCGCTGTCATGCAAGTTGCCTTACATGGTCCTCCATAAGGATAAGGCGGTGTTGCGACCGCGACCATCTTTCCTTCCAAAGGTGGTCTCGGCTTTTCACCTTAATGAGGACATTGTCCTTCCATCCTTGTGCCCTCACCCATCGCATCCTAGAGAGTTTGCGCTTCACAATTTAGATGTGGTGCGAGCCTTACGGGTGTACCTAGCGGCTACTGCTTCTATTCGGAAGTCTGACTTACTGTTTGTGTCCGTCTCTGGTCCGAAACAGGGCCAAGCGGTGTCGTCTGCCACCATTTCTAGGTGGGTCATACAGGCCTATGCCATTAAGGGGTGGGCCCCTGCCTTTCCGGTTACGGTGCATTCCACCAGGGCAATTGGTGCTTCCTGGGCTTTTCAACATCAAGCGTCGGTTGCACAAGTGTGCAAGGCGGCGACCTGGTCATCCGTTCATACCTTTTCAAAATTCTATAAGGTTGATGTGGCTGCATCTTCAGATGCTTCCTTCGGCCGCAAAGTGTTGCAGGCTGCTGTTTAATGTTGCAACTCCTCCGTTGAGGAGCTCTGCTGGTTTGGAGTGAAGTTTTGGTTGTTCCTTTACTATTTGCTCCCACCCTGATACTGCTTTGGGACAACACACATGTAAACAGTATGAGAGCTGTGTCAGTTCATTGACGATAAGAGAAAATAAGATTTTTGTACTCACTGTAAAATCAGTTTCTCTGACGTCCATGGACTGACACAGCACCCACCCTTCTTTTAAGGTTTGTACTGCTTTGTTACGAACTGAGGCTACTGGCTGCAGGTAGGAGGGTTATGTCCGGAGGGACTGCCCCTCTGGGCGGGGCTGTTCAGCTCTGGTTTTGTTCTAGAATGTTTCTAACATTCTGCCTAGGTCTTCTCCTGCAAGCAGGGACATATACCCACATGTAAACAGTATGAGAGCTGTGTCAGTCAATGGACGTCAGAGAAACGGATTTTACGGTGAGTACAAAAATCCTATTATTCTCAAGGAGTGTAAGAGGACACGGGGCCACACCAATGAGATTGGAGAAGAAGCGGTTTAACCTTAAAGTTGAGGTCCACACAAAAATGGAACCTCCGCTATCCGGATTCCTCCCCCCCTCCGGTGTCGCATTTGGCACCTTTTCAGGGGGAAAGGGGAGCAGATACCTGTCTAAGACGGGTATTTACACCCACTTCCGGGCATAGACCCCTGCATATCTGCCGCAGTCTACGCTACGTCCGACGCTCCCCCCTGGCTGTCTTCTGGGAGACGCATGGGTCCCAGAAGACAGCAGGGACCAGTGGCATTGCGCAGCGCGAGTCGCGCATGGGCAGTAGGGAACCACAAAGGTGAACTCGCAAGGCTTCACTTCCTGATTCCCTTACCGAAGATGGCGACGGCAGCATCCGAGGGACGGTTCAGCCTCGGGTGCCGACTTTGCGGGCGCGCTGGACAGGTAAGTGTCCTTATTTTAAAAGTCAGCCGCTGCAGTATTTGTAGCTGCTGCCTTTAAAAAAAAAAAAATTTGGCGGACCTCCGCTTTAAACTGTGCAGTTTTTTTTTTCACTGTCAGGGCAATAAGGATGTGGAACTCCCTTCCACAATTCGTGGTGGCAGCGGGGAGTATGGATATTTTAAAGAGACTTGTGGATGTGCATCTTAAAGAACACAACATACAGGGATATGGGAAATTATTATAAACCTTGACACACGTACACCTACGGACTATGGACTATTGTCTTCAACCTTACCTACTATGTAACGTGTGCGGATCCCGACCATATGGTCGTGATCTTTCTCAAGCCTGGACCGACTCTGTAACATCAGCCGACAGCGGGCTTCAGCCTGCTGAAAACAGGTCACAGGAGTGCAGAATGAACCGCACTTCTATGATCCACAGGAGAAGTACAGCCAAATGGGCTTTGGCTTTACTTCTACTTTAAAGCTGGCCATACCCTAGTTAATTTTTGAATGAACATTCATTTGAAAATTCTCGTTGGTACATTCAATGGCATGATAATGTAATTTAAAAGTCCTTCAAAAATTTTTGCTTAAAACATTTGATTTTGGTGTAATCACTGTTAGACATTTGTTTGTTCAAGAAACTTTTTTATCATCCCGCTCCTCCTAATTTTCCCCTCACTGTAGTAAAAAGTGATTGTTGATTTGACCCCACTAACAATTAAGCCTCGTACACACGACCGGTTTTCTCGGCAAGAAAACTGCTGGGAGAGCTTTTAGCCGAGAAAACCGTTTGTGTGTATGGTTTCTCATCGGGAAAACTGCCGGGAATCTCAACGAGAAAAATAGAGAACCTGCTCTCTATTTTTATCGTCTATTTTTCTCGACCTGCTCTCTATTTTACTGCCGAGAAAACCATGAGTGTGTATGCTTACCTGTCCATGGTAAACCCGTGCATGCTCGAAAAGACTTTGACACATGCGCGGTAGCATACAAGGGTAGCAAGATGGCGGCGACGGCATCGAATGTGAGGAGCGCAGGCTCGTCGTAGTCGATGACGTCACTGCGTTCTTGCCATTCAAAAGAACGGCGGTTCTTTTGAATGGCCGTGTGTACACTCGGCGTGCAAGGCAAGCTTGCCGTGAATCCCGTCCAGAAAACCAAAGTTTTTTTACCCCAACGGGATTCCCGCCCGTGTGTACGAGGCTTGAGAAAATCAAAGACCATTCTGTAGACAAAATTGTTCAAACTACCGTATATACTCGAGTATAATTTTTTCAGCACATTTTTTTTTGTGCTGAAAATGCCCCCCTCGGCTTATACTCAAGTCACCTTTTTTGCGCCTGTTTGTTGTCCGGGGGACCTACGGCCGGGGAGCACCAATTTTTCAAAGCCGGGCACCCCTTCCATAGACTCCCATGTTAAACAGTAATTTCTCTGGTAACTTTGGGGACCCGGTACGGCCGGTCCTGGGTCCCCTGGACCCGAAACTTGGCACACATGTAGCCCCATTTATCCTCTACAAGTGTGCAAAGTTTGTTGTCTGGGGGACCTACGGCCGGGGAGCAACGATTTTTCAAAGTCGGGCACACCTTCCATAGACTCCCATGTTAAACGTCAGTCTAGTCATGGGCACAGTGAGGCATGGACACAGTGAGGCAAAGTGAGGCACAGTGAGGCATGCAGATGGACACCCTAGGCTTATACTCGAGTCAATACGTTTTCCCAGTTTTTTGTGGTAAAATTAGGTGCCTCGGCTTATATTCGGGTCGGATTATACTCAAGTATATACGGTAAATTATACTAATGTATGGCTAACTTAATATAGGTGACTCCACGTAAATTTTAGGAGGGGTAAATTCCAATTTAGCGTCCATGGCCTCCAACTCACATTTTTGGATTACAATAATGGTTAAACAGTATTGCACCTATGTTGCCAAGTTTGGCTGTTGTCATATTTGTATTTCATTGTGTATTTAACTGTTTGCCTGGAGTTAAGTTATTTACAAAGTGTAGCAGTTCACAGCAATCCATCAGAAAATCTGTCATTTGGTTTTGTCTATTAAACTGATGAAATGTCACCTTCTATAAATGATTGCAAATTGTTGAACATGGGCCATAACTTTGTGAATGCAGCGATCGCTAGGAAAATGAATGTGGGTTTCTAGTGACTGGTGTGGTTGTGAAAGGTATAAACTTTTACCCGTGACACATAGTCGGAGGCTTCTATAGATGGGTATGAAGCCTGGCTATGTTGCTGTAGCCTAGATAGTAACAGTTGCCTGAATGTAAAGCATCTGTCATTACTGAAATGTGGTTATTGAGCCTTTTTCCAGGTCACTTTACAGAGTGAAGTTGTTTGATGTGTTGTAAGAAGTGTGTAACCTTCATAATATAGTGTGAGTGCAGGACTCCATGGTGATGCCCAACACTCCCTTTCCCATGCACTCACAGGAAGTGGTTTGCTGATGCCGGGCGTCATTCAACCCAGGAAAGGATAGGTCACATAATGGGTGATTCTCTGGAGATATTACCAATAAGGGGGGGAGAGTATTACAATGTGAGAATTGATTTATTTACATTTTTACAAATGGTGGGCTTTTTTTTTTTTATGACGTAGCCTTAAAAGAAAAAAAAAATGTAACCCACACACATACACTGCCCTTCACCCTAAACTACTAATACAGTTCCAGGCTTCCTGAACCCAAACGCAGCCATAGCAGCAAGGCACAACGTTCACTCTCTCCTCATTAAGTCCCAATGTGGAGTCAAACTCCTATCTTGACATGTTAATGTATGTGAATAATGCACTCCTCATTGCCTTCCAATGACTGAGGATGTCCAAAGCATAGGATAACACTGATGGCACGTAGGCCTAGCGCATTATCCTTAATACATGTTTTTATGGAATAATATAAAACAGAGGGGAATATACTCACAAACCAAAACTTATGCCGCGTACAGACGATTGGAAATTCCGACAACAAAACTGGGGATTTTTTTTCCGACGGATGTTGGCTCAAACGTGTCTTGCATACACACGGTCACACAAATGTTGTCAGAAATTCCGAACGCCAAGAACGCGGTGACGTACAAGACGTACGACGGCACTATTAAAGGGAAGTTCAATACCAGTCGTGTTAGTAGAAGTTTGGTGAGAGACGATTCGCGCTTTCCAGCCTCGTGCTTTTCAGCCTCGTGCTTTTCAATCCGTTACAGCTTGACGAATGTGATATCTTCGTTACGAACGCTAGTTTTACCAGACCGAGCGCTTCCGTCTAGTACTTGATTCAGAGCATGCGTAGAATTTTGTGCGTCGGAATTGTCCACACACGATCGGAATTTACGAGAACGGATTTTGTTGTCGGAAAATTTGAGAACCAGCTCTCGAATTTTTGTTGTCGGAAATTCCGACAGCAAATGTCCGATGGGGCCTACACACGGTCGGAATTTCCGACAAAAAGCTCCCATCGAACATTTGTTGTCGGAAATTCCGACCGTGTGTACGCGGCATTTAGAGTTAGGGATTCGGGCCAAATGAGCTCATTACCTATACTAAAAACCATCCAGAGGAGGCTCTGAAGAAGAGGGAAACATTGAAACGCGTTAACCGATGTGTCTACAAGCATTGTGAATTTATGCATATGGACTTAATCAGATGATATGTTAAAGCTTTGATGCAAGCTTTGGTTTGTGAGTATAGAGGATAATGCGATAGGCCTACATTAGTCCTGCGCACCATCTATGTTTCTCTTATCGTCCATGGACCGATGCAGCTCTCATACTGATTACATGTGGGTATATGTCTCTGCTTGCAGGAGAAAACCTAGGCAGAATGTTAGAGGTTAAAACATTCTAGAACAAGCCAGAGCTGAACAGCCCCGCCCCGGGGGGCGGTCCCTCCGGACATTACCCTCCCACCTGCAGCTAACAGCCTCAGTTTTTTTCTGCCTAGCAGAAGGAGAAGACGTGGCTCTCAGGAGCCAGTCTCCTGGAAGATTTTACTTTTGAATTTTATTCCTTTGGGAATTTTATTTTATTTTTGAGACCTTCAATCAACTGTCGGCTGGGCAACAGGTTGGGTACACTAGTATCCTCGTAGTCTTCCCTGTCCGACCATTGAGCGTGCTGATCCTCGCCTTGCGTGCGTGAGACTCAGTTCACGACATACCCCATGGCTCCAGGGGTAGCCGGGTTGCTTTCATGCTCCCGCGGTCCTCTCAAGATTGAACAGTACCTACTGTATCTCTCGCGGTTGACCGGGCCGACAGCTACGCAGTACGACTCTGTGATAGGTCTGTCTGAAACAAGCCAGTTAGTCCCTCCTAATGGCACCGAGGGTGTTCTCCAAGGTGCATGCGGGACGGGTAAGTAGTCTCTCCTGGAAAGAAGGTGAGTACATGCTGGCTGTGTTTCTGTGTGTGGGGGGTTCTCCCTGTCTCCCCCCTGTTATGCTGCTCTCTGCACCCTGTACTGGTGCTGTGCTGTGTGGGGATACTTTGGGGGTCGTTCTGCCCTGGGGGGGCCGCTCTATGCTGTTTTTACTGATGTAAAGTGTTCTGGAGGACTTGTGTGGTGTTTTTGCGTGCGCCATTGGCGCGGTATTTTAAATTTAAAAAATGCGCCATCGGCGGCCGTTTTGCCGCGGCTCAGGTACAAGCGCCCAGCGGCCATTTTCTTGTAGCCGCGGCGCTTTTAGTTTCGGCCTCTAGCGGCGCTGCTGAACGGCGCAAAATACTTTCTCCTCACAGCTTCCTCACTCACCTCAGGCTTCACACCACGCTACAGCGCGGCTCATACAGCGGAACCGAGCGGTCCCTAAAGGGTGGTGAGTCCTCCGGGTATCCCCTCCTCAGCGCAGCCAGTGGGTGGACTGTACTATTCACTGCTATAGTGAATAGGGTCTCAGAGGGTGGTAAATAATAGAGTCTGGTTGACCTGCTTCTCCCCACTTGCCAGAGGCAACTGGCAGTGCTCCTGCACCTGCGGTCCCTATGGACCAGTTGTCGGCAGTCCTGAAATCATTCCTTGTCAAGCTGGAAGCGGTGTGTGAACGCACGAGGGCTGTAAAGCGCCCCCTCCCCACACAATCTCCACATGGGGAGTGCTCTGAGTCAGATATGGGCCTAGCTACTGCTGCTCAGGACCCTAATTCTGAGGAGGTTGATGTATTTAGTCAGGACATTCCTTGTGAGGAAGACCCCTGTCTTGAACCACCAACTGACAGGGTGCTTGTGAGTGAACTCATTGATGCTGTGAGGGATGATCTCAAGCTGAATACGGAGGCTGTGGAACCTCAGGTGGACACTATGACCTTTTTGGTTCTTTAAAAGCCGTGTCTTCAAAAAAGGTTTTTCCATATGTTCCTTTTTTTGATACATACATTGACCAGGTCTGGGATAAGCCGCAGAAGACTTTGATGGTCCCACGGCGCATAGCCTTACGGTACCCCTTAAAGAGGACCTGGTTAAGAAGTGGGCTCAAGCCCTGGTGGTCGACCCCCCGGTCGCCCGTTTGAATAAGGCCACTATGCTCCCAATGGAAGGGACTCCTGCATTTAAGGATCCCGCTGACAGGAGGTCAGAGGTGGCGTGTAGAACTATGTTCACCTTATTGGGGGTAGCCTTACGCCCTATAGTGGTGGCAACACTGGTGTCTCAGACAGTCACAGGCTGGGCACAGATATTGCACCAGACGGTGCAGGAGCATAATCTCCCTCCTGGAACCATTGCCCTGGCTCAACAGCTTGCGCACGGTTTGGTCTTCGTGTGCGATGCCACTGTGGATGCGACCCCTTTAATCACAGGGGCCTCCATTTCGGCTGTGGTGGTGCGTCGCCTTATCTGGCTGAAATGCTGGTCAGCCGACCTAGCTTCCAAAAAGCTCCTGGCTGACTTGCCCTTTAAGGGTGGTAGACTGTTTGGAGCCGCCCTGGATGACATTATTAAGGACGTCACAGGAGGTAAGAGCACCTTCCTTCCCCAGTCTATTAAGGGAAAGGAGCCCCACCGCAGGCAGGGCCCTTCCTTTCCGGCGAAGAAGAAGTTTTTTCGTCAGTCAGTTTCCACGGGCAAGCCCACCCAGACTGAAAAAAGTGCGGCTGGGGGACAAAGACGTCCCTGGGTGCGTAAGCCTACCAAGCAAGCTCCCAAGTCCACCACCGCATGAAGTCTTGCTCCTGCCCGACTCTGGGGTGGGGGGACGTCTTCGCAAGTTCTCGGTGCGGTGGACCTCCCGGATCCCCGACCGGTGGGTGTGCGAGGTGGTCACCTCGGGATACAGGATAGAGTTCCGCTCGGGGCCCCCAAACAGGTTTTTTCCTTCGAACCTCCCTCTCCTTCTGGCCCGCCGGTCGGCCCTTTTGGGGGCCGTACAGGATTTGCTCAGGCGTGGAGTAATTGTGCCGGTTCCGTCACAAGAGAGGTTTCAGGGGTTTTACTCAAACCTGTTTGTTGTCCCGAAAAAGGACGGGGTTCGGCCAATCCTGGACCTCAAGGCCCTGAATGCCTATGTGAAGGTACAAAAATTCAGGATGGAATCCATTCGCACGGTGATCGCGACCCTCCAACAGGGGGATTTTTTTTGGCGTCCTTGGATATCAAGGACGCTTACTTGCACATCCCAATCTGCGCAGGCCACCAGAAGTTTCTGCGCTTTGCCATAAGCAAAGTCCACTATCAGTTCGTGGCCCTTCCCTTCGGCCTGGCATCAGCACCACGGGTTTTCACCAAGGTGCTGGCCCCGGTTCTAGCTTTGCTGAGACAGCGAGGAATTGTTATCGTGGTTTATCTAGACGATCTCCTTCTCAGAGCAGAAAATGGCTCAGAATTGGAGGAAAATGTGACGACAGTCAGAGCCTCCGGGACTTCGGGACTTTAGCCCCGACTCAGCGCTTGGAGTATCTGGGTCTGATCCTGGACACTTCGGCAGCAAAGGTGTTTCTACCCTCAGAGAAGTTACTGACACTTCGGTCAGCAGTACGGGTTTTGTCGTCCCGAAAGTGGTCGTCAATTCGCTTCTGCATGAGAGTCCTGGGACTGATGGTGGCCTCCTTCGAGGCGGTTCCGTATGCCCAATCACACACTCGGGCATTGCAGAAGGGAATTCTGTCGGTTTGGGACAAGTCCCCATTGTCTTTGGATCTTCAGATCCAGGTGAGTCACTCTGTCAAGGCGTCCCTGACATGGTGGCTGAGGTCCCCGGCTCTTCAGGCCGGGAAGTCGTTCCTCCCCATCCACTGGACGGTGATCACAATGGACGCCAGCCTGACAGGCTGGGGAGGAGTGTGGTGAGTCCTGTCAGCTCAGGGGCTCTGGACTCCAGCCGAATCTCGTCTCCCAATCAACGTCCTGGAATTGCGGGCGATCAGACTGTGTCTCTCCGTTTGGTCAAAGAGGCTACAGGGCCACTCGGTCAGGATCCAGTCGGACAACGCCATGGCGTATGTCAACCATCAGGGGGGCACTCGGAGCCCGGCTGCGGCATCCAAAGTCGCCCACATCCTAAAATGGGCGGAAAGAAGCGTGCCGGCGCTGTCGGCCGTTTACATTCCGGGCGTAGAAAACTGGCAGGCGGACTATCTGAGCCGCCAGTCCCTGGACCAGGGGGAGTGGTCCTTGCATCCGGAAGTGTTTCACCTCCTTTGTCAACGATGGGGCACTCCGGATGTGGACCTGATGGCGTCTCGACTCAATCGCAAGGTGTCGAGGTTTGTGGCCCGGTCCAAGGACCCCTGGGCGGATGCCTCGGACGCGTTAGTGACCCCGTGGGGTCGGTATCGCCTAATATATGTCTACCCTCCGCTGCAGTTGATTCCTCGTCTGCTGCGCAGGGTAGCGGCCGAGGGTATTCCGGTGATCCTCATTGCCCCGGACTGGCCTCGGCGTCATTGGTACGCCGATCTGGTACGTCTCATCGCGGACATCCCTTGGCGCCTGCCCTTGAGGGAGGACCTTCTATCTCAAGGTCCTATCTTTCATCCTGCTTTACAGTCTCTGGCTTTAACGGCATGGCTATTGAGAGCCAGGTGCTGAAAGACCGAGGTCTGTCTGATTCGGTAATTTCAACCATGATTAGGGCACGGAAGTCTTCTTCTAGGAAGATCTATCACCGTACCTGGAGAGCTTACATCGCTATGTGCGAGGAACTGGACTGGCGTCCACGGACGTACTCCGTTCCTAGAATCCTGAGGTTCTTGCAGCGTGGGGTTGCTCAAAGGCTGGCTTTGAGCACTATTAAGGGTTAGATTTCGGCTTTGGCCGTTTTCTTTCAAAGACCCCTAGCTGGTCATTCCTTGGTTAGCACTTTTGTGCAGGGAGTACGTCATGTGGTTCCACCCGCCAAGCCCCCGCTCCCTCCTTGGGATTTGAACTTGGTGCTTTCGGTTCTTCAGGAATCTCCTTTTGAGAATATAAGAGATATTCCTCTTTCAACTTTTGTCCCAGAAGGTGGCTTTTTTAGTGGCCATCACTTCTGTTAGACGGGTGTCTGAGTTGGCGGCTCTGTCATGTAAGTCGCCTTACCTGGTCCTTCATAAGGACAAGGCGGTATTGCGACTGCGACCGTCTTTTCTTCCTAAGGTGGTTTCGGCTTTTCACCTTAACGAGGACATTGTCCTTCCGTCCTTGTGCCCTCAACCATCGCATCCTAGGGAGGTTGCGCTTCACAATTTGGATGTAGTGCGTGCCTTACGGGTATACCTGTCGGCTACCGCTCCTATTCGGAAGTCTGACTCGCTGTTTGTGTCTGTCTCTGGTCCGAAACAGGGCCAAGCGGTGTCGTCTGCCACCATTTCTAGGTGGATCAGACAGACTGTTATACAGGCCTATGCCATTAGGGGACGGGCTCCTCCCTTTCCGGTCACGGCGCATTCCACCAGGGCAATCGGTGCTTCCTGGGCTTTCCGACATCAAGCGTCAGTTGCACAAGTGTGCAAGGCGGCGACCTGGTCGTCCGTTCATACCTTTTCAAAGTTCTACAAGGTTGATGTGGCTGCATCTTCGGATGCTTCCTTCGGCCGCAAAGTGTTGCAGGCCGCTGTCTAATGTTGCAACTCCTCCGTTGAGGGGCTCTGCTGGTTTGGAGTGAAGTTTTGGTTGTTCCTTACTTTTTTTGCTCCCAACCCTTTCTTATACTGCTTTGGGACGTCCCACATGTAATCAGTATGAGAGCTGCGTCGGTCCATGGACGATAAGAGAAAATAGGATTTTTGTACTCACCGTAAAATCCGTTTCTCTGACGTCCATTGGCTGGAAGGGCTTGCTCACATCATCCGTTTATAATGTCCGTGTGTACTGGGCACATGAATAGCTGTGTGTGTGTGTGTAGCAGCCATGTTGTTCGCGTCACAAGTCTCCCCTGCCATTTTGTCATAAGAATGCATAGCCACAGTGACTCCTCCTTCCTTTACTTTTTACAATACACAAACTGATGCTGGGACCTTTATCAATCCATTGATCGACACGCAGACTTCTCCATTACTCAATCCACAATTTTAGTCTGGAAACCCTAATAAAACTGTCACCCTCTTAGGCCCCTTTCACACGTACAGACCGTATGTCGGCTTTTTCATCCGTCCGTTTACGAATGAAAAAGGGACATACATTGGTCCCTATGAGATTGTGGGTGTCAGCGGATGAAACATCCGCTGACACCCGATCTCATCCGTGTCCGCAATGCTCTGTTTTCCTATTTTTCTATCCGTCTGCGGAGCGGATCGGATGAACACGGACAGACGGTCCGTGTTCATCCGATCCCCCCCATAGGGGAGAGCGGAGATCTGACAGGGTGGTCCCTGCACAGTGTGCGGGGACTGCCCTGTCATCCGCCGGCTCAGCGGGGATCAACGGAGCGATCCCCGATGAGCAAGCGGAGGTTCACAGGGCGGATCATCACGGATCCGTCCCGTGTGACAGGGGCCTTTAGCTTAACAGATACCGGTCATAAATAGCTCAGCTGAAGGGAACTGCCAATATACTTTTCTGCTGGACTGGTTAGCAGCCTAGACTATAAAACTTCAGCATATTTCTTAACTCATGAAATAATAATAGCATAGACAGTTTTACCTCTCTCAGTTAATTTGTAGCGTTTTGAGCCCAAACGCCACTACCCTAGGAGTACGGGGAGCAGAACCAGCCCAATTCCTTTCCTAGGCGAACTGGGCATCTGAAACCTGTCAAATTTATATTCATTATTAAGCTAAATTCCAGCTGGACAATAATCTGCATATTAGCAGACTGTACTTGTAGGTATTCAGAGATATGAATACCTATAGAAAACTGTATCTGGAACATAGTGACATCCCAAGAACCACTCCTCAGACGCCTAATTGGTCAGATGGCCTCTGTCAACACCCCTTTGATACCAGAGAATAGGGGGAATGGCAGCACATTTTGACAGCTCTTGTGTACCATCCAGCAACTGAAAACCTGTCAGGTTATGAGGCCAATTTATCACCTTGCTCATTGACTGAAATCTGCTGAAACGGGACATTGGAAGTATTTTCTTTTTCCACTCCTTTTTTATTTCTTCCCTGTTGCTTTGTCTCTTTATTTCTTTGTAACACCCTTTTTCTGTAAATCTTTTATTTGCACCATTCTGACCTTTTCATTATTAAACCCTGTTTTAAAAAGTGTTGAAATTTTGTCTCTTGGACCCCTTTCACATTGAGCAAGGTCCATAAAGACATGGATGAGGGCATTTGGGGTGGAGGAACTTGACTGGCCTGCACAGAGTCCTGACCTCAACCCGATAGAGCACCTTTAGGATGAATAAGAGTGGAGACTGTGTGCCAGGCATTTTCGTCCATGTCAGTGCCTGACCTCACAAATGTGCTTCTGGAAAAATGTTCAAACATTCCCATGGACACTCTCCTAAACCTTATGGATGGCCTTCCCAGAAGAGTTGAAGCTGTTTATAGCTGCAAAGGGCGGGGCCAACTCAATATTGAACCCTACAGACTAAGACAGGGATGCCATTAAAGTTCATGTGCGTGTAAAGGCAGGTGTCCCAATACTTTTGGTAATGTAGTGTATGTATAGTAAACTCACTGTAAATGCATATTACATTGTCCAAGTGTCCAAACAGAAATCATGCTTATGAAGCAATAGTGCTTGGTTACGAAATCAAGTTAAACTGACCAATGAATTCCAACGTGCTGTTTGGGCCCATACACCAAAAAAAGTGCTAAAGATAAAACATGTGTCCGACTTCAATTTCCTGATACGTGCCAAAGTGTCCACACAACAGACTCACTAACCAGACTATTTTGACCTTCTAAAAATAGATCAAATTGCGACTTTGGGACAAGCCCTTTGATTCACACCGCCACTCAGCTCCGGGGTTCATAGACCAATTCATTGATTGAATTCACTAGACACGTATCTACATTTGCTCCAGCAGTGGGGTTTTCTTTTATGAAAATAGGTGTGGTGTAGGCAGCCTGTTTTTTTTTCTGTTGGGTAAGTAGTCCACAGTAAGTAGTCCCCAGATTTGGTTTGCAGTTTTAGGTAGAAAACATGGTTTTTGGTTTGGGATTTGAATTTTAGTGTCAGTTAGGTTTATTGGTTGGGATTCTGTTAAGGGTTGGATTGAGCTTAACCACTTCAATACCGGGCTTTTTGTACCACTTCAATACCGGGCCTATTCTAGCACTTCTCTCCTACATGTGCAAATCATCATTCTTTTGCTAGAAAATTACTCAGAAACCCCAAACATTATATATATGTTTTTTTTAGCAGACACCCTAGGGAATAAAATGACGGTCATTGCAACATTTTTTCTTGCACGATATTTGCGCAATAATTTTTCAAACGCCTTTTTTTAAAAAAAAAAATGGTTTCATGAATTAAAAAATATTAAAACAGTAAAGTTAGCCCAATTTTTGGGGA
Source organism: Rana muscosa (assembly GCA_029206835.1). Taxonomy (NCBI): domain Eukaryota; kingdom Metazoa; phylum Chordata; class Amphibia; order Anura; family Ranidae; genus Rana; species Rana muscosa. Next base: position 283,535,090 of record CM055123.1, read on the forward strand.
AAATATGAAAGATGATGTTACGCCGAGTAAATAGATACCTAACATGTCACGCTTTAAAATTGCACACACTCATGGAATGGCGCCAAACTACGGTACTTAAAAATCTCCATAGGTGACGCTTTAATTTTTTTTTACAGGTTACCAGGTTAGAATTACAGAGGAGGTCTAGTGCTAGAATTGTTGCACGCGCTCTAACGCACGCGGTGATACCTCACATGCGTGGTTTGAACGGCGTTTACATATGTGGGCGACTTACGTGTGCCTTCGCTTCTGATCGCGAGCTACCGGGGACAGGGGCGTTTTAAAAATGTTTTATTATTATTTATTTATTTTTTTTACTTATTTATTTTTTTACAATTTTATTTTACTTTTTTTTTTTTTTTGATCACTTTTTTTCCTATTACAAGGAATGTAAACATCCCTTGTAATAGGAATGTGTGTGACAGGTTCTCTTTATTGAGAGATGCGGGGTCAATAAGACCCCACATCTCTCCTCCAGGCTGGAAAGCATGAGATCAGTGAAAATGTTTTCACTGATCTCATACTTACAGCCGCAATGGCGGCTTTGTTTACATTTGAGGCCCGGGCGTGACGCCATCACATCGCGCTCGGGCCTCGGACGATCATAGAGATGACTGGTGACCATCTGGTCACCAGTCATCTCTATGCTCATCACGTGACCCACCAACGACGCCGGAAGATTCGCTCCGGGTCCCCGATCGCACGGGAGAGCCCGGAGAAGCACCGGATGGCGGCGGGAGGGGGGGGATGTCCCATCCCGCCGCCTATAAGAACGATCAAGCGGCAGAACCGCCGCTATGATCGTTCTTATGGTGCACAGAATCGCTGGCCCAAGAAAAGGATATCTGAATGATGCCTCTAGCTGCAGGCATCATTCAGATATCCCCCTACAAAGCTGAGGACGTCATATGACGTCCACCCAGGATGGGAGATCCCATCTGTGGACGTCATTTGACTATGGCTGGGTAGGGAAGTGGTTAAAGTGCAATGAAAGCCAAAACTTTTTATATTAGTGTGGGTAGAGTTGGGAATGGTTTTAACGACTAGGGGTCTGCACTATAGCCGAATGACGGCCACAGCGCGGACCTCAAATGCCGGGAGGCTGTCAATAGATGTCCTCCCCTTTGCACGCACCCCAACGCACTGCCAATGACAGCTGATCACATGATGTAAACAAAGCTCGGTAACCTTTTTTTTTTTTTTTTTTATGTTTTGTTCTTTTTGTTTTTTTTAGATCACCGACTCCTGTGTAAGGGACATCGAACATCGGTCCGAGTGGAAGAGGCACATCAGCCTCATTAGTGCCAGTGACCACCAGTGCAGTAAATGCCACCTATCAATGCCCACAAGTGCCACCTATCAATGCCCACTAGTGGTGCCAGTCAGTGCCACCTAGAAGTGCTGCCTATCAGTCTCACCTACCAGTGCTGATCAGTGCCCTATCACTGCCAGCTATCAGTGACACCTATTAGTGCCAATTCCCAGTGCCCACCAGTGCCGCCTATCAATGCCCATCGGTGCAGCCTATCGGTGCCCATCGGTGCAGCCTCATCAGCGTACATCAATGAAGGAGAAAAATTACCCATTTGCAAAAAATGTTAACAAAATATAAAACAGTTTTGTCTTTTTTTTTGTTTTATTTTTTATTCTGTCTTTTTTAATTTTTTTTAACAAAAAATAAAAACTGCAGAAGAAAGCTCTATTTGTGGGAAAAAATTTGGGTACAGTGTTTGTTTGACCGCGCAATTGTCATTCAAAGAGTGAGAGCGATGAAAGCTGAAAATTGGTCTGGGCAGGAAGGTGGTTTAAGTGCCCAGTAAGCAAGTGGTTAAACCCTGTTAGTTTTTTTTTTTTTTTTTTCCCATTTGTGTCCCTTTTGAGAAGCTTTCTCTTCACTTTGTGTTTTGTAGACACAATAGGAAGTGAGAGAACTAACCAAAGTAAGCAAAATCCTCTCCTACAGTTGTCACTGGAACAAATATTCCCATTGGTGATTTCTTCTCTATTCCTGTTGTTATGGTGACAACAACTCCAAAATGTAGTTTTTTTGTTTCTTTTTATTATTAGTCCCAGTGGAGACAAAGATGGCAGCAAAGATGGGTTCTAGCCACCAATCCAAAACTGAAGAATTATTTTTTGACTTTCAGATACAGTGTATTGGGTTTGAGGCATCAAAAAGTGGTCTGATCAATTTTAATGTCATCTTTTTATTTTGTTTCCAGAATCTGCACCTTGAAGGGAATGCCCTTAGCTCCCTTCCTGAGAGTCTTTTTCTGTATCTGTCAAACCTTGTCTGGTTGGATCTTCGCAACAATAAAATCACAAGTCTGCCTAGTACAATTGGGAAGCAAAGGTACATTTTTTATTAAAGAGCCAAGCAAATGTAGGTTGAATTGTAAAGGTACTAATTTGCCCATGCCACGCAGTCGTTCTCACTAAGGCCCCTTTCACACTGAGGCGTTGAAAAAACGTAAAAAAATTATGAGTTTTTTCCCGCAATTTTACCGCATTCGCAGTAAAATAGCGCTAACGCCTATGCGTTTTACCATAGCGCCCTAAAGATGCTCCAAAAAAGCTGTTTGCAGGATTCTTTCCAATGCACAGCCAGCAAAATGCCTCAGTGTGAAAGCCCTCAGGGCTTTCACATTGAGAATGATGGGGCAGGATTATTTCAGGCATTTTTACAGCGCTATTTTTACCGCAAAAACGCGGTAAAACCGCCTCAGTGTGAAAGGGGCCATAGGGTGTGCAAAGAGGTAGTTTCTCCTCCCAGAAGCCACATGTCTGAATGGGCCATTATGGTGCCAAAGAAACAAGGCTTTCTTTTGAGGTTATTGTCTAGAAAAAACAAATACAGTATTCCAAAAAAACAAATCTATTGCAAAACAGTGTTTTTTTTTTTTGTGTGTTTTTGTTTTTAGAATAAGCAGTTTTTGTTTTTTTTTCAGTAATCTCTGCAGTTTTTTTTTTTTTTTTAGAAAAAATACAAATATAAAACAAAGTACATTACATAATAACACAATACACATTGAGAAAAATATATATGCATCATTAAAATCCTCATATTACCACTTTCCTAAAAAAAAAAAAAATGCTTTTCTTCCCTATTGAGCAGTTTTAACTTTAAAACTAGTTACCATAGATGTATTCTTTAATTTGTTTTCTTTATAATGACTCTGAAACATATGCCTGGTACTAGTAGCCACCATGGCAAAGCTATTTGCATATAAAACAACGGTGTGTCTATTTTGTGTAATTTTTACACTGTGCAAAACAAAAAAAATTAAAAATGGTTAAAAAGTAAAAGAAGAATAGCTAAGGGCTACTAATTTAATTAAATTTTTATTTAGTAATACATTTTTTTTGTGGGACTGATGCAACTGATAAGATAAGGGGCACTGATTTGATTTGTGCATAAAAAAAAATATCAACATTCATTGTAACAATATTGTTACTGTGTGTTTATGAACAAAGCCTGCATACATTTTCAGATTTTATTCACACAGAAGGCACTGTCTGCTCCTAAGAAATAGAGCAGGTGGTACGTCCGTGGTATTTGGATTGTTTTTTTGGGGGGGCATGCCTTGTTCTTCAGAAGTATTCAACTGGTTAAATCTAGCGGTCTTCTGCACTTTACTAAAGCAATCAACATTTCCAATATGATATTTTACAATAACGTTAAAGGACAATTTTAATAAATAGTTCAGAAATAGAGTCGATGAGGTTGATTTACTATAACCCATTTACTGTCCTTCATTTTGCACAGCGAACATTCTTCTTCTTTTTTTTTAAACTGTGGATCAGCTGTAATGGCATTTTGTCTAGTAGATCTTTTAATAAATTGAGTTGATTGAACTACCATATATACTCGAGTATAAGCCAAGGCACCTAATTTTACAAAAAACTGGGAAATGTGATAACTGATGGGTTTTTTACAAAAAATCTGGGAAAACGTATTGACTCGAGTATAAGCCTAGGGTGTCCATCTGCATGCCTCAGTGTGCCTCACTGTGTCCATGTGCATGCCTCACTGCCTCACTTTGCCTCACTGTGTCCATGCCTCACTGTGTCCATGCCTCACTGTGTCCATGCCTCACTGTGTCCAGTCTCCCTACCTGATCTCCTGTGCTGTGTGACTAAGACTGACGTTTAACATGGGAGTCTATGGAAGGGGTGCCCAGCTTTGAAAAATCGTTGCTCCCCGGCCGTAGGTTCCCTGGACAACAAACTTTGCACACTTGTAGAGGAAGAGGGGCTACGTGTGTGCCAAGTTTGGGGTCAAGGGGACCTACGGCTGGCCGTGATCAGGCGCACAAATGTGAAGATGGACACAGACTCGAGTATAAGCCGAGGGGGGCATTTTCAGCATGTGCTGAAAAACTCGGCTTATACTCGAGTATATACGGTAAGTATGGTAAACACAATACCGTTGTATGGTATATACAGTATACATTTCGTAAAATAAAAAAACTGTCAGAACCCATCAGTTATCACATTTCCAAATTGTGAGTGTTATTAGGATCCCCAAACATACGCAATGAGTATAATTTTTGACTTTTCATACATCAATTTGAGCAAAAACAAATAAGAAACTCAAAAGGTTTTAAAATGCGCACCTGTGAATTATTTACTCTGCATGATGCATAATTTAAAGAGGGCCTCCATTATTGAAACAGATACAAAATAATTAATGTAATTAAAAGATAAATACTGTAGATGGAAACCTGTACCCAGGTACCAGTGTAATATATGCTGCTGTTTTCCATGCTTGCCTTGCTTCATATCGAGTCGCCATACTGGATGTCCTGCAGCACACAGCTGCTATTGGGACCAATTGCCGTTGCATTATCTGCAATGGCTGCAGTATTTCAGTTATCGGTGCTTAGTTGCACAGATATCCTTGTTTTTGCACCATGTAACGGATGTCTCTGGATGTTTTCTCTGTTGGGTGTGTCCCTTTTTATGTTGTACATGGGATTAATGCTTTATATTCCTTCCCACAGGCTACTGAAGTATCTTCTTTTAGAAGGAAACCCAATACAGGCCCTTCCTGTACAGCTTGGTAAGTGTGTAATAATTGGTACATACATTTAAATATTTTATCCTATAGATCAGGGGTCTCTAAACTGCGGCCCTGGGGCCGGATGTTGCCCTTTGCTTGCCTTTATCCGGCCCTTGGGGCACTATTCCATCCACTGACACCAACAATGGCGAATCATTTTTATTGCTGAAACCACCAATGGGGCACTATTCATCCAACTTGCACTATCAAAAGGGTACAATTCCTTCTATTGACACCAACAATGGGGCACTAGTCCTCCCACTGACACCAAAGGAATGGTATTGTTTACCCCCTCTTGACATTTTCTACTCCCAATGGCCCTAGTCCGGCCCTCCTAAAGTCTGAAGGACAGTAAACTGGCCCTTTGTTTAGAAAGTTTGGAGACCCCTGCTATAGATTACAGTGGAACCTCGGATTACGAGCATAATCCGTTCCAATGGGGAAACGAAAATAATTTGTTTTGCATTGACTTCAATGGCATGCAAATACCGCATGCGGCCAGAGGCGGGGGGCGCCAGAGATCCTCAGAAACGTCCGGAAAGGTGGGAACGTAGTCTTTCCGAGCATTTCTGAACGGCTACGATCGCCGCCGCTCGGCTCCGGCGCCCCCCCCCCACCTCAGGCCAAACGTGGTACTGCACACCGCTTTGGCCTGAATCCTGCTCGTTTTGTGAGACAACACTCGCAAACCGAGTTAGGATTTTTTTAAATACAGTGCTCGTATTGACAACACTCGTTAACCGCGTTACTCGCAATCCGAGGTTCCACTGTACATCTCTTGTGGACCAGAGCTTGCAGAGCTGGAAGGTCTTCTATACCTGGGTAAAGGAAGTTCGGGTATAAACAAAGTTTTCTTTAGATTCTAAAACGGCAATGCTTTAGGAATGTTGCCTCGGCTTCTGAAGCTTGGGCAGCTGTTGATATGCAAGGTAGATGACCTCTAAAATCTGAGAAACCTCAAATTGTATTTTGGGTCTTTGTCCTTGCTACTATTACATCATTGGGTGTAAGTGGAAGTCTTGCTTTGTCTCTGCTCTCCACCATAATTGGCATGTAAGATGTAAAGAGCTGCAGTGGTCATATTCCAAACATTGATGTATGTACAGTACATAGGACAAATTGAGTTACTTTCCTTGAGACACTAAATATTGCGCTACTGGAGTAAAGAAAAAAAAAATGAAGTACCTTTGTTCTAAAAATGCAAGAGAGACAAGGAAATTGAGGCAACCTTGGACTTTCGTGGAACGGTATAGACTTACAATGCTGAAAAATCCTTTCTTCTTTAAAAAAAAAATTTTGCGATACGGCACTGCGTCGCTTTAACTGACAATTGCACAGTCATGCGACGCTGTACCCAAACAAAATTGATGTCCTTTTTTTCCCACAAATAGAGCTTTCTTTTGGTGGTATTTGATCACCTCTGCGGTTTTTTATTTTTTGCGCTATAAACAAAAAAAGAGCGACAATTTTGAAAAAAAGACTATTTTGTACTTTTTGCTATAATAAATATCCTCAATTAAAAAAAAAAAAAAAGCTATTTTTTTCCTCAGTTTAGGCCGACATGTATTCTTCCTACATATTTTTGGTAATAAAAAATTGCAAAAAGCGTATATTGATTGGTTTGCGCAAAAAGTTATAGTGTCTACAAAATAGGGAAAAGATTTATGGCATTTTTATTATTATTATTTTTTTTTTTACTAGTAATGTCGGTGATCTGCGATTTTTATCGGGACTGCGACATTATGGCGGACAGATCATACACTTTTGACACATTTTTGGGACCATTGACAATTATACAGCGATCAGTGCTATAAAAATGCACTGATTACTGTGTAAATAGAATATATGTTGGAGAAACTACAATGAGATTATAGTTACAGGGGGTCCCCGAGTTACGAACACAATAGGGACTGTAGGGTTGTTCGTAAGTCGCAACACTGCATTTGTAAGTGTAACTTATGGTCGGAACACTGCATTCGTAAGTGTAACTGCCGCCTGTGCATTGATGTGGGATGTTCCGGGCGCTTGTTATGTTATCTGGGGCGTAATACGGCAGTGTGGGATGTGTCGGAGCGGCTCGAAAGGTATCGTAGAGCACAAGTGGCCGGCATTTGAGGCCGTTCGTAAGTAGGAGTCGTTCGTAACTCGGGTGTTCCTAACTTGGGGACCCCCTGTAGTCCTGAGACTTCCTACCACATCCCAATATTTGCAGAAAGAGGAAATGGAGGCCCCAAGGGGATTGTATGGGCAGGAAGCCAATTCAGGATAACACAATGGAAATAGTATAAAAATAGTTTATTATGAAAAATGAAAAAAAAAAAAATATATAATAGAGAATGCTAAAAAGAATCATGGAATACAGAATACAATAAACAGCTGCTCAAAAGGCGCAATGCATAATGTACTGATGCAAATCAGAAACAAAGGGTATATATACATGCGACCAACCCTACATGTAACGGAAAAACATAAAAGGCATATAGTTCTGATTATGGTAGGTATGCTTCCTTCTTCTTCAGGGGTTTGAGGCGAGTTTGCTGTTACATTTCTATGGAAAAAATTATATATGTAAATAATAGAAAGATCAAGTAATGATTATTACCCCCAACCAAAAGGGGAAAGATTCAAAATGAATGAATGTAGAATTGAAGTGTCACACCGTGATATTGTTCTGCAAAAATATGGGCATTTATTTTATTTTTTTTCCCTTAAATGTGAACTTCTCCATTTTAAGCATTCAAAATCAATGGACTTGCTCCTCTAAAGCCCTGTACACACGATCGGATATCCTATGGATTCTAATCCGATTGGTTTTGTCCATCGGAAATCCGATGAAGCTGACTTCCATCAGTCTTGCCTACACACCATCAGTCAAAAAACCGACCGTTCCAAACGCGGTGACGTAAAACATTCCGATAAGCCGAGAAAAAGGAAGTTCAATGCTTCTGAGCATGCGTCGACTTGATTCTGAGCATGCGTGGGTTTTTTATCCGATGGACTTGCCCACAGACGATCGGAATTTGCTATCGGTTTTTTATCTATCGGATAATTTTGAAAACATGTTCTATTTTTTAAAGCTGATGGAAAAAAGACCGATGGGTCCCATACACGATTGGTTTGTCTGATGAAAACAATCCATCGGACGGTTTTCATCAGTTAAACCGATCGTGTGTACAGGGCTTTAGAATATGTGAACAATCTGGGTGCTGGCTGCTGTAGTCAGTCTCCACTCTCCATCAAAGATATCAGAAAGTATGTCAGCTTCAGCTACACTCCAAACTTAGCACCTCTTGCTGTATTTATTAATTGCCAGCAAAATGTCTGCATGCAACAATGTCTCTTAAGGAAGGCTGATTTTTGGGTTGAGACCTTGTGTGCAGGCATTTTACTGACAATTAATAAATACAACTTGAGGAGCTAAGTTTGGAGTGTGGCTGATATACTTTTTCTTGCCCTAAAACAACACACAATGCACTTGCAGTAATATACACATTTTATGCACGTGCAGTATTGCACACATTTTATGCACGTGCAGTATTGCACACATTTTATGCACGTGCAGTATTGCACACATTTTATGCACGTGCAGTATTGCACGCATTTAATGCACGTGCAGTATTGCACACATTTAATGCACGTGCAGTATTGCACACATTTAATGCACCTGCAGTATTACACACATTTAATGCACCTGCAGTATTACACACATTTAACCACTTGCCGACTACCGCACGAACATTTACGTCGGCAGAATGGCACGGACAGGCAAATGGGCGTATATATACACGTCCCTTTAAATTTGCTGCCATGTGAGCATGCGCGTGCCCCTGCCGCAAACTCAGTGTGTCACAGAGCTGCAGAACGGAGGATGCCTGTGTAAACAACCATCTCCCTGTTCTGCCTAGTGACAGGACACTGATCGTCTGCTCCCTCTCATCGGGAGCAGCGATCAGTGTCGTGTCACAGTAAGCCCCACCCCCACACAGAACACATCCCTAGGACACACTTAACCCCTTCCTAGCCCCCTAGGGGTTAACCCCTTCACTGCCAGTTACATTTACACGCATTTTTATAGCACTGAACGCTGCATACATGTGAATAGTCCCAAAATAGCGCCAAAAGTGTCCGATGTGTCCGCCATAATGTCGCAGTCGCAATAAAAATCGCTGATCGCCGCCATTACTAGTAAAAAATCATTATTAAAAATGCCATAAAACTATCCCCTATTTTGTAGACGCTATAACTTTTGCGCAAACCAATATATAAATGTTTATTGCAATTTTTTTTTTTACCAAAAATATGTAGAAGAATACGTATCGGCCCAAACTGAGGAAAATATATATTTTTTTTTATATATATATTTTTTGGGGATATTTAATATAGCAAAAAGTAAAAAATATTTTTTCAAAAATTCTCGCTCTATTTTTGTTTGTAGCGCAAAAAATAAAAACTGCAGAGGTGATCAAATACCACCAAAAAAAAAGCTCCATTTGTGGGAAAAAAGGACGTCAGTTTTGTTTGGGAGCCATGTCGTACGACCGCGCAATTGTCAGTAAAAGCGTCGCCGTGCCGAATCGCAAAAAGTGCTCTGGTCTTTGGGCAGCCAAATGGTCCGGGGCTGAAGTGGTTAATGCACGTGCAGTAATACAGCGCAGCAGGTCAGAAGTTTTTGTATTGGTGGCTGTGAGGAAATGGTTCACGTTCTTTGGAACGTATTTATACACCAAGCTTTCAACATTTTTTGAGAATATTTTTAGGACTCTTTTGTGAGGCGTCATTTTTCGGACCTTGTTGTTCTCTTCTGGCTTTGACATTATATCCAAAGTCTGTTTTGATGGAAGTTCTTCCTGAACTTCATTTCTATGCAGCCAGTGAACCACAATTTACAGAAAGAAAAATAAATGATACGGAAATATTTTGTTGAATTTTTAGTTGGCATTCTTTGTATCAATGTGGGTAATTCACCATTAGCAGAAATCACCCATTTAATCATGTTAGCAAAATGTTGTCGATGTTGAGCCTCTCATCATTGATTCATTATGAAGTAATGTTGGTGCTGATTTGATTGTTGCAGACTAATGAGACTTTAGTATCGAATTTTTGATTGCTAATTTGCATAACTGAGAACTGGAGATTATTTCCGACATTACTGAAGTGATGTAAATTCTTGTACTCACTCCATTAATTTCATAAAAAAACTTTGTAAATTAACAGCTGGCAAAAAAAGTTCCCACAAGAACCTTTCTAACTAGCAATCCTTATCATCTGTGTATTTGGAAAGCCCCCTTTTATTGGCTGGTAATTTGCTCCTACTGGTTTAAGGGAGGGCAGGAATAATGGAAGAGCTCCATGTGAGAACTGAACCCCAACACTTCATATTCCTGATAGGCGCCTGCTGTACCATGTACTTGTATGAGAAAGTCTCCTATTCTCTTTGTATTGCTTCCTTTGTGTGAAATCCCTGCTGTTCCTGCAGTCCCCCTGCTTTCCTATTTAAAACTGACCACACTAAGCAGGAGATTACAGCATGCTGAGTTCTCTAGCTGTGCTGGGAACTCTGTGTACTCGCCTCCCAATGATCAGACTTGTCCTGACGCCCCCCCCCCCTGCTGCACAGCCATTCGCTAGGAAGCTCTGTGTGCTGCTGTTTCTCCTCCCCCCAGCTCTTATGCAGCTGAGAACAGAAGGAATGTGATCACTTATAAAAAAGGGAAAAGAGGTATTTATATATATATATATATATATATATTTTTTTTTTTTACATCTATACAAAAATGTTTTGCCTTTTTTCATTTCTATTTGAAACTGAATGGGTTGTTTTACAAGGTGATTGTTTACAATCACTTTAACCACTTCCATACAGGGCTTTTATACCACTTCTATACCGGGCCTATTCTGGCACTTCTCTCCTACATGTACAAATCATCATTCTTTTGCTAGAAAATTACTCAGAACCCCCAAACATGATATATGTTTTTTTAGCAGACACCCTAGGGAATAAAATGACGGTCATTGCAACTTTTTATCTTGCACGGTATTTGTGCAATAATTTTTCAAACGCCTTTTTTTGGGAATAAAAATGGTTTCATGAATTAAAAAATAACAAAACAGTAAAGTTAGCCCAATTTTTTTTGTAAAATATGAAAGAATATGTTACGCTGAGTAAATAAATACCTAACATGTCACGCTTTAAAATTGCGCACACTCATGGAATGGCGCCAAACTTCCAAACTTAAATATCTCCATAGGCGTCACTTTTGAAAATTTTTACAGGTTACCAGGTTAGAGTTACAGAGGAGGTCTAGTGCTAGAATTGTTGCACGCTCTCTAACGCATGCGGCGATACCTCACATATGTTGTTTTAAAGGCGTTTACATATGTGGGCGGGACTTACGTTTGTGTTCGCTTCTGATCGTGAGCTACCGGGGACAGGGGCGTTTTTACATTTTTTTTTTTTTTTTTATTATTATTATTTATTTTTTTATTTTACTTTTTTTGATCACTTTTATTCCTATTACAAGGAATGTGAACATCAATTGTAATAGGAATGGTGTGTGACAGGTCCTCTTTATGGAGAGATGCGGGGTCAATAAGACCCCACATCTCTCCTCCAGGCTGGAAAGCATGAGATCGGGAAAAATAAATCAACGATCTCATGCTTTCATTTTTTTTCATCAGTTTAGGCCAATATATATTCTTTTACATATTTTTGATAAAAAAAATCACAATAAGCGTTTATTGATTGGTTTGCGCAAAAGTTATAGCGTCTACAATATAGGGGATAGTTTTATGGCATTTTTATTAATAATGTTGTTTTTTTTACTAGTAATGGCGGCGATCAGCGATTTTTATCGTGACTGCGACATTATGGCGGACACATCGGACACTTTTGACACCATTTTGGGACCATTGTCATTTTTACAGCGATCAGTGCTATAAAAATACACTGATTACTGTGAAAATGACACTGGCAGTGAAGGGGTTAACCTGTAGGGGGCGCTGAAGGGGTTAAGTGTGCCCTAATGAGTGATTCTTACTGTGTGGGGGCGTGGCTTGGCGTGTGATGTCACTGACAGGGAACAGACTATCAGTGACACTCTCACTAGGAAGAACGGGGAAAGGTTTGTTTACACTTACATCTCCCCGTTCTTCAGCTCTGTGACCCGATCGAGGGACACCGGCGGCGATCGGGTCCCATGGGCGCGGTCACGGAGCTCACGACCGGGTCGCGAGCGTGACCCACGGCTGGGCATCTTAAAGGTGACGTACCTGTATGTGCTTATGCCCAGCCGTGCCATTCTGCCGACGTATATCGGCGTTAGGCGGTCCTTAAATGGTTAAAGGGAGTGCTCCTAATCCTACTTTTTTGCCTCACTGCATTACTGTATTTTAAAAAGTTTAGCTATGTATTGTTCATGTTGTACATGGCTATACCTACAAAAGGAACCAGTCTGAAGTGATTTAGCAGGAGCTAATTTTCTGACTAAAATTCCACTTCCAGAACCATCTACCAGGAAGTCCTAGGCCTCCGGGCCCCTTACAGGTGTACTGCCTGTACCCCCCTGATGGCGGCCCTGATAATAACCTATAGAAATCAGTCAAATTTCCTTTCCACTAGCTGACAGCAGTCAGAATAACCAGGATTATTTATGATTAATTACTATGGGTAACCGTATTTTACACATTGCTATCTGCATTTGTTAAATAAAGAGCCTAGATTTGTTGTGTCAACTGCTTGGCAACCTTGTGGAATCAGTAAGTGTTGTCTTTATTGTAGGGATGTCCTGTTCTTTTGATGGTCAGGCATAGAACTGGTGGAACCTGCGTGAGTGTGTTATTGGTCAGTATTCATTTTCGATATTAACCCTAATAGACTAAAGGTAGATCCATCCAGATTCCATAATGCTTATAAGTACAACAACTGTGTACTGGAGGTGCTGGAGCATGATATGGGCTCTTCTGGAGTTCACATTTAATATCTTCTTCCACCTTTTCTGATCATGTTTCATGCATTGCTTAACCCATATTTAGGTTATAACCTGAAACATGGTCAAAATTCACATCCCGTCCCCACCCACAAACCACTGATCGTGTAAAATTTGTAGTCAGTGCTGATGTGTGTGTCCCACAGCACAGGGACCGTAATTCTCAATTCTGAGGCACAAGTCACCACACTTGTAGTCCATAGATAATTCCTTCAGCTTTGTATCTGAAGGTCCGTACCTTGGTATTAAAGTGGAAGTAAACCCTCCTATCGTTTTCAGCCAAGGAAGCTGCCATCTTGACCTCTGTTTAATCTTCAACTGCCACGGTGCTGCACGTGTGACCAGTTATGACACCAGCCATTGGATGGTTTGACAGTTTGCTTGAGAGCACAACCAATGTAGCAGTTAGCATTTCCGGCATGCCGGGAATTTAACTGTTTTTTCTAAACTGTTAAATCAATGGGTTTACTTCCACTTTAATGCTGAAGAGCCTGACCTTGGACATAATTAGAAGAAAGAAGACATACCCGTGTTTCTCCGAAAAAAAAAACGGGTCTTATATTAATTTTGGCTACAAAAAAAACACACTAGGGCTTATTTTCAGGGGATGTATTTTATTTATTTACTATTTGTATAATAATCCTACATTTATTCAAAATACAGTGTAACCTCTGATTGCGCGTTACGTTGTTAACGAGCGTTTCGCAATACGAGCACTGTGTATTTCTAAAAATCCTAACTCGGTTTGCGAGCAGGATTCAGGCCGAAGCAGTGTGCAGTACCGCTTTTGGCCTGAGGTGGGGGGGCGCCAGAGCTGAACGGCGCCGATCGTCGCCGTTCGGAAATGCACGGAAAGGCCCGAGGACAGTTCGGCTGACCTCGGAAAACCTCAGAAAGGCTCGTCAATGAAGTCTTGCCGAGGTCAGCCGAACTGTCCTCGGGCCTTTCATGCAATTTCCGAGGCTCTCCTGCCCCGCCTCTGGCCGCATGCGGTATTGCATGCCATTGTTGTCAATGCGGAAGGAATTATTTTCGTTTCCATTGACTTTAATGGGGAAACTCGCTTTGATATGCGAGTACTTTGGATTACGAGCATTCTCCTGGAAAGGATTATTCTTGTAATCCAAGGTTGTCATATTGACGATCTAAAAGTGGTTGTAACCCTGAAAAAAAAAATATCCTGATCCTTTAAGCATGATAGACAGCACAGTGCTTGTTCTGTGTCATTTACCCCTTTCTATATTCTAAAAAACCTGGAATAAAACAATACATTTTTTTTTTTTTTTAAAGTTCCTGTGTTATGACATTCTGAAATCCCAAAAATAAACCTCGGTTAAGGTCATTGTAGAAATATGCAATCTGTAAGTGATCAGCGGCGCTGTAAATAAGGTATTTTCCACAATAAAATTACAAAAGGAGACACACTGCACATTATATAATCTTTTTACAAAACTGATTGCATGTTCTTACAAGGACTTTATTAGGGCTTATTTTAGGGGTAGGGCTTATATTGCAGCCATCCCCGAAAATAAAGCTAGGTCTTATTTTCAGGGTAGGGCTTATTTTTGGGGAAACCGGGTAGGACGGAGGTAAGTGTTACTATCTCTTCCTTTGCAGGGAGCTGCTTTGGCTTATTACTTGAGTGACGGCAGAATCCCTTTAAAGAGGAAGTAAACCCTGGAAAGAAAAAAAAAACTGCAAAAGAAAGCCATAATGAGCTATTAGGCATAGCTTACTAGCTCATTATGAATGACTTATCTGAGATCGAAGCCCCCGCAGCGGTCCTCGGTCACCTCTGCCGCCGCCGCCATCTTGCCTCGATGTCCCGTCACGGATGTCAATGTATCGCCGCTCCGGCGCTGTGATTGGCCGGAGCGGCGATGACGTCACACATATGCGCGCTCAGGCCGGCAAGAGCCCATTCAGAAAACCGGCAATGAAGCCGGCCCGCTAGTGATGTCATCGGCGCATCATTATATAGTAAATATCTCCTTAACCATGTAGGTTAAGGAGATATTTATTGCACCTACAGGTAAGCCTTAATCTAGGCTTACCTGTAGGTAAAAGTTGTCTATGTGGGTTTACAGCCCCTTTAAGCACAAGCATTGGACAAACATTTGTGTTTCACCTGCCAATCACGGTAGAGGAAAACTGCTCCAGACACTTTCACCACCAATTGATTAGGGGAAAACTGCAGTCGTTTTTAAAAGACTTTCTAACTTGTATATTTGCTATTCCCCTCTTCTCACTGAGAGTTCTGTTCTTCACTTTCTCTCCATTGCAGCAAAAGATGGCTGTGTGCAACCTCTGTAGTTTAACATAACTAAGTTTGTTTTGATACTGCCAATGTAATCTAAATTTCAATAAAGCTAATAATAGAGCTTTGGCAAATCCATTTGTTGAGACGTGACTTTAGATGACTGCATTTTTTCCCCTCTTTTGCGTACCTTGTAGCGGTTAAGATTAATTGCTGCCATTTTCTGTGCTGCTGAGCATGACTGTTTGCTAATGCACTCTGGAATTGTATTTTACCCTGCAGAACTGTGCTTAAATAGACCGTTCCCCAAATGTATTTCATACTGTGACAAAGTAATATTGTTTTTGTGTTGTTTTTAATGCATCTAACATCCAAATTAACTACTTGAAATGAAAGGTGTTAATCACATATTTCTTCGACTGTAGAAACAAAAAAACAAAAACAATTTTAGTTAATTGGACTTTTGCATTCGCATACAATATAGGATCTGTAGTTTTCAGCCCTGGGATATCAGAGTTGTTTGTTTTTTGGCGGTGTTTTCGTCATGATTTTCGTCAGCGGCATATAAACGAAAATCGCCCCCAGATTTTCGTCAAATAATAAAAACGGAACCAAAATGTGAGGGAGGGATGTTTACTAGGGTTGCACCGATACCACTTTTTTAAGACCGAGTACAAGTACCGATACTTTTTTTTTAAAGTACTCGCCGATGCCGACCGATACTTTTTTTTTTTTTTTTTTTTCTTGTCGTGTGACAGTGGCACTAACATGCGGCACTGATGAGGTGTGGACTGTGACAGTAGTAGTTTATTTTTTTATTTCATTTTTTTACAATTTATTTTTTGTTGGGTGATGGAGTGGATGGTGTCAGTGTTTGGGGTTTTTTTTTTTTGTTTTTTTTTACAATTTAACCTTTTAAATATTTATTACAATTCTTTCTTTCTTTTCCTTTCTTTTCCATACCTTTTCCTTTTCTTTTCTTTCTTTCTTTCCTGTTGGGGGGCTTTGGTGAGATATCAGGGGTCTAAAAAGACCCCTGACATCTCCCCTTTGAGACAGGTAAAGGGACTAATCACACAGATTCCCCAGTCCTTTTTCTCTGCAGCCTCAGCTGCACTGAAGATGAATGGACAGAAAACAGATGCTCCTCTCCATTCATAAACGGAAGCATTGTAAATATAGTTTACAATGCTCAGTTATGAATGACCAGAGTCAGTGATCACTGACTCTGTGCATTCAGAAAAGGAAGGAGCTGGTAAATGATGTATTTACCGGCTCCTTCCTCCGCTCTCCATCATGACAGATCTGGGATGAGGGGAAGGGGACCGGAGGAGGACATGGGGAGCCGGGGACACCGGAGAGAGGGGGGAGTACACGGGGACAGTCGGGGGTGATCGGTGTGGCGTGGGGGCAATTCCAAGCACCAACCAATCTCCCTGTATAGCCTTCAATAAAGCACCTGACAGCTGCGGGAGGGAGCAGAGGAGAAGCGGCTGTCAGGTGCTTTATTGAAAGCTATACAGGAAGATTGGTGCTTGTAACTGCCCCCACCACCACACCCATTATCTGTGAGGTTGCCCGGCCCCCCTGCTGAGCTGAGGACGCCTGGTCCGATACAACAGGCATTGGATCAGGCATCGGAGCATTTGCATGAATACCGATACTCGTGCAAATGCTCGGTATTGGAACCAATACTAGTATCGGTATCGGTGCAACTCTAATGTTTACCCACGTGAACTTGAAAGTTCTAGAGAAAGGCTTTAAATAATGCATTACAATTTTTAACTAAACCCATTAGATTTTATTTGACTAAAATGATTTTAGTCAAATAAAATGTACTGAAGATTTTAGTCGACTATGACTAAAACTAAACTGAAATTTGATGCCAAAATGAAAGAAGAACTATGGGCAAAACTTGTATTTATTTTTTCCTTTTGGATAGAGTAAGGGAGGGTTATAACCCTGTCAGATTTTATTTGTGGGCCATCTCTGTCCCATTGAGGAAGATTTCGCTTCACTTTCTTTCCCACAGCCAAACAGGCCGCTTACTTTTCTGGGGACAACCCAAAATTTGGGGTTTTCTTTTTACTTTCACTTTCAATGATAATGGTAGACAGGACAAATAGAGAGGGTGAATCTCCTTAAGAGGGGCACAGACGGCAATAAAAATTGACGGGGGCTCTAATCCCTCTCCACTCTATTCAAAACGAAAAAAAGTTTTGCCTTTTATTTATACTTTAACACTGGGGCCTGGTACCTTTTGGTGTTGACAGTTTAAGCTCAGTTGTACCGCAGGGATTAACCGCATCAGTACTGGCATATTTCACCCATTCATTACCAGGCAATTTTTCAGTTTTCACTGTTATGATCCTTAGACTGACAATCGTATATACTGGAGTATAAGCCGAGTTTTTCAGCACATTTCTTTTGTGCTGAAAATGCCCCCCTCGGCTTATACTCGAGTGTGTGTCCATCTTCAACTTTGTGCGCCTGAACCTGGCACACAAAACTTGGCACACATGTAGCCCCACTCGTCCTCTACAAGTGTGCAAAGTTTGTTGTCCAGGGAACCGACGGCCAGGGAGCCCTGATTTTTCAAAGCTGGGCACCCCTTCCATAGTCTCCAATGTTAAACGGTAATTTCTCCGGTGATTTTGGGGACCCGGTACCAGCTGGCCCTAGGTCCCCTGGACCCCAAACTTGGCACACATGTAGCCCCACTATTCATCTACAAGTGTGCAAGGTTTGTTGGCTGGGGAGCACCGATTTTTCAAAGCCAGGCACCCCTTCCATAGACTCACATGTTAAACGACATTCTAGTCACACAGCACCGGAGATCGGGTAGGGAGATTGGGCACAATGAGGCAAAGTGAGGCACAGTGAGGCATGCAGATGGACACCCTAGGCTTATACTTGAGTCAATAAGTTTTCCCAGTTTTGTGTGGTAAAATTGGATGCCACGGCTTATATTCGGGTCGGCTTATACTCGAGTATATACGGTAATTGGTTGTGCAACACTGTGCGCAGGTTAACTTTATATCATATTTTAGACAGATAGGGCTTTATTTTGGTATTATTTTAATAACCTCCTGGACTTTTTTCTTTTATATTTTTACAATATAAAAGAAAAAAGGACAACAAAAAACTTTGCGTTTCAAAATATAGCAAATAAAATGCCAGAACAGGATGAAACCCCCCCCCCCCCCCCCGAAATTACCCCTTTTTGGAAAGCAGAAACCCCCGAGGTGAACGGATTATTTATTTATTTATTTTTTTGCCACAATTTTTTTTTGGGGAAATGAAGAAACATGTCAGTATTCAGGAGTTTAAAACATGGAGCTTGGAATTGGTGCGATAGATACATTAAAGCCCAAGTCACAAAATAACCTTTTTATAAATTATGTATATGAGAACACTGTCTGTTCTTTTAAATCATTCTAAATATTTATTGGTTAAAATATTTGTCATTCTGCCCCGGGGCTTTAGTATTCACCCTCCTGACAAGCTGACCCTATTGTCATTTTAGCTTTCTTAGCTTTCAGAATTATTTAAAGGAGAAACAATTTGGGACTTTAAATGAGGCGGTGACCTGGTAAGGTCCAGTGCCTACATCCTTATCTAATGAGAAAGCGGGGACGGGGAAGTGGTACTTTGAATGAAGCACATAGATACTAATAAACATTCAAATCTTTTATTAGAACTGTATATACTTGAATATAAGCCGACCCGAATATAAGCCGAGGCACCTAATTTTACCACAAAAAACTGGGAAAACATATTGACTCGAGTATAAGCCTAGAGTGGGAAATGCAGCAGCTGCTGAAAGTGGAAAAGAGGGTCAACAATGCCCATCTGCAGCCTCGCTGTGCCCATCTGCAGCCTCGCTGTGCCCATCTGCAGCCTCGCTGTGCCCATCTGCATGCCTCACTGTGCCCAATTGCATGCCTCACTGTGCTCATCTGCAGCCTCATGTACCGGATCTCCCGGCGCTGTGACATGCAGTCTAGTCAGTGGCCGCCCAGTATAACAAAGCCCCGCCGCCTCCTCCTGACGGAACACTGATTCAGTTTCCCAGCAGTGAGTCAGTGTTCCGCCTATCACAGGCGAGGAAGAGGCGGTGCTCTGTTATACTGGGCGGCCGCCGACTAGACTGCATGTCACAGCGCCGGGAGATCAGGTACATGAGGCTGCAGATGGGCACAGTGAGGCAGGAAGACTGGAGTATAAGCCGAGGGGGCTTTTTCAGCACAAAAAATGTGCTGAAAAACTCTGCTTATACTCGAGTATATACGGTATCTATGTGCTTCATTCAAAGTCCCACTTCCCCGTCCCAGCTTTCAGAATTAGTCCGCTTTCGTTAGCTGAATAGAATCTGCAACAAATACTTCTTCATGAGGACAAAATATCATTTAAATTATGCATACTGATGCGTGCATGTTTGAGTATATCAATCAAAATGATGGCATTGCAGGATGTCAGATTGAAGATGTAACTCATTCTGACACATCATATACAAGGTCACAGTCTTCTTCTGGCCTTTTTCAGTCTTCTTTAGTATCATTAGTTTATTAGACACTTAGAGAAGGTGAAAGTCTTATTGAAAATAATGTAGTGCAAACATTTTTAATGCTTGCTTAGAACATTTAGAAAAAGTGCCGGTTTTAATATCAATGTATATAAAGGTTGGTACCTTCTTCGTCCCTAAGATAGAAGGAAGGATTTTAGGGAGGCTGAGATGGACTTTTAAGGTACCGTACAAAAGCTTGGGATACAGAAGATAAGTATAAAAAAATATCATTTTTATTACTATCACAATTAAAAATGCATGAATTAAAAAAAAAAGAGCGACGGGGAACATTGCGATGGCTCTAAATGGTTGTGGTGACACTGGAGAATGTACCATCTGTGTATTAATTGCTCAACATGTTTCGTGGAAGGGAACACAGCTTCTTCAGGAGATTTTTTTTATACAAATATATGCACAATTTTATAGAGCGTTTACCAATGTCAAACTATGAATAAAGAGAGAAAACATATTAGTCATACAAGCCTCAAATAATAGCACAATATAGAACATGAGTGTATATCCTGTGTAGTATGATGGATGAGTTGGGTTACGAAGGCCTAATTACTACAGACAAAATAGTTGCTCACCGAAGACTACGGGTCTCGAATAAACAGAAATCTGATTTATATCCTATACACCAGGGATATGCAATTAGCGGACCTCGAGCTGTTCCACAACTACAAGTCCCATGAGGCATAGCAAGACTCTGACAGCTACAAGCATGACACCCAGAGGGAGAGGCATGATGGGATTTGTAGTTTTGTAACAGCTGGAGGTCCGCTAATTGCATATCCCTGCTATACACCAAAGAGGTGACAAAATGCAAATTAGATATGCAAATTAGATATTGAAAAGCAGCAATAAGTTGTCATCGTACAAGGGTGCACTGCTGCTTGCATGCAATTCTCCTAGGGCTGCTAGCATTGTCCCATGCACAATAGGTGACTTATGCTCAAATGGTTGATAAAGTAAGTTGATAGCTCTGGTTCCCCAAAATAAATCTAGTTCCAAGAGGTAATATGGAATAGATGGATTCAGGTGGGCATTAAGTAGAAGTCTTTGCATATACAGAAGAGTCTCTTGAAATGAGAACACTTTAGACTGAAATAGGAAGAAAAAGTAGGAGGACCACATTCCAAATAGTCAAGTCCAAGGTAACTTTATTCCATTAATATGATCCACTAGAATCTCCTCAACTTGTAGGCTACCTTTGTGAAATCAAAGTGCATTATTCCAATGAAATACATTTGGACATATTTTTTGTGGCACCCCTATTTTTTTTCATCCCGTTTCAAATGTTCAGATTGGTCAGATTTGCCAATTACTGATGTTCATCAAATCTGCTACTGTTGAGATCTCCAAAGACTGATCTCGGACAAGCAGCATGACCTGCACATGAATTGACAGTTTTAGGCAAGGCCATACACGGGTCGAATTTCGAAAGAATTTTCTTCTGAAAATCTTATCTAAGAATTTTCATTTGTATTTCGCACCATTTGTGGGCTGCAGCAACAGCCGAATTTCGTGTGGCCATCAAATTTGAGTAATCGGGCATGTTGAAAAAGTTTTGAAAAACAAACGATTTTCTAATCAATGATGGGAGAATCGTGCGAGAAATGTAATCGAAAAAGAAATGCGCATGTGCAAGAAAAGAAAATTTCCGGAAAGAAAAGAAGTATCCCGGCCACGAAAAAAAACATTTTACCAACAAAACTAGGAAAGATCATGGTAGGGCCATAATTTTTTGTCTTGTATTTCTTTTTGGCAAGCATAGGCGTATCCTACTATAAAAATGGTTCATGTTTCCGAAAGCAGCCTTTTGAAATAAATGTGTACTTCTGGTGGCAGTAAAGCATAAATCTTGATTGACCATATTTTTTTCTGGGCAGGTGATGTGATTACACTAAAGGCTTTAAATCTTCGCAACTGCCCGCTTGAATTTCCTCCAGAAGATGTTGTGTGTAAAGGACTTGAATCTATTTTATCTTTTCTTAGAAACTCCAAGCAAACAGATCTCATGTCTTCTGATCCTGATGAACCAGGTATACAATATCTGTAACTGGAATTATAATGTTAAATGGGGGTCTTCAACCTTTTCAATATGAGGGCACACTGTATATTTTACAAACGTTTGCTGCCCTTATAACCGTTTGAATGAATGCACATAATTTGAATGAATTAATATGTTTTAATCAGAGATTTTGTTTATAATCAGCATTATAAGAACATTAGAGAGAGAACTTCAGCAAAACAAATCAAATACATTCCATAAAACTTGAGCCATTAATTAAGATTGAACAAAAATTGATTAAGTATGCACCTTTTGCTTCAGAGTCTCTATCAGATTCACCCTTTTTGTCAGGGTCCTCATCAGAGTCCCTTCCTTAGATCAGGGCCCCCTTAAATCGCAGTCCCTCATCAAAGGACCCCTTATATCAGACTCCACACCAGAGTCTGCTCTTGCATTAGAGGCCCACCTTACATCAGGGTCCCCATCGGAGGCCCCCCTTACTTTAGAGTCCATGAGTGTCTGACCTTATGGTACATATTCGCAGCAGGATGGGAGACGGGGATAGAGTGGGTCTGGATTGAGGAGGTTCCATCCTCCTGTGAAGGCTGGGGCAAGCATATGATTGGTTGGTAGGGGATCTGTGCTCACCTACAGCGAGACCTGTGTGCGAGCAGAGTGGGCCCACATTGAGGATTCACTACTGATTCTAGCTTTGGACCAGATAAAATCTCGTAGTGGCTCACATTTGGCCCATGGGTCATAATTTGGAGACCCCTAGTGTAGTAGATTAATGCTGCACAAAAGTGATATTTCAGCTGGCACGATCTTCCATTATCTTATGCCAAGATCTCTGTATTTCACCTTCCGGGCACAACCAGCCAAAGTACCATAGTAATTAAAAGGATTGTTTTATCCACCCATAGCTAAAATGTTATTTTTGGGTGGGCCAACCCTTTTAGGTAGACTTAGCAGCAATAGAATGCTGTGCAATGATAGCCATCAATTAATGTGAAAAATGTGTATTTTAAGTGACACTCTTTGTTGGCCAACTAGGTTTTTTAAAGATGCAAGTTTTCAGAATAACTCCGGAATTTATAATGCCTGATGAGTAGACATGTGCACTGCCGAAAAATTTGTTGTTTCTCTTATCGTCCATGGACCGACGCAACTCTCATACTGATTACATGTGGGTATATGTCCCTGCTCGCAGGAGAAGACCTAGGCAGAATGTTAGAGGTTAAAACATTCTAGAACAAGCCAGAGCTGAACAGCCCCGCCCAGAGGGGCGGTCCCTCCGGACATTACTCTCCCACCTGCAGCTAACAGCCTCAGTTTTTTTCTGCCTAGCAGAAGGAGAAGACGTGGCTCTCAGGAGCCAGTCTCCTTAAAAAAAAATTATTTTGAATTTTATTCCTTTGGGAATTTTATTATTTTATTTTTGAGACCTTCAATCAACTGTCGGCTGGGCAACAGGTTGGGTACACTAGTATCCTCGTAGTCTTCCCTGTCCGACCATCGAGCATGCTGATCCTCGCCTTGTGTGCGTGAGACTCAGTTCACGACATACCCCATGGCTCCAGGGGTGGCCGGGTTGCTTTCATGCTCCCGCGGTCCTCTCAAGATTGAACAGTACCTATTGTATCTTTCGCGGTTGACCGGGCCGACAGCTACGCAGTACGACTCTGTGATAGGTCTGTCTGAAACAAGCCAGTGAGTCCCTCTAATGGCACCGAGGGTGTTCTCCAAGGTGCGTGCGGGACGGGTAAGTAGTCTCTCCTGGAAAGAAGGTGAGTACATGCTGGCTGTGTTTCTGTGTGTGGGGGGTTCTCCCTGTCTCCCCCCTGTTATGCTGCTCTCTGCACCCTGTACTGGTGCTGTGCTGTGTGGGGATACTTGGGGGGTAGTTCTGCCCTGGGGGGGGGGGCGCTCTATGCTGTTTTTACTGATGGAAAGTGTTCTGGAGGACTTGTGTGGTGTTTTTGCGTGCGCTATTGGCGCGGTATTTTAAATTTTAAAAATGCGCCATCGGCGGCACTTTTAGTTTCGGTTTCGGCCTCTAGCGGCGCTGCTGAACGGCGCAAAATACTTTCTCCTCACAGCTTCCTCACTCTCCTCAGGCTTCACACCACGCTACAGCGCGGCTCATACAGCGGAACCGAGCGGTCCCTAAAGGGTGGTGAGTCCTCCGGGTATCCCCTCCTCAGCCTCAGCGCAGCCATTGGGTGGACTGTACTATTCACTGTTATAGTGAATAGGGTCTCAGAGGGTGGCAAAAAAATGGAGTCTGGTTCACCTGCTTCTCCCCACTTGCCGGAGGCAACTGGCAGTGCTTCCTGCACCTGCGGTCCCTATGGACCAGTTGTCGGCAGTCCTGGAATCATTCCTTGTCAAGCTGGAAGCGGTGTGCGAACACATGGGGGCTGTAAAGCGCCCCCTCCCCACACAATCTCCACATGGGGAGTGCTCTGAGTCAGATATGGGCCTCGCTACTGCTGCTCAGGACCCCAATTCTGAGGAGGTTGATGTATTTAGTCAGGACATTCCTTGTGAGGAAGACCCCTGTCTTGAACCACCAACTGACAGGGTGCTTGTGAGTGAACTCATTGATGCTGTGAGGGATGATCTCAAGCTGAATATGGAGGCTGAGGAACCTCAGGTGGACACTATGCCCTTTGGTTCTTTAAAAGCCGTGTCTTCAAAAAAGGTTTTTCCATATGTGCCTTTTTTTTGATGCATACATTGACCAGGTCTGGGATAAGCCGCAGAAGACTTTGACGGTCCCACTGCGCATAGCCTAACGGTACCCCTTTAAAGAGGACCTGGTTAAGAAGTGGGCTCAACCCCCGGTGGTCGACCCCCCCGGTCGCCCGTTTGAATAAGGCCACTATGCTCCCAATGGAAGGGACTCCTGCATTTAAGGATCCCGCTGACAGGAGGTCAGAGGTGGCGTGTAGAACTATGTTCACCTTATTGGGGGCAGCCTTACGCCCTATAGTGGCGGCAACGCTGGTGTCTCAGACACTCACAGGCTGGGCACGGATATTGCACCAGACTATGCAGGAGCATAATCCCCCTCCTGAAACCATTGCCCTGGCTCAACAGCTTGCGCAGGGTTTGGTCTTCGTGTGCAATGCCACTGTGGATGCGACCCCTTTAATCACAGGGGCCTCCATTTCGGCTGTGGTGGTGCGTCGCCTTATCCGGCTGAAATGCTGGTCAGCCGACCTAGCTTCCAAAAAGCTCCTGGCTGACTTTCCCTTGAAGGGTGGTAGACTGTTTGGAGCCGCCCTGGATGACATTATTAAGAACATCACAGGAGGTAAGTGCACCTTCCTTCCCCAGTCTATTAAGGGAAAGGAGCCCCACCGCGGGCCGGGCCCTTCCTTTCCGGCGAAGAAGACGTTTTTTCGTCAGTCAGTTTCTACGGGCAAGCCCACCCAGACTGAAAAAAGTGCGGCTGGGGGACAAAGACGTCCCTGGGTGCGTAAGCCTACCAAGCAAGCTCCCAAGTCCACCACTGCATGAAGTCTTGCCCCTGCCCGACACTGGGGTGGGGGGACGTCTTCGCAAGTTCT
The DNA here is from genome assembly GCA_029206835.1 of Rana muscosa. NCBI lineage: Eukaryota > Metazoa > Chordata > Amphibia > Anura > Ranidae > Rana > Rana muscosa. The sequence continues at coordinate 283,560,568 of CM055123.1, forward strand.
CGGTGCGGTGGACCTCCCGGATCTCCGACAGGTGGGTGTGCGTGGTGGTCACCTCGGGATACAGGATAGAGTTCCGCTCGGGGGCCCTTAAACAGGTTTTTTCCTTCGAACCTCCCTCTCCTTCCGGCCCGCCAGGCGGCCCTCTTGGGGGCCGTACAGGATTTGCTCGGGCGCGGAGTAATTGTGCCGGTTCCGTCACAAGAGAGATTTCAGGGGTTTTACTCAAACCTGTTTGTTGTCCCAAAAAAGGACGGGGTTCGGCCAATCCTGGACCTCAAGGCCTTGAATGCCTATGTGAGGGTACAAAAATTCAGGATGGAATCCATTCGCACGGTGATCGCGACCCTCCAACGGGGATTTTTTGGCGTCCTTGGATATCAAGGACGCTTACTTGCACATCCCAATCTTCGCAGGCCACCAGAAGTTTCTGCGCTTTGCCATAAGCGAAGTCCACTATCAGTTCCTGGCCCTTCCCTTCGGCCTGGCATCAGCACCACAGGTTTTTACCAAGGTGCTGGCCCCGGTTCTAGCTTTGCTGAGACAGCGAGGAATTGTTATCGTGGGCTATCTAGACGATCTCCTTCTCAGAGCAGAAAATGGCTCAGAATTGGAGGAAAATGTGACGATTACATGGGACTTCGGATGGGCTCCTTCGGATGGGTTCTAAACACGCAGAAGTCGGCTCTAGCCCCGACTCAGCGCTTGGAGTATCTGGGTCTGATCCTGGACACTTCGGCAGCAAAGGTGTTTCTACCCTCAGAGAAGTTACTGACACTTCGGTCAGCAGTACGGGTTTTGTCGTCCCGAAAGTGGTCGTCAATTCGCTTCTGCATGAGAGTCCTTGGACTGATGGTGGCCTCCTTCAAGGCGGTTCCGTATGCCCAATCACACACTCGGGCATTGCAGAAGGGAATTCTGTCGGTTTGGGACAAGTCCCCATTGTCTTTGGATCTTCAGATCCAGGTGAGTCACTCTGTCAAGGCGTCCCTGACATGGTGGCTGAGGTCCCCAGCTCTTCAGGCCGGGAAGTCGTTCCTCCCCATCCACTGGATGGTGATCACAATGGACGCCAGCCTGATGGGCTGGGGGTGAGTGTGGGGAGTCCTGTCAGCTCAGGGGCTCTGGACTCCAGCCGAATCTCGTCTCCCAATCAACGTCCTGGAATTGCGGGCAATCAGACTGTGTCTCTCCGCTTGGTCAAAGGGGCTACAGGGCCACTCGGTCAGGATCCAGTCGGACAACGCCACGGCCGTGGCGTATGTCAACCATCAGGGGGGCACTCGGAGCCCGGCTGCGGCATCCGAGGTCGCCCACATCCTAAGATGGGCGGAAAGAAGCGTGCCGGCGCTGTCGGCCGTTTACATTCCAGGCGTAGAAAACTGGCAGGTGGACTATCTGAGCCGCCAGTCCCTGGACCAGGGGGAGTGGTCCTTGCATCCGGAAGTGTTTCACCTCCTTTGTCAACGATGGGGCACTCCGGATGTGGACCTGATGGCATCTCGACTCAATCGCAAGGTGTCGAGGTTTGTGGCCCGGTCCAAGGACCCCTGGGCGGATGCCTCGGACGCGTTAGTGACCCCGTGGGGTCGGTATCGCCTGATATATGTCTACCCTCCGCTGCAGTTGATTCCTCATCTGCTGCGCAGGGTAGCGGCCGAGGGTATTCCGGTGATCCTCATTGCCCCGGACTGGCCTCAGCGTCATTGGTACGCCGATCTGGTACGTCTCATCGCGGACGTCCCTTGGCGCCTGCCCTTGAGGGAGGACCTTCTATCTCAAGGTCCTATCTTTCATCCTGCTTTACAGTCTCTGGCTTTAACGGCATGGCTATTGAGAGCCAGGTGCTGAAAGACCGAGGTCTGTCTGATTCGGTAATTTTCAACCATGATTAGGGCACGGAAGTCTTCTTCTAGGAAGATCTATCACCGTACCTGGAGAGCTTACATCGCTATGTGCGAGGAACTGGACTGGCGTCCACGGACGTACTCCGTTCCCAGAATCCTGAGGTTCTTGCAGCGTGGGGTTGCTCAAAGGCTGGCTTTGAGCACTATTAAGGGTCATATTTCGGCTTTGGCCGTTTTCTTTCAAAGACCCCTAGCTGGTCATTCCTTGGTTAGCACTTTTGTGCAGGGAGTACGCCATGTGGTTCCACCCGCCAAGCCCCCGCTCCCTCCTTGGGATCTGAACTTGGTGCTTTCGGTTCTTCAGGAATCTCCTTTTGAGAATATAAGAGATATTCCTCTTTCAACTTTGTCCCAGAAGGTGGCTTTTTTAGTGGCCATCACTTCTGTCAGACGGGTGTCTGAGTTGGCGGCTCTGTCATGTAAGTCGCCTTACCTGGTCCTTCATAAGGACAAGGCGGTTTTGCGTCTTTTCTTCCTAAGGTGATTTCGGCTTTCCACCTTAACAAGGACATTGTCCTTCCGTCTTTGTGCCCTCAACCATCGCATCCTAGGGAGGTTGCACTTCACAATTTGGATGTAGTGCGTGCCTTACGGGTATACCTGGCGGCTACCGCTCCTATTCGGAAGTCTGACTCGCTGTTTGTGTCTGTCTCTGGTCCAAAACAGGGCCAAGCGGTGTCGTCTGCCACCATTTCTAGGTGGATCAGACAGACTGTTATACAGGCCTATGTCATTAGGGGACGGGTTCCTCCCTTTCCGGTCACGGCGCATTCCACCAGGGCAATCGGTGCTTCCTAGGCTTTCCGACATCAAGCGTCAGATGCACAAGTGTGCAAGGCGGCGACCTGGTCGTCCGTTCATACCTTTTCAAAGTTCTACAAGGTTGATGTGGCTGCATCTTCGGTAGCTTCCTTCGGCCAAAAAGTGTTGCAGGCCGCTGTCTAATGTTGCAACTCTTCCGTTGAGGGGCTCTGCTGGTTTGGAGTGAAGTTTTGGTTGTTCCTTACTTTTTTTGCTCCCACCCCTTTCTTATACTGCTTTGGGACGTCCCACATGTAATCAGTATGAGAGCTGCGTCGGTCCATGGACGATAAGAGAAAATAGGATTTTCGACGCAGCACCCACCCTTCCTTTTAAGTTTGTACTGCTTTGTTACGAACTGAGGCTGTTAGCTGCAGGTGGGAGGGTAATGTCCGGAGGGTCCGCCCTCCTGGGCGGGGCTGTTCAGCTCTGGCTTGTTCTAGAATGTTTTAACCTCTAACATTCTGCCTAGGTCTTCTCCTGCGAGCAGGGACATATACCCACATGTAATCAGTATGAAAGCTGCGTCGGTCCATGGACGTCAGAGAAACGGATTTTACAGTGAGTACAAAAATCCTATTTTTCGTTTTTTTGGAAATTTGAAAAATTCGTTGTCTTCCTTTTTTTCGTTTTCTCGTATTTTGGCTTTTTTCGGAAATTCGGGAAATTCAAAAAATTTGTGTTTTTTTTTTTTTTTTTTTTGCTTTTTTCGGAAATTCCGAATTCCGAATTTCGGAAATTCAAAAATTCAACTTTCCAAATTTCCCATTTTCGAATTTTAGATTTTAGAATTTTGCAATTTCGAATTTTCGAAATTTCCAATTTTTTCGTTTTTTTTCGGAAATTCGGAATTCAGAATTTCCGAAAAAAAAAGCAAAAAAAAAAACAAATTTCCGAAATTCGGAAATTAAAAAAATTCAAACTTTCCAAATTTCCCATTTTCGAATTTTGCAATTTGGAATTTTCCAACTTTCGGAAATTTGGAATGTCGAAAATTGGAAATGTCGAAAATTGGAAATGTCGAAAATTGGAAATGTCGAAAATTGGAAATGTCGAAAATTGGAAATTGCAAAATTCGAAAATCTAAAATTCGAAAATGGGAAATTTGGAAAGTTGAATTTCGGAAATTCGTTTTTTTGCTTTTTTCAGAAATTCGAAAAATTTGTTTTTTTTTTGTTTTTTTTTTTTTTGCTTTTTTCGGAAATTCGGTTTTCCGAAAACTAAAAAAAAATCGGAAATTCGAAAATCAGAATTGACGAAATTCCGAATTTCGTAAATTCCGAATTTCTAAAATCCGAAATTCGGAAATTCTAAATTTCGTAAATCCGAAAATTCGTAAATTAAAAAATTCGTAAATTTCGGAATTACGATTTTTTTTCAAAATTAGTTAAAAACTAATTAGAAACTAAACGAATTGCACATGTCTACTGATGAGGGATCTGATCCCGAAAGTTGGCATCTTTAAATAATTAAAGTTGAACATTAAAGGGTATCGTTTAAAGTGGAAGTAAACCCTCCTATCATTTTCAGCCAAGGAAGCTGCTATCTTGGGCTCTGTTTAATCTTCAACTGCCATGATGCTGCACATGTGATCAGTTATGACACCAGCCATTGGATGGTGTGACAGTTTGGTTGAGAGCACAACCAATGTGACAGTTAGCATTTCCGGCATGCCAGGAATGTAACTGTTTTTTCAAATTTATTAAATCGTTGGGTTTACTTCCGCTTTAACCACTGCAGCCCCGGAAGAATTTTACCCCCTTCCTGACCAGAGCACTTTTTGCGATTCGGCACTGCGACGCTTTAACTGACAATTGCGCGGTCGTGCGACGTTGTACCCAAACAAAATTGACATCCTTTTTTCCCCCACAAATAGAGCTTTCTTTTGGTGGTATTTGATCACCTTTTGCAATTTAAATTTTTTTGCGCTATGAACGAAAATAAAGCGACAATTTTGAAAAAAAAAGCAATTTTTTTTACTTTTTGCTATAATAAATATCCCCAAAAAATATAAAAAAATAATTTTTTCCTCAGTTCAGGCCGATACGTATTCTTCTACATATTTTTGGTAGAAAAAATCACAATAAGCGTACATTGATTGGTTTGCACAGAAGTTATAGTGTCTACAAAATAGGGGGCAGTTTTATGGCATTTTTATCAATATTTTTTTTTTTACTAGTAATGGCGACTATCTGCGATTTTTATCATGACTGCGACATTATGGCGGACACATCGGACACTTTTGATGCCATTTTGGGACCATTGTCATTTTATACAGGGATCAGTGCTATAAAAATGCACTGATTACTGTGTAGATGACACTGGCAGGGAAGAGGTTGATCACTAGGGGGCGAGGAAGGGTTTAAGTGTGTCCTAGGGAGTGCTTCTAACTGTGGGGGGGATGGGCTAGCAGTGACATGACTGAGATCACTGCTCCCGATGAGAGGGAGCAGACGATCAGTGTCCTGCCACTAGGCAGAATGGGTAAATGCTGTGTTTACACTGGCGTCTCCCCGTTCTTCAGTTCCGTGACACGATCGCGGGCACCCGGCGGACATCGAGTCCGCGGCTTCTGTGGGCATGGTCACGGAGCGCGCGTGCGGCGGCGGCAAATTCAAAGTGACGTACAGGTACGTTTAATTTGTGAAGCCATGCCATGCTGCCGACGTATATTTGCAGGAGGCGGTTGGCAAGCTGTTAAGCTATAAACTTTCTGTAAGCAGAAACGGGGAGATTTCCTAAAGTTGGAGATTGCAAAATTTGGTGCAGTTCTACATGGAAACCAATCACCTTCCAGGTTTTATTGCTAAAGGTTAATTGAACAAGCTGTGCACCAGTTTTAGTAAATCTCCCCCTTGGGGTCCATGCGCATTAGGCTTAAAGGATAAGTTCACTTAAATTTTTATTTTTGATTGTGAAAAAAAGAAATAAATACACATTTTCTTTCTCGTACATCATGGGACACAGAGCGACATAGTCATTACTATGTGGGTTATATAGTTTACCTTCAGGTGCTGGCACTGGCAACTTCCAAACCGGAAGTACCCTCCCCTATATAAGCCCCTCCCATCCGGGAGCACCTCAGTTTTTTGCCAGTGTCTAAGGTGTTGGCCAAGAAGTAACATGTGTTTTTCACTGAGCTTGCGTACAGGTTCTTTTGGGCCTCAGTAAGCTATTCCGGATCCGACCAAAAAAGCTTCATAGCTAAACGGTCGGTACCCGGGCCTTGCAGAGAAGAGCAAGGTTTTGCCTGTAATGCTTTTCTTAGGAGAGCTGGACCCTGGGATCCAGAGCTCTGGTCATACCCACGACCAAGATGTTTTCTGTGCAGGGTGCTATACAGGTCCAGGGGAGTGGAATCCTTGGGAACCCGGTCCCTGAAGGTTTAATTACAATGCCTGCCGTGATAGGTGAAGTTTGGGCTTCTGTGGGCCAAACAGAGTCCTGCGGCTGGGAAAAGATAAGTGGGGGCCCCTCAGGAACTTGGTTCTATTGAGGGGACCCCCAAGCCTAATATGTCTTTCTGCCTGTTACCTAACGGTATTCCCGCTAAATATTTATGCATGCCTGTAACTACTAAAAAATTTAATATTTTTAATAGTGGTCAAGAAAAAAAAAAATATATATATAGACTGCGGTACCTGTGTTAATCCACTAGAGGCCGCTGTGGAACGTTTCTTGTCATGTGGACTAGTTTCTTTTCATCAGAGCAAGTCCAGGCAGATGGTGAGTTCTCTTGTGGGAAACTGCTTCCTCTGCCATGTTGCAATGCTCGTCCATCCCCCGGCCTGCGGCAAAAGGGCCCTGTCTCTTGTCCCTAGTTTCCTTTTTCAAAAAAGAGCGCCGAAGGCGCACGTGCCCGCGCGCGGGCGCGTGCACACGCCTCTATATATAGAGGTGAGCTGGGAAAGGGGGCGGAGCTTGGGGGATGACGCTCTGTGCGCGCCGCAGCGCTTCTGCGCATGTGCGGGCGTCCCAGCATGGTAAAAAGCACAATTATGTGTTGTGAGCTGGCTATGGAGTGCAGAGACAGAGCTGGCAACATTTAAAAAAGGCATACAGCAAGCGGTTGATGCAGGCATCCCCATAGAAAGGCACATTAGTAGACACCAACTGTTTTTATAGCAGCAATTGTGCTAGACTATTGTCAGTAAGTGGTGTATTTCGGCTGGAATACCTCAGCTTTGGGCTTAGGAATATGCCGTCTAAAAACTCCGGGACTAAAAATCCCAGGAGGAATAGGGGGTCTCCATCGGGCTCTGAGGATCTTGGGCATGCTTCGGCTGCACCAATCTCCCCTGAAGAATCAGAGGTTAGTGACCGTAGAGCACCCTCAGGAGTACCTGGTACTGTGGCTGTCCTCAGTTCACCTGCTCCTGTGTATGTAACAGAGGAGGTTTTTTCCTCAGCTCTGGGAGGACTGGAAGAGAGATTGACAACATTGATCGCTGCTTCCCTGTCACAGGGAAAAAGCGCTCGATCCCTGTCTCCTCCCTCAGAGTACCTGTTAGCAGAGCAACAGTCCCATACAGGGATCGACCTACCTGAAGGGGATCAGGATGAGGTCGATTCTGTTGTAGAGGAATCAACAGTGGAAGAGCCATTCTCAGCATCACATGCTGAAAGATTATGGGTTCAGTCCCTGACTAACATGGTCCGATCAGCATTTAAAATGCCCCTTGCGGAGCCATCATCCACTTCTGTCTCCTCGTTGGGGTCGCTAAAAGCTCCCCAGACTGTTTGTTCCTTTCCGATCCATCCTTTACTGGAAGGGCTCATTTACAAGGATTGGGAGCATCCTGATAAAATATTTACTCCTCCCAAGAGATTTCAGGTGGTCTATCCCATGGAGGATAAGTTCATCAAAAAATGGAGGGTCCCTACAGTGGACGCAGCCATCTCTTGTGTGAATAAATCACTGACATGTCCAGTGGATAATGTCCAAATGTTCAAGGACCCAATAGATAAAAAATTAGAGTCCTTATTAAAATCTGCTTTTGCTACAGCAGGCTTGGTGACACAACCAGCAGTGGCAGCTATTGGGGTCTGCCAAGCAGTGAAGGATCAGTTGAAACAGGTCTTAAGAGACTTGCCAGATCAGCAGGCTTTTGCCCTAGCTGATCTACCTAGAGCCTTATGCTTTGCGGTTGACGCTATAAAGGATTCAATCCATCAGGCCTCCCGCCTTACGCTGTCTGTAGTACATATGCGCAGGCTTCTGTGGCTCAAAAACTGGTCTGCTGAAGCTCCCTGTAAAAAATTGCTGGTCAGCTTCCCATTTCATGGTGAACGCTTATTCGGGGAAGACCTGGACAAATATATCCAGAAAATTTCCAGCGGTAAAAGTACACTTTTGCCGGTTAAAAACAGAGTTAGAGGTCCCTCTTTTAAGAGGCCTGCTTCTCCAGTCCCTAGGACATCGGCTGTGAAACAGTTCCGACGGCCTCCTCGGTCAAATCCCGGGGGTAAAAATCAGGGACAATTGCAGGGTAACAAGAAACCCTGGATCAGGAGAGGTACAAAACCTCCCCCAAAGTCAAATGCATGAAGGGTTGCCCCCACTCAATCGGGTGGGGGGAAGACTTCAGTTGTTCGCAGAGACCTGGCGGGACACGATCAGAGACAGATGGGTGCTCTCCGCAGTAAGTCTGGGATACAAATTGGAGTTAAAAGACTCCCCTCCTTCCCATTTTATAAGGTCAAACGTGCCAAGGGATCCCCAGAAGAGAGGATCCCTCCTGTTGGCACTAGAACAATTATTGCTCCAAGCAGTAATTATAGAGGTTCCCCTGGAAGAATGGGGGTTCGGGTTTTACTCAAACCTCTTTACAGTCCCGAAGCCAAACGGGGACGTGAGGCCCATATTAAATCTAAAAGGGCTAAACAAATTCCTACATATCAGGACTTTCCAGATGGAGTCGATCCGATCGGTGGCCACTGCCCTACAAGGGGAGGAATGGTTAGCCTCGATCGACATCAAAGATGCTTATTTGCACATTCCCATCTTTCCAGTCCACCAAAAATGTCTACGCTTTGCGGTAGAAGGACACCATTTTCAGTTCAGAGCCTTACCCTTCGGTCTGGCCACAGCACCACGAGTGTTCACAAAAATTCTGGCCCCATTATTGGCCAATCTAAGAACACGAGGTGTAACAATAATGGCATATCTGGACGACTTGTTGCTGATAGACCACTCAGTGGAAAAACTAGAAGTGGTTGTTCACGAGACAATCGAGTATCTGGAATATCACGGTTGGATTATCAACCGAGACAAGTCAGCCCTAAAACCAGTCAAAAGTCTGGAATACTTGGGGCTAAGGCTGGATTCAGACCAGAGAAAAATTTTCTTGCCTCAAGAAAAGGTGTCGTCTTTGAGAGATTTGATCCACCTAGTGGGTACAAAAAGACAGCCATCCATACGCCTGTGCATGAGGCTGCTGGGAAAAATGGTGGCATCATTCGAAGCAGTACCCTACGGTCAATTCCATTCAAGGAATTTGCAAAGGGCCATACTGTCAGCCTGGAACAAAAAAGTTCAGGCCCTAGACTTGCCAATGTCCTTGGTTGGTGGTTGGTTCCCCAGAATCTGGAAAAAGGGAAAGCCTTCAGTCCGATTTCTTGGAAGGTGGTCACTACAGATGCCAGCCTTATAGGCTGGGGAGCAGTACTGGAGCAATGGTCTCTCCAGGGCAGATGGTCGGATGCAGAAAAGGCCCTGCCCATCAATCTCTTAGAGATACGAGCAGCCCGGTATGCCCTAGTAGCATGGACATCTAAACTCCAAGGGTCCCCTGTCAGAATTCAATCGGACAATGCCAAGGCAGTGGCATATATCAATCATCAGGGTGGCACCAGGAGTCGTGCAGCCCAGAGGGAAGTAAATTGCATCCTGAAATGGGCAGAAAGATATGTCCCAGCCATATCTGCGGTATTCATTCCAGGAGTGGAGAATTGGAAGGCGGACTTTCTAAGTCGCCAACAATTATGCCCAGGGGAATGGTCCCTTCATCCCGAGGTTTTCCGGACAATATGTCAGCGGTGGGGAACACCGGATGTAGATCTGCTAGCATCCAGATTCAACGCAAAAGTGGACAGGTTTGTCTCTTGGACAAGGGATCCCCTAGCTTGCGGCTCGGATGCCCTAGTGTTCCCTTGGGATCAGTTCAAGCTGATATATGCATTCCCACCGCCACAATTGTTACCTCGATTACTCCGCAGAATCAGGGTAGAAAAGAAACCAGTGATTCTGGTAGCTCCAGCGTGGCCCCGAAGAGCATGGTACGCGGAGATTGTAAAGATGTCTGTGGGGAGTCCTTGGACCCTCCCACATCGTCCGGACCTGCTTTCGCAAGGACCGATATACCACCCTTCCTTACCAGCCCTAGGTTTGACGGCCTGGCTATTGAAGCCCACATTCTAAAAAAGAGAGGTCTCTCTAATCCTGTGGTATCTACCATGATCAATGCCAGGAAGCCGGTATCCAGGCAGATCTACTATAGAATCTGGAAGGCGTACATCGCCTGGTGTGAAGCCAAGAAATGGCATCCACGTAAGTACGTAATAGGTAGGATTCTGGACTTCCTACAGTGGGCTGTAGATAGGAAGCTTGCCTTGAGTACTATCAAGGGTCAGATTTCGGCCTTGTCAATATTTTTTCAAAGGCCCTTGGCTTCGCATTCACTAGTCAAAGCCTTTATACAAGGAGTGATGCGTATTAGCCCTCCGGTTAATATTCCCATATGTCCATGGGACTTAAACCTGGTTCTGTCGGTTCTACAGAAACAACCATTTGAACCATTACAGCACATTTCCTTGGTTCTTCTCACCAGGAAATAGATTTTTCTAGTAGCCATTTGTTTGGCTAAAAGAGTGTCGGAATTAGCCGCTATGTCCTGTAGGGAGCCATATCTGGTTATCCATAAGGACAGAGTAGTGTTACGTCCTCATCCAGCCTTTCTTCCTAAGGTGGTATCGAGGTTTCATTTGAACCAAGATGTGGTTCTTCCTTCTTTTTTCCCCAAGCCTAGTTCGGTAGAGGAAAAGTTATTACATTCTTTGGATGTAGTAAGAGCAGTTAAAGCTTATCTAAAAGCCACTGCTCAGATTCGCAGAACGGATACTTTGTTTATTCTGCCGGAAGGCCCCAGAAAGGGTCAGGCAGCATCAAAATCTAGGAAGAGGAAAAAAGCAGCGCCTTCTAAGCGTAGTAGTATCAAAAATTTATTATAGCATCAAAATCTACTTTAGCCAAGTGGATTCGACAGGTCATAATGCAAGCCTATGGCTTGAGAAGGAGACCGCCTCCGTTCAAAGTTAGGGCGCACTCCACGAGAGCAGTTGGAACTTCATGGGCAGTGCATCACCAGGCCTCCCTGGCTCATATCTGTAAGGCCGCAACATGGTCTTCAGTACACACGTTTACTAGGTTCTACCAGGTGGACGTTAGAAGTCAGGAGGATGTCGCCTTTGGGCGCAGTGTGTTGCAGGCCGCAAAAGATCCTCATGTCTGATAGCGCTCAGCTTATGTATAGTGTACCCCCCCCCCCCCTCATTGGGCATTGCTTTAGGACATCCCACATAGTAATGACTATGCCGCTCTGTGTCCCGTGATGTACGAGAAAGAAAATAGGATTTTTTTGACAGCTTACCTGTAAAATCCTTTTCTTGGAGTACATCACGGGACACAGAGCTCCCACCCCTCTTTTGGGGACACTTATTGCTTTGCTACAAAACTGAGGTGCTCCCGGATGGGAGGGGCTTATATAGGGGAGGGTACTTCCGGTTTGGAAGTTGCCAGTGCCAGCACCTGAAGGTAAACTATATAACCCACATAGTAATGACTATGCCGCTCTGTGTCCCGTGATGTACTCCAAGAAAAGGATTTTACAGGTAAGCTGTTATAAAAATCCTATTTTTTGCAGGTAGAAAAAAAAAATGTGCTTTTTTATTTTTTGGAGCCTGTTAAGCAGGTCTCCTCCTTCAGATCTGTCAGTGTATCTGTGTGCTCTTCCATCCCATATGGGCAAGCAGATACACTGACGGGAAGAATCCATGAACTACCATGGCGCTCCACAGCGGCATGATAGTTCATTGAGAACTACAAGCGGGCAGCTGAAAAGGATGCCTAGGCTTGTAGTTCATTCATGCCCATTGCTGTATGACTGAATGACGCAGCCATGTGGGCGGAGCCCCGTACAACTATGCTGATTTTTTAAAAGGTGACAGCTAGTACGGGGAACCTCTCCCTGTACTGCTGTCACGCAGAGGCAGCGGATCCCCGACCAACTGCAGGAGCGGAAACATGTTACATGCTCCACCCTAGTAATAAGAATGGTATCATTTAGCAGTAATCAGCATGGATTCATGAAGAATCGTTCTTGCCAAACAATCTGTTAACCTTCTATGAGGAGGTGAGTTGCCATCTAGGTAAAGGAAGGCCGGTAGTCCTTACGTTAAGTAACTGTTCCAAGGACAGTTCAAGAGAATGATGTCATAAATCTACTCCTGGGTGAAGCAACACATTTCCTCAGTCTCCCGCCTCGATTATTCCTCATTGGGACTATTGTAACGTAAATTATAAACCAAAAAAAGCCAGGTCGAGAGCCCAGTTAGGTCCTCCTCCAATTAGGACGTTCTCTGTCACGTATTGAGATGTAACTAAAGTGCTTGCCTCTGCTCCAATGGTCCAACACCTGTGAGGTCCTTCACCAGCATTTGCTCTGTGGCTTCTTCAGCGGGGTCCTGGGCCTTCAGCCATCTCGATTAGCTGGATCAGGATGATATAACTTCTGAACATGTGCAGGAGTCACCATGCCGGGAATGTAAACTGAGCTGCACATGCACAACTCAGTTAAAAAAAAGTCTGCGAACAGAAAAGGAAGTTTATTTTATTGCAGCAGAGAAATGGCTTGTCCCTTCTACAATAAAGAGCCTGCTGTAGTGATCTCATATATAGTCCACAGTTGACCCAATAGATATTTAAGTATTAGTATGATGATATAAGTTATGTTTACGCAGCATCACCAAGTTCTCCAGAGAGTGCAGTTTATTTAACCACTTGCTTACTGGGCACATAACCCCCTTCCTGCCCAGGCGAAATTTCAGCTTTCGGCACTGCGTCGCTTTGAATGACAATTGCGCGGTCGTGCGACGTGGCTCCCAAACAAAATTGACGTCCTTTTTTTCCCACAAATAGAGCTTTTTTTTGGTGGTATTTGATCAACTCTGCGGTTTTTATTTTTTGCGCTATAAACAAAAAAAGAGCGACGATTTTGAAAAAAAACCACAATATTTATTACTTTTTGCTATAATAAATATCCCAATTTTTTTTTAAAAAAGTTTTTTTTTCTCAGTTTAGTCCGATACGTATTCTTCTACATATTTTTGGTCAAAAAAAAATCGCAATAAGCGTTTATTGATTGGTTTGCGCAAAAGTTATAGCGTCTACAAAATAGGGGATAGTTTTATAGCATTTTTATTAATATTTTTTTTTTACTAGTAATGGTGGCGATCAGCAATTTTTATCGTGACTGTGACATTATGGCGGACACATCGGACACTTTTGACACCATTTTGGGACCATTCACATTTATACAGCGAACAGTGCTATAAAAATGCACTGATTACTGTATAAATGTGACTGGCAGGGAAGGGGTTAACACTAGGGGGCGGGGAAGGGGTTAACTATGTTCCCTATTTGTGATTCTTACTGTGGGGGGAGGGGACTGACTGGGGGAGGAGACCGATCTGTGTCCCTATGTACAAGGGACACAGCATCGGTCTCCTCTCTCCCTGACAGGACATGGATCTCTGTGTTTACACACAGAGATCCACGTCCTGCTTCTGTAACTGCCGATCGAATGTACCTGGCGGACATCGCGGCCACCAGGCACGCTCCTCGGCATCACGTGATGCGCGCCGCACAGCTGTTCCCCGCCGCGCGCCCTCGGCGGCGCGCGGCGGGATGTAAACAGAGAAGGACGTCCTGGGGACGTCCTCTCGGCACTTGAGAGCCGCGCTGCAGCCGTCTTTCGGCTATAGCGCGGGTCTCAAGTGGTTAACTTTCAAAAAAAGTCCAATACTTGCACAGATGACAACGAATCCAATCAGAGTATGTATATATTTCAAAGTCCCATGTCTCCCAGATCATATTCTAGACCTGTGCTTTCCTATCCATGCAGAGTGACAAGACTAGCAGACTGAATATCAGCTTATATGGCTTATCTATTGAATGACTGAGCAATTTGATTGGCTGTCTGATCTACACTCTGTCATTCAGGATGACAGAGAATGACCCCCCCACCTAGCCGGAGACGACCAAAGCCATCATTTGCATTCTTGTATAATAACATCAACATGCTCTCTTTTGACACATGCAATTAGATTACAGAAACGAAAGGTGGCCTGAACACCGTTTTGATACGTATAAATAGACTCGTCCTGGATTCTTGCATATTGATATAAACAAGTCCCCTTGATATGTGTAGTAAATCCTGTTTGGCCCCTTTGGTCAACAAACACCTTTTTGAAATGTCAGTGTTCAATTCAGTTAACAGGCCACCTCACACACCTAGGTAGGCTTGCATAAGATTAGCACATCAGTCATTATCTGCCCCCCTCTGATATGTGTAATCTTGAATGCCTGTATGGAACGAACACATATATATTGTGCCATACATATAACACAATATATAATACATTCACCTATATAATATTACATATATATTATTATATATAATATTACAACACCTGCCTGCACAGTTTTCTTCACCAGGGAAAGAATTCTTCGGTCATCCACCACAGTTGTTTTCCGTGGTCTTCCGGGTCTTTTGGTGTTGCTGAGCTCACCGGTGCGTTCTTTCTTTCTAAGGATATTCCAAACAGTTGATTTGGCCACACCTAATGTTTTTGCTATCTCTCTGATGGGTTTGTTTTGTTTTTTCAGCCTAATGATGGCTTGCTTCACTGATAGTGACAGCTCTTTGGATCTCATATTGAGAGTTGACAGCAACAGATTCCAAATGCAAATAGCACACTTGAAACAAACTCTGGACCTTTTATCTGCTCCTTGTAAATGGGATAATGAGGGAATAACACACACCTGGCCATGGAACAGCTGAGCAGCCAATTGTCCCATTACTTTTGGTCCCTTAAAAAGTGGGAGGCACATATACAAACTGTTGTAATTCCTACACCGTTCACCTGATTTGGATGTAATTACCCTCAAATTAAAGCTGAAAGTCTGCAGTTAAAGCACATCTTGTTTGTTTCATTTCAAATCCATTGTGGTGGTGTATAGAGCCAAAAAGATTAGAATTGTGTCAATGTCCCAATATTTATGGACCTGACTGTATGCTTTAGTACCACTTTAAGTAGAGAGAACTCCAACAGGCTGCACATTGTGGTCCACATTTTATGAATGGACCATACAATGCAGACTGCGGGAACCTAGAGTAGTATAACAGAGCAGAAAGCACGAGGGTTATAAAGACAACCAGGCAAAAGGCATTTTCACTAGTCAAGGGCTCCAGTTCTTTGGATGACATATTTCCTTTAAAGTGGAACTAAACTCACCTATACTCCAGTGCTGAGATGTCCTGGAGCTCCACGCCGGCCCCTGACATTTTCAGCCCAGGTATCGATCTCCAGACGTTTTTTTTTTTTTTTATATATATATATATAATCTTTATTTAAATTTTCAATAAGTAAAGGATGACATACAATAATTAACAATCAAACCAATAAGAGACAAAAAGAAAAGGGAGGGGACTGGACCATTAGTTTTAGAAGGCTCTTTGATACATACAGTTGCAAACATTACATAACTCCACCATTTTTATACCCAAACAGCATGGGGGGGGGGGGGATGTGCTTTTAAACCAGTGTACCAAGCCAGGACTATGTATCCATAGATAGACCATAGACAATACTGTGAAAAATGCACCCATTGTGATCTAGAATTAGAAAAAGGAAGGAGGGGTATAGGAGAGGCGGGAGAGGGAGCAAAGAGAGGAGATAGGGAAAAGAGGAAGTGGGCGTGGGAGGGTCAAAGACCCCTATGAGTAGTAATATCCCAAACAGTCCCCAGACGTTTTAATTGCCCATGTCGAGCTTACGTCACTCCCAGGCGTGCAGTTAGCTCAGCATTGCCGATATTCTATACGGAGATCTGTGTTCTTAATTCAATGTACAGTGGCAGACAGGCAGATAAACAACTTTAATGCAGAAAAGACATGGTATGCCCCTTCTACATAAAAAATAAATTCCTGTTCAATTTTTTTTTATTTTTGTCATTTTGTTCCACTTTAAATCCATGTGTATGTGCAGCTGCTTAGATTCCGAGTACAGCTTCTGCAGTTGTAAAGCCTCTATCCAGTCCTTATGCAACGTGATACACAAAGAAATACTATTGCCTTATGCCTCCCTTTTAATAGAACTACCTCCTGTAGAGAAATTGGATCTTAAAGAACTGAAGTCTAGCATGGACCTCTCAGATGAAGAAGAAAACAAGAAGTTTAAGTTGTTAAAAAGCAAACTGGAAGCAAGAGAGATGGAGGAGATGGTTCAGACTGAATCCGTGTATGTTCAGAACAGACCCCAAGCAGTGGAAGGCCCAAATGGCTGGAAGTTTCTAACTGAGTCAAGGTAAAGTTGCTGTTGTAGCAATTGTATCCTCTGTCCATAAAAATTTATAAAAAAATTGTAAAATTAATTGGATTTCTTTAGGTCAACCACCGGTTTGCTGACATACTGTATATACAGTATCCAGGAACATACACTAATATATATATATATATACATACACACACAGTATCGAGGATGGAAATAAATTACACTGTATTATACAATAGGTTAACACTGTAATATTTCCCTGAAAATAAGACCTACCCCGAAAATAAGCCCTACTGTGATTTTCGGGGAGGGCTGCAATATAATCCATACCCCGAAAAATAAGCCCTAGTTTTAAGTGGTTGTAAAATCCTAGGATGCACTGTGTTACAATATTATATAATGTAAACTGTGTATGTTTCTGTAATCTGTTTGTGATAAATACCTTTGTTACAGCGCTGTACGGCGCTCAGCTGATCCCCCGCTGCTCTCCTCTGCCAGCTGTCAGTGGGGGATATTGGTCCCCTCCTCTGCAGTGTTCGGAGCAGGTAAGAGAGCTCAGGAGTGGCCATGGAATTGCCAAGCAGCGCTCAGCTGATCTGCCAGCTGTCAGCAGAGGCTCTCAGGGACCCCCCTCCCTCTGCAGTTCTCAGAGCGAGGAAGACCGATCGGGCAGGTTACGGACGCGCCGAGCGGTGCTATAAGAAGGTATTTGTCACAAATTGATTACAGAAACATGCACGGTTCACTTTATATAATACTGTAATATTTTAGGATTACAAGCACTGTTACTCAGTGCCACTAGGGATTCCTGACAGGCAGGGAGGGAGATGGGGAGAGAAGACAGCAATACCCTGAAAATGAGCCCTACTGTGTCTTTTCTTGCCAAAATTAATATAAGATCCAGGCTTGTTCTCGGGAAAACACGGTATCTGTTGCCAGATTCTAGCACATATTAAAATAATAATTTTAGACCTGAAGAATTGTGTAAAACCCCCTAAACCTGCTAATGGCGCAGATTTAAAAAAAAATTACAGTATTCGGAATCGCCAATTTTTAGACCCCCGATCCCTCCATAAAGAGTACCTGTAACCACCTATTACTGTCACAAGGGATGTTTACATTCCTTGTGACAGCAATAAAAGCGATCAGATTTTTTATTTAATTTTTTAAAGGGTCAATGTAAAAAAATTAAATTGAAATAAGAAAAAAAAAACATTTTCATGTTTCATTAACATCATCTTTTACATACTTTAGTGTTTCGTTTTATAACTCATGAAAGTGTTTTTTTTCCCGAAAAAATGCGCTTGAAAGACCGCTGCGAAAATACCGTGTGGCATAAAATATTGCAACGATCGCCATTTTATTCTCTAGGGTCTCTGCTAAAAAAAAATGTACAGTGGGTACGGAAAGTATTCAGACCCCCTTAAATTTTTCACTCTTTGTTATATTGCAGCCATTTGCTAAAATCATTTAAGTTCTTTTTTTCCCTCATTAATGTAGACACAGCACCCCATATTGACAGAAAAACACAGAATTGTTGACATTTTTGCAGATTTATTAAAAAAGAAAAACTGAAATATCACATGCTCCTAAGTATTCAGACCCTTTGCTCAGTATTTAGTATTTGCACCCTTTTGATCTAATACAGCCATGAGTCTTTTTGGGAAAGATGCAACAAGTTTTTCACACCTGGATTTGGGGATCCTCTGCCATTCCTCCTTGCAGATCCTCTCCAGTTCTGTCGGGTTGGATGGTAAACGTTGGTGAACGGCCATTTTTAGGTCTCTCCAGAGATGCTCAATTGGGTTTAAGTCAGGGCTCTGGCTGGGCCATTCAAGAACAGTCACGGAGTTGTTGTGAAGCCACTCCTTCGTTATTTTAGCTCTGTGCTTAGGGTCATTGTCTTGTTGGAAGGTAAACCTTCGGCCCAGTCTGAGGTCCTGAGCACTCTGGAGAAGGTTTTCGTCCAGGATATCCCTGTACTTGCCCGCATTCATCTTTCCCTCGATTGCAACCAGTCGTCCTGTCCCTGCAGCTGAAAAACACCCCCACAGCATGATGCTGCCACCACCATGCTTCACTGTTGGGACTGTACTGGACAGGTGATGAGCAGTGCCTGGTTTCCTCCACACATACCGCTTAGAATTAAGGCCAAAAAGTTCTATCTTGGTCTCATCAGACCAGAGAATCTTATTTCTCACCATCTTGGAGTCCTTCAGGTGTTTTTTAGCAAACTCCATGCGGGCTTTCATGTGTCTTTCGTCGGGACACTCTGCCATAAAGCCCCAACTGGTGGAGGGCTGCAGTGATGGTTGACTTTCTACAACTTTCTCCCATCTCCCGACTGCATCTCTGGAGCTCAGCCACAGTGATCTTTGGGTTCTTCTTTACCTCTCTCACCAAGGCTCTTCTCCCCCGATAGCTCAGTTTGGCCGGACGGCCAGCTCTAGGAAGAGTTTGGGTCGTCCCAAACGTCTTCCATTTAAGGATTATGGAGGCCACCGTGCTCTTAGGAACCTTAGGTGCAGCAGAATTTTTTTTGTAACCTTGGCCAGATCTCTGCCTTGCCACAATTCTGTCTCAGAGCTCTTCAGGCAGTTCCTTTGACCTCATGATTCTCATTTGCTCTGACATGCACTGTGAGCTGTAAGGTCTTATATAGGCAGGTGTGTGGCTTTCCTAATCAAGTCCAATCAGTATAATCAAACACAGCTGGACTCGAAGGTGTAGAACCATCTCAAGGATGATCAAAAGAAATGGACAGCACCTGAGTTATATATATGAGTGTCACAGCAAAGGGTCTGAATACTTAGGACCATGTGATATTTCAGTTTTTCTTTTTTAATAAATCTGCAAAAATGACAACAATTCTGTGTTTTTCTGTCAATATGGGGTGCTGTGTGTACATTAATGAGGAAAAAAATGAACTTAAAAGATTTTAGCAAATGGCTGCAATATAACAAAGAGTGAAAAATGTAAGGGGGTCTGAATACTTTCCGTACCCACTGTGCGTAATGTTTGGGGCTTCTAAGTAGTTTTCTAGTAAAAATTACTGATTTTAACTTGTAAGCAACAAATGTCAGAAATGGACTTGGGCGTGAAAGGGTTAACCATTTATCAGTGAGAGGTGAAAGATGAGGCTGAGCTGAGTAAATGAGGGGAGATGCACAAAAGCGCCACTCTAAGTGCAGTATTATTAATAAAATTTAATGTTTAAAATGGGGGGGGGGGGGAGCATATATATACTCACAAACGTGAATTGAGAATAAGCATGTAAACAGAGATCAAAGTCTTATCTGTAGGAGGGTGGTGCCGCGGTCCCAATGGCGCTGGTAAAAGCCGATGTAAGGCGGTACCGAACTTCTGTTAGTGTAGGCAAAAACAGGATGAGAGGGATCCACAGCGAGCGGTGGGCTATGCTGCAAGCCGTGTATCGTGATCGACTTCCAGGTGATTGCAAACCGTGACTTGCAGTGAACTTGTCCAACTACCCGGAAGTTCACTGCAAGTCACGGTTTGCAATCACCTGGAAGTCGATCACGATACACGGCTTGCAGCATAGCCCACCGCCCGCTGTGGATCCTGTTTTTGCCTGCACTAACAGAAGTTCAGTACTGCCTTACATCGGCTTTTACCAGCGCCATTGGGACCGCGACACCACCCTCCTACAGATAAGACTTTGATCTCTGTTTACATGCTTATTCTCAATTCACGTTTGTGAGTATATATATGCTCCCCCCCCCCATTTTAAACATTAAATTTTATTAATAATACTGCACTTAGAGTGGCGCTTTTGTGCTTCTCCCCTCAGCTCCCCCAGGATTTGCTTCATATCTTCACTGGGCTGCTTTCTAGGTGTCTTAAATGGACTGAAAGGACTTTTATAGTCTTATGTGAATCTTTTTTTATTGTTTTTTTATACAATTTTTATTATTATTCACTTATTTCACTGATGTACCATTTCCCATCTAGTGCCTTTGTTTTAATGTTTTTCCTTTATCTTCATTAGTTCCCACATTGTCTTTGATACTAGCGCCAACTTCCTCCTATGTGTGAGCTGAGTAAATAGATACCCAACATGCCCTAAAATTGTGCAAGCTCCTGAGTATTTTTGGTACCTAAAATTGTTCATAGGCGATTTCTTAAGAAGCTCTTATGCCGCGTACACACGACCGTTTTTCATGACGAGAAAAATGTAATTTTTTTATTTGGTCATTAAAAACGATCGTGTGTGGGCTCCAGGACATTTTTCACGACGTTTTTCACATGGTCGTTTTTCTCGTCGTGAAAAAAAGGCCGTGTGTAGGCTTTAACGACGTGAAATAAAATGCGCATGCTTAGGAGCAAGTTATGAGACGGGAGCGCTCGTTCTGGTAAAACTAGCGTTCAGAATGGAGATAGCACATTCGTCACACTGTAACGGACTGAAAAGCGCGAATCGTCTATCACCAAACTTTAGTAACAGGAGGATCAGCAAAAGCAGCCCAAAGGGTGGCGCCATCCGAATGGAACTTCCCCTTGATAGTGCCGTCATACGTTTCGTACGTCACCGCGCTTTGCTTGAGCATTTTTTTTCACGATAGTGTGTAGGCAAGGCAGGCTTGAAGAATCACGTCGAGAAAAACGTTGTTTTTTTCAATGGCATTAAAAACGGTCGTGTGTACGCGGCCTTTACAGGTCATGAGTTTGGAGTTGGCCATGACTGATGGCCCTAGAATTGTTGCTTTCGCTTCATGTGTGGTGATAAGTAACGTGTAGTGCAGTCAACATTTTTGTACAAATAGCCCCTTATGTGATTGCATATTTCTAGTGACAGGTTATCTTGAATGAGACATCAGGGGTCTATTAGCTTCTCCCCCAGTCATGGTGGCTGGCGAAAGTGACAGTTGAAACCAAAAGTGAAATAATACATGTTGCTTCTGGATTTTACTAGCTTGGGGAGATCAGTGAAAAGGCATTCGCTGATCTCTCTCCTCTACACCTGGCGACAGCTGTCATGCAGGTCCCGGACCTGCAGGTGGGATAGTGGACCCTGGAAGCAAGGCAGGGGGTCATATGTTCTGGGGTCTGTGAAATCGATCTGGGACTCGTGCAGCCTCCAATTCACTTTCATCAGTAAGCTGATATATAACTTGTGATATTTACCCCCTGCTGCTGACGACATTTGACATATGTCAATGGCAGTAAAAGGCATATAACACATCCTCATCTGTTGGGGAAAAAAAAACTAAAAACAAAAAAGTAATGCAGCCACCACATTTAAGAAATGGTAAGCTGCAATATATTACATTTTTTATTTTTGGGTTTAACCAGTTATCCACCAAGGACGTCATATAACATCGCTGACTTTGTGGGGGGATATCTGAATGATGCCTGCAGCTACAGGCATCATTCAGATATCATTCTTTTCTGCCAGCGATTCTGCGCACAATAAGAATG
Organism: Rana muscosa; assembly: GCA_029206835.1. Lineage (NCBI taxonomy): Eukaryota > Metazoa > Chordata > Amphibia > Anura > Ranidae > Rana > Rana muscosa. Next base: position 283,582,323 of record CM055123.1, read on the forward strand.
ATCATAGCGGCAGTTCCGCCGCTTGATCGTTCTTATAGGCAGTGGGAGGGGACATCCCCCCCCCCACTCCCGCCGCCATCCGGTGCTTCTCCGGGCTCTCCTGTGCCATCGGGGGCCTGGAGAATGAATCAGCCGGCGTCGCATGGGGATCATAGAGGTTTCTCTATGACCATCGGAGTCCCGGGCACGACGTTGTGATATGACGTCACGCCTGGTACCCGGAAGTAAACAAAGCCGCAATTGCGGCTGTCAGCATGAGATCGGTGAATTTATTTTCACTGATCTCATGCTTTCCAGCCTGGAGGAAAGATGTGGGGTCTTATTGACCCCGCATCTCTCCATAAAGAGGACCTGTCACAATGATTCCTAATACAAGGGGTGTTGACATTCCTTGTAATAGGAATAAAAGTGATCAAAAAAAAAAGTGTCAAAATAAAAAAAATTCAGTAAAAAAAAAAATGAAAACATAAAAAATTTAAAACGCCCCTGTCCCCGGTAGCTCGCGCTCAGAAGCGGACGCGCATGTAAGTCCCGCTTACATATGTAAACGCCGTTCAAACCCCACATGTGAGGTATCGCCGTGTGCAGTAGAGTGCGAGCAACAATTCTAGCACTAGACCTCCTCTGTAACTTGAAAATAGTAACCTGTAAAAAATAAATAAAGCATCGCCTATGGAGATTTTTAAGTACCAAAGTTTGGCGCCATTCCATGAGTGTGCGCAATTTTAAAGCGTGACATGTTAGGTATCTATTTACTCGGCGTAACATTATCTTTCACATTATACAAAATAATTGGGCTAACTTTACTGTTTTGTTATTTTTTAATTTGTGAAACCGTTTTTTTCCCCAAAAAAAAAGGCGTTTGAAAAATGATTGCGCAAATACCGTGCAAGATAAAAAGTTGCAATGACCGCCATTTTATTCCCTAGGGTGTCTGCTAAAAAAAAAATATGTATATATAATGTTTGGGAGTTCTGATAAATTTTCTAGCAAAAAAATGATGATTTTTACTTGAAGGAGAGAAGTGCCAGAATAGGCCCGGTGGAGAAGTGGTTAATACCACTTTTGGTGGAGATCCTATAGTATCTTATTGCTGCATTCACGTGAATTGACACAGTGCTAGGAAAACATCTCTTAATTATTGCACTAGCCTATGTTAATCATTAAAGAAAATGATTGTAGAGCAGAAAATGAACATAATTAGAAGCCCTCTGTTCATGACTACGTGAGTTTGTGACATAAATTGGCTTTTCATACCAGAAATAAGAAAGAAGAGTACAATTAATGAGACCTTGTTATATTTGCTTCAAGCGAAGTTGCACTTTATTAGTCGCTTTTATCTTGTCATTGCCATCTGGACAACAGAGTACTGAAACTACAATTTAATGAAGACGTGCATTGAACGTATTTATTAATTCTCCGCTTATCTGACAATACATTTTTAGTACTGTAAGCCAAGTAACATTTTGACAACTGTGCTTACAGTGCCTTGCAAAAGTATTCAACCCCTTGGCATTTTTTGTATTTTGTTGCCTCCCAACCTGGAGGTAACATGGATTGTTTGAGGATTTGCATCATTTAATTTACAGAACATGCCCACAACTTTGAAGATTGAAAATGTTTTTGTTGTGAAGCAAACAACAAATAGGACAAAATAACAGAAAAAGCCAATGTGCATAACTATTCACCCCCCTAAAGTCAATACTTTGTAGAGCCACCTTTTTGCGGCTATCACAGCTCCAAGTCGCTTTGTATAAGTCTCTATGAGCTTGCCACATCTTACCACTGAGATTTTTGCCCATTCCTCCTTACAAAACTGCTCCAGCTCCTTCAAGTTGGATGGTTTGCACTTGTGAACAGCAATCTTTAAGTCTGACCACAGATATTCTATTGGATTCCGGTCTGGGCTTTGACTAGGCCGAGCCAACACATTTACATGTTTCCCCTTAAACCACTCAAGTGTTGCTTTAGCAGTGTGTTTGGGGTCATTGTCCTGCTGGAAGGAGAACCTCCGTCCTAGCCTCAAATCACACAAAGAGTGGTACAGGTTTTGCTCAAGAATATCCCTGTATTTGGCACCATCCATCTTTCCCTCAACTCTAACCAGTTTCCCAGTCCTGACTGCTGAAAAACATCCCCACAGCATGATGCTGCCACCACCATGTTTCACTGTGTGGATGGTGTTCTTTGGGTGATGTGATGTGTTGGGTTTGCACCAGACACAGCGTTTTCTTTGATGGCCAAAAAGTAAAAAATTAGTCTCATCAGACCAGAGCACCTTCCTCCATACATTTGGGAGTCTCCCACATGCCTTTTCACAAACTCAAAACGTGCCATTTTGTTTTTTGCTGAAAGTAATGGCTTTCTTCTGGCCACTCTGCCATAAAGCCCAACTCTATGGAGCGTACGGCTTATTGTCGTCCTATGTACAGATACTCCAGTCTCTGCTGTGGAACTCTGCAGCTCCTCCAGGGTTACCTTAGGTCCCTGTGCTGCCTCTCTGATTAATGCCCTCCTTGCCCGGTCTGTGAGTTTTGGTGTGCGGCCGTCTCTTGGCAGATTTGCTGTTGTGCCATGTTCTTTCCATTTGGTTATGATAGATTTGATGGTGCTCCTAGGGATCATCAAAGATTCGGATATTTTTTTTATAACCTGACCCTGACTTGTACTTCTCAACAACATTGTCCCTTAGAGCCGGTTCACACAGGGGCGACTCGTCAGGCGACCTAGCCGCCTGACAAGTTGTGCTCCGCTCTGTACAATGGAACCGTTCTAATAGGAGCGACTCAAGTCGCTCCGACTTAGAAAAAGGTTCCTGTACTACTTTGGGACGACTTCAGGGCAACTTGCATTGACTTCAAGACAAAAGTCATTTTGCAAGTCACCTCTGAAGTCGTGTGGAGATCGCCCGGCAGAGTCGCAGGACAAGTCGTGCCGCCCCTGTGTGAGAACTGGGTCTTACTTGTTTGGAGAGTTCCTTGGTCTTCATGGCAGTGTTTGGTTAGTGGTGCCTCTTGCTAAGGTGTTGCAGCCTCTGGGGCCTTTCAAAAAGGTGTGTATATGTAATGACAGATCATGTGACACTTAGATTGCACACAGGTGGACATCATTTCACTAATTATGTGACTTCTGAAGGTAATTAGGTTGCACCAGAGCTTTTTATGGGTTTCATAACAAAGGGGGTGAATACATACGCACATGCCAATTATCCGTTTTTTATTTCTGAAAAATAGTTTTATGTATATATTTTTCTAATTTTACTTCTGATCCATCACATATAATTCAGATTAAAAAAAACATTGAACTAAAGGCTGTAATGTAACAAAATAGGTAAAAAGTCAAGGGGGTGAACACTTTTGCAAGGCACTGTATGTCCTCACACTGGTTTGTTGCGCTTCCATTCTGGTGTTTAAAATCCTGCTTGCTGCATTTTTTGGTCGGTTAAAAAAGAAAGAAAAACACCCCAAAAATGCACCTCCCTGCTGAAATGCATTTAAAACACAGCAAGAACACATCAATAAAAGTGTTAAAGTTTTTGATACGGTTTTTGAGTTACATGACCTATGAAAAACAAACTGTAGCGTTTTCGATGCTATAATCGGCACCGTTTTCCCCTATTGGCAAAATGTTGATAACACCATTTTTCGCCCAATATATATGGGCGCTTCTGCAAAAAATCTTCTTTTTTTTTTTGCTATCTGTGTCCCGTTATGAAGATTTCCCTTCACTTCCTGTCCCATAGCCAAACAGGAAGTGAGAGGAAATCCCTGCAAATTAAAGGAATGTCTTGGAGACCTCCCAGGCCACCAGAACTAGTGTACCCCGGAGGAAGATTTCCCCTCTCTTACTTTTCTGGGCACATCCCAAAATTTGGGATTTTCTTTTTCTTTCACTTTCAATGAAAATGGTAAACAGGACAAAGAGAGGGTGAATCCCTTTATGGGGACAAAGACCGTAAAAAAAAACTCACAGGGGGTTCTAATCTCTCTGCACGCTATCCAAACTTAAATAAATGCCTTTAGCCTAGGTTCACACTGGGCTGCGGGAGTGAAGCCGTGCGAGTTCAGCTGAACTCGCACAATTTCACTCTCGCTGGCAGTCCCGATTTCAGCCGCGATTACAAAGACATCTGACACAGATGTCAATGTAAATCGTGGCTGAAATCGCAAAAAGTAGTACAGAAACTACTTTTTGAAATCGGTGCAGCGCCGCAGATGCGGCGTCGCACCGATTAGGATGGTGCCATTGCCGGCAATTTGCGGCAAATATCGCCGATTTGACATGCCAAGTCGCATGTCAAATCGCACCAGTGTGAACCAGGGCTGTTTATACTTTTTATTGGTTTATTAACGATCCAAGATTTTGGGATAATATATAAAGTCTGTGTTATCTCAAAAGTTTGTATCTTTTAATAATTTCAAGTTAGATAAAGGGTATCACTTAAACTACAAACTTTCTGCAATTTGTGTATTTTTTGCTGTTACAAAAACGCATGGCTGAATCCAACTTTCTCCTTTATTTATTTTTTAACAGTGAGAAGGGGCTGTATTACAAAAAAAAAGCTAAAATTAACCCCTTCCCACCAATGTAATACATACATGCGGCCCCACTGGACTGGGTTTTCTTTGCATCTCCATTTGTGCTGGGAACCCGCTGCACAGCACGCTCCCAGTACAGAGGCAGGGGTCTCACTGAGAGCCTCGGGCCCCTTACTAATGATCGGGACCTGGATCTCCCAATTCCGGGTCACCCGATTGCTGTGGTAGCCTCTGATTGGCTACCACAGTAATCGGTCACCGTGAAGCCCGCCCTTGTGTTTTTTTTCTCTCTGTGAATGGAGAGGAAAGATACAATGTATCTTTCTCTATCCTTGCAGAGAGGGGAAAAAAAAAATACTTCGATCAAGGTTTGATCTAGGACCATGCCAGGGGTAGTATTTGGGTCAAGTAAGGGGCAAAAGGTCAGGGTTAGAATATTTTGGGCAGTACTTTTTTGTTTTTTTTTTGTTTTTTTTTAATTAGCGTCAGGAAAAAATAAAAAGTGCACAATTGCTTGTGGGCTGTACTACAAATATGTGGTATCACTGCGATCAGTAGAATTTTATTTTGTGTTGTTTGGTAGTAGGTTATGGTAATAACATGAAATTATATACAGCTACATTTACATTTTTTTTATTTTTATTTTTTATTTTTTTATTTTACTATTTTGGGCCAGTTTTTCTTTGATAATTAGGCATCATGCACACTGGGCGTTAAAATAACGTTATAAAAATGGCAGTAGCTTTACAATGAGTTTTTTTTTTTCAACGTATTTGCATTAGTGTTTTTTTTGCGTTTTCCCGCATTAGCGTTTTTAGCAGTTTTTTTGTTTGTTTTTTTAACCACTTGCCGACCGCCTCCTGTAGATATATGTCGGCAGAATGGCACCGACAGGCACATCAACGTACCTGTACGTCCCCTTTAAGTGCCTGTCCGTGTGGTCGCGCGCACACCGCCAGCGGCGCGCTCGCGACCCTGCCGCCATCCCCGTGAGTTGGACCGCGGGTCCCGCGGACTCGATCGCCGCGGGAATCCCCGCGATCGTCTCATGGAGGTATAGAGCGGGGAGATGCTTGTGTAAACAAGCATCTCCCTGCTCTGCCTAGTAACAATGACACCGATCTCGGCCCCCTGTACTCGGAGCGGAGATCGGTGTCATGTGACACAGAGCCAAACCCCCCTCAGTTAGAAACACAATGCTGGGAACACTTAACCCCTACAGCGCCACCTAGTGGTTAACCCCTTCACTGCCAGTGTCATTTTCACAGTAACCAGTGCATTTTTATAGCACCGATCGCTGTGAAAATGACAATGGTCCCAAAAATGTGTCCGATGTGTCCGCCATAATGTCGCAGTTACGGAAAAAATCTCGCCACCATTACTAGTAAAAAAAATATAATTAATAAAAATGCCATAAAACTATCCCCTATTTTGTAAACGCTATAACTTTTGCGCAAACCAATCAATAAACGCCGATTGCGATTTTTTTTTTTTTTTACCAAAAATATGTAGAAGAATACGTATCGGCCTAAACTGAGGAAAACATTTTTTTTTTATAAATTTTTTTGGGGATATTAATTATAGCAAAAAGTAAAAAATATTGAATTTTTCTCAAAATTGTTGCTCTATTTTTGTTTATAGCGCAAAAAATAAAAACCGCAGAGGTGATCAAATACCACCAAAAGAAAGCTCTATTTGTGGGGAAAAAAGGGACATCAATTATGTTTGGGAGCCACGTCGCACGACCGCGCAATTGTCAGTTAAAGCGACGCATTGCCGAATCGCAAAAAGGGGCCTGGTCTTTAACCAGCCAAAATGGTCCGGGGCTGAAGTGGTTAATGACTGTAGAAAAAAACGTCTACTGCCAAAAACAGCTGCTGTAAAAACGTCCAAAAACGTCCAGTGTGCATGAGGCCTAAGAATCCGGAGATATCTATAACCTACTACCAAATGAAAGCCTAATTTGTCCAGAAAATAACAAGATCTAATCCACCTGGATGCACAAAGTAGTTGTGATGATATGTACAGTTTTACCAACACGTGTCAAAGTTGCAAAACTGGGTTTCTGCTATTAGATTTGTTTTACCCTTCGGTGTGAAGGGGTTAAAATTGCAGAAAAATGTGCAAATATATGACCAGACCCCCCCACACTCTGTAATGTGCGTTCATTACATCAGATAAGGTGTTTATTTTTTTAATGAGTTTTCTTCTCATGTCTTTTTGAGAATCTTCCTCCCCCGTTGTTAAAGAGGAACTGCAGTCTGCTCACATAATTTGTAATAAAAACATCTTTGCCATTCTGAAGCTTCCCTCCAACCACTTTGCATATTATTTTATATATACTGTGATTCTGTACTTGCCAAATATGCTGCAGAAATATCCCTCCACTGCAGCCATTTTAACTGTGGGCAGCTGAAACTGCTGCCTGTTCACTTCCTGGATTTACACCGACACACAGATGCACACCTGCAGCTCTCATTGACCCTCTTATGACTCATCCCCTCTCCCTTCCTGGCAAACTCTCAAGTGAGAGAGAGAGTTGTGCATGATGTCATAAGCCTAGGCTAATGACCAGACAAGAAACAAGAAGTGGGCTGTATAAGGGATTTACTGGCAGAAAATAAATGTTTTACAATCCAAAGTTAACCACTTAACCCCCGGACCATTTTGTTGCTAAAGGACCAGGCTCCTTTTTTGCGATTCGGCACTGTGTCGCTTTAACTGACAATTGCGTGGTCGTGCAACGTGGCTCCCAAACAAAATTGACATCCTTTTTTCCCACAAATAGAGATTTCTTTTGGTGGTATTTGATCACCTCTGCGGCTTTTTTATTTTTTGCGCTATAAACAAAAATAGAGCGAAACTTTTGAAAAAAATTCTATATTTTTAACTTTTTGCGATAATAAATATCCCCAAAAAATATATAAAAAAAAAATATATTTTTTTTTCCTCAGTTTAGGCCGATACATATTCTTCTGCATATTTTTGGTAAAAAAAATCGCAATAAGCGTTTATTGATTGGTTTGCGCAAAAGTTATAGCGTCTACAAAATAGGGGATAGTTTTATGGCATTTTTATTAATAATTTTTTTTTTTTTTACTAGTAATGGCGGCGATCAGCGTTTTTTTTTTTATCGTGACTGCGCTATTATGGTGGACACATCGGACACTTTTGACACCATTTTGGGACCATTGTCATTTTTACACCGATCAGTGCTATAAAAATGCACTGATTACTGTGAAAATGACACTGTCAGTGAAGGGGTTAACCTGTAGGGGGCGCTGAAGGAGTTAAGTGTGACCTAATGAGTGATTCTTACTGTGTGGGGGCGTGGCTTGGCGTGTGACGTCACTGATCGTCGTTCCCTATGACAGGGAACAGACGATCAGTGACACTCTCACTAGGAAGAACAGGGAAAGGTTTGTTTACACTTACCTCTCCTCCCCGTTCTTCAGCTCTGTGACCCGATCGCGGGTCCCGCGGGCGTGGTCACGAAGCTTCGGCCCGGGTTGTGAGCGCGCCGGCACGCGCGACCCACGGCTGGACATCTTAAAGAGGACGTACCTGTACGTGCTTATGCCCAGCCGTGCCATTCTGCTGACGTATATTGGCGTGAGGCGGTCCTTAAGCGGTTAAAACAACAACAAGGGCAGAAGATTTAATAGATGGAAAGATGAAAAAAAATGACTGAAGTTCCGCTTTCATTTATCTAAACGTTGTTTTCTTGACACATAGGCAAGCCACACTTGCGGAGAGAAGAAAACCAAAAACCAATAAACACGCCGAAGAGAAGGAGCGACTCGCCATGGTTCATCAAAAAATGAAGTACGTTTTTTTTTTCCTTGCTTGCAGTGTAGCTAAGCAGATTAATGCAATGCTATTCCTTATATGAATTAGTAGCCGTGTTCTATTTTAGTCATTTTAGATTTGTCTCCACGGCTACATTCACATGGCCGACCAGCAGCGGATAGTTTGCTGAGTTCAGGGGTGTCTAAATAGCGCCTCTGGATGCAGCAACACCTTGTTCTATATCTGCGTACAAACTTGTCGGCTAGCTGTGGCCAGAACTCCACAGAAGCGATGACTCTGGACCAGTAGTGTATTTAGGTTTTGTGCTGCCCTAGGCCTGACTAAACTCGTGCACCCCCTAATTTAAATATGACCCACCCCTTCCTGTCTAGGCCACACCCCTTTCTGTTTAAGACCTGCCCTGAAATTTTTGAGTGGGGACACAAGTTCTTAGGGCCGTGGGGGTGTGTTTCATTGGACTCCCTTAATTTGCATAGATTTCCTCTCACTTCCTGTTTGGCTATGAGGCAGGAAGTGAAGGGAAATCTCTGCAATGGGACAGGGATGGTAAAAAATAAACTGACAGGGCCTATAACCCTCCCTTACTCTATCCAAAATTAAAAATAAAAAGTGTTGCCTATAGTTCTACTTTAAGCACAAATTTCTGATAATTTAATGGAGAGGACTAACAAGATATAACCATGCCAATGGTGCAGCAGAAAACATATAGCACAGTAGGGGTGCAACGGATCGGATCGATCCTCGGATCAGGGGTCACGGATCGGATCGTTTTCGGATCGGCAAAAAAAAAAAAAAAACACAAATCTTGTTACCCCCACCGGAGTTTTAGATTTCACATTTTAAAAGCAGCAGCAAACCTGCTGACCTTACATGGTTGTTAATGTGACAGAACACCTCTGATTTTCACATTTAACTAAATGTTAAATGTGAAAATCAGAGGTGTTCTGTCACATTAACAACCATGTAAGGTCAGCAGGTTTGCTGCTGCTTTTAAAATTTAACATGTAAACAGTCTGTTGGATTTCCAAATAAAGTATTTAATCATATAAACTCCTGTTTGTGTTGAAAATAATTGTGAAATTTAAAACTCCGTTGGGTGTAACAAGATGTCCGCTTGGCCCCTTCTTACTATCATTACTGTGCAGGAGTGTGAGTGGAGCAAGATGGCGGCGACGAAACGTCATTACAGCGGCGCCGCCGGGTGTATCAAGATGGCTGCCGTTCCGGAGCTAGGCCGAAGCCGTGGCCTTTCCTATGGTCGAGGCTCTGCGGATCGCGTGGTGATCCGATCCAAACAGGGTGACCCGTTCGGATCACCACCGATCCGTTGCACCCCTATAGCACAGTGAAGAAGGTTTGTGGTCCAGGATGATAGGACAGTCAAAATTAGAAGCAGCTTGCGTTCCACTAACAGTGTAGCGCAAGCCTGCGGGGACTCTTTCTGTGCTGCCCCCCTGCAAAGTGCTGCCCTAGGCCCGGGCCTTGTTGGCCTAGGCCAGGATACAGCGTTGCTCTGGACGCACACCGGCTACATCCAGGGTTGGAGGCTATTTTTGCATGCAGCCATTCAGAGGAGGGGTTACATGCAAACCGCGGCGTTGCCGGTCATAGACTCTCATACAAAACACAAATCTGACAGCTGCAGCTGCTCTCACACAGTGTGTGGAGGCAACGTTTTCAACTGCCGGCAAGAATCTACCAGTGGCGGACCGCTCCTTTACCGCTCCTGCCCGTTGAAATGAATGGGCAGCTTTACCGCCGACGCCCCCCCCCAGTGTGAAAAGGGTATAACGGTCTTTCTCCATACTAGTAAAAGAGATCAGCCTGATGCCAATCCTCCTAGCAGTGTGTATTTGTGGTTTCAAAATATTTTGTTTTGGTTTTTTTTATATATGAAAATAGGGACAGCAACTTAGAAAAATTGTACAGACAGTTTCCATCACCCATAACTGATATCTCTAATCGAACTTACTTAGATCATTTGTTTTCACTTTGATGCTTGTCTTGCGTTTTACGTGGCTTTTTAACATGTTCACAAATTCTACTTTATTTCTTGTACAAAAAATAAAAAAAAAATAATATTTTTAAGGAAAATTTCAGTCTTAACCTAAATATGTGCTTCCTGAAAATACACTATAGTTTCTCATTAACACACAAACCATGCTGTGGGATACTACTACACGTATAGCATATTTTTGAAAGAGATACGATCCACCAGCATCTGGAAAAAAAAATTAAATATAATTTTTTTCTGCCAGTAAATCCCTTATACAGCCCACTTCCTGTTTCTTGTCTGGTCATTATCCTCGGCTTATGACATCATGCACAGCTCTCTCTTTCGTGAGAGTTTTCCAGGAAAGGAGGGGGGATGAGTCATAAGATGGGTCAATGAGAGCTGCAGAGCTGGAGGTGTGCCTCTGTGTAAATCCAGGAAGTGAACAGGCAGCAGCTTCAGCTGCCCACAGTTAAAATGGCTGCAGCCAGACTCGGTGGAGGGAGATTTCTGCAGCATATTTGGGCACGTAGAGAATCACAGTATATATAAAATAATATGCAAAGTGGTTGGAGGGAAGCTTCAGAATGACAAAGAGGTTTTCATTACAAATTATGTGAGCAGACTGCAGTTCCTCTTTAATGACGCCCCCAGATTGGTTTGCAGATCGCAGTGCGAACTGTGGATTCGGACAGGAATTGCATCGCATGGGTGTTAACACCTATGTGATCTGATTCCAGTGCGGGGAAAAAATGGGTTCCTGCACCTTTTTTGTGCGACTCCAATGCGAGTTCAGCCATACAACTGTACAGACATTGCATGTGATCGACACAACAATGCGGGTGCGAATCACGTGCAATGTCTGTGTTTGCATATGTGTGAACCCAGGATAAAGCCCAACTCCGGGCAACTAAAAAATGATCCCTTGCATTTTGGTCTAAGCAAAGAATAAACAAGATTTATTTCCTGACTCTCCATCCCTCCCCGCAGCTAGACCATTCTCTACAGGGTCCATAGCTTCGTATTGGGCTTGATAACGCTGAGGGAGAGGTGAGGGAGCACCATCTGCCAGGGTAGCGGAGGATCAAGTAAGTACAATTGTTTCTCCTCTCCTCTAGACAAAACAAGCTATCAACAATGCACCCCGCATAGAATAAATTAAATACAGTAAAACCTTGGTTTGAGAGCGTTTTGCAAGACGAGCAATTTTTTTTTTATAAATTTGGACTTGATATACAAGTGATGTCTTGATATAAGAGTAGCGTCATGTCACAACTGGATATAAAAGAGAAGAGAGGCACCTCTAAGTGTAGCAATATGGTTACATTTAATGAAGGTACAATATTTAGCAACTCACATGGATGATGATTAAAAGAGGCACATCTAAGTATGCAGGCATCCGGGGTAAAGCTGTCCACATAGACCATCCTCACTGCCATTGATGTCGTCCCTTCCACGAGCGGTTCAAGCCTTCGCTTTCAGATCGCTCTACTGCAGGGTAGTCTTCCCGGTCACAATTGCAGACTGATAGTGGTGAGAGCCGGCGGTGCGGAGGATGGTCTATGTGGACAGCTTTACCCCGGATGCCTGCATACTTAGATGTGCCTCTTTTAATCATCCATGTGAGTTGATAAATGTTGTACCTTCATTAAATGTAACCATATTGCTACACTTCGAGGCACCTCTCTTCTCTTTTATACTCTGGAGCTCCTGCTGGATTTAGCTTCCAATCCTCTTGTGGAAGCTTCCATTTGTGGATAGACATTTTATGGTTACACAACTTATCACATTGCTATGACCTTTTTATATGGACTATAAACTGAAGGACTTATGAATAAATGGTTGTGGAACGAATCATTTGAGTTTCCATTATTTCTTATGGGGAAATTTGCTTTGATATACAAGTGCTTTGGATTACAAGCATGTTTTTACTGTATTTCCAGAGTGAGGCTTTAACTCTACTGCCGCGTACACACGATCGGATTTTCCGACAAGAAATGTCCGATGTGAGCTTTTGGTCGGAAATTCCGACCGTGTGTATGCTCCATCAGACTTTTGCTGTCGGAATTTCTGGCAGCAAAAATTTGAGAGCTGGTTCTCAAATTTTCAGACGGAAAAAATTCTGATTGGAAATTCCGATCGTCTGTAGCAATTCTGCCGCGCAAAATTCTGACGCGTGCTTGGAAACAATTCGACTCATGCTCGAAGGAATGAACTTCATTTTCTCGGCATGTAGTAGTGTTGTACGTCACCGCGTTCTTGTTGGTCGAAAGTTCAGAGAACTTTTGTGTGATTGTGTGTATGCAAGCCAAGCTTCAGCGGAATTCCGATCGTGTGTACGCAGCATAAAAGGTAAATACATAAATCGCCTGCAAACTTTTTTACTTCTATGTGATGACATAGGATACCCTTCACACACACTATTGATCATTAGAAACAATTGTTAATAAGTTCTGTTTCCAGTGAAGTGGAAAACTTCTCTCCAGTGGATTTGTAATAAACTTACTTTGTAATTCCTTGAAGGAACCAAGAAATTCTGAAAGACTGGCAAAAACAGACACAAATCATGCAAAGTCAAAAAGCAAAAAACAGGAAGAGAAACGAGGTCCAACAAGAGGTATGTAAGACTTTCCAATTACATTTCTGTGCTATTAGATGCTGTGCTGCCAGCAGAGGGCATCATGGTACCACATGTATGGCTGCTAGAGGTCGAAGATCATCACAGCACTGACATTAGAAAATACTTCTTTGTATTATTATGTTTTAAGAACCCAAATCCTCTGCAGTGCTATGCAGTCTATTGCCATCTAAAATGTACATTTAACTAGGTGGGCATTTAATTCAAAAAAAGCTTGGGGGGGAAAAGTTGTAAACGTGAGAATTGGACAACAGTAAACAATCAGCTGATTTGTTGAATTTTCCTGATAATAAAATATGAAATTAGATTTTCTTTGATCACTTTTTCAAATGTATTTTTTTGCATTTTGTTTTAATAATACAATCTTTTAAATATGTGCATGACAAAAGAAATGTTTTTGTTTACTTTCAATTTGTTAATCTAGTTATTTCGTTTCGTTAAATTCGGTTGATCCGTTCAATTCGTATTTAGAATTTTTAGAATTTTCTTCGAATTTACCCTTTCTTTTTTTTTTTTTTCGATTCAAAGCGTTTGAATTGATACATTTTCGGAACGGTCAAGTTTTAGTTTTTTTTTTTTTTTCGATTCCAATGTGGCAAAGTGGACGAACACAAAACAAAAATCTTCATCGAATGATTACAATGACTCTTTAAATCACCTTTAGCTTAACTAAATCAGCATTCTTTCAAAATGGTACTCTAAAAACACACAGTCTTTGATTTTAGCAATATGTGTACAGTTAGAATTTGACTGAAGGTCGATGTAAAATTTGATTCGCATTTCAGTCGAATTTCGTTTCCTTATTTGGAACATTATATTATAAATTATATTATAATTCGGGTATTCGGATATATCCGAATTATGAAAATACATCCGAATTTTAATTCGGAAAGAAACGAACCGCACATGTCTACAATCTGTATTTTCTCTAATAAACTTTGAAGACCCATTGGTCTCCTGCATACTAAGCGGAGCAAAAGCCAGCACCTACAAATACTGGAGCTGCTGACTTTTAATATTAGGACACTTACCGGTCCACGAATCCAGCGGTGTCTTCACCCGAGCCGATTTTTCAATTGACCCTCAGGTGCTGCTGCCTCCGCCATCATGGGTAAGGGAAACTGGCAGTGAAGTCTTCCCGGTTCCCTGCTGCACTTTGTAAATGGCCCGGTGGCGGGGGAAGGAGAAGGGGGTCAAACTTCTGGATGAGTTTGCCATGGCGAAGTCACCTGTCAAAATAAGGTACCCGCTCCCCCCTCCCCAAAAGGTGGCAAATGTGGCAGCAGAGGGGGGGGGGAGGCAAATAAGTGGAGCTTCCCTTTTGGGTGGAGCTCCACTTTAGGGAGAACTTAGTGAAGTTGTCCTTTAACAACTTAACGACCGCCCACTGTAAATATACGTCGGCAGAATGGCATGGACAGGCACAATCGCGTACCTGTACGTGACTGCCTTCGTATGGGTGGGGGGTCCGATCGGACCCCCCTCCGGTACAGTGGGTGGCCGGGATCGCTTCGGGAGCGATCCGTGATGAGGGGGCCGCCATTCGATTCTGGCCACCCCCTCGCGATCGCTCCCGGCGAATCAAATGCTTCCTCTGCCTGTGTAATGTTTACACAGGCAGGAGGAAGTGATGTCATCTCTCATGCGGCGCTCACATATACCGAGCGCCGCATGAGAGAAGATGTCAGGTTAGTGCACAAACACTACACTGACACCAGGACACATAGGTACATGATCGCCCCCCAGATCACCCCCCAGTCACAGTGTCACTGATTGCAGTGATCAGTAAAGAAATGGTCACTGCAATCAGTGACATTTGTGACTGTAAAAGTGCCATGGCTGTTAGTTTTAGGTCCAGTGTAGCCCCCTAACCCCCCCTAATAAAGGTTTAACCCCCTGATCGCCCCCCAGGTAACCCTTTCACCCCCTAGCACCGCCGTCACTAAGCAATCGTTTTTCTAATCGCTGTTTTAGTGTCGGTGATGCCGATCGGTAGCCAGTTATTTTTTTTTAGGTTCGCTGCAGGTTTTTATAGCGTCGGGTACCCCCATATATTACCTAATAAAGGTTTAACCCCCTGATTGCCCCTAGTTAACTCTTTCACCAGTGATCACCATATAAGTGTTACGGGTGATGCTGGTTAGTTAGTTTGCTTTTTATAGTGTCATGGCACCCGCCATATATAACCCAATAAAGGTTTAACCCCCTGATCGCCCGGCGGGTGATATCAATTAGGTTTTAGCGTCAGAGAGGATCTGCATCACACCCCAGGCAGCGTCAGGTTAGTGCCAGTAACGCTAACACCCACGCGTGAAGCATACACTTCCCTTAGTGGTATAGTATCTGAACAGATCTATACTAGCGTCCCCAGCAGTTTAGGGTTCCCAAAAACGCAGTGTTAGCGGGATCAGCCCAGATACCTGCTGGCACCTGCGTTTTGCCCCTCCGTCCAGCCCAGGCCACCCAAGTGCAGTATCGATCGATCACTGTCACTTACAAAACAAAAACACACATAACTGCAGCGTTCGCAGAGACAGGCCTGATCCCTGCGACTCCAGTGCTGTAGGAGGTGATTTCACCACCACAGTTAAAAAAAAAAAGCATATATGCCGAAGCATTGGGGCGGAGGAGCGATTTTGGTCCTAATGCCGCGTACATACGGTCGAAATTCCGACGGAGGCTTGCCCGTGGAAAAGTCTGACCATGTGTGTGCGGCATAACTTTTGCGGGACGATGCCCCCATGCTTCGGCATATGTAAATGGTGCATGTATGCCCATCATTAGAAGTGGGTGGATGAAGGGCGGTATTCTAATGGTGGGCATACCCACCGATCAATCTGTTTTTTTCTTTCAGCCAACAGGCTGCATGAAAAAAAAGATTACAATACATGTCCAACAAGGACCAGCATGTTGCTGGACTTTGAATGGTTATACCAGATTGATGCCTGCGGGTTTAGGTATCATCTTGGTATCATTCTTTTCAGCCAGCGGCCGGCTTTCATGTAAAAGCAATCCTAGTGGCTAATTCGCCTCTGGACTGCTTTTACAAGCAGTGGGAGGGAATGTCCCCCCCCCCCCCCGGATATAAAAAGCGCCATTGGGAAAGCATTTTATCACACCGATCTTGGTGTGGTCAGATGCTTTGAGGGCAGGGGAAAGATCTAGGGTCTAATAGACCCCAGTTTTTTCAAAAAAGAGTACCTGTCACTACCTATTGCTATCATAGGGGATATTTACATTCCCTGAGATAACAATAAAAATGATAAAAAAAAAAAATATATGGAAGGAACAGTTTAAAAATAAAATAAAAAAGCAAAATTAATAATAAACAAAAAAAAAAGCACCCCTGTCCTGCCCTGCTCTTGCGCAATGGCGAACGCAAGCGTCGGTCTGGCGTCATATGTAAACAGAAATTGCACCATGCATGTGAGGTATCACCGCAAGGGTCCGATCGAGGGCAGTAATTTTAGCAGTAGATCTCCTCTGTACATCTAACGTGGTAACCTTTAAAGGCTTTTAAAAATGTATGTAGATTGTCGCCAATGCGCGTTTGTGCGAAATTTTAAAGCACGTCGTGTTTGGTATCTATGGACTCGGCCTAAGATCATCTTTTTTATTTCTTCAAACTTTTGGGCAATATAGTGTGTTTTAGTGCATTAAAATTAAAAAAAAGTGTATTTTTTCCCCAAAAAATGCGTTTGAAAAATCGCTGCACAAATACTGTGTGGAAAAAAAATGCAACACCCACCATTTTAATCTGTAGGGCCTTTGCTTTAAAAAAATATATAATGTTTGGGGGTTCAACATAATTTTCTTGCAAAAAAAAATATGTTTTCATGTAAACAAAAAGTGTCAGAAAGGGCTTTGTCTATAAGTGGTTAGAAGAGTGGATGTAAGCTTCCTAATGTTGTGTATAAAATGCCAGAACAGTTCAAACCCCCCCCCCCAAATGACCCCATTTTGGAAAGTAGACACCCCGAGCTATATACTGAGAGACATGTCGAGTCCATTGAATATTTTATATGTTGACACAAGTTGCGGAAAAAAGACTATTTATTTATTTATTTTTGCACAAAGTTGTCACTAAATGATATATTGCTCAAACATGCCATGGGCATATGTGGAATTACACCCCAAAATACATTCTGCTGCTTCTCCTGAGTACGGGGATACCACATGTGTGAGACTTTTTGGGAGCCTAGCCGCGTACGGGACCCCAAAAACCAGGCACCGCCTTCAGGCTTTCTAAGGGTGTAAATTTTTGATTTCACTCCTCACTGCCTATCACAGTTTCGGAGGCCATGGAATGCCCAGATGGCACAAAACCCCCCCAAATGACCTCATTTTGGAAAGTAGACACCCCAAGCTATTTGCTGAGAGGTATGGTGAGTATTTTGCAGATCTCGCTTTTTGTCACAAAGTTTTGAAAATTGAAAAAAAAAAAAATGATTTACTTTCTTCATTTTCAAAAACGAATGAGAGCTGTAAAACGCTCACCATGCGTCTCAGCAAATATCGTGGGGTGTCTACTTTCCTAAATGGGGTCATTCGGGGGGGTTTTGTGCTATTTTGGCATTTTATGGCCTTCGAAACTGTGATAGGTAGTGAGGAGTGAAATCAAAAATATGTGCCCTTAGAAATCCTGAAGGCGGTGCTTGGTTTTCGGGGTCCCGTACGCGGCTAGGCTCCCAAAAAGTCCCAGACATGTGGTATCCCCGTACTCAGGAGAAGCAGCAAAATGTATTTTGGGGTGCAATTCCACATATAACCATGGCATGTGTGAGCAAAATATCATTTAGTGACAACTTTTTGGAATTTTTTTTTTTTTTTTTTTTTTTTTTTTTTAGTCCTTATTCAATCACTTGAGACAAAAAAAAAAAAAAAATATTCAATGGGCTCAACATGCCTCTCAGCAATTTCCTTGGGGTGTCTACTTTCCAAAATGGGGTCATTTGGGGGGGTTTTGTACTGCCCTGCCATTTTAGCACCTCAAGAAATGAGATAGGCAGTAATAAATTAAAAGCTGTGTAAATTCCAGAAAATGTACCCTAGTTTGTAGACGCTATAACTTTTGCGCAAACCAATAAATATACGCTTATTGACATTTTTTTTACTAAAGACATGTGGCTGAATACATTTTGGCCTAAATGTATGACTAAAATTGAGTTTGTTCGATTTTTCTTATAACAAAAAGTAGAAAATATAATTTTTTCCGTTTATATCGCAAAAAATAAAAATCGCAGAGGCAATCAAATACCATTAAAAGAAAGCTCTATTTGTGGGAAGAAAAGGACGCCAATTTCGTTTCGGTACAACATTGCATGTCCGCACAATTTACAGTTAAAGCAGCGCAGTGCAAAATTCTGGAAACACCTCTGGTCCTTTAGCTACAAAATGGTCAGGGGCTTAAGTGGTTAAATTCCCAAGCCCCCAGATAAAGCCACCTATCGAATACCTCCCTTCAGCCCCACTTACAAGAGCTTCACTGAATGAGTAGCCTTGTTGTGCACAGCGTTTGCAAAAAAATAAAAGTCCCAGCCATCTCCAGCTCCTACTGCACATGTGCCACACTTGTCCCATTCTATGCTATGGTTTGTCCATACTCCTCTGGGTGGCTGGAGGAGGGAATGAATAGGGTGGAGGGTAGGGGCATAAATAGGGACTGTTTGCATAGATATAAGAAAAAAGGAGTGATATTGTTTTTACATATTCCACCCGTCCAGTAGAATGTCTTCTGGTCATACAAACAAGATTTAAGATGGGTCTTTGGAGGCAGGATTAATGTGCTAAAAATGTCAATCATGCCGAAATTATTATATTATTTTGAAACTCTTCCGGTCCCCATCCCGATGACACAGATTAAGATTCTCAAGCAGTGGTTCCTTAAAGTGGTTGTAAACCCACTAATCCTTTTTTTTTTTTTTTTGAGGCAACCTGCAAGAGAAAGGCATAATGAGCTAGTATGACTAGCATACTAGCTCATTATGTACCACTTACCTTAGATCGGGGCCCCCGAAGCAGTCCGCGTCCCTCTCTCCAGACGCATCCATCGCTACGGCGATAGCCGGAATGTTACTTCCGGGTATCGCCGCACCAGCCAATCGCAGCGCCGCTCCGGCGCTGTGATTGGCCGGAGCGGCGAAGACGTGACTCCGCGCATGCACGCAGGAGCCGTCGAATTCGGCTACGTCGTCGAATGCTGCGACCTAGCCGAATTTGTGAATGGGATTAACCCCATGCGCATGCGTGTGACGTCAGCGGCGCCGGTTTTAAATGCAAATATCTCCTTAACCGTGTAGGTTAAGGAGATATTTCATGCACCTACAGGTAAGCCTTAATATAGGCTTACCTGTAGGTGTTTGTTTACAAAGTGGGTTTGCAACAACTTTAAGTTCATTTGGAATGGCAGGGCCCATAGAGTGGCAAGTTCGGTTATTTCTTTCTCGTACATCACGGGACACAGAGCGGCATAGTCATTACTATGTGGGTTATATAGATACCTTCAGGTGCTGGCACTGGCAACTTCCAAAACCGGAAGTACCCTCCCCTATATAAGCCCCTCCCATCCGGGAGTACCTCAGTTTTTTGCCAGTGTCTACGGTGTTGGCCAAGAAGTAACATGTGTTTTTCACTGAGCTTGCGTACAGGTTCTTTTGGGCCTCAGTAAGCTATTCCGGATCCGACCAAAAAAGCTTCATAGCTAAACGGTCGGTACCCGGGCCTTGCAAAGAGAAGAGCAAGGTTTTGCCTGTAATGCCTCTCTTAGGAGGGCTGGACCCTGGGATCCAGAGCTCTGGTCATACCCACGACCAAGATGTTTTCTGTGCAGGGTGCTATACAGGTCCAGGGGAGTGGAATCCTTGGGAACCCGGTCCCTGAAGGTTTAATTACAATGCCTGCCGTGATAGGTGAAGTTTGGGCTTCTGCGGACCAAACAGAGTCCTGCGGCGAGGAAAAGGTAAGTGGGGGCCCTCAGGAACTTGGTTCTATTGGGGGACCCCCAAGCCTATTTTGTCTTTCTGCCTGTTACCTAAGGTATTCCCGCTAATATTCTGTGCATGCCTGTTACTACTGAGAAAATGTAAAAATTTTAATAGTAGGCAAGAAAAAAAAAAAAAAAAACCCTGGCTCCCATCTAGCTCCTTATTTTTTCAAAAAAGAGCGCCGAAGGCGCACGTGCCCGCGCCTCTATATATAGAGGCGATCTGGAAAAAGGGGCGGAGCGGGTGGATGACGCTCGGTGTGCGCCGCGGCGCTACTGCGCATGTGCGGGCGTCCAGCGTGTTTAAAAGACAATCACAGCTGGCTATTGAAGTGCACAGACAGAGCTAGCAACAGTAAAAAGGCACACAGAGGCGGTTGATGCAGGCATCCCCTAGAAAGGCACTTTAGTAGACACCAACTGTTATATAGCAGCAATTGTGCTAGACTATTATCAGTAAAAGTGGTGTATTACGGCTGGAATACCTCAGCTTTGGGCTTAGGAATATGCCGTCCAGAAGCTCCGGAACTAAATCTTCCAGGAAGCGAAGGGGGTCTCCATCGGGCTCTGAGGATCTTGGGCATGCTTCTGCTGCACCAGTCTCCCCTGAAAATTCTGAGGTTAGTGACCGTAGAGACCCCACAGGAGTACCTGGTACTGTGGCTGTCCTCAGTTCACCTGCTCCTGTGTATGTAACAGATGAGGTTTTTTCCTCAGCTCTGGGAGGATTGGAAGAGAGATTGTCAACATTGATCGCTGCCTCCCTGTCACAGGGAAAGCACGCCCGATCTCAGTCTCCTCCTTCAGAGTACCTGTTAGCGGAGCAACAGTCCCATACAGGGATCGACCTGCCTGAATGGGATCAGGATGAGGTTGATTCTGTTATGGAGGAATCAACAGTGGAGGAACCTTTCTCAGCATCTCAAGCTGAAAGATTATGGGTTCAGTCTCTGACTAACATGGTCCGATCAGCATTTAAAATGCACCTTGCGGAACCATCAACCACTACTGTCTCCTCGCTGGGGTCGCTAAAAGCTCCCCAGACTGTCTGCTCCTTTCCACTTCACCCTTTACTGGAAGGGCTCATTTACCAGGATTGGGAACATCCTGATAAAATATTTACTCCCCCCAAGAGATTTCCGGTGGTCTATCCCATGGAGGATAAGTTCATCAAAAAATGGAGGGTCCCTACAGTGGACGCAGCCATCTCTTATGTGAATAAATCACTGACATGTCCAGTGGATAACGTCCAAATGTTCAAGGACCCAATAGATAAAAAATTGGAGTCCTTATTAAAATCTGCTTTTTCTACAGCAAGCTTGGTGACACAACCAGCAGTAGCAGCTATTGGGGTCTGCCAAGCAGTGAAGGATCAGTTGAAACAGGTCTTAAGGGACTTGCCAGATCAGCAGGCCCTTGCCCTAGCTGATCTACCTAGAGCCTTATGCTTTGCGGTTGACGCCATAAAGGATTCAATCCATCAGGCCTCCCGCCTTACGCTGTCTGTAGTACATATGCGCAGGCTTCTATGGCTCAAAAACTGGTCTGCTGAAGCTCCCTGTAAAAAATTGCTGGTTAGCTTCCCATTTCATGGTGAACGCTTATTCGGGGAAGACCTGGACAAATATATCCAGAAAATTTCCAGCGGTAAAAGTACACTCTTGCCGGTTAAAAACAGAGTTAGAGGTCCCTCTTTTAAGAGGCCTGCTTCTCCAGTCCCTGGGGCATCGGCTGTGAAACAGTTCCGACGGCCTCCTCGGTCAAATCCCGGGGGTAAAAATCAGGGACAATCGCAGGGTAACAAGAAGCCCTGGGTCAGGAGAGGTACAAAACCTCCCCCAAAGTCAAATGCATGAAGGGTTGCCCCCACTCAATCGGGTGGGGGGAAGACTCCAGTTGTTCGCAGAGACCTGGCGGGACACGATCAGAGACAGATGGGTGCTATCCGCAGTAGGTCTGGGATACAGATTGGAGTTAAGACTCTCCTCCTTCCCATTTTATGTGGTCAAACGTGCCAAGGGATCCCCGGAAGAGAGAGTCCCTCCTGTTGGCACTAGAACAACTATTGCTCCAAGGAGTAATTATGGAGGTTCCCCTGGAAGAATGGGGGTTCGGGTTTTACTCAAACATCTTTACAGTCCCGAAGCCAAACGGGGACGTGAGGCCCATATTAAATCTAAAAGGGCTAAACAAATTCCTGCATATCAGGACTTTCCGGATGGAGTCGATCCGATCGGTGGCCACTGCCCTACAAGGGGAGGAATGGTAAGCCTCGATCGACATCAAAGATGCTTATTTGCACGTTCCCATCTTTCCAGTCCACCAAAAATTTCTACGCTTTGCAGTAGAAGGGCGCCATTTTCAGTTCAGAGCCTTACCTTTCGGTCTGGCCACAGCACCACGAGTGTTCACAAAAATTCTGGCCCCATTATTGGCCAATCTAAGAACGCAAGGTGTAACGATAATGGCATATCTAGACGACTTGTTGCTGATAGACCACTCAGTGAAAAAACTAGAAGTGGTCGTTCACAAGACAATCAAGTATCTGGAATCTCACGGTTGGATTATCAACCGAGACAAGTCAGCCCTAAAACCAGTCAAAAGTCTGGAATACTTGGGGCTAAGGCTAGATTCAGGCCAGAGGAAAATATTCTTGCCTCAAAAAAAGGTGTTGTCTTTGAGAGATTTGATCCACTTAGTGGGTACAAAAAGACAGCCGTCCATACGCCTGTGCATGAGGCTGCTGGGAAAAATGGTGGCATCATTCGAAGCAGTACCCTACGGTCAATTCCATTCAAGGAATTTGCAAAGGGCCATACTGTCAGCCTGGAACAAGAAAGTTCAGGCCCTGGACTTACCAATGTCCTTGTCCCCTTCCGTTCGCAAGAGCCTCCGTTGGTGGTTGGTTCCCCAGAATCTGGAAAAAGGGAAATCCTTCAGTCCGATTTCTTGGAAGGTGGTCACTACAGATGCCAGCCTTATAGGCTGGGGAGCAGTGCTGGAGCAATGGTCTCTCCAGGGCAGATGGTCGGATGCAGAAAAGGCCCTGCCCATCAATCTCTTAGAGATACGAGCAGCCCGGTATGCCCTAGTAGCATGGACGTCCAAACTCCAAGGGTCCCCTGTCAGAATTCAATCGGACAATGCCACGGCAGTGGCATATATCAATCATCAGGGTGGCACCAGGAGTCGTGCAGCCCAGAGGGAAGTAAATTGCATCCTGAAATGGGCAGAAAGATATGTCCCAGCCATATCCGCGGTATTCATTCCACAAGTGGAGAATTGGAAGGCGGACTTTCTAAGTCGCCAACAATTATGCCCAGGGGAATGGTCCC
Organism: Rana muscosa; assembly: GCA_029206835.1. Classification (NCBI taxonomy): domain Eukaryota; kingdom Metazoa; phylum Chordata; class Amphibia; order Anura; family Ranidae; genus Rana; species Rana muscosa. The sequence continues at coordinate 283,605,619 of CM055123.1, forward strand.
TTCACCCCGAGGTTTTCCGGACAATATGTCAGCGGTGGGGAACACCGGATGTAGATCTGCTAGCATCCAGATTCAACGCAAAGGTGGACAGGTTTGTCTCTTGGACAAGGGATCCCCTAGCTTGCGGCTCGGATGCCCTAGTGTTCCCTTGGGATCAGTTCAAGCTGATATATGCATTCCCACCGCCACAATTGTTACCTCGATTACTCCGCAGAATCAGGGTAGAAAAGAAACCAGTGATTCTGGTGGCTCCAGCGTGGCCCCGAAGAGCATGGTACGCGGAGATTGTAAAAATGTCTGTGGGGAGTCCTTGGACCCTCCCACATCGTCCGGACCTGCTTTCGCAAGGACCGATATACCACCCTTCCTTACCAGCCCTAGGTTTGACGGCCTGGCTATTGAAGCCCACATTCTAAAAAAGAGAGGTCTCTCTAATCCTGTGGTATCTACCATGATCAATGCCAGGAAGCCGGTATCCAGGCAGATCTACTATAGAATCTGGAAGGCGTACATCGCCTGGTGTGAGGCCAAGAAATGGCATCCACGTAAGTACGTAATAGGTAGGATTCTGGACTTCCTACAGTGGGCTGTAGATAGGAAGCTTGCCTTGAGTACTATCAAGGGTCAGATTTCGGCCTTGTCAATATTTTTTCAGAGGCCCTTGGCTTCGCAATCACTAGTCAAAGCCTTTATACAAGGAGTGATGCGTATTAGCCCTCCGGTTAATATTCCCATATGTCCATGGGACTTAAACCTGGTTCTGTCGGTTCTACAGAAACAACCATTTGAACCATTACAGCATATTTCCCTGGTTCTTCTCACCAGGAAATTGATTTTTCTAGTAGCCATTTGTTCAGCTAAAAGAGTGTCGGAATTAGCCGCTATGTCCTGTAGGGAGCCATATCTGGTTATCCATAAGGACAGAGTAGTGTTACGTCCTCATCCAGCCTTTCTTCCTAAGGTGGTATCGAGGTTTCATTTGAACCAAGATGTGGTTCTTCCTTCTTTTTTCCCCAAACCTAGTTCAGTAGAGGAAAAATTATTACATTCTTTGGATGTAGTAAGAGCAGTTAAAGCTTATCTAAAAGCCACTGCTCAGATTCGCAGAACGGATACTTTGTTTATTCTGCCGGAAAGCCCCAGAAAGGGTCAGGCAGCGTCAAAATCTACTTTAGCCAAGTGGATTCGACAGGTCATAATGCAAGCCTATGGCTTGAGAAGGAGACCGCCTCCGTTCAAAGTTAGGGCGCACTCCACGAGAGCAGTTGGAACTTCATGGGCAGTGCATCACCAGGCCTCCCTGGCTCAAATCTGTAAGGCCGCAACATGGTCTTCAGTACACACGTTTACTAGGTTCTACCAGGTGGACGTTAGAAGTCAGGAGGATGTCGCCTTTGGGCGCAGTGTGTTGCAGGCCGCAAAAGATCCTCATGTCTGATAGCGCTCAGCTTATGTATGGTGTATCCCCCCCCCCTCATTGGGCATTGCTTTAGGACATCCCACATAGTAATGACTATGCCGCTCTGTGTCCCGTGATGTACGAGAAAGAAAATAGGATTTTTATAACAGCTTACCTGTAAAATCCTTTTCTTGGAGTACATCACGGGACACAGAGCTCCCACCCCTCTTTTGGGGACACTTATTGCTTTGCTACAAAACTGAGGTACTCCCGGATGGGAGGGGCTTATATAGGGGAGGGTACTTCCGGTTTTGGAAGTTGCCAGTGCCAGCACCTGAAGGTATCTATATAACCCACATAGTAATGACTATGCCGCTCTGTGTCCCGTGATGTACTCCAAGAAAAGGATTTTACAGGTAAGCTGTTATAAAAATCCTATTTTTCTCCCCCAAGGACCAAGGGGGCATGGGAGCCCTGAATATCTACAAATATTATCTGGCCTCCCATTTGCGAACGGTGGTGTCTTGGTCATGCCTCAGGCCCCCAAACCGCTGGACAGAGATAGAGATGGGCTCCCTCTTTCCGACTCATCCTTGCTCCCTGGTGTGGTCCCCTGGGTCGTTGGAGGATCCCAAGCTTCTTGACCTCTGCCTGGGTCCCATGGTATTTACACTCAGACTGTGGCGCTCATGCCTTTCCAAGTTTGCACTATCTTCCCACTGCCCCCCCTTATCTAACGTGCTCTTCAACCCCTTGATCCCTGACAGTTTCTCGCGCGTCCGTATGTTTTCCTGGGCAAGAGAGGGACTGTTCCAACTCCGCCACTTCGTTCATCCGGTCACGCGTAAGGTTAAACCCTTTTCGACCCTCCAGGCTAAAAGCCAAATCCCAGAACACTTGAGGTATTCGTACCTCCAGATAGTCCATTATCTTTCGACACTCCCCATCTCTCACCCTCACCAAACCAACACCCTTTGAGCTTCTCTGCTCCCAGGGCCCCTATCAGGCACAGCTCATTTCTAGTATATACCTCATTCTCCATGAACAGACAACTCTTACTGAACACGCCCATTCCTACATGTACAAATGGTCTCAGCTCACTCAACGACAAATATCAGTCTCGCAGTGGTCCAGAATTTGGTCCTCGACCTCTAAAATTTCAAGATGTGTGGCACAGAGAGAGACAGCATATAAAGTTTTACTATTTTGGTACAAGACCCCTGAGGTTATCCATAGGTATGACTCCTCTCACTCTCCCTTGTGCTGGAGATGCAGGAAAGTTAAAGGATCACATTTTCATATCTTCTGGCAATATGATCTGATCGTCCCTTTTTGGTCCATGGTATCACAAATGCTCCAGCAGATTCTCACCACCCTCATCCCACTGGACCCGATCCACTTTCTCCTAGGCCTTCCCATCTCGGAGTTAGGAAGGGCGGCAAACAAACTAGCCTCATTTATTCTGCTTGCTGCCAAAAGAGCCATTTCTTTATCGTACACCACGGGACACAGAGCTAGTCATTACATAATGGGTTAAGGGTCACCAGCGGTGATTGGACACTGGCACAACCAATGGAAGACAGTTCCCCTCCATATAACCCCTCCCATCAGGGAAGTACCTCAGTTTTTTCGCCAGTGTCGAAAGGTGTTGGACGCGTTAGGAGGTGCTAAAGGAAAGCTCTACCAAAGAGACCCTCTGGGGGTAAAAGAGCTATGCTTTCGGATCCATCCAAGACGCCTACAAATGAGCTGAATCTGGATGGGATCCGGGCCTCATCCATGAGGCGTCGCCTGTAATGTCTCTCTTCGGAGGACTGGGCTCTAAGATCCAGCACTTTCGCTATTTCGCTATAAAGTCCTGGTAAGAGTCTTGTACAAGGCCCAGGGGAGAGGTATCCTTTAAATAGGAACCCATATCCCTGAAGGTTGGCACACATAGCCCACCGTGAAGGGTGAAGTTTGGTATCTGTCTGAAATCTTTCAGCAGAAAAACCTGCGGCGTGGATAAGGTGAGATTAGAAGGTCCATAACTAGGTTGGGACCTTTTTCAAAAAGTGGATGTCTTCTTTTTTTCCACCACTGGGGGGAGTAAAGAGCTGAATATACTCACCTCACTCTGTTCAGTGTCGGCTTCGGCGAAGTACACTGCTCGTCACCTCCGCTGCTGAGCTTGCTGGGGCACCCCGATCCTCCTTTCGGTGGCCGACCAGACACCTGCAGATGCAGGTAAGTGGGAACAAGGGCTGATGAGAGTCCTCTCACTATGGCCACCGCCATAGCGCTAAGGGCCGCGCGCGGGAGCGCGCTTTATCGGAGGGGGGGGCGAAGGCGTGCGCGGGCACGTGGCGCGCGCAGGCACAGAAACGGCGCCAAATTTAAAAGACTGTCAGTGTGAGAAGCACTGCAGCAGCAAGCAAGCTCATTAGTTCTCTTGTTCCTGGCAGAGAAACACAGCAGCTATACAGGGACGTAAGACTCCATGTGGTTGGATTGGGTACTTCCTAGAAGACATCCATGTTATGCATAGTTATGTGTTAAAAGTTGCATACTTAATGTATTTGCTAAACTGAACACGGTAGTATATGCATTTAGGTACCTTGTATTTTGTCTAAGCAGTAAGCCTTCCAGGGGAAGTAATGCGGACAAAAAGAGATAAGAAAGCACCACCGCCTGAAAGGAGGCTCTAACTGTGCTGACTCGGTACCTTTCTCTCCTGTGTTGCTAAATGCACCTGTTCAGGATGAGCCATTACCTCTGTCAGGTATGGCGGCTTCCCCAGTGAAGCCTGGGCCTGTATATGTCACTGAGGACACTTTATCAGCTGCCCTAAATAATCTGGAGGAAAAAATTGCTACCTTAATCGCTAAGTCCTCTAAAAAGGGACAATAAGCGAAGCAGGTCTCTTCCAGTATTGGACCTCCCTTCAGAAGTACCTGAGGGAGGAGGATGAGGAGGAGGAGGCTACATCAGCAGAGGATGAGGAGCCAGATTTTAAGGTCACAGGTACAATGTTATGCAGGAGCAGTGCATTTAAGTTAACCTCTGCGGAGGTAACGGAATTACCTGTCTCCTCCCTAGGGTCATTAAGATCCCTGCAAGGTGCATGCTCCTTCCCGGTTCATCCGTTACTAGAGGATCTAATATACGCAAACTGGCAACATCCAGATAAGCGTTTCTCACCTCCAAAAAGGTTTAACATTCTTTATCCTATGGGGGAATTTTTTTTTTTAAAGAAATGGAGCCTGCCTGCGGTAGTTGCGGCTATTTCTTGTGTAAATAAAAACCTGACATGTCCGGTGGATAATGTACAAGGGTTTAAAAGATCCTTCTGAGAGGAAGTTGAAATCCTCCTTCCTTTTGGCCGGCTCAACTACCCAACCTGCAGTAGCAGCAGTCGGTATGTGTCAGGTCATCAGCCAACAGGTAAAGCAGGGGCTGAAGGAACTGCCTTCAGAGCAGGCTAGAAATTGGGAAAATTTGCCTAAAGCCTTATGCTTCACAGTGGATGCCATGAGAGATTCTATCATACAGGCATCACGCCTTACACTCCAGCTGGTACAGATGCGCAGAGTACTTTGGCTTAAGCATTGGTCAGCGGAAACCCCATGCAAAAAGCTGTTGGCAAGTTCCCGTTCCATGGCGAACGCCTATTTGGGGAAGATTTAGAAAAATATATACAGAAGATATCAAGTGGTAAAACGACTTTTACCTGAGAGAAAGAAAAACAAGAGATCTTGTTTTAAACGCTCTCTCTCCCCAGCTCCCGGGAAATCTGACTCCAACCAGTGGCGGCGGCCTGTTTTAGCCGCCCACAAAAGCCAAGGGGCAAGCTCAGAAGAACAAGAAGCCGTGGGGTGCAAGAGCTAATAAGCAAGCCCCCAAAACCTCTCAGTGAAGGGGCGCCCCCGCTCGGCCGAGTGGGAGGAAGGCTTTGTCAGTTCTCAGCGACTTGGTGGTCAGAAATCCAGGACAATTGGGTGGTATCCACAATATCCTCAGGGTACAAACTGGAATTTCGAGAGATCCCACCTTCTCAATTCCGAGGTTCAAGACTCTCCAAGGATCCACAAAAAAGAGAATCCTTCTTCAAAGGTTTGAATCACTTAATGGCTCAAGGGGTAGTTACAGACGTACCCCAAAAAGAGCGAGGTTCAGGTTTTTACTCAAACCTCTTTGTGATTCCAAAGCCAAATGGAGATGTCAGACCCATCCTGGATCTAAAATCCCTAAATCGGTTCCTGAACGTTCGCCATTTTCGAATGGAAACGATCCGATCCGTGGCCGCCACTTTAAAGGGCGGAAAATTCATGGCGCCCATAGATATCAAGGACGCAAATTTACACATACCCATCCTCCCCGCTCACCAAAGATTCCTAAGGTTTGCGGTAGAAGATTGCCACTTTCAATTTGTGGCTCTGCCGTTTGGTGTAGCCACCGCGCCCATAGTATTCACAAAGGTGCTAGCTCCTCTGTTAGCAAACCTAAGAACACGGGGCATTGCGGTAACAGCCTATCTGGACGATCTACTAGTAATAGATCAGTCAAAGGAGGGATTGGGTCACGCTGTACACACTACAGTAGGATACCTGGAGCATTTAGGATGGATTATAAATTTACAAAAATCCTCTCTCCAGGCCCAAAGAAGGATAGTGTACCTGGGCATGATCATAGATACAGCCCAAAACAGGGTATACCTGCCAGAACCGAAGATACAGTCTCTGAAAGACCTGATCCACAAGGTCAAAGCAAACAAGAGGCCGTCTATTCGCCTTTGCATGAGACTATTGGGAAAGATGGTAGCCTCCTTCGAGGCGGTCCCTTACGCCCAGTTTCATTCGAGACTACTTCAAGGCAATATTTTAGCTTCCTGGAACAGGAAGAGCCAAGCTCTGGATATACCCATGCGCCTGTCCTCACAAGTACGCCACAGCTTCGATTGGTGGCTAGAAGCCAGGAATTTACGGAAGGGAAAGTCCTTCCTCCCAGTGGCCTGGAAGGTGGTATCTACGGATGCCAGCCTATCGGGCTGGGGTGCAGTATTCGAGGAGGCTTCTACCCAGGGAACCTGGGCCAAGACTCAGGGGATCCTGCCCATCAATGTGCTAGAGATCCGGGCGGTATATCTAGCCCTCAAAACCTGGACATACAGGTTACAGGGCTACCCAGTTCGGGTTCAATCCGACAATGCTACTGCAGTAGCTTACATCAATCACCAAGGAGGCACCCGCAGTCGGGCAGCCCAAAGAGAGGTGAACCGGATCTTGGCATGGGCAGAAGAGCATGTACCTTGCCTTTCTGCAATCTTCATTCCAGGGATAGAAAATTGGCAAGCAGACTACCTGAGTCGTCAGCAGCTGCTACCAGGAGAGTGGTCTCTTCACCCCGAGATCTTTCAGGCCATATGTCTGAGATGGGGAAACCCAGATGTAGACCTGCTAGCTGCCAGGTTCAACAAGAAATTGGACAACTTTGTGTCCAGAACGAGAGATCCTCTAGCCTACGGGACAGACGCTCTAATAATACAGACGCTCTAATAACTCCATGGAATCAGTTCTCACTGATCTATGCATTCCCTCCGATCCCTCTTCTACAAAGACTGCTTCGCAGGATCAAGGAGGAGGGAATACCAGTAATCCTAGTGGCCCCAAACTGGCCCAGGAGGCCTTGGTACGCCGAGATTGTAAAGATGGCGATAGGAAGGCCCTGGAAGTTTCCACTTCGACACGACCTGCTGTCACAGGGTCCAGTATTCCACCCTTCCTTACAAAGGCTAAAGTTGACGGCCTGGCTGCTGAGACCCACATTTTTAAAAAGAGAGGGGTCTCTGGTCCGGCTCTTTCTACGCTCATTAATGCTAGAAAGCCAGCCTCCAGACTCATCTATCATAGAGTCTGGAGAGCATACGTTTCCTGGTGTGAATCCAGATGTTGGAATCCTCAGAAATATGAAATAAGTAGGATTCTTGCTTTTTGCCAGTTAGGAGTGGATATGAATTTAGCCCTTAGCACCATCAAAGGGCAAATATCGGCTCTATCAGTCTTCTTTCAGAGACCATTGGCATCTCACTCCCTAGTTCGGACATTCATTAAGGGGGTACTGAGGATAAATCCTCCAGTTAGGACTCCCTTGTGTCCATGGGATTTGAATTTGGTATTGTCAGTGTTGCAAAAGCAACCTTTTGAACCTATCCGCCATATTCCTTTAATTATATTGAGTAGGAAGTTGGCCTTTCTGATTGCTATAGCTTCTGCTAGGAGAGTATCAGAACTAGCAGCTCTTTCTTGTAAAGAGCCTTATCTAATTTGTCACAAGGACAAAATCGTACTACGACCCCATCCGGCTTTTCTACCTAAGGTGGTGTCGGCTTTTCACTTGAATCAAGACATTGTTCTGCCTTCCTTTTTTCCAAACCCGCGGACGGCGGGGGAAAAATTATTACACTCTCTAGATCTAGTGAGAGCGGTAAAGGTGTATCTGCAAGCAACCGCTCAGATACGGAAAACAGATGTTTTGTTTATTTTACCAGATGGGCCCAAGAAGGGCCAAGCGGTATCAAAATCCACCATTTCCAGGTGGATTAGACAAGTAATTATTCAAGCTTATGGTTTAAAGAACAGGACTCCTCCTTTTCCTGTTAAGGCGCACTCTACCAGGGCGATAGGTGCTTCATGGGCAGTGCACCACCAGGCTTCGATGGCTCAGATCTGTAAAGCTGCAACTTGGTCTTCAGTCCATACATTTTCCAAATTCTATCAAATAGATGTGAAAGGACATGAGGATTCCGCCTTTGGGCGAAGTGTGCTGCAGGCAGCAGTATAGGGCTTCTGGTCCGCAAGCGGCCTGTTTTGATCTGTGTCTCCCCCCCCTTCATATGAGCATTGCTCTGGGACGTCCCATTATGTAATGACTAGCTCTGTGTCCCGTGGTGTACGATAAAGAAAATAGGATTTTTATAACAGCTTACCTGTAAAATCCTTTTCTTGGAGTACACCACGGGACACAGAGGTCCCCCCCTTCTTATGGGAACCTTACTGCTTTGCTACAAAACTGAGGTACTTCCCTGATGGGAGGGGTTATATGGAGGGGAACTGTCTTCCATTGGTTGTGCCAGTGTCCAATCACCGCTGGTGACCCTTAACCCATTATGTAATGACTAGCTCTGTGTCCCGTGGTGTACTCCAAGAAAAGGATTTTACAGGTAAGCTGTTATAAAAATCCTATTTTCCTCTAACTGGTTGTCTACCCAAATCCTGACTCAAACTCAGCTGATACAAAGCATCAGGGACATACGTAGGATGGAATATATGACGGCTATGGTGGAGGATGGGGTTGACAGGTTTGATGAGATTTGGGCCCCCTGGGATGCTTCGACCTACGGGCTTCCGCTCTTGACCTAGGTGCCCCTCGCCACCCTGTCATCTACTTACCTTTTACGATCGCTGTGCTCTAAGCGCCCCAATGGGCCACACTTTGCTGGCTTTTATTTTGTTTGGACATGAAGTCCTTCTTGGTCAGATAGCTGTCGTGTTACTGAAACTATAAATTCAGGCCCCAAGTTCTGCATTATGTAATGTATGTTGATCAATGGCTCTTCTTCTTTTTTTTTTTCCCCCTTCTTTGTTTCCCCTTTTCTTTTGTGTTTTATTTAGTTATTTTTTATATTTTCTACTATCGGCCTCCCCAATGTCCTCCCATTTTTGTTCAGCATGATGTATTTCAGACATTACCTGTTCATTGTCAGATATGTATGCTCTTGTATTATGTGTAATCTTTCTTCAATAAAAATACAATTTATAAAAAAAAAAAAAGATGGGTCTTTGGAGCAGGGGCTTGGAGCGAGATATTTAAGATTTCAGATTTGAGAAGTTGGCTTTGAAGTTAAAAGGACTAAAGAAAGCATGGAAATATTTGGCTGGGTTACATACATTAATACTGTAGATCATCAGAAAACAAAGTTAACTTAGCATGGGTAGAGCTGGTTTTGCACAGAGCAGCTTGGATCCTCCTCTTCTCGGGTCCCTCTTCGAATCTCCTGCCCCCTCCCTCCTGTCTAGTGCCCCCACAGCAAGCAGCTTGCTGTGGGGGCACCTGAGCCGAGTAACAGCTCCCTCTGTCCATTCAGACATGGAGCCGTGGTTTGGCCCCGCCCCCTCTCTCTCTTTAATGGCTAACTGACTTTAATTGACAGCAGTGGGAGCCAATGGCGCCGCTGCGGTGTCTCTGTCAATCAGGAGAATGGTCCCGGAAGGCAGAGGAACTCGTGGACATCGCTGGAGAAAGATGGGGCTCAGGTAAGTATTGGGGGGTGCTGGGGCAGCTCCATAATGCATAGAATGCATTAACCACTTCAATACAGGGCATTTTCACCCCCTTCCTGCCCAGACCAATTTTTTTTTTTCAGCGCTGTTGCATTTTGAATGACAATTGCGCGGTCATGCAACACTGTACCCAAATGAAATCTCCCCCCCCCCCACAATTAGAGCTTTCTTTTGGTGGTATTTGATCACCTCTGCGGTTTTTATTTTTTGCGCTATAAACAAAAGAAGAACGACAATTTTGAAAAAAACACTATTTTTTACTTTTTGATTTAATAAAGATCACAATTTTTTTTTATTTTTTTTTAAAACAATTTTTTTCCCTCAGTTTAGGCCGATATGTATTCTTCTACATATTTATGGTAAAATAAGCGTATATTGATTGGTTTGCGCAAAAGTTATAGCGTCTACAAAATAGGGGTGAGATTTATTGCATTTTTTTTTTACTAGTAATGGTGGCGATCTGCGATTTTTTTATTGTGACCGTGACATTACGACGGACATATCGGACACTTTTGACACATTTTTGGGACCATTTGCATTTATACAGCGATTAGTGCTATAAAACTGCACTGATTACTGTATAAATGTGACTGGCAGGGAAGGGGTTAACACTAGGGGGTGATTAAGGGGTTAAATATGTTCCCTAGGGAGTGATTCTAACTGTAGGGGGCGGGAACTCACAAGGGGAGGAGACCGATCGGTGTTCCTCTGTAGTGGGAACATACATCGGTCTCCTCACCTCTGACGGGACGTGGATCTGTGTGTTTACACACAGATCCACGGTCCTGCTGTGATCACGGGCAACCGGGGGTGCCCGGCAGACATCGTGGCCGCCGCGCACGCACACCAGTTCCTGAGCGATGCAGCGGACGCGCACTCCCCCTAGACGGCCGGGAAGCCCAGGACGTCATATGACGTCCACACAGAATGGGAGATCCCTCCTGTGGACGTCATATGTACATGGGCGGGGTGGGAAGTGGTTAAGAAAGAAAAAACCTTCTGACTTTACCCACCAAGTGTTTTATCATGAGAACATGACGAGGAGAGAGGGGGCAGCTCTGTTATACAGTGTTGGTAATAGGGAACCTGGATGACAAATACACATTTACACAGATTGTGCCTGGAGGAAAGGAATAAAGCGCTAGAATGTTAGATATCTTATTGGGACCCAGGCCTAATTGCATTAGGGTATGTTTTAAAAAAAGAATAGCTCACCCTATCAAAAGCCTTTTCTGCGTCTACCAATATGAGGCACATGTGGGTTTTAGAGGTTTGAGCATGTTGCACCAGTAAAGCCCTGTACACATGATAGGATTTCCTATGGATTCTAATCCGATGGATTTTTCCATCGGAAATCCGATGAAGCTGACTTCCATCAGTCTTGCCTACACACCATCAGTCAAAAATCCGACTGTCCCAAACGCCGTGACGTAAAACACTCCGACAAGCCGAGAAAAATTAAGTTCAGTGCTTCTGAGCATGCGTCGACTCGATTTTGAGCATGCGTGGGTTTTTTGTCCGATGGAGTTCCACACAGACAATCGGAATTTGCTATCGTTTTTTTCCCCATCGGATAAATTTAAAACGTGTTCTATTGAGAAAAGTCCATTGGACTGTTTTCAACGGTAAAACCGATCGTGTGTACAGGGCATAAGAGTGTTTTAATCAGATGATCTCTTGGCACTTGACCTTGTACAAGTCCTACATGATCTTCATGAATAAATATAACAATGATATTGGCCAAGATGGTGGACATCCATCTATAGTTGGGTCTAGATAGTTAGACAGGGATGTGGGCCTCCAAGAAACAGAGCTGGCAGTTGGTCTGGGGTATGCAGCGCAAACTGTGTGGCGCCCCTCTTTATCTGAATACTGAAGGGCAGCCCCTGTTTATATGAGGCTCAAGTCTGGCCAATGGCCTCTAGCAAGGGACTTCACCACTCTCCACATGTATACGTTTAAGCAGAAGAGGTCTGGGAGCAAGTGCACCAAGGTTCGATTGATATCGATCAGATCAGATTGCCATGCCCCACATGATTTCTTTTTTCAGTGTATAATAATGCCCTCTGCAAAGCACTTTCCAAGGGTAGTTTGGAAGGTCCCCCCTATGGGCCAGTCACCAGAGGTGGGGGACTTGAGTCACATGACTTGACTTAAGTCACCTGTTTGAGGACTTGCGACTTGCTTGACAGAATTCAATAAATGACTCGACTTGACTTTGACTTGTCACTAATGACTTGCGACTTGACTTTGACTTGGGCTATATGACTTGCAATGACTTGGCACCACTAACACTAACCGCAAGCCGCAGTCTGCCTACCTGATCAGCGTGTCAAGCAGACAGACGGCGGCCATTGCAGTGTTCAAAAGCCACACCTCCTCGTCTGTGATAGGCGGAACACTCAGTTTCACAGCAGGCAGTGTTCAGTCTATCACGGACATCCTCTTATCCTCGTCTGTGTTATGAGGATGAGCGGATGTCCGTGATAGGCGGAACACTGAATGCTGGGAAATTGAGTGTTCCGCCTATCACAAACGAGGAGGAGGCGCGGCTTTTGAATACTGGAATGGCCGCCGATCAGGTACACGGCTGACGGACACAGTGAAGCATGGGCACAGTGAAGCATGGGCACAGTGAGGCATTGGGCACAGTGAGGCATTGGGCACAGTGAGGCACGGGCACAGTGAGGCACGGGCACAGTGAGGCATGGGCACATAACCAATATTATTTATTGTTATCCCTCCTATTATTTTTATACAGTATGGGGTAGATCAGTATTTTGATTTGTGACTTGACCAAAATAAATGACTTGACTTGCTTGACTTCTAGCGGGGACTCGACTTGAATTGCTTGCTTTTCGTCACAGTAATTTGGGACTTGCTTGAGACTTGAAGGTTAAGACTTGAGACTTGCTTGAGACTTGCACATGTGTGACTTACTCCCATGTCTGCCAGTCACCCAATGAACCCAGCCCTAGTCTATCTCCTTTTGTGGGCTCCCTACCCAGGATGGTTTTTATTATGGCATTCACTGTTGGTCGTAGCTCCTCTGCCTGTTTGAAGCAACAATCCACTCTCGTATGTGGATAAAGTTCAGAGCGCCTCTTCCTGACTTATCTTTAAAAGGACTTTGTCATGAGAGAAATTTGGGGGACGCTGTTGTACAGTACTCCCTTTTCTGGAAATGTTAGATGCCTTTCTCTGTCTGACTTGAATACTTTCCAGTTGCAGACCCAGGACAAGAATGTTGTAAAGGAGGGTAGAAAACATGTCCAATCCATTTATCTCTAAAAATTGTTCTCAGTCAGTGACTCCGAAAGCATTGAAATCAAAGCATCAGACTGGCAGCTTCTATTAATCTCTCGGTTCCCTTTAAAGCTATAGGCTCCAGGGATGTCATTCTGACTCCTGCCTTTGCTACATACCTTTGATTTGTAGCATGCATGCATACCATAAAAAAGTTATCGATCTTGAAATGACAATGTTTTCCCAGAGTTTCACTAACCACTTAAGCCCCGGACCAATATGCAGCATAAAGACCAGGCCACTTTTTGCGATTCGGCACTGCGTTGCTTTAACTGACAATTGCGCGGTTGTGGGACGTGGCTCCCAAACAAAATTGACATCCTTTTTTTTCCCACGGATAGAGCTTTCTTTTGGTGGTCTTTGATCACCGCTGCGGTTTTTATTTTTTGTGCTATAAACAAAAATAGAGCGACAATTTTGAAAAAATGTAATATTTATTACTTTTTGCTATAATAAATATCCCCAAAAAATATATAAAAAAAAAAAAAATGTTTCCTCAGTTTAGGCCGATATGTATTCTTCCACATGTTTTTGGTAAAAAAGATCGCAATCGGCGTTTATTGATTGGTTTGGGCAAAAGTTATAGCGTTTTCAAAATAGGGGATAGTTTTATGGCATTTTTATAATTTTTTTTTTTTTTTACTGGTAACGTTGGCGATCAGCGATTTTTTTCGTGACTACGACATTATGGCGGACACATCGGACACTTTTGACACATTTTTGGGACCATTGTAATTTTTACAGCGTTCAGTGCTATAAAAATGCACTGGTTACTGTAAAACTTACACTGGCAGTGAAGGGGTTAACCACTAGGGGCGCTGAAGGGGGTTAAGTGTGCCTAGGGGAGAGATTACTACTGTTAGGGGGCATGGCTACGAGTGACACGTCACTGATTACACAGAGCGGAGATCGGTGACAGTGTCAGTAGGGGAGCGGGGAGATGTTGTGTTTACACTAACATCTCCCCGCTCCATCCCTCCGTGAGACGATCACGGGGATCCCCGCGGCGATCGAGTCCGCGGGACCCGCGGTCCGACTCGCAGGGATGGTGGCAGGGTCGCGAGCGCACCGCCGGCGGCACGCACGCGTGCGACCACACGGCAAGCAGTTAAAGGGGACGTACAGGTCCGTGATTGTGCCTGTACGTGCCATTCTGCCGACGTATATATGCCGTGGGCGGTCGTTAAGTGGTTAAAGTGTTTGTAAAGCTTGGTACACACGGCCGAGAATCTCGCCGTAAAAAAAAAAAAACGTTGGTTTTCGCAACGAGATTCTTGTCAAGCTTGACGGGATTCTTGTCAAGCTTTCCTTGCATACACACTGTCAATTAAAAATCTCGTTGTGGTAAAGCGCGGTGACGTACAACACGTACGCCGGCAGTATAAAGGGGAAGTTCGATTCCAATGGCGCCACCCCTTGGGCTGCTTTTGCTGATCTCGTGTTACCGCGTGTTAGTAAAAGTTTGAGAGACGATTTGCGCTTTTCAGTCTTTGTGCTTTCAGTCCATTACAGCGTGACGAATGTGCTATCTCCATTACGAACGCTAGTTTTACCAGAAGGAGCGCTCCCGTCTCATACTTGATTCCGAGCATGCGCGGTTTTTTTAAGGAAAGCGTACACACGACCGGTTTTCTCGTCGGGAAACAGCCCGATGAGAATCCCGACGAGAAAAACGAGAATCCTGACGAGAAAATAGAGAGCAGGTTCTCTATTTTTCTCGTCGAGATTCCCGGCAGTTTTCTCAACAAGAAACCATACACATGAACAGTTTTCTCGGCAAGAAAGCTCTCCCAACAGTTTTCTTGTCATTTCTTGCCGAGAAAACCAAATCTTGTTTACGAGGCTTCAGTGCTAGTTCACACCAGACGCAGTTCCGTTCAGTTCCGTTTTTTCTGCACCAATACAGTCAGTTCTGGTCAGTTTCGATGCCGGAAACTGACTGCATGGTTTGAACTAGAGCCATTGGAATGCATAGAAAACACTGCATGCATTTTTAGTGCAGAAAGAAAGCACACGGAACTGCATCTGGTGTGAACTGACACTTAAAGCGGTTGTATAGTCAAAAAAATCACTTTGCAATTAATTGTGCACATAAATATTTGCAATCGTTTGCTAGTATTATTTTTTTTCTTACCTGTTTACTTTCCAAGTTACAGGTGTTTTCACGAGTGTAGATGTCAACCGCGCATGCGTCGGATCCCCGTTCATTCCGGCTAGCAGAGCCTCAGCCGGAATAATTCTTTGTGTATGTCGGGGCTGCGTCATTTCCTTATGTAGACGTCAGCCCCGACATCCCGCGATGTTTCATCCCAAAGATCCCAGAGATCATCGTGGTTATCACGTGACCTGAACGTCACATGATCCGGAGAAAGCGAGATAGGCTTGAATATTGTGAGCCTAAAGCGCACGCGCGAGATTACTGAGCCCAGAAGGAACTGTGGGCGGAAATGAAAATGAAAAAAAAACAGGAAGACCACAACGGAGATGGCGCGGAGTTACTACAAAAAGAACACTTTACAAAAGTGAAAGAATATACGGTAAGAATACATTTTTTAAACAAACTATAGCGATCAATCACTTTGAAATGACTTGATAATTACAAATATGTTATTTGTAATTAAAGTCTTATTAGGGTTTACAACCGCTTTAAGGTTTTTCACATTAATGCATTCTATGCATTCAATTGAAAAACCTTCTGTGCTGCAGCTCCCTCACAGACCCCCCCCCCCCTTTTTTTTTCTTACCTGAGCCCGATCTGATCTAGCGATGTGAACGAGCGCAGCAGCTCCCACCACCGTCACTCTCCTCGTTGAACAGATTGATAGCAGCAGGAGCCATTGGCTCCGGGCTGCTCCATCGATCAAAAGCTGTGACACGGGAGTAGGGGGCGAGGCCGAGTCCATTGACCCAGACAGAGGGACTTGGGAGCGAGCCCAAACGAGTGCCCCCATGGAAAACGGCTTTCCGCGGGGGCACCCAATGAAGAAGGGGGACCCCAGAAGAAGAGAATTGGGGCTGCTCTCTGAAAAACCATTGCAGAGAGAAGGTAAGTATAGGCATGTTTTTTTTTTTAAATGGAACGTTTACGACCACTTTAATGTAGTTGTAAATTGTGATAATTAACTTCTCTTATTTGCCTCCTTTTGGTCTGTTACATATACCAAGTGTTTTGTTAAAACTACTAGATAAGTGTAAAAAAAAATGTTGATCCTGCCAGAAATCTAGTACTGCCCTGTGCCCACAATATTATCTCAGTCAAAGTGATCAGGAATTGTGTTAGTGCTATATAACATCTATTCCCCTATGTTAGGAAGAGTGGGAGGTGTTTTATAGTCCAATTACCTGCCCTGGGATGACAATACTGCTCCTCCATAGATACAGTGAGTGAGCGTTGTCATCCTAGGACAGAAGGTGTGGTAACAGTGTGAAAAAAAAAAAAGAATACCACATCTAGGAACTGATAAGCTGCGTTCAATTTAAAGTGATTGTAAAGGCAGAAGGTTTTTTTTATATTAATGCATTCTATGCATTAAGATAAAAAGCCTTCTGTGTGTAGCAGCCCCCCTAATACTTACCTGGGCCCCCTCTAGATCCAGCGATGTTGCACTAGACACTTAGCTGGCCGGGGCTCTCCTCGTTATTGGCTGAGACAGCAGTGCAGCGCAATTGGCTCCCACTGCTGTCAATCAAAGTCAGTCAGCCAATGAGGAGGGAAAGGGGGCAGGGCTCTGTGTCTGAATGGACACAGGGAGCTGTGACTCGGCTCAGGTGCCCCCATAGCAAGCTGCTTGCTGTGGGGGCACTCAACAGGAGGGAGGGGCCAGGAGCCCTGAAGAGGAACCTGAGAAGAGGAGGATACGGATTGCTCTGTGCAAAACCACTACACAGGGCAGGTAAGTATAACATTTTATTATTTTTACCTAAAAAAAAAAACAAGACTTTACAATCACTTTAAAGGGGTTGTAAAGGTTTGTTTTTTATTTTCTAAATAGGTTCCTTTAAGCTAATGCATTGTTGGTTCACTTACCTTTTTCCTTCGATTTCCCTTCTAAATGTTGTTTTTTTTCTTTGTCTGAATTTCTCACTTCCTGTTCCTTCTCAGTAAGCTTGCCCCCATCACCCGAGCCATTCTGGTTGGGGGTTAGTCAGCGTGCTCGCGCCCTCCCTTGGGACTACATCCCTGCGGGGAGATGCTGTGAACGTTCGCAGCATCTCCCCGCAGGGATGTAGTCCCAAGGGAGGGGGCGAGCACGCTGACTAACCCCCAGCCAGAACGGCTCGGATGATGGGGGCAAGCTTACAGGAAGTGAGAAATTCAGACAAAGAAAAAAAACCTTTCGGCCCCTTTCACACGGACGTTCCGTATGTCCGTTTTTTCATCCATCCGTTTTCGGGTTGAAAAACGGACATACATGTATCCCTATGGGATAGCGGATGTCGGCGGACATCCGATGACATCAGTCTCCGCTATGGTCCGTTTAGCATGACGGAGGAAAATCCTACTTTTCCATCCGTCTGCGGATCGGATCGGATGAAAACGGACAGACTGTCTGTTTTCATCCGATCCCCCCATAGGAGAAAGCGGCGATCCGACCGGTCCGTTTCTGCAGAATGTGCAGAGACAGACAAGTCATCCGCCGGCTCAGCGGGGATCAACGGAGCGATCTCCGCTGAGCAAGCGGATATTCACGGGGCGGATCATGATGGAATCCACCCGTGTGAAAGGGGCCTTAGAAGGGAAATGGAAGGAAAAGGTAAGTGAACCAACAATGCACTAGCTTAACCACTTCAATACCATGCACTTATGCACCTTCCCGCCCAGACCAATTTTCAGCTTTCAGTACTCTCACACTTTGAATGACAATTACTTAGTCATGCTACACTGTATCCAAACAAATTTTTTATCATTTTCTTCTCACAAATAGAGCTTTCTTTTGGTGGTATTTAATCGCCACTGGGTTTTTTATTTTTTGCGATATAAGCAAAAAAACAGCAATTTTTTTTTAAAAAAAACACTTTTTTTTAGTTTCTATTGTAAAATTTTGCAAATAAGTAATTTTTCTTCATAAATTTGTGCCAAAATGTATACTGCTACATATCTTTGGTAAAATGAACCCAAATTAGTGTATATTATTTGGTCTTTGTGAAAGTTATAGAGTCTACAAACTATGGTGGCAATCACTGAAAATTTATCACATCTGATCACGCCTGATGTACTGAAGGGATATCTCATTTCTTGAGACACTAACAAGCGAGGAAAGTACAAATACCCCAAAATTACCCCTTTTTGGAAAGTAGACAGTCCAAGGTATTTACTAAGAGGCGTGGTGAGTTTTTTGAAGTTGTATTTTTTTCCCACAATTCTTGGGAAAATGTAATTTATTTATTTTTTTTTTTTACACAAACTGGTCATATTAACAGTTTTTTTCTCTCACACAGCATATGCATAATTGCAACTACACCCCAAAATGCATTCTTCTACTCCTCCTGAGTATAGCGATACCACATGTGTGAGACTTTTACACAGCCTGGCCATATACAGAGGCCCAACATTGAAGTAGCACTTTCAGGCGTTCTACAAGCATAAATCGCACATATCCTTTCTCAACCACCTATTACAATTTTGAAGGCCCTGGAGCACCAGGACAATAGAATTTTCCACAAAATGACCCCATTTTTGAAAGCACACACCCCAACGTATAATCTATGAGGCATTATGAGTCTTTTGAACGGTTCATTTTTTTCCAGAAGGTTTTGGAAAATGTGGAGAAAAAATTAAAATGCATTTTTTTTACACAAACTTGTCAATTTATAAGATATTTCTAACACATAATATGTACATAGCAAAAATTACACCCAAAAATGCATTCTGCTACTCCTCCTGAGTATGGCGATACCACATGTTTGAGACTTTTACACAGCCTGGCCACATACAGAGGCCCAACATCCAAGTAGCACCTCCAGGCATTCTAGCAGCATTAATTACACATATCATTTTCTGACTACCGATCACATTTTTGAAGGCCCTTCATATATCTAACACATAGCAGGTACATACCAAATAACAAAAGATTACCTGTGGTTTTAGAAGTGCAGTGGTCCACAGAGGAGAGCATCGGTCCAGGCAGCAGGCAGGGATGAGGTCAGCGACAGCAAAAGCAATCATCCAGGCAGCAGGCAGGAATACTGTCCATAGTTCGCACAGGCAGAGATACTGTCAGCACAGCCAGAGCACAGCCAAAGCACAGGTCCAGGTAGCAGGCAGAGGTGTCCTATCCTATCCTATCGATGATATCTTCGATATATTGGAGGTAGTGGAGTCGGTGATTTTGAGTTGCTTTTTGGTAGCAGACAAACGAATTAAAAAGGACCATGTGAAACAGGTGAAACGCAACTTTTTTGTGCCAATAATGGGACTTTCTGGTTGATAAGTAGGGCTGTAGCATCTGGTCGTTTAAATCCACCCCCCCCCCCCATGTACAAATTGTAGTCGTGGACACATTCAGGCTTTACAATGGAGCCGCGTCTTCTTGGGATCTCCACCATGGTGTCATTGTGGATCGTAGAGAGGATGTGGACATCTTTCTTGTCCCTCCACTTCATGGCCAACACCTCCTCGTTCCTCATGGATGCCGATTCTCCAGGTCGCAATTTTTTTGTCAATAAATTTTGTGGGAATCCCTTCCGTTTTTTTTTTAAGGTACCGCAGGCCGGGGTTTGTTTACTGTAAAGGTGGCGAAAAAGGGGCAGGCTGGTATAATAATTATCAACATATAAATGGTAACCTTTTCCGAACAGGGGGTATGCCAACTCCCAGACAATTTTCCCACTGGTTCCAATATATGTGGGGCAATCACGGGGCTGGAGCTGGGAGTCTTTGCCTTCGTAGATCCTGAATTTGCAGACGTATCCAGTGGCTCAATCACATAATTTATTTAATTTTAACCCATACCTGGCTCTCTTGCTTGGTATGTACTGCTTGAACTGCAGTCGGCCGGTGAAATGTACGAGGGACTCGTCCACACAAATTTTTTGGTCTGGGATGAAAACGTCTTCAAATCGCTGGGAAAAGGCATTGATTAGGGGGCGTATCTTGTACAATTTGTCGTAGTTGGGATGATCTCGGGGAGGGCACTGTGAATTGTCATTGAAGTGGAGAAAGCGCATAATCATGTCGTATCTTTTCCTGGACATGACAGCGGAATATATGGGCATGTGTTGGATGGGGCGTTTGGACCAATATGAATGGACTTCGTTCTTTTTTGTAAGCCCCATATTGAACATAAGGCCCAAAAATAATTTAAATTCCTCCAATGTTAGACGCCGCCACTGGAACATGCGGGCGTAGGAAGAATTGGGGTTGGCAGCAATAAATTGGGATGCATACAGATTCGTTTGATCCACTATATTCTGCAGCAAATCTTGTGGGAAAAATAAACAAAAATAATCAAATTTAGAAAAATTTGTAGTGTCGGGCTGCACACCTGGCTGTGCGGTGAAAGGGGGGATGATAGCGGATCCTGAGTTGGCAGGCAACCATAAGGGGTTTGCCAGGGCATCGGGAAGGTAGGATTGGGGCTGGATTCTTCGGGTTGGGCGTGCATTTCCATTGCTTGTACTGGGCTCCTCTTCCTGGGGTATGGCGCTGCTGGTGGTGGGCAGTTCTCCTGATCTTGGTGCTGATCTTGGTGCCGATCGCATTCTTTTGGGAGGGACGGTTTCCTCCGGGGACTCGGACTCTGAGCCACTATCCTCCACTGGCTCGTATTCCGAACCAGAATCGGATAATGGGAGCTCCCCGCTGCTCTCATCATCCGACATGGCAAGAATGGCATATGCCTCCTCAGACGTGTAAACCCTTTGGGACATTATGGCAGTGCTTATTGGTGGGCCTGTGTAATGGTACTGCTGGTGGTAGTGGTGGCGGTCTGTGTGGTAGTACCGATGGAGGTATTAGTGGTGGGCCTGTGTGGTGGTACCGATGGCGGTATGGGTGGTGGTGGTACCAATGGCGGTACAGGTGGTGGTGGTACCGATGGCGGTACGGGTGGTGGTGGTGGCGGCGGTACCGGTGGCGGTACGGGTGGTGGTGGTAGCGATGGCGGTATGGGTGGTGGTGGTACCGATGGCGGTACAGGTGGTGGTGGTACCGATGGCGGTACAGGTGGTGGTGGTACGGGTGGTGATGGTACCGATGGCGGTACAGGTGGTGGTACAGGTGGTGGTGGCACTACCGACGGTGGTACGGGTGGTGGTACTGGTGGTGGTACCGATGGCGGCACTAGTGGTGATACTGGTAGCGGGCCTGTGTGGCAGTATAGATGCTGGGCCTGGTGGCGGTACTGGTGGTGGTACTGGTACCGATGGCGGTACTGGTAGCCTGTGTGGCAGTGCCAATGGCGGTACCGATGGAGGTGGGCCTGTGACAGATGATTGACAGATGGGCTGATTGATTGATTGACAGATGGGTTGATTGATTGACAGATGGGGTGATTGATTGACAGGTGGGGTGATTAATTGACAGGTGGGGTGATTGATTGACAGGTGGGCTGATTGATTGACAGATGGGCTGATTGATTGACAGATGGGCTGATTGACAGATGGGCTGATTGACAGATGGGCTGATTGGCTGGGCTGATTGATGTGCTGGGCTGTGTGACAGGTCCTCTTTATGGGGGGGGCGTGTTGTGCACTGTAAACTTATGTAGACAAACTACACTGAGCTAACTTACTGATCTCTTCTCTCTCCTCACAGATCGGTGTGTGAGGAGAGAGCAGGGATCAGGTAGTAACTCCTGTGGAGTTTGTTTACATTTGTGACCGGCTGTGATTGGACACAGCCGGTCACGTGGTAAACAGCCAATTCATTGGCTGTTTACTCTGATCGGGGACGCGCTGTGTCCAAGGGACACTCGCCTTCCCCGATCCCCGCTCTGCAAGCCTGTGGCGGCGCGCACGGAGCGCGCCGCCGAGTTTGTTTTGACAGGTGATCGGCTGTGACTTTGACACAGCCGATCACATGGTAAACAGCCAATGAAATTGGCTGTTTACCGTGATCGGGATAGCGCTGTGTCCGAGGGACACATGCCGTCCCCGATCACCGCGCTGCGCGCCCCCGCGGGCGCGCGCAAGGCAATACCCTGCAGGACGTCATATGACATCCAGTATCGATATTGCAACCACTTCCCGGACGTCAATTCGCTATTGACTGGGCGGGAAGTGGTTAAAGGAACCTACCGTATATACTCGAGTATAAGCCAAGTTTTTAAGCACAATTTTTTGGCTTATACTCGAGTCACCTTTTTGCTCCTGAACTCCCGGACTTTGGGGAGCCGGTACCGGCCGGCCGTAGGTCCCCTGGACCCCAAACTTCCTCTACAAGTGTGCAAAGTTTCTTGTCCGGGGGACTTACGGCCGGGGAGCACCGATTTTTCAAAACCGGGCACCCCTTCCATAGACTCCCATGTTAAATGGTAATTTCTCTGGTGAATTTGGGGACCCGGTACCGGCCGGTCGTAGGTCCTCTGGACCCCAAACTTGGCACACATGTAGCCCCACTCTTCCTCTACAAGTTTGCAAAGTTACTTGTCCGGGGAACTTACAGCCGGGGAGCACAGTGACACAGTGAGGCAAAGTGAGGCACGCCCTAGGCTTATACTCGAGTCAATAAGTTTTCCCAGTTTTTGTGGTAAAATTAGGTGCCTCGGCTTATATTCGGGTCGGCTTATACTCGAGTATATACGGTATATAGAAAATAAAAAACGAACCTTTACAACCCCTTTTAAGTTCTATTGAACTTTTGTTTTTGTGTGTTGATACACTTTTGCTTGTGTGTTTATCCATAAAACATGCACTGTTCATAAGATTTCATAACAGGTTTCCAAAACCCTTCCCTAGTGTAGACTGCTGTGGAATGTGCTATAAAAATTTAATATCCAGTGATTGAAGCAAAATTTTGGCTTCCCCCCCACCATTTTCCTGCACGCTTTGATGGTGTAAAGACAAATATATAAAAGTTATTGCTTGTGATTTATGGTAGGATTTAGTTTTTCATCCAATATGCCCTTTGGTAGGCCTGGTATAGTGTGGTGAATGTAAGTACTGTATGCCCTTTCCACACACACAGTTGCTCTTTTTACTAGTCCTCATGTCGTTTTACATGCCTAGGTGCCCAGTGCTGTTCCTCCGTATGCCACAGATCTGGAGCCTTCCCAAACCTGGGATAAGCAAAAGCCTTTTGGAGTTGAAACGCCGGAGATGATGCCAAGGATTATGTCAGTGAAATCATTGAAGGAAATGGAGAAAGCAAGGTTTGTCTTATAAACAGTGGCCATATTCACTGTGATAGAATGTAAACTGTGTCATTAGATGCCCTGTGGTACACCCAAACACACGCTCGGCCTGGCTCATTATCAAAGTCACAAATAGCAAATTAATTAAATGCAAAGGTCTTGTTTATGTAAAAGACCCGTATATATATTTTACAAATAGGTATATGTATATGTATGTATGTGTGTATATATATATATATATATATATATATATATATATAATATACTTTCAATTTTCATTTACATCAATATTTTTGAAAGTTTGAGTACCTAAGCAAAATAATTTTTACTCTTTAACGGGAGGGGTGGTACTTTGCTATGTACTACAGACTACCTGTCGAATAAAATCAAGGTATAATAATACAGTCAGCCTTGCCCAGCCTCAGGTTGTACTCGGCTAAACAGGAAACATTCAGAGAGGTATGGTCATACTTCTCTTCTGGGGCACAGGAGTGCACTTCTTTTCGCTTTCCTGTGACCCAGAGTCAGCTCATAGCGAGCTAAACCCACTGTCGGCTGATGTCACAGAGCCACTCCAGGCTCTGGAAGGATCCTGACTATATTGTCAGGATCCACCCAGCTGGCTGATTGACAGTTGGCTCCAGCTCTAAGCTGAAGCCAGCTGCACCTTCTACCCTCTCCAGCCCCAGTGCTCCAGCGAGCGTTGGAGGGGCAGAGTGAAGAGCGGTGATGGTCACTGCTGTCTGCTCCGAGGAAACTGAGAACTGACTGGCCGTTCCTAAGTGAAGCCTAGTCATCACTGCTCACCTCCACCATCACAGGAGTGAGCTCTTTCTCTGATTCAAATCCCCTCACATACTCTTTCTCTACTTTGATGCTGTAGCTCTGAGCTCAGAGTTTGAGAGCTCACTCCTGTGATGGTGGAGGAGAGCAGTGATGACTAGGCCTCACTTAGCAACGTCCTGGGAGTATTCCATCAGGATTCATAAGATAAATGGCCTACACTTATTGCAAGGACATTATTCAACTTTAGTCAGAGCTTCATTTTATCTACAGATGCCCCTTATTTGCATAGGTAGTTTTCTGGTAGAGGTGACAAGCCGTTTTTTTCCGACACTGCGCTGTATTACTTTATCTGACAATTGCGCAGTCTTGCGATGATGTACCTTTTTCCCCCACAAATAGAGCTTTCTTTTGGTGGTATTTGATCACCTCTGCAGTTTTTATTTTTTGCGCTAGAAACAAAATTTTGACAATTTCGAAACGAAACAATATTTTTTACTTTTTGCTATAAAACATACCCAATAAATAATAAAATCGAATTTCTTCATCAATTTAGGCCAATATGTATTCAGCTACACATTTTTGGTAAAAAAAAATCCCAATAAGTGCATATTGATTGGTTTGCGTAAAAGTGATAGCGTTTACAAACTGTGGGATAGATTTCTTTTTTTTTTTGTTACTAGTAACAGTGGCGATCAGCGATTTGTAGCGGGACTACGACGTTGCGGCGGACAGATCAAACACCTAACTAACACTTTTGACACTTTTTTGGGGACCAGTGACATTATTACAGTGATTAGTGCTAAAAATATGCACTGTCACTGTACTAATGACACTGGCAGGGAAGGGGTTAACATCAGGTGCAATTAAATGTGTTCCCTGTTTGTGCTTTATTACTGTGGGGTGGGGTGGGCTCACTGCATGGACACAGTGATCTGTGTTCCTGATTAGCAGCCTTGTTTACATCGGCAGACCGCCATTCTATCTCTCTGGGGAGCAATCGGTGGGTTCCGGCGGACATCGCGTCTGCCAGATTTACTGATTGGCTCCCCTGTGGCACGTGCACATCACCCAGTAGCTATTGCATGTAACGGCGTACAGGTACGCCATTTCACACAGCCGCACCACCTTGCCGCAACTGCGGCAGGTGGTCGGCAAGTGGTTAAATTCTGTATACTTTCTGAAATGCCATATCCTTAAAAATGCTAATTAATATGGATGGACTGGTATTTATATTTGTACAATGTACAAAACAGATATTCATCATGTTGTTATATTTTCTTCACTGTGAAGTCTTTTCATTTGGTGGAAATATTATCCTCTTGACAACCATGTAACAGCATATGTGCTGTAGCAGAGTGGGCGGGCCTTAATGCCGACACGCTGCACGCACAGTCACGGCCAAAAATATTGTCACCGCTTCATTTCTGTCAGATATTGCACCGCTTCGCCCAGAAAATTGTTGCAATTACAAATGTTTAGGCATTCTCATGTTTATTTTATTTATATTGGTATGACACAAAGTGGAGAAACAAAAACCCAAATCTGACACATTCCACGCAAAAATGGACTGGACAAAATTGTAAGAAATAATTGCAGTCCAAGTTTGTGATGCTCATGCTCCTGTCATTTTGTAAATAAACACTCCTACAGTAGGTGCCGCCGATATTGTGTCAACCTCGCCACTTCTAGCGACGAGATTGACACCCTATGAGCTCCGTCGCGAGAGCCAGCGCCGAGCTGTCTCGTCATCGGGAAAGGAAAAATGTTCGTTTCACGATGAGCGACACGCATTGCCGGTAGACAGAGATCCGACGTGGATTCCCGCCAACACCAGGCACTGCGTTTGGTATGAATCCTGAGCGGGAACTCCACGCCAATTTTTAAAGAAAAAACCGGCATGGGTTCCCCCTCCAGGAGCATACCAGGCCATTGGGTCTGGTCTGGATTTGAAGGGGAAACCCTACGCCGAAAAAACGGCGTGGGGGTCCCCATCGAGATCCAAACCAGACCCTTATCCGAGCACGCAACCTGGCAAGCCGCAGGGGAAGAGGGGGGGGGCGAGAGAGCGGCCCCCCCTCCCTCCTGAACCGTACCAGGCCACATGCCCTCAACATGGGAGGTTTGGTGCTCTGGGGCAGGGGGGCGACCTGCGCCCCCCCCCACCACAGATCACCCTGCCCCCATGTTGATGAGGACAGGGCCTCTTCCCGACAACCCTGGCCGTTGGTTGTCGGGGTCTGCCGGCGGGGGGCTTATCGGAATCCGGGAGCCCCCTTTAATAAAGGGGCCCCTGGATCCTGGCCCACCCACCCTATGTGAATGAGTATGGGGTACATCGTACCCCTACCCATTCACCTGGTGGAAAAAAATTGCAATAAAAAAACCACACAGCTTTTTAAAGTATTTTATTGCACAGCTCCGGGGTTCTTCTTCCGACTTCGGGGGGTCTCCGGTGTCGTCGCCGCGCTCTCCGGTTCTTTCTTCTGCCGGGCCTCCGCTATCTTCTTCCAACTCTTTTGCTAGCGGGGCCCGGTCTTCTCCGTCGCCTTCTCCCCTCTTCTCCTCTCCGGTTCTTTCTTTCTCCTGCCGGGCCTCCGCTAACTTCTTTTAGCTCTTTTGCTAGCGGAGGCCCGGTCTTCTCCGTCGTCTCGCCCGGCTCTCCGTTGTCCTTCTGCCGGCCCCTCCACTACCTTCTTGCAGCTCTTTTGCTAGTGGAGGGGCCGGTCTTCTGGTCGTCGCCGTCGGCGTCTTCTTCCCTCTTCTCCTCCTCGATGTTGACTCGTCGCTTCCTCTCGCAGTAATGCTAAATCTTCGGTCCGCAGAGATTAATATAGGCTTCTCATGACGTCAGTCACATGTTCCCATGACGTCACAGTCACATGCTCCGGGGCCACCCGGAGCATGTGACTGTGACGTCATGAGAAGCCTATATTAATCTCCTGCGGACCGAAGATTTAGCATTACTGCGAGAGGAAGCGACGAGTCAACATCGAGGAGGAGAAGAGGGAAGAAGATGGCGACGACAGGAAGACCGGCCCCTCCACTAGCAAAAGAGCTGCAAGAAGGTAGTGGAGGGGCCGGCAGAAGGACAACGGAGAGCCGGACGAGACGACGGAGAAGACCGGGCCTCCGCTAGCAAAAGAGCTAAAAGAAGTTAGCGGAGGCCCGGCAGAAGAAAGAAAGAACCGGAGAGGAGAAGAGGGGAGAAGGCGACGGAGAAGACCGGGCCCTGCTAGCAAAGATAGATAGACCGAAGATTTAGCATTACTGCGAGAGGAAGCGACGAGTCAACATCGAGGAGGAGAAGAGGGAAGAAGACGGCGACGACAGGAAGACCGGCCCCTCCACTAGCAAAAGAGCTGCAAGAAGGTAGTGGAGGGTCCGGCAGAAGGACAACGGAGAGCCGGACGAGACGACGGAGAAGACCGGGCCTCCGCTAGCAAAAGAGCTAAAAGAAGATAGCGGAGGCCCGGCAGAAGAAAGAACCGGAGAGCGCGGCGACGACAACGGAGACCCCCCGAAGTCGGAAGAAGACCCCCGGAGCTGTGCAATAAAATACTTTAAAAAGCTGTGTGTTTTTTCTATTGCAATTTTTTCCACCAGGTGAATGGGTAGGGGTACGATGTACCCCATACTCATTCACATAGGGTGGGGGGGCCGGGATCCGGGGGCCCCTTTATAAGCCCCCCGCCCGCAGACCCCGACAACCAACGGCCAGGGTTGTCGGGAAGAGGCCCTGTCCTCATCAACATGGGGGCAGGGTGCTCTGGGGTGGGGGGGGCGCAGGTCGCCCCCCTGCCCCAGAGCACCAAACCCCCCATGTTGAGGGCATGCGGCCTGGTACGGTTCAGGAGGGAGGGGGGCCGCTCTCTCGTCCCCCCCTCTTCCCCTGCGGCCTGCCAGGTTGCGTGCTCGGATAAGGGTCTGGTTTGGACCTCGAGGGGGACCCCCACGCCGTTTTTTCGGCGTAGGGTTTCCCCTTCAAATCCAGACCAGACCCAAGGGCCTGGTATGCTCCTGGAGGGGGAACCCATGCTGGTTTTTTCTTTAAAAATTGGCGTGGAGTTTCCGCTCAGGATTCATACCAAACGCAGTGCCTGGTATTGGC
Source organism: Rana muscosa (assembly GCA_029206835.1). Taxonomy (NCBI): domain Eukaryota; kingdom Metazoa; phylum Chordata; class Amphibia; order Anura; family Ranidae; genus Rana; species Rana muscosa. Next base: position 283,633,828 of record CM055123.1, read on the forward strand.
GGGAATCCACGTCGGATCCCGTTCAATACAGTGTCGCGTCTCCCTCTCGCTATTGCAGCGAGCGCGGGATGTTGTCACCCTGTTGCCGAGATCTCGGCACTCCTGTCGCCGAGAATCTCGGCGATGGGAGCGCGATAGATATACAATATCGGCGGCACCTACTGTATATCAATTAACAGGTGCTAACAATATAGAAATCACATCTACAACCAGTTAAAATGGTGAAAAATTGACTCAACCTTTCTGTTGTGTGTCTCTGTGTGCCATGACTGGCCAAGGTTTCTTTGCTGAGAGCGTGCTCACTGTGTGTTCCCAGCACAGTGACTGAACTGTTGCAAACAGCCCCCAGTCTCTGTTTATGATTAGGAGCCAACGGATGGGGTTCCCAGTCATGTGACTACTTTGACATCCAATCACCTTCATCACCTGTTAGCCAAGTCTGTCCTGTCTCTTGGCCTTAAGACTCACTTTAACCAGGAGGCTTCCAGAAAGAGTAAAATAAAATAAAAAGTCAGGTGCTGATATGTGGCCCACACCTCTCTAATATTTACTGTACTTTTTTTATCAAGAGCGTCCCTTTTAGCCATAGACGCCCCCCCCAAAATCTCCTTTGCTGCTCCCACTATAACAAAATCAAAGCTGTGCTGGAGTGTAGAGTTTGCTGGCTGGAAGTATGAGGGCTGTGGGTCTCTCGCAATTTTCCTTATATTGTGAATGGTGGCAGTTTGAGCCATTTTGTTTTTCTGTTAAGTTTCTTTGTCCAGACAGGGATTTTGTATAATCGACTATCACGTTGGTAAATTTGCTAAAAGCTTTCCCCTTTGATGTTTTCCTTTCATCCTTCCTGTCTATGATCAACTGTACAGGTCCTTCTCAAAAAATTAGCATATTGTGATAAAGTTCATTATTTTCTGTAATGTACTGATAAACATTAGACTTTCATATATTTTAGATTCATTACACACAACTGAAGTAGTTCAAGCCTTTTCTTGTTTTCCTTGTTAAAGTATTTTATTGAAAGAGGTGTAACAGAAATGTACAGATCATACATTTATAATGGTTGTAGAACATTGACTACATATTTCTATTATAAAGAATAAGTAGTAAATTCATGGTCTACAATGTGCATATTGCTGTATAGTTTCTAAGGGCTAAGCAGAAATCAATGGTGGATACATCCACGCACTAGATGTATGTTACAGTAGATGGTAAGATAACGAACAAACAAATATTATTTGGTTTAGTACAATTGAGAACTAATTACATAGTGCAATATTATAATGCCGCTTAGATAATGCTTTTCAAGTAAAAATAAAGATCTAAGTGAACTTTAAATGGACGTAAAAGATAGCGTAAAAATGACATGAAAATAGAAATGGATAAGTAGGTAACCTAAAAATAAGTAGAATAGGATAGTAGGAAAGTAGAGGGGGGGGGGGGGTATGGGAGTCCACTCGGATGGCTCGAGTTCATTGGTCTTTGACCTGTGTGTTACAACAGGATAATAGAGTGTTCACGATATGATCCACCTGCTACCATGGCATGAGAATCAAGTCTTCGCGGAATGAAGATAGGTGATATTTAATCCATGGGTTCCATAACTTTTCAAAGATTGGAATTTGATCTCTTTCTATGGCTAGCATTTTGGCGTGAGCCATAAATTCATTGACTCTACGTATGGTCTCGGCTATTTCCAGTTTAGGGGTCCTCCATGCTTTTGCAATTGTTTGTTTGGCTGCCGTAAACAATTGAGTGAGAAGTTTAAATTGTTTATATGTGATGTAATCTGGTTTTAGATTGAGCAAGGCCGTGGCTGGGTCAGGATGTATAGTGAAGCCAAATATTCTGGAGGCAGTTTCAAATATCTGTTCCCAGTATAATTGTATCAACGGGCAAGACCACCAAATGTGTAGGTGGGTGCCTGGGTCGGGACAGCCCCGGAAGCATTGGCCTGTTTGGTTTGGCGTAAATTTCGCCAATCTATAGGGAACGAGGTACCAACGGGTTAGAACTATATAGTTGGTTTCTACCGCCAAAACATTTGGTGAAGAAGATTTTGTTATAGACCATATTTTGGACCGATCAGCCACATCGAATTCTCTTTCCAGGTCCTCCTCCCATTTACGTGCATAAGGTGGTTTGTCTAAACCTGGGTAAATTGTAATGTGGGTGTATATTGACGATATTAGTCCTCTTGAATGGGGGGTCTTTTAAACATGCAGATTCAAATATTGTAAGTTGGGATAAAGGGGTGTCAGTAATTAACAAAGGTGCGTAAAAGTTTTTAATTTGGAGATATCTGAAAAGTTCAGAGTTCGGCAAGTTATAGGTGTCGCAAAGGGTAGGAAACGTATGAAAAGATGATGTAGAGGTTAGGTTATTAAGCCGAGTAATATTCAATGAATTCCATACCCTAAATGACTTGGGTGAGACCCATGCTGGGTAAAAAGCAGGGTTTTTAAGGAATGATAAGAGAGGGTTGTGAGGTGATTGTAGCTGATGTTTAAATCTAAGGTTATCCCATACGGCTAAAAAGTGTTTTATAATAGGGTTACTTAGGGTTTTCCTTTCTTTAGGGAGGAGCCATAGTACATTGGATATAGATAGAGGGTCACATTCTGCTGCTTCTATTATTACCCATATAGGTATATCATCATTAGTGTGATATTTAGTGAGGCTGGCAATATGTGCCGCTCTATAATAATTAGCAAAATTAGGGAACCCAAGGCCTCCCTTAAGTTTCGGTAAATAAAGTGTATGTAACGATACACTGGGTTTTTTGGAGCCCCAGACATAGTTTGATGTTTTTCTTTGGAGTATTCTAAGATAATAAGATGGGATAGGGATTGGTAAGACTCTAAATAAGTAGAGTATTTTAGGGAGAATTGTCATTTTGACTGCATTAATTTTACCTATCCATGAAATTGGGAGATGTGTCCATTGTTGTAAAAGAGTTGTTATTTGTTTGAGGAGTGGGGGATAGTTTGCTGCAAAGAGATCTAAGTATGAGGCTGTTAGGTGAATCCCTAAATAGGGGATTGAGCTCTCAGTCCATATGAAAGGAAGTGCAGTTTTGGCCGAGTCTGATTCTACTTTAGTGAGGGATATATCTAGGGCCATGGATTTTTGGGGGTTTATTGTAAGTCCCGAAATCACTGCAAATTTATCTAAAACGGATAGAAGATTAGGTCCAGAGACTTGTGGGGATGATAGAAATAGGAGTATGTCATCCGCAAATAGGCATAATTTATGATGGTATCCAGCTAATTCGATGCCTGTGATTGTCGGATCTGTGCGGATTCGTTGAGCTAGGGGTTCTATTAGGAGGGCGAATAGGAGGGGGGAGAGTGGACATCCCTGGCGCGTTCCTCTTTCTATATTAAAGGAATTAGATTTATAGCCTGCGTATTTTATATATGCAATTGGTTTGTTATAGAGTGCTTCTATCCATGTTAGGAAGTGAGGGCCAAAACCCCATTTTTGTAATGTGTAATTAGGGTACGGCCAGGCTATGGAGTCAAAGGCCTTTTTTATATCTAGGGACAGAAAACAGGAGGGTATACGTCGTTTTTTGGCTATGTGGGCTAGCAATACGGCCCGACGGACATTGTCTCCCGCCTGCCGCTTTGGCATGAATCCTACTTGATCCTTATGGATGAGCTTGCCTATTATTCTATTTAGTCTTTTGGCCAATATTTTGGCTAAGAGTTTGATATCTAGGTTCAGAAGGGAAATTGGGCGAAAGTTTGTACATAGGGTATCATCCGTGAGAGGTTTTGGGATCATACAAATAATGGCGGTCAGGGTTTCCTGTCTAAAGGATTCTCCTTTCAATAGTACATTGAAGGCGTCTGCTAAGATTGGTGATAATATGTCTGTATAGGTTCTGTAATATAAAGCTGAGTAGCCATCTGGGCCTGGTCTCTTGTTTATTGTTAATTCTTTAACCACTTCCATACTGGGCACTTAAACACCTTCCTGCCCAGACCAATTTTCAGCTTTCTGCGCTGTTGCACTTTGAATGACAATTGCGCGGTCATGGTACACTGTACCCAAACTAAATTTTTATCATTTTGTTCCCACAAATAGAGCTTTCTTTTGGTGGTATTTGATCACCTCTGCGATTTTTATTTTCTGCTAAAAAATAAAAAAAGACCGAAAATTTTGAAAAAAAAAAGTTTTTTTTTTGGTTTCAGTTACAAAACTTTGTAAATAAGTTAGTTTTGTCCTTCACTGATGGGCACTGATGGGGCTGCACTGACGGGCACGGATAAGGCGGCACGGATGGGCACTGATGAGGTGGCACGGATGGGCACTGATGAGGTGGCACGGATGGGCAACGATCGGCGGCACGGGTGGGCAATGATCGGCGGCACGGGTGGGCAACGATCGGCGGCACGGGTGGGCAACGATCGGCGGCACGGGTGGGCAACGATCGGCGGCACGGGTGGGCAACGATCGGCGGCACGGGTGGGCACAGATCGGTGGCACGGGTGGGCACAGATCGGCGGCACGGGTGGGCACAGATCGGCGGCACGGGTGGGCACAGATCGGCGGCACGGGTGGGCACAGATCGGCGGCACGGGTGGGCACAGATCGGCGGCATGGGTGGGCACAGATCGGCGGCACGGGTGGGCACAGAACGGCGGCACGGGTGGGCACAGATAGGCGGCACGGGTGGGCACAGATAGGCACGGATAGGCGGCATGGATGGGCACTGATAGGTGGCACGAGTGGGCACTGATAGGTGGCATGGGTGGGCACTGATAGGTGGCATGGGTGGGCACTGATAGGTGGCACTGTACTGTACTAATGGATGCCAATCAGTGCCAAACAATAATGCCTGCCAATCAGTGGTGCCCATTGTGGGCACTGATTGTCATCTATTGTGGCACTGATTGGCATCCATTATCCCTGGTGGTCTAGGGTGGCATACCTTATTGTGGGCTTCCCTGGTGGTCTAGTGGCATCCCTGGTGGTCTAGTGGCATCCCTGGTGGTCCAGTGGGCATCCTCGGGGGGGCTGTGCTGATAATCGATCAGCACAAACCCCCCCTGTCAGAGGAGCAGCTGATCGGCTCTCCTCTACTCGCGTCTGACAGACGCGAGTGAGGAAAAGCCGATGACCGGCTTTTCCTGTTTACACTGTGATCAGCCGTGATTGGACACGGCTGATCACGTGGTAAAGAGTCTCCGTCGGAGACTCTTTACCTAGATCGGTGTTGCGGGGTGTCAGACTGACACCCCGCAGCAACGACCGCCGCGATGCGCGCCCCCGGGGGCGCGCAGCGGCTCAAAATCCTGAGGACGTCATATGACGTCCTGTCAGGATTCTGCAACCACTTTGCCGACGTCAATCCGCTATAGGGCGGGCGGCAAGTGGTTAATAGCCTTGGCGACATCTTCTGGTGAAATAATTTCTTCTAGGATTTTATTTTGGTCAGGGGAAAGTCCTGGCAAATGTAAGTCGGAGAAAAATGTATCTGCAGCTAGCGGGTCAAAGTTATTAGATGAAGCATATAATGAGGATAGGTGGGAATGAAATTTTTTGACTATTTTGTGAGGGTTGCATGTGTATACTTCCTTTGTTTTAGCCGAATTGGTTTAAAGGGTTTGTTTAGGGAGTTGAGTGTTCTTGCAAGGTATGTCCCGGGCTTATTAGCTTTCATGAAGCGGTTAAATCTTGAGCGTTTATAGGATTTTTCTACGGCTTCTGTGAGAAATAAGTTGTATGCAGTACGGGTCTTGTCTAATCGGGATTTAGTTAATGTGGATGGATTTTCTTGATGGGATATAAAGGCCGTGTTAAAATCCATTTCCAGTTTACGGGCAAGGGTTTTCCGTTCTCGTTTAAATATAGCTGATTGTTTCTGGATTGTGTTGCGTATCACAGGTTTATGGGCTTCCCGTAGAGTTAGCATACTAATTTCTGGGCTAGAGTTAAGGGTAATGTATTCTTTTATGTCTTGTTCAATAGTTTGGTGATAAGCTGGGTGTTTGAGTAGAATGTCTGGGAGATTCCAAGTACGATCATGGCCTTTGGGTAATAATGATTTAATGGAGGTGAGTACAGCATTATGGTCGGACCATGGAATGGGGACTATGTCTGCAGCAATGATTTCAGGGAGCATGCCTATAGTTAGAAATATATGATCAATCCTTGAAAATGTTTTGTGGGGATGGGAATAGTATGTGTATTTCCGTGTAGTGGGGTTGGCTTCTCTCCATGAATCTACTAAATTATGTTTGGATAGGATTTGTGAGAAGGACTTCTTGACATTTGTTTGTGATGGTGTGTACGGGGATTTATCCAGAAATGGGAGGAGGACCTGGTTGGAGTCACCACATAGCATAACTGTTCCTATTTTATGATCATTCACTACTTGTAATAAATGTGACATAAATGGATTGGGTTGTTTATTTGGTGCATAATAAGAAACTACAGTTATTGCGGTATCCACTATGTGGCCCGTAAGAATTAAGTATCGTCCTTCAGGATCTTTTATTTGTGATTGGAGTGTAAATGGGGTAGAACGATGGAAGGCTATGAGAGTACCCCGTTGCTTGGAGGCAGCCGAGGCCGTGTAGGTTTGCGGATAGAAATGGGATATAAATTTGGGTGTGGTGGTTTTTGTGAAGTGAGTTTCTTGTAAACAAACTATGTGTGCCTTTTTTGGCATGAAATACGCGGAAGGCCTTGGTTCGTTTTTGAGGAATGTTCAGTCCCTGAACATTCAGGGACAAAATGTTTAATGGTACCATGGTAGTAGGGTGGGTAAGGAGGACTTACCTGTTGCCAAGTTATTCGTGTTACTCAATGCGATCCGAGTGGACTCGAAGAGGGGGAAGGAAAGCAGATAGAAGATGAATACTAGAGTGATAGAATGGAATAAAATTTGACTGATTAGACAAAATAATACATATACTAACATAAAGACACATTTAAGTGTTTTCCGCAAGTGGGGGCAAAAATCCCCCACTGGGGAAATAGCGCCTCCGTCAGACTTCCACATGTTTTATGTGGTCGAATGAGGGAGGCAAAGTAGGGCGCACGGATCTCCCGTTCAAAGGGGGGGATAGCCATCTGAAAAGAATAATACGATAAAGAATAATTCATTAACCTAATAATGCATATGAAAACTGTTAAGATTATAGGTAAATACTCCAGGGGAGGGACTATAGGGGTGACAAAAATTTAAGAAAATCTGCTGATTGCTCCAGGATCTCCTGGTGAGGAAGCTACCTAAACTAGAGGGGTGGTAATAAAGGGTGAGGATAGAGCAGGAATTGGGGGTCCTCCTTTACACACTAGGAGTAATAACTAAACTGTCGGCTAGGGGAAATAATAAAAAAGATCCCCAAAGGTAAATAATACTGTTGTTCTATTAGTTCCCATTCAGTAATATAAGATCAATCATTTGACTTACAAAGAGGGGGGACTGGTAAAATAAGTATGACCTATGTTCTTCAATAGTCTAGTGAACGTCAGGAGAAACTATATAATGTTCTACTTCAAGAACCAGAAAATCTAGGATAGCAGAACTTTTGCTTACCCTAAGTTATGCTAAAAAAAAAAAAAAAAAACTAGATCAAAAAAGACAAAAAAAGATAGAAAAAACTTCAACCGTATGCTGGTTAGCATTTTTAGTATTTAAGCTTAACTGGAAAACTATGAGCAATCAGTATAAGTGAAAAGGGACTGCATCTGGGGCAACACTTATTATTGTGCATTAGTTTGTTAATAAGTGCTATGTGTTGCACAATATGTCTTCAAAAGGTCCATAGCAGGGTAAAAGCGAACAGGTTGATTTCTTTGAGGTTTCTGTCAGTCCATTGAATCTTCTCTTTCCTGAGGAGGAGATGTATAACGACTTCTCTTGTGGGATGGATGATTTCCATTTTCCAAATTGGGTTGGGAGTGATGCCCTTTGGATGAAAGGGGCATTGCTCTACTCTGCAGAGAGGTATTTCTTGGATCTGGATCCATTAAATGTAGATCTATGAGTGTATGTTGAAGTTCTTCATAGGTTCTGCAAGTGTATCTTTTCCCTTTATAGGCGAATCGTAAAGAGAATGGGAATCCCCATTGATATGGGATATCATGGCTTTGGAGTTCCTGAAGAAGGGGTTTTAATGCTCTTCTCTTAGAAATTGTAGTTTGGGACAAATCAGCAAACAGTTGGTATTCATGTCCTTGAAAATTTAACTGTTTTTTATCTCTGGCTGATGACAGAAGCAGTTCTTTTGTGCGGTAGTAGTGTAGTTTCACTATGATGTCCCGTGGAGGACCGTCAGGTTTTTTAGCAGCAAGTGCTCGATGAATTCTGTCAAATTCCATTCTTTCAATGGGAATGGCTGGTTGCAATTCCTGGAACAGTGCAGTAATTGTAGATTGCAGGTCAAGAATTGCCTCAGGGATACCCCTGATTCGCAAATTGGACCTCCTGTCCCTATTCTCATGGTCTTCTAGCTTGTTGTGAAGCAAGATATTTTCCTCTTTGAGATTTTCAAGTTCCATTGAATGTTCCAGAGAAATATTTTCTAAGTCCTCAGTTTTTATCTCTAAGGCAGCTGTACGCTTACCAATTTCCCTTATCTCTCTTGTGAGGTTTGAGGTAATTTGGTCAGATGTCTGCTTTAGTGCTTTATGGAGCATATTTTCAAATTGTTTAAATATGGCTGGAGTTATTTGTGAGGTCTGAGGAGAGTCTTGTATGGTAAATAAATCATTGTCAGAGTCAGCTGAGAATATAGGCTGTGACAGGTTTAACTGGTGTGAGCGCATAGAAGCTGTGAATGAGGCAGAGGATTGTGCCCCTTTAGTCACGGTTCTCCCCTTAGGAGCTTTCATGACAGGATTTTTTAACTTGGTACCGCTCCCTCTCTGAGCCATAATTCTGCCCACAAAATGGACTACAGGGTCCCTGGTACTTGTTCTACCCCTCTGGTATGTAATTATACTTGCGGGTTAACGCTGGATACCGGCTCTCCCCACGAACGGTACGGAGCTCTAGCTCTGCATTACCGCACCGCTAGCCTCCGCGCATGCGCCCCCGCCTTTTCTTGTTTTAATATTGATGATTTTGGCATACAGCTCATGACAACCCAAAATTCCTATCTCAAAAAATTAGCATATCATGAAAAGGTTCTCTATACGAGCTATTAACCTAATCATCTGAATCAACTAATTAACTCTAAACACCTGCAAAAGATTCCTGAGGCTTTTAAAAACTCCCAGCCTGGTTCATTACTCAAAACCGCAATCATGGGTAAGACTGCCGACCTGACTGCTGTCCAGAAGGCCATCATTGACACCCTCAAGCAAGAGGGTAAGACACAGAAAGAAATTTCTGAACGAATAGGCTGTTCCCAGAGTGCTGTATCAAGGCACCTCAGTGGGAAGTCTGTGGGAAGGAAAAACTGTGGCAGAAAACGCTGCACAACGAGAAGAGGTGACCGGACCCTGAAGAAGATTGTGGAGAAGGACCGATTCCAGACCTTGGAGGACCTGCGGAAGCAGTGGACTGAGTCTGGAGTAGAAACATCCAGAGCCACCGTGAACAGGCGTGTGCAGGAAATGGGCTACAGGTGCCGCATTCCCCAGGTCAAGCCACTTTTGAACCAGAAACAGCGGCAGAAGCGCCTGACCTGGGCTACAGAGAAGCAGCACTGGACTGTTGCTCAGTGGTCCAAAGTACTTTTTCGGATGAAAGCTAATTTTGCATGTCATTCGGAAATCAAGGTGCCAGAGTCTGGAGGAAGACTGGGGAGAGGGAAATGCCAAAATGCCTGAAGTCCAGTGTCAAGTACCCACAGTCAGTGATGGTTTGGGGTGCCATGTCAGCTGCTGGTGTTGGTCCACTGTGTTTTATCAAGGGCAGGGTCAATGCAGCTAGCTATCAGGAGATTTTGGAGCACTTCATGCTTCCATCTGCTGAAAAGCTTTATGGAGATGAAGATTTCATTTTTTCAGCACGACCTGGCACCTGCTCACAGTGCCAAAACCACTGGTAAATGGTTTACTGACCATGGTATTACTGTGCTCAATTGGCCTGCCAACTCTCCTGACCTGAACCCCATAGAGAATCTGTGGGATATTGGGAAGAGAAAGTGGAGAGACGCAAGACCCAACACTCTGGATGAGCTTAAGGCCGCTATCGAAGCATCCTGGGCCTCCATAACACCTCAGCAGTGCCACAGGCTGGTTGCCTCCATGCCACGCCGCATTGAAGCAGTCATTTCTGCAAAAGGATTCCCGACCAAGTATTGAGTGCATAACTGAACATAATTATTTGAAGGTTGACTTTTTTTGTATTAAAAACACTTTTCTTTTATTGGTCGGATGAAATATGCAAATTTTTTGAGATAGGAATTTTGGGTTGTCATGAGCTGTATGCCAAAATCATCAATATTAAAACAAGAAAAGGCTTGAACTACTTCAGTTGTGTGTAATGAATCTAAAATATATGAAAGTCTAATGTTTATCAGTACATTACAGAAAATAATGAACTTTATCACCATATGCTAATTTTTTGAGAAGGACCTGTATAGCTGGTTATGTCTATATCCCCCTTATTATAGTAATTTATTATCTAACAGATCAACTAGTTTTATGTCGGACTCTAAATCTGAGCATACAATATGATTGTACAGTCTATTTTAGATCTACTAATGACTGTATAGCACAAGGACCTACCCCATTGAACTGATGGTTTAGACAGGGCCTTATGCTGTATTGGTGTTAGTAAGTCTAACAAAGGCTGCACAGAGTCTTTACAAACAGAATGTAACCTACGTGGGTAGCTTAACCGAACATAATCCTTAGCAATAGAAATCCCATGTATGGAGATTTTTTTGGTCTAAAACAATGGTCTCCAAACTGCGGCCAGGGGTCAGTTGTGGCCCTTTACATGCCTTTATCTGGTCCTTGGGGCACTATTTCACCAACTGATGGGGCACCATTCCCCCTACTGAGGTCTGAAGAAGCACTATTGACAGTGTGAAACGCGTCACCTCCTGGGTTATGTGTCTTTGTCGTGGTGACTGTCATGTGTAACTCATATTGGATTGAATAAATCGCGTTGGATCGTTTTTCGATGGTGTGCAGCCTTTCCTTCTTTTCCTATTGTCTTCGGTGGCGAGCCGTGGCTAGCACCCAGCACATCCGGATTGCACTAATTTGGAGCGGCATTCTTTCCTCTTGAACATTCTCCCTACTGACACCATCAATGGGGCACTCTTCTTTCATTGATACCAACAATGGGGCACTATTTCTCCCCTTAAAACCAATGATCGGGCACTGATGTTTGGGTATTTTCTACTCTCGCTGACCACAGTCTGCCCCCCCCCCCCCAAAGCCCGAAGGACAGTAAACTTGCCCTTTGCTTAGATATTTTGGAGACCCCTGGTTTAGAATGATGCCCCTCCTTCTTTGTTCAAAATGATCCCAATAGTTCCAAAAGCACCAAGTATGTATAATATGCAAATCCGCATCCTAATTGAGGTTTTTCTGACTAACTGCCACCTTGGCATCCATCCCTTTAAAAATCAGGTCAACGTCTTTTAGCAGACAAGAGAATTATAAAACTTTAAAAAAAACTTCATAAAAAGTGTTATAAAACATTCTAATTTCTTATGCATAGAGTGTCCAGAGACCTCCGACTGGAACAACGCATCAGAGAGCATATCCAGGCCATGCAGGAGAGGAAGAGAAACCCCAAGAATTCTGCACAGGAAGAGATGGAGGCAGCCAGGAAGGAATTAGAAATGGTAAGTTACTTTTCATTTCACTAGAACGGGCAAAGTGACACAACTTACTAGAATGGACTTCTACTAATAACTGGGTAAAGGAGATTAAGGGAAGCCCCACCCACATTCAGTTTTAGTTCCAGTTGAGGTGTGTTTGATACCCCGCTGAAATGTTACTGTTGTTCATTATTGTAGTCAGTAAGCTGTGCTTCATTGCTCATGGACTATTGACATACTGATAGTAGGAATAAGCAGAGTGACAGAGATAACCTAATCTGTCTGCTGCATCTTTTTTCACTGTCCAGTCACGGGCTGGGGGAGGGACAAGACCTGTAAGTGTTACTGAACTATAGCAGAGAAAAATCAGGTCTCCTTTGCTAGAAAGGGCTGTGTAAATCTCAGGACTGAATGGGCAGAAAAACCAATCCTTTAAGCCTCACCTCACTCCTTCAGTCTCCTCTCGCATTACCAACTTACTAACTGACATCTCAGCACGGATGTCGCACCACTGCCTTAAACTAAATCTCTCTAAAATTGAGTTCCTAATATTCCCCCCCCCCCCCCGCCCGTGCCCCCCTCCATGACTTTTCCATCAAAATCAACAATGCAACCATCAGTCCCTCCCCTCACACCAGGGTAGACTTGTCATTTAAGCCTCAAGTCCAATCGTTGTCAAAAGTTTGTAGAATTCACCTCCGTAACATCTCTAAAATTCGCCCCTTTTTAACAAATGAAACCACCAAACTCCTCATTCAGTCCCTTGTTATCTCTCACCTTGACTATTGCAACTGCCTTCTTATTGGCCTGCCTCTCCATAGGCTATCCCCTCTCCAGTCTATCATGAATGCTGCTGCCAGACTTATCCACCTTACCCCACCGTTCAGTGTCCGCCAACCCTCTCCTCCAATCCCTACACTGGCTCCCGATCACCCAGCGAATTAAATTCAAAATACTAACCACAACCTACAAAGCCATTCACAACTCTGCCCCGAGCCTCAGTACATCACCAATCTTGTCTCCAAACTTATCCCAAACCGTCCTCTCCGCTCTTCTCAAGACCTCCTACTGTCAAGCTCTCTTGTCTCCTCCTCCCATGCTCGTCTCCAGGATTTCTCCAGAGCCTCTCCCATTCTCTGGAACACACTACCTCAACCTGTCCGGCAATCCCCTACTCTTGCTACCTTCAGGCGATCCCTGAAAACCCACCTCTTCAGGGAAGCCTATCACGCCTCCAACCAATCTTTTACCACTTTTATCAGCTCCATTCCCCACAGTTACAACCTTTTGTACCACCTGCCCCAACCTTTTAGATTGTAAGCTCTTCTGAGCAGGGCCCTCTTATCCTCTTGTATTTTATTGTATTGTAACTGTATTGTCTCCCTTTTATATTGTAAACTGTTGGAGCTATATAAATCCTGTATAATAATAATAAGCCCCATACACACCTAGATTTTCTGCAGATGTTTGCCTTCAGATTTACCAAAACCATATAATATGAGGTCAAACCTTAAGGCCCCTTTCACACTGAGGCGTTTCGGGCGTTTTAGCGCTAAAAATAGCGCTGTAAAAACGCCTGAAATAATCCTGCCCCAGCATTCTCAATGTGAAAGCCCTGAGGACGTCCACACTGAGGCGTTGTGCTGGCTGTGCGTTGGAAAAAATCCTGCAAACCGCTTTTTTGGAGCATCTTTGGGGCGCATAAAATAGCGCTGTAAAAACGCCTATCCCCATTGAAATTAATGAGAACCGCGGTAAAACCACGGTACAAACACGGTAAAAACGCATAGGCGTTAGCGCTATTTTTTAAAATAGCGCTAACGCCTATGTGCTTTTACCGCGTTTTTACTGCGTTAGCGCTAAAAACGCGGTAAAACCGCATAGGCGTTATCGCTATTTTTACCGCTAACTAGGGCTGGGAAAAAAATCTATTTTAATCTTGAATCGAGTTTTGAGTTCAAATCGATTCAGATTTGAAGAAAATCGATTTTTTTAGATTTGGTTTTTTTTTTTAGAATTTTTTTTTTTTTTAGATTATTTTTTTCTCCCTTCAGAGTTTCCGTAGCAGGGCTACAGGGGGCGTGTCCGGAATGGCACTGGGCGGCATTGCCCCAATTACATCTACTCGCCGCAGCCACCGCGAGTAGATGTAATGTAACACTAACTAACCGCAAGCCGCCGTCTGCCTACCTGATCAGCGTGTCATGCAGACAGACGGCGGCCATTGCAGTGTTCAAAAGCCGAGTCCTCGTCGTCTGTGATAGGCGGAACACTCAATTTCACAGCAGGCAGTGTTCAGCCTATCACGGACATCCTCTCATCCTCGTCTGTTATGAGGATGAGAGGATGTCCATGATAGGCGGAACACTGAATGCTGGGAAATTGAGTGTTCCGCCTATCACAGACGAGGAGGAGGCGCGGCTTTTGAATACTGGAATGACCGCCGGTGTAGCAGTAAAATCCGTATCCCATGAAAATCTGCATCAGGCACGGGTACAGTGAAGCACCGACACAGTGAGGCACGGACACAGTTCAATTCAACTAAGAGTAACCTCCAGGATTTTTTGTTTTATTAACTAAATCCAAATACAGAATTAATAATTTGAATGTTTAACAATCTTTGTTGCACACTGCACACTGACTTTGCAGTTAGAGAAAGGGTTTGCCTTTGCAATTTTGTTTGTTGATGCACTTTACTATAATAAAAAAAATCGAATCGTAAATCAAGTTTTTTATAAAAAAATCGCAGATTTTTTTTTGGGGGGGGAAAATCGCCCAGCCCTACTGCTAACGCGGTAATAACGCTACTAGTTTTTGACATGTGTTAGTAAAACTGTATATATCATTGCAACCACTTGGTGTATCCAGGTAAATTGTACCTTGTTTTTTCAGGACATATTGGGCTTTCATTTGGTGGCAAATGGTAATGGATAACTCCTGATTTTTCTTTTTTTTTTGTATCAAAGGAAAACTATCCCAAAATAGTAAAAAAAAATCTATATATATAATATTTTTTTATTTATATATTTAGCTGTACATTTCTTGCTGTTACTATAACTTACCACCAAAGAACAACCCAAAATAAATTCTCCTGCTCCTGATGATTGCAGTGATACTACCACATATGTGTAGGGCTCAGAAACAATAGTGCTCACATAGGCGTGCGCAGCCTATTGCATTAGGGTGTGCACCTCAAGCCAAAGCTCAAAAACATGTGCGTCTGTGTGTGTGTGTGTGTGTGTGTGTGTGTGTGTGTGTATATATATATATATATATATATATATATATATATATACACACATACACACACACACTTATAAATAAATGTTAACAAACATTTTAAAATACAGTAGCTGCGTTTGATGGCACAATGGCGGCAATTTATGGGTACAGTGGCTGCGTTTGATGGGCACAGTGGCTGCGTTTGATGGGCACAGTGGCTGCGTTTGATGGGCACAGTGGCTGCGTTTGATGGGCACAGTGGCTGCATTTGATGGGCACAGTGGCTGCATTTGATTGGCACAGTGGCTGCATTTGATTGGCACAGTGGCTGCATTTGATGGGCACAGTGGCTGCATTTGATTGGCACAGTGGCTGCGTTTGATGGGCACAGTGGCTGTGTTTGATGGGCACAGTGGCTGCTTTGATTGGCGCAGTGGCTGCGTTTGATGGGCACAGTGGCTGCATTTGATGGGCACAGTGGCTGTGTTTGATGGGCACAGTGGCTGCGTTTGATGGGCACAGTGGCTGCATTTGATGGGCACAGTGGCTGCATTTGATTGGCGCAGTGGCTGCATTTGATTGGCACAGTGGCTGCGTTTGATGTTTTTTTTTTTTTTTTGCAGTTTGTTTGCACCCCCCCAAAAAAATTTGAGCACCAGCCACCTGCTCCAATGTGGGCTGAGGTACAGGTATGTTAACCCACATTTGGCACTGCTTTCCATCCGCCATATGTTGGGGCTGTGGGCATATGATAAGTGGTTAATATACACTTGGGATTTTTTTTTTTATACCAAAGACATGTATAAAAATATATATATATATATATATATATATATATATATATATATATACACACATATATATATTACATACGCTGACAAGCCAGGGTTCATATAGTTTTGAATTGCACATGTGATATATATATATATATATATATATATATATATATATATATATATATATATATATATATTCACACAATATAAATAAATTATATAATATAAAAAAAATAGCCAACCAATTGATAAACCTTACCCTGGCTTGTCACTAACTATATATATATATAAGGGTAAGGTTTATCAATTGGGTTGGCTGTTTTTTTTGGGTTTTTTTGGTGCATGATCATTTGCCCACAGTGCTGTCTCTCTCACTCACCTTGATTGCCTGAAGCCACTCGCCTGCCGCTATCCAGGCTACGCAATACACACTTTTTTGCTGACAAGCCTGGGTTCATATAGTTTTAATTGTATATGCAATAAATATATATATATATATATATTACATATACAATTAAAACTATATGAACCCTGGCTTGTTAGCAAAAAAGTGCGTGTATATATATATATATATATATATATATATATATATATATATATATATATATATATATATATATATATATATATATATTACATACGCTGACAAGCCAGGGTTCATATAGTTTTAATTGTATATATGATATGTATATATATTTAAACAATATATATAATATAAAAAAAAATAGCCAACCAATTGATAAACCTCACCCTGGCTTGTCACTAACTATATATATATATATATATATATATATATATATATATATATATATATATATATATAGTTAGTGACAAGCCAGGGTGAGGTTTATCAATTGGTTGGCTATTTTTATTTTTTTTCTGGTGCATGATCATTTGCCCACAGCGCTGTCTCTCTCTCTCACTCACTCACTCACCTTGATTGCCTGAAGCCAACTCGCCTGCCGCTATCCAGGCTAGTCCGCGGCGCTGCTTCTAATGGAGTCTGGTGAAGGCCGGAGGGGGGGGGGGGGTGGAGTGCAGATTTAGATCACTCCGCCGGCGCCTGCGGGACCTGTAGCCGGAACTATAGAAGCTGCATCGGCTTATGCGGCTCCCCGCTGTGTTACTCCGCAGCTAGTTCTCTCCCTGCTATTCCTCCCACTAGCAGCACACTGTAATTGCCGGCCATACATTACCCCAGGCAGTGTTGGGTGACTGAGTTACACAAAGGAGACATCATGTACATGTTGCAGTGCAGGCAGTCAGTGAAGAACAAGAGCACAGCAGGGATGATTAGGGTGTGCCTGGGCACACCCGGCACACCCCGTGGGCACGCCTATGAGTGCTCACTTTGCTTTTTTTATATCCTACCTAAAACACATTGGCACAAACTGACCCTGATGCTTATTTCCACCCGTTTTTTAGTTTATAAAAAGCAAAGCTGCTGACTTTTAATAAACAGACACTCACCTGTCCCACGGTCCAGCGATGCGGCCGCACCGAACCCCGCTCCTCTCCCCCTCCCCACCTGGGCACCCGGCCATGACAGCTTAAAGCTTCACGGCCGGGCGTGCACTGCGCATGTGCGAGTCGCGCTGCGCTCTGCCATTGGTTAGTTTATCTTCTGGGACCTGTGTTGTGTCCCAGAAGATCGCTGGCACGGAGGGGCCACCTAGGGCAAGAGGAGGAGTCACCTAGGCGGCCGAGGACAGGAAGGAGGAAGTGGGACTTAGCCGAATTTGTGAATGGGATTAACCCCATGAATGCGCCGTTATCTACGGCGCGCATGCGCCGTAGACAGCGGCGTCTGTGATTTTAGTAAATATCTCCTAAACCGTGTAGGTTTAGGAGATATTTCTTGCACCTACAGGTAAGCCTAAATCTAGGCTTACCTGTAGGTGCAAGTTGCAAAAGTGGGTTTACAACCACTTTAATCAAAGGCACTTTACATGATGGCAGGTGTGTACTGACTCCTATTTAACATGAGTTTGAATGTGATTGCTTAATTCTGAAACACAGCTACAACCCCAGTTATAAGAGGGTGTGCACACTAATGCAACCACATTATTTTAGTTTTGTATTTTTACTTCCCCCCCCTAAAAGATTTCAGTTTGTTTTTTAATTGAGTTATACACTTTCTAGGTCACATTAAAGGTGGAGTGATTTATCTTTTTCAAATTTTTCATACATCACAGAAACCTGATATTTTAACAGGGGTGTGGAGACTTTATTCAGGCCTGTGGGATTAATTGGTCCCGTTTGTATTATAATTTCATTGGATACTGTTTTTACATTTTAACATATACAAAACATTTTCTTTCGGTTGCTTTAAATTGGGGAAAAAAGCTAAAAAAAAATGTGTTACGGTTTATTTTGTGTATTTCCAGGCCACCTTGCTTCAAGCAGAAATATTACAGAGAAAAAGAGAACAAGATACACCTCTGGAATACCGTTTTACTGCCTTCACAGGGGAAATTTCCCCTACCACCTCTCCAAGAGGAAAACCTCCAAACATCTTTGCAATGAAAAATTAAAAAAAAATATATACTTTAGCAACAAGTTACCGTATATATGAATGCTTAGAAATGTAATTATATTATTGAATTCCACACCACATTGTGAAATGTTTTGTGTTCATTTAAAATTACAGAATAATTATTCTTTTACTTTCTGTGTCTGTTTGTATCATTTACATATAAAAAAAACAAAAAAACACAAAGACATAAGTAAAAATGTTGTTAATGAAAAGGTAAATCGAGGTATTATTCAGAGGCTTTGTTGACCCTGGCAAAGTCATTATTGTCCTAATTGTGCTGGTGAATGAAAAATAAAACTGAAGTTTACGTAAAAAAAGATAATTAATTACAGGTAAGTGATGTACCGTATATACTCGAGTATAAGCCGAGGTACCTAATTTTACCACAAAAAAACTGGGAAAACGTATTGACTCGAGTATAAGCCTAGGGTGAGAATGCATCAGCTACTGTAAGCGGAAAAGAGGGTCAACAATGCCCATTTGCATGCCTCATCACTGTGCCCATTTGCACGCCTCACTGTGCCCATTTGCACGCCTCACTGTGCCCATTTGCACGCCTCACTGTGCCCATTGCAGCCTCACTGTGCCAGAGTCGGTGTACCTGAAATTCTTGACAGGCTGCGGGCGTCCATTCATTGTTTAAAAGTTGGTTCTCCTCCTGGTCCCGTTCCATGATGGGCGTTTCCCAGCAGACACTGTGTCCAGTGTTCCGCCTATCACGGACGTTCTCTCATCCTCGGACAAGAGGACGTCCGTGATTGGCGGAACACTGAACACCGTGTCTGCTGGGAAACGCCTATCACGGAAGGGACCAGGAGGAGACCGCGACTTTTAAACAATGGACGCCCGCAGCCTGTCGAGAATTTCAGGTACACTGACTCGAGTATAAGCTGAGAGGGGTATTTTCAGCCTTAAAAAAAGGGCTGAAAAACTTGGCTTATACTCGAATATATACAATAACTAAAGCTGTAAGGAAGTATGTTGCACAGGCAACTGGGTCCTGGGGAAATCTTCATTGCAGGGATGCCTGTCCTCTTCCTGTCTCTGTATGTCCAACATTGCAATGATTAACCGCTTCAGGTCTTCAAGCAGAACACCCGTACAGATACAGACTTGCCCCTTCCTTCCTGCTTCTCTATTAAGAATTGTTACTTCATTGAATACACTGCTTGTAACATGATCTGTAAGTGGAGGAGTGTCTAATCAGTCACAGGATTCTCTCCCCCATTCACAGATCTTGTTACAAGCAGTGTAAACAATGAAAGAACTTTTCTCAATGGAGAAGGAAGGGCTGGTCCCTGTCAAGCCATCTGTACTGCTCTTCTGTCTAAAGACTCAAAGGGGTTAACTTTTTCAGTACCAGAGGTTCGGAGACAGGAAGAGGACAGAGATCAGAGGGTGAAAACCCCTACCGTGGTATGCCCACTTTTGAGGGTGAAGGATAGGGTTAAATCCCCGTTTCTCCTGCTACAGTATTCTATTGAATACACACTGAACAGCGCATGTTAGCTCAGTGTACATTACTCACAAACATTGGCTGTGTTGGAATAACGGATTCCTGTGCGCATGTGCATATTGTTGGGGCCACTTCACATGGGGATCAGGTGGAGTTTTTGTGAAAGCCAAACATTATAGTGGTACCCCTGCTAAGAGATGAGCCGTACACTGTGTGCAGCAAAAAAGTACATTCGAGTTCGTCCGAGAAGTGACTTGTCACTACACACCTTGTTTGATGGATGTTGCATTTAGGAGTGACCATAGGCATGCGCAGTGTGTGTGCCTGGGCATACTCTAATCACTATGTGCCATTCCGAATCCCCCTTACTGCCCAGGCTTCCCCCACCTTGTTGACCCTAGAAACCCGCAGTGCTGCTGGCTTCCCACCTCTCCTCTCCCCCTGGCTGCTGCGGGATATGTTTCAGGATGGAGAGCGGGGGAAGGGGCTAGTAAATATGTAATTTATTGACCCCTTCCTTTTCTAAATGAACACAGTGAGCACACTCACTCACTGTGTCCATTCATAACTGAAGCATAAACTGTATTTACTATGCTTCAGTTTGTGGATTAACAGGAAGCCGCTCAGCACAAAGCACTTCCCTGCTCATTCACTTTCCAGTGCAGCTGAAGCTGCAGAGAAAGGCATGTGTGTTTGAGCTTTGGGGTGCACACCCTAATGCAATAGGCTGCACACACCTATGCCAGTGACAGATTGGGGTCCCTCCAAGCTGTAGCGCAGACCTCATGAGTGCTCTCACTTAACTCCTTCATTCTCCATTACCATGCCGCCAGGTACTTGAGGCCTCTGTACTAAGGGTTCGGTCCCAGATGCCTTGAGGAACCAATCCTTAGGGAGGGAGCAAGATCGCCAACCCTCTCGCTACTGGAGGATCCATCACCTTTGCCAGGTACCACGCTTCACAACTGGCTGCTATTCACCTTCCATCAGTTCTTGGTCACCCGTAGCAACTACTCTCCTGTTCCAACTTCCTGCAGAGTTAAAGCTTTTGTAGTGGCCTTGCTTTATACCCCACATGTGCTGTACTGACCCTGTTCTTTTATATGCCTTTGCACTCCTTTGAATGACTTTGCACCAGGCGTGGAACAGTTTGACAACTTTCGAAAATGGAGGTGGCTGCCTAGGCATACCTTTGCAAATGTTAGTCCAAAATTGGCGATCTCCAATACTTGGTAGTGTGTACACCGGACACATAGTGGTTCTTGAATTCCCAAGCTCCATGAACTTGGTGCATTCCCTTGCTCTCAAGCTCCTCTGGCCTCCCCCAAAACTGGACATTCCTCCTATGTATGTATTACACAGGGTGGAAAGCCGGCCCAAGAGTCAGACCAAAAGCCTGGGAACTGAAGTACTGAAAGTTAACCTCTTGCCCAGCCTGGGCAAGCCGACTACCTTACTAGTGGTGAAAACCCACACTGTAGGAAACCTGCCTACACGCAAGACATTCCCTGACCAGCCAATCAAGAGGCCAAAAACCTGGCACCCAGATGTAGCCAAGGAGAAGATGACAGTAGTCAACGAGGGATTTACATGCTGTATCACTGGAATGAGGAGGTATTTCTGGGAGTTTAGTTCCGCTTAAGACCCCTTTCCATCTGGACTTTCATCTATCTGTTTTTAAATTGGATTGGATGGGGTGTCGGTGGATGTCAACGGACACGCCGACTCCAAAGATGGCAATGGATGGTCTGACTGGGTCCTCCTGAAAAACTGACAGGTGGACCCAGTCAGTCCACCCGTGTGAAAGGGGTCTTATGGTTAAATGCATGTCCTATATTTATTAGAGCATAGTCATTTTATTTTGGTGTTCTTATCCATAACCTTATTAGTAAACCATTTTTCAAAATGTAAAAATCTCTATAAAAGTAGCAAAAGCACTAGATATCATCATTCTTTACCTTAAATAGAGTGTGATCCTCAACAGAGGGCTCCTATAAATATTATCTTCCACCCTAATGCCGCGTACACACGACCGCTTTTCTCGACGAGAAAAACTGCATTTTTTTTTTTTCGCCGAGAAAAACGATCGTCTGTGGGCTTTATGTCGTTTTTCTCGTCGAGAAAAACGGCATAAAAACCACGAGAAAAATTAGAACATTTCTCATTGTTTTTTCCATCATTTTTTTCCGCGGCAGTTTTCCCATAGGGAGACACTGCCGCGGAGCCCACAGACGGTCGTTTTTCTCGTCAAGAGAAAAAATGACGGGAAAAACGACCGTGTGTAGGGAACCCTTGGAACCGAAGCGGTTCCCTCGTTTTTCCTGTCATTATTCACGGCGGTTTTTTAACCGCCGTGAATAATGATCGTGTGTACGCGGCATCAGTATTGGGATCCCCTGTAAGTATTTTATAATCGTGCCAAATAGATATATTTTATGGATCTTCTCCAGCATGGTATAGAATGTTCCTTCTCTTCTGAGAGTTATTCTTTATTGTGTTTTGTAGCGATACAGTACACATGAACTGTCTGACCTTTTCGAAGAAATACAGAAAGTAATGATCTCTCAGTCACAGTAAACAGTGAGAAGTGTTTCCAGATATAAAAGATAGCAAAAGAAAATGCTATATTACAAGATCCTGCTAGTCACGAAGTATCACATAATGCCGCGTACACACGGTCGGAATTTCCGATGGAAAAAGTCAGACGGGCTTTTTTCATTGGATATTCCGACCGTGTGTATGCCCCTTCGGACTTTTTCCCTCGGAAATTTTCGTCGGAAAAGCTTACAGACGAACAGAATTTCCGATATAATTTTTTTTCCCGGGGACACGCAGTGACGTCACCGCGCAGCTTGACGAAGGAAGGGCTTCTGTTTAATGCCGGCCGGCATTTTTTAATGCTTACTACCACTGTATGTTTGTAAGTACGCTACCTTTTTTTTTATAAATAAATGCTTGGAGGATATTACTCTATGGTCTCCCCCCTCATCTTGATATCTTATATGGAGTGTCGGTGGTGTGCGGTTACTATTGAGGAAAGTTCCGTTGCTTTGAGCTGGGTCGATTTACATGGGATGAAGGCCATGGCTAGGTCATAGCCGATCGTGAGCCCCTTCCTTGCGTCTGGTAAGGAATCATTACTATCAGGGTGCTATTCACGACTGTCTTTTCCTCATTCACGGTGGTGGTGCTTCACTATCCTTTATTACCAAAACCGTATTATCCTATGTTTTTTTTTCCCATCTGTGGTATCGAGCCATCAAGTGGTCCATAACAACTGGAGGAGCGTCCTTGATAATCCCTGGATCCCCCTTCTACCTAAAGGCTGCGGCTGGGTCATAGCCGACTGCGTTCTTTTGGCTGCTATCTGGTAAGCAGGCACTCTATATGGTGTTGGTGTCTAGCAGGATGTGCTAGCATACAGGACTGTGGATCAATTACAGCTCATTGTCCTTTTTCTTGGATTTTCTCTATCCGGAGGATACATTATTGGACTTTTATATCCCTTATTAGGATAATTTTATCTCTTGGCGCAGTTTTGTTCCATACATATAATATAGACATTAATCAAATGTTAATCTGTTTCTATTCTATTTTGCTTTATCCTGGTTGAGGGAAAATAAGTAGATACGTCCGTAGTTTAATTACTGTGAGATACACACTTTCGATACTGTTCTCCTATTCTGCTATTCAAAAGAAAAAAAAAATTAGGGCAAAAAAAATATTTTTTGGTGCGTTTTCTGCATATCTGTACATGTGAGATACACACTTTAGATACTGTTCTCCTATTCTGCTATTCAAAAATAAATAATTTTAGGGCAAAAAAAAAATTTTTGGTGCGTTTTTTGCCCCAAAAAATTTTTTGCTGCATTTTCTGCATATCTGTACGTGTGAGATACACACTTTATTAACTGTTCTCCTATTCTGATCTTCAAAAAAATATAATCATTTAGGGCAAAAAAAAAATGTTTTGTTGCGTTTTTTGCCCCAATAAATATTTTGTTGCGTTTTTTGCATATCTGTGTGTGTGAGATACACACTTTAGATACTGTTCTCCTATTCTGATCTTCAAAAAAATTATAATTTAGGGCAAAAAATAATTTTTTGGTGCGTTTTCTGCATATCTGTACCTGTGAGATACACCCTTTAGATACTGTTGCTCTATTCTGCTATTCAAACACCCATTTAAGGCAAGATCCTGAATTTGAGAAATATGAGGAGACAGTCAAATAAGGGACGTGGCCCCGGTCGTGGTGCTGCTGGTGGAGCTTCTGTTGCAGGGAGAGGGCGTGGTCGATCTGTGCCAGCTACACGCACAAGTGAAACACCTTCCTCAGGTGCGAGTAGGCGACAGAGCCTGCAGCGGTATTTGGTCGGGCCTAATGCGCCTCTACGAATGTTGAGGCCAGGCCCAGGTCAAGTACAGGTGATAGTAGATTGGGTTGCTGACAGTGCCTCCAGTTCCTTCACATTGTCTCCCACCCAGTCTACTGCTGAAAGATCAGAGTTGGCACCTGCAGCCGATGTCCATCAGTCTTTCACCTCACCCCCTTGCAAATCAGCCAAGCAGTCTGAGCCCCAAATCATGCAGCAGTCTCTTCTGCTTTTCGATGACTCTGTTAGCAGGGTTTCCCAGGGCCATCCACCTAGCCCTGCCCCAGAAGTGGAAGAGATTGAGTGTACCGATGCCCAACCACTTATGTTTCAAGATGAGTACATGGGAGGACCATCGCAGCACGTCTCGGATGATGAAGAAACACAGGTGCCAACTGCTGCTGCTTTCGCAATTGTGCAGACCAACAAGGAGGGTAGGGGTGAAGACTGGGTGGAAGATGATGTGGAGGACAATGAGGTCCTCGACCCCACATGGAATCAACGTCATGCAGGTGACCTGTGTAGTTCGGAGGAAGAGGCGGTGGTCGCACAGAGCCACCAGCACAGCAGAAGAGGGAGCAGGGTGCAAAAGCAGAGCGTCCGTCCCCTAGACAGTATGCCTGCTACTGCCCAACGCAGCAAGGGACCGAGCACACCAAAGCCACGTCCAAGGAGTTCCCTAGCGTGGCAGTTCTTCAGACAATGTGCTGATGACAAGACACGAGTGGTTTACACGCTGTGCAATCAGAGCGTGAAGCGAGGCATTAATGTTCTCAACCTGAGCACAACCTGCATTACCAGGCATCTAAGTGCAAAGCACGAGCTGCAGTGGAGTAGATACCTCAAAAACCAAGAAAGGTCTCTGGCTCCTCCTGCTTCCTCTTCTGCTGAAGTCTCGGCCTCTTCATCCACCTCTGTAGTGACAGTGGCACCTGCCACCCCGCAAACAGAGTATCTGCCAGCAACACTACCACCTGGGTCACCAACCATCTCCACAATGTCCCATGGAAGCGTTCAGCTCTCTATCTCCCAAACACTGGAGCGGAAGAGGAAGTATCCCCCTACCCACCCGCGATCCCTGGCCCTGAATGCCAACATTGCAAAATTCCTGGCCTTTGAAATGCTGTTATTCTGTCTGGTGTAGACGCAGAGTTTTAAAAGCCTGATGGCATTGGCTGTCCCACAGTACGTCGTGCCCAGCCGCCACTACTTTTCCAGGCGAGCCATCCCTTCCCTACACAATCAAGTGGGGGACAAAATCAGGTGTGCACTGCGCAACGCCATCTGTGGCAAGGTCCACCTAACTACGGATACGTGGACCAGTTAGCACGGTCAGGGACGTTATATCTCCCTAACAGCACACTGGGTAAATGCAGTGGCGGCTGGACCTGAGGCGCATAGCAGTTTGGCGCATGTCCTTCCACCACCGAGGATTGCAGGGCGCTTCAGTTTGCCTCCTGTTGCTAACTCCTACTACTCCGCTTCCTCATCCTCTACCGCCTCCTCATCTGGTCAGCGTAACACCTTCACCACCAACTTCAGCACAGCCAGGGATAAACGACAGCAGGCAGTTTTAAAACTGTCCTGTTTGGGGGAAAAACACCACACCGCGCAGGAGTTGTGGATGGACATGGAACAACAGACCGATGAGTGGTTGGTGGAAGTGAGCCTCAAGCCTGGCCTGGTGGTGTGCAATAATGGGCGAAATCTCGTAGCAGCTTTGGAACTAGCCGGTTTGACGCACATCCCTTGCCTGGTGCATGTGCTCAATTTGGTGGTGCAGAGGTTCCTAAAAAACTACCCCGATATGCCAGAGCTGCTTGCAGAAAGTGCGGGCCGTCTGTGCGCACTTTTGGCGTTCTCACCCTTCTGCTGCTTGCCTGTCAGCGCTGCAGCGTAACTTCGGCCTTCCCGCTCACCGCCTCATATGTGACGTGCCCACAAGGTGGAACTCCACCTTGCACATGCTGGCCAGACTGTGCGAGCAGCAGCAGGCGATAGTGGAGTCTCAGCTGCAGCACGCACGCGTGAGTCGCTCTGCGGAACAGCACCACTTCACCACCAATAACTGGGCCTCCATGCGAGACCTGTGTGCCTTGTTGCGCTGTTTCGAGTACTCCACCAACATGGCCAGTGCCGATGACGCCGTTCTCAGCGTTACTATCCCAGTTCTATGCCTCCTTGAAAAAACGCTTCGGGCGATGATGGAAGAGGATGTGACACAGGAGGAGGAGGGAGAGGGATCATTTCCAAGGCTTTCAGGGCAGTCATTCACAAGTGGCTCCGAGGGTGGGTTCCTGCACAAACAAACGCCAGGTACACAATTGTCCAGCAAGGGCACAGTTCTGGAGGATGACGAGGTGGAGGATGAGGAGGAGGAGATGGAGGAGGAGGAACCATGTTCACAGCAGGGTGGCACCCAGACCAGCTCATGGCCATCACTGGTGCGTGGCTGGGGGGATACAGAGGACACAGACGATACACCTCCCACAGAGGACAGCTTTTCGTTGCCTCTGGGCAGCCTGGCACACATGAGCGATTACATGCTGCAGTGTCTCCGCAACGACCGCCGATATGCCCACATTCTAACAGGTGCTGATTACTGGGTAGCCACGCTGCTGGATCCCCGTTACAAGGACAACATACCGTCCTTAATTCCCTCACTGGAACGTGATTGTAAGATGCGCGAGTACAAGCGCACGCTGGTAGACGCGCTGCTGGTGGCATTCCCACCTGACAGCGGGGCACAGTGGAAGCACAAGGCGAAGGCAGAGGAGGAAGAAGAGGTCGCCATTCGCCAACACAGCCGGGGCACCGCCAGCAGCTCAGAAGGCAGGGTTAGCATGGCCGAAATGTGGAAAAGCTTTGTCAGCACACCACAACAACCAGTACCACCAGCTGATATGGAACATCTTAGCAGGAGGCAGAATTTCACCAACATGGTGGAGCAGTATGTGTGCACACGCCTACACGTACTGAATGATGGGTCTGCCCCCTTCAACTTCTGGGTCTCCAAATTGGGCACATGGCCTGAGCTTGCCCTTTACGCCTTGGAGGTGCTGGCCTGCCCTGCAGCCAGTGTATTATCTGAACGTGTATTTAGCACGGCAGGGGGCGTTATCACAGACAAGCGCAGCCGCCTGTCCAGAGCCAATGTGGACAAGCTCACGTTCATTAAAATGAACCAGGCATGGATCCCACAGGACTTGTCCGTACCTTGTGCAGAATAGACATGTAAGTGCCTTACCCAGCCATTGTTGTATTTTTGATCTCTCTCACTTTTTTGGGGGTGTACCCTAATTAAAAAAAAAATTAAAAACAAAAACCAGTGTTGGCTACCTCATCCACCGCCACCTAAACCTCCTACTCCATATGGACCTCGTCCTCCTAGGTCAAGATTGTTATTTTTTATTTTTATGTATTTTACGTTATTTTAAATTATTATTTCCCTATCCACATTAGTTTGCAGAGCACATTTTGCTGCCATTTGTAGCCCTTTAGCCCTTTCCATTACTATTTTAGAGCCATTTTAGTCCTCAAAAGTTCGGGTCCCCATTGACTTCAATGGGGTTCGGGTTCGGGGTCAAATTCGGGTCAAGTTTCCGAAGTTCGGCCGAACCCGTCGAACCCAAACATCCAGGTGTCCGCTCAACCCTACTAACAGTCATTGGAGATTTTATATATATTCAAATATTTTTTGCCTTGCAGAACTTTTTCCACGAGCGCTGCACATTTGTTATCAAGTTTTGCATTTTGTCTATTGCTGTGCTGTCTGACATCTATTTGGGTGTCAGCACAATATATTTCTTACAAATTTAAAAAGTGATGACCTTCCTGCAAGCTTTTACTGTAATTGCATGGGGTGGAACGCAGAGCAGAGGGATTATGCAGTCATTTCATATGCTGGTGCCATCCTGCAAGCCAACAGTCTCATGGGGTGGAGCACAGGGCTGAAGCATTCTACGTGCTGGTCCCATTTCCCCCTGCCAAGCCCACAAATAGGCATGGAGGGTGGAGCACAGGGCTGAGGGACTGGGTGATTCTACATATTGGTCCCATCCCCCAAAGCCAACAAATGCTGACATGGGGTGTAGCACGGGGCTGAGGCGTCCTACATGCTGATCCCATTCCCCCCACCCCCAAAGCCCACAAAAAGCCATGTGGGGTGGAGCACAAGGCTGAGGGACTGGGTGATTCTACATGTTGGTCCCATCCCCCAAACCCAACAAATGCTCACATGGGGTTGAGCACAGGGCCGAGGCGTCCTACATGCTGGTCCCACCCCCCCCCCCCCCACACAAAGCCCACAATAAGGCATGTGGAGTACAGTACTGAGGGACTGGGTCATTCTACATGCTGGTCGCATTTCCCCCTGCAAGCCAACACATTGGGGGTTATTTACGAAAGGCAAATCCACTTTACACTACAAGTGCAAAGTGCACTTGAAACTGCACTGAAAGTGCACTTGGAAGTGCAGTCGCTGTTAATCTTAGGGGTAGATCTAAAATAAGGGGAAGCTTTGCTGATTTTATCATCCAATCATGTGAAAGCTAAAATACTGTGTTTTATTTTCCTTGCATGTCCCCCTCGGATCTACAGCGACTGCACTTCCAAGTGCACTTTGCACTTGTAGTTTGCACTTGTAGTGCAAAGTGGATTTGCCTTTAGTAAATAACCCCCATAGCCATGTTGGGGTGGCTTCCTTAGAGTAAGGTGACCAGATTTTTTAAATTAAATACGGGGACATATTTTTTTTTTATTGGCATATATTTATACGCATATTTTCCTCAAATTATATATGCAGTCAGTGGTATAGTGTGGGTTGTCAGCGCCCGGGACAAGGCAAGAAAATTGCACCCACGCCAGACTTTTAGCACTCCTTGAGTCCGTTCCACTAGTATAGTAGTACTGACTAACTTGATTCCTACACTGACATACCGGACCACTACACTGACCTACCTTATCCCTACACTGACCTACCTGATTCCTACACTGACCACTACACTAACCTATCTGATTCCTACACTGATCTACATGATATCTATACTGACCACTACACTGACCTACCTTATTCCTATACTGACCACTACACTGACCTATCTGATTCCTGCACTACTCACAGTCATTGTGTGGGGGGGCAACACAGCACACTTTGAGGGGGGGCACAATAATGATGTTGCGTCTCCCCAAATGTTGCACCCGGGTGAGAGTACCAGATGCCCTTCCCATGCCACTGCAATCCGGGGACAAATCCGGGGACAGACTGGCTCCGGGGACAGGGTCCTTAATCCGGGGACTGTCCCCGGAAATCGGGGATGTCTTGTCAGAGGGATGCAAGTGAATGACTTCCTTTCAGGGTACCGGTGGAGCATGTGGAATAAGTGGCAGGGAAGCAGCTAGAGGATCAGCTTGAGGATCGGGAAAGCCCATGGAAATGGCAGCTCAACCAGGTATTATGGCAAGATGAAGGTGTGCTATGGGAACGTGTGCAAAAACTAAAAAAAAATTCTTGCAAATGTGTGGATGCAATTCTTAATTCCCATACAAATGTGTTTTTTGCTCCTGCAAAAATGTATGGTACGATGCATTTTTGGTTCAGCATACTTTTTTTTTGCACATTTCTCAAGCATAAGGCACCCCATTGAAATGGGCTGCTCTAAAAAGCAATGTGTACATGTGCTGGGCTTCACCTAGTGTGAACGAGCCCTAAAGCTTCCGTTACAAGATATAGAAAACTACGGATACTTGGAATTTAAGGGGTTTGACATGTTAACCTCTCACAGACTGCGTAACATATTTGCGGTGATTGGGAAGGGGGTCTGATTTAATGCCCAGTTGTCACATGTGTTCACGGCAGCCTGAAGTTGTGTGTTCGCAGCACACGGAAAGCTCTTCTGAACGACAGTCAATGGGAGAAGCTCTGTCATGTGAAAAACAAATCAGATTGGTCACATGCTAGAGAAGCCTTGCTACCTCATTGGAATTAAAGTATATGTAAACCCAACATTTCATATGCTTGATGTGGCTGGGGTACCATGTACTTGTATGAAAAAGTATCTGTTCTGTCAAATTGATGGTCTGCCATCAAACTGACCACACTAGGCACGAGAGCACAGCATGGTCAGGCCTGTAGCTGTGCTAAGAACTTGACCTGCTCTCCTCTGATGATCAGACTAGTCCTGATATCTCCCCCCTGCACAGCTTTTTACTGGGAAGGTCAGTATACTGCGCCCCCCCAGCTCTTATGCTGCTGAAAACTGACTGGATGTGATCACTTATTAACCGCCCCACATACATTTACCTGTACGTGATCTCGTCCATTGGCTCTGGGGCGTGCGCCGCCGGTCTCCCGCTTTGATTACACACAGCGGGAGCCAATCAGCATGGCTGCCGGAAACTCGATCGTTCATAGAGAGGCAGAACGGCGGTCTGTCAGAGAGGAAGATGAGGATCCCATGTTTCTGCTATGCAGAAACATTGATTTTTTTTGTTTTTGGTCAAAGCACACCATCTACAGTTATAAAGCACACCCAGGGAACACATTTAACCCTTTGATCACCCTAGATGTTAACCCCTTCCCTGCCAGTTTAATTTATACAGTGACAGTGCATTTTTTTTTTTTTAGCAGTGATCACTGTATTGGTGTCACTGGTCCCCAAAAAGTGTCAGATTTTTCTGCGGCAATGTCCCTGATCCCTGCCATTACTAGTAAGAAAAAATAAAAGTCCCTAAATATATCCCATAGTTTGTAGTAGCGATAACTTTTGCGCAAAGAAATCAATATACGCTTATTGGGATTTATTTTTTTTACCAAAAATATGTAGCAGAATACATATTGGCCTAAATTTATAAAGACATTTTTATTTTATTTTTTATTGGACATGTTTTATAGCAGAAAATTAAAAACAAAAAATGTTTTTGTTTATAGCACAATGAATAAAAAACGAAGAGATGATCAAATACCACCAGCCTCGCACGAACGTGCAATTGTCAGTTGAAGTAATGGAGTGCCGTATTTAAAAAAATGGCCTGGTCAGGAAAGGGGGGGGGGGGGTTTAAAAACCTGGAGCGCAAGTGGTTAAAATAAAAAAGAAGAAAATCAAGGTATTGATAATGGTTTTTATATCTATAGACAAATGTTTTCCTGCCATTTGTATTATGAACCAAATGGGTTGTTTTACAAGATGAGGGTGTACAATCACTTTAACCACTTCTGCCCCGGAAGAATTTACCCCCTTCCTGACCAGAGCACTTTTTGCGATTCGGCACTGCGTCGCTTTAACTGACAATTGCGCAGTCATGCGATGCTGTACCCAAACAAAATTGACATCCTTTTTTTCCCACAAATAGAGATTTCTTTTGGTGGTATTTGATCACCTCTGCGGTTTTTATTTTTTGTGCTATATACAAAAAAAGAGCAACAATTTTGAAAAAAAAGCAATATTTTTTTACTTTTTGCTATAATAAATATCCCCCAAAAATATATAAAAAAACACATTTCTTTCTCAGTTTAAGCCGATATGTATTCTTCTACATATTTTTGGTAAAAAAAAAATCGCAATAAGCGTTTATTGAATGGTTTGCGCAAAAGTTATAGCGTCTACCAAATAGGGGATAGTTTTATGGCATTTTTATTAATATTTTTTTTTTTTACTAGTAATGGCGGCGATCAGTGATTTATCATGACTGCGACATTATGGTGGACACATCGGACACTTTTGACACCATTTTGGGACCATTGTCATTTTTACAGCAATCAGTGCTATAAAAATGCACTGATTACTATAAAAATGACACTGGCAGTGAAGGGGTTAACCTGTAGGGGGCGCTGAAGGGGTTAAGTGTGACCTAGGGAGTGATTCTAACTGTTAGGGGCGTGGCTTGCCGTGACACGTCACTGATTGCTGTTCCCGATGACAGGGAACAGACGATCAGTGACATGTCTGTCAGAAACCATGAATCAGACCGAGACAGAAGTACAGTTAAATCACACTTGTTTAATAATAAAAATAAAAAGGAAAACAGAGTAAGGGAGTCAAAACATAGCCAGAGTTCAGTAACCGGATCGGGTAGTCGGCCAAGCCAATGTCCAAGAGCCAGCGATAAAGGTAGTAGTACAGCAAGCAGGATCTGTAGCCAGAGGGAACGTCAGTCAAGCAGGTCTTCAACAGGAACGCAGGAGAAAGTCTCTTGTGATGTTAACACAGGCGAAGGCGGAGAGCAAATGAACTGGAAGGCTTTAAGTAGGCAGAGATGACGAGCAGGATCATCAACAGGTGGATCACTGTGGAGCGATGGAAGCTGGCAATTAGCTGACAGCTGAGCTGCCAGCACAGAGAAGGAAGGGCTGAGCCCAGCCCTGACAATGTCACTAGGAAGAACGAGGAGATGTTGTGTTTACACTGACATCTCCCCGTTCCTCAGCTCTGTGACCTGATCGCGGGACACCGGCGGACATCGAGTCCACGGGTCCCGCGGGCACGGTCACGGAGCGTGCCACCACACGGCGGCAAATTAAAGGGGACGTATATATACGCCCATTTGTGCAGCCGTGCCATTCTGTCGACGTAAAAACTTGTGCGGCGGTCGGCAAGCGGTTAATAGTAACCAAGTGCAGAAGTTTTTTTACACAATCGACAAAGACAGTGAGGCTCCAGATCGAGCATGCACAAGTGCCCCATAGCAGGCAAGGGGAGGAGCCAGGAGCGCCGACAGGGGACCTGAGAAGAGGAGGATCAGGGCTGCTCTGTGCAAAACCATTACGCAGAGCAGATAAGTATAACATGTTTAATATTTTAATGAAAAAATTGTAAAGCTTTACAGTCACTTTAAGAAGCAAGAAATTTTAAAATTGAGAATTTTACAATTATATTGGAGACTAGAGAAAGGCTTAATACTAAAGTATAGATTGTGAGGGCAGAAAATCACTTTTTCTGAATGTAGCCAGGAGATAGCTACTGAATGTTATTTTATATATATTTCATTGGTAAAGGATTGGCTCCCTCTGGTGACCACTGGACACTATTAAAGATGTTTATTTTTCCAGGTTTAGAATTGTATTGTGGTGCATTATGGGATGGGTTGTTCTTATGAGAAGTGACTCTATGGCTATAATGCCACGTACACACGATCATTTTTACCGTCGGGAAAAATGTCATTTTTTTTTTTCGCCGAGAAAAACGATCGTCTGTGGGCTTTATGCCATTTTTCTCGTTGAGAAAAACGGCAGGAAAAACGACGAGAAAAATTAGAACATGTTCTAAATTTTCTCATCGTTTTTTCCATCATTTTTTTCCGCGGCAGTTTTCCCATAGGGAGACACTGCCGCGGAGCCCACAGACGGTCGTTTTTCTCGACAAAGAAAAAAATTACGGGAAAAACGGTCGTGTGTGGGGGAAAATGCCGTTCCCTCGTTTTTCATTTTTTTTCATGTCGTGATTCACGGCGGTGTTTTCACCGCCGTGAATCACGATCGTGTGTACGCGGCATTAGTGAGTGTGAAGACTACTAACCCACAATGCCTTTGGTGCTACCAGAATGCAATGTGGGAGAGCACAGCCTGCTGGGATCCAGATAAAAGGACAAGCCAGGCCGCAGTTAGGTCTCTCTGGATGCGCCTTTTCAACTGCCAGCAGGAGGTCTGTGTGAGTGACTGAGAATTCAGGCCTGCGGCCTACAGCTGAGCGCCGGATCATTCGCCTTCGAGGGATCCTTGAAGGACGGCCCTGTCTCGCTGGACAGGTGGATCGACCAGCGCTTCATAGCATTTGAAGCTTCCTGCTCACAGATACCCGGGGAACGGCCGCGTGGGTGTCGGCGCCATCTTTTTCCTGAGACATCCGCAAAGGAGTTCCGGACGGAGCATTCCAGCGGGGCTGAGGAGAGGAGTGGTGAGAAGGCACTTGCCTATCCAGTAGTTAACTGAGATAGTGAGGAGTGAGTGGTTTATCCAGACTGTGTTGCTGACACCTGTAGTGCTGCAGATAGGAATTCACTATACCTGCGTGTCTGTACAGCCGGATTGACAGAGTTAGCGGTTCTGTTTAAACCACACTTTATTCTCACAGTTGTTATTTTCCTTTCACCTTTTTTTAGATTACAAATAAGTGCACCAACACCAGAGCTAGCTGAAGAAGGACTGAGATACAAGGAAAAGTCATCACTTTGCTATTCTTCAAGTTTACTATATATGGTCACAGCATTGCTGAACTGTCCTTTAGGGGAGCGATTTAGTAACATATATTACTAGCATCTGATGTGATTGTTTGCATTGATATTGTTTCTTTGCTCTCTTGTGTGAGTCGGGAGGGCCCATGGGGTATAGAGTTAATAAGCAGCCCCCATGGGGGTACCGCTACATGAATAAAGCAGATCCTCTAGCCCTGGATAACAGGAAAGAATTCCCTATATATTTTGTGAGGAGAATGTGTAGGAATATAACATTTATTAAAAAGTTATATAAAATTCCCTGAGAACTTGCTATCTTTTCCTAGTTAAGGGGAATGTTTCATTACAGGATTTCATTGTATATCCTGTTCTTGGGGTGAAACTAGAAGACCCCTGATGTCTCCATTGAGAGGACCTTGTTGTCACTACTGTCACATAAGGGGCTTGTCAGTACATACATATATACATGGTTAGAACACATGTTAATACATAAACACCTATTACACATCCCTACACACACCAGAAGTGGAAGAAGTAGCCAGAGACCCCCTTCCAGCCTTACAAATGTGGCCTGTGCATCCAAGTGGTAATGACCCCCGGTCATGAAAGGATTAAATAAAAGAGGACGCAATTCAAATGTAAATATACCAATTTTTTATTGTGTGTTTTATAAAAGTATAATTATGGATCTATACACATTTTTTCCTTTTCCAATTATATATATTCTGAATATAAACCAAGAGTCCTTTGGTAAAATCAATTGGCCAGAAGTGAAGATCTAGTGATTCTCTCAACCATTCGCTGATACACTTTTGACCAAGAGATTCCAAGCCTGCCCACCACGGCAAGGTAGACTCTTCTAGGGCAGGACCTACACTAACTACACTAAGCTACCCTACTGGATGCTAGTCATCATTTTTCTAATGTTGGGTGTATGTTTGTAGTAGGCCTCATCCTATAATCTGTGTGTGCGATCTACTCTGTCCTAATTTGGTTGTCTGTCTGTGTGTGTGCATCTCTCTAAAGCATGGAGTGGTCAGTTTAAGGATTGCAGGAGAGTCCTACTACCTACCTGCCAGTTATAGGTGACCATGTCAGTGTCCCTTGTGTCTGCACCATCATACCGGAAGTAGTGCGGGCGCTTTATGGGGGAACCAGAATGATTTGTCTTGCCAAATAGGCGTAATATTACCTAGGTTCAGGTATTATTGTGTCCACTGACACCAATGCTTGGGGGATTAATATTGCCTCTACTGACACCAATGCTGGGGATTTTTGCACCCACTGACACCATTGTTGGTGGTTATTATTGCGTCCTCTGACCTCTTATCCTTTACAAGCAAGGAAGCTTCCATCTTAATTTCTGTTTGATCTGCAGTTCTCATGGTGTTCTATAGGTGATCAGCCATGACACCAGCCATATGATGTTTTTATAGTTTGGTTGAAAGCAACCAGTTCTGCTTTAAAAGTGTCCTATAATATGATAAAAAGTACATTTGAAAATAGATAGTCCTTCAGTCTGTTAGATACCCTGCTGCCTGGTTTTGGCAACTGGCTAGGTGCCCTGTGTGGCTGAGTGCCTTGCTGCTGGGGTCTGGAAGCTGGCTGAGTTCCCCCGCAGATCAGATCCTTTAAGAAGTACAACACTTGGATCTTGCAGAAAATATTCCAATGCTGGGATCCCATGGACTATTTGCAGGCTTAACATGGAGTCCTTGACCCATACTGCTTTTCATTTTAACAGTCACCCAGGTCTTTCCAAGGAATTGGTTCCCCAGCATAGGTCCCCTAACGTGCTTGGAGTCGCAGAGGCACACACATTACAACTGGATCAGGACAAACGTCAGATGGAAATCTGCCCTCACCCAGAACACCTCTATTCCTGGAGCTGTAAGTGTATTTTAACAGTCACTCAGGTCTTACCAAGACATTGGTTCCCCAGCAAAGGTCCCCTAATGCCCTTGGAGTCACAGAGGCACACATTACAACTGGATCAGGACAAACGTCAGATGGAAATCTGCCCTCACCCAGAACACCTCTATTACTGGAGCTGTAAGTGTAAGTGTATTTTAACAGTCACTCAGGTCTTACCAAGACATTGGTTCCCCAGCAAAGGTCCCCTAATGCCCTTGGAGTCACAGAGGCACACATTACAACTGGATCAGGACAAACGTCAGATGGAAATCTGCCCTCACCCAGAACACCTCTATTACTGGAGCTGTAAGTGTAAGTGTATATTAACAGTCACTCAGGTCTTACCAAGACATTGGTTCCCCAGCAAAGGTCCCCTAATGCCCTTGGAGTCACAGAGGCACACATTACAACTGGATCAGGACAAACGTCAGATGGAAATCTGCCCTCACCCAGAACACCTCTATTACTGGAGCTGTAAGTGTAAGTGTATTTTAACAGTCACTCAGGTCTTACCAAGACATTGGTTCCCCAGCAAAGGTCCCCTAATGCCCTTGGAGTCACAGAGGCACACATTACAACTGGATCAGTACAAACGTCAGATGGAAATCTGCCCTCACCCAGAACACCTCTATTACTGGAGCTGTAAGTGTAAGTGCATTTTAACAGTCACTCAGGTCTTACCAAGACATTGGTTCATACAGCAAAGGTCCCCTAACACCCTTGGAATCGCAGAGGCACACATTACAACTGGATCAGGACAAACGTCAGATGGAAATCTGCCCTCACCCAGAACACCTCTATTACTGGAGCTGTATATAAAAAGCAGAAATCTGGACCACCAGGCTTTGGCACAACATAAGCAAATGGCTCATGAAAGTTGTTTACAGGAATCTTGGACCAAACGGGTAACTCATGCCAGGCATGCAACAAGCATGGAGATGCGGAGGTATTAGAAATCTGGAGCTAGTAATATCTTGACCCTAGAACCAGAGACTGGCTGAGCAGCAGGCACAAAACTAGCAGAGGCAGGCTGGGCAGCAGGTGGTATATAATCAACATCAGGCTTGTCAGCAGATAAAGGATCAGTGGCATATGGCTGGGCAACAGGCGAAATACCAATGAATTCAAGCTGGATAGCAGGTAAAGGATTAGTAGAGTCAGAGTGGACAATAGGTAGCGGATCAGATTCAGTGGCATCAGATTGAATAGCTGGTGGCGTATCAGCAACATCAGGATTGTCAGCGGGTAAATGAATAGTAGTGTCAGCCTGAGCAGTAGGTTGAAGATCAGTGGCATCAGATTTGATAGCTGCTGGCGTATCCATGAAGTCAGGCTGGTCAGCGGGTAAGGATCAGTGCCATATGGCTGGGCAGCAGGTGAAATACTTCTCACATTTTGAATGACAATTACTCAGTCATGCAACACCTTGTCCTTTTTTTTCACACAAATTGAGCTTTCTTTTGGTGGTATTTGGTCACCTCTGGATTTTTTATTTTTTGTGCTATAAATGAAAAAATAATTTGGTAAAAAAATGAATTTTTCTTCATTTCTATTATAACATTTTGCAAATAAGTAATTTTTCTTCATAAATTTGGGTAAAAATGTATACTGCTACATATCTTTGGTAAAAATAACCCAAATTAGTGGATATTATTTAGTCTGGGTTAACGTTATAGGGTCTACAAGCTATGGTGCCAATCACTGAAAATTGATCAATTTGATCACACCTGATGTACTGACTATCTTATTTCTTGAGACCCTAACAAGCCAGTAAAGTA
This sequence comes from Rana muscosa, assembly GCA_029206835.1. Classification (NCBI taxonomy): domain Eukaryota; kingdom Metazoa; phylum Chordata; class Amphibia; order Anura; family Ranidae; genus Rana; species Rana muscosa. The sequence goes on from CM055123.1 coordinate 283,671,795, forward strand.
CAAATACCCCCCAAATGACCCCTTTTTGGAAAGTAGACATTCCACGGTAGTTAGTAAGAAGCATAGTTAGTTTTTTGAAGTTGTAACTTTTTCCCAAAATTCTTTGCAAAATTAAGATTTTAATTTCCTTACAACCTATCACATTTTTGAAGGCCCTTCATATTTCTAGCACATAGCATGTACATACCAAGAGTAAAGGGTAAACAAAAGATTACCTGTGATTTTAGTAGTGCAATTGTCCAAAGAAGGAGAGCCTTGATCCAGGCAGCAGGCAAGGACGTGGTCAGCGACAGTGAATGGAATTGTCCAGGCAGCAGGCAGGAATATTGTCCATAGTCAGTACAGGCAGGGATACTGTCCATATGCAGTCCAGGGTCAGTGCAAGTAGAGACATTGCCAGCAGTGCCAAAATATTGATCCTGGTAGTAATCAGGAACTTGGTCTAAGTAGCAAGCCAGGAAAGAATGGGGACAGGGGTAGAGGCTTCTCCCACCCAAAACTCTTTGAAGCCTCCGAGTCTCCAGACCCAAATCCGTGAATGAGAAAACTAAAAAATTTGTTTTCTTCATACAGAAAAACAATTCTGGAGCCCCTCACATATGTGAGACCCCTGTGTTATGAATCCCACTACTCCAGTAGCAGAATCAAAGATCAGTCCAAGAGGCAGGCAAAAAACATGGTCAAACAGTCCAGGGTCAGTTCCAGAGCAGGCAGAAGTAGGTACAGTTTAGCGTTAGGCAGAAGCGTGGTCGTATAACAGGCCAGGGTCAGTTCCAGAGCAGGCAGAGGTAGGTACAGTTTAGCGTTAGTCATAAAGGCGGAGACTATTCTCACTTCAAAAGACATTTCAGATGTGTTTGTGCTTTTTGCTGCGTTGTCCTGCAGTATTGTCAAATCTGTTTGGGATCTGATTTGATGTCTTTGTTCTTTTGATGTATTGATGGGCGGCGTTTTTGGGTCCCTGGGGTCCCTGTGGTCCTCTTAGTCTGAACCTGGGACTTTTGGTGGCAGCCGCCATTGGCGCGGGGATCTGACTCAAAGACGCACCTGGTCCCTGGGAGGACTGGCCAGACATGTCTATGACTGTTGTGGTGGAAGTCTGAGTGGCAGCCGCCACTGGCACGGGGATCTGACTCAAAGCCGCACCCTGGGAGGACTGGCCAGAGATGTCTACGACTGTTGTGGTGGAAGTCTGAGTAGCAGCCACCACTGGTGTGGGAAAGCAACTTGCAGCCCCCACTGGTGCGGAAGAGCAACTTGCAGCCTCCGTTGGCGCTGGGATCTGACTCAAAGCCTTACCTTTTCCCTGGGAGGACAGATCAAACAAGTGTGCCCGTTTTAGTCTGAACCTGGGTCTTTTGGTGGCATCAGCCACTGGCGCGGGGATCTGACTCGAAGCCGCACCTGGTCCCTGGGAGGACTGGCCAGACATGTCTACGACTGTTGTGGTGGAAGTCTGAGTGGCAGCTGCCACTGGCGTGGAGATCTGACTCAAAGCCGCACCCTGGGAGGACTGGCCAGACATGTCTATGACTGTTGTGGTGGAAGTCTGAGTGGCAGCCGCCACTGGCACGGGGATCTGACTCAAAGCCGCACCCTGGGAGGACTGGCCAGAGATGTCTACGACTGTTGTGGTGGAAGTCTGAGTAGCAGCCACCACTGGTGTGGGAAAGCAACTTGCAGCCCCCACTGGTGCGGAAGAGCAACTTGCAGCCTCCGTTGGCGCTGGGATCTGACTCAAAGCCTTACCTTTTCCCTGGGAGGACAGATCAAACAAGTGTGCCCGTTTTAGTCTGAACCTGGGTCTTTTGGTGGCATCAGCCACTGGCGCGGGGATCTGACTCGAAGCCGCACCTGGTCCCTGGGAGGACTGGCCAGACATGTCTACGACTGTTGTGGTGGAAGTCTGAGTGGCAGCTGCCACTGGCGTGGAGATCTGACTCAAAGCCGCACCCTGGGAGGACTGGCCAGACATGTCTACGACTGTTGTGGTGGAAGTCTGAGTGGCAGCTGCCACTGGCGTGGAGATCTGACTCAAAGCCGCACCCTGGGAGGACTGGCCAGACATGTCTACGACTGTTGTGGTGGAAGTCTGAGTGGCAGCCGCCACTGACGCGGGGATCTGACTTGAAGCCGCACCCTGGGAGGACTGGCCAGACATGTCTACGACTGTTGTGGTGGAAGTCTGATGGAACGTCTCTCCAGTTACTGGGGTGGTGTCAGGACCTGCGATGGTATGGCAGGGTCCCTCAAAGGGCTCATGGGAAGTCCCTTGGATCACTGGAGCAGTGTCAGGACCTGTGGTGGTATAGTATAGACCTCTCCTCTGGAGGAGGAGTTGTGATCTAGCTCTTGATTGATAATCTGCAGAAAAGAAAAAATAACGATAAATGTGGAGCGAGACATGGCGGGTGCACAAATTTCTTACAGATCTCAGAGAATAGGTCAGGCTCCGATAATAACGAGGCTTTCTAGTACTCTAATAGAGATGTGCCACTCTGAAATGGTACAAATACAGATCTCCAGACCACAGAATAAAATAATTAGAGTGTATCTGAAGAAATGTATTTTATTTTGGATAGAAAGTCAATGCCCGACAGTTTTTTTTTATGCTGAAACACTAACACTTACCATAGAGGGTGGTCCTCGATCTTATCTTGATACGCTCACTGCAAGTCACTTTTGAATTGATTGGCACTGGATGTGAAGTCCTTCCGGTCACTGGAGAGGTGTTGGGACCTGCGATGGTATAGAATAAACCTCTCCTCTGGAAGAGGAGTTGTGCTCTAGCTCTTGATTGATAATCTGCAGAAAAGAAAAATTAACGATAAATGTAGAGCGAGACATGGCGGGTGCACAAATTTCTTACAGATCTCAGAGAATAGGCCAGGCTCCAATAATAACGAGGCTTTCTAGTACTCTAAAAGAGATGTGCCACTCTGAAATGATTCAAATTATTTTTAGCGATAGATTTTGGATAGAAAGTCAATGCCCGACAGTTTTTTTTTTATGCTGAAACACTAACACTTACCATAGAGAGTGGTCCTCAATCTCATCTTGATACGCTGACTGCAAGTCACTTTTGAATTGGGCTGATGGAACGTCCCTCCGGTTACTGGAGCGGTGTTGGGACCTGCGATGGTATGGCAGGGTCCCTCAGAGGGCTGATGGAAAGTCCCTCCGGTTATAGGAGTGTTGTCGGGATCTGCGATGGTATAGCAGGGTCCCTGGGAGGACTGATAGAAAGTCTCTCCATTTACAACACTGGTATAGGGACCTGCAGTGGTATAGCAGGGTCCCTGGGAGGACTCATAGAAAGTCTCACCATTTATGATAGTGGTATAGGGACCTGCGGTGGTATAGCAGGGTCCCTGGGAGGGCTGGTGGAAAGTCCCTCCGGTTATGGGAGTGTTGTAGGGACCTGCAGTGGTATAGCAGGGTCCCTGGGAGGACTGATAGAAAGTCTCTCCGTTTACAACACTGGAATAGGGACCTGCGGTGGTATAGCAGGGTCCCTGGGAGGACTCATAGAAAGTCTCACCATTTATGATAGTGGTATAGGGACCTGCGGTGGTATAGCAGGGTCCCTGGGAGGGCTGATGGAAAGTCCCTCCAGTTATGGGAATGGTGTAAGGACCTGCGCTGGTATAGCAGGGTCCATCGGAGGAATGATAGAAAGTCTCTCCGTTTACGATAGTGGTATAGGGACCTGCGGTGGTATAGCAGGGTCCCTGGGAGGGCTGATGGGAAGTCCCTCCAGTTACTGAAGTGGTGTAACTATTCATTTTCCAGTAACAGTTAATCGTCGTGATTATCACCAAATCGCCAATATTTTGTTGTGATTATAGACAAATCTGTCGCACAAAAGCTCAAGAATCTGCAGGAAAGAAAAAGAAAAAATAATGATGAATATGGAGGGAGACAGGGGGGGGACACAAATTATTTATAAATGAAAATCTGAAAATCCAACAAAATTCTGGAGAGAAATCTACCGCCAGGAGGGTTAGCAAAAAATGAAATCCAGCAGAGGGCAGCACTGCCTCATACTGTATGAGCTGCTGGCCAACGGTCATATGATTTTTTTTTTAAGCTTTATTCAACATATGTTATGTAATGAACATGTCATTTTATGTAATGGGTGCTTATGTTATGCAATGATGAACGGTTGGTAAATAGGTGGATATCAAAATCATTAAGGCCCCTTTCACACAGAGGCGTTTTTACCGCGTTTTCGCGGTAAAAATAGCGCTGTAAAAATGTCTGAAATAATCCTGCCCCAGCATTCTCAATGTGAAAGCCCTGAGGGATTTCACATTGAGGCGTTGTGCTGGCTGTGCGTTGGAAAAAATCCTGCAAACAGCTTTTTTTGGAGCATCTTTGGGGCGCATAAAATAGCGCTGTAAAAACGCCTATCCCCATTAAAATGAATGAGGACCGCGGTAAAAACGCATAGGCGTCATAGCGCCAACGCCTATGCGTTTTTACTGCGTTAGCGCAAAAAATAGCACTAACGCGGTAAAATCGCTGTAAAAAATCGCTGTAAAATCCCAACGCCTCAGTGTGAAAGGGGCCTTATAACGCACAGCCACGTCCTTGCTAATACCCATCGCCCTATGTAGTGCAATGACTTCTTTATGTACATATTCTCTATGGCTGGCTCCACTTTATTGGCTCATATTGTCTTTGTACTGCAGGACTCTAAATAAAATCTTTATCATTTAAAAAAAAATGAATCTGCAGTTTTTTTTTAAATGACAGTTGAGATTAGAAAATAATGGTCATGTGCCATTTAAAAAAAAAACTGCTGCAGCACTGCCTTATATGGACTCTGACCAACTGACAAGTGATGTCATAAAAAACCTCATGCAGTGTATGTTCAGTAATAAACATGTAAACAACCTATAATGTTATGTAATGGGAGCTTATGTTATATATTAGTGGTAAAATATAAAAATATAAAAAATCTAAAATAAAATATTTTAAAAAATCAGACAGATATGGGAATAATTTCTAACCCACAGCTGTGTCCTTGTCCTTATAACACAATGACTTGTCTATGTACAAATTCTTTATGGCTGGCTGTACTGTCCTGGCTCATAGTCTCTGTACTGAAGGACTCTAAATTAAAAGATTTATCATTTACATTAAAAAAATCTTCTGTTTTCAAAAATATGACAGTTACTTTTTTTTAACTAAGATTCCATTAAAAAAAAACTGTCATATGACTGAAAGCGGACATCCTTGTTTTTATGTAACCAGCTTCATGAACTGAGCCCAAAGTCCTATATACTGTAGTAGATCAATACAAGTTTAAAATATGCCAGCATAAGAATCCTCTTTTTTTTTAATGACAGTTATTTTTAGCCGAGCTTTGAAAATAACGGTCAGATGTTTGAAAACTGACCAGTACATAACATAAGCACTCATTACATAACATTACTGACCACTACATGCTGCAATATTCAGATTTTTTTAATAAAAATTATATATTTTATATCCTTATATTTGCCTAGATTTGATAAATCTTATGTTAATGTACAAAATTCTGTAATCTCAGATGGTGATGTGAATGCTGAGTGTAAATCTGTCCCCAGAATCCAGGAGAGAAGAAGAAATGAACTTACCGCTACGAGAGTCACCAACAAATGACATCCAGCAGAGGGCAGAGCTGCCTTATATAGGCTCTGACCTGTGATGTCATCGCAGGAGAAAAACAACTGCTTTTTTTTTCAAAAACTTTATGCAGTGTATTGTTCAGTGACAAACATGTAAACAACCTATAATGTTATGTAATGGAAGCTTATGTTATATATTAGTGGTAAAATATAAAAATAAAAATATTGAAAATATAAAATACACTTTTGCCCAAAATTGCCCAAAATCACATTTTTACCCCAAAATTGCCAAAAATCACACTTTTTCCCAAAAATCACACGTTTTGCCCAAAATCGAATTTTTTTGCCCAAAATTGCTCAAAATCTGATTTTTTGCCCAAAATTACCCCAAATTGCCCAAAATCACACTTTTTGTCCAAAATCTAATTTTATTGTCCAAAATCACACCTTTTGCCCAAAATCACATTTTTTTGCCCAAAATTGTCCAAAATCACACTTTTTGCCTAAAATCACAAATTTTGCCCAAAATTGCCCAAAATCACACTTTTGCCTTAAATTGCCCAAAATGACACCTTTTGCCCAAAATTTCCCAAAATCGCACCCTTTGTCCAAAATCGCATTTTTTGCCCAAAATTGCCCAAAATCACGCCTTTTGTCCAAAATTGCCCAAAATCACACTTTTTGCCCAAGATCGCACTTTTCCCCTAAAATTGCCCAAAATCACACTTTTTGTCCAAAATTGCCCAAAAATCACACTTTTGCCCAAAATCACACGTTTTGCCCATAATTGCCCCAAAACACACGTTTTGCCCAAAATTGGCCAACATCGCACTTTTTGCCCAAAATCGCCCAAAATCACACCTTTTGCCCAAATTTACCCAAAATTTCACATTTTGCCCAAAATCGCAATTTTGCTCAAAACTACCCTAAATCACACCTTTTGCTCAAAATTGCCAAAAATCGCAAATTTTGCCCAAAATTGCACAAAATTACACTTTTTGCTCAAAATTGCCCAAAATCACACTTTTTGTCAAAAATTACCCAAAATTGCCCAATTGGTACAAAAAAAGTGTCTGTATACTTATTTCAATTCGCTTTGCTGAAGGCTTTTGTGCTATACAAAGCATCAGGATGGACTGGAACTTTACATAAATTCCATGAAGATATTGTCCTGGCCCTCCTGTATCCAGGTGGTGCTGCACCTCACCATCCCCAATCAAATGCAGTAAGCCGGCTGCATGAGAGGCATTTTCCGTATGTCCTCCAGAGTACCCCCACCCAACGAGCCCCCCAAAAAAGATGTCATGTCTGTAGAAAGCGCGGATTTAGGCATGACACCCGTTATTATTGTCCACGCTGTCATGACAATCCTGGTTTTTGCATTGATGAATATTTTGAACGCTACCACACACTAGTGTAGTATTAGCGTAGGGTACAGCAATGCACAGAATAGGACACACACAGGGTCTCCCAAGATGCCATCGCATTTTGAGAGACCCAAACCTGGAACCGAACAGTTGAACAGTTACAGTTACAAAAAAAGTAAAAAAAAAAAAAAAAAAAATAGTTGTTGTTTTATTGTTCTCTCCCTCTCTATTCTCTCTCTATTGTTCTGCTCTTTTTTACTGTATTCTATTCTGCAATGTTTTATTGTTATTATGTTTTATTATGCTTGCTTTTCAGGTATGTAACTTTTTTATACTTTACTGTGTTTTATTGTTAACCATCATTTGCTTAGCAGGTACGCCATTCAGTTGCAGCGTAGATTTATGTATCTTGACAGCAACAGCGCTTGCTCCCACGATACATAAAGCAGTGACTCCAACATTGTAGGAGGTGATTTCACCACCACAGTTAAAAAAAGAGCATAAATGCCGAAGCATGGGGGCAGCAGGGGCGGAGGAGCGATTTTGCTCCTAATGCCGCTTACATACGGTCAAAATTCTGACGGAGGCTTGCCCGTGGAAAAGTCCAACCGTGTGTACGCGCCATAACTTTTTTTGGCACAGGTTGCGTTAAAAAATGTTTTATTTTTTACTATGTTTGTTTTTGGTATTTGCTTTGCAGGTATGGTATGGTAAGGTCCTACTGTTATACTGTAATTTTATTTTGTTTTAATGGTTTTTTTTAGGTTTCAGGATTACAGCGAATACACAAAAAGTTACAAAGACCAAATGGTAACGAGTGAGGAATAGAATATGCACGGAAGATATAACAGATAATGAATCATCGACATTGGCATACAATGTTGGAGTAATAATCTAGGAGAGTAAAGGAGAGCAATGGTACATACGGTTGAAATTCCCATGGAGGCTTGCCCGTGGAAAAGTCTGACCGTGTGTACGTGGCATAACTTTTGAGGGACGATGCCCCCATGCTTCGGCATATATAAATGGTGCATGTATGCCCATCATTAGAAGTGGGTGGATGAAGGGAGGTATTCTAATGGTGGGCATACCCACCGATCAATCTCTTTTTTTCGTTCAGCCAACAGGCTGCATGAAAAAAAAGATTACAATACATGTCCAACAAGGACCAGCAACGTACTGGTATGTTTCTGGACTTTGAATGGTTATACCAGAATGATGCCTGCGGGTTTAGGTATCATCTTGGTATCATTCTTTTCAGCCAGCGGTCGGCTTTCATGTAAAAGCAATCCTAGCGGCTAGCTAATTAGCTTCTAGACTGCTTTTACAAGCAGTGGGAGGGAACGCCCCCCCCCCCGGATATAAACAGCGCCATTGGGAAATTGGGGAAGCATTTTATCACACCGATCTTGGTGTGGTCAGATGCTTTGAGGGCAGAGGAGAGATCTAGGGTCTAATAGATTTATTTTTTTTCAAAAAAGAGTACCTGTCACTACCTATTGCTACCATAGGGGATATTTACATTCCCTGAGATAACAATAAAAAATTATAAAAAAAAAAAATGGAAGGAACAGTTTAAAAATAGAATAAAAAAGCAAAAGAAATAATAAAAAAATAAAAAAATAAAAACACCCCTGTCCCCCCTGCTCTTGCGCAAAGGCGAATGCAAGCGTCGGTCTGGCGTCATATGTAAACAGCAATTGCACCATGCATGTGAGGTATCACCGCGAAGGTCAGATCAAGGGCAGTAATTTTAGCAGTAGATCTCCTCTGTAAATCTAATGTGGATGTGGTAACCTGTAAAGGCTTTTAAAGGCTTTTAAAAATGTATGTAGTTTGTCGCCACTGCGCGTTTGTGCACAATTTTAAAGCATGTCGGGTTTGGTATCCATGTACTCGGCCTAAGATCATCTTTTTTATTTCATCAAACATTTGGGCAATATAGTGTGTTTTAGTGCATTAAAATAAAAAAAGTGTATTTTTTCCCCAAAAAATGCGTTTGAGAAATCGCTATGCAAATACTGTGTGTAAAAAAAATGCAACACCCACCATTTTTTTTTTTTAAATCAAATCATCTTTTTATTGTTTTTTTACATACAAACATCAAAAACACCAAATACAACATACAACCCATGCCCGCATTGAGAGAAACCCCCCCCCCCAAAAAAAAAACACAACACAAATTGGGTCCCCCTTACCCCTAGCTCCCATGGTCTCCCTCCTCTCCCATCTCTACTCACCCATCCCCCCTCCCCTCATACCTCCAAGATATCACACCACCCTCTCCATATTTTTTCAAATTTCCCTGGGCAACCTCTGCGTAAGAAAATATACTTTTCTTTGATTACCGTTTCCCTTACTTGTATTTTCCACTCTTCTACAGTGGGTGGGTATAGTGATAGCCACTTTTGAGCAATAAGCTTACGAGCCTGGAATAGACTTCTATTTATTGAAACAATATAATCCACTGGGCTTCTCGATTCATCCAGTATACCCAGAAGACAACCCCCAGGCTCCATGAGTATCCCACTCTCAAATACACTATTAATCATAGATACCACCCCAGACCAATAGCAATGAAGTTTAGGGCATCTCCATATCATGTGTATTAAATTGGCGCCTCTCCCTTTACATCTAGGGCAACGGTCTGTATCTCTACATTTCCATTTAAATAATTTCTCTGGTGTGTAATGTGCCCTATGTAGGATAAATAGTTGTGTTAAATTTTGTGTTGGAGATAGAGAGGCCTGAGGTATTACTGATAGTGCCTGTGCCCACTGTTCATCTGATATTGTCCCAATATCCCCTGACCAGGCTAGTCTTGCTGGTATGTCCACAGTTTTTTTAAATTTATCAAATAATATATCATATAATTGTGATATCAGACCCTTTTTATTTTGCCCTGTCTTCTCCAGCAAGGCTATCACCACTGACTTATTAAACTTCAATTCCTGTATACGACCCTGTTTTTTTAACGCATGCCTAAGCTGAAGAAATTGAAAAAATCTTTGATTTGGAATATTATATTCTTTACCTAATTCACTAAAGGTTTTCATCACATCTTCCTCAAATAGCTGTGGCATATACCTTAGTCCCTTCTGCCTCCAAAACTCAAACCCCTCCAATTTCCCCAGTTCCACATATCTACTATTATTCCAAATTGGCGTGTATGAAGTAAATCCCTTTACTTCAGTAATTTTCTTCATTTCCTGCCATACCATGTCAAATAATTTACCCGTATGGAATCCTTTATCGCACATTTGATTTCTCGATTCTAGTAAAGAAATTAGTGGATAAACTTCATAAACTGATAATAGCAGATTCTGTATAGGATCAGACTGTAATACTTTTGTCCATCCACTAAAATGTTGTATTTGTGAGGCTAAAAAGTAGTTTTTGGGATCTGGGATTGCAAGACCACCCTCTTCCTTATTTAACATTAAAGTTGTTAACTTTATACGTGGTCGTTTATTCCTCCAAATCAACTCTCTAAAGAGAGATTCTATTTTTCTAAACCAAAAGGCTGTAATCCATACGGGTGAATTATTAAACACATAAAGTAATTGCGGGGCCCAAATCATTTTGATAAGATTTGCTCTTCCTATCACCGTCAGAGGTAACTTACACCAACTTCGACATTTATCTTTGAATTTTGCTAATAATGGTTTCAAATTTAAATTAATATAGTCTTTTACATCCCGAGAAATCTCTATCCCCAAATATTTCACTGTGTCCTTAATTTGGATTTTAGAGGCTTGATTTAATAATGGGGTTTTTAACTAATCTAATGGTAATAGTATGGATTTATCCCAGTTAATCTGGAAACCCGAAAATTACCCAAATATGGAAATAAGGCTCATAAGTTCCGATAATGAGTTTGAGGTATCCCCCAGGAAAATAAGAGCGTCATCTGCATAAAGGGCCACTTTATCCTCTCTTCCTGCCCGACAAAACCTGACTATTTTGGTTGATTGTCTAATGGCAAGGGCAAGGGTCTCTACTGCTATAGCGAACAGTAATGGCGATAGGGGACAACCCTGTCTTGTCCCTCTAGTTAAGGTAAACGGGCTAGATAGTGTATTATTAATTCTTACCCTTGCTTTAGGGTCCCTGTATAATATTTTCACCCATTTAAAAAAACCTGTACCTATTCCAAAAGCCTCCAATACAGTCCATAAATATTCCCATCCACCATATCAAAGGCCTTTTGGGCATCTAAGCATAGTATTGCTCTTGATCCCCTATTTTCCATAGGCAATTGCAAATTCAAAAATAATCTGTGAATGTTTGTTGCAGCTGCTCTCTTTGGAATAAAACCTGTTTGATCTTCGTGTATCAAACTACTAATGTATTTTGATAACCTATTTGCGAGAACCCTGGCCAAAATTTTAACATCTGAGGTAAGGAGGGATATAGGGACACCCACCATTTTAATCTGTAGGGCCTTTGCTTTCAAAAAATATATAATTAGGGTTGAGCGGACCCGAACTGTAAAGTTCGGGTCCATACCGAACTTTTGGGTTTTTGGGTCCCAGACCCGAACCCGAACAATTGACTGTATGTTCAGGTTCGGGTCCGGTGTTCGGCAATATGCATGTAAAGCAGCACTTGTTTCCCGTGCTTAGAACTGTCCCTGCACAAAGTGTAATTTCTGAAGGAAAAAAAGTCACTTAAAACTCACTCGCGGCTATTATGAATTGTCGGCTCCCGGCAATACATAGAAAAGTCATTGATAAAAATAAAAAAAAGCGTGGGGGTTCCCCCAAATTCAATTACCAGGCCCTTCAGGTCTGGTATGGATTTTAAGGGGAACTCCACCCCAAATTTAAAAAAAAATGCCGTGGAGTACCCCCAAAAATCCAGACCAGACCCTTTATCCGAGCACGCAACCTGGCAGGCCGCAGGAAAAGAGGGGGGGATGAGAGAGCGCCCCCTCTCCTGAACCGTACCAGGCCACATGCCCTCAACATGGGGAGGATGTCCCCATGTTGATGGGGACAAGGGCCTCATCCCCACAGCCCTTGCCCGGTGGTTCTGGGGGTCTGCGGGCGGGGGGCTTATCGGAATCTGGAAGACCCCTTTAACAAAGGGGACCCCCAGATCCCGGCCCCCCCTATGTGAATTGGTAATGGGGTACCCCTAAAATTTCACAAAGAAAGTGTAAAAAATTGTAAAAAAAATACACAGACACCATTGGGAAAGTCCTTATTAAAAAAAAAAAAAAAAAACATTCCAGCGATGAAATCCAGTGTCCCACGGCGATCCGATGTCCGGCGCTGTCCACACGAAAGGTCATTGGCTGAGCGGTGAGCCTGAGCGCATAGGCGTTAGCGCTATTTTTAGTGCTAACGCGGTAAAAACGTGGTAAAACCGCTAATAGTTTTTAGCGCATTATTGCAACGCCTCAGTGTGAAAGGGGCCAAAGTGTCAGAAAGGGCTTTGTCTTCAAGTGGTTGGAAGAATGATGTGTGACATAAGCTTCTAAATGTTGTGCATAAAATGCCAGGACTGTTCAAACCCCCCCCCCCCCCAAATGACCCCATTTTGGAAAGTAGACACCCCAAGCTATTTGCTGAGAGGCATGTCGAGTCCATGGAATATTTTATATTTGGACACAAGTGGCGGGAAAAAGACAATTTTTTTTTTTTGCACAAAGTTGTCACTAAATTATATATTGCTCAATTTTTGATTTCACTCCTCACTGCTTATCAGTTTCGGAGGCCATGGAATGCCCAGATGGCACAAACCCCCCCAAATTACCCCATTTTGGAAAGTAGACACCCCAAGCTATTTTCTGAGAGGTATGGTGAGTATTTTGCAGATCTCGCTTTTTGGCACAAATTTTCTAAAAAAAAAAAAAGGTTTTCTTTCTTCATTTTTAAAAACAAATGAGAGCTGTAAAATACTCACCATGCCTCTCAGCAAATAGCTTGGGGTGTCTACTTTCCAAAATGAGGTCATTTGGGGGGGTTTTGTGCCATCTGGGCATTCCATGGCCTCCGAAACTGTGATAGGCAGTGAGGAGAGAAATCATAAATTTACACCCATAGAAATCCTAAAGGCGGTGCTTGGTTTTCGGGGTCCCGTACGCAGCTAGGCTCCCAAAAAGTCCCACACATGTGGTATCCCCGTACTCAGGAGAAGCAGCAGAATGTATTTTGGGGGACAATTTTACATATAACCATGGCATGTGTGAGCAATATATCATTTAGTGACAACTTTTTGTAATTTTTAATTTTTTTTGTCATTATTCAATCACTTGGGACAACATTTTTTAATATTCAATGGGCTCAACATGCCTCTCAGCAATTTCCTTGGGGTGTCTACTTTCCAAAATGGGGTCATTTGGGGGGGTTTTGTACTGCCCTGCCATTTTAGCACCTCAAGAAATGAGATAGGCAGTCATAAACGAAAAGCTGTGTAAATTCCAGAAAATGTACCCTAGTTTGTAGACGCTATAACTTTTGCGCACACCAGTAAATATACGCTTATTGTCATTTTTTTACCAAAGACATGTGGTTGAATACATTTTGGCCTAAATGTATGACTAAAATTTAGTTTCTTAGATTTTTCTTATAACAACGAGTAGAAAATATATTTTTTTTTCTAAATTTTCTGATTTTTCCGTTTTATATCGCAAAAAATAAAAATCGCAGAGGCATTAAAATACCATCAAAAGAAAGCTCTATTTGTGGGGGAAAAAAAAGAACGCAAATTTCGTTTGGGTACAACACTGCATGACTGCGTAATTACCAGTTAAAGCAGCGCAGTGCCAAATTGTAAAAACACCTCTGGTCTTTAAGCTGCATAATGGTCCGGGGCTGAAGTGTTTAAAGGGGAGTTCCAGCCTTTTTCTTAAGTTTATTAAAAGTCAGCAGCTACAAAAAGTATAGCTGCTGACTTTTAATAAACAGACACTTACCTGCTCCACGGGGGCCGCCTAAGGCAAGAGGAGGAGTCACCGAGGCGGTCCCTGGGCGGAAGGAGGAAGTGGGACAGGAAGTCCCACTCCTACCGAAGCCCCCACCCCCCCCCCCCAAAAAAGGAATTTTAAAAAAATCAGACAGATATGGGAATAATTTCTAACCCACAGCTGTGTCTTTGTCCTTATAACACAATGACTTGTCTATGTACAAATTATTTATGGCTGGCTGTACTGTCCTGGCTCATATTGTCTGTACTGAAGGACTTTAAATTAACCACTTCATTACCCGCGTAAAGTAAAATGACGGCCGCAAGGTGGCTTTGCCATCCTGGGCGGCCGTCATATGATGTCCTCGGGCCTCCACTGTCTGGAAAGGAAAAACGTGATGACGTCACCAGGGCTCCACCCATCATCACGTTTTTCCTTTCCAGACCGTGGATTGACGATAGGGAGTAGAGAGAAGTTAATGGAGACGCCGCAGCTCCTTACATGACCGCATATGTGATTGCTGTTTCGCTGATATACCAACATCACGCTTGTAAGTGCAATAATTCTTATAATACATTTATTTGAGTTAACATACTGCACCATGAGAATATTTTTTACCTTCCATGTCCGCGAGTAACACCTCAATTACACTTTGCTGTTTCCGGATACCACTTGAGTCTTAGGGAGACAGTTAAATTCCCTATACCTGGCGAGACTGTGTGACAGTCCCGGCCTTTCTGGTAAGCAGGCTACTTCTTAATTGGGTGTCGAGCTATTTGCACAGCCACGGTGGCTGATGTGAAGATTTGTGTCACTTATCTATTTTTCACTCATTTGGATGCCAAGCATTGCATAGAATCTTATGAACTTCATTGTGATTGGGACTCTGCATTTGTTTTCTTTTCTTTTTTCACCCGCTGAATTTTTCATCACTCACAATTCCTTAATTCCTTTACTTTAATTTTGCATAGACCTACATGTACTTTATGAGATTGAGATTCTGCAATAGTTTTCCTTTCTCACTGTTTTTTTCACTTGTTGATATTTTTTTCATCTCATTTGTTTATGCTATTGGTATCTTGCCCAGATATATCAATTTTATGTGATTAGGATTCTGCAATATTTTTCCTCCTTCACTAATTTTTATGTCTTAATTTCATTCAATTGAAAATTACTTAGACTCATATGAATTAAAAAAAAAAGGAGACTCTGCATTAGTTTTAATTTTCACCAATTTTTCACATTACACCTATTGAGATTCATTTATTTATTCATTTAGCGCTGCACCTCATTTTACATATTTTAGTGTAGGTGTAAGGTCGGTGGGTCAGTGTGTGTGTGTGTGGGTCAGTGTGTGTGTGGGTCAGTGTGTGTGTGGGTCAGTGTGTGTGTGGGTCAGTGTAGGTGTCAGTGTAGGTGTCAGTGTAGGTGTCAGTGTAGGTGTCAGTGTGTGGGTCAGTGTAGGTGTCAGGAGGGTCAGTGTAGGTGTCAGGTGTGTGTCAGTGTGGGTGTCAGTGTGGGTGTCAGTGTAGGGGTCAGTGTAGGGGTCACTGTGTGGGTCAATGTAGGTGTCAGTAGGTGGGTCAGTGTAGGTGTCAGTAGGTGGGTCAGTGTGTGGGTCAGTGTAGGGGTCAGTGTATGTGTCAGTGTGTGGGTCAGTGTAGGTGTCAGTAGGTGGGTCAGTGTAGGTGTCAGGTGGTGGGTCAGTGTAGGTGTCAGTAGATGGGTCAGTGTAGGTGTCAGGTGGGTCAGTGTAGGTGTCAGGTGGGTCAGTGTAGGTGTCAGGTGGGTCAGTGTAATGGTCACGTAGGTCAGGTGTGCAAGGTAGTGGTGTGCAGGTTAGTGGTCGTGTGTAGTGTAGTGGAAAGTCCGCAGGTTGGGGGCACAAATTTCTTGCCTTGCCCCGGGCGCTGACAACCCACGCTATGCCACTGTCCAGATGTAATACATTGCCTGCACTGTGTGAGTACCTCCTCCCCAGGCTGGGTTCACACCTATGCGGGTTGCAGTTAATTTGTTTTCTTGGTGCATTCTGCCTTTTTGACAATTTTTTTAAATGTGTTTTTGATGCATTTTGCAATTTTTGGTAGTTGTCTGTTGTCATGCAGGAGAAACCAGCAAAAATGCAGCAAAAACGCAAGCACTGCATTTTTTACACGTTTCTGCTGCATTTCCATTGAAGTCTATGGAACCAAAAATGCAACCTGCTGTGGGCATAAAAGTCCCCGACCCTTTTCAAAAAAATGCACCGGTTGAAAACGCACAGATGCGAACGTGACTCCTATGGACTGTAGTGCATTTCTGCAAAACTTGAAAACACACTGATGTGAGGCAGGCTGATGACTTTTACTTCTTTCCATACATTAGAGTCACCTAACAATTCCAATGGTGGAAAATATCAGGAGTAGGGATGGGCGAACTGTTCGGGCAAAGCATTGGTTTTGGCCCCAAACAGCGCCTATTTGGGTGTTCACGTGCAAACATCCGAATTTGCGGTGCTTTCAGCGGGATGTTCCCCCACCGAGCACACAGCAGTGAATATGTTATTAAGGCCACCATGTCCATACCAAATGATGATTTATAAGCTGCCAGCGGGTTTACCCACTGACAGCTAAATGCAAAATAAAATTGCTGGCAATAAAAAAAAAAAATGTTTTATTGCCAGCAAAAATGGATATTGGTACAGACTTTGAGGGGAACCCCCACACCCCCCAAAATGCATACACGACCCTTATCTGAGCATGCAGCCCAGGAAAGGGGGAATGAGTGAGCCATATGCCCTCAACATGGGGGGGGTGCTTTGGGGCAGGGGTGCATGCTAAGTCAGTGACATCACATGGGGGCGGTGCCACCAGCTGACATCGCCAGGTGGCCCCGCCCCTTACCTATTTAACCACTTAACGACCGCCCACTGTAAATATACGTCGGCAGAATGGCACGGACAGGCACAATCACGTACCTGTATGTGACTGCCTTCGTATGGGTGGGGGGTCCGATCCGTGATGAGGGGGCCGCCATTCGATCCTGGCCACCCCCTCGCTATTGCTCCCGGCGAATCAAATGCTTCCTCTGCCTGTGTAATGTTTACACAGGCAGGAGGAAGTGATGTCATCCCTCATGCGGCGCTCACATTTCTTGTTCATACATCACGGGACACAGAGCAGCATAGTCATTACTATGTGGGTTATATAGAATTACCTTCAGGTGCTGGCACTGGCAACTTCCAAACAGGAAGTACCCTCCCCTATATAAGCCCCTCCCATCCGGGAGTACCTCAGTTTTTTGCCAGTGTCTAAGGTGTTGGCCAAGGTTAACATGTATTCATCTGGGCTTGTGTACAGGTTCTCTGGGCCTTAGCAAGCTATTCCGGATCCGACCAAAAAAGCTTCATAGCTAAACGGTCGGTACCCGGGCCTTGCAGAGAAGAGCAGGGTTTTGCCTGTAATGCCTCTCTTAGGAGGGCTGGACCCTGGGATCCAGAGCTCTGGTCATACCCAAAACCAAGAGGCTATCTGTGCAGGGTGCTATACAGGTCCAGGGGAGTGGAATCCTTGGGAACCCGGTCCCTGAAGGTCTAGTACAATGCCTGCCGTGAGAGGTGAAGTTTGGGCTTCTGTGGACCAAACAAAGTCCTGCGGCGGGGAAAAGGTAAGTGGGGGCCCCTCAGGAACTTGGTTCTATTGAGGGGACCCCCAAGCCTAATATGTCTTTCTGCCTGTTACCTAAAGGGTATTCCCGCTAATAGCTGTATATGCCTAAGAAATCCTAGAAATGTTTTTTCATAAGGGAAGTTTTAAAAAACTGTAAACCTGGAAATGTTTTTCATAAAGGAGGTTTTAAAAAAAAAAAAAAAAAGACAAAAGTGCCGTACCTGTGTTTGTCCACTAGAGGCCGCTATGGAACGTCTTTTTTCTTGGGACTATTCCTTCCATGGTGAAAGTCCAGGCAGATGAGTGAGCTCTCTATCAGGGAAGCTGCATTCCTCTGTCATGCTGCCAAGTAGTTTCCTTCCATCCCCGAGTCCTGGTGAAACAGGGACCCTGGCTCCTCTCCCTACATGGCGCCAAGAGCGCACACGTGCACGCGCGCGCGCACACATGCTTTCTTTTTATAAGGTTTAGCTTCAAAAAAGGGGGCGGAGCCTGGCGGATGACGCGCTCTGTGCGCCCAGCGCTTCTGCGCATGTGCGGGCGTCCCAGCAAGATAAAAGGACTCAGTCCACGCTGCTTGCTATGGACACAGAGCATGAAAAGGAGCTGGTAGCATGGTATAGGGGCTTACAGCGGGCGGTTGATACAGGCATCCCCAGAAAGACGCATTAGTAGACACCCACTGATGTACATAGCAGCAAATTGCATTAGACTATTTCAGTAAGGGGTGTATTGCGGCTGGAATACCTCAGCTTTGAACTAAGGAATATGCCGCCTAAAAAACTCCGAGATATACCTCTCAGGAAGTGTAGGGGGTCTCCATCGGGCTCTGAGGATCTGGAGCAGTCATCTGCACCCTCCTCCCCTGAGAAATCAGAGGTTAATACCCATAAGGAACCCCCGGGAGTGCCAGGTACTGCGGCTGTCCTCAGTCCACCTGCTCCTGCATATATAACAGAGGAGGTTTTTTCCTCAACTCTGAAGGGATTGGAGCAGAGATTGGCTGCATTGATCGCTTCTTCTCTACAGGAAAGAAAGCGCGCCAGATCTCCATCACCTCCATTAGAGTGCCTGTTGGCAGAGCAACAGTCCCAGGAAGGGACCGACCTACCTGAAGGGGATCAGGAGGAGGTTAGCTCTGTTTTTGAGGAATCGACAGTAGATGAACCATTTTCAGCATCACAGACTGAAAGATTGTGGGTCCAGACCCTAACTGACATGGTTCGATCTGCATTTAAAATGCCTCTTGTTGAACCATCAACTACTGCTGTCTCCTCATTGGGGTCGCTAAAAGCTCCCCAGGTTAATTGCTCCTTTCCAATACATCCATTATTGGAAGGACTTATATACCAGGACTGGGAACATCCTGATAAACTATTTGTTCCGCCTAAAAGGTTTCCGGTGATCTATCCCATGGAGGAAAAGTTCACCCAGAGATGGAATGTTCCTACGGTGGATGCAGCCATCTCTTCTGTGAACAAATCACTGACATGTCCAGTAGATAATGTTCAAATGTTCAAAGATCCAGTGGATAAAAAATTGGAATCTTTATTAAAATCTGCTTTTTCCACAGCAGGGGCTGTTACACAGCCAGCAGTGGCAGCTATTGGAGTCTGCCAAGCTTTAAAGGATCAAATGAAAATGGTCCTGAGGGATTTGCCAGACCAACAGGCCCAGGCTCTGGCTGATCTGCCTAGAGCATTATGCTTTGCGGTTGACGCCATCAAGGATTCTATCCATCAGGCCTCCCGCCTCACGCTGTCTTTGGTACATATGCGTAGGCTTCTGTGGCTCAAAAACTGGTCTGTTGAAGCTCCCTGTAAGAAGCTCTTAGTTAGCTTCCCATTTCATGGGGAACGCCTTTTTGGCGAAGACCTGGATAAGTATATCCAGAAGATTTCCAGTGGTAAAAGTACTCTCTTACCGAGTAAGAAGAGGTCTAGGGGTCCATCTTTTAAGAGGACTACCTCTCCTATCCCTGCGACGTCTGCTACTAAGCAGTTCCGACGGCCTCCTCGGTCAAACTCAGGAGGTAAAAATCAGGGACAGCCACAGGGTAATAAAAAGCCCTGGATCCGAAGAGGTACTAAACCAGCCTCCAAGTCAAGCCTATGAAGGGCTGCCCCCACTCAAACGGGTGGAGGGAAGACTTCAGTTGTTCGCAGAGACCTGGCGGGAGACGATCAAAGACAGATGGGTGCTCTCCGCAGTAACTCTGGGATACAAGTTGGAGTTAAAAGAGTCTCCTCCGTCCCATTTTATGTGGTCAGGCATGCCAAGAGACCCTCTGAAAAGACGGTCTCTCCTATTGGCGTTAGAACAACTATTGCTCCAAGGAGTAATTATGGAGGTTCCTATGGAAGAGTGGGGGTTGGGTTTCTACTCAAACCTTTTCACAGTCCCGAAACCAAACGGGGACATAAGACCCATATTGGACCTAAAGAGTCTAAACAAATTTCTAAACGTCCGGTCTTTCCGGATGGAGTCGATCCGATCGGTCACCGCTGCCCTACAAGGGGAGGAATGGTTAGCCTCGATCGACATCAAAGATGCTTACTTGCATGTTCCCATCTTTCCAGGTCATCAAAAATGTCTACGCTTTGCAGTAGAAGGGCGCCATTTTCAGTTCAGAGCCTTACCATTCGGTTTGGCCACAGCACCACGAGTGTTCACTAAAATTCTGGCCCCACTGTTGGCCGATCTAAGAACACGGGGTGTAACGATAATGGCATACCTAGACGACCTGTTGTTGATGGACCACTCAGTTGCCAAGCTAGAAGTGGTAATTGTCGATACAATCAAGTATCTAGAATCTCACGGTTGGGTCATCAACCTGGACAAGTCAGCCCTACAGCCAGTGAAAAACCTGGTATATCTAGGGCTACGGCTGGATTCAGACCAGAGGAAGATTTTCTTACCTCTAGACAAGGTATCCTCTTTGAGGGGCTTGGTCCGTCTGCTTTGTGCAAAAAGACAGCCGTCCATACGCCTGTGCATGAGGCTGCTAGGAAAGATGGTAGCATCATTCGAAGCTGTGCCATACGCCCAATTCCACTCAAGGAATTTACAAAGGGCCATATTGTCAGCCTGGAACGGAAAAGTTCAGGCTCTAGACTTCCCGATGGCTTTGTCCCCTTCCGTTCGGAAGAGTCTCTGCTGGTGGTTGATCCCCCAGAATCTCCAGAAGGGAAAACCCTTCAGCCCGATATCTTGGAAGGTGGTCACTACAGATGCCAGCCTTACAGGCTGGGGGGCAGTACTGGAGCAATGGTCTCTCCAGGGCAGATGGTCAAATGTAGTAAAAACCCTGCCCATCAATCTCTTAGAGATACGAGCAGCCCGGTACGCCCTAGTAGCCTGGACATCCAGACTCCAAGGGTCCCCTGTCAGAATTCAATCAGACAATGCCACAGCAGTGGCATATATCAATCATCAGGGAGGCACCAGGAGTCGTGCAGCCCAGAGGGAAGTAAGTCACATCCTGGAATGGGCAGAAAAGCATGTCCCATGTATATCAGCTGTCTTCATTCCAGGGGTGGAGAATTGGAAGGCGGACTTTCTGAGTCGCCAACAGTTATGCCCAGGGGAATGGTCCCTTCATCCCGAGGTCTTCCGAGCAATATGTCAGCGGTGGGGAACACCGGATGTAGATCTGCTAGCATCCAGATTCAACGCAAAGGTGGACAGATTTGTCTCCCGGACAAGGGATCCCCTCGCTTGCCGCTCGGATGCTCTGGTGTTCCCTTGGGATCAGTTCAGACTGATATATGCATTCCCTCCGCTACAATTGTTGCCTCGACTCCTTCGCAGAGTCAGGTTGGAGAAGAAGCCGGTGATCCTGGTGGCTCCAGCGTGGCCCCGAAGGGCCTGGTACGCGGAGATCATCAAAATGTCTGTGGGGAGTCCTTGGACCCTTCCACGTCGTCCGGACCTGCTTTCGCAAGGACCGATATACCACCCTTCCTTACTAACTCTAAGTTTAACGGCCTGGCTATTGAGTCCCACATCCTAAAGAAGAGAGGTCTCTCTAACTCTGTGGTATCAACTATAATCAATGCCAGGAAGCCTGTATCCAGGCAGATCTACTATAGAGTTTGGAAGGCGTACATCACTTGGTGCGAGGCCAGAAAATGGCATCCACGTAAGTACGTTATAGGCAGAATTCTGGACTTCCTGCAGTGGGCTGTAGACAGGAAGTTTGCCTTAAGTACTATCAAGGGCCAGGTTTCGGCCTTGTCAATACTATTTCAAAGGCCCCTGGCTATGCATTCACTTGTCAAATCCTTTATGCAAGGTGTGACTCGTATTATTCCACCGATTAAGGCTCCCATATGCCCATGGGATCTAAATTTGGTTCTGTCGGTTCTGCAGAAGCAGCCATTTGAACCTTTGCGGCACATTTCCTTGGTTCTACTCACCAGGAAATTGATATTTTTAGTAGCCATATGCTCGGCTAGAAGAGTGTCGGAATTAGCCGCCATGTCCTGTAAAGAGCTATATCTGGTTATCCATAAGGACAGAGTAGTATTACGTCCTCACCCAGCCTTTCTTCCTAAGGTGGTATCGAGGTTTCACTTGAACCAGGATGTGGTTCTTCCTTCTTTTTTCCCCAAACCAAGCTCGGTAGAGGAAAAGTTATTGCATTCTTTGGATGTAGTAAGAGCAGTTAAAGCTTATCTAAAAGCCACTGCTCAGATTCGTAGAACGGATTCTCTGTTTGTTCTGCCGGAAGGCCCCAGAAAGGGTCAGGCAGCATCAAAATCTACTTTAGCCAAGTGGATTCGACAGGTCATAATACAAGCCTATGGCTTGAAAAGTAGACCGCCTCCGTTCAAGGTTAGGGCGCACTCCACGAGAGCAGTTGGAACTTCATGGGCAGTGCATCACCAGGCCTCCCTGGCGCAAATTTGTAAGGCCGCAACATGGTCTTCAGTACACACGTTTACTAGGTTCTACCAGGTGGACGTGAGAAGTCAGGAGGATGTCGCCTTTGGGCGCAGTGTGTTGCAGGCCGCAAAAGATCCTCATGCCTGATGGCGCCCAGCTTATGTATGGTGTATCCCCCCCCTCATGTGGCATTGCTTTGGGACGTCCCACATAGTAATGACTATGCTGCTCTGTGTCCCGTGATGTATGAACAAGAAAGTAGGATTTTTTGAAACAGCTTACCTGTAAAATCCTTTTCTTGGAGTACATCACGGGACACAGAGCTCCCACCCCTCTTTTGGGGACACGTATTGCTTTGCTACAAAACTGAGGTACTCCCGGATGGGAGGGGCTTATATAGGGGAGGGTACTTCCTGTTTGGAAGTTGCCAGTGCCAGCACCTGAAGGTAATTCTATATAACCCACATAGTAATGACTATGCTGCTCTGTGTCCCGTGATGTACTCCAAGAAAAGGATTTTACAGGTAAGCTGTTTCAAAAAATCCTACTATACCGAGCGCCGCATGAGAGAAGACACAGAGGTTAGTGCACAAACACTACACTAACACCAGCACACATAGGTACATGATCACCCCCCCAGGCCCCCCCAGAAACCCCCAGATCACCCCCCAGATCACCCCCCAGCCCCCAGTCACAGTGTCACTGATTGCAGTGACCATTTATTTACTGATCACTGCAATCAGTGACATTTGTGACTGTAAAAGTGTCAGGGCAGTTAGTTTTAGGTCCAGTGTAGCCCCCTAACCCCCCCTAATAAAGGTTTAACCCCTTGATCGCCCCCCAGGTAACCCTTTCACCCCCTAGCACCGCCGTCACTAAGCGATCATTTTTCTGATCGCTGTTTTAGTGTCGGTGATGGCGATAGGTAGCCAGTTATTTTTTTTAGGTTCGCCGAAGGTTTTTATAGCGTCGGGTACCCCCATATATTACCTAATAAAGGTTTAACCCCTTGATCGCCCCCCCAGGTAACCCTTTCACCCCCTAGCACCGCTGTCACTAAGCGATCGTTTTTCTGATCGCTGTTTTAGTGTCGGTGATGCCGATAGGTAGCCAGTTATTTTTTTTTGGTTTGCCGCAGGTTTTTATAGCGTCGGGTACCCCCATATATTACCTAATAAAGGTTTAACTCCTTGATCGCCCCTCAGGTAACCCTTTCACCCCATTTTGCCAGTTTCACTAAGCGATCGTTTTTCTGATCGCTGTCTTAGTGTCGGTGATGCCGATAGGTAGCCAGTTATTTTTTTTAGGTTCGCCGCAGGTTTTTATAGCGTCGGGTACCCCCATATATTACCCAATAAAGGTTTAACCCCTTGATCGCCCCCCCAGGTAACCCTTTCACCCCCTAGCACCGCTGTCACTAAGCGATCGTTTTTCTGATCGCTGTCTTAGTGTCGGTGATGCCGATAGGTAGCCAGTTATTTTTTTTAGGTTTGCCGCAGGTTTTTATAGCATCGGGTACCCCCATATATTACCTAATAAAGGTTTAACCCCTTGATCGCCCCCCAGGTAACCCTTTCACCCCCTTTTGCCAGTGTCACTAAGCGATCGTTTTTCTGATCGCTGTCTTAGTGTCGGTGATGCCGATAGGTAGCCAGTTATTTTTTTTAGGTTCGCCGCTGGTTTTTATAGCGTCGGGTACCCCCATATATTACCTAATAAAGGTTTAACCCCCTGATTGCCCCTAGTTAACCCTTTCACCAGTGATCACCATATAAGTGTTACGGGTGACGCTGGTTAGTTAGTTTGCTTTTTATAGTGTCAGGTCACCCGCCGTATATAACCCAATAAAGGTTTAACCCCCTGATCGCCCGGCGGGTGATATCAATTTGGTTTTAGCGTCAGAGAGGGTCTGCGTCACACCCCAGGCAGCGTCAGGTTAGTGCCAGTAACGCTAACACCCACGCGTGAAGCATACACCTCCCTTAGTGGTATAGTATCTGAACAGATCAATATCTGATCTGATCAGATCTATACTAGCGTCCCAAGCAATTTAGGGTTCCCAAAAACGCAGTGTTAGCGGGATCAGCCCAGATACCTGCTAGCACCTGCGTTTTGCCCCTCCGTCCAGCCCAGGCCACCCAAGTGCAGAATCGATCGATCACTGTCACTTACAAAACACAACACAAATAACTGCAGCGTTCGCAGAGACAGGCCTGATTCCTGCGACTCCAGTGCTGTAGGAGGTGATTTCACCACCACAGTTAAAAAAAAAGCATATATGCCGAAGCATTGGGGCAGCAGGGGCGGAGGAGCGGAGGAGCGATTTTGGTCCTAATGCCGCGTACATACGGTCAAAATTCCGACGCAGGCTTGCCTGTGGAAAAGTCCGACCATGTGTGTGCGGCATAACTTTTGCGGGAGGATGCCCCCATGCTTCGGCATATATAAATGGTGCATGTATGCCCATCATTAGAAGTGGGTGGATGAAGGGCGGTATTCTAATGGTGGGCATACCCACCGATCAATCTCTTTTTTTTCATTCAGCCAACAGGCTGCATGAAAAAAAAAGATTACAATACATGTCCAACAAGGACCAGCATGTTGCTGGACTTTGAATGGTTATACCAGATTGATGTCTGCGGGTTTAGGTATCATCTTGGTATCATTCTTTTCAGCCAGAGGCGGCTTTCATGTAAAAGCAATCCTAGTGGCTAATTAGCCTCTGGACTGCTTTTACAAGCAGTGGGAGGGAATGTCCCCCCCCCCCGGATATAAAAAGCGCCATTGGGAAATTGGGGAAGCATTTTATCACATCGATCTTGATGTGGTCAGATGCTTTGAGGGCAGAGGAAAGATCTAGGGTCTAATAGACCCCAGTTTTTTCAAAAAAAGAGTACCTGTCACTACCTATTGCTATCATAGGGGATATTTACATTCCCTGAGATAACAATAAAAATGATTAAAAAAAATATATGGAAGGAACAGTTTAAAAATAAAATAAAAAAGCAAAATTAATAATAAAAAAAAAAAAAGCACCCCTGTCCTGCCCTGCTCTTGCGCAATGGCGAACGCAAGCGTTGGTCTGGCGTCATATGTAAACAGCAATTGCACCATGCATGTGAGGTATCACCGCGAAGGTCAGATCGGGGGCAGTAATTTTAGCAGTAGACCTCCTCTGTAAATCTAACGTGGTAACCTGTAAAGGCTTTTAAAGGCTTTTAAAAATGTATGTAGTTTGTCGCCAATGCGAGTTTGTGCGAAATTTTAAAGCATGTCGTGTTTGGTATCTATGTACTCGGCCTAAGATCATCTTTTTTATTTCATCAAACATTTGGGCAATATAGTGTGTTTTAGTGCATTAAAATTAAAAAAAGTGTATTTTTTCCCCAAAAATGCGTTTGAAAAATCGCTGCGCAAATACTGTGTGGGAAAAAAAATGCAACACCCACCATTTTAATCTGTAGGGTCTTTGCTTTAAAAAAATATATAATGTTTGGGGGTTCAACATAATTTTCTTGCAAAAAAAAAAATGTTTTCATGTAAACAAAAAGTGTCAGAAAGGGCTTTGTCTATAAGTGGTTAGAAGAGTGGATGTAAGCTTCCTAATGTTGTGTATAAAATGTCAGAACAGTTCAAACCCCCCCCAAATGACCCCATTTTGGAAAGTAGACACCCCGAGCTATATACTGAGAGGCATGTCGAGTCCATTGAATATTTTATATGTTGACACAAGTTGCGGAAAAAATACAATTTTTTTTTTTTTTTTTGCACAAAGTTGTCACTAAATGATATATTGCTCAAACATGCCATGGGCATATGTGGAATTACACCCCAAAATACATTCTGCTGCTTCTCCTGAGTACGGGGATACCACATGTGTGAGACTTTTTGGGAGCCTAGCCGCGTACGGGACCCCAAAAACCAAGCACTGCCTTCAGGCTTTCTAATGCCGTGTACACACGACCGTTTTTCTCGTCGAGAAAAACGAAATTTTTTCCTTTTGACGAGAAAAACGATCGTCTGTGGGCATTTTGTCATTTTTCTCGACGAGAAAAACGGCATTAAAAACGACGAGAAAAATTAGAACATGTTCTAATTTTTCTCGTCGTTTTTTCCCGTCATTTTTTCCGCTGCAGTTTTCCCATAGGGAAACACTGCCGCGGAGCCCACAGACGGTCGTTTTTCTCGACAAGAGAAAAAATGTCGTGAAAAACGACCGTGTGTGGGGAACAAGCCATTCCCTCGTTTTTAATGTCATTATTCACGGCGGTTTTTTAACCGCCGTGAATAATGATCGTGTGTATGCAGCATAAGGGTGTAAATTTTTTATTTCACTCCTCACTGCCTATCACAGTTTCGGAGGCCATGGAATGCCCAGATGGCACAAACCCCCCCCCCCCAAATGACCCCATTTTGAAAGTAGACACCCCAAGCTATTTGCTGAGAGGTATTGTGAGTATTTTGCAGATCTCGCTTTTTGTCACAAAGTTTTGAAAATTGAAAAAAAAAATATTTTCTTTCTTCATTTTCAAAAACAAATGAGAGCTGTAAAATACTCACCATGCCTCTCAGCAAATAGCTTGGGGTGTCTACTTTCCAAAATGGGGTCATTTGGGGGGGGGTTTTGTGCTATTTTGGCATTTTATGACCTTCGAAACTGTGATAGGTAGTGAGGAGTGAAATCAAAAATATGTGCCCTTAGAAATCCTGAAGGCGGTGCTTGGTTTTCGGGGTCCCGTACGCGGCTAGGTTCCTAAAAAGTCCCACACATGTGGTATCCCCGTACTCAGGAGAAGCAGCAAAATGTATTTTGGGGTGCAATTTCACATATAACCATGGCATGTGTGAGCAATATATCATTTAGTGACAACTTTTTGTAATTTTATTTTATTTTTATTTATTTTGTCATTATTCAATCACTTGGGACAAAAAAAAAATATTCAATGGGCTCAACATGCCTCTCAGCAATTTCCTTGGGGTGTCTACTTTCTAAAATGGGGTCATTTGGGGGGGGGGGGTTGTGCTATTTTGGCATTTTATGGCCTTCGAAACTGTGATAGGTAGTGAGGAGTGAAATCAAAAATTTGCGCCCTTAGAAATCCTGAAGGCGGTGCTTGGTTTTTGGGGGCCCGTACGCGGCTAGGCTCCTAAAAAGTCCCACACATGTGGTATCCCCATACTCAGGAGAAGTAGCAAAATGTATTTTGGGGTGCAATTCCACATATAACCATGGCATGTGTGAGCAATATATCATTTAGTGACAACTTTTTGTAATTTTATTTTTTTTTTGTCATTATTCAATCACTTGGGACAAAAAAAAAATATTCAATGGGCTCAACATGCCTCTCAGCAATTTCCTTGGGATGTCTACTTTCCAAAATGGGGTCATTTGGGGTGGGTTTGTACTGCCCTGCCATTTTAGCACCTCAAGAAATGAGATAGGCAGTCATAAATTAAAAGCTGTGTAAATTCCAGAAAATGTACCCTAGTTTGTAGACGCTATAACTTTTGCGCAAACCAATAAATATCTGCTTATTGACATTTTTTTTACTAAAGACATGTGGCTGAATACATTTTGGCCTAAATGTATGACTAAAATTGAGTTTATTCGATTTTTCTTATAACAAAAAATAGAAAATATCATTTTTTTTCAAAATTTTCAGTCTTTTGCCGTTTATATCGGAAAAAATAAAAATCACAGAGGCAATCAAATACCATTAAAAGAAAGCTCTATTTGTGGGAAGAAAAGGACGCAAATTTCGTTTCGGTACAACATTGCATGTCTGCACAATTTCCAGTTAAAGCAGCGCAGTGCAAAACTCTGAAAACACCTCTGGTCCTTTAGCTACAAAATGGTCCGGGGCTTAAGTGGTTAAGAACTGTCAGACGGCGGGGCAGGCAGTTGGCAGTTAGCCTTTGTCGCAGGCGGTTGTCGATGGTTCGGGACATTTTTTTATTTTTAATAATGGAATTGTCAAAAACTGTGCTTTTTTTTCTTTTTGACACTTTTTTGGGTGAATGAGTAGGGGTGCAATGTACCCCGTACTCATTCACAAGGGGGGAATCTGGGGTTAAAGATGCAGATAAGCCCCCTGCCCACAGACCCCCACAACCACTGTTCAGGGTTGTTGAGATGAGGCCCTTGTCCTGATCAACATGGGGACAAGGTGCCCCAAAGCACCCCCCCATGTTGAGGGTATGTGGCCTAGTATGGGTTTTGGAGAAGGGGGCACTTGCTCGTCTCCCCCCCTTGGAATGGGGGTTTCCTCAAAATCCATACAAGACATAAGAGTCTGGTATGGATTTAGGGGGGCCCCACGCCATTTAAAAAAATAAATAAAAAATTGCAGTTTTTTGTTAATATTTTCCTATTGCCAGCAATGGCTTGCAGCTGGGAAAATCTATTTAAATTTCTTTTTTTTTTCTTTGTAAATGTCAGTTGCAGCAGGTTCTATACACGGTACAGATATGCCATTTTACAGGCAGACTAAGGGGACCCCCTAGGCACTATATTTAAAGGAATTTTACATTTTTATTGTTTAACCACTTACTCACTGGGCACTTAAATCCCCCTCCTGCCCAGACCAATTTTCAGCTTTCGGCGCTGTCATTCTTTGAACGACGATTGCGCGATCATACAACACTGTACTCAAACAAATAGAGCTTTCTTTTGGTGGTATTTGATCACCTCTGCGGTTTTTATTTTTTGTTAAAAAAATTTTAAATACGGACATTTAAAAAAAAATACAAAACCGTTTTATATTTTGTTATAAAATTTTGCAAACAGGTAATTTTTCTCCTGCATTGATGTATGCTGATGAGGCTGCACTGATGGGCACCGATAGGCTGCATTGATGGGCACTGATAGGTGGCACTGGTGGGCACTAATAGGTGGCACTGAGAAGAGGCACTGTGATGGAGTATATAAAATGAATATTTTATTTATAATACGTTTTATCTCTATCTATTATCCATTATAGTTTGAGAAGCTTAGCAAGGGTTAAATGTTTATTTTCTTGATTTTCTGTTGCTGACAGTCTATATCCACCTCAGGAACTCAGGGTGACTAGTGTCCTTTTACGAGAACCATCTGTTAGGAACAGAAATCCATTTTGAGATATTTCTGTAGAATGAGAAGCCTATTGATTTTCATATTGGGAACCAGAGGGTTTGTGTATGTTAAGGGTACACGTTTGAAATATTATATGCTAATTAAGGATATCGTTTAGAAGCATTTTTATGTGTGTGTCCTAGTATTCATGAAACAATAACCACAAAAAGTGTTTTCCTTGATTAAAAAATATAGCAGAGATATTCAGCTCAGAGTGAAGAAAAAAGAACAGATGTCCTGTGTAGTCCTTCAGCTCCCCCCCCCCCCCCCCCCCCGAGCGAGACTAAAAAGGAGAAAAGAGTATTCCGGGACACTCTGGCAAGAGGAAGAAACTGACGTCACAAGAAGAAGCTCCATATATGAACAAGAACTAATTATATGTACATGCTTGTGATGACGTTGTCTGTGTAAAATTTGCCTTTAAAAAGGGCTGAGACCGGGACAAGGTCTGGAAGTGATAAAGAATTTATGCTAGAGAACAGTATGGCGTTATTTCTTTCAAGCTAGCAAATAGGCCTATTCACTCCAGCACAGATTTGGAACAGCGGCAGAACAAGAAAATAGTTTCTGGGATTGGACCAGAACCGATCCATTACAGCACTAAGAGGTGGTACTGATGGGTGGCACTGAAGGGCATTGATAGGTGGCACTGGTGGGCACTGAGAAGTGGCACTAATAGGTGTCACTGATAGCTGGCACTGATGGGCACTGATAGGTGGCAGTGGTGGGCATTGATGGGTGGCAGTGATGAGCACTGATCGGCACTGGTAGGTGACACTGATAGGCAGCACTGCTAGGTGGCACTGATGAGGCACTGATTGCCACCACTGGTGGGCACTGATGTGTGGCACTTGTGGGCATTGATAGGTGGCACTGATTGCTGGCACTGTTATGCACTGGTGGGCACTGTTGGCACTGGCAGGTGGCACTGGCAGGTGGTACTGGTGGGTACAGATGAGATGACTGTGTAACTTTCCTCTTCCAGACCGATGTCCCTTACATAGAAGCTGGTGATCGGCTTTTTTTTCTCCTCTCGCTGTCAGCGTGAGGAGAAAAAAAACGATTATCGATCTTCTGTTTACATCACGTGATCAGCTGTCATTGACTGACAGCTGATCACGTGGTAAGGGGCCGGGATCAGCTTCTTACTCCGATCTATGATCACCGAGACTCAGTGATTTGGTGTTCACGGGGAGCGTGCAAAAGGGGAGGACGTCTATTGAAGGCCTCCTGGCAAAGTAGGTCCACACTGCAGCCGTCATTTGGGTATAGCATGGATCTGATGGGGTTAAGCATCATTAAAATCACTTCTAATGTAAAAAAAAATTGCATTGATACATGTCCCCCAGTGCAGTACCCGGCCCCATACTCTTTTTATGGCCAATAACTTGCATATAAGCCTTCAAAATGGACACTTTTGATTTTTCATGTTTGGGTGCCAAAGACTTTAATAGGGTTTGCGGCTTGGGGCCGAAAGTTACTTCAAGGGTTCCTCTGTGATGAAAAGGCTGCTCTAGACAAGTGACTTCCACTACTGGGACTCTCTCATTCTCTTAATACAGTATCTCACAAAAGCGAGTACACCCCTCAAATTTTTGTCAATATATTATTCTATCTTTTCATGTGACAACACTGAAGAAATGACACTTTGCTACAATTTAACCTGCTGTCCACCGCCCACCGTCAAATGACGGCGGGCGGAAGACTCTCTCGTTCTGATGGGACGTCATACGGCATCCTGCCTTTAAAAGGAGCTAGGGATGAGAGAGCGCCCCCCCTCCTGAACCGTACCAGGCCACATGCCCTCAACATGGGGAGGGTGCTTTGGGGTCTGACCATGTTGATGGGGACAAGGGCCTCATCCCCACAACCCTTGCCCGGTGGTTGTGGGGGTCTGCGGGCGGGGGGCTTATCGGAATCTGGAAGCCCCCTTTAACAAGGGGACCCCCAGATCCCGACCCTCCACTATTTGAATTGGTAACGGGGTCCATTGTACCCCTACCAATTCATCAAAAAGAGTGTCAAAAGTGTCACCAAAAAAAAAAAATGTCCAGCGATGTAAATCCACACCGCCTGATGGACCGAAAATGAGAAAAAAAATTGTGTATACTACAAAAAAAATTGCTGTGTGCTGATAAAGTGTTCGGGTTTGGCTTGAAAAAAAGGTGGCAACCCTAGATCTGGGCCCTTCTTGACTGCGCTGTCCTCATGTGCTTATACGTGGAACTACGAGTTACAGCATCCACACATTCCACCCTGCTGCCAGACATCCATTAGACACACTCCTTTAGTCAATGAACAGTCTCTTGCTTGTTTTTGTTATTTTATTAGGGGATTGAACTTGGTTGGGGAAAGGGACATGGGATGCCCATAGAACAAATTAGTACTTTGAAGACTATAGTAACTGCGTCACGCTTCTCAAAAAGGACAAGATGGCTGACCCTAAACTTGACAGACTTTTACGTCAGAACACTTCTTCCTCCAGCACACTGCTTGACAGACTTTTACCTCAGAACACTTCTTCCTCCAGAACACTTCTACTTGACTGACTTTTACGTCAGAACACTTCTTCCTCCAGCACACTACTTGACAGACTTTTACCTCAGAGCAGTTCTTCCTCCAGCACACTTCTACTTGACCGACTTTTACCTCAGAACACTTCTTCCTCCAGCACACTTCTACTTGACAGACTTTTACCTCAGAACACTTCTTCCTCCAGCACACTTCTACTTGACCGACTTTTACCTCAGAACACTTCTTCCTCCAGAACACTTCTACTTGACCGACTTTTACCTCAGAACACTTCTTCCTCCAGCACACTACTTTCTGTCACAGTCTTAGTAATCCTGTCAAGCCATCAGAACTAATTTGTTCTATGGGCATCCCATGTCCCTTTCCCCAACCAAGTTCAATGACTAGGCCTCACTCTGAATAAGTTGCAGTTAATTTTCTTAATGACCTTTTTTAGGCCGGGGCCTGCAGTAGCCCTTTATGGCAGCAACCGTTTACTTGAGAAGAATAAATGTTGATGGACTACTAATCCCAGTCCGACTTGCAAATCCTGCCCGCCCTTCTGGCTGCATCGATTTGATGCAATTTATCAATCGCGGGCAAAATCGCAGCGCGATTGGAGTGCCATTAGGAAGTAATGGCGTCGCACACGCACCCCAGCGATTTGGAATTGCGGGCAGAATTGCAGCGATTCCGACTGCGATTCAAATCACCCAGGTGTGAACAAAGCCTTATAAAAGTCCCTGACCCCTTTCCAAAAACGCAGAGGCAAAAAAAAAAAATGCATTGATGTGAATGTGTTCCATAGGAACCCATGTTAAAAGTAAAGTGTTTCTGTTGGTGTGAATGGAGCCTAAAGGTGGAGGGAGGGGGGCTGGAGCCAGGCACGCCCACATTGTCTTTTTGGGGGGTGGAGGTCTTGTTTAAGCTGAGAGCTTGTGATGGTGCCCTTCACTGACCAATCAGCAGCTTGTGGTGGTGGGTCAGTGACCAACCTATCTCACTTAACCACCATGGAGATTAGTGAGGTCACCGACCGGGCTGTGCTGTCTGGCAGGTCTTCCTGAATCACAAGGCTGGCTGAACAGAGTCCTACGCCTCCAGGCTGTTGGGCTGACGTTAGTGTCTGGATTTTGGAGCTTCAATTTCTTGTAATGGGATTTTCTTCTCTTTATTCTGCGGAGGGTGAATGTTAGCGGAATTCATTCGTTAATCCACTTTCTCCTCCACCACCAGTCACTAATTTCACTGGTCACATAAATCCTCATCCCGGCTGACAGCTTAACTAAATTCACCACTTCAATACCGGGCACTTTCGGCCATTCCTGCCCAGGACAATTTTCAGCTTTCAGCGCTCTCACACAATTGCGCGGTCATGCTACACTGTACCCAAACTACATTTTTATCATTTTCTTCCCACAAATAGAGCTTTCTTTTGGTGGTATTTGATCACCTCTGCGGTTTTTATTTTTTGTTAAAAAAAATTAAAATACGGACATTTAAAAAAAAATACAAAACCGTTTTATATTTTGTTATAAAATTTTGCAAACAGGTAATTTTTCTCCTGCATTGATGTACACTGATGAGGCTGCACTGATGGGCACCGATAGGCTGCATTGATGGGCACTGATAGGTGGCACTGGTGGGCACTAATAGGTGGCACTGAGAAGAGGCACTGTGATGGAGTATATAAAATGAATATTTTATTTATAATACGTTTTATCTCTATCTATTATCCATTATAGTTTGAGAAGCTTAGCAAGGGTTAAATGTTTATTTTCTTGATTTTCTGTTGCTGACAGTCTATATCCACCTCAGGAACTCAGGGTGACTAGTGTCCTTTTACGAGAACCATCTGTTAGGAACAGAAATCCATTTTGAGATATTTCTGTAGAATGAGAAGCCTATTGATTTTCATATTGGGAACCAGAGGGTTTGTGTATGTTAAGGGTACACGTTTGAAATATTATATGCTAATTAAGGATATCGTTTAGAAGTATTTTTATGTGTGTGTCCTAGTATTCATGAAACAATAACCACAAAAAGTGTTTTCCTTGATTAAAAAATATAGCAGAGATATTCAGCTCAGAGTGAAGAAAAAAGAACAGATGTCCTGTGTAGTCCTTCAGCTCCCCCCCCCTCCGAGCAAGACTAAAAAGGAGAAAAGAGTATTCCGGGACACTCTGGCAAGAGGAAGAAACTGACGTCACAAGAAGAAGCTCCATATATGAACAAGAACTAATTATATGTACATGCTTGTGATGACGTTGTCTGTGTAAAATTTGCCTTTAAAAAGGGCTGAGACCGGGACAAGGTCTGGAAGTGATAAAGAATTTATGCTAGAGAACAGTATGGCGTTATTTCTTTCAAGCTAGCAAATAGGCCTATTCACTCCAGCACAGATTTGGAACAGCGGCAGAACAAGAAAATAGTTTCTGGGATTGGACCAGAACCGATCCATTACAGCACTAAGAGGTGGTACTGATGGGTGGCACTGAAGGGCATTGATAGGTGGCACTGGTGGGCACTGAGAAGTGGCACTAATAGGTGTCACTGATAGCTGGCACTGATGGGCACTGATAGGTGGCAGTGGTGGGCATTGATGGGTGGCAGTGATGAGCACTGATCGGCACTGGTAGGTGACACTGATAGGCAGCACTGCTAGGTGGCACTGATGAGGCACTGATTGCCACCACTGGTGGGCACTGATGTGTGGCACTTGTGGGCATTGATAGGTGGCACTGATTGCTGGCACTGTTATGCACTGGTGGGCACTGTTGGCACTGGCAGGTGGCACTGGCAGGTGGTACTGGTGGGTACAGATGAGATGACTGTGTAACTTTCCTCTTCGGAACCGATGTCCCTTACATAG
The DNA here is from genome assembly GCA_029206835.1 of Rana muscosa. NCBI lineage: Eukaryota > Metazoa > Chordata > Amphibia > Anura > Ranidae > Rana > Rana muscosa. The sequence continues at coordinate 283,706,721 of CM055123.1, forward strand.
AAGCCGGTGATCGGCTTTTTTTCTCCTCTCGCTGTCAGCGTGAGGAGAAAAAAAACGATTATCGATCTTCTGTTTACATCACGTGATCAGCTGTCATTGACTGACAGCTGATCACGTGGTAAGGGGCCGGGATCAGCTTCTTACTCCGATCTATGATCACTGAGACTCAGTGATTTGGTGTTCACGGGGAGCGTGCAAAAGGGGAGGACGTCTATTGAAGGCCTCCTGGCAAAGTAGGTCCACACTGCAGCCGTCATTTGGGTATAGCATGGATCTGATGGGGTTAAGCATCATTAAAATCACTTCTAATGTAAAAAAAAATTGCATTGATACATGTCCCCCAGTGCAGTACCCGGCCCCATACTCTTTTTATGGCCAATAACTTGCATATAAGCCTTCAAAATGGACACTTTTGATTTTTCATGTTTGGGTGCCAAAGACTTTAATAGGGTTTGCGGCTTGGGGCCGAAAGTTACTTCAAGGGTTCCTCTGTGATGAAAAGGCTGCTCTGGACAAGTGACTTCCACTACTGGGACTCTCTCATTCTCTTAATACAGTATCTCACGTCATACGACATCCTGCCTTTAAAAGGAGCTAGGGATGAGAGAGCGCCCCCCCCTCCTGAACCGTACCAGGCCACATGCCCTCAACATGGGGAGGGTGCTTTGGGGTCTGACCATGTTGATGGGGACAAGGGCCTCATCCCCACAACCCTTGCCCGGTGGTTGTGGGGGTCTGCGGGCAGGGGGCTTATCGGAATCTGGAAGCCCCCTTTAACAAGGGGACCCCCAGATCCCGACCCTCCACTATTTGAATTGGTAACGGGGTCCATTGTACCCCTACCAATTCACCAAAAAGAGTGTCAAAAGTGTCACCAAAAAAAAAAAATGTCCAGCGATGTAAATCCACACCGCCTGATGGACCGAAAATGAGAAAAAAAATTGTGTATACTACAAAAAAAATTGCTGTGTGCTGATAAAGTGTTCGGGTTTGGCTTGAAAAAAAGGTGGCAACCCTAGATCTGGGCCCTTCTTGACTGCGCTGTCCTCATGTGCTTATACGTGGAACTACGAGTTACAGCATCCACACATTCCACCCTGCTGCCAGACATCCATTAGACACACTCCTTTAGTCAATGAACAGTCTTTTGCTTGTTTTTGTTATTTTATTAGGGGATTGAACTTGGTTGGGGAAAGGGACATGGGATGCCCATAGAACAAATTAGTACTTTGAAGACTATAGTAACTGCGTCACGCTTCTCAAAAAGGACAAGATGGCTGACCCTAAACTTGACAGACTTTTACGTCAGAACACTTCTTCCTCCAGCACACTGCTTGACAGACTTTTACCTCAGAACACTTCTTCCTCCAGCACACTTCTACTTGACCGACTTTTACCTCAGAACACTTCTTCCTCCAGCACACTTCTACTTGACAGACTTTTACCTCAGAACACTTCTTCCTCCAGCACACTTCTACTTGACCGACTTTTACCTCAGAACACTTCTTCCTCCAGCACACTTCTACTTGACCGACTTTTACCTCAGAACACTTCTTCCTCCAGCATAGTGATGAGCCGAACACCCCCGGGTTCGGTTCGCACCAGAACCCGCGAACGGACCGAAAGTTCGTACGAACATTAGAACCCTATTAAATACAATGGATGCGAACGTTCGAATTCTAAAGTGCTAATTATAACGACTATTATGCATGTTATTGTCCTAAAAAGGGTTTGGGAACCCGGGTTCTGCACCAGGGGACATGTATCAATGCAAAAAGAAGTTTTAAAAACGGTCGTTTTTCGGGAGCAGTCATTTTAATGATGCATAAAGTGAAAAAAAAAAGTCAAATATTCCTTTAAATATCGTACCTGGGGGGTGTCTAAAGTATGCCTGTGAAGTGCCACGTGTTTCCCGTGTTTAGAACTGTCCCTGTACAAAATGACACTTCTAAAGGAAAAAAAAGCCATTTAAAACTGCTTGCGGCTTTAATGTAATGTCTGGTCCCGGTAATATGGATGAAAATCTTTAAGAAAAATGGCATAGCTACCCCATGACCCCCCCCCCCCCCCACCCCAGCCCATTACCAGCCCCTTTGGGTCTTGTATGGATATTAAGGGGAACACCGCACACAAAATAAAAAAGGCCCTATATACTCTGAACAGCCGTATACAGGCGGTGCATACAAGACAGGGACTGTAGGTTTGTTCTTATGTAGAATGTGTTTGTAATTTTGAACAGGTACATTGTTTAAGTGTAGCTCCAGCCCAAAAATCTATTTTTAAACTTTTTGGAAAACATAGGTAAGGGTTATCACCCCTGTAACATTTGTTTTGCTGTCTGTGCCCCTGTTCAGAACATTTCACCTCACTTTCCGTCCCAATGACAACTGTTTTTGAAATGTGGTGTTTTTCTTGAAACAAGGATTGGTGATAAAGCATCAGTACAGAGGAGACACCTTTCTCCCATATTAATTCTTACAGGAGAGAATTTTCCTTCCTAGGGGTAGATTTCCTCTCACTTCCTGTTGTCTTCTTGCGTTTGCAAGTAGGAGTCGTTTGTAAGTTGGATGTTTGAAAGTAGGGACCTGCCGTATATACTCTGCAGAAATAGGCCCCTTAGTTGTTGGTGTTGGCACAACACTGTAAGCACTCACAGTTACTCTTGGTTGGTGCTGGAACGCCCTGCTGTCAACTATTATATCAGGAATTGTAATTACATATAATTGTTGAACAGTGGTAGTAAAAATTGGGCCTTTGATGGTGGTGCTGGTGCCACAACACTGTAAGCCCTGACAGTTACTCTTAGTGGGTGCAGCAATGGGCCCTGCTGTGAATTATTAGATCAAGAATTGTAATTGCATGCCCCTGTTGAACAGGGGCTGAAAAATTGGGCCTTTCGTGGTGGTGGTGGTGGTGGTGGTGTTGCCACAACACTGTAAGCCCTCAGAGTTACTCTTGGTGGGTGCAGGAATGGGCCCTGCTGTGAATTATTAGATCAAGAATTGTAATTACATGCCCCTTTTGAACAGGGGCTGAAAAATTGGGCCTTTCGTGGTGGTGGTGGTGGTGGCGTTGCCACAACACTGTAAGCCCTCAGAGTTACTCTTGGTGGGTGCAGCAATGGGCCCTGCTGTGAATTATTAGATCAAGAATTGTAATTACATGCCCCTTTTGAACAGGGGCTGAAAAATTGGGCCTTTCGTGGTGGTGGTGGTGGTGGCGTTGCCACAACACTGTAAGCCCTCAGAGTTACTCTTGGTGGGTGCAGCAATGGGCCCTGCTGTGAATTATTAGATCAAGAATTGTAATTACATGCCCCTGTTGAACAGGGGCTGAAAAATTGGGCCTTAGGCACTGGTGGCACAACACTGCAACCCCTCACAGATACTGTACTTGGAGCACAGCAATGAGCCCTGTTGCAAAGTATTGCTTCAAAAATTGTAATGACACGCCCCTGTTAAACAGGGGCTGAAAAATTGGGCCTTAGGCACTGGTGGCACAACACTCCAACCCCTCACAGATACTGTACTTGGAGCACAGCAATGAGCCCTGTTGCAAAGTATTGCTTCAAAAATTGTAATTACACGCCCCTGTTAAACAGGGGCTGAAAAATTGGGCCTTAGCCACTGGTGGCGGCACCCATAAACAAAAATGATCTTCCAAGCTATCATCATCAATCGTATCATTGAGGACTCGGAGGAGGAGGATAGCCAGTCAACATAACAGCACAGGCACTCAGCATCAGCATCAGTCTTGAAGGGATGTGACATGTTAAAATCAATTAGTCTGTTATATCAGCATCAGGTGTGTGGTAGCTGGTGGTGATCCAAGACTGGTTCATCTTGATGAAAGTCAGTCGATCAACCGAGTCGGTGGACAGGCGCACCCTGTGATCCGTGACAAATCCTCCAGCAGCACTGAATGTGCGTTCCGAAAGAACGCTGGATGCAGGACAGGCCAGTAGCTCAATTGCATACTGTGCAAGCTCTGGCCAGTGATCCATCCTCAAGACCCAGTAAGCCAGAGGATTTTCGGTGGGGAAGGTGTCCAAGTCTGACCTTGCCCCTAGATATTCCTGCACCATGTTTATCAGACGCTGGCGATGGTTGCTGGAACCGTTCATACTTTGGGGCTGCGGACTAAAGAATTGTCTGAACGCATCGGTCAGACGGCCACCTTCCCCACCGCTCCTTCTTTGACTGGCCGAAGCCTCAGCAACTCGTTGTCCAGGACCAGGAGTTTGTAACCTCCCAGTCTCTGGGAACGCGTTGCACAGACCTTTCTGCAAGGCCTCCCGGAGTTGTCTCATCCTCTGCTCCCTCTGCGACGGTAACATAAGGTCCGCAACCTTACCCTTGTACCGTGGATCAAGGAGAGTGGCCAGCCAGTAATGGTCCCTCTCCTTGATCCGAAGAATACGAGGATCCTTCCGCAGACTTTGCAGGATCAGGGAGGCCATGCAGCGTAGGTTAGCTGAGGCATTCGGTCCGGAGTCCTCTGGGTCACTCAGGATGACATGATCCGCAGCCACCTCCTCCCAGCCACGTACAAGTCCACTGGTTTCTTGGGACTGTAAATCATCCCTAAAAGACTGCTGCTGATGATGCTGAGTGCCAGCCTCCACCTCCATGCTGACACAATCCTCCTCCTCCTCCTCCTCCTCCTCCTCTTCCTGTGCGATGGGTGGGACAGAAGGAACACTGTCTGGGTAAAGGGGGCCTTGAGAGGCAAGAAAGTCCTCCTCTTCCTGCCTCTGTTCTGCCTCAAGTGCCCTGTCCATTATTCCACGCAGCGTGTGCTCCAACAGGTGGACAAGAGGTACAGTGTCACTGATGCATGCACTGTCACTGCTCACCATCCTCGTGGCCTCCTCAAATGGTGCCAGGACAGTGCATGCATCCCTGATCATGCATCCCTGATCACTGGCGTGGAGAAAAAAAACCAAGCTCCCCTGACCCTGTCCTGGTGCCGTAGTCGCACAGGTACTCATTGATGGCCCTCTGCTGCGTGTGCAGCCGCTGCAGCATGGCCAACGTTGAGTTCCACCTGGTGGGCATGTCACATATAAGGCGGTTCTTGGGCAGGTTCAACTCCTTTTGCAGCTCAGCCAGGCGAGCACTGGCATTATAAGATCTGCGGAAATGCACACAGACTTTCCTGGCCTGCCTCAGGACATCCTGTAAGCCCGGGTACCTGCCCAAGAACCGCTGCACCACCAGGTTAAGGACGTGAGCCACACAGGGCACATGGGTCAGTTGTCCCTGTCAGAGGGCGGAGAGGAGGTTGGTGCCATTGTCGCAAACCACCATTCCTGGCTTAAGCTGGCGTGGCGTCAACCACCTCTCGGCCTGGCCCTGCAGAGCAGACAGGACCTCTGCCCCAGTGTGGCTTCTGTCCCCCAAACACACCAGCGCAAGCACGGCATGGCATCTTTTTGCCTGCGTACTTGCGTAGCCCCTTGAACGGCTACGGAGCACCGCTGGTTCAGAGGACAAAGCACAGGAAGAGGCCATGGAGGAAGAAGAAGAGGAGGGGGTGGAGGAGAGAGGTGTGTCACAACCAGTAGTAGCATTTTGGAGGCGTGGCGGTGGAACAACCTCCAACACTACTGCACCTTGTCCTGCATCCTTCCCAGCTGCCAAAAGAGTGACCCAATGGGCCGTGAAAGAAAGGTAACGTCCCTGTCCATGCCTGCTGGACCATGAGTCAGCGGTAATATGCACCTTACCGCTGACCGCCCTGTCCAGCGAGGCCAAGACATTGCCTTCCACATGCCGGTAGAGAGCCGGAATAGCCTTCCGTGAGAAAAAGTGGCGTTTGGGAACCTGCCACTGAGGAACCGCACATTGCACAAACTCACGGAAGGGGGCCGAGTCTACCAACTGAAAAGGCAGCAGTTGAAGCGCTAGCAATTTAGCCAAGCTAGCATTCAACCGCTGGGCATGTGGATGGCTGGGAGTGAACTTCTTTCGACGGTCCAGCAGCTGGGGCAGGGAAATTTGCCTGCTAGAATCGGACGTCGGTGTACTGCTAGCAGAGTGGCCGCAAGTACTTGGCTGTGACACACCTAATTCTACACCTTCATTCCTCTCAGTGCATGTTTCAGAGAGGACTGAAGTTATAGTGGGGTTGGAGATCCCAGCTGATGCGGTGCAAGGAGAGGTCCGCTTTGTTCTTTGGTGTGGGTCTTTGAGGTAGGCTTGCCAACGAGCTGCATGGCAGGTCAACATATGTCTGGTCAGGCATGTGGTACCCAAGCGGCTGATGTTTTGGCCACGCGATATACGCTTGAGACATATGTTGCAAACAGCAGCTGTGCGATCTGATGCACTAGCCTCAAAAAAGGCCCACACCAAAGAACTTTTTGAATGACGGGCAGAGGCAGCGCCCTGCACAGGCGGAGCTCTGCGGTGTGATTCCGTCGGTGTACTGCCCTTACGCTGGCCACCAAAGGGCATCCTGCCTCGTTGGAGATGTGCCTCCTCCTCATCCTCCTCCTCCTCCTCTCTCCTATTAGGCACCCACGTGGAGTCAGTGACCTCATCATCCCCTCCCTCCTCATCACTGGAGCCAATCTGGCAGTATGCTGCAGCTGCTGGAACATGACTGCCAGATTGGTGTCCTTCTTGAGCATCCCCTCTGTCTGCTCTCACGCTACTGCCTTCCTCTAGCTGGGTTTCATCATCAGACCCTTCGAAACGCTGGGCATCCTCCTGGAGCATGTACCCAACACTGTGCTCAAACAGTTCGGGGGACTCCTCAGGAGGAGGACATGGTGGGTCTAGGGAAGGAGTGACTGATGATGAGTCTGACATTGATACCAGGGAAGAGGACGCTTTGGCAGCTGCTTTGCCAGTACCCTGAGCCTGGGTGAGAGAGGATGAGGAGGAGGAGGAGGGCTTGGTCATCCACTCTACCAAGTCTTCGGCATGATGTGGCTCAACATGTCCAGCTGCCGAAAAGAAGGACAAGCGTGTCCCATGGCCATGTGCTGATGACAATGCACCGCGTCCACGACCAGCACTGTTGCCCCCAGACACAGAGCCTGCTTGCCCTCTTTTATTGCCTCCTGACTGTCTGCCTCTCCTTGTTTGCCTTCCAGACATTCTAATGGATGGCCTGCAGGGAGATGGGAAAAAAAGCAATAAGGGCTACCTTCAGGTGTCCTTCTCTGTCCCTTTACTTAAGGATTTCTAAATATGGTTGAGGATGATTGCTTTCGCACAGAATAGCACAATGACAATTTCCCTGACTGTCCAAAAAACAAGGATTTCAAAGATGGTTGATGAGGAATGCTTTAGCACAGTATAGCACAATCAGAATTTCCCGCACTGTCCTTCCCTGTCCCTACAAACAAGGTTTAGCACAGTAAAACACACTGACACTCTCCCTACCTATAGTTTTCTGTCCCTATAATTTTTTTTTTTTTTAAAGATGGTTGATGAGGAATGCTTTAGCACAGTATAGCACAATGAGAATTTCCCTCACTGTCCTTCCCTGTCCCTACAAACAAGGTTTAGCACAGTAAAACACACTGACACTCTCCCTACCTATAGTTTTCTGTCCCTATAATTTTTTTTTTTTTAAAGATGGTTGATGAGGAATGCTTTAGCACAGTATAGCACAATGAGAATTTCCCTCACTGTCCTTCCCTGTCCCTACAAACAAGGTTTAGCACAGTAAAACACACTGACACTCTCCCTACCTATAGTTTTCTGTCCCTATAATTTTTTTTTTTTAAAGATGGTTGATGAGGAATGCTTTAGCACAGTATAGCACAATGAGAATTTCCCTCACTGTCCTTCCCTGTCCCTACAAACAAGGTTTAGCACAGTAAAACACACTGACACTCTCCCTACCTATAGTTTTCTGTCCCTATAAAATTTTTTTTTTAAAGATGGTTGATGAGGAATGCTTTAGCACAGTATAGCACAATGAGAATTTCCCTCACTGTCCTTCCCTGTCCCTACAAACAAGGTTTAGCACAGTAAAACACACTGACACTCTCCCTACCTATAGTTTTCTGTCCCTATAAAATTTTTTTTTTAAAGATGGTTGATGAGGAATGCTTTAGCACAGTATAGCACAATGAGAATTTCCCTCACTGTCCTTCCCTGTCCCTACAAACAAGGATTAGCACAGTAAAACACACTGACACTCTCCCTACCTATCCTTCTCTTTCCCTAAACTAAAGGAATCCAGGTTAAGCAAGAAAAAAAAAAATGTCACTGTCCCTGCCTATGCTTCTCTTTCCCTGCTCCGGAACACACTACACTAGGCCGCCGTGCTGGCGGCCTTTTATAGTGTGGGGCGTGTACTAAACACCCTCAGCAATAATTGGCCACAGGCATCCTGCCTGTGGCCAATCATTGCTCTCCTCGCTGCCGGCGCTGTGATTGGCCAAGCATGCGGGGTCACAGTGCATGCTTGGCCAATCACAGCGCCTGGATGACACTGCGATGGCGTAGTGCATTGTGGGCCGTTCGCGTCACTCGAATTTGGCGCGAACGGCCCAAATCGTTCGATCTTCGCCGAACGATCGAACAGCCGATGTTCGAGTCGAATGTATGTTCGACTCGAACACGAAGCTCATCCCTACTCCAGCACACTACTTTCTGTCACAGTCTTAGTAATCCTGTCAAGCCATCAGAACTAATTTGTTCTATGGGCATCCCATGTCCCTTTCCCCAACCAAGTTCAATGACTAGGCCTCACTCTGAATAAGTTGCAGTTAATTTTCTTAATGACCTTATTTAGGCCGGGGCCTGCAGTAGCCCTTTATGGCAGCAACCGTTTACTTGAGAAGAATAAATGTTGATGGACTACTAATCCCAGTCCGACTTGCAAATCCTGCCCGCCCTCCTGGCTGCATCGATTTGATGCAATTTATCAATCGCGGGCAAAATCGCAGCGCGATTGGAGTGCCATTAGGAAGTAATGGCGTCGCACACGCACCCCAGCGATTTGGAATTGCGGGCAGAATTGCAGCGATTCCGACTGCGATTCAAATCACCCAGGTGTGAACAAAGCCTTATAAAAGTCCCTGACCCCTTTCCAAAAACGCAGAGGCAAAAAAAAAAAATGCATTGATGTGAATGTGTTCCATAGGAACCCATGTTAAAAGTAAAGTGTTTCTGTTGGTGTGAATGGAGCCTAAAGGTGGAGGGAGGGGGGCTGGAGCCAGGCACGCCCACATTGTCTTTTTGGGGGGTGGAGGTCTTGTTTAAGCTGAGAGCTTGTGATGGCGCCCTTCACTGACCAATCAGCAGCTTGTGGTGGTGGGTTAGTGACCAACCTATCTCACTTAACCACCATGGAGATTAGTGAGGTCACCGACCAGGCTGTGCTGTCTGGCAGGTCTTCCTGAATCACAAGGCTGGCTGAACAGAGTCCTACGCCTCCAGGCTGTTGGGCTGACGTTAGTGTCTGGATTTTGGAGCTTCAATTTCTTGTAATGGGATTTTCTTCTCTTTATTCTGCGGAGGGTGAATGTTAGCGGAATTCATTCGTTAATCCACTTTCTCCTCCACCACCAGTCACTAATTTCACTGGTCACATAAATCCTCATCCCGGCTGACAGCTTAACTAAATTCACCACTTCAATACCGGGCACTTTCGGCCATTCCTGCCCAGGACAATTTTCAGCTTTCAGCGCTCTCACACACTTGCGCGGTCATGCTACACTGTACCCAAACTACATTTTTATCATTTTCTTCCCACAAATAGAGCTTTCTTTTGGTGGTATTTGATCACCTCTGTGGTTTTTATTTTTTGCTAAACAAACTAAAAAAGACCAACATTTTTGAAAAAAAAACGTTTTTCTTAGCTTCTGTCATAAAAGTTTGTTTTCCACTTCACTGACGGGCACTGATGAGGCGGCACTGATGGGCACTAATAGGTGGCACTGATGGGCACTTACAGGCGGCTGTGATGGGCAATGCAGGCAGCACTGATGGGCACTGACAGGCGGCTGTGATGGACACTGACAGGCGGCTGTGATGGGCACTAACAGGCGGCACTGATTGGCACTTATAGGCGGTACTGATTGGCGCTGACAGGTGGTACTGACAGGTAGCACTGATGGGCAGCACTGATGATGAGGTACTGATAGATTACTGACAGGTGTTACTGCTGGGCACTGTTTGGAACTGTGGTGGGTACTGATTGGCATTGTGGTGGGTTCTGATTGGCACTGTTGTGGGCTCTGATTGGCACTGTGGTGGGCACTGGGAGACTTTCTTGTTGTGTTTATTGCAGGGAACTGATTGGCAGGTGATTGGCACAACTGAGGGGGCTGTGCTGATAATCAATGTGCTGATTATCAGCACAGACCCCCCTCCCTCTGACAGGGAGAGCTGCCAATCGGCTCTCCCTGTCAGCGCGTTAACCGAGGAATGCCGCTTACCGACACTTCCTGGTTCACGAGATGATCAGCTGTGATTGGTCACAGCTGATCTGAAACAGTAGTGTATTTAGGTTTTGTGCTGCCCTAGGCCTGACTAAATTTGTGCACCACCTAATTTAAATATGACCAACCCCTTCCTGTCAAGGCCACACCCCTTTCTTTTTAAGACCCGCCCTGAAATTTTTGAGTGGGGACACTAGTTCTTAGGGCCTGGGGGGCAATGGATTCCCTTGATTTGCATAGATTTCCTCTGACTTCCTGTTTGGCTTTGGGGCAGGAAGTGAAGGGAAATCTCTGAAATGGGACAGAGATGGTAAAAAATAAACTGACAGGGGCTATAACCCTCCCTTACTCTATACAAAATGAAAAAAAAAAAAATGTTGCCTAAAGTTCTACTTTAAGCACAAATTTCTGATAATTTTATGGAGAGGACTAAGAAGATATAACCATGCCAATGGTGCAGCAGAAAAAATATAGCACAGTGAGGAAGGTTTGTGGTCCAGGATGATAAGACAGCCAAAATTAGAAACAGCTTACGTTGCACTAACAGTGTAGCGCAAGCTGGCAGGGACTCTTTCCGTGCTGCCCCCCTGCAAATTGCTGCCCTAGGCCTGGGCCTTGTTGGCCTAGGCCAGGATACAGCGTTGGCTGATCACGTGGTAAGAAGCCAATGACAGAGGCTCCTTATCACGATCGGAGATGCGGCATGTCAGACTGACTCACGGGCGCGCCGGCATGTTTTCCTGCTGGACGTCATATGAAGCCCAGTTAGGGTAACAGATCCACTTCCCGGCTGTCATTCTGCATACGGCGGGCGGGAAGTGGTTAAATTGCTGACGCCCCGCTATTCAATGGAATTGCGCTCATCTATCACTTTGCCCCCCCCCCCGAGATTCGCAGCTGATTGCACACAGTGTCGTGCGGATGCAATGCGGGTGATCCGATCCATCCCCGGATCCTTTCCTGCACCTGGATTTAAAGCTGAAGTTTCATCTGCTCCCTCTCTCCCCACTCTCATCAACATGATATTTTTATATAAAACAATTTATATGATGTCATTTATATGATGATGTCATCACTGAGTCTCTGAACTTCTCTATGCAATTCAGGCAGATCATGGCTGATGGGAGGGGCCAGCAGGGAATAGTCTACCTAGGAATGCCCACTTCTCCAAACTGACACCCACCCATCAAGGCAGATCATGGCTGGTGGGAGGGGCCGGCTGGGTGCAGCACCTAAAAAACATCACAGCACCCTACCCTTAGTGCTGTTACAGTGGGAGGAGTTATGCAAATATCAAAATGCCTTGATGGGCGGCTGTCAGTCCAGAGAAGTGGGCGTTCCTTGGAAGGTCATTTATATAGGTAACACCCACATGTGCAGCTAAGCTTCCATGATTGAAAGAACTGAAATCCAATGAATGGAAGGGGCGGGGTTTGGGAAATCAAAGATGATGCTGGACGTCCTCCAGCCAGGAAATGAGGCGGAGCTCTATCTGACTTGATGAAGCTTCTAATGCACGTTGTGAGAAGCTCAGAGTGTGCAGTGAAATCAGAGTAAGCCATCTCAGTCCGGGGGAGGACTGGAGTAGGTGGTGACCCTGGATGATGCCTGAATAAATATGGCGCCATCCTTCTGGATAGACAAGCAGATGAAAGCAGGGGGGAGTATTGTAATCTCTGTGAGAGGGAATAAATACCTGGAAGTGTCACACTGACACATTACTCAGCTTGCCGCACTGCATACAGATCTGAAGACAGGTCCACTTTAATGAACAGTGACTGCAGAGTAGGGGGGGGGGGACATTTCCCCCCTCTGGACACACTGCACTCTATGCACAGAGGTCACCCCTCAGTTCAATAAAACGAAGGACTTTGCGGGGAATGCCTGTAACTTGGCTTCAAGCTCTGTGCATAGACAGTGAGCCAATTATAAAAAAAAGAGGAAGCTGTAGATTTTGGTGAAAATGCAATCATGGTGGCAAAAACTGTAAGTTTTATTTATTTATTTATTTATTCAGCTTCAGATCATTTTTTTTTTATTCCAGCCCTTTAAAAAATGTCACCATTTTATTCTGATCCACACTTTCCAAATCTAATCAGCAATAGGATCTGCATACGGTGAGCAAAAGCGCCATCTGCTGGCAGAATTGGTCAAAGCAGAAAAAGGAAACAATCCTTGCTAAAGCCAGGGAACGGCTACTGTGGCTAGAGGGTATTTCACCACATGCCCCAGCCACACAGGGCCGTCTTTAAGGCAGGGCAAAAGGGGAAGCTGCCCTGGGCCCTGTCATTGTTGTGGGGCCCAAAGCAGCTGCCTCATACTTGCCAACTATCTCAGTTTAAATTCCCTTGTCCCTTGAAGTTTTAGTCCTGTTCTGTGTCCTGATATCTTAGTGTGAAGTACTTCTACTAATGCTGCCCAGCTCTGCCCTATTGTTGTGTACAGATGACTCACCTGCAGACCCTGTGTTTACATGTTAATAACCGTCATTCATATGTAAATAACGTGAGCATTCATATGTAAATAGCGGCAGGATTCATATGTAAATAGCTGAGGCTGGCAGCATTCATATGTATATCATGCCCCTCTGCACTGAAGAGATGATGTGCTGTAACCTCTAGCAACCAATCAGTGAGCAGTATTACTGTACAGTAATCTCTAGCAACCAATCAACAAGAAGAAATCATGTGCTGTAACCTCTAGCAACTAATCAGTGAGCCGTAATGTGTGCTGTAACCTCTAGCAACCAGTCAGTAAGTGGTAATGATATGCTGTAACCAATAGCAATCACTGCCTGATCTGATACAGTAAACTGATTTTAAGTCTGGCTGATATTTATTGTATGTCTCAGAGCAGGTGGAGAGCAAAATTGCATGGGGATGGGGGCCCCAAGAATTTTTTTTCCCAGGGTCCAATCAACATTAAAGACGGCCCTGCCGCCACACCAGAGAATTCGTCTGAAGCCTCATACACACGGCTGGGAAGCCCGTCAGGAAAAAAAACGTCGGTTTTCCTGACGGGATTCCTGGCAAGCTTTCCTTGCCAAGCCGTGCATACAGACGGCCGCTCAAAAGAACCGCCGTTCTTTTGAATGGCAAGAACGCGGTGACGTCATCGACTACGACGAGCCTGCGCTCGTCACATTCGATGCCGTCGCCGCCATCTTGCTACACCCTACACTACTCTTGTATGCTACCGCGCATGCGTCAAAGTCTGTTCGAGCATGTGCGGGTTTACCTGGGGACAGGCAAGCATACACATTCACGGTTTTCTCGGCAGGAAACACTCTGACGAGAAAATAGAGAGCAGGTTCTCTATTTTTCTCATCGGGATTCCCGGCAGTTTTCTCACCGAGAAAGCATACACACGCACGGTTTTCACGGGAAAAAGCTCTCCCAGCAGCTTTCTTGCAGAGAAAACGGTGCGTGTGTACGAGGCTTATGTGTGAAATCTCTGTGACCTGGGGTAAATTAATCATGTCACCCCCAGTTAAAAGGGAAGTTAAAGAGCTTGTCCCTGGCAACAGGAAGCCATCTAGACAACAGCGTGTGGAAAAGAGTATGGTTGTCCGTGGAAGCAACGTCCAGGCCAACAGGGATGTTGGGGATCCAAGGAGTCTGTCTGCTGATGGTCGTGACCAGTGGTATCCCATGACAACCGAGAGCCAGGCATTGAGGAGTTGGCAAGAAAGTAAAGCTCAGGGTCCAATACCATGTTTGGAGTGTGGCCAAGCGGGGCATGGAATCTTTACTTGCCCAAGGTTATGTAATACCGCTGAAGAGTCTGGAAAGGCTGCAGTGTTGTCTTGTGGCCACACAGAGGCAGTAGCTGGTATGGATGCAGCTGAGAGACAGCGTGCTCAGGTGAAGGCTATGATGCCAGCCACTGAAAATGGTAAGACTGTTTCAGTTTGTGGGACTGGACCTAGTGAAATGGGAGTGTGTCCAGCGGGGAGATCCGCAGTGCCAATGGACATAGACTTGCTGTAGTGTGCTACCCAGAGCAGTGGGGAGGCACATGGTGAAGCCCAGCTGACAGCAAGGTTAAAAACTCAAATGGACATGGGGACTATGCATGTGCCTGCTATAACGATATAAATTTTTATTAAAAATAGAATAAAAGCAATGGTACTACTCACAAACGAGCTTTAGGTAAAGGCTTTTCTAACAGTCAACCTGGATCTCTTGGCACCTGCAAGCAGGACTTGATGACAAGAGGATCAGACAGTACCCTAAATGGCTGAATGGCTGACGCGTTTCTGGGGCGCACCCGTTTCTTCAAATTAAAAGCCAGCAGCTACAAATACTGCAGCTGCTGACTTTTAATATTAGGACACTTACCTGTCCTGGAGTCCAGCGACGTCGGCAGCAGAAGACGAGCAATCGCTCGTCTCTCGGTTGTCCCCACCGCCATCATGGGCGAGGGAATAAGGAAGTAAAGCGCTGCGGCTTAAGTTCCTGGTTCCCTACTGCGCATGCGCGAGCAGCGCTGCACGTCTTTCAATGGTCCACGCTGTGTTCTGGGAGCCGTGTGTTTCCCAAAACACAATGGGGGGGGGGACCGGGAGGTGACGCACTACCAGCAGTCTACCAGCAGTGAGGATTCCCGGAAGTGGGTGGAAATACCTGTCTTAGACAGGTATCTGCACCCCCTCACCCCTGAAAGGTGCCGATTTTGGCACCTGAGGGGGGGAGGAATCCGATGAGCGGAAGTTCCACTTTAGGGTGGAGCTCCGCTTTAACCACTTAACGACCGCCCACTGTAAATATACGTCGGCAGAATGGCACCGACAGGCAGAATCACGTATATGTACGTGATTGCCTTTGTATAGTTGGGGGTCCGATCGGACCCCCTTCTTTACAGTGAGCGGTCGTTTTACCTTCGGGAGCGATCCGGCATGAGGGGACAGCCGTTTGATTCCGGCCACCCCCTCTCGATCGCTCCCGGCGAATGAGAGCTTCCCCTGCCTGTGTACTTGTTTACACAGGCTGGAGGAAGTGATGTCATCTCTCCTGCGGCGCTCACATATACCGAGCGCCGTACAGGAGAAGATGCAGGTTAGTGCACACAACACAACACTGACACCAGGACACATAGGTACATAAATCGCCCCCCAGGCCCCCCCAGACACCCCCAGATCACCCCCCAGCCCCCAGTCACAGTGTCACTGATTGCAGTGACCATTTATTTAGTGATCACTGCAATCAGTGACATTTGTGACTTTAAAAGTGTCAGTACATTTAGTTTTAGGTCAAGTGTAGCCCCCTAACCCCCCCCAATAAAGGTTTAACCCCCTGATCACCCCCCAGATAACCCTTTCACCCCCTAGTACCGCCGTCGCTAAGCGATCATTTTTCTAATCGATGTCTTAGCGTCGGTGATGCTGATCGGTAGACAGTAATTTTTTTTAGGTTCGCCGCAGGTTTTTATAGCGTCGGGTACCCCCATATATTACCTAATAAAGGTTTAACCCCCTTGATCGCCCCCCAGGTAATCCTTTCACCCCCTATCACCACTGTCATTAAGCGATAATTTTTCTGATCGATGTCTTAGCGTCGGCGATGCTGATCGGTAGCCAGTAATTTTTTTTAGGTTCGCCGCAGGTTTTTATAGCGTCGGGTACCCCCATATATTACCTAATAAAGGTTTAACCCCCTTGATCACCCCCCAGGTAACCCTTTCACCCCCTAGCACCGCCGTCGCTATGCGATCATTTTTCTGATCGATGTCTTAGCGTCGGTGATGCTGATCGGTAGCCAGTAATTTTTTTTAGGTTCGCCGCAGGTTTTTATAGCGTCAGGTACCCCCATATATTATCTAATAAAGGTTTAACCCCCTGATCGCCCCCCAGGTAACCCTTTCACCCCCTATCACCACTGTCGCTAAGCGATAGTTTTTATGATCGTTGTCTTAGTGTCGGTGATGCCGATAGGTAGCCAGTAATTTTTTTTTAGGTTCGCCGTCAGGTTTTTATATAGCGTCAGGTACCCCCATATATTACCTAATAAAGGTTTTAACCCCCTAATTGCCCCTAGTTAACCCTTTCACCAGTGATCATCATATAAGTGTTACGGGTGACGCTGGTTAGTTAGTTTGCTTTTTATAGTGTCAGGGCACCCGCCGTATATAACCCAATAAAGGTTTAACCCCCTGATCGCCCGGCGGGTGATATCAATTGGGTTTTAGCGTCAGAGAGGGTCTGCGTCACACCCCAGGCAGCGTCAGGTTAGTGCCAGTAGCGCTAACACCCACGCGTGAAGCATACACCCCCCTTAGTGGTATAGTATCTGATCAGCTCAATATCTGATCTGATCAGATCTATACTAGCGTCCCCAGCAGTTTAGGGTTCCCAAAAACGCAGTGTTAGCGGGATCAGCCCAGATACATGCTAGCACCTGCGTTTTGCCCCTCCGTCCAGCCCAGGCCACCCAAGTGCAGTATCGATCGATCACTGTCACTTACAAAACACAACACACATAACTGCAGTGTTCGCAGAGACAGGCCTGATCCCTGCGACTCCAGTGCTGTAGGAGGTGATTTCACCACCACAGTTAAAAAAAAAAAGCATATATGCCGAAGCATTGGGGCAGCAGGGGCGGAGGAGCGGAGGAGCGATTTTGCTCCTAATGCCGCGTACATACGGTCCAAATTCCGACGGAGGCTTGCCCGTGGAAAAGTCTGACCATGTGTACGCGGCATAACTTTTGCGAGAAGATGCCCCCATGCTTCGGCATATATAAATGGTGCATGTATGCCCATCATTAGAAGTGGGTGGATGAAGGGCGGTATTCTAATGGTGGGCATACCCACCGATCAATCTTTTTTTTTCGTTCAGCCAACAGGCTGCATGAAAAAAAAGATTACAATACATGTCCAACAAGGACCAGCAACGTACTGGTATGTTGCTGGACTTTGAATGTTTATACCAGAATGATGTCTGCGGGTTTAGGTATCATCTTGGTATCATTCTTTTTAGCCAGCGGCCGGCTTTCATGTAAAAGCAATCCTAGTGGCTAATTAGCCTCTGGACTGCTTTTACAAGCAGTGGGAGGAAATGTCCCCCCCCCCCCGGATATAAAAAGCGCCATTGGGAAATTGGGAAAGCATTTTATCACACCGATCTTGGTGTGGTCAGTTGCTTTGAGGGCAGAGGAAAGATCTAGGGTCCAATAGACCCCAGTTTTTTCAAAAAAGAGTACCTGTCACTACCTATTGCTATCATAGGGGATATTTACATTCCCTGAGATAACAATAAAAGTGATAAAAAAAAAAAATATGGAAGCAACAGTTTAAAAATAAAATAAAAAAGCAAAATTAATAATAAAAAAAAATTAAAAAAAAAGCACCTCTGTCCTGCCCTGCTCTTGCCCAATAGCGAACGCAAGCGTCGGTCTGGCGTCATATGTAAACAGCAATTGCACCATGCATGTGAGGTATCACCGCGAAGGTCAGATCGAGGGCAGTAATTTTAGCAGTAGACCTCCTCTGTAAATCTAACGGGGTAACCTGTAAATGCTTTTAAAGGCTTTTAAAAATGTATGTAGTTTGTCGCCAATGCGCGTTTGTGCGAAATTTTAAAGCATGTCGTGTTTGGTATCTATGTACTCGGCCTAAGATAATCTTTTTTATTTCATCAAACATTTGGGCAATATAGTGTGTTTTAGTGCATTAAAATTAAAAAAAGTGTATTTTTTCCCCAAAAAATGCGTTTGAAAAATCGCTGCGCAAATACTGTGTAGAAAAAAAAAATGCAACACCCACCATTTCATTCTGTAGGGCCTTTGCTTTAAAAATATATATAATGTTTGGGGGTTCAACATAATTTTCTTGCAAAAAAAAATATGTTTTCATGTAAACAAAAAGTGTCAAAAAGGGCTTTGTCTTCAAGTGGTTAGAAGAGTGGATGTATGCTTCCTAATGTTGTGTATAAAATGCCAGAACAGTTCAAACCCCCCCAAATGACCCCATTTTGGAAAGTAGACACCCCAAGCTATATACTGAGAGGCATGTCGAGTCCATGGAATATTTTATATGTTGACACAAGTTGCGGAAAAAATATTTTTTTTATTTTTTTTGCACAAAGTTGTCACTAAATGATATATTGCTCAAACATGCCATGGGCATATGTGGAATTACACCCCAAAATACATTCTGTTGCTTCTCCTGAGTACGGGGATACCACATGTGTGAGACTTTTTGGGAGCCTAGTCGCGTACGGGACCCCAAAAACCAAGCACCGCCTTCAGGCTTTCTAAGGGTGTCAATTTTTGATTTCACTTCTCACTGCCTATCACAGTTTTGGAGGCCATGGAATGCCCAGATGGCACAAAACCCCCCCAAATGACCCCATTTTGGAAAGTAGACACCCCAAGCTATTTGCTGAGAGGTATTGTGAGTATTTTGCAGATCTCGCTTTTTGTCACAAAGTTTTGAAAATTGAAAAAAAAAAAGAAAAAAAAAAAATGTTCTTTCTTCATTTTTAAAAACAAATGAGAGCTGTAAAATACTCACCATGCCTCTCAGCAAACAGCTTGGGGTGTCTACTTTCCAAAATTGGGTCATTTGGGGGGGTTTTGTGCTATTTTGGCATTTTATGGCCTTCAAAACTGTGATAGGTAGTGAGGAGTGAAATCAAAAATTTGCGCCCTTAGAAATCCTGAAGGCGGTGCTTGGTTTCCGGGGTCCCGTACGTGGCTAGGCTCCTAAAAAGTCCCACACATGTGGTATCCCCGTACTCAGGAGAAGCAGCAGAATGTATTTTGGGGTGCAATTCCACATATAACCATGGCATGTGTGAGCAATATATCATTTAGTGACAACTTTTTGTAATTTTTTTTTTTTTTTTTTGTCATTATTCAATCACTTGGGACAAAAAAAAAATATTCAATGGGCTCAACAGGCCTCTCAGCAATTTCCTTGGGGTGTCTACTTTCTAAAATGGGGTCATTTGGGGGGGTTTTGTGCTATTTTGGCATTTTATGGCCTTCAAAACTGTGATAGGTAGTGAGGAGTGAAATCAAAAATTTGCGCCCTTAGAAATCCTGAAGGCGGTGCTTGGTTTCCGGGGTCCCGTACGTGGCTAGGCTCCTAAAAAGTCCCACACATGTGGTATCCCCGTACTCAGGAGAAGCAGCAGAATGTATTTTGGGGTGCAATTCCACATATAACCATGGCATGTGTGAGCAATATATCATTTAGTGACAACTTTTTGTAATTTTTTTTTTTTTTGTCATTATTCAATCACTTGGGACAAAAAAAAAATATTCAATGGGCTCAACATGCCTCTCAGCAATTTCCTTGGGGTGTCTACTTTCTAAAATGGGGTCATTTGGGGGGGGTTTGTACTGCCCTGCCATTTTAGCACCTCAAGAAATGAGATAGGCAGTCATAAATTTAAAGCTGTGTAAGTTCCAGAAAATGTACCCTAGTTTGTAAACGCTATAACTTTTGCGCAAACCAATAAATATACGCTTATTGACATTTTTTTTACTAAAGACATGTGGCTGAATACATTTTGGCCTAAATGTATGACTAAAATTGAGTTTATTCGATTTTTCTTATAACAAAAAGTAGAAAATATCATATTTTTTCAAAATTTTCGGTCTTTTTCCGTTTATATCGCAAAAAAGAAAAATCGCAGAGGCAATCAAATACCATTAAAAGAAAGCTCTATTTGTGGGAAGAAAAGGACGCAAATTTCGTTTGGGTACAACATTGCATGTCCACACAATTTACAGTTAAAGCAGCGCAGTGCAAAATTCTGAATTCACCTCTGGTCCTTTAGCTACCAAATGGTCCGGGGCTTAAGTGGTTAAACATAGAGGGTGCTGTGAGGAGAGGCTCGCAGGCTGTGGTGGGTAATAGACAGAGACAACTGGAGAGATTAATAAAAGACCACATAGATGAGTTCTTGCTGGAAAAAAACAATTTAAGGAACAGACAGCATGGATTCATGAAAGACAGAAGTTGTCAAACAAACCTTATTTCTTTTTATGAAGAGGTAAGTAAAACCTTGGACAGAGGGGTGGCGGTGGACGGGGTATACTTGGATTTTTCAAAAGCGTTTGATACAGTTCCACACACACGGCTCATGTGTAAGGTAAAGTCTACAGGATTGGAAATATCAGTTTGTAAATGGATAGAAAACTGGCTAAAAGACAGAATTCCGAGAGTAGTGGTTAATGATTCTTACTCTGAATGGTCTAAGGTTATCAGTGGTGTACCCCAAGGTTCAGTGCTGGGACCCTTACTTTTTAATATCTTTATAAATTATATTGGGTCTGGCATCAAAAGTAACCTTTCTGTCTTTGCGGATGACACCAAGCTATGCAGTGGAATAACGTCCTTATATGATGTCGTCAATTTACAAGCCGACCTCAATGCTCTGTCTAATTGGGCGACTATGTGGCAGATGAGGTTTAATGTTGATAAATGTAAAGTTATGCACTTTAATGGCCCACAAATTAAATACTCCTGTCTGACATGCTCCAAAGCAACAGGTGGCATTGGTCTGCCAGATCTTTATAAATATTATCTGGCCTGCCATCTAACTAGAGTGGTGGACTGGAAAATTCACAAACTAAGGAAAGCATGGGTGATGCTGGAAAACTCTCTCACACGTACCCCGATTGCACACTGCCTTGGCTGTCACCACGATTTTGGCCCCTGACCCTCAGGACGCACCCGCTCATCGCACTCTCCCAATCGGCCTTTGGGAAAGCGGTCGCTCGCTTTAACTTGTCCTCACAACCGGGTCCGCTGACCTCTTTGAGAGGCAACCCTGAGTTTCCTCCGGGAAATTCAAACACATTCCTCCACATGGAATGGCCACACGAGGAGGTTCTGGCGTTCTCTAAAGATGCGAATGTCACGTGGAATAGACAACTTACGCCATTTGAAGCACTATGCTCACGCATTGCACCACAGCGACACCTTGTGTCATACATTTACGCCCCACTGCAGGACATTTCTGGCACTCCCACGATGCAGACTGTACGTGCCTCCTGGGAAAGGGATCTGCAACTGACACTCGAGGACGATGACTGGGAATCCATATTCATTCTTGCCCATAAAGGCTCGATGAACGTAGCAATCCAAGAAAACGGTTATAAAATTATCACGAAATGGTATAGAACCCCAGCTCTTTTACATAAATTCTCACCCTCAATTCCAAATACATGTTGGAGGTGCACGGAAGAGGTAGGATCCATGATCCACATTTGGTGGGAGTGTGCTTTGCTCCAGCCTTTTTGGAGGGAGGTCCACTCCATCATTGCGCGGGTCACCACTTTCACTTTAGATTACACTCCTGCTCAATACCTTCTTCACCACACTACTTTACCCAAAAGAAATTACCAAAAATCACTGGCTATGCATATGGTTAATGCAACCAGACTCTGTGTTCCTACACATTGGCGTTCAAAAGATATCCCGACCAATCGAGAATGGTTGATCAGAGTCGCCAAGATAAAGGAGATGGAGGAATTGATACATACAGCTCATGACCGCTTACAGAAGTTTAGTCTGACCTGGGCCTGTTGGACGCATTTTAGGACCACGGATTACTATAAATCCTTCTTCTAAACGCTGTCCTGAAGTATTTAGATTGCTCGCTGGTATCTTCCCTGCATTTTGAACTGGTGCGCGGGCTCAGGACGGAGAGTGGCCCCCACTACACTACTCTACTCTATACTCTACTCTACACTCTCTACTTTCTATTCTTGACAGATACCCTTTACCTACCCTCCTTCCCTTACTCCTTTGCCACACCTGTGGCATTGTAAACCTCATTTCTGATTACATCTCTCCCCCACCCCCCCTTTTTTAAGTTGATTTAACTTTATTCTTCTTCCCCGATTGAGGTTTAACCAACCAAATGATAGCCTGGAGCCTTGTCATAAGCTCCCAACATGTAAACGTTCATTGTAATTTCCGAATTGAGAAGTTTTAAAATGACCCCGGATAGACCTGCTGATATTAGTCTACGGAGGGTTTTTGCACTCTTACGCAGGGTTACTTGTTCCTATTCAGATACTGGATATTGCTTTATTTGAGTGTTGGTTATTCTTGAAATGTTCTTGAGCTTGTATGTCTTGTATGTACATGTAACCTTATTTTTCTTTCAATAAAATCATTTATGTAAAAAAAAAAAAAGTTATGCACTTGGGGGCTAAGAATATGAATGCATCATACATACTAGGGGGAGTACAACTGGGGGGATCCGTAGTGGAGAAGGATATGGGGGTTTTGGTAGATCATAAGCTCAATAATGGCATGCAATGCCAAGCTGCGGTTTCCAAAGCGAGCAAAGTCCTTTCTTGTATTAAGAGAGGTATGGACGCCAGAGAGAGAGATATCATTTTGCCCCTGTTCAAATCATTAGTAAGACCTCATCTGGAATATGCAGTTCAGTTTTGGGCCCCAGTTCTCAAAAAGGATAACGGGGAACTGGAGAAAGTGCAGAGAAGGGCAACCAAACTGATAAGAGGCATGAAGGAGCTCAGCTAGGAGGAAAGATGAGAGGAACTGAATTTATTCTCTCTTGAGAAGAGGAGAATAAGGGGGGATATGATTAACATGTACAAATATATAAGGGGTCCATATAGTGAACTTAAGGTTGAGTTATTCACTTTAAGGTCAACACAAAAGACAAGGGGGCATTCTTTACGTCTAGAGGAAAAAAGATTTCATCTCCAAATACGGAAAAGTTTCTTCACGGTAAGAGCTGTGAAAATGTGGAACAGACTCCCTCCAGAGGAGGTTCTGGCCAGCTCAGTAGATTGCTTTGCGAAAGGCCTGGATACTTTTCTAAATGTACATAATATAACTGGGTACTAACATTTATAGGTAAAGTTGATCCAGGGTAAATCCGATTGCCTCTCGGGGGATCAGGAAGGATTTTTTTTCCCCTGCTGTAGCAAATTGGATCATGCTCTGCTGGGGTTTTTTGCCTTCCTCTGGATCAACTGTGGGTATAGAATTGGGTATATGGGATTGTACGATATTTTTTTTTTTTTTTTTTTTATGGTTGAACTGGATGGACTTTTTTCAACCTGACTAACTATGTAACTATGTTACCCACAAATGCTACAGTTATGTCTATGCATCAGGATGACCCTGATGATTCTGATAAATGTAATGTTGTTTGTGATAATGACATTGGAAAATGTGTATCTGAGAATGTTGGTAATATGGTCACTATCAATGATGGGAGTAGGATATCTCCCATGAGAGGCAGAGGCACCGGTTTGTCCATGGGCATCTCAGAGGGCCTCCATGGTGCTTTGAAGCCGGAGATTGTCCAGGACAACACTGGTACAGGTCTGGTGGAACAAAGGGAGACTGAGTAACACAATGAGAGTGGGACCCCACAACCCTAAGTGTAACCCAGTTAGTAAGGGGTTAATTCAGCCTGCAAAAGCTGAAAGTGCAGAGCTGTGTGTGTCAGTTGCGCCACCCGAGCAGATAAGGCAAAAGCATGTATTACAGCCTGCCTTGTCAGATGATGTGTCATCCCAAGGTAATATGTATAGAAATGACACAGGTGATGTTTTGGCTAGTGAACCCCAGGTTCCTGTGGGGCCTTCTAGAGAAGGTGATGCATTGCTGTGGAGCACCGGTGATGGAACCACAAGGGACTGGGATGATTGGTGCAAGGAAGTACTTGCGGCACTAGACAAAGTGACAATTATATATAAAGCAATGATGTGTGACAAGCGTGTGGACACAACATCTGTTATGCCAGATAGAGGGTTTGCAGGGCAGCCGGTGCTCAAGGGCATGTCAGCCCCTATGAAGGTTGATCCCCTCCAGTCTAAAGGAACGGTTCTGGGCGCAGACATGGCAGATGGGTTGTCCACAACCCAGTAGCTAAGTAATGTCAAGTGTCAAGTTGACACTGTGACTAATGTTGACTTGCAGAGGTTTATTGTTGTAGCGTTGGAGGTGAAGAGGAGACCTGTGTCTGACAGCGCTCCAGGGGAGCAACAGGCTGTGATCATGGGTACTTCCAAGGAGGTGGAGGTCTCTTCAAATGTCTCAACCTCTCAAACTGCAGTGAATGAGCCCCTCCATGTCAGGGGAAAAGTCCCTAGGAAGGTCTGGTATTTAGACATGGGATGTTTAGAGATGACAGAAACTTTACTGGAAATGCTAGAATTGGTAAAAACGCACGCACTGTAAATTTGGGTATCTCCATCGCAGTTGGACCAGGTGGTGCCTTGGAGTACCAGTGGGTGGAGCCAGGTGGTACAGGCCGTGCTGGGAAGCCTTGATCAAGAATGGTATTGGTGGGACCAATGCTTATTAACAGTGTGGCAAATAGTCTTAAGGTTCTCTGAGAGGGTTCTCTCAGTTACGGCGTGGTATGGGAGGCGCTCAGAACTGTTGGAGACATCAAAGGTCTCTCCGGCTGGTGTAGTGATTAGAAACAT
The DNA here is from genome assembly GCA_029206835.1 of Rana muscosa. Classification (NCBI taxonomy): domain Eukaryota; kingdom Metazoa; phylum Chordata; class Amphibia; order Anura; family Ranidae; genus Rana; species Rana muscosa. The sequence continues at coordinate 283,731,561 of CM055123.1, forward strand.
CCGAGGTGCGGCTGAGCCGATGTCAGTAGAGGGCGTGGATACTGTCTCACCCGCAAACCTCATGAGAAAGAAGGGCCCAGAATAGACGCAGCACTAACAGAGATGCTTTCTATCACTCGGAAAGAGGCACAACTTAAAGTACCCGGAGACACTGTGAGAGAAAGTGCTAATGTTGGTTGCTGCAACAATGTAATGTGTACACCAGAAAGTGGTTTATACTTGGATCAGTGTAATTTGTTAGAACAGTTACCCATGGAGTGTTGGGCAACAGGTGAGGTGGAGTTGTGCTATGGTCCCGTGGAGTATAGTCACTCGCCTGTGTGTGGTCCCTTCTCAGGTCTGGTTCTAACAAGCACTGAGATAGATGGCACTGATTGTGTTGGAAAGGGTGACATTAAAATGTATGATCTGCTAATGATTGGTGCTGTGAAAAGTGATGTGGTTGCCATGGGTAACCAGAGAGAGGTTTTTGAACCTGAAAGACCTGTGGTGAAAGGTAAAACTGACTTCAGTAAGTTGAAAGTTAGGATCGGGGAAGGCAGAGTTCCCCCAAGAAAAGAGAGTAAACCCAGGGACCCCAAGAGAAGAGAGGGAAGGCAGAGTATAAGGAATTATAGGACCCTGTTAAAATCCAAGGTGGGACGTACCTGGAAGCACACCCGAAAAAAGGGTTGGGCCTACGTGGCTGATGGTCAGCACAGAGGTGTTTCTCCCCTTACAGATCTTATCAAGGGGGTAAAGTCCTCAGGGGTAACTTGGTCCCCAGAAGCTGAGAAAGCTTTCCAGAACCTAAAGACAGCCCTGTGTAATAGCCTTGTCTTAATCACCCTGGATTTCACCCAGGAATTTGTAGTGCAGACGGATGCTTCAGAAGTGGGATTAGGTGCAGTGTTGTCCCAAGTGGTGAATGGGGAGGAACACCCCATAGCATTCTTAAGCAGAAAATTGACCCCTGCTGAAAAAAGAGATGCCATTGTAGAAAGGGAATGTCTAGCCATCAAATGGGCTCTTGAAAGTTTAAAATATTGTCGGTTGGGGCGACAGTTTGGGCTCCTAACTGACCATGCCCCTCTCAAATGGATGGCCCAAAATAAGTTGGAAAATGCAAGAGTTTACAGTCTATTTGCTCGAGGTGCTCAAGCCCCCGAGTTTGAGCAGAGTGGGGAATATGTAGCGGGGTGCCTGTAAAACAGGTTAAAATTACAGGAAAAGTAATTGATGGGATATATCTTCCTCCACGGATTCTTAGATTTGCAATCTAAGATAATTCCAGCAAAGACTTTAGGGTAAAGAAGGATAGTTTTTTACCCAGTGTTGGTAAAGTTCGTTCCGGGGCTGGTATTATTGGGAGTCTGATAGAGATCTGGGTGGGACAGACTCCCAAGTCTGTGGACCGCAGTTTAGGGTTTTCTTTTCAGGTCTTGATTAAGGCAGCTCTCAGTGAGAGAGTGTGTGTCTCCATGTGAGGAGCATGGCTGCTCATCCCTGATGTTGGATACAAAGGATTTGCGTTTGTAAGCATACTTACTACAAGACCAAGGACTGGTCAGTCTATGGACACAGTAAGGCTCGGTAGAGCAGATGTTTATTGTTGTTTGATGGTAAGATGGTTTTCTTCTGTTTGGGAATATCCTGTGGAATAAACGTGATGTTTTCCTAAAGAAACTGTGAGTTTGTCCTTGCATTGATTCTAATATATATATATATATATATATATATATATATATATATATATATATATATAAAATATATGTGTAAAGGCTGGCCACAGGCCAGCCTGTGTTTGTGGGAGGAGTCTGAGGGGTACATATCCCTTCTCCTCGGCCTGTTCCTGCGTCAGGTCACACTCAGGGTTCACCTTAGGCCTTGGTAGTTAGGGTATCACATTTCCAGCTGAAGACTCTGACTACAAATATATTTTAACAGCGACCCTAGAGAATAAAATGGTGATCGTTGTAATTTTTTATGTCACACAGTATTTGCGCAACGATTTTTTTATATATAATGTTTTCCTGACGCCAAACCATGACAGCATACTAGTGATAGAGCTCCACCTCTTGACCGCTCCCTCAGGACCAGTGAATAGCATAAATTAAAGGCCTAGTTAGGTCCCACCTCATTCTTCTTTTTTTCCTCATACCTCAACGCGCCAGTTAAGAATAAGCAGTACTATGTCTCCAGTCCCCACCTCTGCCTCCGTGCAGAATCCGGCTGGGTTTAGCCTCTCCCAGCTCCAAAGTGTTTGGTTTTCTTTCTTTTGAGTATTAAATTTTCAGTATTTTAAAATAAATGAAACATCCATTTGGAAGACTAAGACCACTGGTATGGTATGCAATAGCTGCGTAGGTTTGGAACTCTCTAGTGCAGAAAGTTCCAGAGAGAGAGGCTGCAAGACATACAAGCAGTGGCAGCCTGTTCTATAGAGATGCAGGGGCGCCACCCCCCCCCAATCCATGTGCCCGACCCCTAATTTCCATGCAGGGAGTGCCGGACGCATGGATTTCTATGTTTTGTTTTTTTTTAAGCACGTGATTAGAGCAGGAGGCTCTAATTGGCTTCAAAAAGGGTGGGCTCGTGTGTGACATTAGCGAATTAATATTCGCTAATGTTTTCCTGCTTCTCCTCCCGGCCAGTCGGGTCTCAGGACCCGCCTCCCATTCGGCCAGGAGGAGAAGCATCGGTCCGAGCGGCAGCCTACACCAGATTCAGCAGTAAACCACCACCTCACCCCCCCCCACACCTCTAGCACAGTATAAGGTAAGGCCACTAATCACACAGAGTGGGGGGTGGCTTTGTTAAGAGAGGATCGTCGCTGTGATCGATCGATCAAGAGCCATGGGGGGGTGGCTTTAGTGCAAGAGGATAGCCGCTGTGATCCATCAATCAATCAAGAGTCGGAAGAGGGGTTGCTAGTGCGAGGGCCAGGTCTGTTTCACTGTCCCCCCCCCCCAAAGTTTTGACCACCAGCCACCACTGCAGTCAAGTAACAATATAAGACATGGAGGGAGCGTGCAGGAGGACGGCGCTGACCCAAGGAAGGTACTGTAAGTGCCGGGCTGGGGGGAACCTGGCTGCATTTTGGGGCACAAACTGGCTGCAATTGGGGGCACAAGCTGGCTGCAATTGGAGGGACAAACTGGCTGCATTTGAGGGGACAAACTGGCTGCATTTGGGGGCACAAACTGGCTGCAATTGGAGGCACAAACTGGCTGCATTTGAGGGGCACAAACTGGCTGCATTTGAGGGGGCAAACTGGCTCCATTTGGGGGGGAAAACTGGCTGCATTTGGGGGGGCAAACTGGCTGCATTTGAGGGGACAAACTGGCTGCATTTGAGGGGGCAAATTGGCTGCATTTGAGGGGCAAACTGGCTGCATTTGAGGGGGCAAACTGGCTGCATTTGAGGGGCAAACTGGCTGCATTTGGGGGGGGCAAACTGGCTGCATTTGAGGGGACAAACTGGCTGCATTTGGAGGGGAAAACTGGCTGCATTTGAGGGCGCAAACTGGCTACATTTGAGGGGGCAAACTGGCTGCATTTGAGGGGCAAACTGGCTGCATTTGGGGGGGGCAAACTGGCTGCATTTGAGGGGGCAAACTGGCTGCATTTGAGGGGGCAAACTGGCTGCATTTGAGGGGGCAAAGTGGCTGCATTTGAGGGGCAAAGTGGCTGCACTTGGAGGGGGCAAATTGGCTGTATTTGAGGGGGCAAACTGGCTGCATTTGAGGGGCAAACTGGCTGCATTTGAGGGGGCAAACTGGCTGCATTTGGGGGCAAACTGTCAGCGTTTAATGGGCACAGTGGCTGCGTTTAATGGGCACAGTGGCGGCAATTGATGGTTTTTTTTTCAGTTTGTTTGCGCCCCCCCCCCCAAAAGAAAAAAAAATTGGAGCACCAGCCGCCACTGCTGGCATCCAAAATCAGTTTTAGATTCACAGACAGAGCGAAGACACTTTATATGATGACCTCATAAATAGCCTGCAAATGTTTTTACTGCTAGGTCACCTACTTATACACTCACTATTGATTATCAGGGGAATTGCTAAGAATTTGTGTTTCAACTGTCAGTTTGAGGTGCAAACACATCTCCAACAGATTCTTAATACATGTAGCGGGGTGTTCCCCTTTAATGCAGAGAGACAAGAAGTTCTAGGGGAGAGGTAAGTCAGGAGGAAGGAGAGAAAGGACATTACTGGAAGTGAAAGCAGAGGAGAGAGAGAGACTACATCTCCCAGTACATCTTGCAGCACCCAGGGTACATTGCTCCGGAACAGAGACTGCTGGGGCAGACTTTAGAAAAGGGGAGGTGGAGTTTGTTCGGTCTCTTTGGACACCCCTCTCCTAGCAAGAGGATCTCTGTGCTGAACTGCTGTGTGCGCAAGGCCTGAAGCCTGGGCCTTGTGCTCCTTTCCAAAGAGCACCTCTGCCAGCCTAGCAGAGCCTTAGAGACATCTTCTCATCCTTGCTGCAGTACACCAGAAGGATTGAAGACTTGGATGTCGGTGGATTCCTGTTCCTAGACGAATCGATGGAGGAAACGGACTTGGACTTGTCCGGGTGGTGAGAGCTGTTTAAAGACAGATACTTTTATCTTTACTATTCGTTCGGATTACAAAGTTGTTCTTCAAGTGCACCACTGAAAGATTTCTAGCGAATATTGTTTCACTGAACTTCCATTTAGATCAGTCAGGCCTGACTGCATAGGTAGACATTGCTGGGTGTTAGTCTACCCATGAGGGGAAGTAGCTGTAAAAGGGCAGAGCTAGAGTTGCATAGCAATATTTTATTATTCTGATTACTCTGTTTATCTTTATTACTGTTTATTGCAGGGATCTGCAACTTGTTATACTGTTGTTTATTACTTGCCCATTAGCCTCAGTAAAATATCTGGGTCAAGTACATTGGTGTCAGTTTCACTTACTTTAATAGAAGTTTTAAAGTATATCACTGTGTGTGTGTTTGCCATAGGACTGCGTCACCTAGAGTTGCGGTCACGCGGTCCTATCTCCCCTTACTAGCTGTGCCAGTAGGGGGTTGAGCAGATTGCCGGGGGTTGGCGGAGCTGTCTTCAGGGCCCAACTAAATCTGCGACCTTCTTAGTTGGAAATATCGCTACACGTGGGGGTTCGTCCGGGATCCTGATACAGCAAGCGAACACGCCAAAAGACCGGCATGGACCCGCTAGAAGTAGGACAGTGGTACACAATGGCTGGCGCAGATCCGGCCGCGGCGGCAGTTATTGAACTCCCGGGGATCTGGCAAAGAGATGCGATAAAGCAGTTAATGACATCCCTATCACCATGCCAGAAATCATGGGTGATGGATGTGAGACCACATGCTTCGTGTACATACGCATTAATAGAGTGGAAAGACGAAATTCCAGAGCATTTTAAAAGCCAGAGCATACAAGCTATGGATGGGCAGACCTACCATCTGACACATGTGCTGCCACATAAGGGAGATCGGTTCCAAATAAGAAAGTCATCATCTCCACAGATACCTCCCCCACCATCCCCTAAGGCACAAGAGCAGGAGGATACAGAGAGTCCCAGATCATCACCGGCCACCCTCAGCACAGAACTATGTGCTGTACTGGGAGAGATTGTGGCCCAGTGCAAGAAGAATCCCACAGATTACCCAATGTCGGGGTACAGAAAGCTCCGGATATTCTCAGGGAGAAAACCTGTGCCCTCAGGGGAAGAAGGATTTGAGGAGTGGCTAGATGGCACCACTCAGGCCTTAGAGGAATGGGAAGTTCCAGAACGCAGCAAGAAATAGCGAATTGCTGAAAGTTTGAAGGGGCCTGCTCTGGATGCCATACGCAACCTGAAGATGAGCAGGAAAGACTGTACTGCACAGGACTACTTGGACATCTTGCAGAATGTGTTCAGTGGGACAGAAAAAGTTACCAAGCTCACCTATCAGCTGGAGCACTGCTACCAGAAAACAGGAGAGAAACTGTCAGAATATATGGGACGTCTAGACAAGATCCTGCATAGAATTATTCTGAAGAAGGGGATCGACCCAGGGAAGGTAGACGAGGCCCGGGCTCAGCAGGTATTGAGGGGAGCTCAGCCCCTGGATCCTATTGCATTGGCGCTGCGCACCCGACAGGACGGGAAGAACCTGGAATACCCCGACCTCATTCGAATGGTCAGAGAGGAAGAGGCCATGTGGGAGGAGAAAAAGAGGGAACAGCCAGTCGAGCCAACCAAACCTCTGGTGGTGATGGTCAGCCCGGCCATGACCCCCGAAAGAGATGCAGAAGTGGACACCCTGAAATCGCAGATGTCCCAAGTGTTGGAGATACTGACCTCTTTGATGGAGAAAGATCAAAGGAAACCAGAAAAGAAAAGTCCAAGAAAGGAGTTGTTCCCGAATACCTCAGCGCCCGCTTCTCTACAGGATCGTGAAGAAGAGGTGATTTGTTACAACTGCGGAGGGATTGGTCATTTTGCAAACATATGTTCCAGTCCCAGGAAGAAAAAGATAAATAACCGCCAGCCGGCGGAAAACTTCAGAGGGCCCCGGTGAAGGAGTCAACCGGGTGCCCATCATTTTCAGTGAGCTCCAAACTGAATGAAAAACAGAAGAAGAGAGAAAATAGAACACCTCAGAGGAAACACAACATTCTCCAACAGAGATACACCGCAGAGAAAGGGGGCAAGACCCCTCAGAAGAGACACAGCACTCCCCAGAGGGGGTGCACACCTAAGAAAAATAACAGTATCCCTCAGCGGGTTCCTACACCCATAAAAAGGAGGGAAGTCAATGCATACCAGGCTCAAGAAAGGTTCAAGTCCAAAGGGAATAGGACAAGAGAGAGTCCAAAAGGAAAAGGTCTGAAGAAGGCAACCCCTGCCGGGCCATATCCGGAGAAGCTGGTGGGCCCATCTCCTATAGTGCCCATTCAAGTGGAGGGAGTCTACACCAGGGCCCTCTTGGATACCGGGGCACAAGTGACCCTACTATACCGGGACTTCTACGATAGGCACTTGAGTCATCTGCCTATCCAGAAGATAGAAGAGCTGGAAATATGGGGAATTGGAACCCAGAGTTTCCCTTACGACGGCTATCTTCCCATCAAGATGACCTTTGACCCATCCGTGGCTGGGAAGGCCGAAGTGTTTGACACCCTGGCAGTCGTGTGCCCTAGGCCGCCTGGAGCCAACAAGAATTCCCTTATAATAGGGACGAACACGGACCTGGTCCGAAGACTCCTGACCCCTCTAGTAAAAGAAGAGGGGCGAACAGCCACCAAGATCCATCCCATGCTGAAGACGGCCTACCAACGGCTGGTCCAAGAGCAGGAGACCCCTGGAGAAGGGATAGGGAAGGTGTGGAGACTTGGAAGAGAAGGGGTAGTGTTGCAGCCCGGCGAATTAACCTGTCTCAGAGCCACTGTGAAGCTTACTTGGGAGCAGCCTGGTCCCTTTGTTGTGCTGGAGTCAGACCCAAGGGGTGAGTCCTCAGGTCTGGAGTGATACCGGAAGTAATTCCGCTGAAGGTCCTGAAGAAGGCCCATTGTAGAGTTCCAGTGAGTGTTAGGAACACTACCAGAGACCCCATGGAAATCCCAGCCAGAATGCTGCTAGGCCAGGTGAGCCCTGCGGCCCCTGTTACCCTGTCAGAAGTGAAGAGGACAGGTGAAGGAGGAGATGCTTGGGAGAAGCTGTCCATGGAAAACCCGAATCTGCCAGGAGCTTGGAAGGAGAGAGCCAAGGCCCAGTTGAATAGATGGGAGAAGATCTTCTCTAAGGATGAGTTCGATGTGGGGTGTGCAAGGAGTGCCACCCATCGGATCCGCCTCCAGGAAGACAAGCCCTTCCGAGAGAGGGTCAGGCGGGTCCCCCTAGCAGATCTGGAGGATCTAGGGGAACAACTTGCAGAACTCAAGAGGACTGGTGTGATACGGGAGTCCAGAAGCCCCTATGCCTCTCCCATCGTGGTGGTCAGAAAGAAGAATGGATCATTGAGGCTCTGTATTGACTACAGGACTCTCAACAGGAGAACCATACCTGACCAATACACCACTCCGAGGATAGAGGATGCCCTACAGAGCTTGTCTGGAGCTAAATGGTTCAGCGTTATGGATCTCAAGAGCGGGTACTATCAGATTCCTATGCACCCAGAAGACAGGGAGAAGACAGCCTTCATAACCCCAGTAGGGTTCTTTGAATTCAACCGGATGCCCCAAGGTCTGTCTGGAGCCCCAACGACTTTCCAACGTCTCATGGAGAAGACTGTAGGAGACATGAACCTTATTGAAGTCCTTGTATACCTGGACGATGTCATTGTCTTTGGGAGAACCTTGGAAGAACACGAAAGGAGGCTGGAAAAAGTGTTGAGAAGACTCAGTGAGGAAGGACTCAAGCTTTCGCCTGAGAAGTGTCGGTTCTATCAGTCTTCTGTGAACTATCTGGGGCACATAGTGTCTGAAGAAGGGGTGGCCACAGACCCTGAGAAATTGGAGGCAGTTACCTCCTGGCCACGACCCACCACAGTAACCGAACTCAGATCCTTCTTGGGGTTCTGCTCCTCTTACAGGAGGTTTGTGGAAGGATTCGCCCGAATTGCCAGGCCATTGAATGAACTACTCAAGACCGAGGGGGAAGAGGACGACTCAGGGCCCAGGAAGCCGGGAGAGTCAGTCAGAGATCAGTGGAACCAGAAGTGTGAAGAGGCCTTCCAGGCATTAAAGGAGAGCCTAACCACTGCCCCAGTCTTGGCCTATGCAGACCCAACCAAGCCCTATGAACTACATGTAGATGCTAGTCATGACGGTCTGGGAGGAGTACTTTATCAAGAACACGAAGGGCAACAACGGCCTGTTGCCTATGTGAGCCGGAGCCTGACCCCCCCCCCCTGAGAAGAACTACCCCACTCACAAGCTGGAGTTCCTGGCCCTTAAGTGGGCGGTAGTAGACAAGCTTAAAGACTACCTGTATGGGGCGGAGTTCACTGTGAAGACCGATAACAACCCCCTTACCTACCTTTTCACCACGTCCAAGCTGGACACCACTGGACACAGGTGGCTGGCCGCACTTTCTGGATTCAACTTCAGCCTAAAGTATAGGCCAGGGACTGAGAATCGAGATGCAGACGCTCTGTTCAGGAGATCTCATTCTCTCACCAGTGACGTAGAAGATTGGACCCAAGTGGCACCGGACGGGGTGCGGGCCCTTTATCAAGGAGCTGAATTCCAAGCCAGAGGAGGCTCCAGAGCAGAGGAAATAGGAGTTACCATGGTGGGAGTCCCCAAACACTACTGTGGAGTAGCTCAACTGGGAGAGGACAACCTGCCAAGACTGTCCAAGAAGGAGTTGAGGTGTGACCAATTGGAAGACCCCATGGGGAGATTGGTCCTGGAGGCCCTGGAGAATCAGGATCCAAACAGACTCATGCGTCAACCTTCAAAAGAAGCTCGCCTGCTGAGGAAAGAGTGGGACAGGTTGCAGTTACATCAGGGAGTGGTCTACCGAAGGGGCCCCTCTGATGACTCAGAAGATAAGTGGCAACTGTTCCTCCCAGAGAAATATCGAGAGACTGTTCTGATTGCCCTGCATGACAACCATGGCCACCTAGGGGCTGAAAGGACCTTTCAACTTGTCAGAAGTCGGTTCTATTGGCCCTGCATGAGGGCAGAGATAGAAGAGTACTGCCACTCATGTGCACAGTGCGTCCAGACGAAGACTTTACCCCATCAAGCTGCCCCAATGGGCCATCTACAGAGTCAAGGCCCAATGGATCTGGTATGCATTGATTTTCTCTGCCTCAAACCCGACCTGAGTGGACTAGGAAATGTTCTGGTGATAACCGACCATTTCACCAGGTATGCCCAGGCTTTCCCCACCAAAGACCAGAAGGCCTCCACCGTAGCCAAGGTACTTATGGAGAAGTACTTTGTCCATTATGGGCTGCCACAGCGACTCCATTCAGATCAAGGGAGGGACTTTGAGAGTAAACTGATCCGGAAGCTCCTGGATTCTTTGGGAATTAAGAAGACTCGAACTACACCTTACCATCCACAGGGAGATGCTCAGCCGGAAAGGTTTAACCGAACCTTGCTCAACATGTTGGGGACTCTGGAAAGCGAGAAAAAGCAACATTGGAGCCAACACATAGCAGCCATAGTACATGCTTACAACTGCACCATCAGTGATGCTACAGGCTACTCCCCATATCGACTCATGTTTGGGAGAGAAGCAAGACTACCGGTGGACTTGGCCTTTGGCACCTCTCTGGACCATTCCTCAGCCACATCCCACAAAGGATATGTGGGCAGGCTCAGACACAGCCTGAAAGTAGCCTATGAACATGCTCAAGCGGCCTCAGATCAAAGGGGAGCTCGAAATAAAAGAAACTTCGACTTGAAGGTTCGGGTACAAGACCTACAGCCCGGGGATCGAGTACTGTTACGCAATCTGGGGGTCCCTGGAAAGCACAAACTTGCAGACAGATGGAGATCTGAACCCTATGTCATCTGCAGGAAGTTGCCAGGCCTACCTGTCTATACGTTGAAGCCAGAAGGAAAGGTAGGCCCACTGAAGATGTGGCATCGAAACCACCTTCTCCCACTTGCTGAGGCAGTTAGAATACCTCCCGTGGGAGACTCCCTTGAACCGGCCTCTATCCTGGATACTCCTAGGCCGAACACTCGGTCGCAGACCTCCCGAGCTGAAGATGGAGAGGCCTCTCAACTTAGTGGAAGTGAGGAGGGAGAACTTGATTGGCTGTGGCCTTCCCCAACTCCAGGAACGTCTACCATAGATCTTCCAACCACTGAAGACACCACAGATGAAACACTGAACCCAGAAGCCACAGAGTTCATCCCTTCTAGTCCTTCAGCAGAATACTGGGAAGATGCCCATGATGGTTGTTCAGAGGAAGAGGAGCCTGTGGCGCCAGAGCCAGAAATCCCAAGAGAGCAAAGGGCTCGAAGAGTCATCCGGCCTCCTAAGAAGCTGACCTACCCACAAATGGGGAACAGCTCAGAAGACTCTGTAGTTACTGCTAGGAGGAATGCTGAGAATCCGGATCCCTCCACGGTCCATTTGGTGGAGGGCAACCCCAGCTCACTCTCTGGCACAGCTAGACAGGTCGCCCCCACTGAAGCGACCTGTAGACAGGACAGCTCCCCATCTTATGATGATTGGTGGGAGGCTCCTCTGTCAACCCTATGCAACCGCATTGAATCTAGAATGTTTTGCAGACCAAAAAAATGTCTTTGGGGACCAAAGATTCAAAGTGGGGGGAGTGTGTAGCAGGGTGTTCTCCTTTAATGCAGAGAGACAAGAAGTTCTAGGGGAGAGGTGAGTCAGGAGGAAGGAGAGAAAGTACATTACTGGAAGTGAAAGCAGAGGAGAGCGAGAGACTACATCTCCCAGTACATCTTGCAGCACCCAGGGTACATTGCTCCGGAACAGAGACTGCTGGGGCAAACTTTATAAAGGGGAGGTGGAGTTTGTTCGGTCTCTTTGGACACCCCTCTCCTAGCAAGAGGATCTCTGTGCTGAACTGCTTTGTGCACAAGGCCTGAAGCCTGGGCCTTGTGCTCCTTTCCAAAGAGCCCCTCTGCCAGCCTAGCAGAGCCTTAGAGACATCTTCTCATCCTTGCTGCAGTACACCAGAAGGATTGAAGACTTGGATGTCGGTGGATTCCTGTTCCTAGACGAATCGATGGAGGAAACGGACTTGGACTTGTCCGGGTGGTGAGAGCTGTTTAAAGACAGATACTTTTATCTTTACTATTCGTTGGGATTACAAAGTTGTTCTTCAAGTGCACCACCGAAAGATTGCTAGTGAATATTGTTTCACTGAACTTCCATTTAGATCAGTCAGGCCTGACTGCATAGGTAGACATTGCTGGGTGTTAGTCTACCCATGAGGGGAAGTAGCTGTAAAAGGGCAGCGCTAGAGTTGCATAGCAATATTTTATTATTCTGATTACTCTGTTTATCTTTATTACTGTTTATTGCAGGGATCTGCAACTTGTTATACTGTTGTTTATTACTTGCCCATTAGCCTCAGTAAAATATCTGGGTCAAGTACATTGGTGTCAGTTTCACTTACTTTAATAGAAGTTTTAAAGTATATCACTGTGTGTGTGTTTGCCATAGGACTGCGTCACCTAGAGTTGCGGTCACGCGGTCCTATCTCCCCTTACTAGCTGTGCCAGTAGGGGGTTGAGCAGATTGCCGGGGGTTGGCGGAGCTGTCTTCAGGGCCCAACTAAATCTGCGGCCTTCTTAGTTGGAGGTATCGCTACATACACCTTTTTTTTTTTTTTGTTATAAAACAGACACAAATAATGCAATAAAAAATAAAAAAAAAGATTAGGAAAAGAAATAAGGTCCAACAAAAGGTATGAAAGACTGATTACTAATTTCTGTGCTGTGAATTAGAAGCTGTGCTGCCAGCAGAGGGCACCGCAGTACCACATGCATGACTGCTAGAGGTCGAAGATCATTGCACTGACATTTGAAAATACTTTTTTTGTGTTATTATGTTTGAATAATCAAAATCCTCTGCAGTGCTGTGCGGTTTATTACCATCAAAAATATGCAGTAACTATGTGTGCTTTTAACAAAATAAACTTGGAGGGGGTACAAGTGGGAAGGGGCTGATGGTAACCAGTCAGACACTTTGTTTAAATTTTGCAGAGAATTAAAAATGAAATATGACCTTCTGTCATCACTTTTTTCCACATTTTTTATTTTATTTATTTTTTGCTTTTTGTTTTATCAATACAGTCTGTATTTTCTGTAATAAACTTTGTGGTCCCTCCGGTGTTCTGCATACTTAACCAGTTTCTGTCTAGAGCAGTTTTTTTTATTTTTCGCATACGTGTCCAGTGTAGCTTATCAAACTACTTAAAACCCCCAGAACATTTTTATATTTTCTAAATACAGGGGCCATATAGAATAAATAGATGGTAATGACAATTTTTTGATACACAATATTTGTGCAACTGTTTATCAAACATATATTTTTAGGAAAAAATTTATTTGATTGCATACAAAAACTATTAACCACTTCAGCCCCGGAAAAATTTACCCCCTTCCTGACCAGAGCACTTTTTGTGTTTCGGGACTACATCACTTTAACTGACAATTGCGCAGTCGTGCGATGTGGCTCCCAAACAAAATTTACGTCCTTTTTTTCTCACAAATAAAGCTTTCTTTTGGTGGTATTTGATCATCTCTGCATTATTTATTTTTTGAACTATAAACAAAATAATAGCGATAATTTTGAAAAAAAAAAAGCAATATTTTTTTACTTTTTGCTATAATAAATATCCCCAAAAAAGATATAAAAAAAACTAATTTTTTCCTCAGTTTAGGCCAATATGTATTCTTCTACATATTTTTGGTAAAAAAAAAATCGCAATAAACGTATATTGATTGGTTTGCGCAAAAGTTATAGCGTCTACAAAATAGGGGATAGTTTTATGGCATTTTTATTATTATTTTTTTTTATTAGTAATAGCAGCGATTTTTATCATGACTGCGACATTATGGCGGACACATCGGACACTTTTGACGCTATTTTGGGACCATTGTCATTTATACAGCGATCAGTGGTATAAAAATGCACTGATTACTGTGTAAATTACACTGGCAGGGAAGGGGTTAAACACTAGGGGGCGCTGAAGGGGCTAAGTGTGTCCTAGGGAGTGATTCTAACTGAGGGGGGGATGGGCTACCAGTGACATGACAGTGATCACTGCTCCCCATGACAGGGAGCAGTAGATCACTGTCCTGTCACTAGGCAGAACAGGGATAAATGCCTTGTTTACATAGGCATCTCCCCGTTCTGCAGCTTTGTGACCCGATCGCGGGACACCGGGGCGGACATCGAGTCCACGGGTCTCGCTGGATCGGTCACGGAGCACGCAGTGGGCGCGCCCACAATGCAGCGATTTAAAGGGGACGTACCTGTACACCCATTTGCCCAGCCGAGCCATTGTGCCGACGTATATCGTCGCGCGCTGGTCGGCATGTGGTACAAAAAAAAGAAGACGAGGTAGGTAGTGTCAGGTAAATAGATACCAAATAGTTCAAGCATCGAAACTGCTTGTGCCTGTTGAAAAAATGTTGAAAAATTACTTTACCCAAAATTTTTAATAGCTGGTGCTTTAAATGCTTTTATAGCTCCTCAGTTTAGAGTTACTTGTTCTCACACCAGCTTTTGAATTGATATACTGAAATTGCTGTACGCAATGCATAGAAGGGTGTGCGCAGAGTGACAGGTAAGCTTTTTTCCTTTTTTTTTTTTTATTATTTTATAACTTTTTAAAAATGTGTTTGTAATATTTTACTTTATTGCTATCATAAATGAGCTAACAAGCTCCCTTTGATGTACTCTTTATTGGATACTCAAACGGTCTTTTCTTCAGTGGGCATGCTTTGATGACGTCGGCCCAAGGGTATACGGCAAATACCTCCTAAACCGAGCAGGTTCAGGAGATAATTCCAGTACCTACAGGTAAGTTTTTATTATAGGCTTACCTGTCTGTAAAAGTAGTATGTAAGGGTCTACAACCACTTTAAGGGGTTTAAGGGGAATAGACGCGTTCCTGCATCTATTCATTGACAAAAAAAAGCCCAGTAGGAGCTGGACAGGACTTTTTTCTACAAAGTGCCAGGTGAGACCACACAGAAAAGGTCTGTGGTGCTGGGCTTTTATGTTGCAGTGACTGAAGATGTTTGCAGAGCAGGGACGGGGCGTAGTGCGTATGGGTCAGGAAAAAGTGGTGGTGTAGGTATGAAAGGAAGGGAAGAAGGTCTGGTAGCCAAATGAGGAGGAATGAATGAGGCAATGTACCTCATGAGCCTGAAATGCATCTCCATTAGTGATGAGCCGAACACCCCCGGGTTCGGTTCGCACCAGAACCCGCGAACGGACCGAAAGTTCGTACGAACATTAGAACCCTATTAAATACAATGGATGCGAACGTTCGAATTCTAAAGTGCTAATTATAACAACTATTATGCATGTTATTGTCCTAAAAAGGGTTTGGGAACCCGGGTTCTGCACCAGGGGACATGTATCAATGCAAAAAGAAGTTTTAAAAACGGTCGTTTTTCGGGAGCAGTCATTTTAATGATGCATAAAGTGAAAAAAAAAAAGTCAAACATTCCTTTAAATATCGTACCTGGGGGGTGTCTAAAGTATGCCTGTGAAGTGCCACGTGTTTCCCGTGTTTAGAACTGTCCCTGCACAAAATGACACTTCTAAAGGAAAAAAAAGCCATTTAAAACTGCTTGCGGCTTTAATGTAATGTCTGGTCCCGGTAATATGGATGAAAATCTTTAAGAAAAATGGCATAGCTACCCCATGACCCCCCCCCCCCTACCCCAGCCCATTACCAGCCCCTTTGGGTCTTGTATGGATATTAAGGGGAACCCCGCACATAAAATAAAAAAGGCCCTATATACTCTGAACAGCCGTATACAGGCGGTGCATACAAGACAGGGACTGTAGGTTTGTTCTTATGTAGAATCTGTTTGTAATTTTGAACAGGTACATTGTTTAAGTGTAGCTCCAGCCCAAAAATCTATTTTTAAACTTTTTGGAAAACATAGGTAAGGGTTATCACCCCTGTAACATTTGTTTTGCTGTCTGTGCCCCTGTTCAGAACATTTCACCTCACTTTCCGTCCCAATGACAACTGTTTTTGAAATGTGGTGTTTTTCTTGAAACAAGGATTGCTGATAAAGCATCAGTACAGAGGAGACACCTTTCTCCCATATTAATTCTTACAGGAGAGAATTTTCCTTCCTAGGGGTAGATTTCCTCTCACTTCCTGTTGTCTTCTTGCGTTTGCAAGTAGGAGTCGTTTGTAAGTTGGATGTTTGAAAGTAGGGACCTGCCGTAGATACTCTGCAGAAATAGGCCCCTTAGTTGTTGGTGTTGGCACAACACTGTAAGCACTCACAGTTACTCTTGGTTGGTGCTGGAACGCCCTGCTGTCAACTATTATATCAGGAATTGTAATTACATATAATTGTTGAACAGTGGTAGTAAAAATTGGGCCTTTGATGGTGGTGCTGGTGCCACAACACTGTAAGCCCTGACAGTTACTCTTGGTGGGTGCAGCAATGGGCCCTGCTGTGAATTATTAGATCAAGAATTGTAATTGCATGCCCCTGTTGAACAGGGGCTGAAAAATTGGGCCTTTGGTGGTGGTGGTAGTGTTGACACAACACTGTAAGCCCTCAGAGTTACTCTTGGTGGGTGCAGGAATGGGCCCTGCTGTGAATTATTAGATCAAGAATTGTAATTACATGCCCCTGTTGAACAGGGGCTGAAAAATTGGGCCTTAGGCACTGGTGGCACAACACTACAACCCCTCACAGATACTGTACTTGGAGCACAGCAATGAGCCCTGTTGCAAAGTATTGCTTCAAAAATTGTAATGACACGCCCCTGTTAAACAGGGGCTGAAAAATTGGGCCTTAGGCACTGGTGCCACAACACTCCAACCCCTCACAGATACTGTACTTGGAGCACAGCAATGAGCCCTATGGCAAATTATTGCTAAAAAAATTGTAATTACACGCCCCTGTAAAACAGGGGCTGAAAAATTGGGCCTTAGCCACTGGTGGCGGCACCCATAAACAAAAATGATCTTCCAAGCTATCATCATCAATCGTATCATTGAGGACTCGGAGGAGGAGGATAGCCAGTCAACATAACAGCACAGGCACTCAGCATCAGCATCAGTCTTGAAGGGATGTGACATGTTAAAATCAATTAGTCTGTTATATCAGCATCAGGTGTGTGGTAGCTGGTGGTGATCCAAGACTGGTTCATCTTGATGAAAGTCAGTCGATCAACCGAGTCGGTGGACAGGCGCACCCTGTGATCCGTGACAAATCCTCCAGCAGCACTGAATGTGCGTTCCGAAAGAACGCTGGATGCAGGACAGGCCAGTAGCTCAATTGCATACTGTGCAAGCTCTGGCCAGTGATCCATCCTCAAGACCCAGTAAGCCAGAGGATTTTCGGTGGGGAAGGTGTCCAAGTCTGACCTTGCCCCTAGATATTCCTGCACCATGTTTATCAGACGCTGGCGATGGTTGCTGGAACCAATCATACTTTGGGGCTGCGGACTAAAGAATTGTCTGAACGCATCGGTCAGACGGCCACCTTCCCCACCGCTCCTTCTTTGACTGGCCGAAGCCTCAGCAACTCGTTGTCCTGGACCAGGAGTTTGTAACCTCCCAGTCTCTGGGAACGCGTTGCACAGACCTTTCTGCAAGGCCTCCCGGAGTTGTCTCATCCTCTGCTCCCTCTGCGACGGTAACATAAGGTCCGCAACCTTACCCTTGTACCGTGGATCAAGGAGAGTGGCCAGCCAGTAATGGTCCCTCTCCTTGATCCGAAGAATACGAGGATCCTTCCGCAGACTTTGCAGGATCAGGGAGGCCATGCAGCGTAGGTTTGCTGAGGCATTCGCTCCGGAGTCCTCTGGGTCACTAAGGACGACATGATCCGCAGTCACCTCCTCCCAGCCACGTACAAGTCCACTGGTTTCTTGGGACTGTAAATCATCCCTAAAAGACTGCTGCTGATGATGCTGAGTGCCAGCCTCCACCTCCATGCTGACACAATCCTCCTCCTCCTCCTCCTCCTCCTCTTCCTGTGCGATGGGTGGGACAGAAGGAACACTGTCTGGGTAAAGGGGGCCCTGAGAGGCAAGGAAGTCCTCCTCTTCCTGCCTCTGTTCTGCCTCAAGTGCCCTGTCCATTATTCCACGCAGCGTGTGCTCCAACAGGTGGACAAGAGGTACAGTGTCACTGATGCATGCACTGTCACTGCTCACCATCCTCGTGGCCTCCTCAAATGGTGCCAGGACAGTGCATGCATCCCTGATCATGCCCCACTGGCGTGGAGAAAAAAAACCAAGCTCCCCTGACCCTGTCCTGGTGCCGTAGTCGCACAGGTACTCATTGATGGCCCTCTGCTGCGTGTGCAGCCGCTGCAGCATGGCCAACGTTGAGTTCCACCTGGTGGGCATGTCACATATAAGGCGGTTCTTGGGCAGGTTCAACTCCTTTTGCAGCTCAGCCAGGCGAGCACTGGCATTATAAGATCTGCGGAAATGCACACAGACTTTCCTGGCCTGCCTCAGGACATCCTGTAAGCCCGGGTACCTGCCCAAGAACCGCTGCACCACCAGGTTAAGGACGTGAGCCACACAGGGCACATGGGTCAGTTGTCCCTGTCGGAGGGCGGAGAGGAGGTTGGTGCCATTGTCGCAAACCACCATTCCTGGCTTAAGCTGGCGTGGCGTCAACCACCTCTCGGCCTGGCCCTGCAGAGCAGACAGGACCTCTGCCCCAGTGTGGCTTCTGTCCCCCAAACACACCAGCGCAAGCACGGCATGGCATCTTTTTGCCTGCGTACTTGCGTAGCCCCGTGAACGGCTACGGAGCACCGCTGGTTCATAGGACAAACCACAGGAAGAGGCCATGGAGGAAGAAGAAGAGGAGGGGGTGGAGGAGAGAGGTGTGTCACAACCAGTAGTAGCATTTTGGAGGCGTGGCGGTGGGACAACCTCCAACACTACTGCACCTTGTCCTGCATCCTTCCCAGCTGCCAAAAGAGTGACCCAATGGGCCGTGAAAGAAAGGTAACGTCCCTGTCCATGCCTGCTGGACCATGAGTCAGCGGTAATATGCACCTTACCGCTGACCGCCCTGTCCAGCGAGGCCAAGACATTGCCTTCCACATGCCGGTAGAGAGCCGGAATAGCCTTCCGTGAGAAAAAGTGGCATTTGGGAACCTGCCACTGAGGAACCGCACATTGCACAAACTCACGGAAGGGGGCCGAGTCTACCAACTGAAAAGGCAGCAGTTGAAGCGCTAGCAATTTAGCCAAGCTAGCATTCAACCGCTGGGCATGTGGATGGCTGGGAGTGAACTTCTTTCGACGGTCCAGCAGCTGGGGCAGAGAAATTTGCCTGCTAGAATCGGACGTCGGTGTACTGCTAGCAGAGTGGCCGCAAGTACTTGGCTGTGACACACCTAATTCTACACCTTCATTCCTCTCAGTGCATGTTTCAGAGAGGACTGAAGTTATAGTGGGGTTGGAAATCCCAGCTGATGCGGTGCAAGGAGAGGTCCGCTTTGTTCTTTGGTGTGGGTCTTTGAGGTAGGCTTGCCAACGAGCTGCATGGCAGGTCAACATATGTCTGGTCAGGCATGTGGTACCCAAGCGGCTGATGTTTTGGCCACGCGATATACGCTTGAGACATATGTTGCAAACAGCAGCTGTGCGATCTGATGCACTAGCCTCAAAAAAGGCCCACACCAAGGAACTTTTTGAATGACGGGCAGAGGCAGCGCCCTGCACAGGCGGAGCTCTGCGGTGTGATTCCGTCGGTGTACTGCCCTTACGCTGGCCACCAAAGGGCATCCTGTCTCGTTGGAGATGTGCCTCCTCCTCATCCTCCTCCTCCTCTCTCCTATTAGGCACCCACGTGGAGTCAGTGACCTCATCATCCCCTCCCTCCTCATCACTGGAGCCAATCTGGCAGTATGCTGCAGCTGCTGGAACATGACTGCCAGATTGGTGTCCTTCTTGAGCATCCCCTCTGTCTGCTCTCACCCTACTGCCTTCCTGTAGCTGGGTTTCATCATCAGACCCTTCGAAACGCTGGGCATCCTCCTGGAGCATGTACCCAACACTGTGCTCAAACAGTTCGGGGGACTCCTCAGGAGGAGGACATGGTGGGTCTAGGGAAGGAGTGACTGATGATGAGTCTGACATTGATACCAGGGAAGAGGACGCTTTGGCAGCTGCTTTGCCAGTACCCTGAGCCTGGGTGAGAGAGGATGAGGAGGAGGAGGAGGGCTTGGTCATCCACTCTACCAAGTCTTCGGCATGATGTGGCTCAACATGTCCAGCTGCGGAAAAGAAGGACAAGCGTGTCCCATGGCCATGTGCTGATGACAATGCACCGCGTCCACGACCAGCACTGTTGCCCCCAGACACAGAGCCTGCTTGCCCTCTTTTATTGCCTCCTGACTGTCTGCCTCTCCTTGTTTGCCTTCCAGACATTCTAACAGATGGCCTGCAGGGAGATGGGAAAAAAGCAATAAGGGCTACCTTCAGGTGTCCTTCTCTGTCCCTTGAAACAAGGACTTGCACAGTGAAAGAAACTGACACTCTCCCTACCTACAGTTTTCTGTCCCTAGAAAAAATGTTTTTTTTAAGCACAATATAGCACAAGGAGAATTCACTCACTGTCCTTCCAGGTCCCTAGAAACAAGGACTTGCACAGTGAAAGAAACTGACACTCTCCCTACCTACAGTTTTCTGTCCCTAGAAAAAATGTTTTTTTTAAGCACAATATAGCACAAGGAGAATTCACTCACTGTCCTTCCAGGTCCCTAGAAACAAGGACTTGCACAGTGAAAGAAACTGACACTCTCCCTACCTACAGTTTTCTGTCCCTAGAAAAAATGTTTTTTTTAAGCACAATATAGCACAAGGAGAATTCACTCACTGTCCTTCCAGGTCCCTAGAAACAAGGACTTGCACAGTGAAAGAAACTGACACTCTCCCTACCTACAGTTTTCTGTCTCTAGAAAAAATGTTTTTTTTAAGCACAATATAGCACAAGGAGAATTCACTCACTGTCCTTCCAGGTCCCTAGAAACAAGGACTTGCACAGTGAAAGAAACTGACACTCTCCCTACCTACAGTTTTCTGTCCCTAGAAAAAATGTTTTTTTTAAGCACACTATAGCACAAGGAGAATTCACTCACTGTCCTTCCCAGTCCCTAGAAACAAGGACTTGCACAGCGAAAGAAACTGACACTCTCCCTACCTACAGTTTTCTGTCCCTAGAAAAAATGTTTTTTTTAAGCACAATATAGCACAAGGAGAATTCACTCACTGTCCTTCCAGGTCCCTGGAAACAAGGACTTGCACAGTGAAAGAAACTGACACTCTCCCTACCTACAGTTTTCTGTCCCTAGAAAAAAAGTTTTTTTTAAGCACAATATAGCACAAGGAGAATTCACTCACTGTCCTTCCAGGTCCCTAGAAACAAGGACTTACACAGTGAAAGAAACTGACACTCTCCCTACCTACAGTTTTCTGTCCCTAGAAAAAATGTTTTTTTTAAGCACAATATAGCACAAGGAGAATTCACTCACTGTCCTTCCAGGTCCCTGGAAACAAGGACTTGCACAGTGAAAGAAACTGACACTCTCCCTACCTACAGTTTTCTGTCCCTAGAAAAAATGTTTTTTTTAAGCACAATATAGCACAAGGAGAATTCACTCACTGTCCTTCCAGGTCCCTAGAAAGAAGGACTTGCACAGTGAAAGAAACTGACACTCTCCCTACCTACAGTTTTCTGTCCCTAGAAAAAATGTTTTTTTTAAGCACAATATAGCACAAGGAGAATTCACTCACTGTCCTTCCAGGTCCCTAGAAACAAGGACTTGCACAGTGAAAGAAACTGACACTCTCCCTACCTACAGTTTTCTGTCCCTAGAAAAAATGTTTTTTTTTAAGCACACTATAGCACAAGGAGAATTCACTCACTGTCCTTCCCAGTCCCTAGAAACAAGGACTTGCACAGTGAAAGAAACTGACACTCTCCCTACCTACAGTTTTCTGTCCCTAGAAAAAATGTTTTTTTTAAGCACAATATAGCACAAGGAGAATTCACTCACTGTCCTTCCAGGTCCCTGGAAACAAGGACTTGCACAGTGAAAGAAACTGACACTCTCCCTACCTACAGTTTTCTGTCCCTAGAAAAAATGTTTTTTTTAAGCACAATATAGCACAAGGAGAATTCACTCACTGTCCTTCCAGGTCCCTAGAAACAAGGACTTACACAGTGAAAGAAACTGACACTCTCCCTACCTACAGTTTTCTGTCCCTAGAAAAAATGTTTTTTTTAAGCACAATATAGCACAAGGAGAATTCACTCACTGTCCTTCCAGGTCCCTGGAAACAAGGACTTGCACAGTGAAAGAAACTGACACTCTCCCTACCTACAGTTTTCTGTCCCTAGAAAAAATGTTTTTTTTAAGCACAATATAGCACAAGGAGAATTCACTCACTGTCCTTCCAGGTCCCTAGAAACAAGGACTTACACAGTGAAAGAAACTGACACTCTCCCTACCTACAGTTTTCTGTCCCTAGAAAAAATGTTTTTTTTAAGCACAATATAGCACAAGGAGAATTCACTCACTGTCCTTCCAGGTCCCTAGAAACAAGGACTTGCACAGTGAAAGAAACTGACACTCTCCCTACCTACAGTTTTCTGTCCCTAGAAAAAATGTTTTTTTTAAGCACAATATAGCACAAGGAGAATTCACTCACTGTCCTTCCAGGTCCCTAGAAACAAGGACTTACACAGTGAAAGAAACTGACACTCTCCCTACCTACAGTTTTCTGTCCCTAGAAAAAATGTTTTTTTTAAGCACAATATAGCACAAGGAGAATTCACTCACTGTCCTTCCAGGTCCCTGGAAACAAGGACTTGCACAGTGAAAGAAACTGACACTCTCCCTACCTACAGTTTTCTGTCCCTAGAAAAAATGTTTTTTTTAAGCACAATATAGCACAAGGAGAATTCACTCACTGTCCTTCCAGGTCCCTAGAAACAAGGACTTGCACAGTGAAAGAAACTGACACTCTCCCTACCTACAGTTTTCTGTCCCTAGAAAAAATGTTTTTTTTAAGCACAATATAGCACAAGGAGAATTCACTCACTGTCCTTCCAGGTCCCTAGAAACAAGGACTTGCACAGTGAAAGAAACTGACACTCTCCCTACCTACAGTTTTCTGTCCCTAGAAAAAATGTTTTTTTTAAGCACACTATAGCACAAGGAGAATTCACTCACTGTCCTTCCCAGTCCCTAGAAACAAGGACTTGCACAGTGAAAGAAACTGACACTCTCCCTACCTACAGTTTTCTGTCCCTAGAAAAAATGTTTTTTTTAAGCACAATATAGCACAAGGAGAATTCACTCACTGTCCTTCCAGGTCCCTGGAAACAAGGACTTGCACAGTGAAAGAAACTGACACTCTCCCTACCTACAGTTTTCTGTCCCTAGAAAAAAAGTTTTTTTTAAGCACAATATAGCACAAGGAGAATTCACTCACTGTCCTTCCAGGTCCCTAGAAACAAGGACTTACACAGTGAAAGAAACTGACACTCTCCCTACCTACAGTTTTCTGTCCCTAGAAAAAATGTTTTTTTTAAGCACAATATAGCACAAGGAGAATTCACTCACTGTCCTTCCAGGTCCCTGGAAACAAGGACTTGCACAGTGAAAGAAACTGACACTCTCCCTACCTACAGTTTTCTGTCCCTAGAAAAAATGTTTTTTTTAAGCACAATATAGCACAAGGAGAATTCACTCACTGTCCTTCCAGGTCCCTAGAAAGAAGGACTTGCACAGTGAAAGAAACTGACACTCTCCCTACCTACAGTTTTCTGTCCCTAGAAAAAATGTTTTTTTTAAGCACAATATAGCACAAGGAGAATTCACTCACTGTCCTTCCAGGTCCCTAGAAACAAGGACTTGCACAGTGAAAGAAACTGACACTCTCCCTACCTACAGTTTTCTGTCCCTAGAAAAAATGTTTTTTTTTAAGCACACTATAGCACAAGGAGAATTCACTCACTGTCCTTCCCAGTCCCTAGAAACAAGGACTTGCACAGTGAAAGAAACTGACACTCTCCCTACCTACAGTTTTCTGTCCCTAGAAAAAATGTTTTTTTTAAGCACAATATAGCACAAGGAGAATTCACTCACTGTCCTTCCAGGTCCCTGGAAACAAGGACTTGCACAGTGAAAGAAACTGACACTCTCCCTACCTACAGTTTTCTGTCCCTAGAAAAAATGTTTTTTTTAAGCACAATATAGCACAAGGAGAATTCACTCACTGTCCTTCCAGGTCCCTAGAAACAAGGACTTACACAGTGAAAGAAACTGACACTCTCCCTACCTACAGTTTTCTGTCCCTAGAAAAAATGTTTTTTTTTAAGCACAATATAGCACAAGGAGAATTCACTCACTGTCCTTCCAGGTCCCTGGAAACAAGGACTTGCACAGTGAAAGAAACTGACACTCTCCCTACCTACAGTTTTCTGTCCCTAGAAAAAATGTTTTTTTTAAGCACAATATAGCACAAGGAGAATTCACTCACTGTCCTTCCAGGTCCCTAGAAACAAGGACTTACACAGTGAAAGAAACTGACACTCTCCCTACCTACAGTTTTCTGTCCCTAGAAAAAATGTTTTTTTTAAGCACAATATAGCACAAGGAGAATTCACTCACTGTCCTTCCAGATCCCTAGAAACAAGGACTTGCACAGTGAAAGAAACTGACACTCTCCCTACCTACAGTTTTCTGTCCCTAGAAAAAATGTTTTTTTTAAGCACAATATAGCACAAGGAGAATTCACTCACTGTCCTTCCAGGTCCCTAGAAACAAGGACTTACACAGTGAAAGAAACTGACACTCTCCCTACCTACAGTTTTCTGTCCCTAGAAAAAATGTTTTTTTTAAGCACAATATAGCACAAGGAGAATTCACTCACTGTCCTTCCAGGTCCCTGGAAACAAGGACTTGCACAGTGAAAGAAACTGACACTCTCCCTACCTACAGTTTTCTGTCCCTAGAAAAAATGTTTTTTTTAAGCACAATATAGCACAAGGAGAATTCACTCACTGTCCTTCCAGGTCCCTAGAAACAAGGACTTGCACAGTGAAAGAAACTGACACTCTCCCTACCTACAGTTTTCTGTCCCTAGAAAAAATGTTTTTTTTAAGCACAATATAGCACAAGGAGAATTCACTCACTGTCCTTCCAGGTCCCTAGAAACAAGGACTTGCACAGTGAAAGAAACTGACACTCTCCCTACCTACAGTTTTCTGTCCCTAGAAAAAATGTTTTTTTTAAGCACACTATAGCACAAGGAGAATTCACTCACTGTCCTTCCCAGTCCCTAGAAACAAGGACTTGCACAGTGAAAGAAACTGACACTCTCCCTACCTACAGTTTTCTGTCCCTAGAAAAAATGTTTTTTTTAAGCACAATATAGCACAAGGAGAATTCACTCACTGTCCTTCCAGGTCCCTGGAAACAAGGACTTGCACAGTGAAAGAAACTGACACTCTCCCTACCTACAGTTTTCTGTCCCTAGAAAAAATGTTTTTTTTAAGCACAATATAGCACAAGGAGAATTCACTCACTGTCCTTCCAGGTCCCTAGAAACAAGGACTTACACAGTGAAAGAAACTGACACTCTCCCTACCTACAGTTTTCTGTCCCTAGAAAAAATGTTTTTTTTAAGCACAATATAGCACAAGGAGAATTCACTCACTGTCCTTCCAGGTCCCTAGAAACAAGGACTTGCACAGTGAAAGAAACTGACACTCTCCCTACCTACAGTTTTCTGTCCCTAGAAAAAATGTTTTTTTTAAGCACACTATAGCACAAGGAGAATTCACTCACTGTCCTTCCCAGTCCCTAGAAACAAGGACTTGCACAGTGAAAGAAACTGACACTCTCCCTACCTACAGTTTTCTGTCCCTAGAAAAAATGTTTTTTTTAAGCACAATATAGCACAAGGAGAATTCACTCACTGTCCTTCCAGGTCCCTGGAAACAAGGACTTGCACAGTGAAAGAAACTGACACTCTCCCTACCTACAGTTTTCTGTCCCTAGAAAAAATGTTTTTTTTAAGCACAATATAGCACAAGGAGAATTCACTCACTGTCCTTCCAGGTCCCTAGAAACAAGGACTTACACAGTGAAAGAAAATGACACTCTCCCTACCTACAGTTTTCTGTCCCTAGAAAAAATGTTTTTTTTAAGCACAATATAGCACAAGGAGAATTCACTCACTGTCCTTCCAGGTCCCTGGAAACAAGGACTTGCACAGTGAAAGAAACTGACACTCTCCCTACCTACAGTTTTCTGTCCCTAGAAAAAAAAATTTTTTAAGCACAATATAGCACAAGGAGAATTCACTCACTGTCCTTCCAGGTCCCTAGAAACAAGGACTTACACAGTGAAAGAAACTGACACTCTCCCTACCTACAGTTTTCTGTCCCTAGAAAAAATGTTTTTTTTAAGCACAATATAGCACAAGGAGAATTCACTCACTGTCCTTCCAGGTCCCTAGAAACAAGGACTTGCACAGTGAAAGAAACTGACACTCTCCCTACCTACAGTTTTCTGTCCCTAGAAAAAATGTTTTTTTTAAGCACAATATAGCACAAGGAGAATTCACTCACTGTCCTTCCAGGTCCCTGGAAACAAGGCCTTGCACAGTGAAAGAAACTGACACTCTCCCTACCTACAGTTTTCTGTCCCTAGAAAAAATGTTTTTTTTAAGCACAAGATAGCACAAGGAGAATTCACTCACTGTCCTTCCAGGTCCCTAGAAACAAGGACTTACACAGTGAAAGAAACTGACACTCTCCCTACCTACAGTTTTCTGTCCCTAGAAAAAATGTTTTTTTTAAGCACAATATAGCACAAGGAGAATTCACTCACTGTCCTTCCAGGTCCCTAGAAACAAGGACTTACACAGTGAAAGAAACTGACACTCTCCCTACCTACAGTTTTCTGTCCCTAGAAAAAATGTTTTTTTTAAGCACACTATAGCACAAGCACAAAACACACTGACACTCTCCCTACCTATCCTTCTCTTTCCCTAAACTAAAGGAATCCAGGTTAAGCAAGAAAGAAATAAAAGTCACTGTCCCTGCCTATGCTGCTCTATCCCTGCTCCGGAACACACTACACTAGGCCGCCGTGCTGGCGGCCTTTTATAGTGTGGGGCGTGTACTAAACACCCTCAGCAATAATTGGCCACAGGCATCCTGCCTGTGGCCAATCATTGCTCTCCTCGCTGCCGGCGCTGTGATTGGCCAAGCATGCGGGGTCACAGTGCATGCTTGGCCAATCACAGCGCCTGGATGACACTGCGATGGCGTAGTGCATTGTGGGCCGTTCGCGTCACTCGAATTTGGCGCGAACGGCCCAAATCGTTCGATCTTCGTCGAACGATCGAACAGCCGATGTTCGAGTCGAACGTATGTTCGATTCGAACACGAAGCTCATCCCTAATCTCCATCTAGTATTTATCAGGAACTTTTTTTTTTTTTTAAGGCTCACAAGGCCCTGGGCAACTTAGAACTCTTCTGAGCTTTGGCCCCCAATCTTTTTCACATGGCTGTCGTTATGTTAAAAAGCCTGTTAAAAAACATGCGTCTTGTTGCCTTTCTTCTTGTGGGTCTTCTGCTATGCTGGAAGTGTTAAGAGCCTGGGTTTTGTGAAGGCGTTGACTCCTTAAGTAAAGGCATGACTGCTGAAGAGTTGTTGGCAGAGGATTACGTCTTCTGGTATACAGTACTTGCTCTTCATCAACGTTGCCCTCATCTTTAGTTGCTGGTTCCTAGTGACTTTCCATGCTGCAAATACAAAATATGTCTAAGAACATCCAGATTTTGTGAACCCATATCTCCCAACTTTTAAAAGTCCCACCGTGGGACTTTCAGACATTTAAAAAAAAAAATTTGTCCACGCCGATGAAAGTTGTTGAGCGGGGGGGGAGGGGTTGTCGCATTTTTCGCCGCTGCCGCCGAACGCGGGGGTAGGGGGGGTGCCGCGGGACATTTTCCGCCGATCGCGGAGGCGGGGCTTACCTGCTTCCACTGCTGCTTCGATCATTGTTCCTCCACTTCCTGCTGTGCGGGAATTATTCAAGTCTCGCAGGAATGCGGGAAGGAGGGTGCTGTGCGGGAAAAACCCGCAGAATCCGTGCCTGTTGGGAGGTATGTGAACCTTCTCTCTTAAAAAAGATCGCAGGTGCTGCTTACTTCCTTGTTTTCAACACCGGGCGTAGAAACTCCAGTTCCTGGGCAGAGGCGGCTCTCTAATCTCTCCCACCTCTTGCATTGGCTGAATATGTCTGATGGGTGAGGAGGGTGCCCTGGAAGGGGTGCTGATCACCTGTGTGCTAGATCCGTGCATTTTCTGCAGCCATTTTTCTTGCTTGAATTATTTTTCCCATTATGGGCGTGAGCGGGGCCTCATGTCTAAGTTTTGCCTAAGGCTTCACAAAGCCTAGAGCCGCCTCTGTTCCTGGGCATGAACATACTTTTCAGGCACAGTAGCCACTGATCCACTGTACATCTCACACAACTGCCTCCAATGGTGGCCATGTGCATCTTTCAAGGTTTTCAAAGTTGTTTTTTAAACTTTGACTGCAAAACATAAAAAAAAAAACAATTATCATTTTTGGTTTACTTTTAATGTCCTTAGCAACTAGTTAAGCCTTGGCTAGTCTGAACTTTGATTTTATGGTAGGAAAATCAACAACAAACTACAATACAGCCACATGAAATGTGCTCAAGGATGTGGTCATGAAATAACCTAGAAGGAAAGAATGGTCAAAGACAGAGGGGGTTATTTACAAAAGGAAAATCCACTTTGCACTACAAGTGAAAGTGGATTTTCAGTACACAATTTCAAAGACAGTCAGTGCAGAATTAAAAAAGTTACACCCCCTCCCTCCGCTCCTACTAGCTTAGCGTGTGTATTTTTTTACATTATCTGTGCCCCTTTCTGATGATCATGTGCTGGTCGGAGCGGAGGGAATAATTCTTCAGTTTCGGGTGCCCATTCAGCTCCGCTTGTATGTTCTTCTGCCTTGGCTCAAGTCCCGGTCTGCCGCCTGCCTGCTTATCTCCTTGCCTTCCCTGGTGGAGTGATCTTCCTCCGCTCCCCACCCAGTAGTAGCCGGGGACCGGAGGGTAAGACTTGACAGGCTGTGAGGCGGGCGGCGGTGGCAATGGGCAGAGAGTCGCTGATTCCTGCCATTACTAGAAAAAAAAAAATTATGTCCCCGGATTTCATTTAAAAAATCTGGTCACCTTAACTTGGAGGTGCGGTCGCTGTAGACCTGAGGGGGACATGCAAGGACAATACAAAAAACAGCATTTTAGCTTGCACATGATTGGATGATAAAATCAGCAGAGCTTCCCCTCATTTCAGATCTTCCCCTCAGATTTACAGCGACTGCACTTCCAAGTGCACTTTCAGTGCAATTTCAAGTGCACTTTTCACTTGTAGTTTGCACTTGTAGTGCAAAGTGGATTTGCCTTTTGTAAATAACCCCCAAAGTGTTAGCTGATGGCTTTTTTTTTTTTCAATTCAAACGAGTATTTAATGGTGTGGAAAAGGGCACACAATAGCAGCATCAATGCATCCACCTACTTTTGCACATATTCATTCGAGCTAATAAGGAGGATGGGTCTCTTCAATATAGCATAGATCTGTGTTGTACAGGCAATTGACAAGCTAACATGTTGCTAAGGACAGATAAAATAAGAGCCGCAGATTGTACATAGGTATGTTCAAATTAATATAACAGGATAGAAGATAGAAGATTTTTAAGGTGGGACTTTAGATATGCCTCTGAAAACCGCACTTACCCAGTGTTATATTTAAAAGCACAAATTGTATTATAGATATTTGTAGTAAAAACATCACAATTATAATTAATTTAAAACTTTCTTGAGGTAACACCATATATACAAGGAACTCTGTGGGTTACATTGTTGTAGAATAAACCTATCGATGTTCCAAACTCTTTAATTGTAGGTGGGTCAACGCATTTTGCGGGGTAAACAGCTTCATCAGGACCGTGTATATCACATGGCACTTGTAACTTAAATAAAGCAAATTCTGCCTAAAAATGTGTGTGTGTATATATATATAGAACATAAGCAGCAGATGTCATAGGGTGCCTTTCTCTCAAAATGCGCCTACCGGCCCGTGGGACATTATTATTATTATTAATATAATACAGGATTTATGTAGCGCCAACAGTTTATGCATCACATTACAATATAAAAGGGAGACAATACAGTTACAATTTAATAAAATACAAGATGATTAAGAGGGCCCTGCTCAGAAGAGCTTACAATCTAATAGGGTGGGGCAGGTGGTACAAAAGGTTGTGACTGTGTGGAATGAGCTGATGGAAGTGGTAAAAGATTAGTTGGAGGTGTGATGGGCTTCCCTGAAAAGATGCGTTTTCAGGGATTGCCTGAAGGCAGCTAGAGAAGGGAGATAGCCGGACAGGTTGAGGTAGAGAGTTCCAGAGGATGGGAGAGGCTCTGGAGAAATCCTGAAGATGAGCATGGGAGGAGGAGACAAGGGAGCTTGAGAGCAGGAGGTCTTGAGAGGACGGTTTGGGTGATATTACATACCCGGATCCATAAAGCCCCAAAAATAGATGAGCATAGGGTGGTTTAAAAAGTATTTATGAAATGGACACTGCTGTTTTTAAAGCCTGAGAGGTATATAGCGGATGAAAAGGAGTTCTGGGCAGGTTATGCACCCATGTTTCCAAAATGGGACCTCTCAAGATGGAAAACTCGTGCCTTGGCCTTAAAAATTTCTCCACACCAACCAGGGCTTCTTTTCTCAGAGAATAGGTGCAGGAACTCTCCCTTTTGGAGTTACCCCGTCTTCACCACTACCTACCTCTGAGCATTGTTCCTTGGTCCCACCCCCTACCCACCTCCCAGTACTGCCCCTTTAATTTGTTAATGATAACAAGAAAAGCAGTAAAATAGATCCCCTGCAGCCAACAACAATAGATCCCCCAGCAACAATAGGCCACCCTCAACAAAATAAACCCCTCCTAGCAACAACAGACCCCCAGCAGCAACAAAAGATCTCCCCGCAGACAATATCGATAGACCATTCAGCAGTCAGCTACAGTAGAATTATCCCTCAACAGTAGATCCCTCCAGCCAACAACTGACTCTCCCAGCAACATAAGACCCACCCCAGCAACAATAGATGCCCCGTCAATGACCCTCCTCCTGCATAAATAGATCCCTTCCAGCAACACTAGATCCCCCAGCAGCAATAGACACTGTAGCATAACCCAGCACCCCTTGACATCACATTCAGTGCTAGAGGTGCCGGTACTGCGTTCCCCCGCGTTCCCCCGCGTTCCCGCTGAAAAAAAGCCCTGACACCAACAGCATGCTCCTATAGCATATATCTAAGAAATGTGTTGTACAGGCAATTGGCTAGCTGTTAAGGACAGATAAAATATGAGCCCTAGCCACAGATTGTACACAGGAGTAAATGCGAATTTGTGCAACAAAGGCCATATGATTGGAACATACAGTAACTGGTTGGAATAACTACCTAAACTAGAACCAAAAGTGTCATGTGTCACCCTTTAGCACAGGAATGTATAAAATTCAATAGTACCTAATAAAATAGTGATCAATCATAATTGCAGTTATGTGACTTTCTGTAAATATAATCACTTATTGATTGGATTTCTTGAAGCTTCAATAACTACTTCTCTTGAAAAAATAGCACAAGTTTCCATAGATCTAGGTAAGTTTGCAATTCTTTGAAATACTGACTTCTAACAACAATAAAAACCTCAATCAAATTCACACGTCTGCAAATACATACCACTTCAATGTAACAGTTCTAGCTAGGTTTGCATAATGAAAATAAAATCTTTTCAAGTATGCAATGCAGTATCATTTTAAAAGCATACCTAGGAATAGGTCCTACAGATTTTTAGAAGTTTATTTTAGTAGTCTATACGTGGCAGGGTTTGTCTTTCAGGTAGACTGCCCCAAAATTTCCTCCTATGACCTCTGTTGCTTGGTATGGCTCTTGTACTGAGAATCCTTAGGGTCATACAAGTTGCTATGACCCTAGGGATTCTCAATACAAGAGCCTCACCGTACAAATGAAAGCCTCCACATCAAAAAAGGACAATTCAGACTCCTCCATCTTGTTGAGAGTGCATAAAGTGATTGTAAAGGCTTTTTAAATAACAAACATGTTATACTCACCTCCTCTGTGCAGTTGGTTTTGCACAGAGCAGCCTGGATCTTCCTCTTCTCGGGTCCCTCTTTGCTGCTCCTAGCCCCTTCTTCCTTTGAGTGCTCCTCAGCCAGCAGCTTGCTACAGGGGGCACCCAAGCTGAGTCAGAGCTGTATCCATTCAGACACAGAGCCCCAACCTGGTCCCGCCCCCTCTCTCCCCTGATTGCCTGACTGACTTTGATTGACAGCCGTGGGAGCCAATGGCGCCGCTGCTCAGGCTCAGCCAATCGGGAGGAGTGTCCTGGATGGCTGAGGGGATCGTGTACAACACTGGAGAGAGATGGGGCTCAGGTAGGTCAATAGGGTGGTGCTGGGGCGGCTGCTACACACAGAAGGTTTTTTATCCTAATGCATAGAATGCATTAAGATAAAAAAAACTTCTGCTTTTACAACTCCTTTAAGTTGCAGGCATGATGACGAGAATGATACGTGGCTTTATACAAGGCTTTATTAATGAGTGCCTTCCAGGCTGGAACAGCAGGGGGAGTAGACTTTTTCCAGGAAAGAACTATCAGCTTCCTAGCATAGTAAAACAATAATGTCAAAAGGGTACGAATTAGCTTTTTAGGGGCCAAGGCATCAACAAGCCCAATGAGCCACACTTCAAAAGCTGGCCTTACAAATAGTGTAGTGACCTCCTCTATGCTTTTAGCAACTGTTGTAATATTATATATAATAATATATATGTAATATTATATAGGTGAATGTATTATATATTGTGTTATATGTGTAGCGGGGTCTCCTTTAAGGCCCCGGGACTACGTTATCCAGAACCCCATCCGGCCTCAGGGGAAAGTTTCCACCGCAGAGACTCATGGGAGAGGCTATTTAAGGAAGAGGGGAGGCGGAGCTCGGCCTCTTTGAACACCGCGCTGCACGCAACCAGTCTTCCTGTGCGGATCTGCTGCGGTGCAAGGCCCGAAGCCTGGGGCCTTGCGTGACTTCCGAAGAGCCTTCCACCCCACTGCTGAGCCTGGGTGGATCCTGTCTTGTTGAGTGAGGACATCAGTCAGATCGGGGACCCGATCGTGGCAGGCGCTGTGTGCGGGTACACAGCAGGTGGAAGTCCCGGCCTGGGATCGCGTCCGGAGTGGTGAGCGGGCACCTGCCCAGACCAATAGACTGTGTCGTGTTCAGGCCTATAGAACTGCATAGGCCCACAGTTCGTTTATCTGCTGTTCCATGGGGGGACCGGTAGCAGGACAGAGTTGAAGTGTCCCCCTCCCAGTATAGTTGTTCCAAGTTACTGCCCGTTGTGGATTACAAACTAGAATTTCATCAAGTGCACCACCGAAAGCTGGCATGCAAAGAAATCCTTATAGGAAGTG
The DNA here is from genome assembly GCA_029206835.1 of Rana muscosa. Taxonomy (NCBI): domain Eukaryota; kingdom Metazoa; phylum Chordata; class Amphibia; order Anura; family Ranidae; genus Rana; species Rana muscosa. The sequence continues at coordinate 283,764,817 of CM055123.1, forward strand.
ACTGAGATTTACTCCATGTCAGGCCTGACTCGGGTGGGGAGATAGTATGTCGTTTTGTGCGCCATAGGAGCGCGCACACCATAATAGCCACGCGTGGTGGAGTACCGCGCAGCACCATTATAGTGTGCTGAATTGATGGCTGCAGGGCTCTGCAAGCCAGTTGCATGTGTGATGTTATACCTATGCTATTTACTATAAGAGTAAAACCGTTATAATCAATCTCTCGCCTTAGTGTGTTGTCTTACTGCTTAGAGATTAATTCATGCAATACAATTGAATGTGGTATAAGTATAGCCCTAGACTAACTGTGCCAGCGGGGGTCGAGTAAGATTGCCAGGGGTTGGCGGTACTGCACACAGGGCCCGAAAACAAACCAGCGGCTCTCTTAACTGCGGGTAGCGCTACACGTGGGGGCTCTCGAGTCCGGGATCTTGGTGCAGCAAGTAACGTGCCAAAAAGTACCAGCATGGACCCATCGGAAGTATTCAAGTGGTGCAAGGTGGTCAGCACAGATCCAGGAGGGGTAGTAGTTATAGAACTCCCAGGGATCTGGCAAGAAGAAGCGGTGAAACAAACAGCTAGTGACGTCGCTGTCCCCGCACCAGAAGGCATGGATAGTGGATGTCAGGTCGAATTCTTCGCTGACGCACGCACTGATAGAGTGGAAGGATGGAGTCCTGGAGGACTTCAAGAATCCAAGTATAAAAGTGACAGAAGATCACACCTATAGCCTAATACACGCACTGCCACTCATCCCAAAAACAGTAAAAAGGGAGAAGAAAGAGAGTCCCGGGTCGCCGCAGGGCACCCTCAGCACCGAACTATGTGCGGTCCTAGAGGAAATTATAACCCAGTGTAAGAAAGACCCTCCAGATTACCAAATGTCAGGATACCGAAAACTCAGAATGTTTTCAGGGAGGAAACCTGTACCTTCGGGTGAAGAGGGGTTTGAGGAGTGGCTAGACGGTGCCACTCAGGCCTTAGAAGAATGGGAATTCCCAGACCACAGAAAGAAGCAGAGAATTGCAGAGAGCTTAAAGGGACCTGCTCTGGAGGCCATACGCAACCTTAAGATGAGCAAGACAGACTGTGATGCGCAGGACTATGACGTCACGCCCGCGTACCCGGAAGTAAACAAAGCCGCAATTGCGGTTGAAAGCATGAGATCAGTGAATTTTTTTTTCCCGATATCATGCTTTCCAGCCTGGAGGAGAGATGTGGGGTCTTATTGACCCCGCATCTCTCCATAAAGAGGACCTGTCACACACCATTCCTATTACAAGGGATGTTTACATTCCTTGTAATAGGAAAAAAAGTGTTAAAAAAATGTAAAAAAAAAGTGCAAAAATACAAAAAATGAAGTAAAATAAAAAAAAAATTTTTTAATACGCCCCTGTCCCCGAAGCGAACGCACACGTAAGTCCCGCCCACATATGTAAACGCAGTTCAAACCACACATGTGAGGTATCGCCGTGTGCGTTAGAGCGTGTGCAACAATTCTAGCACTAGACCTCCTCTGTAACGCTAAACTGGTAACCTGTAAAAAATTTCAAAGCGTCGCCTATGGAGATTTTTAAGTACCGAAGTTTGGTGCTATTCCATGAGTGTGCGCAATTTTAAAGCGTGGCATGTTAGGTATCTATTTACTTGGCGTAACATCATCTTTCATATTTTACAAAAAAATTGGGCTAACTTTACTGTTTTGTTATTTTTTAATACATGAAACTATTTTTTTTCCAAAAATTATTGCGCAAATACCGTGCAACATAAAAAGTTGCAATGGCCATCATTTTATTCCCTAGGGTGTCTGCTAAAAAAATATATATAATGTTTGGGGGTTCTGAGTAATTTTCTAGCAAAAGAATGATGATTTGTACATGTAGGAGAGATGCCAGAATAGGCCCAATATTGAGTGGTTAAAACACCTAAACATATTAAAAAATATGGGGATTTGGTCACACCATATGGCCATATAGTGCTAAGTATAAAAGAAAAATCAGACAGCGCAAAAACAAACCCAAAAAACCCAAATGAAAGCAGCTGAACACTGAAGGTCAATATAAAAGTCCTTGGGCAGAGTACATGTAAAAAGCAGTGCAGCGCTAAAATTAAACTAAAAGTAGTGTCACAAAACAGTTCAAAAACAATATGTAGCAAGTTGAGGCCAGAGGATGTTGAAAAAACTATGGAAATATGAACTTCTTAGACAGAAACTGGGGTGCTGTAGTCAATCACTATACATCCCAACATAAACGTCTCTTCCCCCTGAAGCACGAACCGCTCACCTGAATGAATGGACCTCTGAGTGAACAGAAGGTCAATCAAGCTGTCCCCTCTCAAGGGTAATGATAAGGTGATGTCTTCACGTGAAGTCCTTCTTTGTACTCCTCAATCAGTAAATGGTCTCCAAAATCTCGCTCATAAAGGGTGGATCATGTAAAATTAAAGGAAACACATAGTGCTCTCCATATATAAAAAGCGACACATTTATTCCAATAAGTAAAATACTCACAAACACGGCACTATGACCTAGTGCACGGTATAAAGTACACATGAATAAAAAAACAGGTGGGTGGCTGTTCTTACATCACTATAAGCCCTCCGCACGCGTATCGTCCGTAGTGCAGGACTTCCTCAGCGGATATAGCAAGGGCTAGTGTGTCAGTGCTAAATTTATAGCATCAAGTACTGGTTTAATCAATTAGCATGTCCCACCCACTTCGATCAAGAGGACAGCCCATCACAGGTGATTCAAGTGAATTAATCACACACATCACCAAAAACACAACGTTCATAAAGGTGCAGCAATCTCCTCAATAGTACAATCCTAAATCATAATAGCAATCCACACTTAACCACAGCCTGTAAATCAGACAGAATGCAGTATCCTGCACAGACAGTATAAAGGCAGGCAGTGTGTACATTATGCGCATAGAGGGAGAGCAGATCAAATCCCTTACTAAATTATTGCTAACCTAACTTACCGTACATAAGGTAGCCTGCTTCCTCACCGCCATGACTGTATTGAAAATCAGACGAGGTGATCCCCATTGGTGCCGCCGCCGTCCTCCGCAGCGCTCGTCACTGGGGGCGGTGCCATCAACATGTCACATGACCGCATGACGTGCGGTCACATGGCGCGTCACCAAGGAGACCGTCAACAAGGCTAGCCTCCCGCACATAGATGCCGTCCTTCACACCGCTCATCAGAGGGGGCGGGACGTGCGGTCACATGACCAATCACCAAGGAGATCAACAACAAAGCTGCCCTCACATACACAGCGGAGGTAACCATTTCAAGCCGGTAAGGGGAGCAATAAATTTGACTGGCAATACTGACACTACTTCAAAAGTACCAGAAGCAGAAAGGACCAGTTACTACACACAGACTGCATATGCAGTCAATTAGTACCATAAGGAAAATAGGTAGACATAAAAAGCTAATGATAAGGGGGCGTGGCTTGGCGCGCGGCGAGGATGGCAGCACACTAGAGGAGCTCCTCAGCCCACACGACCATTAGAAGCCCTACACCCGACCACAGGCTCTCAGATGCCGGGCAGAAGGCTGTATTCAACTCCCCGCTCCCACCTGCGCCGCAACACCGGATCATCCGCAGCGAAAAACATAGCGGACATCTTTAAAACTCAACAGTCAGGCCGCAACGGATCTCCGAGATCCAAGATGGCGCCGCCGCAACACGAGGAAGACGACAGTGAGGACTCCCGACCAGCGCCTGTAGACTCTAACAGGGGTAAGCCTGCGCCAGACCACCCCTTAACGTTAGCAGATATGTCTGTGATAGCCGCGGACATCAAAGCAACTTTCTCAGCGGCTATCACGGATTTGAAAACGAGCATGATAGTCATTAATGAAAAAATGGCGGCGGTGGAGCACGCAGGTCAACGCAGGGACAAGGCCGTATACAGGTTAGAGCTTACCACACAGGCCCAAACGCAGCATTTCATTGACATGAATCGGCATATAGAGGATTTGGACAATAGGGGCAGGAGGTGCAACATTAGGGTGCGGGGGATCCCCGAACCTGTCGAGCATGAACAGATTGTCCCGGCCCTCAGGAGAGTGTTCAATAGTCTATTAGAACGCCAAGAAGATATGGAGATAGACTTTGTACGGGCACATAGGGCTCTTAGACCCAGAAGCTCTGATTCAGCACCCCCAGGAGACATCATATGTTGCCTGCAGAGCTTTGGCCTTAAAGAGGATATTATGCGCAAAGCACGGAGAAATGACAGGATCATTTTTAATGGTGCGACAATAATGTTATTTCAGGACCTGTCCCAGATAACTCTGAGAAACAGACGGGCCCTACGTCCCTTGTTGGATCGTTTGAGAGAAAGGGACCTGAAATACTCGTGGCGCTTTCCGTTCGCTTTGACTGTGTCTTACAATGGTCACTTGCATATATTACGTTCTCCAGCAGACCTTCCTGAGTTTTGTGAAGCGCTAGATATGGAACATGTAGCCCTCCCTGAATGGTACGCGGAATGTTTACACACTCCTCTGGAGAGGAGCCCTCCCGCCTATCCTTTCATGTCACCTGACACCAGACTCTCTAAGAAAGCTAAGAAGGGGCGAGGTGGGAGCAGCAGACCCGACACACCGGGCAGACATGCGGGGCCTTCCAGGGACCGAAACGCAGAGTGACACTCCGCAGCATTGCTGGTACTCCCCTACTCCATGTTCCTGCTAACTGCCTTACCTTTCCACCTGTGGTGAGACCTCTGTTCACGCTCTGATCAGCTACCATTACTCACCTCACCCCTGTTGCCATGATGGTAATTAATGTCTGAATGGGGCCCTCCGGGGTAACTATTCACCGCCTCCCTAACTTGATTCCAGGCTGGAATCCTTTCCTGACGCACAGATCGATCTGGAATACTGAGGATTGTTTGCGTCTTTATACAGCCATTATACCTAATCAACCTCCATGATCGGCCTCATTGAAATGAATGTCGGAGTTTGACCTTTGACCCCTCTTTTTTTTTTTTTTTTTATATATATTTTGTCAGCCGCAAGGTCTACCTTCTCATCCTAGGAGATGTAGCCTTGCTCCCTAAGGGGTTTGTATCTGCGATGCCCAGATCTTCCAACCTCTATCGATTGCTTCAACTCTCTTACAGACTTATCGTGGAAAATTCTGGGTGCACCTGGTCCTCCATTTTCCGCTAATGGGGATCCGCATGTACATAGATAATGTATATGCCTATAAGTCTTTGCTCAGCGGGCCAGAAGAGGGTTATAACTACACTTATCCCGGATGCTCCCTTTTCTGTGAACGGTTGTTTATTGTTTATTGTTTTTTGTTCATTTCTTGCCTAAGAAAATTTAGTTACACCATGGTCGGGTGTACAATACATTGAAATGTTTAATATGTTTTCTCTAACTTGGTTGTGTGGGCGGTGACTGGGAGGATCCTTTCATTTTATCGGGTCTCCCTTGACATCGCTCTTCTGGGTGGGCTGTCGTCGGGTCGTGTGTCTCCCAACGACCCCACAGAGAGCTCCTTGCTCCCCCTTTTGGGAAGCAGGGATCTCTACTATAAACTGGCAACTATCCCTTCCTGGGGGGGTTTTTGACCGCTCAGGAAGTGGGACGATTTCTACGCCATCTTCTTATTGTGTCTTTCTCTTTGACCTTCTGTTTCTTCATAAATCTTTATTTCTCCCTTCTCTCTTTCTCCCCCTCCCCCCCTCCCCCCCCCCCTTTTTTTTTTTTTTTTTTTACCAAAAAGTCTTTTTCTAGAAGTGCTGTTGGATTGTTGTCTTAGTTTTCAAACACAGATACTAATTCCCACGGTATAGTCTTCATTTGATTTATTGCAGAGTGCTCCTAGGGACACCTCCTTTTGACCCCCCTCATGGCGTACTCTTCCCTGGGGCGACGCCCCACGGTGATATCGCATAACATCAGGGGCCTAAACATCCCAGAACGCCGCTCCACTCTTATGAAGGAACAAAAGAAAGGTAGGCCTCATTTTGTATTTCTTCAGGAGACCCATTTCAAAACACGCCAGATACCGAGACTCACAGATTCATATTTTACTAGAGCAATCCACGCCACGAATGATGAATCTAAGTCCAAAGGGGTATCCATACTGATCAGTAGAGACGCCTCTTTTGAGTTGTCTGAACCACTCTGTGATACGCAAGGTAGATTTATATTCCTGAAGGGGACATATGCAGGCACACCTGTAACACTTGCAAACGTGTACTTTCCAAATAAAGAACATGTTAAATTCTGTCAGAAAATAGTCAGGGAACTCAAGGGGTTTGCAGCTGGTTGCACGATTCTTGGGGGGGATTTTAATGTGCCTCTGAATCCCCTCTTGGATAGTCCAATGGCAAGACATGTATCTCTTATAAGATCCTCAAGAAGTTTAAATCGCTATTGCAATCCTTGCAATTGATAGACACTTGGCGCTTCCTTGACCCGGACGGCCGCGATTACACCCACTTTTCTGTTCCCCATTCAAGATATGCCAGATTGGACTATCTGTTCATAACACAGAGGGATCTTCCCAGGGTTTCGGGGGCACATATAGGTCTTCAGACGATCTCTGATCATTCCCCCGTATCCCTTTCGCTAGACATGTCACGTCTGACCACACAACAACCCTCTTGGCGCCTGAACGCCTCGCTATTAACTGACCCAGATCTACTACCGAAAATCTCCGCCGAACTGACAAACTTTTTTAAAACTAATATCACCCCAGGGATGGACCCTTTGATCGTATGGGAGGCCCACAAATGCACTATTAGAGGGATGTTGATTGCGATGGGTTCTAAACGCAAGAAAGAAAGGGAGGCCACCATTCAGACTCTGATTACGACGATCAATTCCTTAGAGACCCAACACAAGCAATCTTTGTCGATAGACTCTGCTACTCGGCTGTTAGAGACTAGGCGGGAATTACAGTTGTTGCTTGATTCTAGAGCAAAGCGCATGCTATTTTTAAAAAAAAAAATTTACTACGAATCCGGGAATAAGACGGGCAGAGTGCTGGCCAGAGCCTTGAAGGATCATGCTTCCTTCAACAATATTGCCGGTATTAGAAACTCAGCGGGGAATCTAGATGTTGCATCAGAGGCGATTGCGGGACATTTTCATAGTTTCTATTCTAAACTCTACAACTTACCCCCCCAACATAAACAGCCACATATGGAAGGAGACAGGACACAGATTATCCAAGACTATTTAGCTAAAAGTGGTCTTCCAGCTATATCAGAGCTTGACTCTATTTCACTGGAATCCCCAATTTCCTCCTTGGAGCTCAGACAGGCTATCAAACAGCTCAAAACTGGCAAAAGCCCTGGACCGGATGGGTACTCGGCAATCTACTATAAGACCTTTATAGACACCCTAACGGAACCGCTGAAAGAGGCTCTGAACTCCCTGTCTGGGCCCAAGGAGATCACTCCCGACTTCCTGACTGCACACATAACAGTGATTCCGAAACCAGGAAAAGACCCCGGTGAATGTGCTAACTATAGGCCCATTTCCCTGTTGAATTTGGACGTGAAGTTGTTCGCAAAGGTCCTGGCCTTGAGGTTGGGCCCACTTCTGCCAAAGCTAGTTGGTTTGGAGCAGGTGGGCTTCATACCTGGCAGGGAAGCAAAGGATAACGTTACCAAAGCGTTGCTTCTGATTCATGCAACGAAGGTGCGAAGGATCGAAGGCTTTCTCCTCTCCACTGATGCGGAGAAGGCCTTCGATCGGGTGGCATGGGACTTCATGTTGGCAGTGTGTGCCCGAGTAGGCCTGGGTCCGCACATGCTGTCGTGGATTTCAGCATTATATAGGAACCCCTCTGCATACCTAAAAATTAATGGTACTCTATCTAAAAAAGTATGCATCTCTAATGGCACCAGACAGGGATGCCCATTGTCACCCCTGTTGTTTATTCTTTCATTGGAACCTTTCATAAGGAAGGACGATCCAGAATAACCCGACGGTTCACGGTTTCCAGATTCAGGATAGGGAGTTTAAAACGGCAGCATATGCTGATGATCTTTTATTCTTCCTGACCGACCCAACATTGACCGTCCCCAGTCTCTTAAAAGAATTCGCCCAATTTGGCTATTTAGCAAACTTAAAGATAAATTATTCAAAATCTGAAGCACTCAATATTTCACTCCCAGAAGCTGTACTTTCCCTGACTAAGGCCAACTCCACATTTCGGTGGGATCCCATCGCCCTCCGGTACTTAGGAACATGGTTGACCCCACAACTACAGTCTATTTACGAGGTGAATTATCCCCCCATGCTCAAAACCTGCGAAACAGATCTCAATAATTGGCATCTAGGCACCTTTTCATGGTTTAGTCGCGCGGCCATCATCAAGATGGTGGTCCTGCCTAAATTTCTATACCTGATGCGCACCATACCGATCAAGATCCCTCCGAAATTCTTTAAAGCGCTAAACTCCATCATTCTGAAATTTTTATGGCACCACAAGAAACCAAGGGTGAAATTAACTACTCTGATGATGCCTAAAGAAGCGGGTGGGATTAATCTACCGAATTTTAAAAACTATTATTACGCAGCACATATAGCCAGGGTCATCGATTGCCACTGCCACGACGACACGAAAGATTGGGTTAAGTTGGAAGCGACCTTAAGCGCGTTCCCGCTCATGCACTCACCATGGATCCCAGGGTTGGGCCTTTTCTCCAGTCTAAAAAGCTGCCCGATCACACATAATACATTAGACATTCTGAGAACACTAGTTAAAAAGAATAGGACAAATATCACCATGATCCCCAGCCCTCTGACCCCGCTGAAAGACAACCCTGACTTCTCCCCGGGTATTCATAACTCCACGCTCCATTCAGCAACGACTGGTATCTCCTTACGAATGGGTGAATGCTTTCTAGGTACTAAGGTTAGAAACTGGACATCCCTTAAGACTGATTGCGACTTACCCCACCTAAAACAGTGGACTTATTTTCAGATCCGAAGTTACCTAGGTAAGTTTAGAAACTCTCCAGATCTTTACAGACCTCTGACCGAGATGGAAGAGGCCTGTCTTAACAAAACCCCAGTATTTAAGGCCACCTCTCTAGCATATTCCTGGTTGCAAAACACGGGAGATGTGGGGGAGAGTGTACATAGGAGAGAGTGGTCCCGAGACCTAAACACGGAGATATCGGATAAACAATGGAAATATGCAAGCATCTTGGCACACAAATGCTCCATAAGTACTAAATTACAGGAAACCAGCTATAAGTTACTGACACGGTGGTATCACACGCCCGTAAGACTGCACAGATGGGATAGCCAAAAACCTGAGATATGTTGGAGATGTCAAAAGGAAAGGGGTACGTTGGCTCACATTTGGTGGCATTGTGCACTGATCACCAGCTACTGGTCAGAAGTGCGGACACTGATTAAACAGATCACTGAAACTAAGCTAAACCTAGATGCTGCATGTTGCCTGCTTCATATATCCAGTTTTTCACTTAAGAGATACAAACATTCCCTGACAAAACACCTTTTGAATGCGGCCAAGTCCCTAATTCCCTTGTATTGGAACTCGTCTCGAGTCCCATCCATTTCTGAATGGCTAAATAAAGTAGGGGAAATAGCCACCATGGAAGACACCCTGGCCCAGGATGGTGGTAATGCGAAGAAGTTCCACGACATCTGGCTACCGTGGTTTGATTTTAAATATTCTCGGGAATATACACATGAAGGTAAGAACACACCCTCCTAAGACAGTTCGTTACAATAACCTCTCCTGCGGCTGGCCCTTAGAAGCTGACCGCCTTTTGAGACCAATCCGTCTACTCTTCGTAATAAACGTAATACCCCCCCCTTTTTTTTTTGTTTTTCTCTCCCCTTCTCTCTTCTTCCCCCCCCCCCTGCTTTGATTTGCTTACCCCCTACTTTCTCTTTTCCTTTTCTTAAATCTAAACACTGCTTCAATTGAGATAGCGGATGTTGCAATAATGTTTGCTCAGAAAGTACAGGCCGATATTGCTCTTTTATCCCTTCTAACTAGAAGACACTGTTGCGTTCCCACTTTTCGACTATGTACTGATTAACATTACTTTCTATGAAGTTTGCTCAGAAGACTGGTAGTAATAACGTGTAATAGCTTTTTTCTTCACTATTCATTCACCTTTCTCTGTGTCAGTCATGACTCACGCCCGTGACTATCGCCTGACAGCAGTCTTCAGCTAAACATTGACACTGATTTCTTGCCACAATGTACTGTTTCGTTCGCAATGTCTGCAGTTGCATCTGCGTCCTTTGATAAGTAAGCTTCTGTATTGTTTTTTTTTATTCTTTCTCTTAATAAAAACTTTGAATGATAAAAAAAAAAGCTAATGATAAAATTAAAAATAGAAAATGAAAATGCCAGAATAATAGAACAAATTGTTCATACTGACAATACCAAAATAAAAATACATAGATATGGCCACAAACTGATTATTACAAAAAATGGACACAATAAGCAACAACCAGTAAGTGAGCACAAATCACCATACAAAGAGATAAAATCCTCATAAATGGCAGATAATTGGGAAGAGGCCTAATATAAGCCTAATCCTCACTAAAATGAATAACTAAGACATCAGAGCAGCCACCCAACCTGTTTACAGTAAATACATATATGAAAAAGAAAAATCAACAAATTACCGATCTGAAATAAAACAATTGAGGTCGAACTCAACGTTCAACCCCAATGGGACCCCAACTTTAAGCTCATAAACCCAAAACGATTCACGTTGGCTCAGATGCCTGATGAAATTGCCACCTCGCCAATGGCTCGCGACCTTCTCGATCGCCCAAAACTGCAACCCAGCATGGTTGTGGTTATGGAAGAGCCTGAAGTGTCTCGAGACATTATGCGTGACGAGGCCCTTTTTTATGTTTGTGACATGTTCACCTATCCTCACATGTAGAGGTCTAGATGTCCTCCCAACGTACTGGAGCCCACACTCACATTGTAATGCGTAAACCACCCCCGTGGTGTGGCAAGTAATAAGATCCTTAATTTTATAGCTATTACCAGTGGCCGTGGCAACAAATTCTTTAAATTTTTTAATATTATTTTTAGTTTTCCTGCATGCCGGACACCCACCGCATGCATGAAAGCCAGTCAAGAAATTAAAGACCCTATTCTCAACATTGACAGGTGGGTCGATCACTCCTGGCGTCAGTTTATCCCTGAGCGAAGGCGCTCTTTTGTAGACAAACTGTGGGCGGTCAGGTAATAATGGACCCAAAATCCTATCATGTTTGAGGATAGGCCAATGCTTCTGCACTATCCTTTCAAATTTACGATATTGGATGTTATAATCCAGTACCATCCGTATCCCTGAGCAGTCTTTCCGATCCGTTTTAGGCACATCAGAGATTAATGTCCCTCTGTCCAGACCACGTACTCTCTCAACTTCTCTATCCAACAAAATCCTATCGCATCCCTTCTCCACAAACCTAGATGATAAGGTCTGTGATTGAGAGATAAAGTCACTTTCTTGGGTACAATTGCGCCTTAGGCGCACAAATTGCCCCCTCGGTATGTTACACAACCATTTGGTGTGGTGACAACTCTCAGTAGAGATATAGGAATTGTGGTCTGTGGCCTTGAAATGGGTAATCATCTTGACCTGATCCCCTACCATGGTTAGGTCCAGGTCAAGAAAGACCAATCGATCCGAACTGATGTTCCACGTAAGGACAATGTTGTTGTTATTCGCATTCAGTTTGGATGCAAAAACATCCAAACTGGCTCTATCTCCATCCCAGATCATTACAAGGTCATCTATATACCTTTGATAGCAAATTAGTTCAGGGGGTTTGTTCTAAAAAACAGCCTCCTCCTCCCAGTGCGCCATATAGTGCTAAGCCCACTACTGCCTCAAATGAAACCCCAGATAATCTGTTTACAGGAAACGCACATGCGGCCCGACTCTGTCCACCTTCTGCATTCACGGAAATATCCGAAACAGTTTCATTCCATGCTTCATATTCAAGGGGAGTCAGTGTAATGGTTTCCACCGATGTTTCCTTTGAGTCCAACAGAAGGTTGACAGAGAGGGTAAATTAGTTTTTTTGCTTTGTAAACTTAATGGGTTAGTATGTATTATCACCTCAATTTATATCCCTCCACCGTTTTCAATAACCCCTCTTAGAAGCTTAGCGCAATTTATGGCCCTATATCCGGATGTTCCGGTATTAGCGTTGGGAGATTATAATAATACCCAGGGCAATTGCCAGGCGAGAATGTCCTTGACATCCAGAGTGGTGAGACAGATAGCTGGCAAGACGGCTTTCGCCTCCCTACTCCTGGAACTGGGACTCCGGGATGTTTGGCGAGAGAGGCATGAAGAGGACAGATGTTATACCTGCTAATCTGCTACACATGATGGACTCTCCCGTATTGATCTGGGTTTAGGGAATGAGGTACTTATGCAGCGGGTGATGGACTCGGCCTATGAGCCGCGTCTACTATCCGATCACTCTCCATTCTGGGTACGGCTGGATGTCACCGTAGCATCGGGCCGCCCACTGTGGAAAGTGAACCCTTTTTGGTTAACCCTGTTCCCGTCTTTGGACAGAACGAGGGGGGCATTGCGGGAATTCTTGCACTTCAACAGGGGATCTGCTAGTGCAGCGGTAGTATGGGATACACTTAAGGCATTCTTAAGGGGATGCCTTATTAGAGAGATCGCGGGAATTAAAACCCGGTCCAGGGAATGGGAGACTAGGGTATGGGATGAAATGAAAGGGAGAGAACAGGCCTTAATAGCCGATCATTCCCAATCTAACCATGACTCTTGGATGGAGGCACAAGCAATGTACAATTCGGTTTTGCTGTCCGCAGCGGAGAAGAGGAGATATTTTCAGCAGCAGAGCTATTTTGAAGAGGCGGAAAACACTGGCTGTCTGCTTGCTCTCATAGCTAGAGAGCAGCGGGAATCCGCTAATATCTCGGCTATAAAAGCAGAATCCGGGGAAAAGTATACCCTTAGTTCGGATATTTTAGATAACTTTCAGCAGTTTTATAAGGATTTATACTCCTCCAAAACTAGCTATACTCCATCTGATTTGGCTCTGTTTTTACAAGCCTGCCCTTTTCCACAGCTATCCGAGGCGGACAGGGAAATGCTGAATTCTCCAATCACATTGGTGGAACTGGCAGAGGCATTGGAGGGGGCACCACATCATAAATCCCCAGGCCCGGATGGGATACCCGTGGAGGTGTATTCCCATTATGGGGAGGACCTTTTACCACCCCTGTTGCAGGTTATAACAGAGGCAGAGGAAATAGGCAGCTTACCAGATAGTATGCAAGAGGCAATAATAACAGTACTCCCAAAGCCAGGAAAGGATAAGCTCCTATTGGATTCCTATCGCCCAATATCCTTACTAAATGAGGATGTCAAGCTCTTTTCTAGAGTTTTGGCTAAGAGGCTATCCTAAGTAATTGGCAGGTTGGTCCATCGTGACCAGTCTGGCTTTAAACCCGCCCATTCTACGGCCGATAACATTAGGCGACTATATATGAATCTGCAGGGCCTGGTGGATAAGGGCCATTCTGTCACTGGATGCTGCAAAGGCGTTTGATAGTGTGGATAGTGGATAGTGTGGAGTGGTCCTACCTCCTGGAAATCCTGGCAAGATTTGGAGTGGGGAATAAATTTATAGCGTGGGTAAAAGTGCTTTATTTGAAACCTAGAGCCAGACTGCGCAATAATAATAACCTTTCCTCTCCGCTTGAGCTATACAGAGGTACCCGACAGGGATGCCCATTGTCCCCATTGCTGTTCGCCCTAGAGGTAGAGCCTCTGGCCATCTTGATCCGCAATGCCCCGGAAGTGGCAGGGTTCCGCAGGGGCCAGAGGGAAGAAAAGATATCTTTATACGCGGACGATGCGCTTATATATCTAGGCGACACAGCCACCTCGCTGCAAGCAGTGATGGAGATAATAGGGGATTTCGGACGTTTTTCAGGCTTTACCATCAACTGGTCAAAATCAACCTTAATGCCCATAGATCAGTTGAAGGAACAGCTACCAGAGGGGGAAGAACAAATAGTTATAGCCAACAGCTTTAAATATCTGGGAGTGGTGGTATCCCCGGATCCGGCTGAGTACCTTCAGCTGAATCTGGGTCCACTGTTGGTTAGACAGAAAGTGAAATGTAACAGTTGGTGTAAGCTTCCACTGTCAGTAATAGGACGGGCAAATTTAATAAAAATGGTATGGGCTCCGCAGCAATCGTATGTTTTCCACAATTCCCCAATATGGATCACAAACAAATGGTTCAAAAAGATTGATATATTGATGAGGGAATTATTATGGAAAAAAAAGGCAGTCAGGATCAGTCTAGCCACACTGCAATATGGAAAGGACAGAGGAGGACTGGCAGTACCCCATCCCAAAATGTACTTTTTGGCCTCACAGTTCCAGCAGATGGCAGGGTGGGGACGGGAAGGAAACGAGGACCCTATATGTAAATTGGTGACTGCATCGGCCCCCATATTAGAGGTGACATCACATATGGAGATGGACCTGCCAAGCATGCCAGGTTCGGCACCTACGTGCGTCCTCCTTAAAAGGGTATGGGGGGAGGTCCGGAAAGCCCTGAAGATATCGGGTTTGTTGCCCTTTACCCTGATATGGCACGATCAGAGATACCCAGAGGTACAGGAATTGCAGGGATTTACCCCCTGGAAAGAGAAGGGGATCTGGTTTTTCACACAGCTATATGAGGGGGAGGTGTTGAAGATGTATGAACAGCTATGTAGAGAATTCCAGTTAAACCCCAGGAGCTTCTATCAATATCTCCAACTTCGTCATGCGTTGCAGGCACAACAAACAACACACTCTTTGACAGCGTCAACATCATCTTTGTTGAGAGAAGTTCTTGGGGCGGACACTAGGAAAGGATTAACATCAAAAATCTATAGGGAATTGCTGTCCTCAGTTCAGGACTATGCCTCACTAAAATGCCGAAGTAAATGGGTGGAAGATATAGGGGAGATAGATGGGAACCAGTGGGAAATGGCCCTTGAATCTATTCCAGCAGTATCGGTATCCGCATCCCATAGATTGTCACAATTATTTCTTTTGCATAGGGCATATAGAACATCAGTGCAGCTATATAAATGGGGAGGAAGAGACTCCCCCCTGTGCCCAAAATGTAAAGTACATAAGGGGGACTTCATACCCTTAATCTGGAGGTGTCCAAAACTACATAGGTACTGGGAGGAAGTCTCCCAGTGCATTACTAGACTAGCGCAGGTTCCTGTCCCTCTAAACCCTGTAGTGTACCTGCTTGGAGCCATAGATGCAGAAATGTTCCCAAGAGGAATGTACTACATGTTAACTAGACTGATGTATCTAGCCAGAAAACTCATCGCAAAATACTGGATGGCACCAGTGGTACCCACGGGGAAGCAGTCGATCTCCTATGTAAACTCCTTGCTTCTTAGAGAGCATTTGACGTACAGTCGTAGGAGAGAAGTGGGTAAATTTGATGCTATATGGCAACCATGGCTGGGGGATGCCGATCTAGCGCCATCTCAACTGGTAGTGGAAAGACTCCAGATGTAGAGACCCTGGGGAGGTGTAGGGGAGGGAGGGGCAGAGAGGAGAGGGAAAGAACGGCCTGAAGGAGTATAGGTTGAACATCTAGATAGGAGAGAACATCGGTGGTAGAAGAAACGATTTGTGGTGATCAGATATTAGGAGGCATAGGTGATGGATGTAGTCACGGGGTTAGGGGGGAGTTGGAAAGGGAGAAAAAAGGGAAAAGAGGATGGAGTGATATGACACAGATGCAAACATACAAGATTGACACAAAATAGTATATGGATGTAAGACTAGACATGTTTGTTCTATGTGTAATGTTTTACCAAACAAAATGAACGAATTGTATGTATTATGAGAATAATTTTCTAAAATAAAAAAGTTTTTGGATTAAAAAAGAAAAAGTACCCCATTATCAGTGGGTCCTACACTATTCATAGAATGAAAGATCCCACTTCTCAACCATGATGGGAGAAATACACTCCTCTTTATGGGAGATCTATAAGGATTCCTCCTATAACACATAGCCTTGCAGGATTAAATGTAATTTTTGTATGTGTGCGCTGTAATCTATTTTGTTCTGTTTGCGGTCTTATAGCAGCACCATCTTGAATGTAAACGCATTTTTGGTGTGCCCCCCCAAAGTCTGTTATTTGTATATTGTAAGGGTCCTGACCAGATCCCTTGGACCAGTGCACCACCCCCCCCCTTTATTTCCTCTTATTAGTGTCCACCTGTGTTATAGGAGGAGTGCTTATAGTTCTCCCATAAAGAGGAGTTTGTCTCCCATGGTTCAGAGAAGCAGGACCCTTCATTCTATGAATAGTGCAGGATCCGCTGATAATGGGGTACTTTGCAGCAGTAGTGGGCTTAGCACTATAGGGTCATATGGTGTAACCAAATCCCCATATTTTTGAATATGTTCAGGTGTTTTAAATAGCCTTGCAGAATTTAATGTGCTCAATTTGGTGGTGCAGGGGTTCCCTAAAAATTACCCCAATATGCCGTAGCTGCTGCAGAAAGTGCGGGACGTCTGTGCGCACTTTCGGCGTTCTCACCCTGCTGCTGCTCGCCTGTCAGCGCTGCAGCGTAACTTCGGCCTTCCCGCTCACCGCCTCATATGTGACGTGCCCACAAGGTGGAACTCCACCTTGCACATGCTGGCCAGACTGTGCGAGCAGCAGCTGCAGCGCGCACACGTGAGTCGCTCTGCGGAACAGCACTACTTCACCACCAATAACTGGGCCTCCATGCGAGACCTGTGTGCCTTGTTGGGCTGTTTCGAGTACTCCACCAACATGGCCAGTGCCGATGACACCGTTCTCAGCGTTACTATCCCAGTTCTATGCCTCCTTGAAAAAAAGCTTTGGGCGATGATGGAAGAGGATGTGGCACAGGAGGAGGAGGAAGAGGGATCATTTCCAAGGCTTTCAGGGCAGTCATTCACAAGTGGCTCCGAGGGTGGGTTCCTGCACCAACAAATTCCAGGTACACAATTGTCCAGCAAGGTGACAGTTCTGGAGGATGACGAGGTGGAGGATGAGGAGGAGGAGATGGAGGAGGAGGAACCATGTTCACAGCAGGGTGGCACCCAGACCAGCTCATGGCCATCACTGGTGCGTGGCTGGGGGGATACAGAGGACACAGACGATACACCTCCCACAAAGGACAGCTTTTCTTTGCCTCTGGGCAGCCTGGCACACATGAGCGATTACATGCTGCAGTGTCTCCGCAACGACCGCCGAGTTGCCCACATTCTAACAGGTGCTGATTACTGGGTGGCCACGCTGCTGGATCCCCGTTACAAGGACAACGTACCGTCCTTAATTCCCTCACTGGAACGTGATTGTAAGATGCGCGAGTACAAGCGCACGCTGGTAGACACGCTGCTGGTGGAATTCCCACCTGACAGCGGGGGCACAGTGGAAGCACAAGGCGAAGGCAGAGGAGGAGGAAGAGGTCGCCAACGCAGCCGGGGCTTCGCCAGCACCTCAGAATGCAGGGTTAGCATGGCCGAAATGTGGAAAAGCTTTGTCAGCACGCCACAACAACCAGCACCACCAGCTGATATGGAACGTCTTAGCAGGAGGCAGAATTTCACCAACATGGTGGAGCAGTATGTGTGCACATGCCTACACGTACTGAATGATGGGTCTGCCCCCTTTAACTTCTGGGTCTCCAAATTGGGCACATGACCTGAGCTTGCCCTTTACGCCTTGGAGGTGCTGGCCTGCCCTGCAGCCAGTGTATTATCTGAACGTGTATTTAGCATGGCAGGGGGCGTTATCACAGACAAGTGCAGCCGCCTGTCCAGAGCCAATGTGGACAAGCTCACGTTCATTAAAATGAACCAGGCATGGATCCCACAGGACTTGTCCGTACCTTCTGCAGAATAGATATGTATACCGGCCTTACCCAGCCATTTTGGGGTGTACCCTAATTTTAAAAAAATAATAATTAAAAACAAAAACCAGTGTTGGCTACCTCGTCCTCTTCCACCGCCGCTTCCACCTACACCACCACATCCACCGCCACCTGAACCTCCTACTCCATATGGACCTCGTCCTCCTAGGTCAAGATTATTATTTTTTATTTTTATGTATTTTATGTTATTTTAAGTTATTATTTCCCTATCCACATTAGTTTGCAGAGCACTTGCCATGCTCTTAACAACATTTTGCTGCCATTTGCAGCCCTTTAGCCCATTCCATTACTATTTTAGAGCCATTTTAGTCCTCAAAAGTTCGGGTCCCCATTGACTTCAATGGGGTTCGGGTTCGGGGTCAAGTCCGGGTCAAGTCGAACCCGAACATCCAGGTGTCCGCTCAACCCTACTAACAGTCATTGGAGATTTTATATATATATTCAAATATTTTTTGCCTTGCAGAACTTTTTCCACTAGCGCTGCACATTTGTTATCAAGTTTTGCGTTTTGTCTATTGCTGTGCTGGCTGATATCTATTTGGGTGTCAGTGCAATATATTTCTTAAAAATTTAAAAAGTGATGGTCTTCCTGCAAGCTTTTACTGTAATTGCATGGGGTGGAGCGCAGAGCAGAGGGATTATGCAGTCATTTCATATGCTGGTGCCATCCTGCAAGCCAACAGTCTCATGGGGTGGAGCACAGGGCTGAAGCATTCTACGTGCTGGTCCCATTTCCCCCTGCCAAGCCCACAAATAGGCATGAAGGGTGGAGCGCAGGGCTGAGGGACTGGGTGATTCTACATATTGGTCCCATCCCCCACAGCCAACAAATGCTCACATGGGGTGTAGCACGGGGCTGAGGCGTGCTACATGCTGGTCCCATTCCCCCCACCCCCAAAGCCCACAAATAGCCATGTGGGGTGGAGCACAAGGCTGAGGGACTGGGTGATTCTACATGTTGGTCCCATCCCCCAAACCCAACAAATGCTCACATGGGGTGGAGCTTAGGGCCGAGGCATCCTACATGCTGGTCCAATCCCCCCCCCACACAAAGCCCACAATAAGGCATGTGGAGTACAGGACTGAGGGACTGGGTCATTCTACATGCTGGTCCCATTTCCCCCTGCAAGCCAACACATTGGGGGTTATTTACGAAAGGCAAATCCACTTTACACTACAAGTGCAAAGTGCACTTGAAATTGCACTGAAAGTGCACTTGGAAGTGCAGTCGCTGTAAATCTGAGGGGTAGATCTGAAATAATGGGAAGCTCTGCTGATTTTATCATCCAATCACGTGCAAAATAAAATACTGTGTTTTATTTTCCTTGCATGTCCCCCTCGGATCTACAGCGACTGCACTTCCAAGTGCACTTTGCACTTGTAGTTTGCACTTGTAGTGCAAAGTGGATTTGCCTTTAGTAAATAACCCCCATAGCCATGTTGGAGTGGCTTCCTTAGAGTAAGGTGACCAGATTTTTTAAATTAAATCCGGGGACATATTTTTTTTTTATTGGCAAATGGTAAACTATTTTATACGCATATTTTCCTCAAATTATTTATGCAGTCAGTGGTATAGTGTGGGTTGTCAGCGCCCGGGACAACGCACAAAATTTGCACCCCCGCCAGACTTTTAGCACTCCTCCACTAGTATAGTAGTACTGACTAACTTGATTCCTACAATGACATACCTGACCACTACACTGACCTATCTTATCCCTACACTGACCTACCTGATTCCTACACTGACCACTACACTAACCTATCTGATTCCTACACTGATCTACATGATTCCTATACTGACCTACCTTATTCCTATACTGACCACTACACTAACCTATCTGATTCCTACACTGATCTACATGATTCCTATACTGACCACTACACTGACCTACCTTATTCCTATACTGACCACTACATTGACCTACCTGATTCCTGCACTACTCACACCCCCCCCTATATGAATAGTGTAGATTGGTTGTTTTTGCTGGCATCCATTATAATCCATAGGAGCAGGGCTCCCCGGGACTATGTACTGTTCCCGACACCCAGCCGCTCCTTAGTGTCCCCGCCAAGAGCTTCTCTTATAGCCGCTGTACGTTCTGCACCGCCCCTCCCCTCCGCTGTTCTCACACACACATGGGCCACCAGCACCAGAGGGATCATGGGGGACAGGCTGGACCACAGGAGTCATTGTGTGGGGGGGCAACACAGCACACTTTGAGGGGGGTGTGACAGCAGGAAGGTAAAGTCACCTGGTTGCATCCAGGGGGGTAGATATATTTCGCCCAGATTCAGGCTTTACGCCGACTTATACAACTAGGTGGAGAGTTGTATAAGGCTAGTGGGCTCATGGATGACTCATACCTCTAGGGAGAGTGTGGGGCGTCGTACAGACAGGGAGTTGATGAGGCCAGCTGAAGCTTGTCAGCTCATTTAGGCCTCTATAAGAACTCCCAGATTCATTAGGTGTTAGCTCATGCCTGGAACCAGACCTGTGTGGACTGTCTAGGGAGAGTGAACCCCTGTGCGGTGAGGCAAAGCCTGTGTGGCTATTTGTTTGGACTTTAACTAAACCAGGGACTTAGGGACTAGGACAGCACTAGGCTGATCCCAGTTGTTAGTTAGGAAACCTGTATGTTTAGTCAGAGGTCAACTTGACCAGGATTTATTTTGGTTATGTTTCTTTTGCTTTGCTGTGTTTTGTCACTGTAAATAGAAAATAAACCGCACCTTTTTTGATTTTGAAAACCACAACCTCCGTTTGCTGGGCCTGTTTTGTGTGGGGAGCCCATCCCGGGGGTCACACACACCCGCTGCCGAGCTAACCCCCTCACAGTTGGTGGAGAACCAGTGGCAGTTTTTTTTAAGCCAGCATGGAGGAGATACTGAAGCAGCTGGCTCTAGCAAATGCCAATCAACAGCAGACAAATGCAGGTTTGCAAAGGAGCCTTGCAGCCCAGCAGCAGACAAACGCAACTTTGCAACAGAGTCTGGAGGCTCAGCAACGAGCCCAGCAGCAATCTGAGGCCCGCTTCATAGACCTGTTGCAGAAGCAAGAGCAGAGACTACAACAACAGATGGAAGCAGTAATGCAGCAACGTCCGCAGACCAGTGAGGAAAGCCGTCCCACTAATACCGCGTCCTTTGGGGTGAGTCGTTTATTGACAAAAATGACTGGAGAGGATGATCCAGAGGTATTTTTGACCACATTTGAAAGGACCGCTGAAAGAGAAAAGTGGCCTGAGGAGCAGTGGGCTGGACTGGTGGCTCCTCTGTTAACTGGTGAATCGCAGAAAGCTTACTATGACCTAGAGCCTAACCAAGCAAAAGACTATGTGATGCTAAAAGCTGAAATATTGGCAAGGCTGGGTGTCACCCAGGCTGTCCGGGCTCAGCGTGTGCATAACTGGACTTTCCAGCTTGGAAAACCCCCCAGGTCTCAAATGTATGATCTCATTCACCTGAGCAGAAAGTGGCTACAGCCAGAGACTTTGTCCGCACCAAAGATTGTGGAACGTGTTGTAATGGATCGGTTTTTGAGAGCTCTTCCTACTGCCATCCAAAAGTGGGTAAGCCATGGAGACCCAGAGACGGCCGATGGTCTTGTGGATCGTGTGGAGAAATACTTGGCTACAGAGAACCTGACGGCCTCTTCCAGAGACACTCGGACTTTCCACCCTAAGACCAGACCATCCCCAGGGGCGGATAAGAGGATTCCAAGGGGTGAGGGTGGAGAGAGTGAGAGGGTGGGAGCTCTACCCCAAGTTTGGCGAGAACAGCCTGGGAAATCAGCGGCTCAAGAGGCGGCAAGAAGGATCGTTTGCTACCGCTGCCGGCAAGCGGGACATATTGCAGCCAATTGCCCGGTTGTGGAGGAACCCATGCAGTGTGACTTTCTGACGGGCAGACGTCAGTCGCTGTGTGCGACAGTCGCATGCACTGCCATTCGAGGAACTGAGAAACATTTATGCAAAATGTGTGTTAATGGTAGAAATGTTGTGGTATTGCTGGATTCAGGTAGCCTTGTGACCCTGATAAAGGCTGAGTTAGTTAAAACAGAGGTCTCTGGGAATAGCAAGGTAGCTGTTATTTGTGTGCATGGGGACACCCGAGAGTATCCAGTGACTACAGTGTGTTTCGAGACCCCCAAAGGTACCCTCTCTCATCCAGTGGGCTTAGTATCTCAGTTACCGCATGACGCCATTGTGGGAAGGGATTTTCCGAAGTTCTGGGAACTGTGGGATGATCCTGAGCCCCTCACTGGTGCCCCTATGTACCAGGAATGTGATAGCCAGAACCCCCCTGAGAGTGGTGAGGACTCTCCGGAATTTCCCTTATCAGTATTGGCAGGGGAGACTCAAGAAACTGGAGAGGAGCCCACCTCCTCAGACGAAAACCTACCGTCTGTGGAGTTTTCTGATCTTGAGGTTCACAGGGAAAACTTTGCCACAGAACAGTTGAAAGACCCCGCCCTAATAAAGGCACGGGAAAACGTAGTGAAAATAGATGGCGAGTTAGTGAACCCAGATAATACCTGCACTTACCCATACTTCAGCGTAGAGAAGGACCTACTGTATCGGGTGGCAAAAAGGGCAGAAGAAACCGTTGAGCAGCTTGTGGTGCCCAAACCTTACAGGAAGTTGGTGTTGGAGTTGGCCCATGGGCACATTCTTGGAGGTCATCTGGGGACAGAGAAAACCCGAGAGAGGGTATTACAGAGATTCTATTGGCCGGGGGTGATGAAGGACGTAGAAAATTATTGTTCCTCCTGCCCTGTGTGTCAGAGGTTGGCCCCGATGCCACATTTCCGTAGCCCGCTGGTCCCTCTACCCATCATTGAGGTCCCGTTTGAGAGGATCGCCATGGATTTGGTAGGTCCTATAATCAAGTCCGCTAGGGGGCACCAGTACATATTAGTTATAATGGACTATGCCACCCGTTATCCAGAAGCGATCCCTCTCCGAAATACCTCGGCCAAAACCATAGCCAAAGAGCTATCTCTTGTTTTTAGCCGGGTGGGTATTTGTAAAGAACTGCTTACGGACCAAGGTACACCCTTTATGTCCCGGGTTATGAAAGAGCTGTGTAAATTGTTCAAAGTGACGCAATTGCGTACGTCTGTGTATCACCCCCAAACCGATGGGCTGGTTGAAAGATTCAACAAAACCCTAAAACAAATGTTGAAGAAAGTGGTGGATAGAGATGGAAAGGATTGGGACTGTTTACTTCCTTATTTGATGTTTGCTATTAGGGAGGTGCCCCAATCCTCTACGGGATTCTCCCCCTTTGAGTTACTGTATGGGAGACACCCAAGAGGGCTGTTGGATATTGCCAAGGAAACTTGGGAAAGTGAGAGTTCTCCCCACAGGAGTGTGATTGAGCATGTCGCCCTGATGCAAGATCGAATTGCACAGGTAATGCCCACCGTGAAGGAACATTTGGCCCAAGCGCAGTTGGCACAGCAGAGAGTGTACAACCGTGGAGCCAAGACCCGTACCTTTTCCCCGGGGGATAGGATATTGGTACTTGTCCCTACGGTTGAAAGTAAATTCCTTGCCAAATGGCAAGGCCCCTACGAGATAATGGAAAAAGTGAGCGAAGTGAATTACAAGGTCAGACAACCAGGAAGGCGAAAGCCCGAACAGATCTATCACGTTAATCTGTTGAAAGCCTGGAGGGATAGAGAGTCCCTAGTCGCAGACACTTGGTCACCAGCTCAAACTGGTTGCGTGATTCCTGAGGTTGGAATAGCAGCCACCTTGTCACAACCCCAACAACAGGAGGTTAAGGAGTTTGTGCTTCGCAACAAGGAGGTATTCTCTGAGCTGCCGGGACAAACATCTGGGGTAGAGCATGACATCATTACCCCGCCTGGTGAAAGGGTGAAGTTAAAACCCTATCGGATCCCAGAGGCTCGACGGGAGGCAATACGGGAGGAAGTACAGAAAATGCTGAACTTAGGGGTGATAGAGGAGTCCCAAAGTGATTGGTCTAGTCCCATCGTGTTGGTGCCTAAACCGGATGGGAGCTGGCGATTTTGTAACGATTTTCGTCAGTTGAACAAAGTTACAAAATTTGACACCTACCCCATGCCACGTATAGATGAGTTGATCGACCGGCTGGGAACAGCCCGATACATGACGACTCTTGACCTCACAAAAGGGTATTGGCAAATCCCCCTGGCCAAGTCGGCCAAA
The DNA here is from genome assembly GCA_029206835.1 of Rana muscosa. Classification (NCBI taxonomy): domain Eukaryota; kingdom Metazoa; phylum Chordata; class Amphibia; order Anura; family Ranidae; genus Rana; species Rana muscosa. The sequence goes on from CM055123.1 coordinate 283,789,002, forward strand.
GAGAAAACCGCATTTGTAACCCCAGACGGGGCGTTCCAATATAAAAGAATGCCGTTCGGGTTACAGAATGCGCCGGCCACATTCCAGCGGAAAATGGACCAGATGCTGAGGCCCCATCGGAAGTATGCTGCGGCTTACCTGGATGACGTAATTGTCCATAGCACAGATTGGGCCTCACATCTGCCAAAAGTGCAAGCAGTCCTGGACTCTGTTCGGGAAGCAGGGTTTACGGCTAACCCCAAGAAGTGTACCATTGGGCAGGAGGAGGCCAAATATCTTGGGTACACCATTGGGAGGGGAGTAATAAAACCCCAACTCAACAAAGTCGAGGCCATCCAGAGTTGGCCACGTCCCAACAGCAAGAAGCAGGTACGAGCCTTTCTGGGAATCGCTGGGTATTATCGGCGATTCATTCCCCACTTTGCTTCTAAGGCTGTGCCCCTAACCAACCTGACGAAGGGGAAAGGGTCGGTCATGATTAAATGGACCCCCGAGGCTGAGGCAGCATTCCAATTCTTGAAACAAGCCTTATGTAGCCAGCCAGTGTTGTACTCACCCGACTTCTCTAAAGACTTTGTCGTACAAAGTGATGCGTCAGATGTGGGGTTAGGAGCAGTATTGTCCCAGGTCTGGAACGGGGAAGAGCACCCAGTCATTTACCTCAGCAGGAAGTTGAAGTCCCATGAGGTAAATTACGCCACCGTTGAAAAGGAGTGTTTAGCGGTGAAGTGGGCTCTAGATTCCCTTCGGTACTACCTGCTAGGTAGGCACTTTGACATGGTTACGGATCACGCTCCGTTAAAGTGGATGGCTCAAAACAAGGAAACAAATAGAAGAGTGAATAGGTGGTTCCTGGCCCTCCAGGAATTCAACTTCACAGTAAAGCATCGCCCTGGCGTTCAAATGGGGAATGTGGATGCTTTGTCTCGAGTACATGAATGCCTGATTGCTGGTGTTCCAACCCCGAGGTTAAAACAAGAGGGGGGGGTATGTGACAGCAGGAAGGTAAAGTCACCTGGTTGCATCCAGGGGGGTAGATATATTTCGCCCAGATTCAGGCTTTACGCCGACTTATACAACTAGGTGGAGAGTTGTATAAGGCTAGTGGGCTCATGGATGACTCATACCTCTAGGGAGAGTGTGGGGCGTCGTACAGACAGGGAGTTGATGAGGCCAGCTGAAGCTTGTCAGCTCATTTAGGCCTCTATAAGAACTCCCAGATTCATTAGGTGTTAGCTCATGCCTGGAACCAGACCTGTGTGGACTGTCTAGGGAGAGTGAACCCCTGTGCGGTGAGGCAAAGCCTGTGTGGCTATTTGTTTGGACTTTAACTAAACCAGGGACTTAGGGACTAGGACAGCACTAGGCTGATCCCAGTTGTTAGTTAGGAAACCTGTATGTTTAGTCAGAGGTCAACTTGACCAGGATTTATTTTGGTTATGTTTCTTTTGCTTTGCTGTGTTTTGTCACTGTAAATAGAAAATAAACCGCACCTTTTTTGATTTTGAAAACCACAACCTCCGTTTGCTGGGCCTGTTTTGTGTGGGGAGCCCATCCCGGGGGTCACACACACCCGCTGCCGAGCTAACCCCCTCACAGGGGGCACAAAAAAAGATGTTGCGTCCCCCCAAATGTTGCACCCGGGTGAGAGTACCACATGCCCTTCCCATGCCACTGCAATCCGGGGACAAATCCGGGGACAGACTGGCTCCGGGGACAGGGTCCTTAATCCGGGGACTGTCCCCGGAAATCGGGGATGTCTGGTCAGAGGGATGCAAGTGAATGACTTCCTTTCAGGGTACCGGTGGAGCATGTGGAATAAGTGGCAGGGCAGCAGCTAGAGGATCAGCTTGAGGATCGGGAAAGCCCATGGAAATGGCAGCTCAACCAGGTATTATGGCAAGATGAAGGTGTGCTATGGGAACGTGTGCAAAAACTTAATTTTTTTTCTTGCAGATGTGTGGATGCAATTCTTAATAGCACTCCCATTCAAATGTGTTTTTTGCTCCTGCAAAAATGTATGGTACAATGCATTTTTGGTTCAGCATACTTTTTTTTTTTCACATTTCTCAAGCGTAAGGCACCCCATTGAAATGGGCTGCTCTAAAAAGCAATGTGTACATGTGCTGGCTTCACCTAGTGTGAACGAGCCCTAAAGCTTCCGTTACAAGATATAGAAAACTACGGATACTTGGAATTTAAGGGGTTTGACATGTTAACCTCTCACAGACTGCGTAACATATTTGCGGTGATTGGGAAGGGGGTCTGATTTTATGCCCAGTTGTCACATGTGTTCACGGCAGCCTGAAGTTGTGTGTTCGCAGCACACGGAAAGCTCTTCTGAACGACAGTCAATGGGAGAAGCTCTGTCATGTGAAAAACAAATCAGATTGGTCACATGCTAGAGAAGCCTTGCTACCTCATTGGAATTAAAGTATATGTAAACCCAACATTTCATATGCCTGATGTGGCTGGGGTACCATGTACTTGTATGAAAAAGTATCTGTTCTGTCAAATTGATGGTCTGCCATCAAACTGACCACACTAGGCATGAGAGCACAGCATGGTCAGGTCTGTAGCTGTGCTAAGAACTTGGCCTGCTCTCCTCCGATGATCAGACTAGTCCTGATATCTCCCCCCTGCACAGCTTTTTACTGGGAAGGTCAGTATACTGCGCCCCCCCCCCCCCCAGCTCTTATGCTGCTGAAAACTGACTGGATGTGATCACTTATTAACCGCCCCACATACATTTACCTGTACGTGATCTCGTCCATTGGCTCTGGGGCATGCGCCGCCGAAGTCTCGCTATGATTAGACACAGCGGGAGCCAATCAGCATGGCTGCCGGAAACTCGATCGTTCATAGAGAGGCAGAACGGCGGTCTGTCAGAGAGGAAGATGGGGATCTCATGTTTCTGCTATGCAGAAACATGGATGTTTTTTTGTTTTTGTCAAAGCACACCATCTACAGTTAGAAAGCACACCCAGGGAACACATTTAACCCTTTGATCAACCCCTTCCCTGCCAGTTTAATTTATAAAGTGACAGTGCTTTTTTTTTAGCAGTGATCACTGTATTGGTGTCACTGGTCCCCAAAAAGTGTCAGATTTTTTTGCGGCAATGTCCCTGATCCCTGCCATTACTAGTAATAAAAAATAAAAGTCCCTAAATATATCCCATAGTTTGTAGTAGCGATAACTTTTGCGCAAAGAAATCAATATACGTGTCACGAGCCGGACTGACGGCTAGTGGGGATACAGGAGGTGGATCCTCTGTACCAGAGAGGGGATGGCACGGGTCGTACTGAGGGAACGGTTCTAAGCAGCTACCAGTTTTCACCAGAGCCCGCCGCAAAGCGGGATGGACTTGCTGCGGCGGTAGCAACCAGGTCGTGTCCTCCAGTAGCGACTCCACCTCTCTGGCGGCTGAGATAGGCGTGGTACAAAAGGACTAGGCAGAGGCAAGGTCAGACGTAGCAGAGGGTCAGGGCAGGCGGCAATGGTTCGTAGTCTGAGACAATGGCAGCAGGTCAGATACACAGGCAAGGCAACTCACAAAACGCTTCCACAGGGTACTAAGACAACAAGATCCGGCAAGGACAGAAAGGGGAAGTGGGTTTATATATGATTTGGGTGTGCACACAGTAATTGGGCCAGGCACCAATCAATGGTGCGCTGGCCCTTTAAATCTCAGAAGGCCGGCGCGTACGCGCCCTAGAGCGCAGCGGGGCCGCGCGCGCCGGGAAGGAGCAGGAGGGGGATGGTGAGTAGGATGGGATGCGATCCGCGGACGGAAATGTGCCGCCGTGTGGATCGCATCCCCGCCGGTAACAGAGCAGCGCCCACAGCCAGGGGGGCTGACCGGAGCGCTGCAGGGGGACCGACGCCGCGAGCGCTCCGGGAAGGATGGGACACCCGGAGCGCTCGGCGTTACAATACGCTTATTGGGATTTGTTTTTTTACTAAAAATATGTAGCAGAATACATATTGGCCTAAATTTATACAGACATTTTTATTTTATTTTTTATTGGACATGTTTTATAGCAGAAAAAAAAAAATGTTTTTGTTTATAGCACAATAAATAAAAAACGAAGAGATGATCAAATACCACCAGCCTCGCACGAACGTGCAATTGTCAGTTGAAGTAATGGAGTGCCGTATTTCAAAAAATGGCCTGGTCAGGAAAGGGGGGGGGGGGGAGGGTTTAAAAACCTGGAGCGCAAGTGGTTAAAATAAAAAAGAAGAAAATCAAGGTATTGATAATGGTTTTTATATCTATAGACAAATGTTTTCCTGCCATTTGTATTATGAACCAAATGGGTTGTTTTACAAGATGAGGGTGTACAATCACTTTAACCACTTCTGCCCCGGAAGAATTTACCCCCTTCCTGACCAGAGCACTTTTTGCGATTCGGCACTGCGTCGCTTTAACTGACAATTGCGCAGTCGTGCGATGCTGTACCCAAACAAAATTGACATCCTTTTTTTTCCCACAAATAGAGATTTCTTTTGGAGGTATTTGATCACCTCTGCGGTTTTTATTTTTTGTGCTATATACAAAAAAACAGAAACAATTTTTAAAAAAAAGCAATATTTTTTTACATTTTGCTATAATAAATATCCCCAAAAAATATATAAAAAAACACATTTCTTTCTCAGTTTAAGCCGATATGTATTCTTCTACATATTTTTGGTAAAAAAAAATCGCAATAAGCGTTTATTGAATGGTTTGCGCAAAAGTTATAGCGTCTACAAAATAGGGGATAGTTTTATGGCATTTTTATTAATATTTTTTTTTTTACTAGTAATGGCGGCGATCAGTGATTTATCATGACTGCGACATTATGATGGACACATCGGACACTTTTGACACCATTTTGGGACCATTGTCATTTTTACAGCGATCAGTGCTATAAAAATGCACTGATTACTATAAAAATGACACTGGCAGTGAAGGGGTTAACCTGTAGGGGGCGCTGAAGGGGTTAAGTGTGACCTAGGGAGTGATTCTAACTGTTAGGGGGCGTGGCTTGCCGTGACACGTCACTGATTGCTGTTCCCAATGACAGGGAACAGACGATCAGTGACATGTCTGTCAGAAACCATGAATCAGACGGAGACAGAAGTACAGTTAAATCACACTGGTTTAATAATGAAAATAAAAAGGTAAACAGAGTAAGGGAGTCAAAACATAGCCAGGGTTCAGTAACCGGATCGGGTAGTCGGCCAAGCCAATGTCCAAGAGCCAGCGATAAAGGTAGTAGTACAGCAAGCAGGATCTGTAGCCAGAGGGAACGTCAGTCAAGCAGGTCTTCAACAGGAACGCAGGAGAAAGTCTCTTGTGATGTTAACACAGGCGAAGGCGGAGAGCAAATGAACTGGAAGGCTTTAAGTAGGCAGAGCTGACGAGCAGGATCATCAACAGGTGGATCACTGTGGAGCGATGGAAGCTGGCAATTAGCTGACAGCTGAGCTGCCAGCACAGAGAAGGAAGGGCTGAGCCCAGCCCTGACAATGTCACTAGGAAGAACGAGGAGATGTTGTGTTTACACTGACATCTCCCCGTTCCTCAGCTCTGTGACCTGATCGCGGGACACCGGCGGACATCGAGTCCGCGGGTCCCGCGGGCACGGTCACGGAGCGTGCCACCACACGGCGGCAAATTAAAGGGGACGTATATATACGCCCATTTGTGCAGCCGTGCCATTCTGTCGACGTAAAAACTTGTGCGGCGGTCGGCAAGCGGTTAATAGTAACCAAGTGCAGAAGTTTTTTTACACAATCGACAAAGACAGTGAGGCTCCAGATCGAGCATGCACAAGTGCCCCATAGCAGGCAAGGGGAGGAGCCAGGAGCGCCGACAGGGGACCTGAGAAGAGGAGGATCAGGGCTGCTCTGTGCAAAACCATTACGCAGAGCAGATAAGTATAACATGTTTAATATTTTAATGAAAAAATTGTAAAGCTTTACAGTCACTTTAAGAAGCAAGAAATTTTAAAATTGAGAATTTTACAATTATATTGGAGACTAGAGAAAGGCTTAATACTAAAGTATAGATTGTGAGGGCAGAAAAGCACTTTTTCTGAATGTAGCCAGGAGATAGCTACTGAATGTTATTATATATATATTTCATTGGTAAAGGATTGGCTCCCTCTGGTGACCACTGGACACTATTAAAGATGTTTATTTTTCCAGGTTTAGAATTGTATTGTGGTGCATTATGGGATGGGTTGTTCTTATGAGAAGTGACTCTATGGCTATAATGCCACGTACACACGATCATTTTTACCGTCGGGAAAAATGTCATTTTTTTTTTTCGCCGAGAAAAACGATCGTCTGTGGGCTTTATGCCGTTTTTCTCGTTGAGAAAAACGGCAGGAAAAACGACGAGAAAAATTAGAACATGTTCTAAATTTTCTCATCGTTTTTTCCATCATTTTTTTCCGCGGCAGTTTTCCCATAGGGAGACACTGCCGCGGAGCCCACAGACGGTCGTTTTTCTCGACAAAGAAAAAAATGACGGGAAAAACGGTCGTGTGTGGGGGAAAATGCCGTTCCCTCGTTTTTCATTTTTTTTCATGTCGTGATTCACGGCAGTGTTTTCACCGCCGTGAATCACGATCGTGTGTACGCGGCATTAGTGAGTGTGAAGACTACTAACCCACAATGCCTTTGGTGCTACCAGAATGCAATGTGGGAGAGCACAGCCTGCTGGGATCCAGATAAAAGGACAAGCCAGGCCGCAGTTAGGTCTCTCTGGATGCGCCTTTTCAACTGCCAGCAGGAGGTCTGTGTGAGTGACTGAGAATTCAGGCCTGCGGCCTACAGCTGAGCGCCGGATCATTCGCCTTCGAGGGATCCTTGAAGGACGGCCCTGTCTCGCTGGACAGGTGGATCGACCAGCGCTTCATAGCATTTGAAGCTTCCTGCTTACAGATACCCGGGGAACGGCCGCGTGGGTGTCGGCGCCATCTTTTTCCTGAGACATCCGCAAAGGAGTTCCGGACAGAGCATTCCAGCGGGGCTGAGGAGAGGAGTGGTGAGAAGGCACTTGCCTATCCAGTAGTTAACTGAGATAGTGAGGAGTGAGTGGTTTATCCAGACTGTGTTGCTGACACCTGTAGTGCTGCAGATAGGAATTCACTATACCTGCGTGTCTGTACAGCCGGATTGACAGAGTTAGCGGTTCTGTTTAAACCACACTTTATTCTCACAGTTGTTATTTTCCTTTCACCTTTTTTTAGATTACAAATAAGTGCACCAACACCAGAGCTAGCTGAAGAAGGACTGAGATACAAGGAAAAGTCATCACTTTGCTATTCTTCAAGTTTACTATATATGGTCACAGCATTGCTGAACTGTCCTTTAGGGGAGCGATTTAGTAACATATATTACTAGCATCTGATGTGATTGTTTGCATTGATATTGTTTCTTTGCTCTCTTGTGTGAGTCGGGAGGGCCCATGGGGTATAGAGTTAATAAGCAGCCCCCATGGGGGTACCGCTACATGAATAAAGCAGATCCTCTAGCCCTGGATAACAGGAAAGAATTCCCTATATATTTTGTGAGGAGAATGTGTAGGAATATAACATTTATTAAAAAGTTATATAAAATTCCCTGAGAACTTGCTATCTTTTCCTAGTTAAGGGGAATGTTTCATTACAGGATTTCATTGTATATCCTGTTCTTGGGGTGAAACTAGAAGACCCCTGATGTCTCCATTGAGAGGACCTTGTTGTCACTACTGTCACATAAGGGGCTTGTCAGTACATACATATATACATGGTTAGAACACATGTTAATACATAAACACCTATTACACATCCCTACACACACCAGAAGTGGAAGAAGTAGCCAGAGACCCCCTTCCAGCCTTACAAATGTGGCCTGTGCATCCAAGTGGTAATGACCCCCGGTCATGAAAGGATTAAATAAAAGAGGACGCAATTCAAATGTAAATATACCAATTTTTTATTGTGTGTTTTATAAAAGTATAATTATGGATCTATACACATTTTTTCCTTTTCCAATTATATATATTCTGAATAAACCAAGAGTCCTTTGGTAAAATCAATTGGCCAGAAGTGAAGATCTAGTGATTCTCTCAACCATTCGCTGATACACTTTTGACCAAGAGATTCCAAGCCTGCCCACCACGGCAAGGTAGACTCTTCTAGGGCAGGACCTACACTAACTACACTAAGCTACCCTACTGGATGCTAGTCATCATTTTTCTAATGTTGGGTGTATGTTTGTAGTAGGCCTCATCCTATAATCTGTGTGTGCGATCTACTCTGTCCTAATTTGGTTGTCTGTCTGTGTGTGTGCATCTCTCTAAAGCATGGAGTGGTCAGTTTAAGGATTGCAGGAGAGTCCTACTACCTACCTGCCAGTTATAGGTGACCATGTCAGTGTCCCTTGTGTCTGCACCATCATACCGGAAGTAGTGCGGGCGCTTTATGGGGGAACCAGAATGATTTGTCTTGCCAAATAGGCGTAATATTACCTAGGTTCAGGTATTATTGTGTCCACTGACACCAATGCTTGGGGGATTAATATTGCCTCTACTGACACCAATGCTGGGGATTTTTGCACCCACTGACACCATTGTTGGTGGTTATTATTGCGTCCTCTGACCTCTTATCCTTTACAAGCAAGGAAGCTTCCATCTTAATTTCTGTTTGATCTGCAGTTCTCATGGTGTTCTATAGGTGATCAGCCATGACACCAGCCATATGATGTTTTTATAGTTTGGTTGAAAGCAACCAGTTCTGCTTTAAAAGTGTCCTATAATATGATAAAAAGTACATTTGAAAATAGATAGTCCTTCAGTCTGTTAGATACCCTGCTGCCTGGTTTTGGCAACTGGCTAGGTGCCCTGTGTGGCTGAGTGCCTTGCTGCTGGGGTCTGGAAGCTGGCTGAGTTCCCCCGCAGATCAGATCCTTTAAGAAGTACAACACTTGGATCTTGCAGAAAATATTCCAATGCTGGGATCCCATGGACTATTTGCAGGCTTAACATGGAGTCCTTGACCCATACTGCTTTTCATTTTAACAGTCACCCAGGTCTTTCAAAGGAATTGTTCCCCAGCATAGGTCCCCTAACGTGCTTGGAGTCACAGAGGCACACACATTACAACTGGATCAGCACAAACGTCAGATGGAAATCTGCCCTCACCCAGAACACCTCTATTACTGGAGCTGTAAGTGTATTTTAACAGTCACTCAGGTCTTACCAAGACATTGGTTCCCCAGCAAAGGTCCCCTAATGCCCTTGGAGTCACAGAGGCACACATTACAACTGGATCAGGACAAACGTCAGATGGAAATCTGCCCTCACCCAGAACACCTCTATTACTGGAGCTGTAAGTGTATTTTAACAGTCACTCAGGTCTTACCAAGACATTGGTTCCCCAGCAAAGGTCCCCTAATGCCCTTGGAGTCACAGAGGCACACATTACAACTGGATCAGGACAAACGTCAGATGGAAATCTGCCCTCACCCAGAACACCTCTATTACTGGAGCTGTAAGTGTAAGTGTATATTAACAGTCACTCAGGTCTTACCAAGACATTGGTTCCCCAGCAAAGGTCCCCTAATGCCCTTGGAGTCACAGAGGCACACATTACAACTGGATCAGGACAAACGTCAGATGGAAATCTGCCCTCACCCAGAACACCTCTATTACTGGAGCTGTAAGTGTAAGTGTATTTTAACAGTCACTCAGGTCTTACCAAGACATTGGTTCCCCAGCAAAGGTCCCCTAATGCCCTTGGAGTCACAGAGGCACACATTACAACTGGATCAGTACAAACGTCAGATGGAAATCTGCCCTCACCCAGAACACCTCTATTACTGGAGCTGTAAGTGTAAGTGCATTTTAACAGTCACTCAGGTCTTACCAAGACATTGGTTCATACAGCAAAGGTCCCCTAACACCCTTGGAATCGCAGAGGCACACATTACAACTGGATCAGGACAAACGTCAGATGGAAATCTGCCCTCACCCAGAACACCTCTATTACTGGAGCTGTATATAAAAAGCAGAAATCTGGACCACCAGGCTTTGGCACAACATAAGCAAATGGCTCATGAAAGTTGTTTACAGGAATCTTGGACCAAACGGGTAACTCATGCCAGGCATGCAACAAGCATGGAGATGCGGAGGTATTAGAAATCTGGAGCTAGTAATATCTTGACCCTAGAACCAGAGACTGGCTGGGCAGCAGGCACAAAACTAGCAGAGGCAGGCTGGGCAGCAGGTGGTATATAATCAACATCAGGCTTGTCAGCAGATAAAGGATCAGTGGCATATGGCTGGGCAACAGGCGAAATACCAATGAATTCAAGCTGGATAGCAGGTAAAGGATTAGTAGAGTCAGAGTGGACAATAGGTAGCGGATCAGATTCAGTGGCATCAGATTGAATAGCTGGTGGCGTATCAGCAACATCAGGATTGTCAGCGGGTAAATGAATAGTAGTGTCAGCCTGAGCAGTAGGTTGAAGATCAGTGGCATCAGATTTGATAGCTGCTGGCGTATCCATGAAGTCAGGCTGGTCAGCGGGTAAGGATCAGTGCCATATGGCTGGGCAGCAGGTGAAATACTTCTCACATTTTGAATGACAATTACTCAGTCATGCAACACCTTGTCCTTTTTTTTCACACAAATTGAGCTTTCTTTTGGTGGTATTTGGTCACCTCTGGATTTTTTATTTTTTGTGCTATAAATGAAAAAATAATTTGGTAAAAAAATGAATTTTTCTTCATTTCTATTATAACATTTTGCAAATAAGTAATTTTTCTTCATAAATTTGGGTAAAAATGTATACTGCTACATATCTTTGGTAAAAATAACCCAAATTAGTGGATATTATTTAGTCTGGGTTAACGTTATAGGGTCTACAAGCTATGGTGCCAATCACTGAAAATTGATCAATTTGATCACACCTGATGTACTGACTATCTTATTTCTTGAGACCCTAACAAGCCAGTAAAGTACAAATACCCCCCAAATGACCCCTTTTTGGAAAGTAGACATTCCACGGTAGTTAGTAAGAAGCATAGTTAGTTTTTTGAAGTTGTAACTTTTTCCCAAAATTCTTTGCAAAATTAAGATTTTAATTTCCTTACAACCTATCACATTTTTGAAGGCCCTTCATATTTCTAGCACATAGCATGTACATACCAAGAGTAAAGGGTAAACAAAAGATTACCTGTGATTTTAGTAGTGCAATTGTCCAAAGAAGGAGAGCCTTGATCCAGGCAGCAGGCAAGGACGTGGTCAGCGACAGTGAATGGAATTGTCCAGGCAGCAGGCAGGAATATTGTCCATAGTCAGTACAGGCAGGGATACTGTCCATATGCAGTCCAGGGTCAGTGCAAGTAGAGACATTGCCAGCAGTGCCAAAATATTGATCCTGGTAGTAATCAGGAACTTGGTCTAAGTAGCAAGCCAGGAAAGAATGGGGACAGGGGTAGAGGCTTCTCCCACCCAAATCTCTTTGAAGCCTCCGAGTCTCCAGACCCAAATCCGTGAATGAGAAAACTAAAAAATTTGTTTTCTTCATACAGAAAAACAATTCTGGAGCCCCTCACATATGTGAGACCCCTGTGTTATGAATCCCACTACTCCAGTAGCAGAATCAAAGATCAGTCCAAGAGGCAGGCAAAAAACATGGTCAAACAGTCCAGGGTCAGTTCCAGAGCAGGCAGAAGTAGGTACAGTTTAGCGTTAGGCAGAAGCGTGGTCGTATAACAGGCCAGGGTCAGTTCCAGAGCAGGCAGAGGTAGGTACAGTTTAGCGTTAGTCATAAAGGCGGAGACTATTCTCACTTCAAAAGACATTTCAGATGTGTTTGTGCTTTTTGCTGCGTTGTCCTGCAGTATTGTCAAATCTGTTTGGGATCTGATTTGATGTCTTTGTTCTTTTGATGTATTGATGGGCAGCGTTTTTGGGTCCCTGGGGTCCCTGTGGTCCTCTTAGTCTGAACCTGGGACTTTTGGTGGCAGCCGCCACTGGCGCGGGGATCTGACTCAAAGACGCACCTGGTCCCTGGGAGGACTGGCCAGACATGTCTATGACTGTTGTGGTGGAAGTCTGAGTGGCAGCCGCCACTGGCACGGGGATCTGACTCAAAGCCGCACCCTGGGAGGACTGGCCAGAGATGTCTACGACTGTTGTGGTGGAAGTCTGAGTAGCAGCCACCACTGGTGTGGGAAAGCAACTTGCAGCCCCCACTGGTGCGGAAGAGCAACTTGCAGCCTCCGTTGGCGCTGGGATCTGACTCAAAGCCTTACCTTTTCCCTGGGAGGACAGATCAAACAAGTGTGCCCGTTTTAGTCTGAACCTGGGTCTTTTGGTGGCATCAGCCACTGGCGCGGGGATCTGACTCGAAGCCGCACCTGGTCCCTGGGAGGACTGGCCAGACATGTCTACGACTGTTGTGGTGGAAGTCTGAGTGGCAGCTGCCACTGGCGTGGAGATCTGACTCAAAGCCGCACCCTGGGAGGACTGGCCAGACATGTCTATGACTGTTGTGGTGGAAGTCTGAGTGGCAGCCGCCACTGGCACGGGGATCTGACTCAAAGCCGCACCCTGGGAGGACTGGCCAGAGATGTCTACGACTGTTGTGGTGGAAGTCTGAGTAGCAGCCACCACTGGTGTGGGAAAGCAACTTGCAGCCCCCACTGGTGCGGAAGAGCAACTTGCAGCCTCCGTTGGCGCTGGGATCTGACTCAAAGCCTTACCTTTTCCCTGGGAGGACAGATCAAACAAGTGTGCCCGTTTTAGTCTGAACCTGGGTCTTTTGGTGGCATCAGCCACTGGCGCGGGGATCTGACTCGAAGCCGCACCTGGTCCCTGGGAGGACTGGCCAGACATGTCTACGACTGTTGTGGTGGAAGTCTGAGTGGCAGCTGCCACTGGCGTGGAGATCTGACTCAAAGCCGCACCCTGGGAGGACTGGCCAGACATGTCTACGACTGTTGTGGTGGAAGTCTGAGTGGCAGCTGCCACTGGCGTGGAGATCTGACTCAAAGCCGCACCCTGGGAGGACTGGCCAGACATGTCTACGACTGTTGTGGTGGAAGTCTGAGTGGCAGCCGCCACTGACGCGGGGATCTGACTTGAAGCCGCACCCTGGGAGGACTGGCCAGACATGTCTACGACTGTTGTGGTGGAAGTCTGATGGAACGTCTCTCCAGTTACTGGGGTGGTGTCAGGACCTGCGATGGTATGGCAGGGTCCCTCAAAGGGCTCATGGGAAGTCCCTTGGATCACTGGAGCAGTGTCAGGACCTGTGGTGGTATAGTATAGACCTCTCCTCTGGAGGAGGAGTTGTGATCTAGCTCTTGATTGATAATCTGCAGAAAAGAAAAAATAACGATAAATGTGGAGCGAGACATGGCGGGTGCACAAATTTCTTACAGATCTCAGAGAATAGGTCAGGCTCCGATAATAACGAGGCTTTCTAGTACTCTAATAGAGATGTGCCACTCTGAAATGGTACAAATACAGATCTCCAGACCACAGAATAAAATAATTAGAGTGTATCTGAAGAAATTTATTTTATTTTGGATAGAAAGTCAATGCCCGACAGTTTTTTTTTATGCTGAAACACTAACACTTACCATAGAGGGTGGTCCTCGATCTTATCTTGATACGCTCACTGCAAGTCACTTTTGAATTGATTGGCACTGGATGTGAAGTCCTTCCGGTCACTGGAGAGGTGTTGGGACCTGCGATGGTATAGAATAAACCTCTCCTCTGGAAGAGGAGTTGTGCTCTAGCTCTTGATTGATAATCTGCAGAAAAGAAAAATTAACGATAAATGTAGAGCGAGACATGGCGGGTGCACAAATTTCTTACAGATCTCAGAGAATAGGCCAGGCTCCAATAATAACGAGGCTTTCTAGTACTCTAAAAGAGATGTGCCACTCTGAAATGATTCAAATTATTTTTAGCGATAGATTTTGGATAGAAAGTCAATGCCCGACAGTTTTTTTTTTATGCTGAAACACTAACACTTACCATAGAGAGTGGTCCTCAATCTCATCTTGATACGCTGACTGCAAGTCACTTTTGAATTGGGCTGATGGAACGTCCCTCCGGTTACTGGAGCGGTGTTGGGACCTGCGATGGTATGGCAGGGTCCCTCAGAGGGCTGATGGAAAGTCCCTCCGGTTATAGGAGTGTTGTCGGGATCTGCGATGGTATAGCAGGGTCCCTGGGAGGACTGATAGAAAGTCTCTCCATTTACAACACTGGTATAGGGACCTGCAGTGTTATAGCAGGGTCCCTGGGAGGACTCATAGAAAGTCTCACCATTTATGATAGTGGTATAGGGACCTGCGGTGGTATAGCAGGGTCCCTGGGAGGGCTGGTGGAAAGTCCCTCCGGTTATGGGAGTGTTGTAGGGACCTGCAGTGGTATAGCAGGGTCCCTGGGAGGACTGATAGAAAGTCTCTCCGTTTACAACACTGGAATAGGGACCTGCGGTGGTATAGCAGGGTCCCTGGGAGGACTCATAGAAAGTCTCACCATTTATGATAGTGGTATAGGGACCTGCGGTGGTATAGCAGGGTCCCTGGGAGGGCTGATGGAAAGTCCCTCCAGTTATGGGAATGGTGTAAGGACCTGCGCTGGTATAGCAGGGTCCATCGGAGGAATGATAGAAAGTCTCTCCGTTTACGATAGTGGTATAGGGACCTGCGGTGGTATAGCAGGGTCCCTGGGAGGGCTGATGGGAAGTCCCTCCAGTTACTGAAGTGGTGTAACTATTCATTTTCCAGTAACAGTTAATCGTCGTGATTATCACCAAATCGCCAATATTTTGTTGTGATTATAGACAAATCTGTCGCACAAAAGCTCAAGAATCTGCAGGAAAGAAAAAGAAAAAATAATGATGAATATGGAGGGAGACAGGGGGGGGACACAAATTATTTATAAATGAAAATCTGAAAATCCAACAAAATTCTGGAGAGAAATCTACCGCCAGGAGGGTTAGCAAAAAATGAAATCCAGCAGAGGGCAGCACTGCCTCATACTGTATGAGCTGCTGGCCAACGGTCATATGATTTTTTTTTTAAGCTTTATTCAACATATGTTATGTAATGAACATGTCATTTTATGTAATGGGTGCTTATGTTATGCAATGATGAACGGTTGGTAAATAGGTGGATATCAAAATCATTAAGGCCCCTTTCACACAGAGGCGTTTTTACCGCGTTTTCGCGGTAAAAATAGCGCTGTAAAAATGCCTGAAATAATCCTGCCCCAGCATTCTCAATGTGAAAGCCCTGAGGGATTTCACATTGAGGAGTTGTGCTGGCTGTGCGTTGGAAAAAATCCTGCAAACAGCTTTTTTGGAGCATCTTTGGGGCGCATAAAATAGCGCTGTAAAAACGCCTATCCCCATTAAAATGAATGAGGACCGCGGTAAAAACGCATAGGCGTCATAGCGCCAACGCCTATGCGTTTTTACTGCGTTAGCGCAAAAAATAGCACTAACGCGGTAAAATCGCTGTAAAAAATCGCTGTAAAATCCCAACGCCTCAGTGTGAAAGGGGCCTTATAACGCACAGCCACGTCCTTGCTAATACCCATCGCCCTATGTAGTGCAATGACTTCTCTATGTACATATTCTCTATGGCTGGCTCCACTTTATTGGCTCATATTGTCTTTGTACTGCAGGACTCTAAATAAAATCTTTATCATTTAAAAAAAAATGAATCTGCAGTTTTTTTTTAAATGACAGTTGAGATTAGAAAATAATGGTCATGTGCCATTTAAAAAAAAAACTGCTGCAGCACTGCCTTATATGGACTCTGACCAACTGACAAGTGATGTCATAAAAAACCTCATGCAGTGTATGTTCAGTAATAAACATGTAAACAACCTATAATGTTATGTAATGGGAGCTTATGTTATATATTAGTGGTAAAATATAAAAATATAAAAAATCTAAAATAAAATATTTTAAAAAATCAGACAGATATGGGAATAATTTCTAACCCACAGCTGTGTCCTTGTCCTTATAACACAATGACTTGTCTATGTACAAATTCTTTATGGCTGGCTGTACTGTCCTGGCTCATAGTCTCTGTACTGAAGGACTCTAAATTAAAAGATTTATCATTTACATTAAAAAAATCTTCTGTTTTCAAAAATATGACAGTTACTTTTTTTAACTAAGATTCCATTCGAAAAAAACTGTCATATGACTGAAAGCGGACATCCTTGTTTTTATGTAACCAGCTTCATGAACTGAGCCCAAAGTCCTATATACTGTAGTAGATCAATACAAGTTTAAAATATGCCAGCATAAGAATCCTCTTTTTTTTTAATGACAGTTATTTTTAGCCGAGCTTTGAAAATAACGGTCAGATGTTTGAAAACTGACCAGTACATAACATAAGCACTCATTACATAACATTACTGACCACTACATGCTGCAATATTCAGATTTTTTTTATAAAAATGATATATTTTATATCCTTATATTTGCCTAGATTTGATAAATCTTATGTTAATGTACAAAATTCTGTAATCTCAGATGGTGATGTGAATGCTGAGTGTAAATCTGTCCCCAGAATCCAGGAGAGAAGAAGAAATGAACTTACCGCTACGAGAGTCACCAACAAATGACATCCAGCAGAGGGCAGAGCTGCCTTATATAGGCTCTGACCTGTGATGTCATCGCAGGAGAAAAACAACTGCTTTTTTTTTTCAAAAACTTTATGCAGTGTATTGTTCAGTGACAAACATGTAAACAACCTATAATGTTATGTAATGGAAGCTTATGTTATATATTAGTGGTAAAATATAAAAATAAAAATATTGAAAATATAAAATACATTTTTGCCCAAAATTGCCCAAAATCACATATTTACCCCAAAATTGCCAAAAATCACACTTTTTCCCAAAAATCACACATTTTGCCCAAAATCGAATTTTTTTGCCCAAAATTGCTCAAAATCTGATTTTTTGCCCAAAATTACCCCAAATTGCCCAAAATCACACTTTTTGGCCAAAATCTAATTTTATTGTCCAAAATCACACCTTTTGCCCAAAATCACATTTTTTTGCCCAAAATTGTCCAAAATCACACTTTTTGCCTAAAATCACAAATTTTGCCCAAAATTGCCCAAAATCACACCTTTGCCCAAAATTGCCCAAAATCATACTTTTTGCCTTAAATTGCCCAAAATTACACCTTTTGCCCAACATTTCCCAAAATCGCACCCTTTGTCCAAAATCGAATTTTTTGCCCAAAATTGCCCAAAATCACGCCTTTTGTCCAAAATTGCCCAAAATCACACTTTTTGCCCAAGATCGCACTTTTCCCCTAAAATTGCCCAAAATCACACTTTTTGTCCAAAATTGTCCAAAAATCACACTTTTGCCCAAAATCACACGTTTTGCCCATAATTGCCCCAAAACACACGTTTTGCCCAAAATTGGCCAACATCGCACTTTTTGCCCAAAATCGCCCAAAATCACACCTTTTGCCCAAATTTACCCAAAATTTCACATTTTGCCCAAAATCGCAATTTTGCTCAAAACTACCCTAAATCACACTTTTTGCTCAAAATTGCCAAAAATCGCAAATTTTGCCCAAAATTTCACAAAATTACACTTTTTGCTCAAAATTGCCCAAAATCACACTTTTTGACAAAAATTACCCAAAATTGCCCAATTGGTACAAAAAAAGTGTCTGTATACTTATTTCAATTCGCTTTGCTGAAGGCTTTTGTGCTATACAAAGCTTCAGGATGGACTGGAACTTTACATAAATTCCATGAAGATATTGTCCTGGCCCTCCTGTATCCAGGTGGTGCTGCACCTCACCATCCCCAACCAAATGCAGTAAGCCGGCTGCATGAGAGGCATTTTCCGTATGTCCTCCAGAGTACCCCCACCCAACGAGCCCCCCAAAAAAGATGTCATGTCTGTAGAAAGCGCGGATTTAGGCATGACACCCGTTATTATTGTCCACGCTGTCATGACAATCCTGGTTTTTGCATTGATGAATATTTTGAACGCTACCACACACTAGTGTAGTATTAGCGTAGGGTACAGCAATGCACAGAATAGGACACACACAGGGTCTCCCAAGATGCCATCGCATTTTGAGAGACCCAAACCTGGAACCGAACAGTTGAACAGTTACAGTTACAAAAAAAGTGTTAAAAAAAGTAAAAAAAAAACACAAAAAAAAAATAGTTGTTGTTTTATTGTTCTCTCCCTCTCTATTCTCTCTCTATTGTTCTGCTCTTTTTTACTGTATTCTATTCTGCAATGTTTTATTGTTATTATGTTTTATTATGCTTGCTTTTCAGGTATGTAATTTTTTTATACTTTACTGTGTTTTATTGTTAACCATCATTTGCTTAGCAGGTACGCCATTCAGTTGCAGCGTAGATTTATGTATCTTGACAGCAACAGCGCTTGCTCCCACGATACATAAAGCAGTGACTCCAACATTGTAGGAGGTGATTTCACCACCACAGTTAAAAAAAGAGCATATATGCCGAAGCATGGGGGCAGCAGGGGCGGAGGAGCGATTTTGCTCCTAATGCCGCTTACATACGGTCAAAATTCTGACGGAGGCTTGCCCGTGGAAAAGTCCAACCGTGTGTACGCGCCATAACTTTTTTTGCCACAGGTTGCGTTAAAAAATGTTTTATTTTTTACTATGTTTGTTTTTGGTATTTGCTTTGCAGGTATGGTATGGTAAGGTCCTACTGTTATACTGTAATTTTATTTTGTTTTAATGGGTTTTTTTAGGTTTCAGGATTACAGCGAATACACAAAAAGTTACAAAGACCAAATGGTAACGAGTGAGGAATAGAATATGCACGGAAGATATAACAGATAATGAATCATCGACATTGGCATACAATGTTGGAGTAATAATCTAGGAGAGTAAAGGAGAGCAATGGTACATACGGTTGAAATTCCCACGGAGGCTTGCCCGTGGAAAAGTCTGACCGTGTGTACGTGGCATAACTTTTGAGGGACGATGCCCCCATGCTTCGGCATATATAAATGGTGCATGTATGCCCATCATTAGAAGTGGGTGGATGAAGGGAGGTATTCTAATGGTGGGCATACCCACCGATCAATCTCTTTTTTTCGTTCAGCCAACAGGCTGCATGAAAAAAAAGATTACAATATATGTCCAACAAGGACCAGCAACGTACTGGTATGTTTCTGGACTTTGAATGGTTATACCAGAATGATGCCTGCGGGTTTAGGTATCATCTTGGTATCATTCTTTTCAGCCAGCGGTCGGCTTTCATGTAAAAGCAATCCTAGCGGCTAGCTAATTAGCTTCTAGACTGCTTTTACAAGCAGTGGGAGGGAACGCCCCCCCCCCCCGGATATAAACAGCGCCATTGGGAAATTGGGGAAGCATTTTATCACACCGATCTTGGTGTGGTCAGATGCTTTGAGGGCAGAGGAGAGATCTAGGGTCTAATAGATTTATTTTTTTTCAAAAAAGAGTACCTGTCACTACCTATTGCTATCATAGGGGATATTTACATTCCCTGAGATAACAATAAAAAATGATAAAAAAAAATGGAAGGAACAGTTTAAAAATAGAATAAAAAAGCAATAGAAATAATAAAAAAATAAAAATAAAAAACACCCCTGTCCCCCCTGCTCTTGCGCAAAGGCGAATGCAAGCGTCGGTCTGGCGTCATATGTAAACAGCAATTGCACCATGCATGTGAGGTATCACCGCGAAGGTCAGATCAAGGGCAGTAATTTTAGCAGTAGATCTCCTCTGTAAATCTAATGTGGATGTGGTAACCTGTAAAGGCTTTTAAAGGCTTTTAAAAATGTATGTAGTTTGTCGCCACTGCGCGTTTGTGCACAATTTTAAAGCATGTCGGGTTTGGTATCCATGTACTCGGCCTAAGATCATCTTTTTTATTTCATCAAACATTTGGGCAATATAGTGTGTTTTAGTGCATTAAAATAAAAAAAGTGTAATTTTTCCCCAAAAAATGCGTTTGAGAAATCGCTATGCAAATACTGTGTGTAAAAAAAATGCAACACCCACCATTTTTTTTTTTTAAATCAAATCATCTTTTTATTGTTTTTTTACATACAAACATCAAAAACACCAAATACAACATACAACCCATGCCCGCATTGAGAGAAACCCCCCCCCAAAAAAAAAAACACAACACAAATTGGGTCCCCCTTACCCCTAGCTCCCATGGTCTCCCTCCTCTCCCATCTCTACTCACCCATCCCCCCTCCCCTCATACCTCCAAGATATCACACCACCCTCTCCATATTTTTTCAAATTTCCCTGGGCAACCTCTGCGTAAGAAAATATACTTTTCTTTGATTACCGTTTCCCTTACTTGTATTTTCCACTCTTCTACAGTGGGTGGGTATAGTGATAGCCACTTTTGAGCAATAAGCTTACGAGCCTGGAATAGACTTCTATTTATTGAAACGATATAATCCACTGGGCTTCTCGATTCATCCAGTATACCCAGAAGACAACCCCCAGGCTCCATGAGTATCCCACTCTCAAATACACTATTAATCATAGATACCACCCCAGACCAATAGCAATGAAGTTTAGGGCATCTCCATATCATGTGTATTAAATTGGCGCCTCTCCCTTTACATCTAGGGCAACGGTCTGTATCTCTACATTTCCATTTAAATAATTTCTCTGGTGTGTAATGTGCCCTATGTAGGATAAATAGTTGTGTTAAATTTTGTGTTGGAGATAGAGAGGCCTGAGGTATTACTGATAGTGCCTGTGCCCACTGTTCATCTGATATTGTCCCAATATCCCCTGACCAGGCTAGTCTTGCTGGTATGTCCACAGTTTTTTTAAATTTATCAAATAATATATCATTTAATTGTGATATCAGACCCTTTTTATTTTGCCCTGTCTTCTCCAGCAAGGCTATCACCACTGACTTATTAAACTTCAATTCCTGTATACGACCCTGTTTTTTTAACGCATGCCTAAGCTGAAGGAATTGAAAAAATCTTTGATTTGGAATATTATATTCTTTACCTAATTCACTAAAGGTTTTCATCACATCTTCCTCAATTAGCTGTGGCATATACCTTAGTCCCTTCTGCCTCCAAAACTCAAACCCCTCCAATTTCCCCAGTTCCACATATCTACTATTATTCCAAATTGGCGTGTATGAAGTAAATCCCTTTACTTCAGTAATTTTCCTCATTTTCTGCCATACCATGTCAAATAATTTACCCGTATGGAATCCTTTATCGCACATTTGATTTCTCGATTCTAGTAAAGAAATTAGTGGATAAACTTCATAAACTGATAATAGCAGATTCTGTATAGGATCAGACTGTAATACTTTTGTCCATCCACTAAAATGTTGTATTTGTGAGGCTAAAAAGTAGTTTTTGGGATCTGGGATTGCAAGACCACCCTCTTCCTTATTTAACATTAAAGTTGTTAACTTTATACGTGGTCGTTTATTCCTCCAATTCAACTCTCTAAAGAGAGATTCTATTTTTCTAAACCAAAAGGCTGTAATCCATACGGGTGAATTATTAAACACATAAAGTAATTGCGGGGCCCAAATCATTTTGATAAGATTTGCTCTTCCTATCACCGTCAGAGGTAACTTACACCAACTTCGACATTTATCTTTGAATTTTGCTAATAATGGTTTCAAATTTAAATTAATATAGTCTTTTACATCCCGAGAAATCTCTATCCCCAAATATTTCACTGTGTCCTTAATTTGGATTTTAGAGGCTTGATTTAATAATGGGGTTTTTAACTAATCTAATGGTAATAGTATGGATTTATCCCAGTTAATCTGGAAACCCGAAAATGACCCAAATATGGAAATAAGGCTCATAAGTTCCGATAATGAGTTTGAGGTATCCCCCAGGAAAATAAGAGCGTCATCTGCATAAAGGGCCACTTTATCCTCTCTTCCTGCCCGACAAAACCTGACTATTTTGGTTGATTGTCTAATGGCAAGGGCAAGGGTCTCTACTGCTATAGCGAACAGTAATGGCGATAGGGGACAACCCTGCCTTGTCCCTCTAGATAAGGTAAACGGGCTAGATATTGTATTATTAATTCTTACCCTTGCTTTAGGGTCCCTGTATAATATTTTCACCCATTTTAAAAAACCTGTACCTATTCCAAAAGCCTCCAATACAGTCCATAAATATTCCCATCCACCATATCAAAGGCCTTTTGGGCATCTAAGCATAGTATTGCTCTTGATCCCCTATTTTCCATAGGCAATTGCAAATTCAAAAATAATCTGTGAATGTTTGTTGCAGCTGCTCTCTTTGGAATAAAACCTGTTTGATCTTCGTGTATCAAACTACTAATGTATTTTGATAACCTATTTGCGAGAACCCTGGCCAAAATTTTAACATCTGAGGTAAGGAGGGATATAGGACACCCACCATTTTAATCTGTAGGGCCTTTGCTTTCAAAAAATATATAATTAGGGTTGAGCGGACCCGAACTGTAAAGTTCGGGTCCGTACCGAACTTTTGGGTTTTTGGGTCCCAGACCCGAACCCGAACAATTGACTGTATGTTCAGGTTCGGGTCCGGTGTTCGGCAATATGCATGTAAAGCAGCACTTGTTTCCCGTGCTTAGAACTGTCCCTGCACAAAGTGTCATTTCTGAAGGAAAAAAAGTCACTTAAAACTCACTCGCGGCTATTATGAATTGTCGGCTCCCGGCAATACATAGAAAAGTCATTGATAAAAATAAAAAAAAGCGTGGGGGTTCCCCCAAATTCAATTACCAGGCCCTTCAGGTCTGGTATGGATTTTAAGGGGAACTCCACCCCAAATGTAAAAAAAAATGGCGTGGAGTACCCCCAAAAATCCAGACCAGACCCTTTATCCGAGCACGCAACCTGGCAGGCCGCAGGAAAAGAGGGGGGGATGAGAGAGCGCCCCCTCTCCTGAACCGTACCAGGCCACATGCCCTCAACATGGGGAGGATGTCCCCATGTTGATGGGGACAAGGGCCTCATCCCCACAGCCCTTGCCCGGTGGTTCTGGGGGTCTGCGGGCGGGGGGCTTATCGGAATCTGGAAGACCCCTTTAACAAAGGGGACCCCCAGATCCCGGCCCCCCCTATGTGAATTGGTAATGGGGTACCCCTAAAATTTCACAAAGAAAGTGTAAAAAATTGTAAAAAAAATACACAGACACCATTGGGAAAGTCCTTATTAAAAAAAAAAAAAAAACATTCCAGCGAGGAAATCCAGTGTCCCACGGCGATCCGATGTCCGGCGCTGTCCACACGAAAGGTCATTGGCTGAGCGGTGAGCCTGAGCACATAGGCGTTAGCGCTATTTTTAGTGCTAACATGGTAAAAACGTGGTAAAACCGCTTATAGTTTTTAGCGCATTATTGCAACGCCTCAGTGTGAAAGGGGCCGAAGTGTCAGAAAGGGCTTTGTCTTCAAGTGGTTGGAAGAATGATGTGTGACATAAGCTTCTAAATGTTGTGCATAAAATGCCAGGACTGTTCAACCCCCCCCCCCCCCAAATGACCCCATTTTGGAAAGTAGACACCCCAAGCTATTTGCTGAGAGGCATGTCGAGTCCATGGAATATTTTATATTTGGACACAAGTGGCGGGAAAAAGACAATTATTATTTTTTTTGCACAAAGTTGTCACTAAATTATATATTGCTCAATTTTTGATTTCACTCCTCACTGCTTATCAGTTTCGGAGGCCATGGAATGCCCAGATGGCAAAAACCCCCCCAAATGACCCCATTTTGGAAAGTAGACACCCCAAGCTATTTTCTGAGAGGTATGGTGAGTATTTTGCAGATCTCGCTTTTTGGCACAAATTTTCTAAGAAAAAAAAAAGGTTTTCTTTCTTCATTTTTAAAAACAAATGAGAGCTGTAAAATACTCACCATGCCTCTCAGCAAATAGCTTGGGGTGTCTACTTTCCAAAATGAGGTCATTTGGGGGGGTTTTGTGCCATCTGGGCATTCCATGGCCTCCGAAACTGTGATAGGCAGTGAGGAGAGAAATCATAAATTTACACCCTTAGAAAGCCTGAAGGCGGTGCTTGGTTTTCGGGGTCCCGTACGCAGCTAGGCTCCCAAAAAGTCCCACACATGTGGTATCCCCGTACTCAGGAGAAGCAGCAGAATGTATTTTGGGGGACAATTTTACATATAACCATGGCATGTGTGAGCAATATATCATTTAGTGACAACTTTTTGTAATTTTTATTTTTTTTTGTCATTATTCAATCACTTGGGACAACATTTTTTAATATTCAATGGGCTCAACATGCCTCTCAGCAATTTCCTTGGGGTGTCTACTTTCCAAAATGGGGTCATTTGGGGGGGTTTTGTACTGCCCTGCCATTTTAGCACCTCAAGAAATGAGATAGGCAGTCATAAACGAAAAGCTGTGTAAATTCCAGAAAATGTACCCTAGTTTGTAGACGCTATAACTTTTGCGCACACCAGTAAATATACGCTTATTGTCATTTTTTTACCAAAGACATGTGGTTGAATACATTTTGGCCTAAATGTATGACTAAAATTTAGTTTATTAGATTTTTCTTATAACAACGAGTAGAAAATATATATTTTTTTCTAAATTTTCTGATTTTTCCGTTTTATATCGCAAAAAATAAAAATCGCAGAGGCATTAAAATACCATCAAAAGAAAGCTCTATTTGTGGGGAAAAAAAAGAACGCAAATTTCGTTTGGGTACAACATTGCATGACTGCGTAATTACCAGTTAAAGCAGCGCAGTGCCAAATTGTAAAAACACCTCTGGTCTTTAAGCTGCATAATGGTCCGGGGCTGAAGTGTTTAAGGGGGAGTTCCAGCCTTTTTCTTAAGTTTATTAAAAGTCAGCAGCTACAAAAAGTATAGCTGCTGACTTTTAATAAACAGACACTTACCTGCTCCACGGGGGCCGCCTAAGGCAAGAGGAGGAGTCACCGAGGCGGTTCCTGGGCGGAAGGAGGAAGTGGGACAGGAAGTCCCACTCCTACCGAAGCCCCCCCCCCCCCAAAAAAAAGGAATTTTAAAAAAATCAGACAGATATGGGAATAATTTCTAACCCACAGCTGTGTCTTTGTCCTTATAACACAATGACTTGTCTATGTACAAATTCTTTATGGCTGGCTGTACTGTCCTGGCTCATATTGTCTGTACTGAAGGACTTTAAATTAACCACTTCATTACCCGCGTAAAGTAAAATGACGGCCGCAAGGTGGCTTTGCCATCCTGGGCGGCCGTCATATGATGTCCTCGGGCCTCCACTGTCTGGAAAGGAAAAACGTGATGACGTCACCAGGGCTCCACCCATCATCACGTTTTTCCTTTCCAGACCGTGGATTGACGATAGGGAGTAGAGAGAAGGTAATGGAGATGCCGCAGCTCCTTACATGACCGCATATGTGATTGCTGTTTCGCTGATATACCAACATCACGCTTGTAAGTGCAATAATTCTTATAATACATTTATTTGAGTTAACATACTGCACCATGAGAATATTTTTTACCTTCCATGTCCGCGAGTAACACCTCAATTACACTTTGCTGTTTCCGGATACCACTTGAGTCTTAGGGAGACAGTTAAATTCCCTATACCTGGCGAGACTGTGTGACAGTCCCGGCCTTTCTGGTAAGCAGGCTACTTCTTAATTGGGTGTCGAGCTATTTGCACAGCCACGGTGGCTGATGTGAAGATTTGTGTCACTTATCTATTTTTCACTCATTTGGATGCCAAGCATTGCATAGAATCTTATGAACTTCATTGTGATTGGGACTCTGCATTTGTTTTCTTTTCTTTTTTCACCCGCTGAATTTTTCACCACTCACAATTCCTTAATTCCTTTACTTTAATTTTGCATAGACCTACATGTACTTTATGAGATTGAGATTCTGCAATAGTTTTCCTTTCTCACTGTTTTTTTCACTTGTTGATATTTTTTTCATCTCATTTGTTTATGCTATTGGTATCTTGCCCAGATATATCAATTTTATGTGATTAGGATTCTGCAATATTTTTCCTCCTTCACTAATTTTTATGTCTTAATTTCATTCAATTGAAAATTACTTAGACTCATATGAATTTAAAAAAAAGGAGACTCTGCATTAGTTTTCATTTTCACCAATTTTTCACATTACACCTATTGAGATTCATTTATTTATTCATTTAGCGCTGCACCTCATTTTACATATTTTAGTGTAGGTGTAAGGTCGGTGGGTCAGTGTGTGTGTGGGTCAGTGTGTGTGTGGGTCAGTGTGTGTGTGGGTCAGTGTGTGTGTGGGTCAGTGTAGGTGTCAGTGTAGGTGTCAGTGTGTGGGTCAGTGTAGGTGTCAGGAGGGTCAGTGTAGGTGTCAGGTGTGTGTCAGTGTGGGTGTCAGTGTGGGTGTCAGTGTAGGGGTCAGTGTAGGGGTCAGTGTGTGGGTCAGTGTAGGTGTCAGGTGGTGGGTCAGTGTAGGTGTCAGTAGGTGGGTCAGTGTAGGTGTCAGGTGGGTCAGTGTAGGTGTCAGGTGGGTCAGTGTAGGTGTCAGGTGGGTCAGTGTAATGGTCACGTAGGTCAGGTGTGCAAGGTAGTGGTGTGCAGGTTAGTGGTCGTGTGTAGTGTAGTGGAAAGTCCGCAGGTTGGGGGCACAAATTTCTTGCCTTGCCCCGGGCGCTGACAACCCACGCTATGCCACTGTCCAGATGTAATACATTGCCTGCACTGTGTGAGTACCTCCTCCCCAGGCTGGGTTCACACCTATGCGGGTTGCAGTTAATTTGTTTTCTTGGTGCATTCTGCCTTTTTGACAATTTTTTTAAATGTGTTTTTGATGCATTTTGCAATTTTTGGTAGTTGTCTGTTGTCATGCAGGAGAAACCAGCAAAAATGCAGCAAAAACGCAAGCACTGCATTTTTTACACGTTTCTGCTGCATTTCCATTGAAGTCTATGGAACCAAAAATGCAACCTGCTGTGGGCATAAAAGTCCCCGACCCTTTTCAAAAAAACGCACCGGTTGAAAACGCACAGATGTGAACGTGACTCCTAGGAAATCATGTTAAATGGACTGTAGTGCATTTCTGCAAAACTTGAAAACACACTGATGTGAGGCAGGCCTCACTGATGACTTTTACTTCTTTCCATACATTAGAGTCACCTAACAATTCCAATGGTGGAAAATATCAGGAGTAGGGATGGGCGAACTGTTCGGGCAAAGCATTGGTTTTGGCCCCAAACAGCGCCTATTTGGGTGTTCACGTGCAAACATCCGAATTTGCGGTGCTTTCAGCGGGATGTTCCCCCACCGAGCACACAGCAGTGAATATGTTATTAAGGCCACCATGTCCATACCAAATGATGATTTATAAGCTGCCAGCGGGTTTGCCCACTGACAGCTAAATGCAAAATAAAATTGCTGGCAATAAAAAAAAAAATGTTTTATTGCCAGCAAAAATGGATATTGGTACAGACTTTGAGGGGAACCCCCACACCCCCCAAAATGCATACAAGACCCTTATCTGAGCATGCAGCCCAGGAAAGGGGGAATGAGTGAGCCATATGCCCTCAACATGGGGGGGGGTGCTTTGGGGCAGGGGTGCATGCTAAGTCAGTGACATCACATGGGGGCGGTGCCACCAGCTGACATCGCCAGGTGGCCCCGCCCCTTACCTATTTAACCACTTAACGACCGCCCACTGTAAATATACGTCGGCAGAATGGCACGGACAGGCACAATCACGTACCTGTACGTGACTGCCTTCGTATGGGTGGGGGGTCCGATCAGACCCCCCTCCGGTACAGTGGGTGGCCGGGATCGCTTCGGGAGCGATCCGTGATGAGGGGGCCGCCATTCGATTCTGGCCACCCCCTCGCGATTGCTCCCGGCGAATCAAATGCTTCCTCTGCCTGTGTAATGTTTACACAGGCAGGAGGAAGTGATGTCATCCCTCATGCGGCGCATATACCGAGCGCCGCATGAGAGAAGACACAGAGGTTAGTGCACAAACACTACACTAACACCAGCACACATAGGTACATGATCGCCCCCCCAGGCCCCCCCAGAAACCCCCAGATCACCCCCCACATCACCCCCCAGCCCCCAGTCACAGTGTCACTGATTGCAGTGACCATTTATTTACTGATCACTGCAATCAGTGACATTTGTGACTGTAAAAGTGTCAGGGCAGTTAGTTTTAGGTCCAGTGTAGCCCCCTAACCCCCCCTAATAAAGGTTTAACCCCTTGATCGCCCCCCAGGTAACCCTTTCACCCCCTAGCACCGCCGTCACTAAGCGATCATTTTTCTGATCGCTGTTTTAGTGTCGGTGATGGCGATAGGTAGCCAGTTATTTTTTTTAGGTTCGCCGCAGGTTTTTATAGCGTCGGGTACCCCTATATATTACCTAATAAAGGTTTAACCCCTTGATCGCCCCCCCCAGGTAACCCTTTCACCCCCTAGCACCGCTGTCACTAAGCGATCGTTTTTCTGATCGCTGTTTTAGTGTCGGTGATGCCGATAGGTAGCCAGTTTTTTTTTTTTTGGTTTGCCACAGGTTTTTATAGCGTCGGGTACCCCCATATATTACCTAATAAAGGTTTAACTCCTTGATCGCCCCTCAGGTAACCCTTTCACCCCATTTTGCCAGTTTCACTAAGCGATCGTTTTTCTGATCGCTGTCTTAGTGTCGGTGATGCCGATAGGTAGCCAGTTATTTTTTTTAGGTTCGCCGCAGGTTTTTATAGCGTCGGGTACCCCCATATATTACCCAATAAAGGTTTAACCCCTTGATCGCCCCCCCAGGTAACCCTTTCACCCCCTAGCACCGCTGTCACTAAGCGATCGTTTTTCTGATCGCTGTCTTAGTGTCGGTGATGCCGATAGGTAGCCAGTTATTTTTTTTAGGTTCGCCGCAGGTTTTTATAGCATCGGGTACCCCCATATATTACCTAATAAAGGTTTAACCCCTTGATCGCCCCCCAGGTAACCCTTTCACCCCCTTTTGCCAGTGTCACTAAGCGATCGTTTTTCTGATCGCTGTCTTAGTGTCGGTGATGCCGATAGGTAGCCAGTTATTTTTTTTAGGTTCGCCGCCGGTTTTTATAGCGTCGGGTACCCCCATATATTACCTAATAAAGGTTTAACCCCCTGATTGCCCCTAGTTAACCCTTTCACCAGTGATCACCATATAAGTGTTACGGGTGACGCTGGTTAGTTAGTTTGCTTTTTATAGTGTCAGGTCACCCGCCGTATATAACCCAATAAAGGTTTAACCCCCTGATCGCCCAGCGGGTGAGATCAATTAGGTTTTAGCGTCAGAGAGGGTCTGCGTCACACCCCAGGCAGCGTCAGATTAGTGCCAGTAACGCTAACACCCACGCGTGAAGCATACACCTCCCTTAGTGGTATAGTATCTGAACAGATCAATATCTGATCTGATCAGATCTATACTAGCATTCCAAGCAATTTAGGGTTCCCAAAAACGCAGTGTTAGCGGGATCAGCCCAGATACCTGCTAGCACCTGCGTTTTGCCCCTCCGTCCAGCCCAGGCCACCCAAGTGCAGAATCTATCGATCACTGTCACTTACAAAACACAACACAAATAACTGCAGCGTTCGCAGAGACAGGCCTGATTCCTGCGACTCCAGTGCTGTAGGAGGTGATTTCACCACCACAGTTAAAGAAAAAAGCATATATGCCGAAGCATTGGGGCAGCAGGGGCGGAGGAGCGGAGGAGCGATTTTGGTCCTAATGCCGCGTACATACGGTCAAAATTCCGACGCAGGCTTGCCTGTGGAAAAGTCCGACCATGTGTGTGCAACATAACTTTTGCGGGAGGATGCCCCCATGCTTCGGCATATATAAATGGTGCATGTATGCCCATCATTAGAAGTGGGTGGATGAAGGGCGGTATTCTAATGGTGGGCATACCCACCGATCAATCTCTTTTTTTCGTTCAGCCAACAGGCTGCATGAAAAAAAAGATTACAATACATGTCCAACAAGGACCAGCATGTTGCTGGACTTTGAATGGTTATAACAGATTGATGTCTGCGGGTTTAGGTATCATCTTGGTATCATTCTTTTCAGCCAGAGGCGGCTTTCATGTAAAAGCAATCCTAGTGGCTAATTAGCCTCTGGACTGCTTTTACAAGCAGTGGGAGGGAATGTTCCCCCCCCCCCCGGATATAAAAAGCGCCATTGGGAAATTGGGAAAGCATTTTATCACACCGATCTTGGTGTGGTCAGATGCTTTGAGGGCAGAGGAAAGATCTAGGGTATAACAGACCCCAGTTTTTTCAAAAAAAGAGTACCTGTCACTACCTATTGCTATCATAGGGGATATTTACATTCCCTGAGATAACAATAAAAATGATTAAAAAAAATATATGGAAGGAACAGTTTAAAAATAAAATAAAAAAGCAAAATTAATAATAATAAAAAAAAAAAAGCACCCCTGTCCTGCCCTGCTCTTGCGCAATGGCGAACGCAAGCGTCGGTCTGGCGTCATATGTAAACAGCAATTGCACCATGCATGTGAGGTATCACCGCGAAGGTCAGATCGAGGGCAGTAATTTTAGCAGTAGACCTCCTCTGTAAATCTAACGTGGTAACCTGTAAAGGCTTTTAAAGGCTTTTAAAAATGTATGTAGTTCGTCGCCAATGCGAGTTTGTGCGAAATTTTAAAGCATGTCGTGTTTGGTATCTATGTACTCGGCCTAAGATCATCTTTTTTATTTCATCAAACATTTGGGCAATATAATGTGTTTTAGTGCATTAAAATTAAAAAAAGTGTATTTTTTCCCCAAAAAATGCGTTTGAAAAATCGCTGCGCAAATACTGTGTGGGAAAAAAAATGCAACACCCACCATTTTAATCTGTAGGGCCTTTGCTTTAAAAAAATATATAATGTTTGGGGGTTCAACATAATTTTCTTGCAAAAAAAAAAAATGTTTTCATGTAAACAAAAAGTATCAGAAAGGGCTTTGTCTATAAGTGGTTAGAAGAGTGGATGTAAGCTTCCTAATGTTGTGTATAAAATGCCAGAACAGTTCAAACCCCCCCCAAATGACCCCATTTTGGAAAGTAGACACCCCGAGCTATATACTGAGAGGCATGTCGAGTCCATTGAATATTTTATATGTAGACACAAGTTGCGGAAAAAAGACAATTTATTTTATTTTTTATTTTTTTTTGCACAAAGTTGTCACTAAATGATATATTGCTCAAACATGCCATGGGCATATGTGGAATTACACCCCAAAATACATTCTGCTGCTTCTCCTGAGTACAGGGATACCACATGTGTGAGACTTTTTGGGAGCCTAGCCGCGTACGGGACCCCAAAAACCAAGCACTGCCTTCAGGCTTTCTAATGCCGTGTACACACGACCGTTTTTTCTCGTCGAGAGAAACAAAATTGTTTCCTTTTGACGAGAAAAACGATCGTCTGTGGGCATTTTGTCATTTTTCTCGACGAGAAAAACGGCATTAAAAACGACGAGAAAAATTAGAACATGTTCTAATTTTTCTCGTCGTTTTTCCCGTCATTTTTTCCGCTGCAGTTTTCCCATAGGGAAACACTGCCGCGGAGCCCACAGA
Organism: Rana muscosa; assembly: GCA_029206835.1. Classification (NCBI taxonomy): domain Eukaryota; kingdom Metazoa; phylum Chordata; class Amphibia; order Anura; family Ranidae; genus Rana; species Rana muscosa. The sequence continues at coordinate 283,820,614 of CM055123.1, forward strand.
CGGTCGTTTTTCTCGACAAGAGAAAAAATGTTGTGAAAAACGACCGTGTGTGGGGAACAAGCCGTTCCCTCGTTTTCAATGTCATTATTCTCGGCGTTTTTTTAACCGCCGTGAATAATGATCGTGTGTATGCAGCATAAGGGTGTAAATTTTTTATTTCACTCCTCACTGCCTATCACAGTTTCGGAGGCCATGGAATGCCCAGATGGCACAACCCCCCCCCCCAAATGACCCCATTTTGAAAGTAGACACCCCAAGCTATTTGCTGAGAGGTATTGTGAGTATTTTGCAGATCTCGCTTTTTGTCACAAAGTTTTGAAAATTGAAAAAAAAAAATATTTTCTTTCTTCATTTTCAAAAACAAATGAGAGCTGTAAAATACTCACCATGCCTCTCAGCAAATAGCTTGGGGTGTCTACTTTCCAAAATGGGGTCATTTGGGGGGGTTTTGTGCTATTTTGGCATTTTATGGCCTTCGAAACTGTGATAGGTAGTGAGGAGTGAAATCAAAAATATGTGCCCTTAGAAATCCTGAAGGCGGTGCTTGGTTTTCGGGGTCCCGTACGCGGATAGGTTCCTAAAAAGTCCCACACATGTGGTATCCCCGTACTCAGGAGAAGCAGCAAAATGTATTTTGGGGTGCAATTTCACATATAACCATGGCATGTGTGAGCAATATATCATTTAGTGACAACTTTTTGTAATTTTATTTTATTTTTATTTATTTTGTCATTATTCAATCACTTGGGACAAAAAAAAATATTCAATGGGCTCAACATGCCTCTCAGCAATTTCCTTGGGGTGTCTACTTTCTAAAATGGGGTAATTTGGGGGGGGGTTTGTACTGCCCTGCCATTTTAGCACCTCAAGAAATGAGATAGGCAGTCATAAATTAAAAGCTGTGTAAATTCCAGAAAATGTACCCTAGTTTGTAGACGTTATAACTTTTGCGCAAACCAATAAATATCTGCTTATTGACATTTTTTTTACTAAAGACATGTGGTTGAATACATTTTGGCCTAAATGTATGACTAAAATTTAGTTTATTAGATTTTTCTTATAACAACGAGTAGAAAATATATATTTTTTTCTAAATTTTCTGATTTTTCCGTTTTATATCGCAAAAAATAAAAATCGCAGAGGCATTAAAATACCATCAAAAGAAAGCTCTATTTGTGGGGAAAAAAAAGAACGCAAATTTCGTTTGGGTACAACATTGCATGACTGCGTAATTACCAGTTAAAGCAGCGCAGTGCCAAATTGTAAAAACACCTCTGGTCTTTAAGCTGCATAATGGTCCGGGGCTGAAGTGTTTAAAGGGGAGTTCCAGCCTTTTTCTTAAGTTTATTAAAAGTCAGCAGCTACAAAAAGTATAGCTGCTGACTTTTAATAAACAGACACTTACCTGCTCCACGGGGGCCGCCTAAGGCAAGAGGAGGAGTCACCGAGGCGGTTCCTGGGCGGAAGGAGGAAGTGGGACAGGAAGTCCCACTCCTACCGAAGCCCCCCCCCCCCCAAAAAAAAGGAATTTTAAAAAAATCAGACAGATATGGGAATAATTTCTAACCCACAGCTGTGTCTTTGTCCTTATAACACAATGACTTGTCTATGTACAAATTCTTTATGGCTGGCTGTACTGTCCTGGCTCATATTGTCTGTACTGAAGGACTTTAAATTAACCACTTCATTACCCGCGTAAAGTAAAATGACGGCCGCAAGGTGGCTTTGCCATCCTGGGCGGCCGTCATATGATGTCCTCGGGCCTCCACTGTCTGGAAAGGAAAAACGTGATGACGTCACCAGGGCTCCACCCATCATCACGTTTTTCCTTTCCAGACCGTGGATTGACGATAGGGAGTAGAGAGAAGGTAATGGAGATGCCGCAGCTCCTTACATGACCGCATATGTGATTGCTGTTTCGCTGATATACCAACATCACGCTTGTAAGTGCAATAATTCTTATAATACATTTATTTGAGTTAACATACTGCACCATGAGAATATTTTTTACCTTCCATGTCCGCGAGTAACACCTCAATTACACTTTGCTGTTTCCGGATACCACTTGAGTCTTAGGGAGACAGTTAAATTCCCTATACCTGGCGAGACTGTGTGACAGTCCCGGCCTTTCTGGTAAGCAGGCTACTTCTTAATTGGGTGTCGAGCTATTTGCACAGCCACGGTGGCTGATGTGAAGATTTGTGTCACTTATCTATTTTTCACTCATTTGGATGCCAAGCATTGCATAGAATCTTATGAACTTCATTGTGATTGGGACTCTGCATTTGTTTTCTTTTCTTTTTTCACCCGCTGAATTTTTCACCACTCACAATTCCTTAATTCCTTTACTTTAATTTTGCATAGACCTACATGTACTTTATGAGATTGAGATTCTGCAATAGTTTTCCTTTCTCACTGTTTTTTTCACTTGTTGATATTTTTTTCATCTCATTTGTTTATGCTATTGGTATCTTGCCCAGATATATCAATTTTATGTGATTAGGATTCTGCAATATTTTTCCTCCTTCACTAATTTTTATGTCTTAATTTCATTCAATTGAAAATTACTTAGACTCATATGAATTTAAAAAAAAGGAGACTCTGCATTAGTTTTCATTTTCACCAATTTTTCACATTACACCTATTGAGATTCATTTATTTATTCATTTAGCGCTGCACCTCATTTTACATATTTTAGTGTAGGTGTAAGGTCGGTGGGTCAGTGTGTGTGTGGGTCAGTGTGTGTGTGGGTCAGTGTGTGTGTGGGTCAGTGTGTGTGTGGGTCAGTGTAGGTGTCAGTGTAGGTGTCAGTGTGTGGGTCAGTGTAGGTGTCAGGAGGGTCAGTGTAGGTGTCAGGTGTGTGTCAGTGTGGGTGTCAGTGTGGGTGTCAGTGTAGGGGTCAGTGTAGGGGTCAGTGTGTGGGTCAGTGTAGGTGTCAGGTGGTGGGTCAGTGTAGGTGTCAGTAGGTGGGTCAGTGTAGGTGTCAGGTGGGTCAGTGTAGGTGTCAGGTGGGTCAGTGTAGGTGTCAGGTGGGTCAGTGTAATGGTCACGTAGGTCAGGTGTGCAAGGTAGTGGTGTGCAGGTTAGTGGTCGTGTGTAGTGTAGTGGAAAGTCCGCAGGTTGGGGGCACAAATTTCTTGCCTTGCCCCGGGCGCTGACAACCCACGCTATGCCACTGTCCAGATGTAATACATTGCCTGCACTGTGTGAGTACCTCCTCCCCAGGCTGGGTTCACACCTATGCGGGTTGCAGTTAATTTGTTTTCTTGGTGCATTCTGCCTTTTTGACAATTTTTTTAAATGTGTTTTTGATGCATTTTGCAATTTTTGGTAGTTGTCTGTTGTCATGCAGGAGAAACCAGCAAAAATGCAGCAAAAACGCAAGCACTGCATTTTTTACACGTTTCTGCTGCATTTCCATTGAAGTCTATGGAACCAAAAATGCAACCTGCTGTGGGCATAAAAGTCCCCGACCCTTTTCAAAAAAACGCACCGGTTGAAAACGCACAGATGTGAACGTGACTCCTAGGAAATCATGTTAAATGGACTGTAGTGCATTTCTGCAAAACTTGAAAACACACTGATGTGAGGCAGGCCTCACTGATGACTTTTACTTCTTTCCATACATTAGAGTCACCTAACAATTCCAATGGTGGAAAATATCAGGAGTAGGGATGGGCGAACTGTTCGGGCAAAGCATTGGTTTTGGCCCCAAACAGCGCCTATTTGGGTGTTCACGTGCAAACATCCGAATTTGCGGTGCTTTCAGCGGGATGTTCCCCCACCGAGCACACAGCAGTGAATATGTTATTAAGGCCACCATGTCCATACCAAATGATGATTTATAAGCTGCCAGCGGGTTTGCCCACTGACAGCTAAATGCAAAATAAAATTGCTGGCAATAAAAAAAAAAATGTTTTATTGCCAGCAAAAATGGATATTGGTACAGACTTTGAGGGGAACCCCCACACCCCCCAAAATGCATACAAGACCCTTATCTGAGCATGCAGCCCAGGAAAGGGGGAATGAGTGAGCCATATGCCCTCAACATGGGGGGGGGTGCTTTGGGGCAGGGGTGCATGCTAAGTCAGTGACATCACATGGGGGCGGTGCCACCAGCTGACATCGCCAGGTGGCCCCGCCCCTTACCTATTTAACCACTTAACGACCGCCCACTGTAAATATACGTCGGCAGAATGGCACGGACAGGCACAATCACGTACCTGTACGTGACTGCCTTCGTATGGGTGGGGGGTCCGATCAGACCCCCCTCCGGTACAGTGGGCGGCCGGGATCGCTTCGGGAGCGATCCGTGATGAGGGGGCCGCCATTCGATTCTGGCCACCCCCTCGCGATTGCTCCCGGCGAATCAAATGCTTCCTCTGCCTGTGTAATGTTTACACAGGCAGGAGGAAGTGATGTCATCCCTCATGCGGCGCATATACCGAGCGCCGCATGAGAGAAGACACAGAGGTTAGTGCACAAACACTACACTAACACCAGCACACATAGGTACATGATCGCCCCCCCAGGCCCCCCCAGAAACCCCCAGATCACCCCCCACATCACCCCCCAGCCCCCAGTCACAGTGTCACTGATTGCAGTGACCATTTATTTACTGATCACTGCAATCAGTGACATTTGTGACTGTAAAAGTGTCAGGGCAGTTAGTTTTAGGTCCAGTGTAGCCCCCTAACCCCCCCTAATAAAGGTTTAACCCCTTGATCGCCCCCCAGGTAACCCTTTCACCCCCTAGCACCGCCGTCACTAAGCGATCATTTTTCTGATCGCTGTTTTAGTGTCGGTGATGGCGATAGGTAGCCAGTTATTTTTTTTAGGTTCGCCGCAGGTTTTTATAGCGTCGGGTACCCCTATATATTACCTAATAAAGGTTTAACCCCTTGATCGCCCCCCCAGGTAACCCTTTCACCCCCTAGCACCGCTGTCACTAAGCGATCGTTTTTCTGATCGCTGTTTTAGTGTCGGTGATGCCGATAGGTAGCCAGTTTTTTTTTTTTTGGTTTGCCACAGGTTTTTATAGCGTCGGGTACCCCCATATATTACCTAATAAAGGTTTAACTCCTTGATCGCCCCTCAGGTAACCCTTTCACCCCATTTTGCCAGTTTCACTAAGCGATCGTTTTTCTGATCGCTGTCTTAGTGTCGGTGATGCCGATAGGTAGCCAGTTATTTTTTTTAGGTTCGCCGCAGGTTTTTATAGCGTCGGGTACCCCCATATATTACCCAATAAAGGTTTAACCCCTTGATCGCCCCCCCAGGTAACCCTTTCACCCCCTAGCACCGCTGTCACTAAGCGATCGTTTTTCTGATCGCTGTCTTAGTGTCGGTGATGCCGATAGGTAGCCAGTTATTTTTTTTAGGTTCGCCGCAGGTTTTTATAGCATCGGGTACCCCCATATATTACCTAATAAAGGTTTAACCCCTTGATCGCCCCCCAGGTAACCCTTTCACCCCCTTTTGCCAGTGTCACTAAGCGATCGTTTTTCTGATCGCTGTCTTAGTGTCGGTGATGCCGATAGGTAGCCAGTTATTTTTTTTAGGTTCGCCGCCGGTTTTTATAGCGTCGGGTACCCCCATATATTACCTAATAAAGGTTTAACCCCCTGATTGCCCCTAGTTAACCCTTTCACCAGTGATCACCATATAAGTGTTACGGGTGACGCTGGTTAGTTAGTTTGCTTTTTATAGTGTCAGGTCACCCGCCGTATATAACCCAATAAAGGTTTAACCCCCTGATCGCCCAGCGGGTGAGATCAATTAGGTTTTAGCGTCAGAGAGGGTCTGCGTCACACCCCAGGCAGCGTCAGATTAGTGCCAGTAACGCTAACACCCACGCGTGAAGCATACACCTCCCTTAGTGGTATAGTATCTGAACAGATCAATATCTGATCTGATCAGATCTATACTAGCATTCCAAGCAATTTAGGGTTCCCAAAAACGCAGTGTTAGCGGGATCAGCCCAGATACCTGCTAGCACCTGCGTTTTGCCCCTCCGTCCAGCCCAGGCCACCCAAGTGCAGAATCTATCGATCACTGTCACTTACAAAACACAACACAAATAACTGCAGCGTTCGCAGAGACAGGCCTGATTCCTGCGACTCCAGTGCTGTAGGAGGTGATTTCACCACCACAGTTAAAGAAAAAAGCATATATGCCGAAGCATTGGGGCAGCAGGGGCGGAGGAGCGGAGGAGCGATTTTGGTCCTAATGCCGCGTACATACGGTCAAAATTCCGACGCAGGCTTGCCTGTGGAAAAGTCCGACCATGTGTGTGCAACATAACTTTTGCGGGAGGATGCCCCCATGCTTCGGCATATATAAATGGTGCATGTATGCCCATCATTAGAAGTGGGTGGATGAAGGGCGGTATTCTAATGGTGGGCATACCCACCGATCAATCTCTTTTTTTCGTTCAGCCAACAGGCTGCATGAAAAAAAAGATTACAATACATGTCCAACAAGGACCAGCATGTTGCTGGACTTTGAATGGTTATAACAGATTGATGTCTGCGGGTTTAGGTATCATCTTGGTATCATTCTTTTCAGCCAGAGGCGGCTTTCATGTAAAAGCAATCCTAGTGGCTAATTAGCCTCTGGACTGCTTTTACAAGCAGTGGGAGGGAATGTTCCCCCCCCCCCCGGATATAAAAAGCGCCATTGGGAAATTGGGAAAGCATTTTATCACACCGATCTTGGTGTGGTCAGATGCTTTGAGGGCAGAGGAAAGATCTAGGGTATAACAGACCCCAGTTTTTTCAAAAAAAGAGTACCTGTCACTACCTATTGCTATCATAGGGGATATTTACATTCCCTGAGATAACAATAAAAATGATTAAAAAAAATATATGGAAGGAACAGTTTAAAAATAAAATAAAAAAGCAAAATTAATAATAATAAAAAAAAAAAAGCACCCCTGTCCTGCCCTGCTCTTGCGCAATGGCGAACGCAAGCGTCGGTCTGGCGTCATATGTAAACAGCAATTGCACCATGCATGTGAGGTATCACCGCGAAGGTCAGATCGAGGGCAGTAATTTTAGCAGTAGACCTCCTCTGTAAATCTAACGTGGTAACCTGTAAAGGCTTTTAAAGGCTTTTAAAAATGTATGTAGTTCGTCGCCAATGCGAGTTTGTGCGAAATTTTAAAGCATGTCGTGTTTGGTATCTATGTACTCGGCCTAAGATCATCTTTTTTATTTCATCAAACATTTGGGCAATATAATGTGTTTTAGTGCATTAAAATTAAAAAAAGTGTATTTTTTCCCCAAAAAATGCGTTTGAAAAATCGCTGCGCAAATACTGTGTGGGAAAAAAAATGCAACACCCACCATTTTAATCTGTAGGGCCTTTGCTTTAAAAAAATATATAATGTTTGGGGGTTCAACATAATTTTCTTGCAAAAAAAAAAAATGTTTTCATGTAAACAAAAAGTATCAGAAAGGGCTTTGTCTATAAGTGGTTAGAAGAGTGGATGTAAGCTTCCTAATGTTGTGTATAAAATGCCAGAACAGTTCAAACCCCCCCCAAATGACCCCATTTTGGAAAGTAGACACCCCGAGCTATATACTGAGAGGCATGTCGAGTCCATTGAATATTTTATATGTAGACACAAGTTGCGGAAAAAAGACAATTTATTTTATTTTTTATTTTTTTTTGCACAAAGTTGTCACTAAATGATATATTGCTCAAACATGCCATGGGCATATGTGGAATTACACCCCAAAATACATTCTGCTGCTTCTCCTGAGTACAGGGATACCACATGTGTGAGACTTTTTGGGAGCCTAGCCGCGTACGGGACCCCAAAAACCAAGCACTGCCTTCAGGCTTTCTAATGCCGTGTACACACGACCGTTTTTTCTCGTCGAGAGAAACAAAATTTTTTCCTTTTGACGAGAAAAACGATCGTCTGTGGGCATTTTGTCATTTTTCTCGACGAGAAAAACGGCATTAAAAACGACGAGAAAAATTAGAACATGTTCTAATTTTTCTCGTCGTTTTTCCCGTCATTTTTTCCGCTGCAGTTTTCCCATAGGGAAACACTGCCGCGGAGCCCACAGACGGTCGTTTTTCTCGACAAGAGAAAAAATGTTGTGAAAAACGACCGTGTGTGGGGAACAAGCCGTTCCCTCGTTTTTAATGTCATTATTCTCGGCGGTTTTTTAACCGCCGTGAATAATGATTGTGAGTATTTTGCAGATCTCGCTTTTTGTCACAAAGTTTTGAAAATTGAAAAAAAAAAATATTTTCTTTCTTCATTTTCAAAAACAAATGAGAGCTGTAAAATACTCACCATGCCTCTCAGCAAATAGCTTGGGGTGTCTACTTTCCAAAATGGGGTCATTTGGGGGGGTTTTGTGCTATTTTGGCATTTTATGGCCTTCGAAACTGTGATAGGTAGTGAGGAGTGAAATCAAAAATATGTGCCCTTAGAAATCCTGAAGGCGGTGCTTGGTTTTCGGGGTCCCGTACGCGGATAGGTTCCTAAAAAGTCCCACACATGTGGTATCCCCGTACTCAGGAGAAGCAGCAAAATGTATTTTGGGGTGCAATTTCACATATAACCATGGCATGTGTGAGCAATATATCATTTAGTGACAACTTTTTGTAATTTTATTTTATTTTTATTTATTTTGTCATTATTCAATCACTTGGGACAAAAAAAAATATTCAATGGGCTCAACATGCCTCTCAGCAATTTCCTTGGGGTGTCTACTTTCTAAAATGGGGTAATTTGGGGGGGGGGTTTGTACTGCCCTGCCATTTTAGCACCTCAAGAAATGAGATAGGCAGTCATAAATTAAAAGCTGTGTAAATTCCAGAAAATGTACCCTAGTTTGTAGACGTTATAACTTTTGCGCAAACCAATAAATATCTGCTTATTGACATTTTTTTTACTAAAGACATGTGGCTGAATACATTTTGGCCTAAATGTATGACTAAAATTGAGTTTATTCGATTTTTCTTATAACAAAAAATAGAAAATATCATTTTTTTTCAAAATTTTCAGTCTTTTGCCGTTTATATCGGAAAAAATAAAAATCACAGAGGCAATCAAATACCATTAAAAGAAAGCTCTATTTGTGGGAAGAAAAGGACGCAAATTTCGTTTTGGTACAACATTGCATGTCCGCACAATTTCCAGTTAAAGCAGCGCAGTGCAAAACTCTGAAAACACCTCTGGTCCTTTAGCTACAAAATGGTCCGGGGCTTAAGTGGTTAAGAACTGTCAGACGGCGGGGCAGGCAGTTGGCAGTTAGCCTTAGTCGCAGGCGGTTGTCGATGGTTCGGGACATTTTTTTATTTTTAATAATGGAATTGTCAAAAACTGTGCTTTTTTTTCTTTTTGACACTTTTTTGGGTGAATGAGTAGGGGTGCAATGTACCCCGTACTCATTCACAAGGGGGGGGAATCTGGGGTTAAAGATGCAGATAAGCCCCCTGCCCACAGACCCCCACAACCACCGTTCAGGGTTGTTGAGATGAGGCCCTTGTCCTGATCAACATGGGGACAAGGTGCCCCAAAGCACCCCCCCATGTTGAGGGTATGTGGCCTAGTATGGGTTTTGGAGAAGGGGGCACTTGCTCGTCTCCCCCCCTTGGAATGGGGGTTTCCTCAAAATCCATACAAGACATAAGAGTCTGGTATGGATTTAGGGGGGCCCCACGCCATTTAAAAAAATAAATAAAAAATTGCAGTTTTTTGTTAATATTTTCCTATTGCCAGCAATGGCTTGCAGCTGGGAAAATCTATTTAAATTTCTTTTTTTTTTCTTTGTAAATGTCAGTTGCAGCAGGTTCTATACACGGTACAGATATGCCATTTTACAGGCAGACTAAGGGGACCCCCTAGGCACTATATTTAAAGGAATTTTTCATTTTTATTGTTTAACCACTTACTCACTGGGCACTTAAATCCCCCTCCTGCCCAGACCAATTTTCAGCTTTCGGCGCTGTCATTCTTTGAACGACGATTGCGCGATCATACAACACTGTACTCAAACAAATAGAGCTTTCTTTTGGTGGTATTTGATCACCTCTGCGGTTTTTATTTTTTGTTAAAAAAAATTAAAATACGGACATTTAAAAAAAAAATACAAAACCGTTTTATATTTTGTTATAAAATTTTGCAAACAGGTAATTTTTCTCCTGCATTGATGTATGCTGATGAGGCTGCACTGATGGGCACCGATAGGCTGCATTGATGGGCACTGATAGGTGGCACTGGTGGGCACTAATAGGTGGCACTGAGAAGAGGCACTGTGATGGAGTATATAAAATGAATATTTTATTTATAATACGTTTTATCTCTATCTATTATCCATTATAGTTTGAGAAGCTTAGCAAGGGTTAAATGTTTATTTTCTTGATTTTCTGTTGCTGACAGTCTATATCCACCTCAGGAACTCAGGGTGACTAGTGTCCTTTTACGAGAACCATCTGTTAGGAACAGAAATCCATTTTGAGATATTTCTGTAGAATGAGAAGCCTATTGATTTTCATATTGGGAACCAGAGGGTTTGTGTATGTTAAGGGTACACGTTTGAAATATTATATGCTAATTAAGGATATCGTTTAGAAGTATTTTTATGTGTGTGTCCTAGTATTCATGAAACAATAACCACAAAAAGTGTTTTCCTTGATTAAAAAATATAGCAGAGATATTCAGCTCAGAGTGAAGAAAAAAGAACAGATGTCCTGTGTAGTCCTTCAGCTCCCCCCCCCTCCGAGCAAGACTAAAAAGGAGAAAAGAGTATTCCGGGACACTCTGGCAAGAGAAAGAAACTGACGTCACAAGAAGAAGCTCCATATATGAACAAGAACTAATTATATGTACATGCTTGTGATGACGTTGTCTGTGTAAAATTTGCCTTTAAAAAGGGCTGAGACCGGGACAAGGTCTGGAAGTGATAAAGAATTTATGCTAGAGAACAGTATGGCGTTATTTCTTTCAAGCTAGCAAATAGGCCTATTCACTCCAGCACAGATTTGGAACAGCGGCAGAACAAGAAAATAGTTTCTGGGATTGGACCAGAACCGATCCATTACAGCACTAAGAGGTGGTACTGATGGGTGGCACTGAAGGGCATTGATAGGTGGCACTGGTGGGCACTGAGAAGTGGCACTAATAGGTGTCACTGATAGCTGGCACTGATGGACACTGATAGGTGGCAGTGGTGGGCATTGATGGGTGGCAGTGATGAGCACTGATCGGCACTGGTAGGTGACACTGATAGGCAGCACTGCTAGGTGGCACTGATGAGGCACTGATTGCCACCACTGGTGGGCACTGATGTGTGGCACTTGTGGGCATTGATAGGTGGCACTGATTGCTGGCACTGTTATGCACTGGTGGGCACTGTTGGCACTGGCAGGTGGCACTGGCAGGTGGTACTGGTGGGTACAGATGAGATGACTGTGTAACTTTCCTCTTCGGGACCGATGTCCCTTACATAGAAGCCGGTGATCGGCTTTTTTTTCTCCTCTCGCTGTCAGCGTGAGGAGAAAAAAAACGATTATCGATCTTCTGTTTACATCACGTGATCAGCTGTCATTGACTGACAGCTGATCACGTGGTAAGGGGCCGGGATCAGCTTCTTACTCCGATCTATGATCACCGAGACTCAGTGATTTGGTGTTCACAGGGAGCGTGCAAAAGGGGAGGACGTCTATTGAAGGCCTCCTGGCAAAGTAGGTCCACACTGCAGCCGTCATTTGGGTATAGCATGGATCTGATGGGGTTAAGCATCATTAAAATCACTTCTAATGTAAAAAAAAATTGCATTGATACATGTCCCCCAGTGCAGTACCCGGCCCCATACTCTTTTTATGGCCAATAACTTGCATATAAGCCTTCAAAATGGACACTTTTGATTTTTCATGTTTGGGTGCCAAAGACTTTAATAGGGTTTGCGGCTTGGGGCCGAAAGTTACTTCAAGGGTTCCTCTGTGATGAAAAGGCTGCTCTAGACAAGTGACTTCCACTACTGGGACTCTCTCATTCTCTTAATACAGTATCTCACAAAAGCGAGTACACCCCTCAAATTTTTGTCAATATATTATTCTATCTTTTCATGTGACAACACTGAAGAAATGACACTTTGCTACAATTTAACCTGTTGTCCACCGCCCACCGTCAAATGACGGCGGGCGGAAGACTCTCTCGTTCTGACGGGACGTCATACGACATCCTGCCTTTAAAAGGAGCTAGGGATGAGAGAGCGCCCCCCCTCCTGAACCGTACCAGGCCACATGCCCTCAACATGGGGAGGGTGCTTTGGGGTCTGACCATGTTGATGGGGACAAGGGCCTCATCCCCACAACCCTTGCCCGGTAGTTGTGGGGGTCTGCGGGCGGGGGGCGTATCGGAATCTGGAAGCCCCCTTTAACAAGGGGACCCCCAGATCCCGACCCTCCACTATTTGAATTGGTAACGGGGTCCATTGTACCCCTACCAATTCACCAAAAAGAGTGTCAAAAGTGTCACCAAAAAAAAAAAAATGTCCAGTGATGTAAATCCACACCGCCTGATGGACCGAAAATGAGAAAAAAAATTGTGTATACTACAAAAAAAATTGCTGTGTGCTGATAAAGTGTTCGGGTTTGGCTTGAAAAAAAGGTGGCAACCCTAGATCTGGGCCCTTCTTGACTGCGCTGTCCTCATGTGCTTATACGTGGAACTACGAGTTACAGCATGCACACATTCCACCCTGCTGCCAGACATCCATTAGACACACTCCTTTAGTCAATGAACAGTCTTTTGCTTGTTTTTGTTATTTTATTAGGGGATTGAACTTGGTTGGGGAAAGGGACATGGGATGCCCATAGAACAAATTAGTACTTTGAAGACTATAGTAACTGCGTCACGCTTCTCAAAAAGGACAAGATGGCTGACCCTAAACTTGACAGACTTTTACGTCAGAACACTTCTTCCTCCAGCACACTGCTTGACAGACTTTTACCTCAGAACACTTCTTCCTCCAGCACACTTCTACTTGACCGACTTTTACGTCAGAACACTTCTTCCTCCAGCACACTAAGCACACTACTTGACAGACTTTTACCTCAGAACAGTTCTTCCTCCAGCACACTTCTACTTGACTGACTTTTACCTCAGAACACTTCTTCCTCCAGCACACTTCTACTTGACAGACTTTTACCTCAGAACACTTCTTCCTCCAGCACACTTCTACTTGACCGATTTTTACCTCAGAACACTTCTTCCTCCAGAACACTTCTACTTGACCGACTTTTACCTCAGAACACTTCTTCCTCCAGCACACTACTTTCTGTCACAGTCTTAGTAATCCTGTCAAGCCATCAGAACTAATTTGTTCTATGGGCATCCCATGTCCCTTTCCCCAACCAAGTTCAATGACTAGGCCTCACTCTGAATAAGTTGCAGTTAATTTTCTTAATGACCTTATTTAGGCCGGGGCCTGCAGTAGCCCTTTATGGCAGCAACCGTTTACTTGAGAAGAATAAATGTTGATGGACTACTAATCCCAGTCCGACTTGCAAATCCTGCCCGCCCTCCTGGCTGCATCGATTTGATGCAATTTATCAATCGCGGGCAAAATCGCAGCGCGATTGGAGTGCCATTAGGAAGTAATGGCGTCGAACACGCACCCCAGCAATTTGGAATTGCGGGCAGAATTGCAGCGATTCCGACTGCGATTCAAATCACCCAGGTGTGAACAAAGCCTTATAAAAGTCCCTGACCCCTTTCCAAAAACGCAGAGGCAAAAAAAAAAAAATGCATTGATGTGAATGTGTTCCATAGGAACCCATGTTAAAAGTAAAGTGTTTCTGTTGGTGTGAATGGAGCCTAAAGGTGGAGGGAGGGGGGCTGGAGACAGGCACGCCCACATTGTCTTTTTGGGGGGTGGAGGTCTTGTTTAAGCTGAGAGCTTGTGATGGCGCCCTTCACTGACCAATCAGCAGCTTGTGGTGGTGGGTCAGTGACCAACCTATCTCACTTAACCACCATGGAGATTAGTGAGGTCACCGACCGGGCTGTGCTGTCTGGCAGGTCTTCCTGAATCACAAGGCTGGCTGAACAGAGTCCTACGCCTCCAGGCTGTTGGGCTGACGTTAGTGTCTGGATTTTGGAGCTTCAATTTCTTGTAATGGGATTTTCTTCTCTTTATTCTGCGGAGGGTGAATGTTAGCGGAATTCATTCGTTAATCCACTTTCTCCTCCACCACCAGTCACTAATTTCACTGGTCACATAAATCCTCATCCCGGCTGACAGCTTAACTAAATTCACCACTTCAATACCGGGCACTTTCGGCCATTCCTGCCCAGGACAATTTTCAGCTTTCAGCGCTCTCACACAATTGCGCGGTCATGCTACACTGTACCCAAACTAAATTTTTATCATTTTCTTCCCACAAATAGAGCTTTCTTTTGGTGGTATTTGATCACCTCTGTGGTTTTTATTTTTTGCTAAACAAACTAAAAAAGACCAACATTTTTGAAAAAAAAACGTTTTTCTTAGCTTCTGTCATAAAAGTTTGTTTTCCACTTCACTGACGGGCACTGATGAGGCGGCACTGATGGGCACTAATAGGTGGCACTGATGGGCACTTACAGGCGGCTGTGATGGGCAATGCAGGCAGCACTGATGGGCACTGACAGGCGGCTGTGATGGACACTGACAGGCGGCTGTGATGGGCACTAACAGGCGTCACTGATTGGCACTTATAGGCGGTACTGATTGGCGCTGACAGGTGGTACTGACAGGTAGCACTGATGGGCAGCACTGATGATGAGGTACTGATAGATTACTGACAGGTGTTACTGCTGGGCACTGTTTGGAACTGTGGTGGGTACTGATTGGCATTGTGGTGGGTTCTGATTGGCACTGTTGTGGGCTCTGATTGGCACTGTGGTGGGCACTGGGAGACTTTCTTGTTGTGTTTATTGCAGGGAACTGATTGGCAGGTGATTGGCACAACTGAGGGGGCTGTGCTGATAATCAATGTGCTGATTATCAGCACAGACCCCCCTCCCTCTGACAGGGAGAGCTGCCAATCGGCTCTCCCTGTCAGCGCGTTAACCGAGGAATGCCGTTTACCGACACTTCCTGGTTCACGAGATGATCAGCTGTGATTGGTCACAGCTGATCTGAAACAGTAGTGTATTTAGGTTTTGTGCTGCCCTAGGCCTGACTAAATTTGTGCACCACCTAATTTAAATATGACCAACCCCTTCCTGTCAAGGCCACACCCCTTTCTTTTTAAGACCCGCCCTGAAATTTTTGAGTGGGGACACTAGTTCTTAGGGCCTGGGGGGCAATGGATTCCCTTAATTTGCATAGATTTCCTCTGACTTCCTGTTTGGCTTTGGGGCAGGAAGTGAAGGGAAATCTCTGAAATGGGACAGAGAAGGTAAAAAATAAACTGACAGGGGCTATAACCCTCCCTTACTCTATACAAAATGAAAAAAAAAAAAATGTTGCCTAAAGTTCTACTTTAAGCACAAATTTCTGATAATTTTATGGAGAGGACTAAGAAGATATAACCATGCCAATGGTGCAGCAGAAAAAATATAGCACAGTGAGGAAGGTTTGTGGTCCAGGATGATAAGACAGCCAAAATTAGAAACAGCTTACGTTGCACTAACAGTGTAGCGCAAGCTGGCAGGGACTCTTTCCGTGCTGCCCCCCTGCAAATTGCTGCCCTAGGCCTGGGCCTTGTTGGCCTAGGCCAGGATACAGCGTTGGCTGATCACGTGGTAAGAAGCCAATGACAGAGGCTCCTTATCACAATCGGAGATGCGGCGTGTCAGATTGACTCACGGGCGCGCCGGCATGTTTTCCTGCTGGACGTCATATGAAGCCCAGTTAGGGTAACAGATCCACTTCCCGGCTGTCATTCTGCATACGGCGGGCGGGAAGTGGTTAAATTGCTGACGCCCCGCTATGCAATGGAATTGCGCTCATCTATCACTTTGCCCCCCCCCCCCCCGAGATTCGCAGCTGATTGCACACAGTGTCGTGCGGATACAATGCGGGTGATCCGATCCATCCCCGGATCCTTTCCTGCACCTGGATTTAAAGCTGAAGTTTCATCTGCTCCCTCTCTCCCCACTCTCATCAACATGTAATTTTTATATAAAACCATTTATATGATGTCATTTATATGATGATGTCAACACTGAGTCTCTGAACTTCTCTATGCAATGCAGGCAGATCATGGCTGATGGGAGAAGCCAGCAGGGAATAGTCTACCTAGGAATGCCCACTTCTCCAAACTGACACCCACCCATCAAGGCAGATCATGGCTGGTGGGAGGGGCCGGCTGGGTGCAGCACCTAAAAAACATCACAGCACCCTACCCTTAGTGCTGTTACAGTGGGAGGAGTTATGCAAATATCAAAATGCCTTGATGGGCGGCTGTCAGTCCAGAGAAGTGGGCGTTCCTTGGAAGGTCATTTATATAGGTAACACCCACATGTGCAGCTAAGCTTCCATGATTGAAAGAACTGAAATCCAATGAATGGAAGGGGCGGGGTTTGGGAAATCAAAGATGATGCTGGACGTCCTCCAGCCAGGAAATGAGGCGGAGCTCTATCTGACTTGATGAAGCTTCTAATGCACGTTGTGAGAAGCTCAGAGTGTGCAGTGAAATCAGAGTAAGCCATCTCAGTCCGGGGGAGGACTGGAGTAGGTGGTGACCCTGGATGATGCCTGAATAAATATGGCGCCATCCTTCTGGATAGACAAGCAGATGAAAGCAGGGGGAAGTATTGTAATATCTGTGAGAGGGAATAAATACCTGGAAGTGTCACACTGACACATTACTCAGCTTGCCGCACTGCATACAGATCTGAAGACAGGTCCACTTTAATGAACAGTGACTGCAGAGTAGGGGGGGGGACATTTCCCCCCTCTGGACACACTGCACTCTATGCACAGAGGTCACCCCTCAGTTCAATAAAACGAAGGACTTTGCGGGGAATGCCTGTAACTTGGCTTCAAGCTCTGTGCATAGACAGTGAGCCAATTATAAAAAAAAGAGGAAGCTGTAGATTTTGGTGAAAATGCAATCATGGTGGCAAAAACTGTAAGTTTTATTTATTTATTTATTTATTTATTCAGCTTCAGATCATTTTTTTTTATTCCAGCCCTTTAAAAAATGTCACCATTTTATTCTGATCCACACTTTCCAAATCTAATCAGCAATAAGATCTGCATACGGTGAGCAAAAGCGCCATCTGCTGGCAGAATTGGTCAAAGCAGAAAAAGGAAACAATCCTTGCTAAAGCCAGGGAACGGCTACTGTGGCTAGAGGGTATTTCACCACATGCCCCAGCCACACAGGGCCGTCTTTAAGGCAGGGCAAAAGGGGAAGCTGCCCTGGGCCCTGTCATTGTTGTGGGGCCCAAAGCAGCTGCCTCATACTTTCCAACTATCCCAGTTTAAATTCCCTTGTCCCTTGAAGTTTTAGTCCTGTTCTGTGTCCTGATATCTTAGTGTGAAGTACTTCTACTAATGCTGCCCAGCTCTGCCCTATTGTTGTGTACAGATGACTCACCTGCAGACCCTGTGTTTACATGTTAATAACCGTCATTCATATGTAAATAACGTGAGCATTCATATGTAAATAGCGGCAGGATTCATATGTATATCATGCCCCTCTGCACTGAAGAGATGATGTGCTGTAACCTCTAGCAACCAATCAGTGAGCAGTATTACTGTACAGTAATCTCTAGCAACCAATCAACAAGAAGAAATCATGTGCTGTAACCTCTAGCAACTAATCAGTGAGCCGTAATGTGTGCTGTAACCTCTAGCAACCAGTCAGTAAGTGGTAATGATATGCTGTAACCAATAGCAATCACTGCCTGATCTGATACAGTAAACTGATTTTAAGTCTGGCTGATATTTATTGTATGTCTCAGAGCAGGTGGAGAGCAAAATTGCATGGGGATGGGGGCCCCAAGAATTTTTTTTCCCCATGGTCCAATCAACATTAAAGACGGCCCTGCCGCCACACCAGAGAATTCGTCTGAAGCCTCATACACACGGCTGGGAAGCCCGTCAGGAAAAAAAACGTCGGTTTTCCTGACGGGATTCCTGGCAAGCTTTCCTTGCCAAGCCGTGCATACAGACGGCCGCTCAAAAGAACCGCCGTTCTTTTGAATGGCAAGAACGCGGTGACGTCATCGACTACGACGAGCCTGCGCTCGTCACATTCGATGCCGTCGCCGCCATCTTGCTACACCCTACACTACTCTTGTAAGCTACCGCGCATGCGTCAAAGTCTTTTCGAGCATGTGCGGGTTTACCTGGGGACAGGCAAGCATACACATTCACGGTTTTCTCGGCAGGAAACACTCTGACGAGAAAATAGAGAGCAGGTTCTCTATTTTTCTCATCGGGATTCCCGGCAGTTTTCTCACCGAGAAAGCATACACACGCACGGTTTTCACGGGAAAAAGCTCTCCCAGCAGCTTTCTTGCAGAGAAAACGGTGCGTGTGTACGAGGCTTATGTGTGAAATCTCTGTGACCTGGGGTAAATTAATCATGTCACCCCCAGTTAAAAGGGAAGTTAAAGAGCTTGTCCCTGGCAACAGGAAGCCATCTAGACAACAGCGTGTGGAAAAGAGTATGGTTGTCCGTGGAAGCAACGTCCAGGCCAACAGGGATGTTGGGGATCCAAGGAGTCTGTCTGCTGATGGTCGTGACCAGTGGTATCCCATGACAACCGAGAGCCAGGCATGAAGGAGTTGGCAAGAAAGTAAAGCTCAGGGTCCAATACCATGTTTGGAGTGTGGCCAAGCGGGGCATGGAATCTTTACTTGCCCAAGGTTATGTAATACCGCTGAAGAGTCTGGAAAGGCTGCAGTGTTGTCTTGTGGCCACACAGAGGCAGTAGCTGGTATGGATGCAGCTGAGAGACAGCGTGCTCAGGTGAAGGCTATGATGCCAGCCACTGAAAATGGTAAGACTGTTTCAGTTTGTGGGACTGGACCTAGTGAAATGGGAGTGTGTCCAGCGGGGAGATCCGCAGTGCCAATGGACATAGACTTGCTGTAGTGTGCTACCCAGAGCAGTGGGGAGGCACATGGTGAAGCCCAGCTGACAGCAAGGTTAAAATCTCAAATGGACATGGGGACTATGCATGTGCCTGCTATAACGATGTAAAATTTTTATTAAAAATAGAATAAAAGCAATGGTACTACTCACAAACGAGCTTTAGGTAAAGGCTTTTCTAACAGTCAACCTGGATCTCTTGGCACCTGCAAGCAGGACTTGATGACAAGAGGATCAGACAGTACCCTAAATGGCTGAATGGCTGACGCGTTTCTGGGGCGCACCCCTTTCTTCAAATTAAAAGCCAGCAGCTACAAATACTGCAGCTGCTGACTTTTAATATTAGGACACTTACCTGTCCTGGAGTCCAGCGACGTCGGCAGCAAAAGACGAGCAATCGCTCGTCTCTCGGTTGTCCCCACCGCCATCATGGGCGAGGGAATAAGGAAGTAAAGCGTTGAGGCTTAAGTTCCTGGTTCCCTACTGCGCATGCGCGAGCAGAGCTGCACGTCTTTCAATGGTCCACGCTGTGTTCTGGGAGCCGTGTGTTTCCCAAAACACAATGGGGGGGGGGACCGGGAGGTGACGCACTACCAGCAGTCTACCAGCAGTGAGGATTCCCGGAAGTGGGTGGAAATACCTGTCTTAGACAGGTATCTGCACCCCCCTCCCCCCTGAAAGGTGCCGATTTTGGCACCTGAGGGGGGAAGGAATCCGATGAGTGGAAGTTCCACTTTAGGGTGGAGCTCCGCTTTAACCACTTAACGACCGCCCACTGTAAATATACGTCGGCAGAATGGCACCGACAGGCAGAATCACGTATATGTACGTGATTGCCTTTGTATAGTTGGGGGGTCCGATCGGACCCCCCTTCTTTACAGTGAGCGGTCGTTTTACCTTCGGGAGCGATCCGGCATGAGGGGACGGCCGTTTGATTCCGGCCACCCCCTCTCGATCGCTCCCGGCGAATGAGAGCTTCCCCTGCCTGTGTACTTGTTTACACAGGCTGGAGGAAGTGATGTCATCTCTCCTGCGGCGCTCACATATACCGAGCGCCATACAGGAGAAGATGCAGGTTAGTGCACACAACACTACACTGACACCAGGACACATAGGTACATAAATCGCCCCCCCAGGCCCCCCCAGATCACCCCCCAGATCACCCCCCCAGCCCCCAGTCACAGTGTCACTGATTGCAGTGACCATTTATTTAGTGATCACTGCAATCAGTGACATTTGTGACTGTAAAAGTGTCAGTACATTTAGTTTTAGGTCCAGTGTAGCCCCCTACCCCCCCCCTAATAAAGGTTTAACCCCCTGATCACCCCCCAGATAATCCTTTCACCCCCTAGTACCGCCATCGCTAAGCGATCATTTTTCTGATCGATGTCTTAGCGTCGGTGATGCTGATCGGTAGCCAGTAATTTTTTTTAGGTTCGCCGCAGGTTTTTATAGCGTCGGGTACCCCCATATATTACCTAATAAAGGTTTAACCCCCTTGATCGCCCCCCAGGTAACCCTTTCACCCCCTATCACCACGGTCACTAAGCGATAATTTTTCTGATCGATGTTTTAGCGTCGGCGATGCTGATCGGTAGCCAGTAATTTTTTTTAGGTTCGCCGCAGGTTTTTATAGCGTCGGGTACCCCCATAAATTATCTAATAAAGGTTTAACCCCCTTGATCACCCCCCAGGTAACCCTTTCACCCCCTAGAACCGCCGTCACTAAGCAATCATTTTTCTGATCGATGTCTTAGCGTCGGTGATGCTGATCGGTAGCCAGTAATTTTTTTTAGGTTCGCCGCAGGTTTTTATAGCGTCGGGTACCCCCATATATTACCTAATAAAGGTTTTACCCCCTTGATCGCCCCCCAGGTAACCCTTTCACCCCCTATCACCACTGTCACTAAGCGATAATTTTTCTGATCAATGTCTTAGCGTCGGCGATGCTGATCGGTAGCCAGTAATTTTTTTTAGGTTCGCCGCAGGTTTTTATAGCGTCAGGTACCCCCATATATTATCTAATAAAGGTTTAACCCCCTGATCGCCCCCCAGGTAACCCTTTCACCCCCTATCACCACTGTCGCTAAGCGATAGTTTTTATGATCGTTGTCTTAGTGTCGGTGATGCCGATAGGTAGCCAGTAATTTTTTTTTAGGTTCGCCGTCAGGTTTTTATATAGCGTCAGGTACCCCCATATATTACCTAATAAAGGTTTTAACCCCCTAATTGCCCCTAGTTAACCCTTTCACCATTGATCATCATATAAGTGTTACGGGTGACGCTTGTTAGTTAGTTTGCTTTTTATAGTGTCAGGGCACCCGCCGTATATAACCCAATAAAGGTTTACACCCTGATCGCCCGGCGGGTGATATCAATTAGGTTTTAGCGTCAGAGAGGGTCTGCGTCACACCCCAGGCAGCGTCAGGTTAGTGCCAGTAGCGCTAACACCCACGCGTGAAGCATACACCCCCCTTAGTGGTATAGTATCTGATCAGCTCAATATCTGATCTGATCAGATCTATACTAGCGTCCCCAGCAGTTTAGGGTTCCCAAAAACGCAGTGTTAGCGGGATCAGCCCAGATACATGCTAGCACCTGCGTTTTGCCCCTCCGTCCAGCCCAGGCCACCCAAGTGCAGTATCGATCGATCACTGTCACTTGCAAAACACAACACACATAACTGCAGCGTTCGCAGAGACAGGCCTGATCCCTGCGACTCCAGTGCTGTAGGAGGTGATTTCACCACCAGAGTTAAAAAAAAAAGCATATATGCCGAAGCATTGGGGCAGCAGGGGCGGAGGAGCGATTTTGCTCCTAATGCCGCGTACATACGGTCGAAATTCCGACGGAGGCTTGCCCGTGGAAAAGTCTGACCATGTGTACGCGGCATAACTTTTGCGAGAAGATGCCCCCATGCTTCGGCATGTATAAATGGTGCATGTATGCCCATCATTAGAAGTGGGTGGATGAAGGGCGGTATTCTAATGGTGGGCAT
The DNA here is from genome assembly GCA_029206835.1 of Rana muscosa. Lineage (NCBI taxonomy): Eukaryota > Metazoa > Chordata > Amphibia > Anura > Ranidae > Rana > Rana muscosa. Next base: position 283,842,674 of record CM055123.1, read on the forward strand.
ACCCACCGATCAATCTTTTTTTTTCGTTCAGCCAACAGGCTGCATGAAAAAAAAGATTACAATACATGTCCAACAAGGACCAGCAACGTACTGGTATGTTGCTGGACTTTGAATGTTTATACCAGAATGATGCCTGCGGGTTTAGGTATCATCTTGGTATCATTCTTTTCAGCCAGCGGCCAGCTTTCATGTAAAAGCAATCCTAGTGGCTAATTAGCCTCTGGAATGCTTTTACAAGCAGTGGGAGGAAATGTCCCCCCCCCCCCCCGGATATAAAAAGCGCCATTGGGAAATTGGGAAAGCATTTTATCACACTGATCTTGGTGTGGTCAGATGCTTTGAGGGCAGAGGAAAGATCTAGGGTCCAATAGACCCCAGTTTTTTCAAAAAAGAGTACCTGTCACTACCTATTGCTATCATAGGGGATATTTACATTCCCTGAGATAACAATAAAAGTGATAAAAATAAATAAATATGGAAGCAACAGTTTAAAAATAAAATAAAAAAGCAAAATTAATAATAAAAAAAAAAAAAAAAGCACCCCTGTCCTGCCCTGCTCTTGCCCAATGGCGAACGCAAGCGTTGGTCTGGCGTCATATGTAAACAGCAATTGCACCATGCATGTGAGGTATCACCGCGAAGGTCAGATCGAGGGCAGTAATTTTAGCAGTAGACCTCCTCTGTAAATCTAACGGGGTAACCTGTAAATGCTTTTAAAGGCTTTTAAAAATGTATGTAGTTTGTCGCCAATGCGCGTTTGTGCGAAATTTTAAAGCATGTTGTGTTTGGTATCTATGTACTCGGCCTAAGATAATCTTTTTTATTTCATCAAACATTTGGGCAATATAGTGTGTTTTAGTGCATTAAAATTAAAAAAGTGTATTTTTTCCCCAAAAAAATGCGTTTGAAAAATCGCTGCGCAAATACTGTGTAGAAAAAAAAAATGCAACACCCACCATTTTATTCTGTAGGGCCTTTGCTTTAAAAATATATATAATGTTTGGGGGTTCAACATAATTTTCTTGCAAAAAAAAATATGTTTTCATGTAAACAAAAAGTGTCAAAAAGGGCTTTGTCTTCAAGTGGTTAGAAGAGTGGATGTAAGCTTCCTAATGTTGTGTATAAAATGCCAGAACAGTTCAAAACCCCCCCAAATGACCCCATTTTGGAAAGTAGACACCCCAAGCTATATACTGAGAGGCATGTCGAGTCCATGGAATATTTTTTATGTTGACACAAGTTGCGGAAAAAATGTTAAAAAATTTTTTGCACAAAGTTGTCACTAAATGATATATTGCTCAAACATGCCATGGACATATGTGGAATTACACCCCAAAATACATTCTGTTGCTTCTCCTGAGTACGGGGATACCACATGTGTGAGACTTTTTGGGAGCCTAGCCGCGTACGGGGCCCCAAAAACCAAGCACCGCCTTCAGGCTTTCTAAGGGTGTCAATTTTTGATTTCACTTCTCACTGCCTATCACAGTTTCGGAGGCCATGGAATGCCCAGATGGCACAAAACCCCCCCAAATGACCCCATTTTGGAAAGTAGACACCCCAAGCTATTTGCTGAGAGGTATTGTGAGTATTTTGCAGATCTCGCTTTTTGTCACAAAGTTTTGAAAATTGAAAAAAAAAAAGAAAAAAAAAAATGTTCTTTCTTCATTTTCAAAAACAAATGAGAGCTGTAAAATACTCACCATGCCTCTCAGCAAACAGCTTGGGGTGTCTACTTTCCAAAATGGGGTCATTTGGGGGAGTTTTGTGCTATTTTGGCATTTTATGGCCTTCAAAACTGTGATAGGTAGTGAGGAGTGAAATCAAAAATTTGCGCCCTTAGAAATCCTGAAGGCGGTGCTTGGTTTCCGGGGTCCCGTACGTGGCTAGGCTCCTAAAAAGTCCCACACATGTGGTATCCCCGTACTCAGGAGAAGCAGCAGAATGTATTTTGGGGTGCAATTCCACATATAACCATGGCATGTGTGAGCAATATATCATTTAGTGACAACTTTTTGTAATTTTTTTTTGTCATTATTCAATCACTTGGGACAAAAAAAAATATTCAATGGGCTCAACATGCCTCTCAGCAATTTCCTTGGGGTGTCTACTTTCTAAAATGGGGTCATTTGGGGGGGTTTTGTACTGCCCTGCCATTTTAGCACCTCAAGAAATGAGATAGGCAGTCATAAATTTAAAGCTGTGTAAATTCCAGAAAATGTACCCTAGTTTGTAAACGCTATAACTTTTGCGCAAACCAATAAATATACGCTTATTGACATTTTTTTTACTAAAGACATGTGGCTGAATACATTTTGGCCTAAATGTATGACTAAAATTGAGTTTATTCGATTTTTCTTATAACAAAAAGTAGAAAATATCATTTTTTTTTAAAAATTTCGGTCTTTTTCCGTTTATATCGCAAAAAAGAAAAATCGCAGAGGCAATCAAATACCATTAAAAGAAAGCTCTATTTGTGGGAAGAAAAGGACGCAAATTTCGTTTGGGTACAACATTGCATGTCCGCACAATTTACAGTTAAAGCAGCGCAGTGCAAAATTCTGAATTCACCTCTGGTCCTTTAGCTACCAAATGGTCCGGGGCTTAAGTGGTTAAAGATAGAGGGTGCTGTTAGGAGAGGCTCGCAGGCTGTGGTGGGTAATAGACAGAGACAACTGGAGAGATTAATAAAAGACCACATAGATGAGTTCTTGCTGGAAAAAAACAATTTAAGGAACAGACAGCATGGATTCATGAAAGACAGAAGTTGTCAAACAAACCTTATTTCTTTTTATGAAGAGGTAAGTAAAACCTTGGACAGAGGGGTGGCGGTGGACGGGGTATACTTGGATTTTTCAAAAGCGTTCGATACAGTTCCACACACACGGCTCATGTGAAAGGTAAAGTCTACAGGATTGGAAATATCAGTTTGTAAATGGATAGAAAACTGGCTAAAAGACAGAATTCCGAGAGTAGTGGTTAATGATTCTTACTCTGAATGGTCTAAGGTTATCAGTGGTGTACCCCAAGGTTCAGTGCTGGGACCCTTACTTTTTAATATCTTTATAAATGATATTGGGTCTGGCATCAAAAGTAACCTTTCTGTCTTTGCGGATGACACCAAGCTATGCAGTGGAATAACGTCCTTATATGATGTCGCCAATTTACAAGCCGACCTCAATGCTCTGTCTAATTGGGCGACTATGTGGCAGATGAGGTTTAATGTTGATAAATGTAAAGTTATGCACTTTAATGGCCCACAAATTAAATACTCCTGTCTGACATGCTCCAAAGCAACAGGTGGCATTGGTCTGCCAGATCTTTATAAATATTATCTGGCCTGCCATCTAACTAGAGTGGTGGACTGGAAAATTCACAAACTAAGGAAAGCATGGGTGATGCTGGAAAACTCTCTCACACGTACCCCGATTGCACACTGCCTTGGCTGTCACCACGATTCTGGCCCCTGACCCTCAGGACGCACCCGCTCATCGCACTCTCCCAATCGGCCTTTGGGAAAGCGGTCGCTCGCTTTAACTTGTCCTCACAACCGGGTCCGCTGACCTCTTTGAGAGGCAACCCTGAGTTTCCTCCGGGAAATTCAAACACATTCCTCCACATGGAATGGCCACACGAGGAGGTTCTGGCGTTCTCTAAAGATGCGAATGTCACGTGGAATAGACAACTTACGCCATTTGAAGCACTATGCTCACGCATTGCACCACAGCGACACCTTGTGTCATACATTTACGCCCCACTGCAGGACGTTTCTGGCACTCCCACGATGCAGACTGTACGTGCCTCCTGGGAAAGGGATCTGCAACTGACACTCAAGGACGATGACTGGGAATCCATATTCATTCTTGCCCATAAAGGCTCGATGAACGTAGCAATCCAAGAAAACGGTTATAAAATTATCACGAAATGGTATAGAACCCCAGCTCTTTTACATAAATTCTCACCCTCAATTCCAAATACATGTTGGAGGTGCACGGAAGAGGTAGGATCCATGATCCACATTTGGTGGGAGTGTGCTTTGCTCCAGCCTTTTTGGAGGGAGGTCCACTCCATCATTGCGCGGGTCACCATTTTCACTTTAGACTACACTCCTGCTCAATACCTTCTTCACCACACTACTTTACCCAAAAGAAATTACCAAAAATCACTGGCTATGCATATGGTTAATGCAACCAGACTCTGTGTTCCTACACATTGGCGTTCAAAAGATATCCCGACCAATCGAGAATGGTTGATCAGAGTCGCCAAGATAAAGGAGATGGAGGAATTGATACATACAGCTCATGACCGCTTACAGAAGTTTAGTCTGACCTGGGCCTGTTGGACGCATTTTAGGACCACGGATTACTATAAATCCTTCTTCTAAACGCTGTCCTGAAGTATTTAGATTGCTCGCTGGTATCTTCCCTGCATTTTGAACTGGTGCACGGGCTCAGGACGGAGAGTGGCCCCCACTACACTACTCTACTCTATACTCTACTCTACACTCTCTACTTTCTATTCTTGACAGATACCCTTTACCTACCCTCCTTCCCTTACTCCTTTGCCACACCTGTGGCATTGTAAACCTCATTTCTTTTTTTTTTTTTTAAGCAATAGTTTTTTATTGAAGATTTTCTTTTACATATAGTAGACAGAGATAGAGGATAGAATATAAACAAGGGGTACATAAAGAGATATACACAAAAGATGATACACATTTGTGGTAAGTGTACAACTTAACCAAGGGACTTGGGCCAGATAGCCCAGTCATCATCAAATTTTTTACATGTTAGAGAATTGATCGCTAGTAGGCGTTCAAACGTATAATTTCTATGAACTGCTGCTATGACTTCAGAGATGTTTGTAGTTTTATTAGATTTCCAATTGCGCAATATCAACAGGCGTGTTTCCAGAAGCATGTGTGTCACGACTGGCCTAACAGTCCGTGGGAATTTGTCAATGTTTAGGTGCAATAATGCTAAAGCTGGATCAGGTCGCGTCAGTATTCCAGTCATGGAGGAAATCTGCTGGAAAACCTGGTTCCATAGACTTCTTATGCTGGGGCAGTGCCAGAACATATGTAATAAGTTACCAACGTGCCCACAGTCCCTCCAGCAATGCAAGGATGTTCCCGGAAAGAACGTGGCAAGTCGGAAAGGAGTATAGTGCCATCTATTTGTTATCTTGATCATCAGTTCCCAGTGCTTCACACAGTGGGAAGACTTGTGTACTTCCATGAAGGCCCTGTGCCATTGTTTGTCCGAGAATGTATTGCCTATGTCTACCTCCCATTTCTGCATTGCTGTTGTCTTCTTGAATGTCAGTCTGTCTTGCAGTAGGTTATAGAAAAAGGAAATACCCTTCTTGTCTAGTACTGCATTGGAATAGAACTGCCAAATTTTAATCGGTATTGTCGCTAATGAGGGTGCCTGACATCTCAAGAAGTGTGTAATTCTGAGGCATTTGTAAGTGCCCTGTGGGGAGATCTTATATTGTGTCATGATTTGTTCTATGGGTTTGAGTCGTGGGCCTTCATATAGGTCCGATATGTGATATATGCCTTTGTCTATCATGTCAGTGACGTCCAACATTGGGATCTTGGATTCCAATATATTCAGGGGAAGGTCGAAGTCCATGGTTTGTGCGTCCGTGTAGCGCTTATCTAAAAGGAGTCTCCATGCTCTCAGTGACGTCTGCATGGTAGGCGGGAGAAGAGATATGTTCCATGGAGTCCAACGGTCTCCTAAGAGTAATTGGGTAAGATCTTTCGTTGGGGAGAAATAAGTTTCTATGTCAACCCAAAGAGGTGCGTCGGATTGTTGAAACCAGAATTTAATTTGGTCTAGGCGCACCGCCCATAGGTAGTCATAAACGTCCGTGAAACCCGCCCCTCCTGCTTGTTTATGTGAAGTCAAGTTGTTCCTGGAACACCTAGCTCTTTTTCCCTTCCATATGTACTTCCAACCTATTCTCGCGAGACTATTGATGAAATGAATAGGGATATGAATAGGCAGAGTGCGAAATACATACAAAATTTGTGGTAAGATGAACATTTTATATGCGGAGATTCTACCCATCCATGAGATTTCAGTTCTCGAAATGGCCTTGAGTTGGGCTTCCAGTTTGGTTACCAGCGGAGTCATGTTAGTTTTAGCGAGGGCAGCTATTTTACTAGTGAGTGAGATACCCAGGTACGTGATACTACCCGCGCTCCAAGTATATGGTAATTGTTTTTGAAGGGACTGTTTCATTTGAGACTGTACTCCTAGGTCTAGGATGAGAGATTTTGTAAAGTTGACCTTATAGTAGGATATATCCCCAAATGTTGTTAGTATTTTGTGCGCCTCTTTTAGGGACTGTAAAGGATTAGTCAGAATTAGAATTACATCATCCTCAAATAGATTAATGGTATGCATATTGGAACCAAACTGGAAGCCCGTGATCGAGGGCGTTGATCTGATTGCTTCAGCTAGTGGTTCTATCATAAGATTAAAGATAGTTGGGGACAGGGGACAGCCCTGTCTGGTCCCATTTGATATGTCAAATGATTTAGACAGTAGGCCTGCAGAGTACACCTGGGCGGATGGACATGAATATAGAGATAGAATAGCTTTTAAAATTGATCCTTTGAACCCAAATTTTCCCAGAACCATTTCCATGTAGGTCCAATGGACCCTGTCGAATGCCTTCTCTGCATCGATAGAGAGCAGCAGAGAAGGCGTTCGAGTTCTTTCAGCCTGATGTATTACATTGATGACTCTTCTGGTAGCGTCAGAGGTCTGCCTCCCCTTTATAAAGCCCATCTGGTCTTTTTTGATGATTAGTGGTATTATATGCGTAAGTCTTTTAGCCAGTAGTTTTGCAAATATTTTTTTGTCAGTGTTTAAGAGTGAAATGGGTCTGAAGTTAGCTGGTGTGTGGGGTTCTTTTCCTGGTTTAGGGAGTGTGACTATGTGCGCTTTTAGCAATTCTTGTGGAAGTGTCGCTGTTTCTGTGGCTTTAATGAAGACTTTAGACATGTGGGGCGAAAGGATCTGTTTAAATGTTTTGAAATATTCATTGGAAAAGCCATCTGGGCCGGGGGATTTCCCGATTGGTAAAGAATCAATTATGTGTTCTATTTCTAGTGCCGTGATTGGGCTGTTTAGGTCCTCCAGTTGTGTTTGGGAAAGGGATGGGAGTTTCAGCGTGTGCAAGAACGTTTGTATTTTTTCTGTTGTCGGTTGAGGGGTATTGGAGTCTCTCTGGAGGTTGTAAAGCGAGCTATAGTAGTCAGCAAATTGATCGGCTATATCTTGGGGGTGAATAATTTTTAGTGAAGTGGATGGGTGTTTCAGGTATTGTATTCTAGTTTTGGAACGAGTGGCTTTGAGTCTATTTGCTAAATATTTGCCTGCTCTGTCCGCGTTGGCATAGTGTAGGAGTTTCAGGCGTCTTAGGTGCCTATCAAATTGGCGCGATAGAAGTTCTCTAAGCTTTTCTCTGCTGGCGCACAGTTTACTAGTTAAGGGTTCTGACGGTGACTGCTTATGCATGGTTTCTAGAATCTGTATGTCAGCAATAGTAGAGTTAAGTGAGTGCGTTAGTTTTCTTTTTTCCCTAGCGCCAATTTGGATTAATACCCCTCGAATATAGGCTTTATGTGCATTCCACAGAATGTTTGGATCAGTTACAGAATCAGCATTTTCTGCGAAGTAATTCGTTAGGTGTTGGGCTATAGACTTTTGGAGGATTGGTTCTTGAAGAACCCTATTGTTACTACGCCAGATGGGGATAGAAGGGGAGACACCCTTTTCTATAATAGATAAAGATATAGCAGCATGGTCTGACCATGTAATATTGTGTATACTAGTGTTTTCAACGTTCTGCAGCAACCATTTATCAGTTAGGAACATGTCTATACGAGAATATGAACTGTGTCTGTTCGAGAAAAAAGTATAGTCACGTTCGTTGGCGTGGAGACATCTCCATACATCAAAGAGTTCCACTTTGTGTAACAAAGGTTGCAGAGACAGGTGAGTCCTGGGTTTGCCAGAGGTAGTGTCCAGTAGCGGGACCGATGTCATGTTAAAATCACAGCATATCAGGAGGTTGCCATATTGCAAATTTTGGGCTTTGGTAAGGATTTTCCTCAAGAAGCGGAGTTGGTGAGTGTTAGGGGCATATACTGACACAATCGTGTATGGTTTGGAGTTGATGTCTCCCGTAAGGATTATATATCTGCCTCCCTCGTCTAGAACAGTCGTTTTCGGTTGGAATGATAGGGAGTTTTTGATGGCTACTAGGACTCCGCCCTTCTTGTTGTCAGGCGTACAAGCCGTATATATGAAAGGGTAGTCCTTATGTGAACACTTCGGGGCAGCATCTTTTTGGAAATGTGTTTCCTGCACACAGAGTATGTCAGCTCTCTGAATGCCGGCTTCCTTCCACATGGAGAAGCGTTTTACTGGGTGGTTCAGACCCCGGGCATTAATAGATAGGATCTTAATCGTCATAGTGTTATTGGATTGGTATCGTGTGTGAGGAAACTGGTGAGGCACTTACTCGTCTCGGAGAAAGTTGGTTGGCTTTGTCCATCCTTGTGGTATGCTGAGGGAAGTCTAACATGTTCTTCATTTACCGCTGTCATTATACATTGAGCGTTTCTGTGTATATCAAAAGGGACACTGGGGAGAAAAAAGGAAAACAGCAACGGAGACATAAGAAAAAAAAATAGATATAACTGGATTTGCATAAGAAATGGATCCATAAATTGATCCTCGAGCAGACGTAGCTGCAAGTGCAGAACGGAGGGTGTACAGTTGGTACCTCACTGCGGTACCTGTGCACCTGAGATAAACGAGATTGGTGAGTGTAAGTAATTATGTTGCTTCACCGGCTTTTTTCCTACTAGCCTTCTTGTGTGACACTACTTGCCAGTCATTCTGTATTGGCCGTGGGCTTGCCGAGGATTGGGATTGAGGAACTTGTTCCGGGAGAATCCCCCATTGGCGTAGAGCAGCCAGCCCTTCTTCTATTTTGGACACTGATACACTGGTCCCATTGTAGGTGATAATAAGAGTGGCTGGATATTTCCACTTATGCGGTATGTTGTGATTCCTCAATGCTTTGGTTACAGTGAGCAGATTGCGTCTGCGCTGGAGAGTGTGTCTGGACAGGTCAGGTAGCATCCTGATGTTGGTGTATTGTGGCGGGACTTTCCCTGGGGTACGTGACGCTTGTAGTATGCGATCTTTGACGTGAAAAAAATGTACCCTCATCAGTACATCCCTGGGAGTCTCGTCAGGGAGGAACGACGGTTTAGGGACCCTATGGATTCTATCAATGATAAGATCCTGTGCTGTTGCATCTGGCAGCAACGTGGAGAACAGAGTCTGGGTGTATTGAAGGAGCTGTGTGGGGGGAACTTTTTCAGGGACACCCCTCAGTTTGAGATTATTCCTTCTTGATCTGTCCTCGAGGTCCGCCATCTTATCCTTGAGCCAAACTATTTCCTCCCCCTGTGCCTTGATGGCATCCACCATCATGTTAAATGCAGAAGTGTGCTCTTCCACTTTGTCTTCCACAACATGGACCCTCTGTCCTATGGCCTGTACTTCTTTTTGGCATGCAGTGATCCCATTGTATATATCTGACTGCAGGGATGTTCTCAGTGAAAGGAGCATGTCCTTCAGCACTGTGTCGGATACTGGTCTATCTGCCGTGGGGAATTCTGATATGGGGTCCCCCCTCTGTTGCCGCTGGCTAATGCTGGTGGATTGCGGCCCGCTTACCTCCATGTTGAGATCCGGCTGCGGCCTAGCTGGGGAGTCCCTCCTCGGCCTCGATTTGGCTGGGCTCCGCGTTGAGGGGCTGGATGTCCCGGAGGAGGAAGCGCTGTGTGCTGTAGCCGAGCGGATGGCGACGGACGGCGGGCCGTTGCCTGTGGTAAGTGCTCCTGGCTGCGAGGCGTGCTGTGGGACTCGCGCTCCGTCGCCGCCGCCATTTTGCTGCATTCCCCTCGCTGCTGCTCCGAAGAAGCTGTCTAGTTTCTGGGGCTGCAGCGGTGATTTACGATTCCTGGGCATCACCGGATTGTTCCTCGGCAGGTCAGTGATCGGATGACCGATCGCAGGGCTCGCAGGATCGCCGGTGGGCTGTGGTGGCTGATGTTATCTCAGGCTGACAAGCGGAGCTCCTGGGCTAAGCGTCCATCTTGGAGTCCGGTCGCCACGCCCCCCGTAAACCTCATTTCTGATTACATCTCTTCCCCACCCCCCCTTTTTTTAAGTTGATTTAACTTTATTCTTCTTCCCCGATTGAGGTGTAACCAACCAAATGATAGCCTGGAGCCTTGTCATAAGCTCCCAACATGTAAACGTTCATTGTATTTTCCGAATTGAGAAGTTTTAAAATGACCCCGGATAGACCTGCTGATATTAGTCTACGGAGGGTTTTTGCACTCTTACGCAGGGTTACTTGTTCCTATTCAGATACTGGATATTGCTTTATTTGAGTGTTGGTTATTCTTGAAATGTTCTTGAGCTTGTATGTCTTGTATGTACATGTAACCTTATTTTTCTTTCAATAAAATCATTTATGTAAAAAAAAAAAAAAGTTATGCACTTGGGGGCTAAGAATATGAATGCATCATACATACTAGGGGGAGTACAACTGGAGGGATCCGTAGTGGAGAAGGATATGGGGTTTTTGGTAGATCATAAGCGCAATAATGGCATGCAATGCCAAGCTGCGGTTTCCAAAGCGAGCAAAGTCCTTTCTTGTATTAAGAGAGGTATGGACGCCAGAGAGAGATATCATTTTGCCCCTGTTCAAATCATTAGTAAGACCTCATCTGGAATATGCAGTTCAGTTTTGGGCCCCAGTTCTCAAAAAGGATAACGGGGAACTGGAGAAAGTGCAGAGAAGGGCAACCAAACTGATAAGAGGCATGAAGGAGCTCAGCTAGGAGGAAAGATTAGAGGAACTGAATTTATTCTCTCTTGAGAAGAGGAGAATAAGGGGGGATATGATTAACATGTACAAATATATAAGGGGTCCATATAGTGAACTTGGTGTTGAGTTATTCACTTTAAGGTCAACACAAAAGACAAGGGGGCATTCTTTACGTCTAGAGGAAAAAAGATTTAATCTCCAAATACGGAAAGGTTTCTTCACGGTAAGAGCTGTGAAAATGTGGAACAGACTCCCTCCAGAGGAGGTTCTGGCCAGCTCAGTAGATTGCTTTGCGAAAGGCCTGGATACTTTCCTAAATGTACATAATATAACTGGGTACTAACATTTATAGGTAAAGTTGATCCAGGGTAAATCCGATTGCCTCTCGGGGGATCAGGAAGGATTTTTTTTCCCCTGCTGTAGCAAATTGGATCATGCTCTGCTGGGGTTTTTTGCCTTCCTCTGGATCAACTGTGGGTATAGAATTGGGTATATGGGATTGTACGATATTTTTTTTTTTTTTTTTTATGGTTGAACTGGATGGACTTTTTTCAACCTGACTAACTATGTAACTATGTTACCCACAAATGCTACAGTTATGTCTATGCATCAGGATGACCCTGATGATTCTGATAAATGTAATGTTGTTTGTGATAATGACATTGGAAAATGTGTATCTGAGAATGTTGGTAATATGGTCACTATCAATGATGGGAGTAGGATATCTCCCATGAGAGGCAGAGGCACCGGTTTGTCCATGGGCATCTCAGAGGGCCTCCATGGTGCTTTGAAGCCGGAGATTGTCCAGGACAACACTGGTACAGGTCTGGTGGAACAAAGGGAGACTGAGTAACACAATGAGAGTGGGACCCCACAACCCTAAGTGTAACCCAGTTAGTAAGGGGTTAATTCAGCCTGCAAAAGCTGAAAGTGCAGAGCTGTGTGTGTCAGTTGCGCCACCCGAGCAGATAAGGCAAAAGCATGTATTACAGCCTGCCTTGTCAGATGATGTGTCATCCCAAGGTAATATGTATAGAAATGACACAGGTGATGTTTTGGCTAGTGAACCCCAGGTTCCTGTGGGGCCTTCTAGAGCAGGTGATGCATTGCTGTGGAGCACCGGTGATGGAACCACAAGGGACTGGGATGATTGGTGCAAGGAAGTACTTGCGGCACTAGACAAAGTGACAATTATATATAAAGCAATGATGTGTGACAAGCGTGTGGACACAACATCTGTTATGCCAGATAGAGGGTTTGCAGGGCAGCCGGTGCTCAAGGGCATGTCAGCCCCTATGAAGGTTGATCCCCTCCAGTCTAAAGGAACGGTTCTGGGCGCAGACATGGCAGATGGGTTGTCCACAACCCAGTAGCTAAGTAATGTCAAGTGTCAAGTTGACACTGTGACTAATGTTGACTTGCAGAGGTTTATTGTTGTAGCGTTAGAGGTGAAGAGCAGACCTGTGTCTGACAGCGCTCCAGGGGAGCAACAGGCTGTGATCATGGGTACTTCCAAGGAGGTGGAGGTCTCTTCAAATGTCTCAACCTCTCAAACTGCAGTGAATGAGCCCCTCCATGTCAGGAGAAAAGTCCCTAGGAAGGTCTGGTATTTAGACATGGGATGTTTAGAGATGACAGAAACTTTACTGGAAATGCTAGAATTGGTAAAAACGCACGCACTGTAAATTTGGGTATCTCCATCGCAGTTGGACCAGGTGGTGCCTTGGAGTACCAGTGGGTGGAGCCAGGTGGTACAGGCCGTGCTGGGAAGCCTTGATCAAGAATGGTATTGGTGGGACCAATGCTTATTAACAGTGTGGCAAATAGTCTTAAGGTTCTCTGAGAGGGTTCTCTCAGTTACGGCGTGGTATGGGAGGCGCTCAGAACTGTTGGAGACATCAAAGGTCTCTCCGGCTGGTGTAGTGATTAGAAACATCCGAGGTGCGGCTGAGCCGATGTCAGTAGAGGGCGTGGATACTGTCTCACCCGCAAACCTCATGAGAAAGAAGGGCCCAGAATAGACGCAGCACTAACAGAGATGCTTTCTATCACTCGGAAAGAGGTACAACTTAAAGTACCCGGAGACACTGTGAGAGAAAGTGCTAATGTTGGTTGCTGCAACAATGTAATGTGTACACCAGAAAGTGGTTTATACTTGGATCAGTGTAATTTGTTAGAACAGTTACCCATGGAGTGTTGGGCAACAGGTGAGGTGGAGTTGTGCTATGGTCCCGTGGAGTATAGTCACTCGCCTGTGTGTGGTCCCTTCTCAGGTCTGGTTCTAACAAGCACTGAGATAGATGGCACTGATTGTGTTGGAAAGGGTGACATTAAAATGTATGATCTGCTAATGATTGGTGCTGTGAAAAGTGATGTGGTTGCCATGGGTAACCAGAGAGAGGTTTTTGAACCTGAAAGACCTGTGGTGAAAGGTAAAACTGACTTCAGTAAGTTGAAAGTTAGGATCGGGGAAGGCAGAGTTCCCCCAAGAAAAGAGAGTAAACCCAGGGACCCCAAGAGAAGAGAGGGAAGGCAGAGTATAAGGAATTATAGGACCCTGTTAAAATCCAAGGTGGGACGTACCTGGAAGCACACCCGAAAAAAGGGTTGGGCCTACGTGGCTGATGGCCAGCACAGAGGTGTTTCTCCCCTTACAGATCTTATCAAGGGGGTAAAGTCCTCAGGGGTAACTTGGTCCCCAGAAGCTGAGAAAGCTTTCCAGAACCTAAAGACAGCCCTGTGTAATAGCCTTGTCTTAATCACCCTGGATTTCACCCAGGAATTTGTAGTGCAGACGGATGCTTCAGAAGTGGGATTAGGTGCAGTGTTGTCCCAAGTGGTGAATGGGGAGGAACACCCCATAGCATTCTTAAGCAGAAAATTGACCCCTGCTGAAAAAAGAGATGCCATTGTAGAAAGGGAATGTCTAGCCATCAAATGGGCTCTTGAAAGTTTAAAATATTGTCGGTTGGGGCGACAGTTTGGGCTCCTAACTGACCATGCCCCTCTCAAATGGATGGCCCAAAATAAGTTGGAAAATGCAAGAGTTTACAGTCTATTTGCTCAAGGTGCTCAAGCCCCCGAGTTTGAGCAGAGTGGGGAATATGTAGCGGGGTGCCTGTAAAACAGGTTAAAACTACAGGAAAAGTAATTGATGGGATATATCTTCCTCCACGGATTCTTAGATTTGCAATCTAAGATAATTCCAGCAAAGACTTTAGGGTAAAGAAGGATAGTTTTTTACCCAGTGTTGGTAAAGTTTGTTCCAGGGCTGGTTTTATTGGGAGTCTGATAGAGATCTGGGTGGGACAGACTCCCAAGTCTGTGGACCGCAGTTTAGGGTTTTCTTTTCAGGTCTTGATTAAGGCAGCTCTCAGTGAGAGAGTGTGTGTCTCCATGTGAGGAGCATGGCTGCTCATCCCTGATGTTGGATACAAAGGATTTGCGTTTGTAAGCATACTTACTACAAGACCAAGGACTGGTCAGTCTATGGACACAGTAAGGCTCGGTAGAGCAGATGTTTATTGTTGTTTGATGGTAAGATGGTTTTCTTCTGTTTGGGAATATCCTGTGGAATAAACGTGATGTTTTCCTAAAGAAACTGTGAGTTTGTCCTTGCATTGATTCTAATATATATATATATATATATATATATATATATATATATATATATATATATATAAAATATATGTGTAAAGGCTGGCCACAGGCCAGCCTGTGTTTGTGGGAGGAGTCTGAGGGGTACATATCCCTTCTCCTCTGCCTGTTCCTGCGTCAGGTCACACTCAGGGTTCACCTTAGGCCTTGGTAGTTAGGGTATCACATTTCCAGCTGAAGACTCTGACTACAAATATATTTTAACAGCGACCCTAGAGAATAAAATGGTGATCGTTGTAATTTTTTATGTCACACAGTATTTGCGCAACGATTTTTTTATATATAATGTTTTCCTGACGCCAAACCATGACAGCATACTAGTGATAGAGCTCCACCTCTTGACCGCTCCCTCAGGACCAGTGAATAGCATAAATTAAAGGCCTAGTTAGGTCCCACCTCATTCTTCTTTTTTTCCTCATACCTCAACGCGCCAGTTAAGAATAAGCAGTACTATGTCTCCAGTCCCCACCTCTGCCTCCGTGCAGAATCCGGCTGGGTTTAGCCTCTCCCAGCTCCAAAGTGTTTGGTTTTCTTTCTTTTGAGTATTAAATTTTCAGTATTTTAAAATAAATGAAACATCCATTTGGAAGACTAAGACCACTGGTATGGTATGCAATAGCTGCGTAGGTTTGGAACTCTCTAGTGCAGAAAGTTCCAGAGAGAGAGGCTGCAAGACATACAAGCAGTGGCAGCCTGTTCTATAGAGATGCAGGGGCGCCACCCCCCCCAATCCATGTGCCCGACCCCTAATTTCCATGCAGGGAGTGCCGGACGCATGGATTTCTATGTTTTTTTTTAAGCACGTGATTAGAGCAGGAGGATCTAATTGGCTTCAAAAAGGGTGGGCTCGTGTGTGACATTAGCGAATTAATATTCGCTAATGTTTTCCTGCTTCTCCTCCCGGCCAGTCGGGTCTCAGGACCCGCCTCCCATTCGGCCAGGAGGAGAAGCATCGGTCCGAGCGGCAGCCTACACCAGATTCAGCAGTGAACCACCACCTCACCCCCCCCCCCCACACCTCTAGCACAGTATAAGGTAAGGCCACTAATCACACAGAGTGGGGGGTGGCTTTGTTAAGAGAGGATCGTCGCTGTGATCGATCGATCAAGAGCCATGGGGGGGTGGCTTTAGTGCAAGAGGATTGCCGCTGTGATCCATCAATCAATCAAGAGTCAGAAGAGGGGTTGCTAGTGCGAGGGCCAGGTCTGTTTCACTGTCCCCCCCCCCCCAAAGTTTTGACCACCAGCCACCACTGCAGTCAAGTAACAATATAAGACATGGAGGGAGCGTGCAGGAGGACGGCGCTGACCCAAGGAAGGTACTGTAAGTGCCGGGCTGGGGGGAACCTGGCTGCATTTTGGGGCACAAACTGGCTGCAATTGGGGGCACAAACTGGCTGCAATTGGAGGGACAAACTGGCTGCATTTGAGGGGACAAACTGGCTGCATTTGGGGGCACAAACTGGCTGCAATTGGAGGCACAAACTGGCTGCATTTGAGGGGCACAAACTGGCTGCATTTGAGGGGGCAAACTGGCTCCATTTGGGGGGGAAAACTGGCTGCATTTGGGGGGGCAAACTGGCTGCATTTGAGGGGACAAACTGGCTGCATTTGAGGGGGCAAATTGGCTGCATTTGAGGGGCAAACTGGCTGCATTTGAGGGGGCAAACTGGCTGCATTTGAGGGGCAAACTGGCTGCATTTGGGGGGGGGCAAACTGGCTGCATTTGAGGGGACAAACTGGCTGCATTTGGAGGGGAAAACTGGCTGCATTTGAGGGCGCAAACTGGCTACATTTGAGGGGGCAAACTGGCTGCATTTGAGGGGCAAACTGGCTGCATTTGGGGGGGGGCAAACTGGCTGCATTTGAGGGGGCAAACTGGCTGCATTTGAGGGGGCAAACTGGCTGCATTTGAGGGGGCAAACTGGCTGCATTTGAGGGGGCAAAGTGGCTGCATTTGAGGGGCAAAGTGGCTGCACTTGGAGGGGGCAAATTGGCTGTATTTGAGGGGGCAAACTGGCTGCATTTGAGGGGCAAACTGGCTGCATTTGAGGGGGCAAACTGGCTGCATTTGGGGGCAAACTGTCAGCGTTTAATGGGCACAGTGGCTGCGTTTAATGGGCACAGTGGCGGCAATTGATGTTTTTTTTTTTTTCAGTTTGTTTGCGCCCCCCCCAAAAAAAAAAAATTGGAGCACCAGCCGCCACTGCTGGCATCCAAAATCAGTTTTAGATTCACAGACAGAGCGAAGACACTTTATATGATGACCTCATAAATAGCCTGCAAATGTTTTTACTGCTAGGTCACCTACTTATACACTCACTATTGATTATCAGGGGAATTGCTAAGAATTTGTGTTTCAACTGTCAGTTTGAGGTGCAAACACATCTCCAACAGATTCTTAATACATGTAGCGGGGTGTTCCTCTTTAATGCAGAGAGACAAGAAGTTCTAGGGGAGAGGTAAGTCAGGAGGAAGGAGAGAAAGGACATTACTGGAAGTGAAAGCAGAGGAGAGAGAGAGACTACATCTCCCAGTACATCTTGCAGCACCCAGGGTACATTGCTCCGGAACAGAGACTGCTGGGGCAGACTTTAGAAAAGGGGAGGTGGAGTTTGTTCGGTCTCTTTGGACACCCCTCTCCTAGCAAGAGGATCTCTGTGCTGAACTGCTGTGTGCACAAGGCCTGAAGCCTGGGCCTTGTGCTCCTTTCCAAAGAGCCCCTCTGCCAGCCTAGCAGAGCCTTAGAGACATCTTCTCATCCTTGCTGCAGTACACCAGAAGGATTGAAGACTTGGATGTCGGTGGATTCCTGTTCCTAGACGAATCGATGGAGGAAACGGACTTGGACTTGTCCGGGTGGTGAGAGCTGTTTAAAGACAGATACTTTTATCTTTACTATTCGTTCGGATTACAACGTTGTACTTCAAGTGCACCACCGAAAGATTTCTAGCGAATATTGTTTCACTGAACTTCCATTTAGATCAGTCAGGCCTGACTGCATAGGTAGACATTGCTGGGTGTTAGTCTACCCATGAGGGGAAGTAGCTGTAAAAGGGCAGCGCTAGAGTTGCATAGCAATATTTTATTATTCTGATTACTCTGTTTATCTTTATTACTGTTTATTGCAGGGATCTGCAACTTGTTATACTGTTGTTTATTACTTGCCCATTAGCCTCAGTAAAATATCTGGGTCAAGTACATTGGTGTCAGTTTCACTTACTTTAATAGAAGTTTTAAAGTATATCACTGTGTGTGTGTTTGCCATAGGACTGCGTCACCTAGAGTTGCGGTCACGCGGTCCTATCTCCCCTTACTAGCTGTGCCAGTAGGGGGTTGAGCAGATTGCCGGGGGTTGGCGGAGCTGTCTTCAGGGCCCAACTAAATCTGCGGCCTTCTTAGTTGGAAGTATCGCTACACGTGGGGGTTCGTCCGGGATCCTGATACAGCAAGCGAACACGCCAAAAGACCGGCATGGACCCGCTAGAAGTAGGACAGTGGTACACAATGGCTGGCGCAGATCCGGGCGCGGCGGCAGTTATTGAACTCCCGGGGATCTGGCAAAGAGATGCGATAAAGCAGTTAATGACATCCCTATCACCATGCCAGAAATCATGGGTGATGGATGTGAGACCACATGCTTCGTGTACATACGCATTAATAGAGTGGAAAGACGAAATTCCAGAGCATTTTAAAAGCCAGAGCATACAAGCTATGGATGGGCAGACCTACCATCTGACACATGTGCTGCCACATAAGGGAGATCGGTTCCAAATAAGAAAGTCATCATCTCCACAGATACCTCCCCCACCATCCCCTAAGGCACAAGAGCAGGAGGATACAGAGAGTCCCAGATCATCACCGGCCACCCTCAGCACAGAACTATGTGCTGTACTGGGAGAGATTGTGGCCCAGTGCAAGAAGAATCCCACAGATTACCCAATGTCGGGGTACAGAAAGCTCCGGATATTCTCAGGGAGAAAACCTGTGCCCTCAGGGGAAGAAGGATTTGAGGAGTGGCTAGATGGCACCACTCAGGCCTTAGAGGAATGGGAAGTTCCAGAACGCAGCAAGAAACAGCGAATTGCTGAAAGTTTGAAGGGGCCTGCTCTGGATGCCATACGCAACCTGAAGATGAGCAGGAAAGACTGTACTGCACAGGACTACTTGGACATCTTGCAGAATGTGTTCGGTGGGACAGAAAAAGTTACCGAGCTCACCTATCAGCTGGAGCACTGCTACCAGAAAACAGGAGAGAAACTGTCAACATATATGGGACGTCTAGACAAGATCCTGCATAGAATTATTCTGAAGAAGGGGATCGACCCAGGGAAGGTAGACGAGGCCCGGGCTCAGCAGGTATTGAGGGGAGCTCAGCCCCTGGATCCTATTGCATTGGCGCTGCGCACCCGACAGGACGGGAAGAACCTGGAATACCCCGACCTCATTTGAATGGTCAGAGAGGAAGAGGCCATGTGGGAGGAGAAAAAGAGGGAACAGCCAGTCGAGCCAACCAAACCTCTGGTGGTGATGGTCAGCCCGGCCATGACCCCCGAAAGAGATGCAGAAGTGGACACCCTGAAATCGCAGATGTCCCAAGTGTTGGAGATACTGACCTCTTTGATGGAGAAAGATCAAAGGAAACCAGAAAAGAAAAGTCCAAGAAAGGAGTTGTTCCCGAATACCTCAGCGCCCGCTTCTCTACAGGATCGTGAAGAAGAGGTGATTTGTTACAACTGCGGAGGGATTGGTCATTTTGCAAACATATGTTCCAGTCCCAGGAAGAAAAAGATAAATAACCGCCAGCCGGCGGAAAACTTCAGAGGGCCCCGGTGAAGGAGTCAACCGGGTGCCCATCATTTTCAGTGAGCTCCAAACTGAATGAAAAACAGAAGAAGAGAGAAAATAGAACACCTCAGAGGAAACACAACATTCTCCAACAGAGATACACCGCAGAGAAAGGGGGCAAGACCCCTCAGAAGAGACACAGCACTCCCCAGAGGGGGTGCACACCTAAGAAAAATAACAATATCCCTCAGCGGGTTCCTACACCCATAAAAAGGAGGGAAGTCAATGCATACCAGGCTCAAGAAAGGTTCAAGTCCAAAGGGAATAGGACAAGAGAGAGTCCAAAAGGAAAAGGTCTGAAGAAGGCGACCCCTGCCGGGCCATATCCGGAGAAGCTGGTGGGCCCATCTCCTATAGTGCCCATTCAAGTGGAGGGAGTCTACACCAGGGCCCTCTTGGATACCGGGGCACAAGTGACCCTACTATACCGGGACTTCTACGATAGGCACTTGAGTCATCTGCCTATCCAGAAGATAGAAGAGCTGGAAATATGGGGAATTGGAACCCAGAGTTTCCCTTACGACGGCTATCTTCCCATCAAGATGACCTTTGACCCATCCGTGGCTGGGAAGGCCGAAGTGTTTGACACCCTGGCAGTCGTGTGCCCTAGGCCGCCTGGAGCCAACAAGAATTCCCTTATAATAGGGACGAACACGGACCTGGTCCGAAGACTCCTGACCCCTCTAGTAAAAGAAGAGGGGCGAACAGCCACCAAGATCCATCCCATGCTGAAGACGGCCTACCAACGGCTGGTCCAAGAGCAGGAGACCCCTGGAGAAGGGATAGGGAAGGTGTGGAGACTTGGAAGAGAAGGGGTAGTGTTGCAGCCCGGCGAAGTAACCTGTCTCAGAGCCACTGTGAAGCTTACTTGGGAGCAGCCTGGTCCCTTTGTTGTGCTGGAGTCAGACCCAAGGGGTGAGTCCTCAGGTCTGGAGTGATACCGGAAGTGATTCCGCTGAAGGTCCTGAAGAAGGCCCATTGTAGAGTTCCAGTGAGTGTTAGGAACACTACCAGAGACCCCATGGAAATCCCAGCCAGAATGCTGCTAGGCCAGGTGAGCCCTGCGGCCCCTGTTACCCTGTCAGAAGTGAAGAGGACAGGTGGAGGAGGAGATGCTTGGGAGAAGCTGTCTGGGGAAAACCGGAATCTGCCAGGAGCTTGGAAGGAGAGAGCCAAGGCCCAGTTGAATAGATGGGAGAAGATCTTCTCTAAGGATGAGTTCGATGTGGGGTGTGCAAGGAGTGCCACCCATCGGATCCGCCAACAGGAAGACAAGCCCTTCCGAGAGAGGGTCAGGCGGGTCCCCCTAGCAGATCTGGAGGATCTAAGGGAACAACTTGCAGAACTCAAGAGGACTGGTGTGATACGGGAGTCCAGAAGCCCCTATGCCTCTCCCATCGTGGTGGTCAGAAAGAAGAATGGATCATTGAGGCTCTGTATCGACTACAGGACTCTCAACAGGAGAACCATACCTGACCAATACACCACTCCGAGGATAGAGGATGCCCTACAGAGCTTGTCTGGAGCTAAATGGTTCAGCGTTATGGATCTCAAGAGCGGGTACTATCAGATTCCTATGCACCCAGAAGACAGGGAGAAGACAGCCTTCATAACCCCAGTAGGGTTCTTTGAATTCAACCGGATGCCCCAAGGTCTGTCTGGAGCCCCAACGACTTTCCAACGTCTCATGGAGAAGACTGTAGGAGAAATGAACCTTATTGAAGTCCTTGTATACCTGGACGATGTCATTGTCTTTGGGAGAACCTTGGAAGAACACGAAAGGAGGCTGGAAAAAGTGTTGAGAAGACTCAGTGAGGAAGGACTCAAGCTTTCGCCTGAGAAGTGTCGGTTCTATCAGTCTTCTGTGAACTATCTGGGGCACATAGTGTCTGAAGAAGGGGTGGCCACAGACCCTGAGAAATTGGAGGCAGTTACCTCCTGGCCACGACCCACCACAGTAACCAAACTCAGATCCTTCTTGGGGTTCTGCTCCTCTTACAGGAGGTTTGTGGAAGGATTCGCCTGAATTGCCAGGCCATTGAATGAACTACTCAAGACCGAGGGGGAAGAGGACGACTCAGGGCCCAGGAAGCCGGGAGAGTCAGTCAGAGATCAGTGGAACCAGAAGTGTGAAGAGGCCTTCCAGGCATTAAAGGAGAGCCTAACCACTGCCCCAGTCTTGGCCTATGCAGACCCAACCAAGCCCTATGAACTACATGTAGATGCTAGTCATGACGGTCTGGGAGGAGTACTTTATCAAGAACACGAAGGGCAACAACGGCCTGTTGCCTATGTGAGCCGGAGCCTGACCCCCCCTGAGAAGAACTACCCCACTCACAAGCTGGAGTTCCTGGCCCTTAAGTGGGCGGTAGTAGACAAGCTTAAAGACTACCTGTATGGGGCGGAGTTCACTGTGAAGACCGATAACAACCCCCTTACCTACCTTTTCACCACGGCCAAGCTAGACACCACTGGACACAGGTGGCTGGCCGCACTTTCTGGATTCAACTTCAGCCTAAAGTATAGGCCAGGGACTGAGAATCGAGATGCAGACGCTCTGTCCAGGAGATCTCATTCTCTCACCAGTGACGTAGAAGATTGGACCCAAGTGGCACCGGACGGGGTGCGGGCCCTTTGTCAAGGAGCTGAATTCCAAGCCAGAGGAGGCTCCAGAGCAGAGGAAATAGGAGTTACCATGGTGGGAGTCCCCAAACACTACTGTGGAGTAGCTCAACTGGGAGAGGACAACCTGCCAAGACTGTCCAAGAAGGAGTTGAGGTGTGACCAATTGGAAGACCCCATGGGGAGATTGGTCCTGGAGGCCCTGGAGAATCAGGATCCAAACAGACTCATGCGTCAACCTTCAAAAGAAGCTCGCCTGCTGAGGAAAGAGTGGGACAGGTTGCAGTTACATCAGGGAGTGGTCTACCGAAGGGGCCCCTCTGATGACTCAGAAGATAAGTGGCAACTGTTCCTCCCAGAGAAATATCGAGAGACTGTTCTGATTGACCTGCATGACAACCATGGCCACCTAGGGGCTGAAAGGACCTTTCAACTTGTCAGAAGTCGGTTCTATTGGCCCTGCATGAGGGCAGAGATAGAAGAGTACTGCCACTCATGTGCACGGTGCGTCCAGAGGAAGACTTTACCCCATCAAGCTGCCCCAATGGGCCATCTACAGAGTCAAGACCCAATGGATCTGGTATGCATTGATTTTCTCTGCCTCGAACCCGACCTGAGTGGACTAGGAAATGTTCTGGTGATAACCGACGATTTCACCAGGTATGCCCAGGCTTTCCCCACCAAAGACCAGAAGGCCTCCACCATAGCCAAGGTACTTATGGAGAAGTACTTTGTCCATTATGGGCTGCCACAGCGACTCCATTCAGATCAAGGGAGGGACTTTGAGAGTAAACTGATCCGGAAGCTCCTGGATTCTTTGGGAATTAAGAAGACTCGAACTACACCTTACCATCCACAGGGAGATGCTCAGCCGGAAAGGTTTAACCGAACCTTGCTCAACATGTTGGGGACTCTGGAAAGCGAGAAAAAGCAACATTGGAGCCAACACATAGCAGCCATAGTACATGCTTACAACTGCACCATCAGTGATGCTACAGGCTACTCCCCATATCGACTCATGTTTGGGAGAGAAGCAAGACTACCGGTGGACTTGGCCTTTGGCACCTCTCTGGACAATTCCTCAGCCACATCCCACAAAGGATATGTGGGCAGGCTCAGACACAGCCTGAAAGTAGCCTATGAACATGCTCAAGCGGCCTCAGATCAAAGGGGAGCTCGAAATAAAAGAAACTTCGACTTGAAGGTTCGGGTACAAGACCTACAGCCCGGGGATCGAGTACTGTTACGCAATCTGGGGGTCCCTGGAAAGCACAAACTTGCAGACAGATGGAGATCTGAACCCTATGTCATCTGCAGGAAGTTGCCAGGCCTACCTGTCTATACGTTGAAGCCAGAAGGAAAGGTAGGCCCACTGAAGACGTGGCATCGAAACCACCTTCTCCCACTTGCTGAGGCAGTTAGAATACCTCCCGTGGGAGACTCCCTTGAACCGGCCTCTATCCTGGATACTCCTAGGCCGAACACTCGGTCGCAGACCTCCCGAGCTGAAGATGGAGAGGCCTCTCAACTTAGTGGAAGTGAGGAGGGAGAACTTGATTGGCTGTGGCCTTCCCCAACTCCAGGAACTTCTACCATAGATCTTCCAACCACTGAAGACACCACAGATGAAACACTGAACCCAGAAGCCACAGAGTTCATCCCTTCTAGTCCTTCAGCAGACTACTGGGAAGATGCCCATGATGGTTGTTCAGAGGAAGAGGAGCCTGTGGCGCCAGAGCCAGAAATCCCAAGAGAGCAAAGGGCTCGAAGAGTCATCCGGCCTCCTAAGAAGCTGACCTACCCACAAATGGGGAACAGCTCAGAAGACTCTGTAGTTACTGCTAGGAGGAATGCTGAGAATCCGGATCCCTCCACGGTCCATTTGGTGGAGGGCAACCCCAGCTCACTCTCTGGCACAGCTAGACAGGTCGCCCCCACTGAAGCGACCTGTAGACAGGACAGCTCCCCATCTTATGATGATTGGTGGGAGGCTCCTCTGTCAACCCTATGCAACCGCATTGAATCTAGAATGTTTTGCAGACCAAAAAAATGTCTTTGGGGACCAAAGATTCAAAGTGGGGGGAGTGTGTAGCAGGGTGTTCCCCTTTAATGCAGAGAGACAAGAAGTTCTAGGGGAGAGGTGAGTCAGGAGGAAGGAGAGAAAGGACATTACTGGAAGTGAAAGCAGAGGAGAGCGAGAGACTACATCTCCCAGTACATCTTGCAGCACCCAGGGTACATTGCTCCGGAACAGAGACTGCTGGGGCAGACTTTATAAAGGGGAGGTGGAGTTTGTTCGGTCTCTTTGGACACCCCTCTACTAGCAAGAGGATCTCTGTGCTGAACTACTTTGTGCACAAGGCCTGAAGCCTGGGCCTTGTGCTCCTTTCCAAAGAGCCCCTCTGCCAGCCTAGCAGAGCCTTAGAGACATCTTCTCATCCTTGCTGCAGTACACCAGAAGGATTGAAGACTTGGATGTCGGTGGATTCCTGTTCCTAGACGAATCGATGGAGGAAACGGACTTGGACTTGTCCGGGTGGTGAGAGCTGTTTAAAGACAGATACTTTTATCTTTACTATTCGTTGGGATTACAAAGTTGTTCTTCAAGTGCACCACCGAAAGATTGCTAGTGAATATTGTTTCCCTGAACTTCCATTTAGATCAGTCAGGCCTGACTGCATAGGTAGACATTGCTGGGTGTTAGTCTACCCATGAGGGGAA
This sequence comes from Rana muscosa, assembly GCA_029206835.1. Taxonomy (NCBI): domain Eukaryota; kingdom Metazoa; phylum Chordata; class Amphibia; order Anura; family Ranidae; genus Rana; species Rana muscosa. The sequence continues at coordinate 283,867,456 of CM055123.1, forward strand.
GTAGCTGTAAAAGGGCAGCGCTAGAGTTGCATAGCAATATTTTATTATTCTGATTACTCTGTTTATCTTTATTACTGTTTATTGCAGGGATCTGCAACTTGTTATACTGTTGTTTATTACTTGCCCATTAGCCTCAGTAAAATATCTGGGTCAAGTACATTGGTGTCAGTTTCACTTACTTTAATAGAAGTTTTAAAGTATATCACTGTGTGTGTGTTTGCCATAGGACTGCGTCACCTAGAGTTGCGGTCACGCGGTCCTATCTCCCCTTACTAGCTGTGCCAGTAGGGGGTTGAGCAGATTGCCGGGGGTTGGCGGAGTTGTCTTCAGGGCCCAACTAAATCTGCGGCCTTCTTAGTTGGAGGTATCGCTACATACACCTTTGTTTTTTTTTTTTATAAAACAGACACAAATAATGCAATAAAAAAAAAAAACAAAGATTAGGAAAAGAAATAGGGTCCAACAAAAGGTATGAAAGACTCTGATTACTAATTTCTGTGCTGTGAATTAGAAGCTGTGCTGCCAGCAGAGGGCACCGCAGTACCACATGCATGACTGCTAGAGGTCGAAGATCATTGCGCTGACATTTGAAAATACTTTTTTTGTGTTATTATGTTTGAATAATCAAAATCCTCTGCAGTGCTGTGCGGTTTATTACCATCAAAAATATGCAGTAACTATGTGTGCTTTTAACAAAATAAACTTGGAGGGGGTACAAGTGGGAAGGGGCTGATGGTAACCAGTCAGACACTTTGTTTAAATTTTGCAGAGAATTAAAAATGAAATATGACCTTCTGTCATCACTTTTTTCCACATTTTTTATTTTATTTATTTTTTGCTTTTTGTTTTATCAATACAGTCTGTATTTTCTGTAATAAACTTTGTGGTCCCTCCGGTGTTCTGCATACTTAACCAGTTTCTGTCTAGAGCAGTTTTTTTTATTTTTCGCATACGTGTCCAGTGTAGCTTATCAAACTACTTAAAACCCCCAGAACATTTTTATATTTTCTAAATACAGGGGCCATATAGAATAAATAGATGGTAATGACAATTTTTTGTTACACAATATTTGTGCAACTGTTTATCAAACATATATTTTTAGGAAAAAATTTATTTGATTGCATACAAAAACTATTAACCACTTCAGCCCTGGAAAAATTTACCCCCTTCCTGACCAGAGCACTTTTTGTGTTTCGGCACTGCATCACTTTAACTGACAATTGCGCAGTCGTGCGATGTGGCTCCCAAACAAAATTTACGTCCTTTTTTTCTCACAAATAAAGCTTTCTTTTGGTGGTATTTGATCATCTCTGCATTATTTATTTTTTGAACTATAAACAAAATAATAGCGATAATTTTGAAAAAAAAAAAGCAATATTTTTTTACTTTTTGCTATAATAAATATCCCCAAAAAAGATATAAAAAAACGAATTTTTTCCTCAGTTTAGGCCAATATGTATTCTTCTACATATTTTTGGTAAAAAAAAAAATCGCAATAAACGTATATTGATTGGTTTGCGCAAAAGTTATAGCGTCTACAAAATAGGGGATAGTTTTATGGCATTTTTATTATTATTTTTTTTTATTAGTAATAGCAGCGATTTTTATCATGACTGCGACATTATGGCGGACACATCGGACACTTTTGACGCTATTTTGGGACCATTGTCATTTATACAGCGATCAGTGGTATAAAAATGCACTGATTACTGTGTAAATTACACTGGCAGGGAAGGGGTTAAACACTAGGGGGCGCTGAAGGGGCTAAGTGTGTCCTAGGGAGTGATTCTAACTGAGGGTTGGATGGGCTACCAGTGACATGACAGTGATCACTGCTCCCCATGACAGGGAGCAGTAGATCACTGTCCTGTCACTAGGCAGAACAGGGATAAATGCCTTGTTTACATAGGCATCTCCCCGTTCTGCAGCTTTGTGACCCGATCGCGGGACACCGGGGCGGACATCGAGTCCACGGGTCTCGCTGGATCGGTCACGGAGCACGCAGTGGGCGCGCCCACAATGCAGCGATTTAAAGGGGACGTACCTGTACACCCATTTGCCCAGCCGAGCCATTGTGCCAACGTATATCGTCGTGCGCTGGTCGGCATGTGGTACAAAAAAAAGAAGACGAGGTAGGTAGTGTCAGGTAAATAGATACCAAATAGTTCAAGCATCGAAACTGCTTGTGCCTGTTGAAAAAATGTTGAAAAATTACTTTACCCAAAATTTTTAATAGCTGGTGCTTTAAATGCTTTTATAGCTCCTCAGTTTAGAGTTACTTGTTCTCACACCAGCTTTTGAATTGATATACTGAAATTGCTGTACGCAATGCATAGAAGGGTGTGCGCAGAGTGACAGGTAAGCTTTTTTCCTTTTTTTATTTTTATTATTTTATAACTTTTTAAAAATGTGTTTGTAATATTTTACTTTATTGCTATCATAAATGAGCTAACAAGCTCCCTTTGATGTACTCTTTATTGGATACTCAAACGGTCTTTTCTTCAGTGGGCATGCTTTGATGACGTCGGCCCAAGGGTATACGGCAAATACCTCCTAAACCGAGCAGGTTCAGGAGATAATTCCAGTACCTACAGGTAAGTTTTATTATAGGCTTACCTGTCTGTAAAAGTAGTATGTAAGGGTCTACAACCACTTTAAGGGGTTTAAGGGGAATAGACGCGTTCCTGCATCTATTCATTGACAAAAAAAAGCCCAGTAGGAGCTGGACAGGACTTTTTTCTACAAAGTGCCAGGTGAGACCACACAGAAAAGGTCTCTGGTGCTGGGCTTTTATGTTGCAGGGACTGAAGATGTTTGCAGAGCAGGGACGGGGCGTAATGCGTATGGGTTAGGAAAAAGTGGTGGTGTAGGTATGAAAGGAAGGGAAGAAGGTCTGGTAGCCAAATGAGGAGGAATGAATGAGGCAATGTACCTCATGAGCCTGAAATGCATCTCCATCTAGTATTTATCAGGAACTTTTTTTTTTTTTTAAGGCTCACAAGGCCCTGGGCAACTTAGAACTCTTCTGAGCTTTGGCCCCCAATCTTTTTCACATGGCTGTCGTTATGTTAAAAAGCCTGTTAAAAAACATGCGTCTTGTTGCCTTTCTTCTTGTGGGTCTTCTGCTATGCTGGAAGTGTAAAGAGCCTGGGTTTTGTGAAGGCGTTGACTCCTTAAGTAAAGGCATGACTGCTGAAGAGTTGTTGGCAGAGGATTACGTCTTCTGGTATACAGTACTTGCTCTTCATCAACGTTGCCCTCATCTTTAGTTGCTGGTTCCTAGTGACTTTCCATGCTGCAAATACAAAATATGTCTAAGAACATCCAGATTTTGTGAACCCATATCTCCCAACTTTTAAAAGTCCCACCGTGGGACTTTCAGACATTTAAAAAAAAAAATTTGTCCACGCCGATGAAAGTTGTTGAGCGGGGGGGGGAGGGGTTGTCGCATTTTTCGCCGCTGCCGCCGAACGCGGGGGTAGGGGGGGTGCCGCGGGACATTTTTCGCCGATCGCGGAGGCGGGGCTTACCTGCTTCCACTGCTGCTTCGATCATTGTTCCTCCACTTCCTGCTGTGCGGGAATTATTCAAGTCTCGCAGGAATGCGGGAAGGAGGCTGCTGGGCGGGAAAAACCCGCAGAATCCGTGCCTGTTGGGAGGTATGTGAACCTTCTCTCTTAAAAAAGATCGCAGGTGCTGCTTACTTCCTTGTTTTCAACACCGGGCGTAGAAACTCCAGTTCCTGGGCAGAGGCGGCTCTCTAATCTCTCCCACCTCTTGCATTGGCTGAATATGTCTGATGGGTGAGGAGGGTGCCCTGGAAGGGGTGCTGATCACCTGTGTGCTAGATCCGTGCATTTTCTGCAGCCATTTTTCTTGCTTGAATTATTTTTCCCATTATGGGCGTGAGCGGGGCCTCATGTCTAAGTTTTGCCTAAGGCTTCACAAAGCCTAGAGCCGCCTCTGTTCCTGGGCATGAACATACTTTTCAGGCACAGTAGCCACTGATCCACTGTACATCTCACACAACTGCCTCCAATGGTGGCCATGTGCATCTTTCAAGGTTTTCAAAGTTGTTTTTTAAACTTTGACTGCAAAACATAAAAAAAAAAACAATTATCATTTTTGGTTTACTTTTAATGTCCTTAGCAACTAGTTAAGCCTTGGCTAGTCTGAACTTTGATTTTATGCTAGGAAAATCAACAACAAACTACAATACAGCCACATGAAATGTGCTCAAGGATGTGGTCATGAAATAACCTAGAAGGAAAGAATGGTCAAAGACAGAGGGGGTTATTTACAAAAGGAAAATCCACTTTGCACTACAAGTGAAAGTGGATTTTCAGTACACTGAAAGTGCACTTGGAGTAGGGTGACCAGACATCCCCGGTTTCAGGGGACAGTCCCCAGATTGAGGACACTGTCCCTGGACCAAGTCTGTCCTCGGTTTTGTCCCCGGATTGGATTTGAACAGGGGCTGGGGCAATTTCAAAGACAGTCAGTGCAGAATTTAAAAAGTTACACCCCCTCCCTCCGCTCCTACTAGCTTAGCGTGTGTATTTTTTTACATTATCTGTGCCCCTTTCTGATGATCATGTGCTGGTCGGAGCGGAGGGAATAATTCTTCAGTTTCGGGTGCCCATTCAGCTCCGCTTGTATGTTCTTCTGCCTTGGCTCAAGTCCCGGTCTGCCGCCTGCCTGCTTATCTCCTTGCCTTCCCTGGTGGAGTGATCTTCCTCCGCTCCCCACCCAGTAGTAGCCGGGGACCGGAGGGTAAGACTTGACAGGCTGTGAGGCGGGCGGCGGTGGCAATGGGCAGAGAGTCGCTGATTCCTGCCATTACTAGAAAAAAAAAAATTATGTCCCCGGATTTCATTTAAAAAATCTGGTCACCTTAACTTGGAGGTGCGGTCGCTGTAGACCTGAGGGGGACATGCAAGGACAATACAAAAAACAGCATTTTAGCTTGCACATGATTGGATGATAAAATCAGCAGAGCTTCCCCTCATTTCAGATCTTCCCCTCAGATTTACAGCGACTGCACTTCCAAGTGCACTTTCAGTGCAATTTCAAGTGCACTTTTCACTTGTAGTTTGCACTTGTAGTGCAAAGTGGATTTGCCTTTTGTAAATAACCCCCAAAGTGTTAGCTGATGGCTTTTTTTTTTTTCAATTCAAACGAGTATTTAATGGTGTGGAAAAGGGCACACAATAGCAGCATCAATGCATCCACCTACTTTTGCACATATTCATTCGAGCTAATAAGGAGGATGGGTCTCTTCAATATAGCATAGATCTGTGTTGTACAGGCAATTGACAAGCTAACATGTTGCTAAGGACAGATAAAATAAGAGCCGCAGATTGTACATAGGTATGTTCAAATTAATATAACAGGATAGAAGATAGAAGATTTTTAAGGTGGGACTTTAGATATGCCTCTGAAAACCGCACTTACCCAGTGTTATATTTAAAAGCACAAATTGTATTATAGATATTTGTAGTAAAAACATCACAATTATAATTAATTTAAAACTTTCTTGAGGTAACACCATATATACAAGGAACTCTGTGGGTTACATTGTTGTAGAATAAACCTATCGATGTTCCAAACTCTTTAATTGTAGGTGGGTCAACGCATTTTGCGGGGTAAACAGCTTCATCAGGACCGTGTATATCACATGGCACTTGTAACTTAAATAAAGCAAATTCTGCCTAAAAATGTGTGTGTGTATATATATATAGAACATAAGCAGCAGATGTCATAGGGTGCCTTTCTCTCAAAATGCGCCTACCGGCCCGTGGGACATTATTATTATTATTAATATAATACAGGATTTATGTAGCGCCAACAGTTTATGCATCACATTCCAATATAAAAGGGAGACAATACAGTTACAATTTAATAAAATACAAGATGATTAAGAGGGCCCTGCTCAGAAGAGCTTACAATCTAATAGGGTGGGGCAGGTGGTACAAAAGGTTGTGACTGTGTGGAATGAGCTGATGGAAGTGGTAAAAGATTAGTTGGAGGTGTGATGGGCTTCCCTGAAAAGATGCGTTTTCAGGGATTGCCTGAAGGCAGCTAGAGAAGGGAGATAGCCGGACAGGTTGAGGTAGAGAGTTCCAGAGGATGGGAGAGGCTCTGGAGAAATCCTGAAGATGAGCATGGGAGGAGGAGACAAGGGAGCTTGAGAGCAGGAGGTCTTGAGAGGACGGTTTGGGTGATATTACATACCCGGATCCATAAAGCCCCAAAAATAGATGAGCATAGGGTGGTTTAAAAAGTATTTATGAAATGGACACTGCTGTTTTTAAAGCCTGAGAGGTATATAGCGGATGAAAAGGAGTTCTGGGCAGGTTATGCACCCATGTTTCCAAAATGGGACCTCTCAAGATGGAAAACTCGTGCCTTGGCCTTAAAAATTTCTCCACACCAACCAGGGCTTCTTTTCTCAGAGAATAGGTGCAGGAACTCTCCCTTTTGGAGTTACCCCGTCTTCACCACTACCTACCTCTGAGCATTGTTCCTTGGTCCCACCCCCTACCCACCTCCCAGTACTGCCCCTTTAATTTGTTAATGATAACAAGAAAAGCAGTAAAATAGATCCCCTGCAGCCAACAACAATAGATCCCCCAGCAACAATAGGCCACCCTCAACAAAATAAACCCCTCCTAGCAACAACAGACCCCCAGCAGCAACAAAAGATCTCCCCGCAGACAATATCGATAGACCATTCAGCAGTCAGCTACAGTAGAATTATCCCTGAACAGTAGATCCCTCCAGGCAACAACTGACTCTCCCAGCAACATAAGACCCACCCCAGCAACAATAGATGCCCCGTCAATGACCCTCCCCCTGCATAAATAGATCCCTTCCAGCAACACTAGATCCCCCAGCAGCAATAGACACTGTAGCATAACCCAGCACCCTTTGACATCACATTCAGTGCTAGAGGTGCCGGTACTGCGTTCCCCCGCGTTCCCGCTGAAAAAAAGCCCTGACACCAACAGCATGCTCCTATAGCATATATCTAAGAAATGTGTTGTACAGACAATTGGCTAGCTGTTAAGGACAGATAAAATATGAGCCCTAGCCACAGATTGTACACAGGAGTAAATGCGAATTTGTGCAACAAAGGCCATATGATTGGAACATACAGTAACTGGTTGGAATAACTACCTAAACTAGAACCAAAAGTGTCATGTGTCACCCTTTAGCACAGGAATGTATAAAATTCAATAGTACCTAATAAAATAGTGATCAATCATAATTGCAGTTATGTGACTTTCTGTAAATATTAGGGTTGTCCCGATACCACTTTTTTAAGACCGAGTACAAGTACCGATACTTTTTTTCAAGTACTCGCCGATACCGATTACCGATACTTTTTTTCAATGTCATGTGACAGTTTGAAAGATGGGGACTGATAGGTGGCACTTATGGGCACGGATCGATGGCACTTGTGGGCAGTGATAGGTGGCACTTGTGGGCAGTGATAGGTGGCACTTGGGGGCACTGATAGATGGCACTTGTGGGCAGTGATAGGTGGCACTTGTGGGCACTGATAGGTGGCACTGATTGCACAGAAAGGTGGCACTTGTGGGCACTGATAGGTGGCACTTGTGGGCACTGATAGGTGGCACTTGTGGGCACAGAAAGGTGGCACTTGTGGGCAGTGATAGGTGGCACTTGTGGGCAGTGATAGGTGGCACTTGTGGGCACTGATAGATGGCACTGATTGCACTATTAGTGCAATCAGTGCCATCTATCAGTGCCCACAAGTGCCACCTATCAGTGCAATCAGTGCCCATAAGTGCCACCTATCAGTGCAATCAGTGGCATCTACCAGTGCCACCTGATAGGTGGCACTGGTAGATGGCACTGATTCCACTGATAGGTAGCACTTGTGGGTACTGATAGGTGGCTGGCACTGAAATGCTGCGGGGGGTGGGGGGGAAATGACACAGGATTTAAGAAAAAAAAAACTGCTGCAACGCCCATCTTGGTACACCCTGCACTCGGCTGCAGTAAGCAACAGCAGACATCTTGTTACACCCAGCCCATATAGCTCGGGCTGGGTGTAACAAGATGTCTGCTGCTGCTTACTGCAGCCGAGTGCAGGGTGTACCAAGATGGGCGTGGGGACGTTCAGCCGCTGACGGCGACCGAATGTGACAGCACCGGTCACCGATCCTGATGCGGCTGCGCCCTGAACCCCTGCCAGCTTACCAGGTTCAACTGCAGGTGAGGGACTCGCTCTCCGCCCGCGGACTCCGTCCACCGACTGTGCCCGCCCTCTTCAGCCAGACTCCGCCCGCACTTTCCTCTTCCGCCCTCCCCAGCCACTGACTCCTCCCGCCCTCTCCGGCCAGACTCCGCCCGCACTCCCCCGCCCTCTCTCCTGCCCTCCCCAGCCACTGACTCCTCCCGCCCTCTCCGGCCACAAAAAAAAAAAAAAAAAGTATCGGATGAAGCATCGGGAGCATTTGCGCGAGTACAAGTACTCGCGCAAATGCTTGGTATCGGTCCCGATACCGATACTAGTATCGGTATCGGGACAACCCTAGTAAATATAATCACTTATTGATTGGATTTCTTGAAGCTTCAATAACTACTTCTCTTGAAAAAATAGCACAAGTTTCCATAGATCTAGGTAAGTTTGCAATTCTTTGAAATACTGACTTCTAACAACAATAAAAACCTCAATCAAATTCACACGTCTGCAAATACATACCACTTCAATGTAACAGTTCTAGCTAGGTTTGCATAATGAAAATAAAATCTTTTCAAGTATGCAATGCAGTATCATTTTAAAAGCATACCTAGGAATAGGTCCTACAGATTTTTAGAAGTTTATTTTAGTAGTCTATACGTGGCAGGGTTTGCCTTTCAGGTAGACTGCCCCAAAATTTCCTCCTATGACCTCTGTTGCTTGGTATGGCTCTTGTACTGAGAATCCTTAGGGTCATACAAGTTGCTATAACCCTAGGGATTCTCAATACAAGAGCCTCACCGTACAAATGAAAGCCTCCACATCGAAAAAGGACAATTCAGACTCCTCCATCTTGTTGAGAGTGCATAAAGTGATTGTAAAGGCTTTTTAAATAACAAACATGTTATACTTACCTCCTCTGTGCAGTTGGTTTTGCACAGAGCAGCCTGGATCTTCCTCTTCTCGGGTCCCTCTTTGCTGCTCCTAGCCCCTCCTTCCTTTGAGTGCTCCTCAGCCAGCAGCTTGCTACAGGGGGCACCCAAGCTGAGTCAGAGCTGTATCCATTCAGACACAGAGCCCCAACCTGGTCCCGCCCCCTCTCTCCCCTGATTGCCTGACTGACTTTGATTGACAGCCGTGGGAGCCAATGGCGCCGCTGCTCAGGCTCAGCCAATCAGGAGGAGTGTCCTGGATGGCTGAGGGGATCGTGTACAACGCTGGAGAGAGATGGGGCTCAGGTAGGTCAACAGGGGGGTGCTGGGGCGGCTGCTGCACACAGAAGGTTTTTTACCCTAATGCATAGAATGCATTAAGATAAAAAAACCTTCTGCTTTTACAACTCCTTTAAGTTGCAGGCATGATGACGAGGATGATACGTGGCTTTATACAAGGCTTTATTAATGAGTGCCTTCCAGGCTGGAACAGCAGGGGGAGTAGACTTTTTCCAGGAAAGAACTATCAGCTTCCTAGCATAGTAAAACAATAATGTCAAAAGGGTACGAATTAGCTTTTTAGGGGCCAAGGCATCAACAAGCCCAATGAGCCACACTTCAAAAGCTGGCCTTACAAATAGTGTAGAGACCTCCTCTATGCTTTTAGCAACTGTTGTAATATTATATATGTAGCGGGGTTCCTTTAAAGACTCTCGAACTACTGTTCCCAGAACCCCACTGGTTCCCAGGATGTTTTGCTTCTGCCCCAGAGACTCATGGGTGGGGGATATATAAGGAAGGGGCGAGGCCTGGCTCGACCTCTGTGGACACGGGACGGCAGAGACTGATACACCTGTGCGGACCTGCGCTGGGTAAGACCTGAAGCCTGGGGCCTTTCCGGAACCAACCAAAGAGCCTTCCACCCCACTGCGAGCCTGGGTGGCATCCGACATCTCTACTTACAGCCTAGATTGGATCGGGGACCCGATCGCAGCGACCGCTGTGGGCGAGTGAAGACACAGCCGGTGGAAGTCCCGGACGGAGATCGTGTCCGGCGGGTGAGCGAGCGTAAGCTCATTCCATAACCTGTTTGATAGTACTGTGCCTATAGACTGCCGAGGCCTAATACCTCATGTTAAAGACTCTCGCTGGAGATCCACAGCAGGACTGATCCAGAGGATCTCCAGTGAAGTGTTGCCAGTTATCAACTTCCCCCTTTCCTGGATTACAATTGTTGTTTATTCTTAAGTGCACCACCTCTACAGATGCCGGTGAAGAATCCATCATTTATACAGGACTGAGTTCTAGAATTAGGAATCAGGCCTGATTCATTAGGGACCTAGTTTAGTTATTGCGCCACAGGGTGCCTAGTTAACAGTCGCCCCACGTGGCGTCTCCTTACACACCCCCCCTCTCCATGGTGTAGTGTGACTGATATTGTAATATTGCAGGGCTCTGTGTGTATTCTATTGGTCAAGTTGTTATTACTGTTCATTCCCTTTGCATAGCTGAAAGTAAAACCTGTTATTCATTTATAACTACTCTGTGTCTGAGTCTCTCAAGTATAAGTATTAAATGTGTATACCCCTAGACTAACTGTGCCAGAAAGGGTCGAGTAGATTGCCGGGGGTTGGTGGAGCTGTATTCAGGGCCCAAACCGAATCTGCGGCCCTCTTAGTTGAGGGTATAGCTACACGTGGGGGTTCTCTTCCGGGATCCTGATAGAGCAGAAAACCCGCCAAGAGGTACCGGCATGGACCCGAAAGACATCAGAACGTGGTGTGGAGTAGCTAAGACAGATCCAAGCCAGTCAGTGGTCATTAACATGCCGGGTCAGGAATGGTCGACCGAGATGGTGAAAGGATTAATGAAGTCAGTGACCCCAGATTGTACACCGTGGGTGATGGGAACAAAGTTAGACCCAGACACCTCACACCAGTATGCGCTAGTGGAGTATTCAGATGGGAAGCCAGAGGTTTGCAAGCGCAAATATACGCAGACGTCGGATAACAGATCTTATAATCTGGCGCACGCTATTAAGAAGGAGCCACCACAAACGGGACCACCGCAGATTGCGGCCCGTACCTCACCAGAGAGAAGAGACGGAGCGACACCTCCGGTGACGCCTGCACCTGCCACGGCCATATCACCCGAACTGATAAAGGCGTTAGGGGACCTACTAACAAACTGTCAGAAAGCAAGCACGGTGCACGTAGAGACTAGCTACCGGAGACTAAAAACATTCTCGGGGAATCTTCCCGTCCCTGCGGGGGAGGAAGATTTTGACGCCTGGGTGGAACAGGCATTACAGGCAGTAGAGGCATGGGAGGTGCCTGAGGCACAGAAGAGACAGCGAGTCTTGGAAAGTCTGAAAGGTGCCGCGGCAGAAGCGGTGAAGAGCTTCCGGTTTGGAAATGAAAACTGTACAGCTCAAGATTGTCTGGCCATGCTGCAGGAAGAGTTTGGTCAGCTGGAGAAGGTGTCAGAGATGATTTATCAATTTGAACACACTCTCCAGCAGCCGAATGAGAAACTGTCAGAATACGTTAGAAGGCTGAACAGGCAGTTATGCAAGATTGTTCTGAAGAAGGGAATGCTGCCCAAAGATGCAGATGAAGCATGCATGAAGCAGATCATGAAGGGAGCATGGTGCTCAGACCAGGTTTGGCTGCACCTGAAAACCTCAGGAGGAGGAATGTCACTAACCTACTCTGATCTAATAAAAATTATTAGAGACGAAGAGAGGCTGCGGAAAGATCAGCAGGTGGCCAGGGCGAATGTTACCCCTGTGCCAGTGTTGGTCAATTCGGTCAAGAGCCCGGAAAGAGATGCAGAGGTCGACACTTTGAAATCGCAGATGGCCCAAGTGTTGGAGATGCTGACCTCTTTGATGGAGAAAGATCAAAGAAGACCAGAGAAACCAAGTCCAAGGAAGGAGTTGTTTCCGAACACCTCGGCACCGGCCTCCTTACAGGACCGAGGAGAGGTGATTTGCTATAACTGCGGAGGGAGTGGTCACTTTGCCAGCACATGCGCCAGTCCAAAGAAGAAGAGAACAGATAATTATAAGCCGGCGGGAAACTCCAAAGGGCCCCGGTGAAGGAGTCAACCGGGTGCCCATCATCTTCAGTGCGGTCCAAATTGAATAAAAAGGCCAAGAATGGAGGAGACAAAACTCCTAGGAGGGGATATAGTACACCCCCACCAAGATGTACCCCAGAGGGAGGGGGCAAGACCCCTCAGTGGAAATACAGCACCCCGAAGAAGGAACATCCACCTAAGAGGAACAATAACATCCCTCAGCGGGTTTGTACCCCCATTGAGGGGGAGAAAGTCAATGCATGCCAGGCTCAGAAAAAAATAAAGTCCAAAAGGAGCTGGGCGAGGGAAAGCCCAAAGAAGAAGGTGACCCCAGTCCGGCCATACCCAGAGGAACTGGTGGGCCCATCTCCTACTGTGCCCATTCAAGTGGAAGGAGTCTATACTAAAGCTCTTCTGGACACCGGAGCACAGGTGACTTTACTATACCGGGACTTCTATGATAGGCACTTGAGTCATCTGCCTATCCAGAAGATAGAAGAGCTGGAGATATGGGGACTTGGAACCCAGAGTTTCCCTTACGATGGTTACCTGCCCATAAAGATGACTTTCGACCCATCCGTAGCTGGGAAAGCTGAAGTGTTTGACACCCTGGCAGTTGTGTGTCCTCGACCGTTGGGGGCCAGCAAGACTTCCCTGATTATAGGGACGAACACGGATCTAGTCCGGAGACTCCTGACCCCTCTAGTGAAAGAGAGGAACCATCCAGCCACCAAAATCCATCCCATGCTAAAGACGGCCTACCAACGACTGGTCTTAGAGCAGAAGACCCCGGGAGAGGGGATAGGGAAGGTGTGGAGACTTGGCAGAGAAGGAGTAGTACTGCAGCCCGGAGAAGTAACCTGTCTTAGGGCCACTGTGAAGCTTACGTGGGAACAACCTGGCCCCTTTGTCATGCTGGAATCCGACCCAAGGGAAGAGTCCTCGAGCCTGGAAGTGATACCAGAGGTGATCCCGCTCAAGACCCTGAAGAAGGCCCATGGCCGAGTCCCGGTGAGTGTAAGGAACACTACGGGAGGGCCCATGGAGATCCCTGCCAGAATGTTGCTGGGACAGGTGAGCCCTGCTGCCCCGGTCACTCTATCCGAAGTCAAGGGGACGGGTGACGGAGGAGATGTTTGGGAGAAGCTGTCCGTGGAAAACCTGAACCTACCCAGGGCTTGGAAAGAGAGAGCCAAGGCCCAGCTGACCAGATGGGAAAAGATCTTTTCCGAAGATGAATTCGATGTGGGGTGTGCGAGAAGTGCCACCCATCGGATCCGCCTCCAAGAAGATAAGCCCCTCCGAGAGAGGGTCCGGCGGGTCCCCCTGGCAGATCTGGAGGATCTGAGGGAACAACTTGCAGAACTGAAGAAGACTGGTGTGATCCGGGAGTCTAGAAGCCCCTATGCCTCCCCAATAGTGGTGGTCAGAAAGAAGAATGGATTGTTGAGGCTTTGTATCGATTACAGGACTCTCAACAGGAGAACCATCCCTGACCAATACACCACGCCAAGGATAGAAGATGCCTTACAAAGTTTGTCTGGGGCCAAATGGTTCAGTGTGATGGACCTCAAGAGTGGGTACTATCAAATCCCTATGCACCCAGAAGACAGAGAGAAGACGGCTTTCATAACCCCGGTGGGATTCTTCGAATTCAATAGGATGCCTCAGGGTCTGTCCAGAGCTCCTGCTACCTTTCAACGCCTTATGGAGAAGACTGTTGGAGACATGAATCTTATAGAAGTCCTTGTGTATTTGGATGATGTCATTGTCTTCGGGAGAACCTTAGAAGAACATGAGGCCAGGCTGGAGAAAGTATTGAGAAGACTCAGTGAGGAGGGACTTAAGCTTTCTCCTGAGAAGTGTCGGTTCTACCAGTCTTCTGTGAACTATCTGGGGCACATAGTGTCTGAAGAAGGGGTGGCCACAGATCCTGAGAAGTTGGAAGCAGTCACCTCCTGGCCACGACCCACCACCGTAATAGAGCTCAGATCCTTCCTGGGGTTCTGCTCCTATTATAGGAGGTTTGTGGAGGGGTTTGCTCGGATTGCCCGCCCGTTGAATGAATTGCTAAAGGCAGAAGGGGAAGAGGATGACTCAGGGCCCAGGAGGCCTGGTGAGTCAGTTCAAGACCAGTGGAACTCAAGGTGTGAAGAGGCCTTCCAGGCCCTGGAGAGGAGCTTAACCACTGCCCCAGTCCTGGCCTGGGGTGCTCTACCAAGAATATGAAGGACAACTGCGACCAGTGGCCTATGTGAGCCGGAGCCTGACCCCCTCAGAAAAGAACTACCCCACTCATAAGCTGAAATTCCTGGCTCTCAAATGGGCAGTAGTAGACAAGCTAAAGGACTTGGGGCTATGGGGCAGAGTTTACTGGGAAGACAGATAACAACCCCCTGACCTACCTCTTCACCACCGCAAGACTAGATGCAACCGGACACAGATGGTTGGCTGCATTGTCTGGATTCAACTTCAGTCTGAAGTACAGACCTGGGGCTGGAAATAGGGATGCAGATGCCCTGTCCCGGAGATCTCATGCCACAACCAATGACTGGGAAGACTGGACCCAAGTGGCACCCGAGGGAGTGCGGGCCCTTTGTCAAGGAGCTGAGTTTCAAGCCAGAGGAGGCTCCAGGGCAGAGGAGATAGGAGTTACAATGGTAGGAGTCCCTAAACACTATTGTGGAGTAACGCAGCTTGAAGAAGATAACTTTCCAAAGCTATCCAAGAGGGAGTTGAGGTGTGACCAATTGGAAGACCCCATGGGGAGATTGGTCCTCGAAGCACTGGAGAATCAGGATCCCAACAAACTCCTACATCACCCCTCCAAGGCGGCTCGCCTGTTGAGGAAGGAATGGGACAGGCTGCAGGTGCATCAGGGAGTGGTCTACCGAAGGGGCCCCTCTGATGACTCAGAAGATAAGTGGCAGTTGTTCCTCCCAGAGAAGCACAGAGAGACTGTACTAATTGCCCTACATGGCCATCATGGTCACCTGGGGGCAGAAAGGACCTTCCAGCTTTGTCAGAAGTCGGTTCTATTGGCCCTGCATGAGGGCAGAAGTAGAGGAGTATTGCCATTCCTGTGCACGATGCATTCAGAGAAAGACTCTACCCCATCAAGCTGCCCCAATGGGCCACTAACAGAGTCAAGGCCCAATGGATCTGGTATGCATTGATTTTCTCTGCCTCGAACCCGACCTGAGTGGATTGTAGGGATGAGCTTGGAGTTCGAGTCGAACTCATGTTCGACTCGAACATTGCCTGTTCGCCCGTTCGCCGAACAGCGAACAAATTGGGGTGTTCGCGGCAAATTCGAAAAATCTATGGGAGAAATCTAAAGTGTTAATTATAAAGGCTAATATGCAAGTTATTGTCCTAAAAAGTGTTTGGGGACCGGGGTCCTGCCCCAGGGGACATGTATCAATGCAAAAAGAAGTTTTAAAAACGGCCATTTTTTCGGGAGCAGTGATTTTAATAATGCTTAAAATGAAAAAATAAAAGTGAAATATTCCTTTAAATTTCGTACCTGGGGGGTGTGTATGATATGCATGTGAAGTGGCGCATGTTTCCCGTGCTTAGAACTGTCCCTGCAAAAAATGTCATTTTTGAAACAAAAAAAGTCTTTTAAAACTGACTCACGGCTATTAATGAATTGTCGGCTCCCGGCAATACATACAAAAGTCATTGATAAAAAAAAAAAAAAAAGCGTGGGGGTTCCCCAGAATTCAATTACCAGGCCCTTCAGGTCTGGAATGGATTTTAAGGGGAACCCCGCCGCAAATTAAAAAAAAATTGACGTGGGGTTCCCCCAAATATCCATTCCAAGCCCTTCAGATCTGGCATGGATTTTAAGGGGAACTCCACCCCAAATTTAAAAAAAAATGGCGTGGAGTCCCCCTAAAAATCCATACCAGACCCCTTATCCGAGCACGCAACCTGGCCGGCCGCAGGGAAAAAGGGGGGGACGAGAGAGCGGCCCCCCCTCCCTCCTGAACCGTACCAAGCCACATGCCCTCAACATGGGGAGGATGTCCCCATGTTGATGGGGACAAGGGCCTCATCCCCACAACCCTTGCCCGGTGGTTGTGGGGGTCTGCGGGCGGGGGGCTTATCGGAATCTGGAAGACCCCTTTAACAAAGGGGACCCCCAGATCCCGCCCCCCCCTATGTGAATTGGTAAGGGGTACGTTGTACCCCTACCATTTCACGAAGAAAGCGTAAAAAAATGTTTAAAAAAACACACAAACACCTTGAAAAAGTCCTTTATTAAAAAAAAAAAAAAAAAAACATTCCAGCGGTGAAATCCAGTGTCCCGCGGCGATCCCGATGTCCAGCGCTGTCCTTCATTGGTTGTGCCTGAGCGGACCTGATGGGGAACTCCCTCTCAGTATTTTAAATGTATACACCCGCCCCTTCTAAAGTTCCCCATCAGGTCCGCTCCCTCGGTATGTCGGACCCGCCTACGTCATTGGCTTGAGCGGGGAACTTCCTTCACTGTGTAATTTAAATTTACATAGTGAAGGAAGTTCCCCGCTCAAGCCAATGACGTAGGCGGGTCTGACATACCGAGGGGGCGGACCTGATGGGGGACTGCTCTCACTTGGGTAATACATGTATAGACCCGCCCCTTCTCATGTTCCGCATCTGGTCCGCTGAGCGGACCTGATGGGGAACTTTAGAAGGGGCGGGTCTATACATTTAAAATACTGAGAGGGAGTTCCCCATCAGGTCCGCTCAGGCACAACCAATGAAGGACAGCGCTGGACATCGGGATCGCCGCGGGACACTGGATTTCACCGCTGGAATGTTTTTTTTTTTTTTTTAAATAAAGGACTTTTTCAAGGTGTTTGTGTGTTTTTTTAAACATTTTTTTACGCTTTCTTCATGAAATGGTAGGGGTACAATGTACCCCTTACCAATTCACATAGGGGGGGCCGGGATCTGGGGGTCCCCTTTGTTAAAGGGGTCTTCCAGATTCCGATAAGCCCCCCGCCTGCAGACCCCCACAACCACCGGGCAAGGGTTGTGGGGATGAGGCCCTTGTCCCCATCAACATGGGGACATCCTCCCCATGTTGAGGGCATGTGGCCTGGTACGGTTCAGGAGGGAGGGGGGGCCGCTCTCTCGTCCCCCCCTTTTCCCTTGCGGCCGGCCAGGTTGCGTGCTCGGATAAGGGGTCTGGTATGGATTTTTAGGGGGACTCCACGCCATTTTTTTTTTAAATTTGGGGTGGAGTATACCCTTAAAATCGATGCTAGATCTGAAGGGCCTGGAATGGATATTTGGGGGAACCCCACGTCAATTTTTTTTTTAATTTGCGGCAGGGTTCCCCTTAATATCCATTCCAGACCTGAAGGGCCTGGTAATTGAATTCTGGGGAACACCCACGCTTTTTTTTTTTTTTATCAATGACTTTTGTATGTATTGCCGGGAGCCGACAATTCATTAACCACTTAACGACCGCTCACCGCCGATTTACGTCGGCAGAATGGCACCGACAGGCAGAATCACGTAGATCTACGTGATCGCCTTTGTGCAGTTGGGGGGTCCATCCGGACCCCCCTTCACTGCAGTGAGCGGCCGTTAAGTGTTCGGGAGCGATCAGGCATGAGGGGGCGGCCGCTCGATTCCGCCCCCCCCCTCGCGATCGCTCCCGGCGAATGAAATTGCTTCCTCCTGCCTGAAATGTAAACACAGGCTGGAGGAAGTGATGTCATCTCCCTCGCCGCGGTCTTTTCGTTCCCGGCGCCGAGGAGAGAAGAAGCAGGTTAGTGCACCAACAGTCCACTGACACGTAGGTACACATAGGCACACAAATCACCCCCCAGTCACCCCCAGATCACCCCCAGGTCACCCCAAAGCCTCCAATCACAGTGTCACTGATTGCAGTGATCATTTATTTTACTGATCACTGCATTTAGTGTCATCTGTGATTGTAAAAAGTTGCAGGGCAGTTAGGATTAGGCCCCTTTAGGTCCAGGGTAGCCCCCTAACCCCCCCTAATAAAGGTTTAACCCCTTGATCACCCCCCAGGTAACCCTTTCACCCCCTAACTTCAGCGTCACTAAGCGATTGTTTTTCCGATCGCTGTATTCGTGTCGCTGGTGTTTTAGATAGGCAGTCATTTTTTTTTAGGTTCGCCGCAGGTTTTTATTAGTGTCAGGTACCCCCATATATTATTTTAACCCCCTGATTGCCCCTAGAGTTAACCCTTTCACCAGTGATCGCCGTATAAGCGTCACTGGTGTTACTGGTTAGCCAGTAAGTTATTTAGTTATTTAGATTACCCGTCAGGTTTTTATATAGTGTCAGGTACTCCCATATTTAACCTAATAAAGGTTTTAACCCCCTGATTGCCCCTAGTTAACCCTTTCACCAGTGATCACCATATAAAGGTTACGGGTGACGCTGGTTGATTAGTCTGCTTTTTATAGCATCAGGGCACCCGCCCTATATAACCCAATAAAGGTTTAACCCCCCTGATCGCCCGGCGGGTGAGATCAATTAGGTTTTAGCGCCAGAGAGGGTCTGCGTCGCCCCAGGCAGTGTTAGGTTAGTGCCAGTAACGCTAACACCCACGCGCAAAGCATACACCCCCCTTAGTGGTATAGTATCTGATCAGATCTATACTAGCATCCCCAGCGGTTTAGGGTTCCCAAAAACGCAGTGTTAGCGGGATCAGCCCAGATACCTGCTAGCGCCTGCGTTTAGCCCCTCCGCCCAGCCCAGCCCAGCCCACCCAAGTGCAGTATCGATCGATCACTGTCACTTACCAAACACAGCACACATAACTGCAGCGTTCGCAGAGACAGGCCTGATCCCTGCGATCGCTAACAGTTTTTTTGTAGCGTTTGATATATTTGCTGACGACAGTCAGGTGCTTTTTTTCCTGTGAATCTTACTAGTGTACCCCTAAATTTAGAGCCCAAAATGGCAAGACGAAGGTACACTAGTAAAGAGGCCTACGAGATTCTGAGCATGACAGACAGTGAAGAGGAGGTCACGTATCTGTCAGATTCAGGCTCAGAATATCTTCCCGTAGAAGACAGTGACGTCAGCGGCCCCACGTCAGATAGCTCTGACGACGAAGTTGAGGTCCCTGCTAAGGTCAGGTGTACCCGATCCCGATCTTCTGAGGTTGTTGAGGAGCAAGAACCGCAGGTCTCTCGTATCATGGAGCAGAGTAGTACTAGCGCCGCTATTCCTTCTGGTGAACTGGCAAGCACCAGCGGCCTAGTACAGCCTGGACGTACATCCAGCACTGCAGTAACACTTGGTGACGTGGCGAGTCCCATAAGTGCAGTTCAAGCTGGCGAGGTGGCAAGCACAAGTAGTGTCCCGCTGCCACCAAGAAGACAAAGGCAGGCCCGTCGTGCCCATACTGCCCTTCCTGCAGAATTTGCCTATCCTGATTGGGTCCCCACCACTTCTGCAGAACCCGTACTTCCCCCATTCACTGCCCAACCCGGTATTCAGGTGGAAACAGCTGATTTTATTCCAATTGATTTTTATTCGCTGTTTTTCACGGAAGATCTCTATAGATCTATTGTGGACCAGAGTAATTTATATGCTGGTCAATTTATCGCCGCTAACCCCCAGTTGCCTAAAATTGCCAGAAATTGGAAACCAATTACGGTTTCCGAATTTAAGACCTTTCTGGGCCTTTCCCTCAACATGGGCACACATAAATTTCCGTCATTGCATGCTTATTGGTCCACGCACCCAATTGACCACATGCCCGTGTTCTCTGCCTCCATGTCCAGGGCACGATACGAGCAGATTTTGCGGTTCATGCACTTCAACGACAATGAACTTTGTCGTCCACGTGGGGACCCTGAATACGACCGGCTCTATAAAATTCGGCCCCTCATAAACCACTTCAACGAACGTTTTGCAGCCTTGTTTACTCCCGATCAAGTTGTCTGCGTTGATGAGTCCCTGATTAAATTTTCTGGCCGCTTGTCTTTCAAGCAGTACCTTCCCAGCAAGCGTGCCAGATACGGGGTCAAGCTCTACAAGTTCTGTGACAGGGCAACAGGCTATGTAGTGAACTTTACGGTTTATGAGGGAAAAGATAGTCAGATTGAGTCGGTCAACTGCCCGGATTACATAGGGAGCGCTGGCAAGATAGTGTGGAACTTGGTGTCACCCTTATTCGGAAAGGGGTACCACTTGTATGTGGACAATTATTACACGAGCGTGCCACTGTTTAGTCACTTGTTTGATCATCAGATTGGAGCATGTGGCACCGTGCGACCTAATCGCCGGGGCTTTCCCCAGCGGCTTGTAGATGCCCGTCTTAGGCTGGGGGAGAGAGCCTGCTTGAAGTGTAATAACTTGCTCGCTATGAAGTGGAGGGACAATAAGAATGTTTTCCTTCTTACCTCCCTTCATGCAGACACGACAGTCCAAATTCGTACGGCGACTGGTGTTGTGGAGAAACCCCTCTGTGTCCACGAATATAACCAAAATATGGGAGGGGTGGACCTCAACGACCAGTTGATGGCGCCGTATCTAATTGACCGTAAGGCGAGACGCTGGTACAAAAAAGTGTCTCTATCATTATTCCAATTGGCTTTGCTGAACGCTCATGTGCTATACAGAGCTTCAGGCGGGACGTTATCTCTTCTAAAATTCCAGAATGAGATAGTCACAGAACTCCTGTATCCAGGCGGTTCTGCACCTCACCATCCCCTACCAAATGCAGTAAGTCGGCTGCATGAGAGGCATTATTCGTATGTCCTCCCGAGTACCCCTACCCAAAGCCACCCCCAAAAAAGATGTCGTGTCTGTAGCAAGCGCGGATTTAGGCGTGACACCCGTAGTTTTTGTCCACTCTGTCCTGACAAGCCTGGTCTTTGCCAAGGTGAATGTTTTGAACGCTACCACTCAAAAGTGAAGTTTTAGCGTAGGGTACAGCATTTCACAGACAAGGACACACTTACACAGGGTCTCCCAAGATGCCATTACATTTTGAGAGACCCGAACCATTACAGTTGTAAAGTTACAAAAAAAAGTGTAAAAAAGAAAAAAAAAACGTAAAAAACAAAACACAAAAAAAAATATAAAATAAAAAAACCAAAAATAGTTGTCGTTTTATTGTTCTCTCTCTCTCTATTTTCTCTCTATTGTTCTGCTCTTTTTTACTGTATTCTATTCTGCAATGTTTTATCATGCTTGCTTTTCAGGTATGTAATTTTTTGTTTTCAGGTGCGCCATTCAACTGCAGCGCGGAATTATTTATCTTGACAGCAACAGCGTTTGCTCCCACGATACATAAAGCCGTGACTCCAGTGCTGTAGGAGGTGATTTCACCACCACAGTTAAAAAAAAGAGCATATATGCCGAAGCATGGGGGCAGCAGGGGCGGAGGAGCGATTTTGCTCCTAATGCCGCGTACATACGGTCGAAATTCCGACGGAGGCCTGCCCGTGGAAAATTCCGACCGTGTGTACGCGGCATAACTTTTTTGCGGGAGGATGCCCCCATGCTTCGGCATATATATATTTTAGGCACAGGTTGCGTTAAAACATTTTTTTATTTTTTACTAGGTTTTGTTTTGGTATTTGCTTTGCAGGTATGGCATGGTAAGGTCTTACTGTTGTACTGTAATGTTACTTTGTTTTAATGTTAACCACCATTTGCTTAGCAGGTACGCCATTCAGTTGCAGCGCGGATCTATTTATCTTGACAGCAACAGCGTTTGCTCCCACGATACATAAAGCCGTGACTCCAACGCTGTAGGAGGTGATTTCACCACCACAGTTAAAAAAAAGAGCATATATGCCGAAGCATGGGGGCAGCAGGGGCGGAGGAGCGATTTTGCTCCTAATGCCACGTGTATACGGTCGAAATTCCAATGGAGGCTTGCCCGTGGAAAAGTCCGACCGTGTGTACGCGGCATAACCTTTTATGCCGCGTACATACGGTCGAAATTCCGACCAAGGCTTGACCGTGTGTACGCGGCATAACTTTTTTGCGGGAGGATGCCCCCATGCTTCGGCATATATGCCCATCATTAGAAGTGGGTGGATGAAGGGAGGTATTCTAATGGTGGGCATACCCACCAATCAATCTCTTTTTTTCGTTCAGCCAATAGGCTGTATGAAAAAAAAGATTACAATACATGTCCAACAAGGACCAGCAACGTACTGGTATGTTGCTGGACTTTGAATGTTTATACCAGAATGATGCCTGCGGGTTTAGGTATCATCTTGGTATCATTCTTTTTAGCCAGCAGCCGGCTTTCATGTAAAAGCAATTCTAGCAGATAATTAGCCTCTAGACTGCTTTTACAAGCAGTGGGAGGGAATGTCCCCCCCCGGATATAAAAAGCGCCATTGGGAAATTGGGAAAGCATTTTATCACACCGATCTAGGTGTGGTCAGATGCTTTGAGGGCAGAGGAAAGATCTAGGGTCTAACCCCCAAATTTTTTTCAAAAAAAGAGTACCTGTCACTACTTATTGCTATCATAGGGGATATTTACATTCCCTGAGATAACGATAAAAATGGTAAAAAAATAAAATATGGAAGGCACAGTTTAAAAATAAAATAAAAAAGCCAAATAAATAATAAAAAAAATAAAAAATAAAAAAAGCACCGCTGTCCCCCCCTGCTCTTGCGCAAAGGCGAACGCAAGCATCGGTCTAGCGTCATATGTAAACAGCAATTGCATCATGCATGTGAGGTATCATCGCGAAGGTCAGATCGAGGGCAGTCATTTTAGCAGTAGACCTCCTCTGTAAATCTAACGTGGTAACCTGTAAAGGCTTTTAAATGCTTTTAAAAATGAATGTAGTTTGTCACCGCTGCGCGTTTGTGCGCAATTTTAAAGCATGTCGTGTTTGGTATCCATGTACTCGGCCTATGATCATCTTTTTTATTTCATCAAACATTTGGGCAATATAGTGTTTTTTAGTGCATTAAAAATAAAAAAGTGTGTTTTTCCCCCAAAAAATGTGTTTGAAAAATCGCTGCGCAAATACTGTGTGGAAAAAAAAATGCAACACCCACTATTTTAATCTGTAGGGCCTTTGCTTTAAAAAAATATATAATGATTGGGGGTTCAACATAATTTTCTTGCAAAAAAATTTTTTTTTTCATGTAAACAAAAAGTGTCAGAAAGGGCTTTGTCTTCAAGTGGTTAGAAGAGTGGATGATGTGTGACATAAGCTTCCTAATGTTGTGCATAAAATGCCAGGACAGTTCAAAACCCCCCCAAATGACCCCATTTTGTAAAGTAGACACCTCAAGCTATTTGCTGAGAGGCATGTTGAGCCCATTGAATATTTTTTTTTTTGTCCCAAGTGATTGAATAATGACCAAAAAAAAAAAAAAATGTACAAAAAGTTGTCACTAAATTATATATTTCTCAAACATGCCATGGGCATATGTGGAATTACACCCCAAAATACATTCTGTTGCTTCTCCTGAGTACGGGGATACCACATGTGTGGGACTTTTTGGGAGCCTAGTCGCGTACGGGACCCCAAAAACCAAGCACCGCCTTCAGGATTTCTATGGGTGTAAATTTTTGATTTCACTCCTCACTGCCTATCACAGTTTCGGAGGCCATGGAATGCCCAGATGGCACAAAACCCCCCCAAATGACCCCATTTTGGAAAGTAGACACCCCAAGCTATTTGCTGAGAGGTATGTTGAGTATTTTGCAGATCTCGCTTTTTGTCACAAAGTTTTGAAAATGTAAAAAAAGAAAAAAAAAAAGAAAAAAAAATGTCTTTCTTAATTTTCAAAAACAAATGAGAGCTGTAAAATACTCACCATGCCTCTCAGCAAATAGCTTGGGGTGTCTACTTTCCAAAATGGGGTCATTTGTGGGGGTTTTGGGCTATTTTGACATTTTATGGCCTTCAAAACTGTGATAGGTAGTGAGGAGTGAAATCAAAAATTTATGCCCTTAGAAACCTTGAAGGCGGTGCTTGGTTTTTGGGGTCCCGTACGCGGCTAGGCTCCCAAAAAGTCCCACACATGTGGTATCCCCGTACTCAGGAGAAGCAGCAGAATGTATTTTGGGGTGTAATTTCACATATAACCATGGCATGTGTGAGCAATATATCATTTAGTGACAACTTTTTGTACATTTTTTTTTATTTTTGTCATTATTCAATCATTTGGGACAAAAAAAAAATATTCAATGGGCTCAACATGCCTCTCAGCAAATAGCTTGGGGTGTCTACTTTCCAAAATGGGGTCATTTGGGGGGGTTTTGTGCCATCTTGGCATTTTATGGCCTTCAAAACTGTGATAGGTAGTGAGGAGCGAAATCAAAAATTTATGCCCTTAGAAACCTTGAAGGCGGTGCTTGGTTTTTGGGGTCCCGTACGCGGCTAGGCTCCCAAAAAGTCCCACACATGTGGTATCCCCGTACTCAGGAGAAGCAGCAGAATGTATTTTGGGGTGTAATTTCACATATGCCCATGGCATGTGTGAGCAATATATCATTTAGTGACAACTTTGTGCAAAAAAAAAAAGTTTGTCATATTCCCGCAACCTGTGGCAAAATATAAAATATTCCATGGACTCAACATGCCTCTCAGCAAATAGCTTGGGGTGTCTACTTTCCAAAATGGGGTAATTTGGGGGGGGGGGGTTTGTGCTATTTTGGCATTTTATGGCCTTCGAAACTGTGATAGGTAGTGAGGAGTGAAATCAAAAATTTACGCCCTTAGAAATCCTGAAGGCGGTGCTTGGTTTTTGGGGCCCTGTACGCGGCTAGGCTCCCAAAAAGTCCCACACATGTGGTATCCCCGTACTCAGGAAAAGCAGCAGAATGTATTTTGGGGTGCAATTCCACATATAACCATGGCATGTGTGAGCAATATATCATTTAGTGACAACTTTTTGTACATTTTTTTTTCTTTTTGTCATTATTCAATCATTTGGGACAAAAAAAAAAAATATTCAATGGGGTCAACATGCCTCTCAGCAAATAGCTTGGGGTGTCTACTTTCCAAAATGGGGTAATTTGGGGGGGTTTTGTGCCATCTTGGCATTTTATGGCCTTCAAAACTGTGATAGGTAGTGAGGAGTGAAATCAAAAATTTATGCCCTTAGAAACCTTGAAGGCGGTGCTTGGTTTTTGGGGTCCCGTACGCGGCTAGGCTCCCAAAAAGTCCCACACATGTGGTATCCCCGTACTCAGGAGAAGCAGCAGAATGTATTTTGGGGTATAATTTCACATATGCCCATGGCATGTGTGAGCAATATATCATTTAGTGACAACTTTGTGCAAAAAATAAAAGTTTGTCATATTCCCGCAACTTGTGGCAAAATATAAAATATTCCATGGACTGAACATGCCTCTCAGTAAATAGCTTGGGGTGTCTACTTTCCAAAATGGGGTCATTTGGGCGGGGGTTTTGTGCTATTTTGGCATTTTATGGCCTTCGAAACTGTGATAGGTAGTGAGGAGTGAAATCAAAAATTTGCGCCCTTAGAAATCCTGAAGGCGGTGCTTGGTTTCCGGGGTCCCGTACGTGGCTAGGCTCCTAAAAAGTCCCACACATGTGGTATCCCCGTACTCAGGAGAAGCAGCAGAATGTATTTTGGGGTGCAATTCCACATATAACCATGGTATGTGTGAGCAATATATCATTTAGTGACAACTTTTTGTATTTTTTTTTTTTGTCATTATTTAATCACTTGGGACAAAAAAAAAAATATTCAATGGGTTCAACATGCCTCTCAGCAATTTCCTTGGGGTGTCTACTTTCCAAAATAGGGTCATTTGGGGGGGTTTTGTACTGCCCTGCCATTTTAGCACCTCAAGAAATGAGATAGGCAGTCATAAATTTAAAGCTGTGTAAATTTCAGAAAATGTACCCTAGTTTGTAAACGCTATAACTTTTGCGCAAACCAATACGCTTATTGACATTTTTTTTACTAAAGACATGTGGCTGAATACATTTTGGCCTAAATGTATGACTAAAATTGAGTTTATTCGATTTTTCTTATAACAAAAAGTAGAAAATATCATTTTTTTTCAAAATTTTCGGTCTTTTTCTGTTTATATCGCAAAAAATAAAAATCGCAGAGGCAATCAAATACCATTAAAAGAAAGCTCTATTTGTGGGAAGAAAAGGACGCAAATTTCATTTGGGTACAACATTGCATGTCCGCACAATTTACAGTTAAAGCAGCGCAGTGCCGAATCCCAAAAACAGGCCTGGTCCTAATGGCCCGAAATGGTCCGGGGCTTAAGTGGTTAATAGCCGCGAGTCAGTTTTAAATGCATTTTTTTCTTTCAAAAATGACATTTTTTGCAGGGACAGTTCTAAGCACGGGAAACATGCGCCACTTCACATGCATATCATACACACCCCCCAGGTACGAAATTTAAAGGAATATTTCACTTTTATTTTTTCATTTTAAGCATTATTAAAATCACTGCTCCCAAAAAAACGGCCGTTTTTAAAACTTATTTTTGCATTGATACATGTCCCCTGGGGCAGGACCCGGGTCCCCAAACACTTTTTAGGACAATAACTTGCATATTAGCCTTTATAATTAACACTTTAGATTTCGAACGTTTGAGTCCATTGTATTTAATAGGGTTCTAAAGTTTACACAAACATTTTGTCTGTTCGCAGGTTCTGGTGCAAACTGAACAGGGGGGTGTTCGGCTCATCCCTGGTGGATTGGGGAATGTTCTGGTAATAACCGACCATTTCACCAGCTATGCCCAAGCTTTCCCAACCAAAGATCAGAAGGCATCCACCGTGGCAAAGATACTTATGGAGAAGTATTTTGTCCATTACGGACTACCACAGAGACTCCACTCAGATCAAAGAAGGGACTTTGAGAGTCGGTTGATCCGGAAACTTCTGGACTCATTGGGAATAAAGAAGACCAGAACCACACCTTACCACCCACAAGGAGATGCTCAGCCGGAGAGATTTAACCGGACCCTGCTCAACATGTTGGGGACTTTAGAAACAGAGAAGAAGCAACACTGGAGCCAACACATATCCGCCCTAGTGCATGCTTATAACTGTACCACAAGTGATGCTACTGGCTACTCCCCTTATCGACTCATGTTTGGGAGAGAAGCAAAGTTGCCAGTGGATCTGGCTTTTGGCACTTCTGTAGATCATACTTCAGCTACATCTCACAAGGGATACGTGGACAGACTTAGGCGCAGCTTGCAGGTGGCCTATGAACAGGCCCAGGCGGCCTCGGACCAAAGGGGGGCCCGCAACAAGAGAAATTTTGATCTGAAGGTTCGAGTACAGGATTTGCAGCCCGGGGACCGAGTACTGCTACGCAATCTGGGAGTCCCTGGAAAACACAAGCTGGCAGACAGATGGAGATCGGAGCCCTATGTTGTCTTTAGGAAGTTGCCTGGGTTGCCTGTTTACAAACTAAAGCCCGAAGGGAAGGTGGGACCCCTGAAGACATGGCATCGAAACCACTTGCTCCCACTTGCTGAAGCAGTCAGGATACCCCCAGCAAGGGACCCCCCTGAATCAGTCTCTATCCTGGATATCCCCAGGCCAAGTACTCGGTCTCAGACCTCTCGAGCTGAAGAGGGGGAGGCCTCTCAACTGAGTACCGATGAAGGAGGAGAACTGGACTGGTTGTGGCCTTCCTCGACTCCGGGACCGTCCGCCATAGATCTCCCAAATACAGGGGATACTCCAGATGCAACGCTGAATCCGGAGGCCACTGAATTCATACCCTTCAGTCCCTCAGCTGATTACTGGGAAGATGTTCCTGACACTTGCTCAGAGGAGGATCCTAGAGATTCCAATTATCAGTCAACTTCTGAATCGGAGGTTCCAGAACTAGAAATGTTACCTGAACTTACTCCTGAAGAAGAGCATGTGGCGCTGGAGCCAGAAGTTCCAAGGGAGCAGAGGGCTCGCAGAGTTATCAGGCCTCCCAAGAAATTAACTTACCCCCAAATGGGGACGAGCTCAGAGGACTCTGTTATGTAATGGCTAGGAGAAGTGTTGAGCATCCTGATCCCTCCACTGTCCATTTGGTGGAGGGCAACCCCAGCTCACTCTCTGGCACAGTTAGGCAGGTCACTCATGGTAGTGTGACCTGTGGGCAAGAGAGTTCCATCCCACAATTTTGGTGGGAATTCCCTATGCCAACATCATACTCGACACTGTCCAAAATGGTACACAGTATTTGTTGAAGTTATCTTTGGGGACCAAAGAGTTTAAGTGGGGGGAGTGTGTAGCGGGGTTCCTTTAAAGACTCTCAAACTACTGTTCCCAGAACCCCACTGGTTCCCAGGATGTTTTGCTTCTGCCCCAGAGACTCATGGGTGGGGGATATATAAGGAAGGGGCGAGGCCTGGCTCGGCCTCTTTGGACACGGGACAGCAGAGACTGATACACCTGTGCGGACCTGCGCTGGGTAAGGCCTGAAGCCTGGGGCCTTTCCGGAACCAACCAAAGAGCCTTCCACCCCACTGCGAGCCTGGGTGGCATCCGACATCTCTACTTACAGCCTAGATTGGATCGGGGACCCGATCGCAGCGACCGCTGTGGGCGAGTGAAGACACAGCCGGTGTAAGCCCCGGACGGAGATCGTGTCCGGCGGGTGAGCGAGCGTAAGCTCATTCCATAACCTGTTTGATAGTACTGTGCCTATAGACTGCCGAGGCCTAATACCTCATGTTAAAGACTCTCGCTGGAGATCCACAGCAGGACTGATCCAGAGGATCTCCAGTGAAGTGTTGCCAGTTATCAACTTCCCCCTTTCCTGGATTACAATTGTTGTTTATTCTTAAGTGCACCACCTCTACAGATGCCGGTGAAGAATCCATCATTTATACAGGACTGAGTTCTAGAATTAGGAATCAGGCCTGATTCATTAGGGACCTAGTTTAGTTATTGCGCCACAGGGCGCCTAGTTAACAGTCGCCCCACGTGGCGTCTCCTTACACACCCCCTCCTCTCCATGGTGTAGTGTGACTGATATTGTAATATTGCAGGGCTCTGTGTGTATTCTATTGGTCAAGTTGTTATCACTGTTCATTCCCTTTGCATAGCTGAAAGTAAAACCTGTTATTCATTTATAACTACTCTGTGTCTGATGCCGCGTACACACGATCATTTTTCCCGTCGGGAAAAATTTCATTTTTTTTTTTCGCCGAGAAAAACGATCGTCTGTGGGCTTTATGCCATTTTTCTCGTTGAGAAAAACGGCAGGAAAAACGACGAGAAAAATTAGAACATGTTCTAAATTTTCTCATCGTTTTTTCCATCATTTTTTTCCGCGGCAGTTTTCCCATGGGGAGACACTGCCGCGGAGCCCACAGACGGTCGTTTTTCTCGACAAAGAAAAAAATGACGGGAAAAACGGTCGTGTGTGGGGGAAAATGCCGTTCCCTCGTTTTTCTTTTTTTTTCATGTCGTGATTCACGGCGGTGTTTTCACTTTTTTTTTTTCGCCGAGAAAAACGATCGTCTGTGGGCTTTATGCCATTTTTCTCGTTGAGAAAAACGGGAGGAAAAACGACGAGAAAAATTAGAACATGTTCTAAATTTTCTCATCGTTTTTTCCATCATTTTTTTCCGCGGCAGTTTTCCCATAGGGAGACACTGCCGCGGAGCCCACAGACGGTCGTTTTTCTCGACAAAGAAAAAAATGACGGGAAAAACGGTCGTGTGTGGGGGAAAATGCCGTTCCCTCGTTTTTCATTTTTTTTCATGTCGTGATTCACGGCGGTGTTTTCACCGCCGTGAATCACGATCGTGTGTACGCGGCATCAGTCTCTCATAAAGTATAAGTATTAAATGTGTATACCCCTAGACTAACTGTGCCAGAAAGGGTCGAGTAGATTGCCGGGGGTTGGTGGAGCTGTATTCAGGGCCCAAACCGAATCTGCGGCCCTCTTAGTTGAGGGTATCGCTACATATATAATAATATATATGTTATATCATATAGGTGAATGTATTATATATTGTGTTATATGTGTAGCGGGGTCTCCTTTAAGGCCCCGGGACTACGTTATCCAGAACCCCATCCGGCCTCAGGGGAAAGTTTCCACCGCAGAGACTCATGGGAGAGGCTATTTAAGGAAGAGGGGAGGCGGAGCTCGGCCTCTTTGGACACTGCGCTGCAAGCAACCAGTCTTCCTGTGCGGATCTGCTGCGGTGCAAGGCCCGAAGCCTGGGGCCTTGCGTGACTTCCGAAGAGCCTTCCACCCCACTGCTGAGCCTGGGTGGATCCTGTCTTGTTGAGTGAGGACATCAGTCGGATCGGGGACCCGATCGTGGCAGGCGCTGTGTGCGGGTACACAGCAGGTGGAAGTCCCAGACTGGGATCGCGTCCGGAGTGGTGAGCGGGCACCTGCCCAGACCAATAGACTGTGTCGTGTTCAGGCCTATAGAACTGCATAGGCCCACAGTTCGTTTATCTGCTGTTCCATGGGGGGACCGGTAGCAGGACAGAGTTGAAGTGTCCCCCTCCCAGTATAGTTGTTCCAAGTTACTGCCCGTTGTGGATTACAAACTAGAATTTCATCAAGTGCACCACCGAAAGCTGGCATGCGAAGAAATCCTTATAGGAAGTGACTGAGATTTACTCCATGTCAGGCCTGACTCGGGTGGGGAGATAGTATATTGTTTAGTGCGCCATAGGGCGCGCACACCATAATAGCCACGTGTGGTGGAGTACCGTGCAGCGCCATTATAGTGTGCTGAATTGATGGCTGCAGGGCTCTGCAAGCCAGTTGCATGTGTGATGTTATACCTATGCTATTTACTATAAGAGTAAAACCGTTATAATCAATCTCTCGCCTTAGTGTGTTGTCTTACTGCTTAGAGATTAATTCATGCAATACAATTGAATGTGGTATAAGTATAGCCCTAGACTAACTGTGCCAGCGGGGGTCGAGTAAGATTGCCGGGGGTTGGCGGTAATGCACACAGGGCCCGAAAACAAACCAGCGGCTCTCTTAACTGGGGGTAGCGCTACACTTGGGGGCTCTCGAGTCCGGGATCCTGGTGCAGCAAGTAACGCGCCAAAAAGTACCAGCATGGACCCATCGGAAGTATTCAAGTGGTGCAAGGTGGTCAGCACAGATCCAGGAGGGGTAGTAGTTATAGAACTCCCAGGGATCTGGCAAGAAGAAGCAGTGAAACAGCTAGTGACGTCGCTGTCCACGCACCAGAAGGCATGGATAGTGGATGTCAGGTCGAATTCTTCGCTGATGCACGCACTGATAGAGTGGAAGGATGGAGTCCCGGAGGACTTCAAGAATCCAAGTATAAAAGCGACAGATGGGCGTGGCCAAGATGGAGACCTGAGCGGTCGCACTTCACGGAGCTCTGCTGACTGCCTGTGAATTTCTCCGTTCCCTGGCTGTGATTCGTGTCTTAACTGGCCGGGTTCTACACTGATGAGACGCCGGACTCGTAAGGGAGGCTGTGTTAGGGGACAACCGCTTCGCTTTCCGCCAATTGAAGAGCTTCCATCTGAACCCCCTGCGGCCTGTGTGCAGCCTCGTGGCTGGAAGGGCAATAACATGGCGTCTCAGACGGATTTCCTGGCTGAACCACCGCCACCAGATGAAGCGACATCGCAACCCAGCTATGTGGCTGACATTATGGCTGCTATTGCTAATTGCCAAGCCACGATAACGACCAAGATCGAGGCAGTGCAACTTGAGATGGGACACATGAGGCAAAACATGGACAAGCTCCGCTCCCGAGTTACAGAGACGGAGGAGCGGGTGAGTGGTGTGGAGGATACCGTGAATGAGCATTCCTCAGCTATCCGTGTTATCCAGCAGAAGGTGAGAGCCCTGGAGTACAAGGTGGACGACGCCGAGAATCGGAATCGGAGGAACAACCTTCGGATTGTGGGTATGGCGGAAGGAGCGGAGGGTAGGAACCCGGCGGTGTTCGTGGAGGATCTCCTGCGTGAACTATTGCCCGACGCTCACTTTTCCCCTTTTTACGCCGTGGAGAGGGCTCATCGGGTTCCGCCGCAACCGAATCCGGCGGGCGGTCCCCCCCGCACTTTTATTCTAAGGTTCTTGAATTTCCGGGACCGGGATGAAGTGCTGAAAGCGGCGCGAGTGAAGGGAGAACTTCGCTATCAAAACGCCAAGCTCCTTGTCTTCCCCGACTATTCCCTGGAGACCCAGAAGCAGAGGAAGTCGTTCGACCAAGTGAAGGCCCTGCTTCGGGCCCGTGATATTCGATACAGCATGCTGTTCCCTGCTCGTCTCCGTGTGCAGGATGGGGAGACGACACGGTTCTTTACCTCTCCGCGAGAAGCCTCCTCCTGGATTGACACCTTGCCACCGCACCGCTGATGAGGAAGGGATGTCCCCTGGATCGGGCTTCCCCCCCCCCATTCTTCTCTACCTGTTTTGGGGCGGATCTTGAGAGCCCGGTCCTACTGGTCACTTGCTCTGATTGATCTTGCAGGTACTGTAACGTTTTAAGTTTGTGCCCCTGCTTGCAGGTGAAGTTGACGTTATCACCACCTTTTGATTCCCCTGCTTGAACTTCCCAACTCTCTTTGCGATATGCCGGACTGCCTATGATGTTGAGGTTCGCCTCACCCCCTTTTGGTGTAGCTGCATGGGACTTTCTGAGCTAAGGGATACCTTTTTCCTCCTGTATAGTTATGTGGTGGTCAGCATCTCCGGTGCTGGTTCGGCACTTGTGCTTGAGTGCGGATTCCACTGGTTCACTGCCCTCTTTACATTTGTTCTGTTCTAACGGACCCGTTGTCTGTTGTTTGGGATTTATGCTCTCCATAATTGGGATGGGGTTGCGGGGTGGGGGGAGGGGGGTTTTGGTTGTCCTGCCGCCGTTGCGGCTTCTATGGGGTTCTAGTTTAAGGGGTTCTGGCATGACATGCATAACCTTTTATTTCTGTTACAGGTATGTTGACTGGTGTTTTGCGGGGTGGTGGGGGAGGGGGGTCCTGCCCCGGATCTTATTGTGTCTCTCCCGTCACCACTATATTGCTAAGGTCTCTATCTTCTAGGACATTATGGCTCAGTTAAAGATTATCTCCTGGAACACTCGGGGCCTTAATTCAGCGGTTAAGAGGTCCCTAGTGTTTCAATACTTGCAGAAGGCTGCCCCACATGTTTGTATCTTATTGGAAACCCATTTGACAGGGTCCAGAGTCCGGGCCTTGCAAAGGGCTTGGATTGGGTCAGCCTATCACTCTACCTACTCATGCTATGCTCGCGGGGTCAGTGTTCTCGTTAGGAGATCGCTGCCCTTCCAGCTGTTGGAGGTGCGCACAGACCCCGGGGGTAGATATGTGGTCCTGCATGTTAACATATATGATAAGCGATTGGTGCTGGCTGGAGTTTATTTACCTCCGCCTGCTTCAATACAACCGTTGCATGACTTGATGGTGCATATCCTGGCGTTTGACACGTCCGAGTTTTATATCTTTGGGGATTTTAATATGGTGCCCTCTCGGGATCTGGACAGACTGCACCCCTCGGTCAGGTTTTCTATGGACCTTCCTAGGTGGGCTGAGACGTACAGTCTGACTGATGTATGGAGGCATTTTCATCCCTGCACACGAGAATATACTTGCCACTCTGCCACATACAAGACCCTGTCCCGCATTGACCTGGTCTTTGCTTCTGCGTCGGCCCTCAATTGGGTTTGCGAAGCGGGCCACCTATCTAGAGGTATCTCTGACCACGCCCCCGTCTGTATTACAGTGACCCTCTCAGGGGCTAGAGGTGCTAGACTATGGCGCCTGTCCAGGTACTGGGCATTGGATGAGGGTATTCAAGAGGATATGGTGGAGTCTGTCTGTAACTACTGGACCCTCAATCAGGATTCGGCTAGCTCTGGCGTTCAATGGGATGCCTTTAAGGCCTTTGTAAGGGGGGCCTTCATCTCCCGGATTTCTTTGGCACAGAAGGTAGGGGCTAAATTACTGAAGGATAAGGAGGAGGAGGCTGGGAGGTGGGAGCGGGACTTTGTGTCCTCCCCATCGGATGCTACTTACTACGAATGGCAGCGGGTCCTTAGGGAACTCTCCCTATGTCGTGTCGACCAAACCAAGAAAGCCATGTTACACTCGGCTCAGAGGGTGTTTGAATTTGGGGACAAAAATGGTCGACTGCTGGCATGGCTGGCTCGGGGACAGGCCCCCTCTGTGCACATAGCAGGAATTCGGGATGAGGGTGGGTCTGTCCTCTCCTCCCCAGAACATATTAATGCTAGGTTTTCCCAGTTTTTCCGGGGGGTCTACTCTTCTAAGGTCGGATACACTTCTTCCGAACTCCGGGAATTCCTGGGCTCGATTGACTTCCCTGTACTGTCGGATGACTCTAGGGGTTCTCTGGAGGGAGAGATTACTCTGGAGGAGGTACAGACAGCCATTGGGGGGTTACAAGGGGGTAAAACGCCAGGTGTAGATGGTCTCCCAACAGAATTCTACTCGCAGTATATGGATCTGCTAGCACCGCGGTTGACTTCACTTTTTTCTGACTGCAAAAAACGGGGAGTTCTGCCTGACTCTATGGCGGAGGCGGTTATAGTGTTGGTGCCCAAGCCCGGTAAGGACCTTCTGGAATGTGCCTCCTACAGGCCTATTTCCTTGTTGAACGTGGACGCCAAGATCCTCGCCAAGATCTTAGCTGTGCGTCTGTCTGCGGTCATTTCTGATTTGGTCCATGTGGATCAGACTGGGTTTATGCCGGGCAAGGGCACTGACATTAATATTAGGCGCTTATTTTTGAATCTCTCATTGACGCACGACTCGGTCGGGTCCCGCGTAGTAGCCTCCCTTGACGCCGAAAAGGCTTTTGACTCGATTGAGTGGGAATATATGTGGGAGGTTCTGCGTGGCTTCGGATTTGGTCCTAATTTTATTCACTGGGTGCAGATGCTATATGGTAGTCCGAGGGCGCGGGTCCGTACTAACGGTTGGGTTTCGGATCCCTTTCCGTTGTTCAGAGGCACTCGTCAGGGGTGTCCCCTCTCTCCCAGTCTCTTTGCCCTGGCTTTAGAACCCCTGGCAATTTCAGTCCGGGAGTCCCGGAGGATTCGGGGGCTGGTGGTGGGGGGACTGGAGGAGAGGATATCATTATATGCTGACGATGCTCTGTTATACCTGAATGATGCTGGGCCTTCTCTCTTGGCTGCCCTGGACGTATTTGAGGAGTTTGGAAGGTATTCCGGGGTTAAGATAAACTGGTCTAAATCGGTGGTATTTCCACTGGATGACCAGGCTTCTGCCCTTGCCAGCCCATCTTCCTTGAGTTGGGTCACTGAGTTCAGGTACCTTGGGGTGGTTGTGACGAGGGATGTGGCCCAATACTATGCACGGAATATTCTTCCCTTACTGTCTATCCTGCGGGAGAAGTGTGCTTCATGGTCTAGCCTTCCCTTGAATCTCCTCGGCCGTATCAATATTTTTAAGATGGTCCTGCTGCCTAAATTTCTCTACCTGTTTCGCAACTGCCCGGTGTGGATTCCGGTCTCCTTTTTTAGAGAGGTGGATAAGAGTATTGGCTCCTTTATTTGGGGTGGGACGGTCCCTAGGCTTGCTAGATCTACTCTTTATCTCCCTACGCAGTTAGGGGGCCTGGCTCTGCCTAACCTACAAGTGTATTACTGGGCCGCTGTGTTGGTGACCGTTTACTGGTGGTTTGAGGGGGCTCGTTCCAATGCGGCTGTGTGTCTGGAAGCCGCTTACCTAGGTTCGCTGATGGACCTGCGTAACTTGGCATACAGAGGCCCCAGGGCGTACGAGTCAGTGCCGACTCCTACTAAGGTCACCTATAGAGTTTGGGTGGCGGCTAGGAAGCGTTTTTCTCGGGAGAATAGGTGGTCCCCGGTGCAGCCTCTATGGGGGAATCCAGCCCTGCCCCACTTTCGTACGATCCCTGACCCGCATGTCTGGGCAAGGTATGGGGTGAGAATCTTACGGGATATCATGCCGGCTGGGGTGCTGCTGCAGTACGCACAGCTTCGTCGGCAGTTTCGATTGCCGAGCTGGATGTTCTTTCGGTACCTCCAGCTCCGACATGCGGCCAGGGCCCAGTTCCCAGTCACGCCTTTAATTCAGCTGGATCCAGTTGAGGAGGTCCTTTTGCGGGAAGATCTGCGGAAACCACTTTCGGTTCTATACGGTACCCTGCTGAGGACTGACTCTCCGAAGATCGAGAGGCTCTGGGATCAATGGAGGGCGGATATACCAGCCCTTGATAGGGAGGATTGGGAAGATGCACTGGAAAACTGCCCTAAACTGGTTATCTCCTCCCGTGATAAGCTGCTGCAAGTTAAACTACTCCACAGGGTCTATCTTACGCCCGCTAGGCTTCATAGAATCTATCCGGATAGGGACCCTAATTGCCCTCGGTGCCTGGTCCAATCAGGGGACCTGCTGCATATGCTCTGGGCTTGCTCCAAGTTACAGGATTTTTGGAGGGAGGTGTTTGAGTTAGTTAATCTTAAGCTGGAACTGTCGCTCCCCTTGTCGCCAGAGCTAGCACTCCTAGGTATTCCAGATGATGGCCAGAGATCGCACCATAGTAGATTGCTCATAGGATATTTGCTGTACTACGCCAAGAAGGCTATTATTTGTAAATGGCGGTCTCCCGATCCTCCAACTGTGTCCGCCTGGTTGGCTATGATCAATGCTGCCCTGCCGCTCTACAGGTTGACGTATATTAGTAGAGGTTGTTCTTGGAAGTTTGATAAAGTGTGGCAGTTGTGGCTCGCTACGTGAGGGGTCCCCGCCCTGGGGTCTTGTGGTCCTGGGGGGGGGGGTCGTGTTCCCGGGGATGAGGCAGTGTGTCTTCCATTCTGGGGGAGTAGGCTGTATTTTGTTTTGTTTTGTCTTTGTTTTTTGTGCACTAAGCTTACTGGGTCACTTGAGCCATCCTGATTCCTGTAGGTCATGATGTCCCTATCTACACTGTTGTGCCCTGAGATATTTTGATGTGATAGTCATCTGTTTGCCTGTAATTTCAATGTACTGTCATGACAATGGTTGTGCCAACCAAAATCTATGTGGTATTTTCTTTTCTCTGTACTGATTTTTGCTTAATAAAGAACCCCTGTTTGTTAAAAAAATAAATAAAAGCGACAGATGATCAAACCTATAGCCTAATACACACACTGCCATTCACCCCAAAAACAGTAAAAAGGGAGAAGAAAGAGAGTCCCGGGTCGCCGCAGGGCACCCTCAGCACCGAACTGTGCGCGGTCCTAGAGAAAATTATAACCCAGTGTAAGAAAGACCCTCCAGATTACCAAATGTCAGGATACCGAAAACTCAGAATGTTTTCAGGGAGGAAACCTGTACCTTCCGGTGAAGAGGGGTTTGAGGAGTGGCTAGGCGGTGCCACTCAGGCCTTAGAAGAATGGGAAGTCCCAGACCAAAGAAAGAAGCAGATAATTGCAGAGAGCTTAAAGGGACCTGCTCTGGAGGCCATACGCAACCTTAAGATGAGCAAGACAGACTGTGATGCGCAGGACTATGACGTCACGCCCGGGTACCTGGAAGTAAACAAAGCCGCAATTGCGGCTGAAATCATGAGATCAGTGAATTTTTTTTCCTGATATCATGCTTTCCAGCCTGGAGGAGAGATGTGGGGTCTTATTGACCCCGCATCTCTCCATAAAGAGGACCTGTCACACACCATTCCTATTACAAGGGATGTTTACATTCCTTGTAATACTAAAAAAAGTGCTAAAAAAAAATGTAAAAAAAAGTGCAAAAATACAAAAAATTAAGTAAAATAAAAAAAAAATTGTTTTTAATACGCCCCTGTCCCCGCACACGTAAGTCCCGCCCACATATGTAAACGCCGTTCAAACCACACATGTGAGGTATCGCCGTGTGCGTTAGAGAGTGTGCAACAATTCTAGCACTAGACCTCCTCTGTAACTCTAAACTGGTAACCTGTAAAAAAATTCAAAGCGTCGCCTATGGAGATTTTTAAGTACCGAAGTTTGGCGCTATTCCATGAGTGTGCGCAATTTTAAAGCGTGGCATGTTAGGTATCTATTTACTTGGCGTAGCAACATCTTTCATATTTTACAAAAAAATTGGGCTAACTTTACTGTTTTGTTATTTTTTAATTCATGAAACTATTTTATTTTCCAAAAATTATTGCGCAAATACCGTGCAACATAAAAAGTTGCAATGGCCATCATTTTATTCCCTAGGGTGTCTGCTAAAAAAATATATATAATGTTTGGGGGTTCTGAGTAATTTTCTAGCAAAAGAATGATGATTTGTACATGTAGGAGAGATGCCAGAATAGGCCCAATATTGAGTGGTTAAAACACCTAAACATATTAAAAAATATGGGGATTTGGTCACACCATATGGCCATATAGTGCTAAGTATAAAAGAAAAATCAGACAGCGCAAAAACAAACCCAAAAAACCCAAATGAAAGCAGCTGAACACTGAAGGTCAATATAAAAGTCCTTGGGCAGAGTACATGTAAAAAGCAGTGCAGCGCTAAAATTAAACTAAAAGTAGTGTCACAAAACAGTTCAAAAACAATATGTAGCAAGTTGAGGCCAGAGGATGTTGAAAAAACAATGGAAATATGAACTTCTTAGACAGAAACTGGGGTGCTGTAGTCAATCACTATACATCCCAACATAAACGTCTCTTTCCCCTGAAGCACGAACCGCTCACCTAGATAAATGGACCTCTGAGTGAACAGAAGGTCAATCAAGCTGTCCCTTCTCAAGGGTAATGATAAGGTGATGTCTTCACGTGAAGTCCTTCTTTGTACTCCTCAATCAGTAAATGGTCTCCAAAATCTCGCTCATAAAGGGTGGATCATGTAAAATTAAAGGAAACACATAGTGCTCTCCATATATAAAAAGCGACACATTTATTCTAATAAGTAAAATACTCACAAACACGGCACTATGACCTAGTGCACGGTATAAAGTACATATGAAAAAAAAACCAGGTGGGTGGCTGTTCTTACATCACTATAAGCCCTCCGCACGCGTATCGTCCGTAGTGCAGGACTTTCTCAGCGGATATAGCAAGGGCTAGTGTGTCAGTGCTAAATTTATAGCATCAAGTACTGGTTTAATCAATTAGCATGTCCCACCCACTTCGATCAAGAGGACAGCCCATCACAGGTGATTCAAGTGAATTAATCACACACATCACCAAAACACAACGTTCATAAAGGTGCAGCAATCTCCTCAATAGTACAATCTTAAATCATAATAGCAATCCACACTTAACCACAGCCTGTAAATCAGACAGAATGCAGTATCCTGCACAGACAGTATAAAGGCAGGCAGTGTGTACATTACGCGTACGCGTATCGTCCGTAGTGCAGGACTTCCTCAGCGGATATAGCAAGGGCTAGTGTGTCAGTGCTAAATTTATAGCATCAAGTACTGGTTTAATCAATTAGCATGTCCCACCCACTTCGATCAAGAGGACAGCCCATCACAGGTGATTCAAGTGAATTAATCACACACATCACCAAAAACACAACGTTCATAAAGGTGCAGCAATCTCCTCAATAGTACAATCCTAAATCATAATAGCAATCCACACTTAACCACAGCCTGTAAATCAGACAGAATGCAGTATCCTGCACAGACAGTATAAAGGCAGGCAGTGTGTACATTATGCGCATAGAGGGAGAGCAGATCAAATCCCTTACTAAATTATTGCTAACCTAACTTACCGTACATGAGGTAGCCTGCTTCCTCACCGCCATGACTGTATTGAAAATCAGACGAGGTGATCCCCATTGGTGCCGCCGCCGTCCTCCGCAGCGCTCGTCACTGGGGGCGGTGCCATCAACATGTCACATGACCGCATGACGTGCGGTCACATGGCGCGTCACCAAGGAGACCGTCAACAAGGCTAGCCTCCCGCACATAGATGCCGTCCTTCACACCGCTCATCAGAGGGGGCGGGACGTGCGGTCACATGACCAATCACCAAGGAGATCAACAACAAAGCTGCCCTCACATACACAGCGGAGGTAACCATTTCAAGCCGGTAAGGGGAGCAATAAATTTGACTGGCAATACTGACACTACTTCAAAAGTACCAGAAGCAGAAAGGACCAGTTACTACACACAGACTGCATATGCAGTCAATTAGTACCATAAGGAAAATAGGTAGACATAAAAAGCTAATGATAAAATTAAAAATAGAAAATGAAAATGCCAGAATAATAGAACAAATTGTTCATACTGACAATACCAAAATAAAAATACATAGATATGGCCACAAACTGATTATTACAAAAAATGGACACAATAAGCAACAACCAGTAAGTGAGCACAAATCACCATACAAAGAGATAAAATCCTCATAAATGGCAGATAATGGGGAAGAGGCCTAATATAAGCCTAATCCTCACTAAAATGAATAACTAAGACATCAGAGCAGCCACCCAACCTGTTTACAGTAAATACATATATGAAAAAGAAAAATCAACAAATTACCGATCTGAAATAAAACAATTGAGGTCGAACTCAACGTTCAACCCCAATGGGACCCCAACTTTAAGCTCATAAACCCAAAACGATTCACGTTGGCTCAGATGCCTGATGAAATTGCCACCTCGCCAATGGCTCGCGACCTTCTCGATCGCCCAAAACTGCAACCCAGCATGGTTGTGGTTATGGAAGAGCCTGAAGTGTCTCGAGACATTATGCGTGTTGAGGCCCTTTTTTATGTTTGTGACATGTTCACCTATCCTCACATGTAGAGGTCTAGATGTCCTCCCAACGTACTGGAGCCCACACTCACATTGTAATGCGTAAACCACCCCCGTGGTGTGGCAAGTAATAAGATCCTTAATTTTATAGCTATTACCAGTGGCCGTGGCAACAAATTCTTTACATTTTTTAATATTATTTTTAGTTTTCCTGCATGCCGGACACCCACCGCATGCATGAAAGCCAGTCAAGAAATTAAAGACCCTATTCTCAACATTAACAGGTGGGTCGATCACTCCTGGCTCCAGTTTATCCCTGAGCGAAGGGGCGCTCTTTTGTAGACAAACTGTGGGCGGTCAGGTAATAATGGACCCAAAATCCTATCATGTTTGAGGATAGGCCAATGCTTCTGCACTATCCTTTCAAATTTACGATATTGGATGTTATAATCCAGTACCATCCGTATCCCTGAGCAGTCTTTCCGATCCGTTTTAGGCACATCAGAGATTAATGTCCCTCTGTCCAGACCACGTACTCTCTCAACTTCTCTATCCAACAAAATCCTATCGTATCCCTTCTCCACAAACCTAGATGATAAGGTCTGTGATTGAGAGATAAAGTCACTTTCTTGGGTACAATTGCGCCTCAGGCGCACAAATTGCCCCCTCGGTATGTTACACAACCATTTGGTGTGGTGACAACTCTCAGTAGAGATATAGGAATTGTGGTCTGTGGCCTTGAAATGGGTAATCATCTTGACCTGATCCCCTACCATGGTTAGGTCCAGGTCAAGAAAGACCAATCGATCCGAACTGATGTTCCACGTAAGGACAATGTTGTTGTTATTCACATTCAGTTTGGATGCAAAAACATCCAAACTGGCTCTATCTCCATCCCAGATCATTACAAGGTCATCTATATACCTTTGATAGCAAATTAGTTATGGGGGTTTGTTCTAAAAAAACAGCCTCCTCCTCCCAGTGCGCCATATAGTGCTAAGCCCACTACTGCGTCAAATGAAACCCCAGATAATCTGTTTACAGGAAACGCACATGCGGCCCGACTCTGTCCACCTTCTGCATTCACGGAAATATCCGAAACAGTTTCATTCCATGCTTCATATTCAAGGGGAGTCAGTGTAATGGTTTCCACCGATGTTTCCTTTGAGTCCAACAGAAGGTTGACAGAGAGGGTAAATTAGTTTTTTTGCTTTGTAAACTTAATGGGTTAGTATGTATTATCACCTCAATTTATATCCCTCCACCGTTTTCAATAACCCCTCTTAGAAGCTTAGCGCAATTTATGGCCCTATATCCGGATGTTCCGGTATTAGCGTTGGGAGATTATAATAATACCCGGGACAATTGCCAGGATAGAATGTCCTTGACATCCAGAGTGGTGAGACAGATAGCTGGCAAGACGGCTTTCGCCTCCCTACTCCTGGAACTGGGACTCCGGGATGTTTGGCGAGAGAGGCATGAAGAGGACAGATGTTATACCTGCTAATCTGCTACACATGATGAACTCTCCCGTATTGATCTGGGTTTAGGGAATGAGGTACTTATGCAGCGGGTGATGGACTCGGCCTATGAGCCGCGTCTACTATCCGATCACTCTCCATTCTGGGTATGGCTGGATGTCACCGTAGCATCGGGCCGCCCACTGTGGAAAGTGAACCCTTTTTGGTTAACCCTGTTCCCGTCTTTGGACAGAATGAGGGGGGCATTGCGGGAATTCTTGCACTTCAACAGGGGATCTGCTAGTGCAGCGGTAGTATGGGATACACTTAAGGCATTCTTAAGGGGATGCCTTATTAGAGAGATCGCGGGAATTAAAACCCGGTCCAGGGAATGGGAGACTAGGGTATGGGATGAAATTAAAGTGAGAGAACAGGCCTTAATAGCCGATCATTCCCAATCTAACCATGACTCTTGGACGGAGGCACAAGCAATGTGCAATTCGGTTTTGCTGTCCGCAGCGGAGAAGAGGTGATATTTTCAGCAGCAGAGCTATTTTGAAGAGGCGGAAAACACTGGCCGTCTGCTTGCTCTCATAGCTAGAGAGCAGCGGGAATCCGCTAATATCTCAGCTATAAGGGCAGAATCCGGGGAAAAGTATACCCTTAGTTCGGATATTTTAGATAACTTTCAGCAGTTTTATAAGGATTTATACTCCTCCAAAACTAGCTATACTCCATCTGATTTGGCTCTGTTTTTACAAGCCTGCCCTTTTCCACAGCTATCCGAGGCGGACAGGGAAATGCTGAATTCTCCAATCACATTGGTGGAACTGGCAGAGGCATTGGAGGGGGCACCACATCATAAATCCCCAGGCCCGGATGGGATACCCGTGGAGGTGTATTCCCATTATGGGGAGGACCTTTTACCACCCCTGTTGCAGGTTATAACAGAGGCAGAGGAAATAGGCAGCTTACCAGATAGTATGCAAGAGGCAATAATAACAGTGCTCCCAAAGCCAGGAAAGGATAAGCTCCTATTGGACTCCTATCGCCCAATATCCTTACTAAATGAGGATGTCAAGCTCTTTGCTAGAGTTTTGGCTAAGAGGCTATCCTAAGTAATTGGCAGGTTGGTCCATCGTGACCAGTCTGGCTTTAAACCCGCCCATTCTACGGCCGATAACATTAGGCGACTATATATGAATCTGCAGGTGCCGGTGGATAAGGGCCATTCTGTCACTGGACGCTGCAAAGGCGTTTGATAGTGTGGATAGTGGATAGTGTGGAGTGGCCCTACCTCCTGGAAATCCTGGCAAGATTTGGAGTGGGGAATAAATTTATAGCGTGGGTAAAAGTGCTTTGTTTGAAACCTAGAGCCAGACTGCGCAATAATAATAACCTTTCCTCTCCGCTTGAGCTATACAGAGGTACCCGACAGGGATGCCCATTGTCCCCATTGCTGTTCGCCCTAGCGGTAGAGCCTCTGGCCATCTTGATCCGCAATGCCCCGGAAGTGGCAGGGTTCCGCAGGGGCCAGAGGGAAGAAAAGATATCTTTATACGCGGACGATGCGCTTATATATCTAGGCGACACAGCCGCCTCGCTGCAAGCAGTGATGGAGATAATAGGGGATTTCGGACGTTTTTCAGGCTTTACCATCAACTGGTCAAAATCAACCTTAATGCCCATAGATCAGTTGAAGGAACAGCTACCAGAGGGGGAAGAACAAATAGTTATAGCCAACAGCTTTAAATATCTGGGAGTGGTGGTATCCCCGGATCCGGCTGAGTACCTTCAGCTGAATCTGGGTCCACTGTTGGTTAGACAGAAAGTGAAATGTAACAGTTGGTGTAAGCTTCCACTGTCAGTAATAGGACGGGCAAATTTAATAAAAATGGTATGGGCTCCGCAGCAATCGTATGTTTTCCACAATTCCCCAATGTGGATCACAAACAAATGGTTCAAAAAGATTGATATATTGATGAGGGAATTATTATGGAAAAAAAAGGCAGTCAGGATCAGTCTAGCCACACTGCAATATGGAAAGGACAGAGGAGGACTGGCAGTACCCCATCCCAAAATGTACTTTTTGGCCTCACAGTTCCAGCAGATGGCAGGGTGGGGACGGGAAGGAAACGAGGACCCTATATGTAAATTGGTGACTGCATCGGCCCCCATATTAGAGGCGACATCCCATATGGAGATGGACCTGCCAAGCATGCCAGGTTCGGCACCTACGTGCGTCCTCCTTAAAAGGGTATGGGGGGAGGTCCGGAAAGCCCTGAAGATATCGGGTTTGTTGCCCTTTACCCTGATATGGCACGATCAGAGATACCCAGAGGTACAGGAA
Source organism: Rana muscosa (assembly GCA_029206835.1). Classification (NCBI taxonomy): domain Eukaryota; kingdom Metazoa; phylum Chordata; class Amphibia; order Anura; family Ranidae; genus Rana; species Rana muscosa. The sequence continues at coordinate 283,912,136 of CM055123.1, forward strand.
TTGCAGGGCTTTACCCCCTGGAAAGAGAAGGGGATCTGGTTTTTCACACAGCTATATGAGGGGGAGGTGTTGAAGATGTATGAACAGCTATGTAGAGAATTCCAGTTAAACCCCAGGAGCTTCTATCAATATCTCCAACTTCGTCATGCGTTGCAGACACAACAAACAACACACTCTTTGACAGCGTCAACATCATCTTTGTTGAGAGAAGTTCTTGGGGCGGACACTAGGAAAGGATTAACATCAAAAATCTATAGGGAATTGCTGTCCTCAGTTCAGGACTATGCCTCGCTAAAATGCCGAAGTAAATGGGTGGAAGATATAGGGGAGATAGATGGGAACCAGTGGGAAATGGCCCTTGAATCTATTCCAGCAGTATCGGTATCCGCATCCCATAGATTGTCACAATTATTTATTTTGCATAGGGCATATAGAACATCAGTGCAGCTATATAAATGGGGAGGAAGAGACTCCCCCCTGTGCCCAAAATGTAAAGTACATAAGGGGGACTTCATACCCTTAATCTGGAGGTGTCCAAAACTACATAGGTACTTGGAGGAAGTCTCCCAGTGCATTATTAGACTAGCGCAGGTTCCTGTCCCTCTAAACCCTGTAGTGTACCTGCTTGGAACCATAGATGCAGAAATGTTCCCAAGAGGAATGTACTACATGTTAACTAGACTGATGTATCTAGCCAGAAAACTCATCGCAAAATACTGGATGGCACCAGCGGTACCCACGGGGAAGCAGTCGATCTCCTATGTAAACTCCTTGCTTCTTAGAGAGCATTTGACGTACAGTCGTAGGAGAGAAGTGGGTAAATTTGATGCTATATGGCAACCATGGCTGGGGGATGCCGATCTAGCGCCATCTCAACTGGTAGTGGAAAGACTCCAGATGTAGAGACCCTGGGGAGGTGTAGGGGAGGGAGGGGCAGAGAGGAGAGGGAAAGGACGGCCTGAAGGAGTATAGGTTGAACATCTAGATAGGAGAGAACATTGGTGGTAGAAGAAACGATTTGTGGTGATCAGATATTAGGAGGCATAGGTGATGGATGTAGTCACGGGGTTAGGGGGGAGTTGGAAAGGGAGAAAAAAGGCAAAAGAGGATGGAGTGATATGACACAGATGCAAACATACAAGATTGACACAAAATAGTATATGGATGTAAGACTAGACATGTTTGTTCTATGTGTAATGTTTTACCAAACAAAATGCACGAATTGTATGTATTATGAGAATAATTTTCTAAAATAAAAAAGTTTTTGGATTAAAAAAGAAAAAGTACCCCATTATCAGTGGGTCCTACACTATTCATAGAATGAAAGATCCCACTTCTCAACCATGATGGGAGAAATACACTCCTCTTTATGGGAGATCTATAAGGATTCCTCCTATAACACATAGCCTTGCAGGATTAAATGTAATTTTTGTATGTGTGCGCTGTAATCTATTTTGTTCTGTTTGCGGTCTTATAGCAGCACCATCTTGAATGTAAACGCATTTTTGGTGTGCCCCCCCAAAGTCTGTTATTTGTATATTGTAAGGGTCCTGACCAGATCCCTTGGACCAGTGCACCACCCCCCCCCCTTTATTTCCTCTTATTAGTGTCCACCTGTGTTATAGGAGGAGTGCTTATAGTTCTCCCATAAAGAGGAGTTTGTCTCCCATGGTTCAGAGAAGCAGGACCCTTCATTCTATGAATAGTGTAGGATCCGCTGATAATGGGGTACTTTGCAGCAGTAGTGGGCTTAGCACTATAGGGTCATATGGTGTAACCAAATCCCCATATTTTTGAATATGTTCAGGTGTTTTAAATAGCCTTGCAGAATTTAATGTGCTCAATTTGGTGGTGCAGGGGTTCCCTAAAAATTACCCCAATATGCCGTAGCTGCTGCAGAAAGTGCGGGACGTCTGTGCGCACTTTCGGCGTTCTCACCCTGCTGCTGCTCGCCTGTCAGCGCTGCAGCGTAACTTCGGCCTTCCCGCTCACCGCCTCATATGTGACGTGCCCACAAGGTGGAACTCCACCTTGCACATGCTGGCCAGACTGTGCGAGCAGCAGCTGCAGCACGCACACGTGAGTCGCTCTGCAGAACAGCACTACTTCACCACCAATAACTGGGCCTCCATGCGAGACCTGTGTGCCTTGTTGGGCTGTTTCGAGTACTCCACCAACATGGCCAGTGCCGATGACACCGTTCTCAGCGTTACTATCCCAGTTCTATGCCTCCTTGAAAAAACGCTTCGGGCGATGATGGAAGAGGATGTGGCACAGGAGGAGGAGGAAGAGGGATCATTTCCAAGGCTTTCAGGGCAGTCATTCACAAGTGGCTCCGAGGGTGGGTTCCTGCACCAACAAATTCCAGGTACACAATTGTCCAGCAAGGTGACAGTTCTGGAGGATGACGAGGTGGAGGATGAGGAGGAGGAGATGGAGGAGGAGGAACCATGTTCACAGCAGGGTGGCACTCAGACCAGCTCGTGGCCATTACTGGTGCGTGGCTGGGGGGATACAGTAGACACAGACGATACACCTCCCACAAAGGACAGCTTTTCTTTGCCTCTGGGCAGCCTGGCACACATGAGCGATTACATGCTGCAGTGTCTCCGCAACGACCGCCGAGTTGCCCACATTCTAACAGGTGCTGATTACTGGGTGGCCACGCTGCTGGATCCCCGTTACAAGGACAACGTACCGTCCTTAATTCCCTCACTGGAACGTGATTGTAAGATGCGCGAGTACAAGCGCACGCTGGTAGACACGCTGCTGGTGGAATTCACACCTGACAGCGGGGGCACAGTGGAAGCACAAGGCGAAGGCAGAGGAGGAGGAAGAGGTCGCCAACGCAGCCGGGGCTTCGCCAGCACCTCAGAATGCAGGGTTAGCATGGCCGAAATGTGGAAAAGCTTTGTCAGCACGCCACAACAACCAGCACCACCAGCTGATATGGAACGTCTTAGCAGGAGGCAGAATTTCACCAACATGGTGGAGCAGTATGTGTGCACACGCCTACACGTACTGAATGATGGGTCTGCCCCCTTTAACTTCTGGGTCTCCAAATTGGGCACATGACCTGAGCTTGCCCTTTACGCCTTGGAGGTGCTGGCCTGCCCTGCAGCCAGTGTATTATCTGAACGTGTATTTAGCATGGCAGGGGGCGTTATCACAGACAAGTGCAGCCGCCTGTCCAGAGCCAATGTGGACAAGCTCACGTTCATTAAAATGAACCAGGCATGGATCCCACAGGACTTGTCCGTACCTTCTGCAGAATAGATATGTATACCGGCCTTACCCAGCCATTTTGGGGTGTACCCTAATTTAAAAAAAATAATAATTAAAAACAAAAACCAGTGTTGGCTACCTCGTCCTCTTCCACCGCCGCTTCCACCTACACCGCCACATCCACCGCCACCTGAACCTCCTACTCCATATGGACCTCGTCCTCCTAGGTCAAGATTATTATTTTTTATTTTTATGTATTTTATGTTATTTTAAGTTATTATTTCCCTATCCACATTAGTTTGCAGAGCACTTGCCATGCTCTTAACAACATTTTGCTGCCATTTGCAGCCCTTTAGCCCATTCCATTACTATTTTAGAGCCATTTTAGTCCTCAAAAGTTCGGGTCCCCATTGACTTCAATGGGGTTCGGGTTCGGGGTCAAGTCCGGGTCAAGTCGAACCCGAACATCCAGGTGTCCGCTCAACCCTACTAACAGTCATTGGAGATTTTATATATATATTCAAATATTTTTTGCCTTGCAGAACTTTTTCCACTAGCGCTGCACATTTGTTATCAAGTTTTGCGTTTTGTCTATTGCTGTGCTGGCTGATATCTATTTGGGTGTCAGTGCAATATATTTCTTAAAAATTTAAAAAGTGATGGTCTTCCTGCAAGCTTTTACTGTAATTGCATGGGGTGGAGCGCAGAGCAGAGGGATTATGCAGTCATTTCATATGCTGGTGCCATCCTGCAAGCCAACAGTCTCATGGGGTGGAGCACAGGGCTGAAGCATTCTACGTGCTGGTCCCATTTCCCCCTGCCAAGCCCACAAATAGGCATGAAGGGTGGAGCGCAGGGCTGAGGGACTGGGTGATTCTACATATTGGTCCCATCCCCCACAGCCAACAAATGCTCACATGGGGTGTAGCACGGGGCTGAGGCGTGCTACATGCTGGTCCCATTCCCCCCACCCCCAAAGCCCACAAATAGCCATGTGGGGTGGAGCACAAGGCTGAGGGACTGGGTGATTCTACATGTTGGTCCCATCCCCCAAACCCAACAAATGCTCACATGGGGTGGAGCTTAGGGCCGAGGCATCCTACATGCTGGTCCAATCCCCCCCCCCCCCACACAAAGCCCACAATAAGGCATGTGGAGTACAGGACTGAGGGACTGGGTCATTCTACATGCTGGTCCCATTTCCCCCTGCAAGCCAACACATTGGGGGTTATTTACGAAAGGCAAATCCACTTTACACTACAAGTGCAAAGTGCACTTGAAATTGCACTGAAAGTGCACTTGGAAGTGCAGTCGCTGTAAATCTGAGGGGTAGATCTGAAATAATGGGAAGCTCTGCTGATTTTATCATCCAATCACGTGCAAAATAAAATACTGTGTTTTATTTTCCTTGCATGTCCCCCTCGGATCTACAGCGACTGCACTTCCAAGTGCACTTTGCACTTGTAGTTTGCACTTGTAGTGCAAAGTGGATTTGCCTTTAGTAAATAACCCCCATAGCCATGTTGGGATGGCTTCCTTAGAGTAAGGTGACCAGATTTTTTAAATTAAATCCGGGGACATATTTTTTTTTTATTGGCAAATGGTAAACTATTTTATACGCATATTTTCCTCAAATTATTTATGCAGTCAGTGGTATAGTGTGGGTTGTCAGCGCCCGGGACAACGCACAAAATTTGCACCCCCGCCAGACTTTTAGCACTCCTCCACTAGTATAGTAGTACTGACTAACTTGATTCCTACAATGACATACCTGACCACTACACTGACCTACCTTATCCCTACACTGACCTACCTGATTCCTACACTGACCACTACACTAACCTATCTGATTCCTACACTGATCTACATGATTCCTATACTGACCTACCTTATTCCTATACTGACCACTACACTAACCTATCTGATTCCTACACTGATCTACATGATTCCTATACTGACCACTACACTGACCTACCTTATTCCTATACTGACCACTACATTGACCTACCTGATTCCTGCACTACTCACACCCCCCCCTATATGAATAGTGTAGATTGGTTGTTTTTGCTGGCATCCATGATAATCCATAGGAGCAGGGCTCCCCGGGACTATGTACTGTTCCCGACACCCAGCCGCTCCTTAGTGTCCCCGCCAAGAGCTTCTCTTATAGCCGCCGTACGTTCTGCACCGCCCCTCCCCTCCGCTGTTCTCACACACACATGGGCCACCAGCACCAGAGGGATCATGGGGGACAGGCTGGACCACAGGAGTCATTGTGTGGGGGGGCAACACAGCACACTTTGAGGGGGGGCACAAAAAAAGATGTTGCGTCCCCCCAAATGTTGCACCCGGGTGAGAGTACCACATGCCCTTCCCATGCCACTGCAATCCGGGGACAAATCCGAGACTGGCTCCGGGGACAGGGTCCTTAATCCGGGGACTGTCCCCGGAAATCGGGGATGTCTGGTCAGAGGGATGCAAGTGAATGACTTCCTTTCAGGGTACCGGTGGAGCATGTGGAATAAGTGGCAGGGCAGCAGCTAGAGGATCAGCTTGAGGATCGGGAAAGCCCATGGAAATGGCAGCTCAACCAGGTATTATGGCAAGATGAAGGTGTGCTATGGGAACGTGTGCAAAAACTTATTTTTTTTTCTTGCAGATGTGTGGATGCAATTCTTAATAGCACTCCCATACAAATGTGTTTTTTGCTCCTGCAAAAATGTATGGTACAATGCATTTTTGGTTCAGCATACTTTTTTTTTTCACATTTCTCAAGCGTAAGGCACCCCATTGAAATGGGCTGCTCTAAAAAGCAATGTGTACATGTGCTGGGCTTCACCTAGTGTGAACGAGCCCTAAAGCTTCCGTTACAAGATATAGAAAACTACGGATACTTGGAATTTAAGGGGTTTGACATGTTAACCTCTCACAGACTGCGTAACATATTTGCGGTGATTGGGAAGGGGGTCTGATTTTATGCCCAGTTGTCACATGTGTTCACGGCAGCCTGAAGTTGTGTGTTCGCAGCACACGGAAAGCTCTTCTGAACGACAGTCAATGGGAGAAGCTCTGTCATGTGAAAAACAAATCAGATTGGTCACATGCTAGAGAAGCCTTGCTACCTCATTGGAATTAAAGTATATGTAAACCCAACATTTCATATGCCTGATGTGGCTGGGGTACCATGTACTTGTATGAAAAAGTATCTGTTCTGTCAAATTGATGGTCTGCCATCAAACTCACCACACTAGGCACGAGAGCACAGCATGGTCAGGTCTGTAGCTGTGCTAAGAACTTGGCCTGCTCTCCTCCGATGATCAGACTAGTCCTGATATCTCCCCCCTGCACAGCTTTTTACTGGGAAGGTCAGTATACTGCGCCCCCCCCCCCCCAGCTCTTATGCTGCTGAAAACTGACTGGATGTGATCACTTATTAACCGCCCCACATACATTTACCTGTACGTGATCTCGTCCATTGGCTCTGGGGCATGCGCCGCCGAAGTCCCGCTATGATTAGACACAGCGGGAGCCAATCAGCATGGCTGCCGGAAACTCGATCGTTCATAGAGAGGCAGAACGGCGGTCTGTCAGAGAGGAAGATGGGGATCTCATGTTTCTGCTATGCAGAAACATGGATGTTTTTTTGTTTTTGTCAAAGCACACCATCTACAGTTAGAAAGCACACCCAGGGAACACATTTAACCCTTTGATCAACCCCTTCCCTGCCAGTTTAATTTATAAAGTGACAGTGCTTTTTTTTTAGCAGTGATCACTGTATTGGTGTCACTGGTCCCCAAAAAGTGTCAGATTTTTCTGCGGCAATGTCCCTGATCCCTGCCATTACTAGTAATAAAAAATAAAAGTCCCTAAATATATCCCATAGTTTGTAGTAGCGATAACTTTTGCGCAAAGAAATCAATATACGTGTCACGAGCCGGACTGACGGCTAGTGGGGATACAGGAGGTGGATCCTCTGTACCAGAGAGTGGATGGCACGGGTCGTACTGAGGGAACGGTTCTAAGCAGCTACCAGTTTTCACCAGAGCCCACCGCAAAGCGGGATGGACTTGCTGCGGCGGTAGCAACCAGGTCGTGTCCTCCAGTAGCGACTCCACCTCTCTGGCGGCTGAGATAGGCGTGGTACAAAAGGACTAGGCAGAGGCAAGGTCAGACGTAGCAGAGGGTCAGGGCAGGCGGCAATGGTTCGTAGTCTGAGACAATGGCAGCAGGTCAGATACACAGGCAAGGCAACTCACAAAACGCTTCCACAGGGTACTAAGACAACAAGATCCGGCAAGGACAGAAAGGGGAAGTGGGTTTATATATGATTTGGGTGTGCACACAGTAATTGGGCCAGGCACCAATCAATGGTGCGCTGGCCCTTTAAATCTCAGAAGGCCGGCGCGCGCGCGCCCTAGAGCGCAGCGGGGCCGCGCGCGCCGGGAAGGAGCAGGAGGGGGATGGTGAGTAGGATGGGATGCGATCCGCGGACAGAAATGTGCCGCCGTGTGGATCGCATCCCCGCCGGTAACAGAGCAGCGCCCACAGCCAGGGGGGCTGACCGGAGCGCTGCAGGGGGACCGACGCCGCGAGCGCTCCGGGAAGGATGGGACACCCGGAGCGCTCGGCGTTACAATACGCTTATTGGGATTTGTTTTTTTACTAAAAATATGTAGCAGAATACATATTGGCCTAAATTTATACAGACATTTTTATTTTATTTTTTATTGGACATGTTTTATAGCAGAAAAAAAAAAAATGTTTTTGTTTATAGCACAATAAATAAAAAACGAAGAGATGATCAAATACCACCAGCCTCGCACGAACGTGCAATTGTCAGTTGAAGTAATGGAGTGCCGTATTTCAAAAAATGGCCTGGTCAGGAAAGGGGGGGGGGGGGAGGGTTTAAAAACCTGGAGCGCAAGTGGTTAAAATAAAAAAGAAGAAAATCAAGGTATTGATAATGGTTTTTATATCTATAGACAAATGTTTTCCTGCCATTTGTATTATGAACCAAATGGGTTGTTTTACAAGATGAGGGTGTACAATCACTTTAACCACTTCTGCCCCGGAAGAATTTACCCCCTTCCTGACCAGAGCACTTTTTGCGATTCGGCACTGCGTCGCTTTAACTGACAATTGCGCAGTCGTGCGATGCTGTACCCAAACAAAATTGACATCCTTTTTTTTCCCACAAATAGAGATTTCTTTTGGAGGTATTTGATCACCTCTGCGGTTTTTATTTTTTGTGCTATATACAAAAAAACAGAAACAATTTTTTAAAAAAAGCAATATTTTTTTACATTTTGCTATAATAAATATCCCCCAAAAATATATAAAAAAAACACATTTCTTTCTCAGTTTAAGCCGATATGTATTCTTCTACATATTTTTGGTAAAAAAAAATCGCAATAAGCGTTTATTGAATGGTTTGCGCAAAAGTTATAGCGTCTACAAAATAGGGGATAGTTTTATGGCATTTTTATTAATATTTTTTTTTTTACTAGTAATGGCGGCGATCAGTGATTTATCATGACTGCGACATTATGATGGACACATCGGACACTTTTGACACCATTTTGGGACCATTGTCATTTTTACAGCGATCAGTGCTATAAAAATGCACTGATTACTATAAAAATGACACTGGCAGTGAAGGGGTTAACCTGTAGGGGGCGCTGAAGGGGTTAAGTGTGACCTAGGGAGTGATTCTAACTGTTAGGGGGCGTGGCTTGCCGTGACACGTCACTGATTGCTGTTCCCAATGACAGGGAACAGACGATCAGTGACATGTCTGTCAGAAACCATGAATCAGACGGAGACAGAAGTACAGTTAAATCACACTGGTTTAATAATGAAAATAAAAAGGTAAACAGAGTAAGGGAGTCAAAACATAGCCAGGGTTCAGTAACCGGATCGGGTAGTCGGCCAAGCCAATGTCCAAGAGCCAGCGATAAAGGTAGTAGTACAGCAAGCAGGATCTGTAGCCAGAGGGAACGTCAGTCAAGCAGGTCTTCAACAGGAACGCAGGAGAAAGTCTCTTGTGATGTTAACACAGGCGAAGGCGGAGAGCAAATGAACTGGAAGGCTTTAAGTAGGCAGAGCTGACGAGCAGGATCATCAACAGGTGGATCACTGTGGAGCGATGGAAGCTGGCAATTAGCTGACAGCTGAGCTGCCAGCACAGAGAAGGAAGGGCTGAGCCCAGCCCTGACAATGTCACTAGGAAGAACGAGGAGATGTTGTGTTTACACTGACATCTCCCCGTTCCTCAGCTCTGTGACCTGATCGCGGGACACCGGCGGACATCGAGTCCGCGGGTCCCGCGGGCACGGTCACGGAGCGTGCCACCACACGGCGGCAAATTAAAGGGGACGTATATATACGCCCATTTGTGCAGCCGTGCCATTCTGTCGACGTAAAAACTTGTGCGGCGGTCGGCAAGCGGTTAATAGTAACCAAGTGCAGAAGTTTTTTTACACAATCGACAAAGACAGTGAGGCTCCAGATCGAGCATGCACAAGTGCCCCATAGCAGGCAAGGGGAGGAGCCAGGAGCGCCGACAGGGGACCTGAGAAGAGGAGGATCAGGGCTGCTCTGTGCAAAACCATTACGCAGAGCAGATAAGTATAACATGTTTAATATTTTAATGAAAAAATTGTAAAGCTTTACAGTCACTTTAAGAAGCAAGAAATTTTAAAATTGAGAATTTTACAATTATATTGGAGACTAGAGAAAGGCTTAATACTAAAGTATAGATTGTGAGGGCAGAAAAGCACTTTTTCTGAATGTAGCCAGGAGATAGCTACTGAATGTTATTTTATATATATTTCATTGGTAAAGGATTGGCTCCCTCTGGTGACCACTGGACACTATTAAAGATGTTTATTTTTCCAGGTTTAGAATTGTATTGTGGTGCATTATGGGATGGGTTGTTCTTATGAGAAGTGACTCTATGGCTATAATGCCACGTACACACGATCATTTTTACCGTCGGGAAAAATGTCATTTTTTTTTTTCGCCGAGAAAAACGATCGTCTGTGGGCTTTATGCCATTTGTCTCGTTGAGAAAAACGGCAGGAAAAACGACGAGAAAAATTAGAACATGTTCTAAATTTTCTCATAGTTTTTTCCATCATTTTTTTCCGCGGCAGTTTTCCCATAGGGAGACACTGCCGCGGAGCCCACAGACGGTCGTTTTTCTCGACAAAGAAAAAAATGACGGGAAAAACGGTCGTGTGTGGGGGAAAATGCCGTTCCCTCGTTTTTCATTTTTTTTCATGTCGTGATTCACGGCGGTGTTTTCACCGCCGTGAATCACGATCGTGTGTACGCGGCATTAGTGAGTGTGAAAACTACTAACCCACAATGCCTTTGGTGCTACCAGAATGCAATGTGGGAGAGCACAGCCTGCTGGGATCCAGATAAAAGGACAAGCCAGGCCGCAGTTAGGTCTCTCTGGATGCGCCTTTTCAACTGCCAGCAGGAGGTCTGTGTGAGTGACTGAGAATTCAGGCCTGCGGCCTACAGCTGAGCGCCGGATCATTCGCCTTCGAGGGATCCTTGAAGGACGGCCCTGTCTCGCTGGACAGGTGGATCGACCAGCGCTTCATAGCATTTGAAGCTTCCTGCTCACAGATACCCGGGGAACGGCCGCGTGGGTGTCGGCGCCATCTTTTTCCTGAGACATCCGCAAAGGAGTTCCGGACGGAGCATTCCAGCGGGGCTGAGGAGAGGAGTGGTGAGAAGGCACTTGCCTATCCAGTAGTTAACTGAGATAGTGAGGAGTGAGTGGTTTATCCAGACTGTGTTGCTGACACCTGTAGTGCTGCAGATAGGAATTCACTATACCTGCGTGTCTGTACAGCCGGATTGACAGAGTTAGCGGTTCTGTTTAAACCACACTTTATTCTCACAGTTGTTATTTTCCTTTCACCTTTTTTTAGATTACAAATAAGTGCACCAACACCAGAGCTAGCTGAAGAAGGACTGAGATACAAGGAAAAGTCATCACTTTGCTATTCTTCAAGTTTACTATATATGGTCACAGCATTGCTGAACTGTCCTTTAGGGGAGCGATTTAGTAACATATATTACTAGCATCTGATGTGATTGTTTGCATTGATATTGTTTCTTTGCTCTCTTGTGTGAGTCGGGAGGGCCCATGGGGTATAGAGTTAATAAACAGCCCCCATGGGGGTACCGCTACATGAATAAAGCAGATCCTCTAGCCCTGGATAACAGGAAAGAATTCCCTATATATTTTGTGAGGAGAATGTGTAGGAATATAACATTTATTAAAAAGTTATATAAAATTCCCTGAGAACTTGCTATCTTTTCCTAGTTAAGGGGAATGTTTCATTACAGGATTTCGTTGTATATCCTGTTCTTGGGGTGAAACTAGAAGACCCCTGATGTCTCCATTGAGAGGACCTTGTTGTCACTACTGTCACATAAGGGGCTTGTCAGTACATACATATATACATGGTTAGAACACATGTTAATACATAAACACCTATTACACATCCCTACACACACCAGAAGTGGAAGAAGTAGCCAGAGACCCCCTTCCAGCCTTACAAATGTGGCCTGTGCATCCAAGTGGTAATGACCCCCGGTCATGAAAGGATTAAATAAAAGAGGACGCAATTCAAATGTAAATATACCAATTTTTTATTGTGTGTTTTATAAAAGTATAATTATGGATCTATACACATTTTTTCCTTTTCCAATTATATATATTCTGAATAAACCAAGAGTCCTTTGGTAAAATCAATTGGCCAGAAGTGAAGATCTAGTGATTCTCTCAACCATTCGCTGATACACTTTTGACCAAGAGATTCCAAGCCTGCCCACCACGGCAAGGTAGACTCTTCTAGGGCAGGACCTACACTAACTACACTAAGCTACCCTACTGGATGCTAGTCATCATTTTTCTAATGTTGGGTGTATGTTTGTAGTAGGCCTCATCCTATAATCTGTGTGTGCGATCTACTCTGTCCTAATTTGGTTGTCTGTCTGTGTGTGTGCATCTCTCTAAAGCATGGAGTGGTCAGTTTAAGGATTGCAGGAGAGTCCTACTACCTACCTGCCAGTTATAGGTGACCATGTCAGTGTCCCTTGTGTCTGCACCATCATACCGGAAGTAGTGCGGGCGCTTTATGGGGGAACCAGAATGATTTGTCTTGCCAAATAGGCGTAATATTACCTAGGTTCAGGTATTATTGTGTCCACTGACACCAATGCTTGGGGGATTAATATTGCCTCTACTGACACCAATGCTGGGGATTTTTGCACCCACTGACACCATTGTTGGTGGTTATTATTGCGTCCTCTGACCTCTTATCCTTTACAAGCAAGGAAGCTTCCATCTTAATTTCTGTTTGATCTGCAGTTCTCATGGTGTTCTATAGGTGATCAGCCATGACACCAGCCATATGATGTTTTTATAGTTTGGTTGAAAGCAACCAGTTCTGCTTTAAAAGTGTCCTATAATATGATAAAAAGTACATTTGAAAATAGATAGTCCTTCAGTCTGTTAGATACCCTGCTGCCTGGTTTTGGCAACTGGCTAGGTGCCCTGTGTGGCTGAGTGCCTTGCTGCTGGGGTCTGGAAGCTGGCTGAGTTCCCCCGCAGATCAGATCCTTTAAGAAGTACAACACTTGGATCTTGCAGAAAATATTCCAATGCTGGGATCCCATGGACTATTTGCAGGCTTAACATGGAGTCCTTGACCCATACTGCTTTTCATTTTAACAGTCACCCAGGTCTTTCCAAGGAATTGGTTCCCCAGCATAGGTCCCCTAACGTGCTTGGAGTCGCAGAGGCACACACATTACAACTGGATCAGGACAAACGTCAGATGGAAATCTGCCCTCACCCAGAACACCTCTATTCCTGGAGCTGTAAGTGTATTTTAACAGTCACTCAGGTCTTACCAAGACATTGGTTCCCCAGCAAAGGTCCCCTAATGCCCTTGGAGTCACAGAGGCACACATTACAACTGGATCAGGACAAACGTCAGATGGAAATCTGCCCTCACCCAGAACACCTCTATTACTGGAGCTGTAAGTGTATTTTAACAGTCACTCAGGTCTTACCAAGACATTGGTTCCCCAGCAAAGGTCCCCTAATGCCCTTGGAGTCACAGAGGCACACATTACAACTGGATCAGGACAAACGTCAGATGGAAATCTGCCCTCACCCAGAACACCTCTATTACTGGAGCTGTAAGTGTAAGTGTATATTAACAGTCACTCAGGTCTTACCAAGACATTGGTTCCCCAGCAAAGGTCCCCTAATGCCCTTGGAGTCACAGAGGCACACATTACAACTGGATCAGGACAAACGTCAGATGGAAATCTGCCCTCACCCAGAACACCTCTATTACTGGAGCTGTAAGTGTAAGTGTATTTTAACAGTCACTCAGGTCTTACCAAGACATTGGTTCCCCAGCAAAGGTCCCCTAATGCCCTTGGAGTCACAGAGGCACACATTACAACTGGATCAGTACAAACGTCAGATGGAAATCTGCCCTCACCCAGAACACCTCTATTACTGGAGCTGTAAGTGTAAGTGCATTTTAACAGTCACTCAGGTCTTACCAAGACATTGGTTCATACAGCAAAGGTCCCCTAACACCCTTGGAATCGCAGAGGCACACATTACAACTGGATCAGGACAAACGTCAGATGGAAATCTGCCCTCACCCAGAACACCTCTATTACTGGAGCTGTATATAAAAAGCAGAAATCTGGACCACCAGGCTTTGGCACAACATAAGCAAATGGCTCATGAAAGTTGTTTACAGGAATCTTGGACCAAACGGGTAACTCATGCCAGGCATGCAACAAGCATGGAGATGCGGAGGTATTAGAAATCTGGAGCTAGTAATATCTTGACCCTAGAACCAGAGACTGGCTGGGCAGCAGGCACAAAACTAGCAGAGGCAGGCTGGGCAGCAGGTGGTATATAATCAACATCAGGCTTGTCAGCAGATAAAGGATCAGTGGCATATGGCTGGGCAACAGGCGAAATACCAATGAATTCAAGCTGGATAGCAGGTAAAGGATTAGTAGAGTCAGAGTGGACAATAGGTAGAGGATCAGATTCAGTGGCATCAGATTGAATAGCTGGTGGCGTATCAGCAACATCAGGATTGTCAGCGGGTAAATGAATAGTAGTGTCAGCCTGAGCAGTAGGTTGAAGATCAGTGGCATCAGATTTGATAGCTGCTGGCGTATCCATGAAGTCAGGCTGGTCAGCGGGTAAGGATCAGTGCCATATGGCTGGGCAGCAGGTGAAATACTTCTCACATTTTGAATGACAATTACTCAGTCATGCAACACCTTGTCCTTTTTTTTCACACAAATTGAGCTTTCTTTTGGTGGTATTTGGTCACCTCTGGATTTTTTATTTTTTGTGCTATAAATGAAAAAATAATTTGGTAAAAAAATGAATTTTTCTTCATTTCTATTATAACATTTTGCAAATAAGTAATTTTTCTTCATAAATTTGGGTAAAAATGTATACTGCTACATATCTTTGGTAAAAATAACCCAAATTAGTGGATATTATTTAGTCTGGGTTAACGTTATAGGGTCTACAAGCTATGGTGCCAATCACTGAAAATTGATCAATTTGATCACACCTGATGTACTGACTATCTTATTTCTTGAGACCCTAACAAGCCAGTAAAGTACAAATACCCCCCAAATGACCCCTTTTTGGAAAGTAGACATTCCACGGTAGTTAGTAAGAAGCATAGTTAGTTTTTTGAAGTTGTAACTTTTTCCCAAAATTCTTTGCAAAATTAAGATTTTAATTTCCTTACAACCTATCACATTTTTGAAGGCCCTTCATATTTCTAGCACATAGCATGTGCATACCAAGAGTAAAGGGTAAACAAAAGATTACCTGTGATTTTAGTAGTGCAATTGTCCAAAGAAGGAGAGCCTTGATCCAGGCAGCAGGCAAGGACGTGGTCAGCGACAGTGAATGGAATTGTCCAGGCAGCAGGCAGGAATATTGTCCATAGTCAGTACAGGCAGGGATACTGTCCATATGCAGTCCAGGGTCAGTGCAAGTAGAGACATTGCCAGCAGTGCCAAAATATTGATCCTGGTAGTAATCAGGAACTTGGTCTAAGTAGCAAGCCAGGAAAGAATGGGGACAGGGGTAGAGGCTTCTCCCACCCAAATCTCTTTGAAGCCTCCGAGTCTCCAGACCCAAATCCGTGAATGAGAAAACTAAAAAATGTGTTTTCTTCATACAGAAAAACAATTCTGGAGCCCCTCACATATGTGAGACCCCTGTGTTATGAATCCCACTACTCCAGTAGCAGAATCAAAGATCAGTCCAAGAGGCAGGCAAAAAACATGGTCAAACAGTCCAGGGTCAGTTCCAGAGCAGGCAGAAGTAGGTACAGTTTAGCGTTAGGCAGAAGCGTGGTCGTATAACAGGCCAGGGTCAGTTCCAGAGCAGGCAGAGGTAGGTACAGTTTAGCGTTAGTCATAAAGGCGGAGACTATTCTCACTTCAAAAGACATTTCAGATGTGTTTGTGCTTTTTGCTGCGTTGTCCTGCAGTATTGTCAAATCTGTTTGGGATCTGATTTGATGTCTTTGTTCTTTTGATGTATTGATGGGTGGCGTTTTTGGGTCCCTGGGGTCCCTGTGGTCCTCTTAGTCTGAACCTGGGACTTTTGGTGGCAGCCGCCACTGGCGCGGGGATCTGACTCAAAGACGCACCTGGTCCCTGGGAGGACTGGCCAGACATGTCTATGACTGTTGTGGTGGAAGTCTGAGTGGCAGCCGCCACTGGCACGGGGATCTGACTCAAAGCCGCACCCTGGGAGGACTGGCCAGAGATGTCTACGACTGTTGTGGTGGAAGTCTGAGTAGCAGCCACCACTGGTGTGGGAAAGCAACTTGCAGCCCCCACTGGTGCGGAAGAGCAACTTGCAGCCTCCGTTGGTGCTGGGATCTGACTCAAAGCCTTACCTTTTCCCTGGGAGGACAGATCAAACAAGTGTGCCCGTTTTAGTCTGAACCTGGGTCTTTTGGTGGCATCAGCCACTGGCGCGGGGATCTGACTCGAAGCCGCACCTGGTCCCTGGGAGGACTGGCCAGACATGTCTACGACTGTTGTGGTGGAAGTCTGAGTGGCAGCTGCCACTGGCGTGGAGATCTGACTCAAAGCCGCACCCTGGGAGGACTGGCCAGACATGTCTATGACTGTTGTGGTGGAAGTCTGAGTGGCAGCCGCCACTGGCACGGGGATCTGACTCAAAGCCGCACCCTGGGAGGACTGGCCAGAGATGTCTACGACTGTTGTGGTGGAAGTCTGAGTAGCAGCCACCACTGGTGTGGGAAAGCAACTTGCAGCCCCCACTGGTGCAGAAGAGCAACTTGCAGCCTCCGTTGGCGCTGGGATCTGACTCAAAGCCTTACCTTTTCCCTGGGAGGACAGATCAAACAAGTGTGCCCGTTTTAGTCTGAACCTGGGTCTTTTGGTGGCATCAGCCACTGGCGCGGGGATCTGACTCGAAGCCGCACCTGGTCCCTGGGAGGACTGGCCAGACATGTCTACGACTGTTGTGGTGGAAGTCTGAGTGGCAGCTGCCACTGGCGTGGAGATCTGACTCAAAGCCGCACCCTGGGAGGACTGGCCAGACATGTCTACGACTGTTGTGGTGGAAGTCTGAGTGGCAGCTGCCACTGGCGTGGAGATCTGACTCAAAGCCGCACCCTGGGAGGACTGGCCAGACATGTCTACGACTGTTGTGGTGGAAGTCTGAGTGGCAGCCGCCACTGACGCGGGGATCTGACTTGAAGCCGCACCCTGGGAGGACTGGCCAGACATGTCTACGACTGTTGTGGTGGAAGTCTGATGGAACGTCTCTCCAGTTACTGGGGTGGTGTCAGGACCTGCGATGGTATGGCAGGGTCCCTCAAAGGGCTCATGGGAAGTCCCTTGGATCACTGGAGCAGTGTCAGGACCTGTGGTGGTATAGTATAGACCTCTCCTCTGGAGGAGGAGTTGTGATCTAGCTCTTGATTGATAATCTGCAGAAAAGAAAAAATAACGATAAATGTGGAGCGAGACATGGCGGGTGCACAAATTTCTTACAGATCTCAGAGAATAGGTCAGGCTCCGATAATAACGAGGCTTTCTAGTACTCTAATAGAGATGTGCCACTCTGAAATGGTACAAATACAGATCTCCAGACCACAGAATAAAATAATTAGAGTGTATCTGAAGAAATGTATTTTATTTTGGATAGAAAGTCAATGCCCGACAGTTTTTTTTTATGCTGAAACACTAACACTTACCATAGAGGGTGGTCCTCGATCTTATCTTGATACGCTCACTGCAAGTCACTTTTGAATTGATTGGCACTGGATGTGAAGTCCTTCCGGTCACTGGAGAGGTGTTGGGACCTGCGATGGTATAGAATAAACCTCTCCTCTGGAAGAGGAGTTGTGCTCTAGCTCTTGATTGATAATCTGCAGAAAAGAAAAATTAACGATAAATGTAGAGCGAGACATGGCGGGTGCACAAATTTCTTACAGATCTCAGAGAATAGGCCAGGCTCCAATAATAACGAGGCTTTCTAGTACTCTAAAAGAGATGTGCCACTCTGAAATGATTCAAATTATTTTTAGCGATAGATTTTGGATAGAAAGTCAATGCCCGACAGTTTTTTTTTTATGCTGAAACACTAACACTTACCATAGAGAGTGGTCCTCAATCTCATCTTGATACGCTGACTGCAAGTCACTTTTGAATTGGGCTGATGGAACGTCCCTCCGGTTACTGGAGCGGTGTTGGGACCTGCGATGGTATGGCAGGGTCCCTCAGAGGGCTGATGGAAAGTCCCTCCGGTTATAGGAGTGTTGTCGGGATCTGCGATGGTATAGCAGGGTCCCTGGGAGGACTGATAGAAAGTCTCTCCATTTACAACACTGGTATAGGGACCTGCAGTGGTATAGCAGGGTCCCTGGGAGGACTCATAGAAAGTCTCACCATTTATGATAGTGGTATAGGGACCTGCGGTGGTATAGCAGGGTCCCTGGGAGGGCTGGTGGAAAGTCCCTCCGGTTATGGGAGTGTTGTAGGGACCTGCAGTGGTATAGCAGGGTCCCTGGGAGGACTGATAGAAAGTCTCTCCGTTTACAACACTGGAATAGGGACCTGCGGTGGTATAGCAGGGTCCCTGGGAGGACTCATAGAAAGTCTCACCATTTATGATAGTGGTATAGGGACCTGCGGTGGTATAGCAGGGTCCCTGGGAGGGCTGATGGAAAGTCCCTCCAGTTATGGGAATGGTGTAAGGACCTGCGCTGGTATAGCAGGGTCCATCGGAGGAATGATAGAAAGTCTCTCCGTTTACGATAGTGGTATAGGGACCTGCGGTGGTATAGCAGGGTCCCTGGGAGGGCTGATGGGAAGTCCCTCCAGTTACTGAAGTGGTGTAACTATTCATTTTCCAGTAACAGTCAATCGTCGTGATTATCACCAAATCGCCAATATTTTGTTGTGATTATAGACAAATCTGTCGCACAAAAGCTCAAGAATCTGCAGGAAAGAAAAAGAAAAAATAATGATGAATATGGAGGGAGACAGGGGGGGGACACAAATTATTTATAAATGAAAATCTGAAAATCCAACAAAATTCTGGAGAGAAATCTACCGCCAGGAGGGTTAGCAAAAAATGAAATCCAGCAGAGGGCAGCACTGCCTCATACTGTATGAGCTGCTGGCCAACGGTCATATGATTTTTTTTTTAAGCTTTATTCAACATATGTTATGTAATGAACATGTCATTTTATGTAATGGGTGCTTATGTTATGCAATGATGAACGGTTGGTAAATAGGTGGATATCAAAATCATTAAGGCCCCTTTCACACAGAGGCGTTTTTACCGCGTTTTCGCGGTAAAAATAGCGCTGTAAAAATGCCTGAAATAATCCTGCCCCAGCATTCTCAATGTGAAAGCCCTGAGGGATTTCACATTGAGGAGTTGTGCTGGCTGTGCGTTGGAAAAAATCCTGCAAACAGCTTTTTTGGAGCATCTTTGGGGCGCATAAAATAGCGCTGTAAAAACGCCTATCCCCATTAAAATGAATGAGGACCGCGGTAAAAACGCATAGGCGTCATAGCGCCAACGCCTATGCGTTTTTACTGCGTTAGCGCAAAAAATAGCACTAACGCGGGAAAATCGCTGTAAAAAATCGCTGTAAAATCCCAACGCCTCAGTGTGAAAGGGGCCTTATAACGCACAGCCACGTCCTTGCTAATACCCATCGCCCTATGTAGTGCAATGACTTCTCTATGTACATATTCTCTATGGCTGGCTCCACTTTATTGGCTCATATTGTCTTTGTACTGCAGGACTCTAAATAAAATCTTTATCATTTAAAAAAAAATGAATCTGCAGTTTTTTTTTAAATGACAGTTGAGATTAGAAAATAATGGTCATGTGCCATTTAAAAAAAAAACTGCTGCAGCACTGCCTTATATGGACTCTGACCAACTGACAAGTGATGTCATAAAAAACCTCATGCAGTGTATGTTCAGTAATAAACATGTAAACAACCTATAATGTTATGTAATGGGAGCTTATGTTATATATTAGTGGTAAAATATAAAAATATAAAAAATCTAAAATAAAATATTTTAAAAAATCAGACAGATATGGGAATAATTTCTAACCCACAGCTGTGTCCTTGTCCTTATAACACAATGACTTGTCTATGTACAAATTCTTTATGGCTGGCTGTACTGTCCTGGCTCATAGTCTCTGTACTGAAGGACTCTAAATTAAAAGATTTATCATTTACATTAAAAAAAATCTTCTGTTTTCAAAAATATGACAGTTACTTTTTTTAACTAAGATTCCATTCGAAAAAACTGTCATATGACTGAAAGCGGACATCCTTGTTTTTATGTAACCAGCTTCATGAACTGAGCCCAAAGTCCTATATACTGTAGTAGATCAATACAAGTTTAAAATATGCCAGCATAAGAATCCTCTTTTTTTTTTAATGACAGTTATTTTTAGCCGAGCTTTGAAAATAACGGTCAGATGTTTGAAAACTGACCAGTACATAACATAAGCACTCATTACATAACATTACTGACCACTACATGCTGCAATATTCAGATTTTTTTTATAAAAATGATATATTTTATATCCTTATATTTGCCTAGATTTGATAAATCTTATGTTAATGTACAAAATTCTGTAATCTCAGATGGTGATGTGAATGCTGAGTGTAAATCTGTCCCCAGAATCCAGGAGAGAAGAAGAAATGAACTTACCGCTACGAGAGTCACCAACAAATGACATCCAGCAGAGGGCAGAGCTGCCTTATATAGGCTCTGACCTGTGATGTCATCGCAGGAGAAAAACAACTGCTTTTTTTTTTCAAAAACTTTATGCAGTGTATTGTTCAGTGACAAACATGTAAACAACCTATAATGTTATGTAATGGAAGCTTATGTTATATATTAGTGGTAAAATATAAAAATAAAAATATTGAAAATATAAAATACATTTTTGCCCAAAATTGCCCAAAATCACATATTTACCCCAAAATTGCCAAAAGTCACACTTTTTCCCAAAAATCACACATTTTGCCCAAAATCGATTTTTTTTGCCCAAAATTGCTCAAAATCTGATTTTTTGCCCAAAATTACCCCAAATTGCCCAAAATCACACTTTTTGGCCAAAATCTAATTTTATTGTCCAAAATCACACCTTTTGCCCAAAATCACATTTTTTTGCCCAAAATTTTCCAAAATCACACTTTTTGCCTAAAATCACAAATTTTGCCCAAAATTGCCCAAAATCACACCTTTGCCCAAAATTGCCCAAAATCATACTTTTTGCCTTAAATTGCCCAAAATTACACCTTTTGCCCAAAATTTCCCAAAATCGCACCCTTTGTCCAAAATCGAATTTTTTGCCCAAAATTGCCCAAAATCACGCCTTTTGTCCAAAATTGCCCAAAATCACACTTTTTGCCCAAGATCGCACTTTTCCCCTAAAATTGCCCAAAATCACACTTTTTGTCCAAAATTGTCCAAAAATCACACTTTTGCCCAAAATCACACGTTTTGCCCATAATTGCCCCAAAACACACGTTTTGCCCAAAATTGGCCAACATCGCACTTTTTGCCCAAAATCGCCCAAAATCACACCTTTTGCCCAAATTTACCCAAAATTTCACATTTTGCCCAAAATCGCAATTTTGCTCAAAACTACCCTAAATCACACTTTTTGCTCAAAATTGCCAAAAATCACAAATTTTGCCCAAAATTTCACAAAATTACACTTTTTGCTCAAAATTGCCCAAAATCACACTTTTTGACAAAAATTACCCAAAATTGCCCAATTGGTACAAAAAAAGTGTCTGTATACTTATTTCAATTCGCTTTGCTGAAGGCTTTTGTGCTATACAAAGCTTCAGGATGGACTGGAACTTTACATAAATTCCATGAAGATATTGTCCTGGCCCTCCTGTATCCAGGTGGTGCTGCACCTCACCATCCCCAACCAAATGCAGTAAGCCGGCTGCATGAGAGGCATTTTCCGTATGTCCTCCAGAGTACCCCCACCCAACGAGCCCCCCAAAAAAGATGTCATGTCTGTAGAAAGCACGGATTTAGGCATGACACCCGTTATTATTGTCCACGCTGTCATGACAATCCTGGTTTTTGCATTGATGAATATTTTGAACGCTACCACACACTAGTGTAGTATTAGCGTAGGGTACAGCAATGCACAGAATAGGACACACACAGGGTCTCCCAAGATGCCATCGCATTTTGAGAGACCCAAACCTGGAACCGAACAGTTGAACAGTTACAGTTACAAAAAAAGTGTTAAAAAAAAAACACAAAAAAAAAATAGTTGTTGTTTTATTGTTCTCTCCCTCTCTATTCTCTCTCTATTGTTCTGCTCTTTTTTACTGTATTCTATTCTGCAATGTTTTATTGTTATTATGTTTTATTATGCTTGCTTTTCAGGTATGTAATTTTTTTATACTTTACTGTGTTTTATTGTTAACCATCATTTGCTTAGCAGGTACGCCATTCAGTTGCAGCGTAGATTTATGTATCTTGACAGCAACAGCGCTTGCTCCCACGATACATAAAGCAGTGACTCCAACATTGTAGGAGGTGATTTCACCACCACAGTTAAAAAAAGAGCATATATGCCGAAGCATGGGGGCAGCAGGGGCGGAGGAGCGATTTTGCTCCTAATGCCACTTACATACGGTCAAAATTCTGACGGAGGCTTGCCCGTGGAAAAGTCCAACCGTGTGTACGCGCCATAACTTTTTTTGCCACAGGTTGCGTTAAAAAATGTTTTATTTTTTACTATGTTTGTTTTTGGTATTTGCTTTGCAGGTATGGTATGGTAAGGTCCTACTGTTATACTGTAATTTTATTTTGTTTTAATGGGTTTTTTTAGGTTTCAGGATTACAGCGAATACACAAAAAGTTACAAAGACCAAATGGTAACGAGTGAGGAATAGAATATGCACGGAAGATATAACAGATAATGAATCATCGACATTGGCATACAATGTTGGAGTAATAATCTAGGAGAGTAAAGGAGAGCAATGGTACATACGGTTGAAATTCCCACGGAGGCTTGCCCGTGGAAAAGTCTGACCGTGTGTACGTGGCATAACTTTTGAGGGACGATGCCCCCATGCTTCGGCATATATAAATGGTGCATGTATGCCCATCATTAGAAGTGGGTGGATGAAGGGAGGTATTCTAATGGTGGGCATACCCACCGATCAATCTCTTTTTTTCGTTCAGCCAACAGGCTGCATGAAAAAAAAGATTACAATATATGTCCAACAAGGACCAGCAACGTACTGGTATGTTTCTGGACTTTGAATGGTTATACCAGAATGATGCCTGCGGGTTTAGGTATCATCTTGGTATCATTCTTTTCAGCCAGCGGTCGGCTTTCATGTAAAAGCAATCCTAGCGGCTAGCTAATTAGCTTCTAGACTGCTTTTACAAGCAGTGGGAGGGAACGCCCCCCCCCCGGATATAAACAGCGCCATTGGGAAATTGGGGAAGCATTTTATCACACCGATCTTGGTGTGGTCAGATGCTTTGAGGGCAGAGGAGAGATCTAGGGTCTAATAGATTTATTTTTTTTCAAAAAAGAGTACCTGTCACTACCTATTGCTATCATAGGGGATATTTACATTCCCTGAGATAACAATAAAAAATGATAAAAAAAAATGGAAGGAACAGTTTAAAAATAGAATAAAAAAGCAATAGAAATAATAAAAAAATAAAAATAAAAAACACCCCTGTCCCCCCTGCTCTTGCGCAAAGGCGAATGCAAGCGTCGGTCTGGCGTCATATGTAAACAGCAATTGCACCATGCATGTGAGGTATCACCGCGAAGGTCAGATCAAGGGCAGTAATTTTAGCAGTAGATCTCCTCTGTAAATCTAATGTGGATGTGGTAACCTGTAAAGGCTTTTAAAGGCTTTTAAAAATGTATGTAGTTTGTCGCCACTGCGCGTTTGTGCACAATTTTAAAGCATGTCGGGTTTGGTATCCATGTACTCGGCCTAAGATCATCTTTTTTATTTCATCAAACATTTGGGCAATATAGTGTGTTTTAGTGCATTAAAATAAAAAAAGTGTATTTTTTCCCCAAAAAATGCGTTTGAGAAATCGCTATGCAAATACTGTGTGTAAAAAAAAAATGCAACACCCACCATTTTTTTTTTTTTAAATCAAATCATCTTTTTATTGTTTTTTTACATACAAACATCAAAAACACCAAATACAACATACAACCCATGCCCACATTGAGAGAAACCCCCCCCCCCCCAAAAAAAAAACACAACACAAATTGCGTCCCCCTTACCCCTAGCTCCCATGGTCTCCCTCCTCTCCCATCTCTACTCACCCATCCCCCCTCCCCTCATACCTCCAAGATATCACACCACCCTCTCCATATTTTTTCAAATTTCCCTGGGCAACCTCTGCGTAAGAAAATATACTTTTCTTTGATTACCGTTTCCCTTACTTGTATTTTCCACTCTTCTACAGTGGGTGGGTATAGTGATAGCCACTTTTGAGCAATAAGCTTACGAGCCTGGAATAGACTTCTATTTATTGAAACGATATAATCCACTGGGCTTCTCGATTCATCCAGTATACCCAGAAGACAACCCCCAGGCTCCATGAGTATCCCACTCTCAAATACACTATTAATCATAGATACCACCCCAGACCAATAGCAATGAAGTTTAGGGCATCTCCATATCATGTGTATTAAATTGGCGCCTCTCCCTTTACATCTAGGGCAACGGTCTGTATCTCTACATTTCCATTTAAATAATTTCTCTGGTGTGTAATGTGCCCTATGTAGGATAAATAGTTGTGTTAAATTTTGTGTTGGAGATAGAGAGGCCTGAGGTATTACTGATAGTGCCTGTGCCCACTGTTCATCTGATATTGTCCCAATATCCCCTGACCAGGCTAGTCTTGCTGGTATGTCCACAGTTTTTTTTAAATTTATCAAATAATATATCATATAATTGTGATATCAGACCCTTTTTATTTTGCCCTGTCTTCTCCAGCAAGGCTATCACCACTGACTTATTAAACTTCAATTCCTGTATACGACCCTGTTTTTTTAACGCATGCCTAAGCTGAAGGAATTGAAAAAATCTTTGATTTGGAATATTATATTCTTTACCTAATTCACTAAAGGTTTTCATCACATCTTCCTCAATTAGCTGTGGCATATACCTTAGTCCCTTCTGCCTCCAAAACTCAAACCCCTCCAATTTCCCCAGTTCCACATATCTACTATTATTCCAAATTGGCGTGTATGAAGTAAATCCCTTTACTTCAGTAATTTTCCTCATTTTCTGCCATACCATGTCAAATAATTTACCCGTATGGAATCCTTTATCGCACATTTGATTTCTCGATTCTAGTAAAGAAATTAGTGGATAAACTTCATAAACTGATAATAGCAGATTCTGTATAGGATCAGACTGTAATACTTTTGTCCATCCACTAAAATGTTGTATTTGTGAGGCTAAAAAGTAGTTTTTGGGATCTGGGATTGCAAGACCACCCTCTTCCTTATTTAACATTAAAGTTGTTAACTTTATACGTGGTCGTTTATTCCTCCAATTCAACTCTCTAAAGAGAGATTCTATTTTTCTAAACCAAAAGGCTGTAATCCATACGGGTGAATTATTAAACACATAAAGTAATTGCGGGGCCCAAATCATTTTGATAAGATTTGCTCTTCCTATCACCGTCAGAGGTAACTTACACCAACTTCAACATTTATCTTTGAATTTTGCTAATAATGGTTTCAAATTTAAATTAATATAGTCTTTTACATCCCGAGAAATCTCTATCCCCAAATATTTCACTGTGTCCTTAATTTGGATTTTAGAGGCTTGATTTAATAATGGGGTTTTTAACTAATCTAATGGTAATAGTATGGATTTATCCCAGTTAATCTGGAAACCCGAAAATGACCCAAATATGGAAATAAGGCTCATAAGTTCCGATAATGAGTTTGAGGTATCCCCCAGGAAAATAAGAGCGTCATCTGCATAAAGGGCCACTTTATCCTCTCTTCCTGCCCGACAAAACCTGACTATTTTGGTTGATTGTCTAATGGCAAGGGCAAGGGTCTCTACTGCTATAGCGAACAGTAATGGCGATAGGGGACAACCCTGCCTTGTCCCTCTAGATAAGGTAAACGGGCTAGATATTGTATTATTAATTCTTACCCTTGCTTTAGGGTCCCTGTATAATATTTTCACCCATTTTAAAAAACCTGTACCTATTCCAAAAGCCTCCAATACAGTCCATAAATATTCCCATCCACCATATCAAAGGCCTTTTGGGCATCTAAGCATAGTATTGCTCTTGATCCCCTATTTTCCATAGGCAATTGCAAATTCAAAAATAATCTGTGAATGTTTGTTGCAGCTGCTCTCTTTGGAATAAAACCTGTTTGATCTTCGTGTATCAAACTACTAATGTATTTTGATAACCTATTTGCGAGAACCCTGGCCAAAATTTTAACATCTGAGGTAAGGAGGGATATAGGACACCCACCATTTTAATCTGTAGGGCCTTTGCTTTCAAAAAATATATAATTAGGGTTGAGCGGACCCGAACTGTAAAGTTCGGGTCCGTACCGAACTTTTGGGT
Organism: Rana muscosa; assembly: GCA_029206835.1. Lineage (NCBI taxonomy): Eukaryota > Metazoa > Chordata > Amphibia > Anura > Ranidae > Rana > Rana muscosa. The sequence continues at coordinate 283,938,602 of CM055123.1, forward strand.
TTTTGGGTCCCAGACCCGAACCCGAACAATTGACTGTATGTTCAGGTTCGGGTCCGGTGTTCGGCAATATGCATGTAAAGCAGCACTTGTTTCCCGTGCTTAGAACTGTCCCTGCACAAAGTGTCATTTCTGAAGGAAAAAAAGTCACTTAAAACTCACTCGCGGCTATTATGAATTGTCGGCTCCCGGCAATACATAGAAAAGTCATTGATAAAAATAAAAAAAAGCGTGGGGGTTCCCCCAAATTCAATTACCAGGCCCTTCAGGTCTGGTATGGATTTTAAGGGGAACTCCACCCCAAATGTAAAAAAAAATGGCGTGGAGTACCCCCAAAAATCCAGACCAGACCCTTTATCCGAGCACGCAACCTGGCAGGCCGCAGGAAAAGAGGGGGGGATGAGAGAGCGCCCCCTCTCCTGAACCGTACCAGGCCACATGCCCTCAACATGGGGAGGATGTCCCCATGTTGATGGGGACAAGGGCCTCATCCCCACAGCCCTTGCCCGGTGGTTCTGGGGGTCTGCGGGCGGGGGGCTTATCGGAATCTGGAAGACCCCTTTAACAAAGGGGACCCCCAGATCCCGGCCCCCCCTATGTGAATTGGTAATGGGGTACCCCTAAAATTTCACAAAGAAAGTGTAAAAAATTGTAAAAAAAATACACAGACACCATTGGGAAAGTCCTTATTAAAAAAAAAAAAAAAACATTCCAGCGAGGAAATCCAGTGTCCCACGGCGATCCGATGTCCGGCGCTGTCCACACGAAAGGTCATTGGCTGAGCGGTGAGCCTGAGCACATAGGCGTTAGCGCTATTTTTAGTGCTAACGTGGTAAAAACGTGGTAAAACCGCTTATAGTTTTTAGCGCATTATTGCAACGCCTCAGTGTGAAAGGGGCCGAAGTGTCAGAAAGGGCTTTGTCTTCAAGTGGTTGGAAGAATGATGTGTGACATAAGCTTCTAAATGTTGTGCATAAAATGCCAGGACTGTTCAACCCCCCCCCCCCAAATGACCCCATTTTGGAAAGTAGACACCCCAAGCTATTTGCTGAGAGGCATGTCGAGTCCATGGAATATTTTATATTTGGACACAAGTGGCGGGAAAAAGACAATTATTATTTTTTTTGCACAAAGTTGTCACTAAATTATATATTGCTCAATTTTTGATTTCACTCCTCACTGCTTATCAGTTTCGGAGGCCATGGAATGCCCAGATGGCAAAAACCCCCCCAAATGACCCCATTTTGGAAAGTAGACACCCCAAGCTATTTTCTGAGAGGTATGGTGAGTATTTTGCAGATCTCGCTTTTTGGCACAAATTTTCTAAGAAAAAAAAAAGGTTTTCTTTCTTCATTTTTAAAAACAAATGAGAGCTGTAAAATACTCACCATGCCTCTCAGCAAATAGCTTGGGGTGTCTACTTTCCAAAATGAGGTCATTTGGGGGGGTTTTGTGCCATCTGGGCATTCCATGGCCTCCGAAACTGTGATAGGCAGTGAGGAGAGAAATCATAAATTTACACCCTTAGAAAGCCTGAAGGCGGTGCTTGGTTTTCGGGGTCCCGTACGCAGCTAGGCTCCCAAAAAGTCCCACACATGTGGTATCCCCGTACTCAGGAGAAGCAGCAGAATGTATTTTGGGGGACAATTTTACATATAACCATGGCATGTGTGAGCAATATATCATTTAGTGACAACTTTTTGTAATTTTTATTTTTTTTGTCATTATTCAATCACTTGGGACAACATTTTTTAATATTCAATGGGCTCAACATGCCTCTCAGCAATTTCCTTGGGGTGTCTACTTTCCAAAATGGGGTCATTTGGGGGGGTTTTGTACTGCCCTGCCATTTTAGCACCTCAAGAAATGAGATAGGCAGTCATAAACGAAAAGCTGTGTAAATTCCAGAAAATGTACCCTAGTTTGTAGACGCTATAACTTTTGCGCACACCAGTAAATATACGCTTATTGTCATTTTTTTACCAAAGACATGTGGTTGAATACATTTTGGCCTAAATGTATGACTAAAATTTAGTTTATTAGATTTTTCTTATAACAACGAGTAGAAAATATATATTTTTTTCTAAATTTTCTGATTTTTCCGTTTTATATCGCAAAAAATAAAAATCGCAGAGGCATTAAAATACCATCAAAAGAAAGCTCTATTTGTGGGAAAAAAAAAGAACGCAAATTTCGTTTGGGTACAACACTGCATGACTGCGTAATTAGCAGTTAAAGCAGCGCAGTGCCAAATTGTAAAAACACCTCTGGTCTTTAAGCTGCATAATGGTCTGGGGCTGAAGTGTTTAAAGGGGAGTTCCAGCCTTTTTCTTAAGTTTATTAAAAGTCAGCAGCTACAAAAAGTATAGCTGCTGACTTTTAATAAACAGACACTTACCTGCTCCACGGGGGCCGCCTAAGGCAAGAGGAGGAGTCACCGAGGCGGTTCCTGGGCGGAAGGAGGAAGTGGGACAGGAAGTCCCACTCCTACCGAAGCCCCCCCCCCCCACAAAAAAAGGAATTTTAAAAAAATCAGACAGATATGGGAATAATTTCTAACCCACAGCTGTGTCTTTGTCCTTATAACACAATGACTTGTCTATGTACAAATTCTTTATGGCTGGCTGTACTGTCCTGGCTCATATTGTCTGTACTGAAGGACTTTAAATTAACCACTTCATTACCCGCGTAAAGTAAAATGACGGCCGCAAGGTGGCTTTGCCATCCTGGGCGGCCGTCATATGATGTCCTCGGGCCTCCACTGTCTGGAAAGGAAAAACGTGATGACGTCACCAGGGCTCCACCCATCATCACGTTTTTCCTTTCCAGACCGTGGATTGACGATAGGGAGTAGAGAGAAGGTAATGGAGATGCCGCAGCTCCTTACATGACCGCATATGTGATTGCTGTTTCGCTGATATACCAACATCACGCTTGTAAGTGCAATAATTCTTATAATACATTTATTTGAGTTAACATACTGCACCATGAGAATATTTTTTACCTTCCATGTCCGCGAGTAACACCTCAATTACACTTTGCTGTTTCCGGATACCACTTGAGTCTTAGGGAGACAGTTAAATTCCCTATACCTGGCGAGACTGTGTGACAGTCCCGGCCTTTCTGGTAAGCAGGCTACTTCTTAATTGGGTGTCGAGCTATTTGCACAGCCACGGTGGCTGATGTGAAGATTTGTGTCACTTATCTATTTTTCACTCATTTGGATGCCAAGCATTGCATAGAATCTTATGAACTTCATTGTGATTGGGACTCTGCATTTGTTTTCTTTTCTTTTTTCACCCGCTGAATTTTTCACCACTCACAATTCCTTAATTCCTTTACTTTAATTTTGCATAGACCTACATGTACTTTATGAGATTGAGATTCTGCAATAGTTTTCCTTTCTCACTGTTTTTTTCACTTGTTGATATTTTTTTCATCTCATTTGTTTATGCTATTGGTATCTTGCCCAGATATATCAATTTTATGTGATTAGGATTCTGCAATATTTTTCCTCCTTCACTAATTTTTATGTCTTAATTTCATTCAATTGAAAATTACTTAGACTCATATGAATTTAAAAAAAAGGAGACTCTGCATTAGTTTTCATTTTCACCAATTTTTCACATTACACCTATTGAGATTCATTTATTTATTCATTTAGCGCTGCACCTCATTTTACATATTTTAGTGTAGGTGTAAGGTCGGTGGGTCAGTGTGTGTGGGTCAGTGTGTGTGGGTCAGTGTGTGTGTGTGGGTCAGTGTGTGTGTGGGTCAGTGTGTGTGTGGGTCAGTGTGTGTGTGGGTCAGTGTAGGTGTCAGTGTAGGTGTCAGTGTAGGTGTCAGTGTAGGTGTCAGTGTGTGAGTCAGTGTAGGTGTCAGGAGGGTCAGTGTAGGTGTCAGGTGTGGGTCAGTGTGTGTGTGGGTCAGTGTAGGTGTCAGTGTAGGTATCAGTGTAGGTGTCAGTGTAGGTGTCAGTGTGTGGGTCAGTGTAGGTGTCAGGAGGGTCAGTGTAGGTGTCAGGTGTGTGTCAGTGTGGGTGTCAGTGTGGGTGTCAGTGTAGGGGTCAGTGTAGGGGTCACTGTGTGGGTCAGTGTAGGTGTCAGTGTGGGTGTCAGTGTGGGTGTCAGTGTAGGGGTCAGTGTAGGGGTCAGTGTGTGGGTCAGTGTAGGTGTCAGGTGGTGGGTCAGTGTAGGTGTCAGGTGGTGGGTCAGTGTAGGTGTCAGGTGGTGGGTCAGTGTAGGTGTCAGTAGGTGGGTCAGTGTAGGTGTCAGGTGGGTCAGTGTAGGTGTCAGGTGGGTCAGTGTAATGGTCACGTAGGTCAGGTGTGCAAGGTAGTGGTGTGCAGGTTAGTGGTCGTGTGTAGTGTAGTGGAAAGTCCGCAGGTTGGGGGCACAAATTTCTTGCCTTGCCCCGGGCGCTGACAACCCACGCTATGCCACTGTCCAGATGTAATACATTGCCTGCACTGTGTGAGTACCTCCTCCCCAGGCTGGGTTCACACCTATGCGGGTTGCAGTTAATTTGTTTTCTTGGTGCATTCTGCCTTTTTGACAATTTTTTTAAATGTGTTTTTGATGCATTTTGCAATTTTTGGTAGTTGTCTGTTGTCATGCAGGAGAAACCAGCAAAAATGCAGCAAAAACGCAAGCACTGCATTTTTTACACGTTTCTGCTGCATTTCCATTGAAGTCTATGGAACCAAAAATGCAACCTGCTGTGGGCATAAAAGTCCCCGACCCTTTTCAAAAAAACGCACCGGTTGAAAACGCACAGATGCGAACGTGACTCATAGGAAATCATGTTAAATGGACTGTAGTGCATTTCTGCAAAACTTGAAAACACACTGATGTGAGGCAGGCCTCACTGATGACTTTTACTTCTTTCCATACATTAGAGTCACCTAACAATTCCAATGGTGGAAAATATCAGGAGTAGGGATGGGCGAACTGTTCGGGCAAAGCATTGGTTTTGGCCCCAAACAGCGCCTATTTGGGTGTTCACGTGCAAACATCCGAATTTGCGGTGCTTTCAGCGGGATGTTCCCCCACCGAGCACACAGCAGTGAATATGTTATTAAGGCCACCATGTCCATACCAAATGATGATTTATAAGCTGCCAGCGGGTTTGCCCACTGACAGCTAAATGCAAAATAAAATTGCTGGCAATAAAAAAAAAAAATGTTTTATTGCCAGCAAAAATGGATATTGGTACAGACTTTGAGGGGAACCCCCACACCCCCCAAAATGCATACAAGACCCTTATCTGAGCATGCAGCCCAGGAAAGGGGGAATGAGTGAGCCATATGCCCTCAACATGGGGGGGGGGTGCTTTGGGGCAGGGGTGCATGCTAAGTCAGTGACATCACATGGGGGCGGTGCCACCAGCTGACATCGCCAGGTGGCCCCGCCCCTTACCTATTTAACCACTTAACGACCGCCCACTGTAAATATACGTCGGCAGAATGGCACGGACAGGCACAATCACGTACCTGTACGTGACTGCCTTCGTATGGGTGGGGGGTCCGATCAGACCCCCCTCCGGTACAGTGGGCGGCCGGGATCGCTTCGGGAGCGATCCGTGATGAGGGGGCCGCCATTCGATTCTGGCTACCCCCTCGCGATTGCTCCCGGCGAATCAAATGCTTCCTCTGCCTGTGTAATGTTTACACAGGCAGGAGGAAGTGATGTCATCCCTCATGCGGCGCATATACCGAGCGCCGCATGAGAGAAGACACAGAGGTTAGTGCACAAACACTACACTAACACCAGCACACATAGGTACATGATCGCCCCCCCAGGCCCCCCCAGAAACCCCCAGATCACCCCCCCACATCACCCCCCAGCCCCCAGTCACAGTGTCACTGATTGCAGTGACCATTTATTTACTGATCACTGCAATCAGTGACATTTGTGACTGTAAAAGTGTCAGGGCAGTTAGTTTTAGGTCCAGTGTAGCCCCCTAACCCCCCCTAATAAAGGTTTAACCCCTTGATCACCCCCCAGGTAACCCTTTCACCCCCTAGCACCGCTGTCACTAAGCGATCGTTTTTCTGATTGCTGTTTTAGTGTCGGTGATGCCGATAGGTAGCCAGTTTTTTTTTTTTGGTTTGCCACAGGTTTTTATAGCGTCGGGTACCCCCATATATTACCTAATAAAGGTTTAACTCCTTGATCGCCCCTCAGGTAACCCTTTCACCCCATTTTGCCAGTTTCACTAAGCGATCGTTTTTCTGATCGCTGTCTTAGTGTCGGTGATGCCGATAGGTAGCCAGTTATTTTTTTTAGGTTCGCCGCAGGTTTTTATAGCGTCGGGTACCCCCATATATTACCCAATAAAGGTTTAACCCCTTGATCGCCCCCCCAGGTAACCCTTTCACCCCCTAGCACCGCTGTCACTAAGCGATCGTTTTTCTGATCGCTGTCTTAGTGTCGGTGATGCCGATAGGTAGCCAGTTATTTTTTTTAGGTTCGCCGCAGGTTTTTATAGCATCGGGTACCCCCATATATTACCTAATAAAGGTTTAACCCCTTGATCGCCCCCCAGGTAACCCTTTCACCCCCTTTTGCCAGTGTCACTAAGCGATCGTTTTTCTGATCGCTGTCTTAGTGTCGGTGATGCCGATAGGTAGCCAGTTATTTTTTTTAGGTTCGCCGCCGGTTTTTATAGCGTCGGGTACCCCCATATATTACCTAATAAAGGTTTAACCCCCTGATTGCCCCTAGTTAACCCTTTCACCAGTGATCACCATATAAGTGTTACGGGTGACGCTGGTTAGTTAGTTTGCTTTTTATAGTGTCAGGTCACCCGCCGTATATAACCCAATAAAGGTTTAACCCCCTGATCGCCCAGCGGGTGAGATCAATTAGGTTTTAGCGTCAGAGAGGGTCTGCGTCACACCCCAGGCAGCGTCAGATTAGTGCCAGTAACGCTAACACCCACGCGTGAAGCATACACCTCCCTTAGTGGTATAGTATCTGAACAGATCAATATCTGATCTGATCAGATCTATACTAGCGTTCCAAGCAATTTAGGGTTCCCAAAAACGCAGTGTTAGCGGGATCAGCCCAGATACCTGCTAGCACCTGCGTTTTGCCCCTCCGTCCAGCCCAGGCCACCCAAGTGCAGAATCTATCGATCACTGTCACTTACAAAACACAACACAAATAACTGCAGCGTTCGCAGAGACAGGCCTGATTCCTGCGACTCCAGTGCTGTAGGAGGTGATTTCACCACCACAGTTAAAGAAAAAAGCATATATGCCGAAGCATTGGGGCAGCAGGGGCGGAGGAGCGGAGGAGCGATTTTGGTCCTAATGCCGCGTACATACGGTCAAAATTCCGACGCAGGCTTGCCTGTGGAAAAGTCCGACCATGTGTGTGCAACATAACTTTTGCGGGAGGATGCCCCCATGCTTCGGCATATATAAATGGTGCATGTATGCCCATCATTAGAAGTGGGTGGATGAAGGGCGGTATTCTAATGGTGGGCATACCCACCGATCAATCTCTTTTTTTCGTTCAGCCAACAGGCTGCATGAAAAAAAAGATTACAATACATGTCCAACAAGGACCAGCATGTTGCTGGACTTTGAATGGTTATAACAGTTTGATGTCTGCGGGTTTAGGTATCATCTTGGTATCATTCTTTTCAGCCAGAGGCGGCTTTCATGTAAAAGCAATCCTAGTGGCTAATTAGCCTCTGGACTGCTTTTACAAGCAGTGGGAGGGAATGTCCCCCCCCCCCCCGGATATAAAAAGCGCCATTGGGAAATTGGGAAAGCATTTTATCACACCGATCTTGGTGTGGTCAGATGCTTTGAGGGCAGAGGAAAGATCTAGGGTATAACAGACCCCAGTTTTTTCAAAAAAAGAGTACCTGTCACTACCTATTGCTATCATAGGGGATATTTACATTCCCTGAGATAACAATAAAAATGATTAAAAAAAATATATGGAAGGAACAGTTTAAAAATAAAATAAAAAAGCAAAATTAATAATAAAAAAAAAAAAAAAGCACCCCTGTCCTGCCCTGCTCTTGCGCAATGGCGAACGCAAGCGTCGGTCTGGCGTCATATGTAAACAGCAATTGCACCATGCATGTGAGGTATCACCGCGAAGGTCAGATCGAGGGCAGTAATTTTAGCAGTAGACCTCCTCTGTAAATCTAACGTGGTAACCTGTAAAGGCTTTTAAAGGCTTTTAAAAATGTATGTAGTTCGTCGCCAATGCGAGTTTGTGCGAAATTTTAAAGCATGTCGTGTTTGGTATCTATGTACTCGGCCTAAGATCATCTTTTTTATTTCATCAAACATTTGGGCAATATAGTGTGTTTTAGTGCATTAAAATTAAAAAAAGTGTATTTTTTCCCCAAAAAATGCGTTTGAAAAATCGCTGCGCAAATACTGTGTGGGAAAAAAAATGCAACACCCACCATTTTAATCTGTAGGGCCTTTGCTTTAAAAAAATATATAATGTTTGGGGGTTCAACATAATTTTCTTGCAAAAAAAAAAAATGTTTTCATGTAAACAAAAAGTATCAGAAAGGGCTTTGTCTATAAGTGGTTAGAAGAGTGGATGTAAGCTTCCTAATGTTGTGTATAAAATGTCAGAACAGTTCAAACCCCCCCCAAATGACCCCATTTTGGAAAGTAGACACCCCGAGCTATATACTGAGAGGCATGTCGAGTCCATTGAATATTTTATATGTTGACACAAGTTGCGGAAAAAAGACAATTTATTTTATTTTTTATTTTTTTTTGCACAAAGTTGTCACTAAATGATATATTGCTCAAACATGCCATGGGCATATGTGGAATTACACCCCAAAATACATTCTGCTGCTTCTCCTGAGTACGGGGATACCACATGTGTGAGACTTTTTGGGAGCCTAGCCGCGTACGGGACCCCAAAAACCAAGCACTGCCTTCAGGCTTTCTAATGCCGTGTACACACGACCGTTTTTCTCGTCGAGAGAAACAAAATTTTTTCCTTTTGACGAGAAAAACGATCGTCTGTGGGCATTTTGTCATTTTTCTCGACGAGAAAAACGGCATTAAAAACGACGAGAAAAATTAGAACATGTTCTAATTTTTCTCGTCGTTTTTCCCGTCATTTTTTCCGCTGCAGTTTTCCCATAGGGAAACACTGCCGCGGAGCCCACAGACGGTCGTTTTTCTCGACAAGAGAAAAAATGTCGTGAAAAACGACCGTGTGTGGGGAACAAGCCGTTCCCTCGTTTTTAATGTCATTATTCTCGGCGGTTTTTTAACCGCCGTGAATAATGATCGTGTGTATGCAGCATAAGGGTGTAAATTTTTTATTTCACTCCTCACTGCCTATCACAGTTTCGGAGGCCATGGAATGCCCAGATGGCACAAACCCCCCCCCCCAAATGACCCCATTTTGAAAGTAGACACCCCAAGCTATTTGCTGAGAGGTATTGTGAGTATTTTGCAGATCTCGCTTTTTGTCACAAAGTTTTGAAAATTGAAAAAAAAATATATTTTCTTTCTTCATTTTCAAAAACAAATGAGAGCTGTAAAATACTCACCATGCCTCTCAGCAAATAGCTTGGGGTGTCTACTTTCCAAAATGGGGTCATTTGGGGGGGTTTTGTGCTATTTTGGCATTTTATGGCCTTCGAAACTGTGATAGGTAGTGAGGAGTGAAATCAAAAATATGTGCCCTTAGAAATCCTGAAGGCGGTGCTTGGTTTTCGGGGTCCCGTACGCGGATAGGTTCCTAAAAAGTCCCACACATGTGGTATCCCCGTACCCAGGAGAAGCAGCAAAATGTATTTTGGGGTGCAATTTCACATATAACCATGGCATGTGTGAGCAATATATCATTTAGTGACAACTTTTTGTAATTTTATTTTATTTTTATTTATTTTGTCATTATTCAATCACTTGGGACAAAAAAAAATATTCAATGGGCTCAACATGCCTCTCAGCAATTTCCTTGGGGTGTCTACTTTCTAAAATGGGGTCATTTGGGGGGGGGGTTTGTACTGCCCTGCCATTTTAGCACCTCAAGAAATGAGATAGGCAGTCATAAATTAAAAGCTGTGTAAATTCCAGAAAATGTACCCTAGTTTGTAGACGTTATAACTTTTGCGCAAACCAATAAATATCTGCTTATTGACATTTTTTTTACTAAAGACATGTGGCTGAATACATTTTGGCCTAAATGTATGACTAAAATTGAGTTTATTCGATTTTTCTTATAACAAAAAATAGAAAATATCATTTTTTTTCAAAATTTTCAGTCTTTTGCCGTTTATATCGGAAAAAATAAAAATCACAGAGGCAATCAAATACCATTAAAAGAAAGCTCTATTTGTGGGAAGAAAAGGACGCAAATTTCGTTTTGGTACAACATTGCATGTCCGCACAATTTCCAGTTAAAGCAGCGCAGTGCAAAACTCTGAAAACACCTCTGGTCCTTTAGCTACAAAATGGTCCGGGGCTTAAGTGGTTAAAGTGGAGCTCCACCCTAAATAGCAACTTTTGCTATTTGGAACCCTCCCCCCCTCCGGTGTCACAATTGACACCTTTCAGGGGGGAGGGGGGTGAAGATACCTGTCTAAGACAGGTATTTTCACCCACATCCGGGAGTCCTGTCTCCGGGAATCTGCGGGAGTTACGTCACTTCCCGCAGACTTCCCTTGGTGTTCTGGGAGACACTCGGCTCCCAGAACACAGGAGCACCAATCAGAACGGCGCAGCGCGACTCGCGCATGCGCCGTAGGGAACCGGGCATGAAGCCGCAGGGCTTCACTTCCTGGTTCCCTCAGCGAGGATGGCGGAGGGAGCAGCAGAGCGACGAGCGGTCGCTCGTCCTCTGCTGCGGACGTCGCTGGACTCCAGGACAGGTAAGTGTCCAAATATTAAAAGCCAGCAGCTGCTGTAGCTGTAGCTGCTGGCTTTAAAATTTTTTTTTCCGGTGGAGCAACCCCTTTAAGAACTGTCAGACGGCGGGGCAGGCAGTTGGCAGTTAGCCTTAGTCGCAGGCGGTTGTCGATGGTTCGGGACATTTTTTTATTTTTAATAATGGAATTGTCAAAAACTGTGCTTTTTTTTCTTTTTGACACTTTTTTGGGTGAATGAGTAGGGGTGCAATGTACTCCGTACTCATTCACAAGGGGGGGGGGAATCTGGGGTTAAAGATGCAGATAAGCCCCCTGCCCACAGACCCCCACAACCACCGTTCAGGGTTCTTGAGATGAGGCCCTTGTCCTGATCAACATGGGGACAAGGTGCCCCAAAGCACCCCCCCATGTTGAGGGTATGTGGCCTAGTATGGGTTTTGGAGAAGGGGGCACTTGCTCGTCTCCCCCCCCCTGGAATGGGGGTTTCCTCAAAATCCATACAAGACATAAGAGTCTGGTATGGATTTAGGGGGGCCCCACGCCATTTAAAAAATAAATAAAAAATTGCAGTTTTTTGTTAATATTTTCCTATTGCCAGCAATGGCTTGCAGATGGGAAAATCTATTTAAATTTCTTTTTTTTTTCTTTGTAAATGTCAGTTGCAGCAGGTTCTATACACGGTACAGATATGCCATTTTACAGGCAGACTAAGGGGACCCCCTAGGCACTATATTTAAAGGAATTTTTCATTTTTATTGTTTAACCACTTACTCACTGGGCACTTAAATCCCCCTCCTGCCCAGAGCAATTTTCAGCTTTCGGCGCTGTCATTCTTTGAACGACGATTGCGCGATCATACAACACTGTACTCAAACAAATAGAGCTTTCTTTTGGTGGTATTTGATCACCTCTGCGGTTTTTATTTTTTGTTAAAAAAAATTAAAATACGGACATTTAAAAAAAAATACAAAACCGTTTTATATTTTGTTATAAAATTTTGCAAACAGGTAATTTTTCTCCTGCATTGATGTATGCTGATGAGGCTGCACTGATGGGCACCGAAAGGCTGCATTGATGGGCACTGATAGGTGGCACCGGTGGGCACTAATAGGTGGCACTGAGAAGAGGCACTGTGATGGAGTATATAAAATGAATATTTTATTTATAATACGTTTTATCTCTATCTATTATCCATTATAGTTTGAGAAGCTTAGCAAGGGTTAAATGTTTATTTTCTTGATTTTCTGTTGCTGACAGTCTATATCCACCTCAGGAACTCAGGGTGACTAGTGTCCTTTTACGAGAACCATCTGTTAGGAACAGAAATCCATTTTGAGATATTTCTGTAGAATGAGAAGCCTATTGATTTTCATATTGGGAACCAGAGGGTTTGTGTATGTTAAGGGTACACGTTTGAAATATTATATGCTAATTAAGGATATCGTTTAGAAGTATTTTTATGTGTGTGTCCTAGTATTCATGAAACAATAACCACAAAAAGTGTTTTCCTTGATTAAAAAATATAGCAGAGATATTCAGCTCAGAGTGAAGAAAAAAGAACAGATGTCCTGTGTAGTCCTTCAGCTCCCCCCCCCCTCCGAGCAAGACTAAAAAGGAGAAAAGAGTATTCCGGGACACTCTGGCAAGAGAAAGAAACTGACGTCACAAGAAGAAGCTCCATATATGAACAAGAACTAATTATATGTACATGCTTGTGATGACGTTGTCTGTGTAAAATTTGCCTTTAAAAAGGGCTGAGACCGGGACAAGGTCTGGAAGTGATAAAGAATTTATGCTAGAGAACAGTATGGCGTTATTTCTTTCAAGCTAGCAAATAGGCCTATTCACTCCAGCACAGATTTGGAACAGCGGCAGAACAAGAAAATAGTTTCTGGGATTGGACCAGAACCGATCCATTACAGCACTAAGAGGTGGTACTGATGGGTGGCACTGAAGGGCATTGATAGGTGGCACTGGTGGGCACTGAGAAGTGGCACTAATAGGTGTCACTGATAGCTGGCACTGATGGACACTGATAGGTGGCAGTGGTGGGCATTGATGGGTGGCAGTGATGAGCACTGATCGGCACTGGTAGGTGACACTGATAGGCAGCACTGCTAGGTGGCACTGATGAGGCACTGATTACCACCACTGGTGGGCACTGATGTGTGGCACTTGTGGGCATTGATAGGTGGCACTGATTGCTGGCACTGTTATGCACTGGTGGGCACTGTTGGCACTGGCAGGTGGCACTGGCAGGTGGTACTGGTGGGTACAGATGAGATGACTGTGTAACTTTCCTCTTCGGGACCGATGTCTCTTACATAGAAGCCGGTGATCGGCTTTTTTTTCTCCTCTCGCTGTCAGCGTGAGGAGAAAAAAAACGATTATCGATCTTCTGTTTACATCACGTGATCAGCTGTCATTGACTGACAGCTGATCACGTGGTAAGGGGCCGGGATCAGCTTCTTACTCCGATCTATGATCACAGAGACTCAGTGATTTGGTGTTCACAGGGAGCGTGCAAAAGGGGAGGACGTCTATTGAAGGCCTCCTGGCAAAGTAGGTCCACACTGCAGCCGTCATTTGGGTATAGCATGGATCTGATGGGGTTAAGCATCATTAAAATCACTTCTAATGTAAAAAAAAATTGCATTGATACATGTCCCCCAGTGCAGTACCCGGCCCCATACTCTTTTTATGGCCAATAACTTGCATATAAGCCTTCAAAATGGACACTTTTGATTTTTCATGTTTGGGTGCCAAAGACTTTAATAGGGTTTGCGGCTTGGGGCCGAAAGTTACTTCAAGGGTTCCTCTGTGATGAAAAGGCTGCTCTAGACAAGTGACTTCCACTACTGGGACTCTCTCATTCTCTTAATACAGTATCTCACAAAAGCGAGTACACCCCTCAAATTTTTGTCAATATATTATTCTATCTTTTCATGTGACAACACTGAAGAAATGACACTTTGCTACAATTTAACCTGTTGTCCACCGCCCACCGTCAAATGACGGCGGGCGGAAGACTCTCTCGTTCTGACGGGACGTCATACGACATCCTGCCTTTAAAAGGAGCTAGGGATGAGAGAGCGCCCCCCCTCCTGAACCGTACCAGGCCACATGCCCTCAACATGGGGAGGGTGCTTTGGGGTCTGACCATGTTGATGGGGACAAGGGCCTCATCCCCACAACCCTTGCCCGGTGGTTGTGGGGGTCTGCGGGCGGGGGGCTTATCGGAATCTGGAAGCCCCCTTTAACAAGGGGACCCCCAGATCCCGACCCTCCACTATTTGAATTGGTAACGGGGTCCATTGTACCCCTACCAATTCACCAAAAAGAGTGTCAAAAGTGTCACCAAAAAAAAAAAAAATGTCCAGTGATGTAAATCCACACCGCCTGATGGACCGAAAATGAGAAAAAAAATTGTGTATACTACAAAAAAAATTGCTGTGTGCTGATAAAGTGTTCGGGTTTGGCTTGAAAAAAAGGTGGCAACCCTAGATCTGGGCCCTTCTTGACTGCGCTGTCCTCATGTGCTTATACGTGGAACTACGAGTTACAGCATGCACACATTCCACCCTGCTGCCAGACATCCATTAGACACACTCCTTTAGTCAATGAACAGTCTTTTGCTTGTTTTTGTTATTTTATTAGGGGATTGAACTTGGTTGGGGAAAGGGACATGGGATGCCCATAGAACAAATTAGTACTTTGAAGACTATAGTAACTGCGTCACGCTTCTCAAAAAGGACAAGATGGCTGACCCTAAACTTGACAGACTTTTACGTCAGAACACTTCTTCCTCCAGCACACTGCTTGACAGACTTTTACCTCAGAACACTTCTTCCTCCAGCACACTTCTACTTGACCGACTTTTACGTCAGAACACTTCTTCCTCCAGCACACTAAGCACACTACTTGACAGACTTTTACCTCAGAGCAGTTCTTCCTCCAGCACACTTCTACTTGACTGACTTTTACCTCAGAACACTTCTTCCTCCAGCACACTAAGCACACTACTTGACAGACTTTTACCTCAGAGCAGTTCTTCCTCCAGCACACTTCTACTTGACTGACTTTTACCTCAGAACACTTCTTCCTCCAGCACACTAAGCACACTACTTGACAGACTTTTACCTCAGAGCAGTTCTTCCTCCAGCACACTTCTACTTGACTGACTTTTACCTCAGAACACTTCTTCCTCCAGCACACTTCTACTTGACAGACTTTTACCTCAGAACACTTCTTCCTCCAGCACACTTCTACTTGACCGACTTTTACCTCAGAACACTTCTTCCTCCAGCACACTTCTACTTGACCGACTTTTACCTCAGAACACTTCTTCCTCCAGCACACTACTTTCTGTCACAGTCTTAATAATCCTGTCAAGCCATCAGAACTAATTTGTTCTATGGGCATCCCATGTCCCTTTCCCCAACCAAGTTCAATGACTAGGCCTCACTCTGAATAAGTTGCAGTTAATTTTCTTAATGACCTTATTTAGGCCGGGGCCTGCAGTAGCCCTTTATGGCAGCAACCGTTTACTTGAGAAGAATAAATGTTGATGGACTACTAATCCCAGTCCGACTTGCAAATCCTGCCCGCCCTCCTGGCTGCATCGATTTGATGCAATTTATCAATCGCGGGCAAAATCGCAGCGCGATTGGAGTGCCATTAGGAAGTAATGGCGTCGCACACGCACCCCAGCAATTTGGAATTGCGGGCAGAATTGCAGCGATTCCGACTGCGATTCAAATCACCCAGGTGTGAACAAAGCCTTATAAAAGTCCCTGACCCCTTTCCAAAAACGCAGAGGCAAAAAAAAAAAAATGCATTGATGTGAATGTGTTCCATTAGGAACCCATGTTAAAAGTAAAGTGTTTCTGTTGGTGTGAATGGAGCCTAAAGGTGGAGGGAGGGGGGCTGGAGACAGGCACGCCCACATTGTCTTTTTGGGGGGTGGAGGTCTTGTTTAAGCTGAGAGCTTGTGATGGCGCCCTTCACTGACCAATCAGCAGCTTGTGGTGGTGGGTCAGTGACCAACCTATCTCACTTAATCACCATGGAGATTAGTGAGGTCACCGACCGGGCTGTGCTGTCTGGCAGGTCTTCCTGAATCACAAGGCTGGCTGAACAGAGTCCTACGCCTCCAGGCTGTTGGGCTGACGTTAGTGTCTGGATTTTGGAGCTTCAATTTCTTGTAATGGGATTTTCTTCTCTTTATTCTGCGGAGGGTGAATGTTAGCGGAATTCATTCGTTAATCCACTTTCTCCTCCACCACCAGTCACTAATTTCACTGGTCACATAAATCCTCATCCCGGCTGACAGCTTAACTAAATTCACCACTTCAATACCGGGCACTTTCGGCCATTCCTGCCCAGGACAATTTTCAGCTTTCAGCGCTCTCACACAATTGCGCGGTCATGCTACACTGTACCCAAACTACATTTTTATCATTTTCTTCCCACAAATAGAGCTTTCTTTTGGTGGTATTTGATCACCTCTGTGGTTTTTATTTTTTGCTAAACAAACTAAAAAAGACCAACATTTTTGAAAAAAAAAACGTTTTTCTTAGCTTCTGTCATAAAAGTTTGTTTTCCACTTCACTGACGGGCACTGATGAGGCGGCACTGATGGGCACTAATAGGTGGCACTGATGGGCACTTACAGGCGGCTGTGATGGGCAATGCAGGCAGCACTGATGGGCACTGACAGGCGGCTGTGATGGACACTGACAGGCGGCTGTGATGGGCACTAACAGGCGGCACTGATTGGCACTTATAGGCGGTACTGATTGGCGCTGACAGGTGGTACTGACAGGTAGCACTGATGGGCAGCACTGATGATGAGGTACTGATAGATTACTGACAGGTGTTACTGCTGGGCACTGTTTGGAACTGTGGTGGGTACTGATTGGCATTGTGGTGGGTTCTGATTGGCACTGTTGTGGGCTCTGATTGGCACTGTGGTGGGCACTGGGAGACTTTCTTGTTGTGTTTATTGCAGGGAACTGATTGGCAGGTGATTGGCACAACTGAGGGGGTTGTGCTGATAATCAATGTGCTGATTATCAGCACAGACCCCCCTCCCTCTGACAGGGAGAGCTGCCAATCGGCTCTCCCTGTCAGCGCGTTAACCGAGGAATGCCGTTTACCGACACTTCCTGGTTCACGAGATGATCAGCTGTGATTGGTCACAGCTGATCTGAAACAGTAGTGTATTTAGGTTTTGTGCTGCCCTAGGCCTGACTAAATTTGTGCACCACCTAATTTAAATATGACCAACCCCTTCCTGTCAAGGCCACACCCATTTCTTTTTAAGACCCGCCCTGAAATTTTTGAGTGGGGACACTAGTTCTTAGGGCCTGGGGGGCAATGGATTCCCTTAATTTGCATAGATTTCCTCTGACTTCCTGTTTGGCTTTGGGGCAGGAAGTGAAGGGAAATCTCTGAAATAGGACAGAGATGGTAAAAAATAAACTGACAGGGGCTATAACCCTCCCTTACTCTATACAAAATGAAAAAAAAAAAAATGTTGCCTAAAGTTCTACTTTAAGCACAAATTTCTGATAATTTTATGGAGAGGACTAAGAAGATATAACCATGCCAATGGTGCAGCAGAAAAAATATAGCACAGTGAGGAAGGTTTGTGGTCCAGGATGATAAGACAGCCAAAATTAGAAACAGCTTACGTTGCACTAACAGTGTAGTGCAAGCTGGCAGGGACTCTTTCCGTGCTGCCCCCCTGCAAATTGCTGCCCTAGGCCTGGGCCTTGTTGGCCTAGGCCAGGATACAGCGTTGGCTGATCACGTGGTAAGAAGCCTCTGACAGAGGCTCCTTATCACAATCGGAGATGCGGCGTGTCAGATTGACTCACGGGCGCGCCGGCATGTTTTCCTGCTGGACGTCATATGAAGCCCAGTTAGGGTAACAGATCCACTTCCCGGCTGTCATTCTGCATACGGCGGGCGGGAAGTGGTTAAATTGCTGACGCCCCGCTATGCAATGGAATTGCGCTCATCTATCACTTTGCCCCCCCCCCCCCCGAGATTCGCAGCTGATTGCACACAGTGTCGTGCGGATACAATGCGGGTGATCCGATCCATCCCCGGATCCTTTCCTGCACCTGGATTTAAAGCTGAAGTTTCATCTGCTCCCTCTCTCCCCACTCTCATCAACATGTAATTTTTATATAAAACCATTTATATGATGTCATTTATATGATGATGTCATCACTGAGTCTCTGAACTTCTCTATGCAATGCAGGCAGATCATGGCTGATGGGAGGGGCCAGCAGGGAATAGTCTACCTAGGAATGCCCACTTCTCCAAACTGACACCCACCCATCAAGGCAGATCATGGCTGGTGGGAGGGGCCGGCTGGGTGCAGCACCTAAAAAACATCACAGCACCCTACCCTTAGTGCTGTTACAGTGGGAGGAGTTATGCAAATATCAAAATGCCTTGATGGGCGGCTGTCAGTCCAGAGAAGTGGGCGTTCCTTGGAAGGTCATTTATATAGGTAACACCCACATGTGCAGCTAAGCTTCCATGATTGAAAGAACTGAAATCCAATGAATGGAAGGGGCGGGGTTTGGGAAATCAAAGATGATGCTGGACGTCCTCCAGCCAGGAAATGAGGCGGAGCTCTATCTGACTTGATGAAGCTTCTAATGCACGTTGTGAGAAGCTCAGAGTGTGCAGTGAAATCAGAGTAAGCCATCTCAGTCCGGGGGAGGACTGGAGTAGGTGGTGACCCTGGATGATGCCTGAATAAATATGGCGCCATCCTTCTGGATAGACAAGCAGATGAAAGCAGGGGGGAGTATTGTAATCTCTGTGAGAGGGAATAAATACCTGGAAGTGTCACACTGACACATTACTCAGCTTGCCGCACTGCATACAGATCTGAAGACAGGTCCACTTTAATGAACAGTGACTGCAGAGTGGGGGGGGGGACATTTCCCCCCTCTGGACACACTGCACTCTATGCACAGAGGTCACCCCTCAGTTCAATAAAACGAAGGACTTTGCGGGGAATGCCTGTAACTTGGCTTCAAGCTCTGTGCATAGACAGTGAGCCAATTATAAAAAAAAGAGGAAGCTGTAGATTTTGGTGAAAATGCAATCATGGTGGCAAAAACTGTAAGTTTTATTTATTTATTTATTTATTCAGCTTCAGATCATTTTTTTTTTATTCCAGCCCTTTAAAAAATGTCACCATTTTATTCTGATCCACACTTTCCAAATCTAATCAGCAATAGGATCTGCATACGGTGAGCAAAAGCGCCATCTGCTGGCAGAATTGGTCAAAGCAGAAAAAGGAAACAATCCTTGCTAAAGCCAGGGAACGGCTACTGTGGCTAGAGGGTATTTCACCACATGCCCCAGCCACACAGGGCCGTCTTTAAGGCAGGGCAAAAGGGGAAGCTGCCCTGGGCCCTGTCATTGTTGTGGGGCCCAAAGCAGCTGCCTCATACTTGCCAACTATCTCAGTTTAAATTCCCTTGTCCCTTGAAGTTTTAGTCCTGTTCTGTGTCCTGATATCTTAGTGTGAAGTACTTCTACTAATGCTGCCCAGCTCTGCCCTATTGTTGTGTACAGATGACTCACCTGCAGACCCTGTGTTTACATGTTAATAACCGTCATTCATATGTAAATAACGTGAGCATTCATATGTAAATAGCGGCAGGATTCATATGTATATCATGCCCCTCTGCACTGAAGAGATGATGTGCTGTAACCTCTAGCAACCAATCAGTGAGCAGTATTACTGTACAGTAATCTCTAGCAACCAATCAACAAGAAGAAATCATGTGCTGTAACCTCTAGCAACTAATCAGTGAGCCGTAATGTGTGCTGTAACCTCTAGCAACCAGTCAGTAAGTGGTAATGATATGCTGTAACCAATAGCAATCACTGCCTGATCTGATACAGTAAACTGATTTTAAGTCTGGCTGATATTTATTGTATGTCTCAGAGCAGGTGGAGAGCAAAATTGCATGGGGATGGGGGCCCCAAGAATTTTTTTTCCCCAGGGTCCAATCAACATTAAAGACGGCCCTGCCGCCACACCAGAGAATTCGTCTGAAGCCTCATACACACGGCTGGGAAGCCCGTCAGGAAAAAAAACGTCGGTTTTCCTGACGGGATTCCTGGCAAGCTTTCCTTGCCAAGCCGTGCATACAGACGGCCGCTCAAAAGAACCGCCGTTCTTTTGAATGGCAAGAACGCGGTGACGTCATCGACTACGACGAGCCTGCGCTCGTCACATTCGATGCCGTCGCCGCCATCTTGCTACACCCTACACTACTCTTGTATGCTACCGCGCATGCGTCAAAGTCTTTTCGAGCATGTGCGGGTTTACCTGGGGACAGGCAAGCATACACATTCACGGTTTTCTCGGCAGGAAACACTCTGACGAGAAAATAGAGAGCAGGTTCTCTATTTTTCTCATCGGGATTCCCGGCAGTTTTCTCACCGAGAAAGCATACACACGCACGGTTTTCACGGGAAAAAGCTCTCCCAGCAGCTTTCTTGCAGAGAAAACGGTGCGTGTGTACGAGGCTTATGTGTGAAATCTCTGTGACCTGGGGTAAATTAATCATGTCACCCCCAGTTAAAAGGGAAGTTAAAGAGCTTGTCCCTGGCAACAGGAAGCCATCTAGACAACAGCGTGTGGAAAAGAGTATGGTTGTCCGTGGAAGCAACGTCCAGGCCAACAGGGATGTTGGGGATCCAAGGAGTCTGTCTGCTGATGGTCGTGACCAGTGGTATCCCATGACAACCGAGAGCAAGGCATTGAGGAGTTGGCAAGAAAGTAAAGCTCAGGGTCCAATACCATGTTTGGAGTGTGGCCAAGCGGGGCATGGAATCTTTACTTGCCCAAGGTTATGTAATACCGCTGAAGAGTCTGGAAAGGCTGCAGTGTTGTCTTGTGGCCACACAGAGGCAGTAGCTGGTATGGATGCAGCTGAGAGACAGCGTGCTCAGGTGAAGGCTATGATGCCAGCCACTGAAAATGGTAAGACTGTTTCAGTTTGTGGGACTGGACCTAGTGAAATGGGAGTGTGTCCAGCGGGGAGATCCGCAGTGCCAATGGACATAGACTTGCTGTAGTGTGCTACCCAGAGCAGTGGGGAGGCACATGGTGAAGCCCAGCTGACAGCAAGGTTAAAAACTCAAATGGACATGGGGACTATGCATGTGCCTGCTATAACGATATAAAAGTTTTATTAAAAATAGAATAAAAGCAATGGTACTACTCACAAACGAGCTTTAGGTAAAGGCTTTTCTAACAGTCAACCTGGATCTCTTGGCACCTGCAAGCAGGACTTGATGACAAGAGGATCAGACAGTACCCTAAATGGCTGACGCGTTTCTGGGGCGCACCCGTTTCTTCAAAATAAAAGCCAGCAGCTACAAATACTGCAGCTGCTGACTTTTAATATTAGGACACTTACCTGTCCTGGAGTCCAGCGACGTCGGCAGCAGAAGACGAGCAATCTCGGCTGTCCCCACCGCCATCATGGGTGAGGGAATAAGGAAGTAAAGAGTTGCGGCTTCAGTTCCTGGTTCCCTACTGCGCATGCGCGAGCAGCGCTGCGCCTCTTTCAATGGTCCACGCTGTGTTCTGGGAGCCGTGTGTTTCCCAAAACACAATGGGGGGGGGGGGGGACCGGGAGGTGACGCACTACCAGCAGTCTACCAGCAGTGAGGATTCCCAGAAGTGGGTGGAAATACCTGTCTTAGACAGGTATCTGCACCCCCCTCCCCCCTGAAAGGTGCCGATTTTGGCACCGGAGGGGGGGAGGAATCCGATGAGCGGAAGTTCCACTTTAGGGTGGAGCTCCGCTTTAAAGATATAGGGTGCTGTTAGGAGAGGCTCGCAGGCTGCGGTGGGTAATAGACAGAGACAACTGGAGAGATTAATAAAAGACCACATAGATGAGTTCTTGCTGGAAAAAAACGATTTAAGGAACAGACAGCATGGATTCATGAAAGACAGAAGTTGTCAAACAAACCTTATTTCTTTTTATGAAGAGGTAAGTAAAACCTTGGACAGAGGGGTGGCTGTGGACGTGGTATACTTGGATTTTTTAAAAGCGTTGGATACAGTTCCACACACACGGCTCATGTGTAAGGTAAAGTCTACAGGATTGGAAATATCAGTTTGTAAATGGATAGAAAACTGGCTAAAAGACAGAATTCCGAGAGTAGTGGTTAATGATTCTTACTCTGAATGGTCTAAGGTTATCAGTGGTGTACCCCAAGGTTCAGTGTTGGGACCCTTACTTTTTAATATCTTTATAAATGATATTGGGTCTGGCATCAAAAGTAACATTTCTGTCTTTGCGGATGACACCAAGCTATGCAGTGGAATAACGTCCTTACATGATGTCGCCAATTTACAAGCCGACCTTAATGCTCTGTCTAATTGGGCGACTATGTGGCAGATGAGGTTTAATGTTGATAAATGTAAAGTTATGCACTTTAATGCCCCACAAATTAAATACTCCCGTCTGACATGCTCCAAAGCAACAGGTGGCATTGGTCTGCCAGATCTTTATAAATATTATCTGGCCTGCCACCTAACTAGAGTGGTGGACTGGAAAATTCACAAACTAAGGAAAGCATGGGTGATGCTGGAAAACTCTCTCACACGTACCCCGATTGCCACACTGCCTTGGCTGTCACCACGATTCTGGCCCCTGATCCTCAGGACGCACCCGCTCATCGCACTCTCCCAATCGGCCTTTGGGAAAGCGGTCGCTCGCTTTAACTTGTCCTCACAACCGGGTCCACTGACCTCTTTGAGAGGCAACCCTGAGTTTCCTCCGGGAAATTCAAACACATTCCTCCACATGGAATGGTGACACGAGGAGGTTCTGGCGTGTCACTTCTTTCACAAGGGCCATAGACGATCCTATGAGGAGCTTACCTCTGAATCACGTACTAACACTTTTCCTTTTTGGTCTTTTAGACAGCTGACTCACTTTCTTACCTCTAAAGATGCGAATGTCACGTGGAATTGACAACTTACGCCATTTGAAGCTCTATGATCACGCATTGCACCACAGCGACACCTTGTGTCATACATTTACGCCCCACTGCAGGACGTTTCTGGCACTCCCACGATGCAGACTGTATGTGCCTCCTGGGAAAGGGATCTGCAACTGACACTCGAGGACGATGACTGGGAATCCATATTCACTCTTGCCCATAAAGGCTCGATGAACGTAGCAATCCAAGAAAACGGTTATAAAATTATCACAAAATGGTATAGAACCCCAGCTCTTTTACATAAATTCCCACCCTCAATTCCAAATACATGTTGGAGGTGCACGGAAGAGGTAGGATCCATGATCCACATTTGGTGGGAGTGTGCTTTTCTCCAGCCTTTTTGGAGGGAGGTCCACTCCATCATTGCGCGGGTCACCACTTTCACTTTAGACTACACTCCTGCTCAATACCTTCTTCACCACACTACTTTACCTAAAACTAAATTACCAAAAAACACTGGCTATGCATATAGTTAATGCAGCCAGACTCTGTGTTCCTACACATTGGCGTTCGAAAGATATCCCGACCATTCGAGAATGGTTGATCAGAGTCGCCAAGATAAAGGAGATGGAGGAATTGATACATACAGCTCATGACCGCTTACAGAAGTTTTGTCTGACCTGGGCCTGTTGGACGCATTTTAGGACCACGGATTACTATAAATCCTTCTTCTAAACGCTGTCCTGAAGTATTTAGATTGCTCGCTGGTATCTTCCCTGCGTTTTGAACTGGTGCGCGGGCCCGGGACGGAGAGTGGCCCCCGCTGCACTACTCTACTCTATACTCTACTCTACACTCTCTACTTTCTATTCTTGACTGATACCCTTTACCTACCCTCCTTCCCTTACTCCTTTCCCACACCTGTGGCATTGTAAACCTAATTTCTGATTACATCTCTCCCCCACCCCCCCTTTTTTTAAGTTGATTTAACTTTATTCTTCTTCCCCGATTGAGGTGTAACCGACCAAATGATAGCCTGGAGCCTTGTCATAGGCTCCCAACATGTAAACGTTCATTGTAATTTCCGAATTGAGAAGCTTTAAAATGACCCCGGATAGACCTGCTGATATTAGTCCACGGAGGGTTTTTGCACTCTTACGCAGGGTTACTTGTTCCTATTCAGATACTGGAAATTGCTTTATTTGAGTGTTGGTTATTCTTGAAATGTTCTTGAGCTTGTATGTCTTGTATGTACATGTAACCTTATTTTTCTTTCAATAAAATCATTTATGAAAAAAAAAAAAGTTATGCACTTGGGGGCTAAGAATATGAATGCATCATACATACTAGGGGGGGTACAACTGGGGGGATCCGTAGTGGAGAAGGATCTGGGGGTTTTGGTAGATCATAAGCGCAATAATGGCATGCAATGCCAAGCTGCGGTTTCCAAAGCGAGCAAAGTCCTTTCTTGTATTAAGAGAGGTATGGACACCAGAGAGAGAGATATCATTTTGTCCCTGTTCAAATCATTAGTAAGACCTCATGTGGAATATGCAGTTCAGTTTTGGGCCCCAGTTCTCAAAAAGGATAACGGGGAACTGGAGAAAGTGCAGAGAAGGGCAACCAAACTGATAAGAGGCATGAAGGAGCTCAGCTAGGAGGAAAGATTAGAGGAACTGAATTTATTCGCTCTTGAGAAGAGGAGAATAAGGGGGGATATGATTAACATGTACAAATATATAAGGGGTCCATATAGTGAACTTGGTGTTGAGTTATTCACTTTACGGTCAACACAAAAGACAAGGGGGCATTCTTTACGTCTAGAGGAAAAAAGATTTAATCTCCAAATACGGAAAAGTTTCTTCACGGTAAGAGCTGTGAAAATGTGGAACAGACTCCCTGCAGAGGTGGTTCTGGCCAGCTCAGTAGATTGCTTTAAGAAAGGCCTGGATACTTTCCTAAATGTACATAATATAACTGGGTACTAACATTTATAGGTAAAGTTGATCCAGGGTAAATCCGATTGCCTCTCGGGGGATCAGGAAGGAATTTTTTTCCCCTGCTGTAGCAAATTGGATCATGCTCTGCTGAGGTTTTTTGCCTTCCTCTGGATCAACTGTGGGTATAGAATTGGGTATATGGGATTGTACGATTTTTTTTTTTTTTAATGGTTGAACTGGATGGACTTTTTTCAACCTGACTAACTATGTAACTATGTTACCCACAAATGCTACAGTTATGTCTATGCATCAGGATGACCCTGATGATTCTGATAAATGTAATGTTGTTTGTGATAATGACATTGGAAAATGTGTATCTGAGAATGTTGGTAATATGGTCACTATCAATGATGGGAGTAGGATATCTCCCATGAGAGGCAGAGGCACCGGTTTGTCCATGGGCATCTCAGAGGGCCTCCATGGTGCTTTGAAGCCGGAGATTGTCCAGGACAACACTGGTACAGGTCTGGTGGAACAAAGGGAGACTGAGTAACACAATGAGAGTGGGACCCCACAACCCTAAGTGTAACCCAGTTAGTAAGGGGTTAATTCAGCCTGCAAAAGCTGAAAGTGCAGAGCTGTGTGTGTCAGTTGCGCCACCCGAGCAGATAGGGCAAAAGCATGTATTACAGCCTGCCTTGTCAGATGATGTGTCATCCCAAGGTAATATGTATAGAAATGACACAGGTGATGTTTTGGCTAGTGAACCCCAGGTTCCTGTGGGGCCTTCTAGAGCAGGTGATGCATTGCTGTGTAGCACCAGTGATGGAACCACAAGGGACTGGGATGATTGGTGCAAGGAAGTACTTGCGGCACTAGACAAAGTGACAATTATATATAAAGCAATGATGTGTGACAAGCGTGTGGACACAACATCTGTTATGCCAGATAGAGGGTTTGCAGGGCAGCCGGTGCTCAAGGGCATGTCAGCCCCTATGAAGGTTGATCCCCTCCAGTCTAAAGGAACGGTTCTGGGCGCAGACATGGCAGATGGGTTGTCCACAACCCAGTAGCTAAGTAATGTCAAGTGTCAAGTTGACACTGTGACTAATGTTGACTTGCAGAGGTTTATTGTTGTAGTGTTAGAGGTGAAGAGGAGACCTGTGTCTGACAGCGCTCCAGGGGAGCAACAGGCTGTGATCATGGGTACTTCCAAGGAGGTGGAGGTCTCTTCAAATGTCTCAACCTCTCAAACTGCAGTGAATGAGCCCCTCCATGTCAGGAGAAAAGTCCCTAGGAAGGTCTGGTATTTAGACATGGGATGTTTAGAGATGACAGAAACTTTACTGGAAATGCTAGAATTGGTAAAAACGCACGCACTGTAAATTTGGGTATCTCCATCACAGTTGGACCAGGTGGCGCCGTGGAGTACCAGTGGGTGGAGCCAGGTGGGAAGCCTGGTATTGGTGGGACCAATGCTTATTAACAGTGTGGCAAATAGTCTTAAGGTTCTCTGAGAGGGTTCTCTCAGTTACGGCGTGGTATGGAAGGCGCTCAGAACTGTTGGAGACATCAAAGGTCTCTCCGGCTGGTGTAGTGATTAGAAACATCCGAGGTGCGGCTGAGCCGATGTCAGTAGAGGGCGTGGATACTGTCTCACCCGCTAAACTCCATGAGAAAGAAGGGCCCAGAATAGACGCAGCACTAATAGAGATGCTTTCTATCACTCGGAAAGAGGCACAACTTAAAGTACCCGGAGACACTGTGAGAGAAAGTGCTAATGTTGGTTGCTGCAACAATGTAATGTGTACACCAGAAAGTGGTTTATACTTGGATCAGTGTAATTTTTTAGTACAGTTACCCATGGAGTGTTGGGCAACAGGTGAGGTGGAGTTGTGCTATGGTCCC